>JARGCV010000009.1:15420000-17820000 GCA_034064705.1 Bothrops alternatus
GTCAACCACTGTTTTCTTTCACCCCAATCCCAGTTCAGTGCATTGTTCTGGGACATCTTGGTGAAAAATAGAAGTCCAAGTTGAAGCTACCATTTGTTTTACAGAAGGTATGTTTTATCTTACCAGGAATATCTAAAAAATTCTAGGGAAAAAATCATGATAGTCAGAAATTCTAATGGAGGGAGGGAGGAGGAAATTGAACAATTAAAAAAAATACAACTGAATCAGGAATACACAATCTACTGTAGCTTTTCCAACTTATGCTTCTCTACTTGTTATGGACTATATGCTGTAACCCCAGGGAGAATGTGGAGAGTGTCAATTCTAGTACTGTTTTTACTTCTCTATCTGTTGTTACTTATATTACTGTATGCCACTTGTTGCAGTAATGGAGGTGGCTTATAAATTGTTTAAATAAATAAATAAATTTCAGGAGTTCTTGCGTGGCTGAAAATGTTGAGCTTAATAGATTCAACACATTTGCAAGTACCAGACTGGACAAAATTATATGGAATTATATGGAATTGGGTATGTCTAGTTTAATGAAAAGAAGAACTAGGGGTGACATGATAGCAGTGTTCCAATATCTCAGGGGCTGCCACAAAGAAGAAGGAGTTAAGCTATTCTCCAAAGTACCTGAAGGCAGGACAAGAAGCAACAGATGGAAACTAGTCAAAGAAAGAAGCAACCTAGAACTAAAGAGAAATT
Source organism: Bothrops alternatus (assembly GCA_034064705.1). Taxonomy (NCBI): domain Eukaryota; kingdom Metazoa; phylum Chordata; class Lepidosauria; order Squamata; family Viperidae; genus Bothrops; species Bothrops alternatus. The sequence continues at coordinate 15,420,709 of JARGCV010000009.1, forward strand.
TCCTGACACTGAGAAGAATTAATCAGTGGAACAACCTGCCTCCAGAAGTTGTGAATGCTCCAACACTGTTAGTTTTTAAGAAGAGACTGGACAATCACTTGTCTGAAATGGTATAGGGTTTCCTGCCTGACCAGGGGGTTGAACTAGAAGACCTCCAAGGTCCCTTCCAGCTCTATTATTAATAATAATATTATATTATATTTATGGTAATACAAACAATGTTTGTAAGAATATAAGGCCAATATGATAACAACAAAAGGTCAATAGCTGAAAGTTACAAAACCAGATGTTGGGGCAATTATTCTCCAAAGCGCCTGAAGGCAGGACGGGTTTCCTCCTTGAGCGGGAGTTGGACTAGATGACCTCCAAGGTACCTTCCAACTTTATTATTATTATTATTATTATTGTTGTTGTTGTTGCTGTTGTTGTTGTTATGTCATTAGATGAGATGATTTGATTTTGTTTGATTTTCCCATTGTTTCTGTGGATTTATTTTGAACTCTTAAAAGAATTAAATCTTCTGTCTTTTTTTTCTTAATATCTAACTGAAAATTAAAGACATAGCCTTGGAAGATTTAGAAGAGAAAAAAAAGGTGCTACTGGATCATATGCAGTGCTGACTTACACAAGACTTGTAAGAATGTGTTTTACTGGCATGGTGCTTTTGAAATACTATATTTGTAGAGATCCATAGGAAGATATATAGACAGACAGGCTGATGAGACACAAAAAATACTTTTTTAGTCAGCTCATGCTTTGATCACTGTCCATCTGTACTACTGCAGTTCAGTCTATGCCAGGCACCATTTGGAAGCAAGTAGTCCAAAACTCAAAGGTCAGACTGAGTAGCACCCATTTTGAGATCATTTGCACTGGCTTCCTATTACCTTTCAGGACCAATTCAACTTGCTAGTTATTATGGTAACTGAATCTATTGGGAACTATCTGGCCAAAGTCAACCCATGCTTCTCATCTCAAAAAAAAAAAAATTAGTTTCTCTGTGAGTTTTACAGGACTCAAAAAAAAAATTTAGTCCTTTTCTGAGGCAATCCTCTTATTACAGAACATATTTTCCCAGAGACCCAAATGGTACCTTCTCTTTTATGTATTTGGGAACGTTTTTAAAAGTTTTGTTTCAAGCATTCAGCTGTGCTTGCATTTAGTGCCTGTGTGTTTGAACTCTTTGTTTTTATGTAGCAGTTTTTTTAATACTTGATTTTTAATACTTGATTTTGTTTTGCTTTCCTCTGAGTCATTCGGCTGGTATGGTTAACAAATATAATAAGCAAATAAATAAAGAAGCAATAAATAAACAAAAATTACCCCCTTTAGACCAAATGGTTGTAAAAATGTTATCCCGTCCACCCATTTGTTGAGGTTCATAGAGGAAGATCATAAGATCCATGCTGGATGAGGTCAAAGGCTTATCTAGCCCAGCATTCTGCCTCAGATAGCATTTAATCAAATGCGTTCAGGAGGCTCACAAACATGGTGGGAAGGTCATAGCCCTATCAACTGGTAATTATGGCATGCTGCTTGGGATTCTGTAGGAAGCAAGAAACTATGAATACTAGTAAGTGCTGGTTGGTGTAGGGCTGCGTCACTTTTATTTCAAAATTGTCTAAGTTGATAGCGACATCTAAGTGAAGTGAATTTCTTATGCACTAAGAGTTAGTCAACAGATATGGCCTTTTTGATGCACCTCCCCAAACATTAGGAGTAAGGATTGTTCCCTCCTTCCTTTCACCAAGGATGGGCAACTATGGCCCCTTTACGGCCTGTGGACTTGAACTGCCAAGCCAGTCAGGTTGCCCAGCCCTGCTTTACACTTTTAAGTCTTTGTACACATTTTATAAAGTTCTTCTTTTCAAACTTGTTTGAAAAGGCTTGTAGCTGGTTCTTTCTTCTTTAGTTCATTGTATTGGGGAAAAAAATAGGGAATATCAATCATGTTCTAACATATTTTGCCTATAGTGGTGATTTAAGACACGCAAGCTCTGTTAATGTACAAAATTTACATTGGAGCTAAATATAACATCAAGTGATATCATAATGAGTTTTATTAAATGGCTGATATTTGCTGATCTTTATTTTATTTTCTACACATAGATCCAAGTATGTGAGTGGAATTATGTGAAACTTTGTTTCAATATTGTTTGCTTATTTTATAATCTTTTTAAATGATCCCATCAACAATATCACGCTTGCATCAGGAAAAAAATGTATAAAAATCAAGGAAGATTCAAAGAATGTGCTAGCATTAACAGTTGCAATACACTAATCATTGTACCAGTTTCTTATGATTTTTTTGTACATTGGGCTTCTATAAACTTGCAAAATGAACAGCAGAAGGTCTATTTGCATTCCAAGCAAAAGTTCTCATTTAGTGACCACAATTGTGGCTGGAAACTCAATCTTTAAGCAAAATAGTACTAAGTGAAGCTGCAACTCTGCCTGTGGTCTTCCAACTTTGCTTTATATCCCTGTGAAGGTTATAAATGTGAGGACTGATCATAAAGCTTCATTTTCATCACTTTGTAATTATAAATTGTCACCAAATAAGGCAATATTAAACAAGGACTATCAGTAGCCAGAATGCATATTAAAAAGATAACTTTTTAATGAGACACTTATCAATACTATCTTAACTGCACCCTTCCCTGTCCTAACCTTATGGAAATGCTCTTTGACTTTGGAATTTTCCCTGTTAATGAAAACTGACTGAACTGCAAAGGATCTCAAGTAGATTGCAGACTAGTAAACTTTCTGCATTGCATGTTCACAAGCTTTTTGTTTTAATAATTAACAGTTTTGGTTTGTCATTGTGTCTCATTGTGTTTGAGCCTAGTTACAATATACTTCTAAGAAAACCTGTATTGTTATATAGTACATGTGGGATTTCTAAAGATTTTGTTGAGTGCTCATCACAACTCAGAACAATGTTGAAGAGAATGGTACACTTCCTTCTTTGTGAAAGGAATATATCTCCATTAGAAAATAAAAATTAAAAAAAAGAAAACATAACATTCAATGGCATCCATTGAGTCCCATCTATGGATATTCATTGTTTTAACTGTGTATATCTTTAAAATGTCGTATATTTAACATTTATGAACAAAAATCAAGCAGAATTCCACAATATGTCTCCAAAACCATAGCACTTGTATAGATAACTTGTTGGGCTTGCCTAGAAATGCCCACATTTCGGCATCACTCCGCGAGCTGCATTGGCTGCCAATTGGTCTCCGAACCCAATTCAAAGTGTTGGTTATGACCTATAAAGCCCTACATGGCATTGGACCAGGTTATTTACGGGACCGTCTGCTGCCCCATGAATCCCAGCGGCCGGTTAGGGCCCACAGAGTGGGCCTTCTCCAGGTCCCGTCAGCCAGACAGTGTCGCCTGGCGGGGCCTAGGGGAAGGGCCTTCTCTGTTGCGGCCCCGGCCCTCTGGAACCAACTTCCCCCGGAGATCCGTGTCGCCCCCACCCTCTCTGCCTTTCGTAGATTGCTTAAAACATACTTTTGCCGGCAGGCCTGGGGCAGCTAACACCTTGCCCCTAGCCAGTGTATGTTTCTGTGTATGTTTGTGGAGTGATTGGTTTCTTTTAGCTCAAGGGTTTTTTATAGATATGTGTTTATTGTAATTTCTATCATGCTGTGAGCCGCCCTGAGTTCTTTGGAATAGGGCGGCATAGAAATTAAATAAATAATAATAATAAATAATAATAATAACAGAATAACAGAGTTGGAAGGGACCTTGGAGGTCATCTGGTCCAACCCCCTGCTCAGGCAATAAACCCTATACCATTTCACATAACTGGTTGTTCAGTCTCTTCTTAGAAACTCCCAGTGTTGGAGCATTTACAACTTCTGGAGGCAAGTCGTTCCACTGATTTATTGTTGTCAGTGTCAGGAAATTTCTCCTTAGTTCTAGGTTGCTTCTCTCTTTGATTAGTTTCCATCCGTTGTTTCTTGTCCTGTCTTCAGGTGCTGTGGAGAATAGCTTGACTCCCTCTTCTTTGTTGCAACCCCTGTAATATTGGAACACTGCTATATCACCTTTTCTGTTTGCTTTTGTTCCCTCACCCTGTGTTTTGCTGAAAATCTGGTCACCTATATCCATCTTTTTATTTAGTTGAATCGCCTATCTGTATCCCAGGCTCCACTATAGAAAATCATGTAGATAATAGCTATGAAAAACATTTCACAGCCTATGTAATGTTTTTCATACCTCCATCCTCAGACAACGAAATGATGAGATTAACCGTTTTTATAGCAGGCTGATTTCTAACGTTTAACCTTCAAAGATAGCAAAATCAGGTAAGAAACCTAAGCCATGAATTGCAAACCATCTTTGCCATTTTCTACCTCAGCTGACCCGTTACCCTCACATGATCTCCCACCAAAGTATCATTAGATTCTGGCCTCGTCCCTATAGTTACTCAAAAACAGGTGTAAATGAAGCAAGAAACTGTCTGAAGAGCATAGGCAGCTTTTTTGTGTGTGTGCAAAAGATGGAGAAAGAAACAGAAAAGAGCCTCAAGTCTTTAAACAAAAAAAATGCAGAAAACCAAGCCCTGTCTGAAAGAGTGAGAAAGTTTCATAAAACTGGAAAGTTTGTTTTCCAAGTAAATGCTTGATACACAGTAGGGGAAAAAAAATCAGCATTCCAGTTAGATAATAGTGCAAAAGATCGTGTGCTTCAGACTTGGGAGGAACAAAAGTACAGGTTCATAACACAATGGACTGTGTAATTGGTTCTTTCGAAGTTTCTAATCACTTTTCGGTAAGATCAAGTGAAACTGACAAGCAAGACAATTGGAAGACTGACTATACAATGAGGGCACTTGGGACTCCAACTAGTTTATGTGGTAATTGTTAATTATTTTGAGACTTCCTCTCAAACATAAAACAGATCCGACAAGTTGCCAATTTTTTTTTAAAATCCCTGCCAAATAAAAGATGTGGCCATTATTACAGATCCTAGATGAATCATTTGCCTGTGAAGGTGTTATCAAAATACAAGCTCTCCCCTTCAAATCTATTTTAAACAATGTTAGCGCATTTTCACATGTCATCATTTGACAGTTCCACCATACTTGCTAGTCAGCCACCAGGGAAATTTACATGCATTTGAATTCATCCTGCCAAGCACAGTCATCCCAGACTGACAGGCCTTTTTAACTAGGTGATAAGTTAATCTGTATAACATTTGATAGATTTCTGTCTTTTACTCAGGCCATACTTTGTGAAAATGATTGTGCTACAAAATTGGCAAATGTGTCATGTCTCAACTTTTAGTCTCAATGGATTTTTTTTTTTAAAAAAATCTTTGAGTTTTGTGTTTTTATGCATTAATGCAAACTAAATATGTATTTTAAGCATGACTATTTTGAGCTTCCAAGAAATGGAACTATTCCATATTCTTCTCATTCCTTCATTGATCGTGAATCATAAAATCAGTGGAGAGATTTTGTCTAAATGGGGGGAAAGAACACCAAATCATTAGTGTTGATCTTAGTAAAAGTGCCTTTCAAATTGATATATTATAACTTGTTAGGAAATTACTGTATTTCAACAGTAAGCCTCGAATAGCATTGTGTTATCCAATCGATCCCAATTCTTCCCGTTTCATTGCAGTCATTAGAGTTAGGATCAGTCAAAGATCAATTATTCTGAATGTAATTGCCTGCCCTTCTTCACCAAGAAATACTGATTTGGTTTTCTGCCAGGGACACACCTGAAAACTGTGGCATGAACCACTAAACAAGTTTTACACAGTTTAAGGAACAACCAGAATTCTCCCATAATCTGTAAACAAACAAACATAAATCCCAGTTTGATTCAGGTGCATATTACAAGACATTCCCTTTCATTATCATAACACTAGCTTTGGCTTTTTGATTTTTCAAGTGCACTGTACACTGAAAAGAGAGATAGAGGGGAGGGAGGGAGGGAGAGACAGAAGATACTTGGTCATGCTAATCTTGACTCATTACTGCATGCAAGGTTCAGCAGACAAGTTTTTCTACCAAAATGTAGAGATGTGGCCACAAACTCAAACAGAAATGTTATTGAAGGGATGTTTAATGATTATACAAGTCCTACAACTGGTACTTGTAGACCAAAATCAAAATCTAGCAAGAATATTTGATTTAAAATATCTGCTTAGATTGATTTTGAATCTTTAAAGCTATTTTTGCATCACTAGGAAAGGCTTAATGATTCTTCTTTAAACTGTCAATTACTAAAGCCTCAATGGAACATTCTGTATTCAAAATATCTTCAATTTTCTAATGCACAGCATGTTGTTTTCAGGGCATATATTGTCTCTACAAGAAGTCAACAGGCAAAATAAAATGAAGCTCCTGCATTCCTGAAGAAATAGCAATAGCACTTAGACTTATATACCACCTCACAGTACCTTACAGCCAGTGGTAGGATTCAGCCAGTTTGCGCCACTTCGGCAGAATCGGTAGCTATTTTTGGTTGTCCAGACCAGAATGGACTTCCGGAAGTGGAACTGGTTGTTCACATATTTTAATCCCACCACTGTTTACAGCCCTCTCTAAGCAATTTACAGAGTCAACATATTGACCCCAACAATCTGGGTCCTCATTTTACCATCCTCGGAAGGATGGATGGCTCAGTCAATCTTGAGCCAGTCAGGATCAAACTCCTGGAGTGAGCAATGAGTTAGCCTGCAGTGCTGCATTCTAACCACTGCGCTACCATGGGAAAATAATACGTAGGAAGATTTCTCTGAGATCATATCACATATGGTATTTAAGATAATTTATTCATAATCATAAGGGATGTACCAGAAACTAATATTTACAGCTTGATACTTGTAGAGGCATAGCTTGGGTTATATGGGTAATAGCTGGTGCAAATGACACCAGAAATTGAAAGTGTTTTTTCTACAAGATTTGAATTCAGTCATGGCACTGTCATATATTGGCAACATATTTTCTTTTCTATCTTGTCCACATAATGGTCATTTCCAGCTCAGGAAAGAAACAGCCTTCAGTCCTTAGGTGTGCCAATATCAACATAGTATTATTTCTGCTTAATCTGATGCCAACAAACAGCACCTTTGAGTTGCATGCAGTTTGTTATTTTGGAATGGTGGTGGTGACAGCAAAGACTGGGAACAGAGAAAATAGACACAGAATATAGATTGGCAATAGTGATAATGAATTTCATGCTGGTATACATGGCCATGCCGGCACTTGCTGCTTTTTTCCAAAACAATAGAACAGGTTACAATGTCATGCTGCAAGTTTCTCCCGATTTGTATAGCCATGTCATCGTCATTAGTGCCACATGCCAGAAGGGACCAAGCTTGTGTTGCAATGCTCTCTCTGATGCTGGTTTTCCCATTCTTTCAATGTCACAGCCATTTGGCCAGTGGTTTTAAAGCCATATAAAAGCAATATTGATGTTAAGAGTGATTGTTGGGAGACACAGGTTACATTATGGTGGGAGGCAGAAGAAAAGATAGAAAAGGGTTTCTCAAGAACAGCAGGCTGAGCTGGAACAACTTTGAGGCGGTGAAGCTTCGGTCGCCGTCGCAGCAATTCCTGCCTGCTTAGCCCAAGAACTTGGAATGGAAGATATTTGTATGTGAGGTGGTCTTTGTGAGACGGAGGACGGTGGTGAGGGAGACCGAGGAGACTGGGAGAAGCTGGGAGTTCACGGAGTTTGCGGAGCGGCTATGAGCGCGGCGGAGTGTGGCGTGATGGGTGAGGCAGCTGCTAGAACTTGCTGGGACCCCATGGAGTCGCGGAGGTGTGGCGGCGCTCTGAACCACCGGGGGGTCGGATTGATTTGGTGGGGATAGGGGGGGTGCCAGTTGACGGAAGACTGAGCTCCCCCTTCCTCCCCCCCTTTTTTTGCCTGCTCGCGTGTGAGATCGTATCCAAGATGGCGGCTGGTTCGGAGAGCCGAGGAGGAGATGAAGAAGGAAGCAGCGACGCCGGGTTGCCTTGTGTGAGGGGGCAACGGAGACGCCGCTGCTGGAAGGTTGTTTTAAAGTGGGTGCCCGGCCTCCCAGTGAGAGAAGTTGGCCGGGTTACCTTCGGCGGGGGTCCTGCCGGGCTGTCGGCTGCCCCCCCCTCGAACTGGTGAGAGGAGTGGGGGGGAGGGGGGCTGACGGAGCCTGGCTGTTGCCTGAGATCTGAGCCGATGCTGGCTGGTGGCGGTAGCTGTCGAGGAGGATTTGAGACCTTTCCTTTTTCTCCATCATTGCCGTCCTGGATTGTGAGGTGGCGCTTGAGCTTGTTAGGCCTTGTGGAACTTATGCTGACTCATTGCAATGATATTCGGCTACTTCGTCTCTTGTTTGTCCCCAGTGGCTTCTCGTCTTCCTCCCCCTTCCTCCCCCTCCATTTGACCCCCCCTCCTCTTCCTCCTTGCACTGGGATTGCACTTAGGAACTGAACCTGTTTGAGAACTTGGAACTTATGCCCAGGACTGTTTAGACTCTTTTAGCATTTCTCTGTTTTTTATATTAGCCCTGCCTAAGTCCAGTTTGATAGGATTAAATTGATAAATTGATATTTTAATTGATTGTTTTTAAATGTAATCAAATTGAGTTAAATTAAGCAATTTATTTTTTAATTGTAACTGATTGATTATTGAATTTTAATATTTTAAATTGATCATTATATTGAAATTTAATTATATTTTAAATCGAGGGGGTGGAAATTAATTAGTGGATTGGTGAATGGTGTGACTGTTACTGTTTGAAGGTTGGATTACTAGAATGTGGGGAGGGGATTTTTGTGATGATAGTGGGAGGTGGGGGGGGAGTTCTATTCTTATAATGAATATGGAATGATGAATGGATATGGTTGTATAAATGGTGCCAGTCTGCCAGACGAATGGGAGGTCGCGGAGTGGGGGGGTGCTAGACCCGGGGTGGCAGAGGGTGGGCCTATACCGGTCGTATGGGGGAGAGGCAGATATGGCGGGAACAGAGGGGTAGGCCGCTCTCGGGGAACTGGGATTCGCTGCCTTACAGCGATTCCCTGTTCTGGCCCCTCTATAACAACTGGTTCAACCTGCAGTACTGGTGACGAACGAAATCCGGACCCTGGTCTCAGACTGTTGCTGCTTAATGCCAGGTCGGTTCAAAATAAAGCTCCCCTCATCCGGGAATTAATCTGTGATGAGGAGGCCGACCTGGCATGTATCACCGAGACCTGGCTGGGCACGGAGGGGGGTGTTCCCCTCTCGGAAATGTGCCCAGCTGGGTTTCGGGTGTGGCACCAGCCGCGACCCCAGGGAAGGGGGGGAGGAGTGGCTATAATAGCCCGGGAGACCGTCGGCTTGCGCAGGCTCACTGTTTCCGAGATTTCGGGTTGTGAGTCCCTCCTGGTGAAGTTGGACCTAGGAGTTCAGGTGGGCTTGTTGCTTACGTACCTGCCTCCCAGCTGCGTGGCATCAGCCCTGCCTGCGTTGCTCGAGGAAGTGGCTGGGCTGGCAGTTGAACTCCCGAGGCTGATAGTCCTGGGAGACCTCAACTTGCCTTCGCTTGGCCGGGCCTCTGGGTTGGCGCAGGAGTTCATGGCTTCCATGGCAACCATGGACCTGACTCAAGTAGTTCAGGGTCCGACCCACCAGGGGGGGCATTCGCCCGATATGATCTTTCTCTCGGAACAGCTGAGCGATGGTTTGGTGTTAAGGGGTTTAGTCACGGTACCCTTGTCATGGTCAGACCATTTCCTGCTGCGGCTTGACTTTGGGGCTCCAATCCTCCCCCGCAGGGAGGCGGAACCGATTAGGTGGTTCCGCCCCAGACACCTGATGGATCCAATGGGTTTCCAGACGGAGCTTGGGGAATTACCAGATTCGCTCGTACACGGTTCGGCAGAGTCCCTTGTGGCGGCCTGGAATATAGCTGCTGCGGGGGCTTTGGATCGGATCGCGCCTATGCGGCCTCTCCATGGTTTCGGACCCAGGAAGTCTCCTTGGTTTACTGAGGAGCTCAGGGGGATGAAACGTCTTAGGAGACGTCTAGAGAAGCGTTGGAGAAGATCGAAGGCTGAATCTGATCGAACCAGGTTGAGATCACACATTAGATCCTACCTGAGAGCGATTAAAGCGGCAAAATCCCGGTATTTTTCCGCTTTAATCGCGTCTGCGGAATCGCGCCCGGCTGCCCTGTTTAGGGTGACTCGGTCTCTCCTTGGTACGGGGAGGTCCGGGGGACCCTTGCAGGGAAGTGCCGAGGATTTTAACAACTTTTTCGCAGACAAAGTCGCTCAGATCCGGGCGGACCTTGACTCCAACATTGTAGCAGTGGCGACTGATAATGATTCAGTCGAGGTGACTGGGGCTCGTCTTAGTCAGTTTATTTGGGATGAGTTTGAAGCTGTTACACCTGATGAAGTGGACAAGGCCATTGGAGCTGTTAGTAATGCCACCTGCTTGTTGGACCCGTGTCCCTCCTGGCTGGTTTCGGCCAGCAGGGAGGTATCACGGAGCTGGATCCAGGAGATAGTCATCGCTTCTTTGAGGGATGGGTCCTTTCCGGCTCCTTTAAAGGAGGCACTTGTGCGCCCACTCCTCAAGAAGCCTTCCCTAGATTCAGCCATTCTTTCGAACTATCGTCCTGTCTCCAACCTTCCCTATGTGGGGAAGGTTGTTGAGAAGGTGGTGGCACTTCAACTCCAACGGGCCTTGGAGGAAACCGATTATCTGGGTCCCTTGCAGTCGGGATTCAGACCCGGTTACTCTACGGAAACTGCTTTGGTCGCGCTGATGGATGATCTCTGGCGGGCCCGGGATAGGGGTTTATCTTCTATCCTGGTGCTTCTTGACCTCTCAGCGGCTTTCGATACCATTGACCATGGTATCCTTCTGCGCCGACTGGAGGGGTTGGGGGTGGGAGGCACTGTTCTCCAGTGGTTCTCCTCCTACCTTTCTGGCCGGTCGCAGTCGGTGTTGGTAGGGGATCAAAGATCGACCTCTAGGCTCCTCCCTTGTGGGGTGCCGCAGGGGTCGGTTCTTTCGCCCCTGCTGTTTAATATTTACATGAGGCCGCTGGGTGAGATCATCCATAGACACGGGGTGAGTTACCATCAGTACGCTGATGATACCCAGTTGTACGTTTCCACCCCGTGCCAAGTCAGCGAAGCAGCAGAAGTGATGTGCCGGTGTTTGGAGGCTGTGAGGGCCTGGATGGGTGAGAACAGACTAAAGCTTAATCCCGACAAGACGGAGTGGCTGTGGGTTCTCCCTCCCAAGGACAAGACCAACTGTCCGTCCATTACTCTGGGGGGGGAAACTTTGAACCCCTCGGAGAAGGTTCGTAACTTGGGTGTTCTCCTCGATCCACAGCTGCACTTAGACCAACATTTGGCGGCTGTGACGAGGGGAGCATTTGCCCAGGTTCGCCTGGTGCACCAGTTGCGACCTTATCTGGACAGGGAGGCCTTGCTCACAGTCGCTCATGCCCTTATCACCTCGAGGATCGACTACTGCAATGCTCTCTACATGGGGCTACCCTTGAAGAGTGTTCGGAGACTTCAATTAGTCCAGAATGCAGCCGCGCGAGCAATCGTGGGCTTACCTCGGTATGCCCACATTTCACCAACGCTCCGCGAGCTGCACTGGCTACCTATTAGTCTCCGCTCGCAATTCAAAGTGTTGGTTATTACCTATAAAGCCCTACATGGCCTAGGACCAGGTTACTTGCAGGACCGTCTTTTGCCTCATACCTCATCACGACCGGTCAGAGAGCACAGAGTTGGTCTTCTCCGGGTCCCGTCGACCAGTCAATGTAGGCTGGCGGGCCCCAGGAGAAGGGCCTTCTCTGTTGCGGCCCCTACCCTCTGGAATCAGCTCCCTCCGGGGATTCGGACCGCTCCCACTCTTCTGGCCTTCCGAAAAGAATTAAAAACTTATTTGTGTCGGCAGATCTGGGAATGATTGGTGTTGAATGTTGGATGAATGTTTTTTATTAAAAATTTGGGGTATTGTTTTTTACTTTATGATCATTTTAATTTAATTTATATTAGACTTTAATGCGATTGTTATTATCTATGTTGTAAGCCGCTCTGGGTCCCCTGGAGAAGAGCGGCTTATAAGTCTAATAAATAATAATAAGTCTAATAAATAATTATTAAGTGGATAGAAGTTAACTGATCAGTGAAATAATCCATAGGTAGTCCTCAGTTTATGACAGATTGCTTAGCAACTGTTCAAAGCTATGATGGACACCCGCCCCAAAGCTATGATGGACACCCCTCCAAAAAAGTACTTACAATAATATAGGGTTTCCTGCCTGAGCAGGGGGCTGGACTAGATGACCTCCAAGATCCCTTCCAACTTTATTATTATTATTATTATTATTATTATTATTATTATTATTATCATCATCATCATCATCATCATCATCATTATTTTTAGTTCTAAAGTTTTGACTGCTACCCCCCCATGGCCACATAATTGTATGTTTGCACATGGCAACTAAGCACCTATTTATCACTATTTGCAGTGTCTTGAGGTCACATGGCTACGATTTATAATGTTTTTGCCAAATATTACCATTTATTTCTGGTTTTTGGCGACATTAGCAAGCAATGGGTTTCCTTAACAACTGAAGTGTTCACTTAACAATCACCACAAAAAAGCTTGTAAAATTGTGTCCAGCCATGTGATGACCTGCTTTATGAACGGACATGCTCAATTACAGTTGTGAGTCAAGGATTATCTATAGCACTGAGGAAAGAAGGAGTGACACAGTAAGTCAAAATTCCGCTCAATTATAATGCTAGCTAGAAGTTCTATTAAACACAATCGTGCTTAATAGAGGCATTTCACTGTCTTAAGACAAATGTATTATGGGCCCAGCAGTGTTACTGCATTCTGCCAAATCTCATTTCAACTCTTCATGCAGTGCACACCTGTGGCTTGTTGACAATACCAAAATAGAAACAACTGAACACCCTGCGACTCTCCTGATGGATTGGCACAATGGCACTTATCACAGGTGTTACTGTAATTTTGATATATTAGGAAAATTTATAATGTTCAGTGGTCTCTACTTCTCACCTCTGCTTATGGGGTGTTATGTGGCATACATTAGTAGAAGTACTTCTTTTCCCTCTTTTTTTTAATACCCTCCTAAGAAAGATTATGAACATCTATTTTCTGCAGCCTTGTTTTTTTAAATTTATTAACATTTTGTATAATGAACCAAACAATAACCATTCTAATTTTCATTGTTAAAAAGAATTATAAAAATGAAAGGAAAAACTAAGCTGGGTTGCAATCTCTTTTTAAAACGGAAAGGAAAAGAGGATGAAGAAAAGAGGAAGCAGAATAATGGAAGTTGGGCCAATTTGAAAATGACTGTGAATCCACTTTTAGTCTTGTCTGAAAGCTGAGCTGATTTATTTCTGGCTTAGCTTTACTAAAAACCTATAAAAACATTTCTTTGAAATGCTGTGGCTTCAGGGGTTCTGTTTTCTCTCTTGCAACAGCTTTTACAGGTAGTCCTCAGCTTACAACAGTTCATTTAGTGACCATTCAGTTACAATAGCACTGAAAAAAGTGACTTCTGACCGTTTTTCACAGCTACAACCTTTCCAGCATCTCCATGATCATGTGATCAAAATTCAGATGCTGGTTCATATTTAGGACCGTTGATGTGTCCCGGGGTCATGTGATCCTCTTTTGCGACCTTCTGACAAGCAAAGTCAATTGGGAAACCAGATTCATTTAGCAACCGGGTTACTAACTTATCAATTTCAGTGATTTACTTAACAACTGACGCAAAAAAGATCGTAAAGTAGAGCAAAATTCACTTAACAAATGTCTCACTTAACAACAGAAATTCTGAGGTCAGTTGTGGTCATAAGCTGAGGACTATCTCCCGGCCATTTGGCTTTAGGTGCCATATCACGTTTTATAAGAGAAATGATAGTTTGACATCTTCTTAGTTCCTCATCACAGAAATTGCTGGTTAAAAAAAACATACATATTATATATACTGAGACATACAGCCATGCTGGGACAAATGCTAATATAACATCTTGAATTTCAAGCATTTTTTTTTCTCTAAAATGTCTTTTTTTTGGTGCTGTTGTAATTTTAAATAGTCACTAAAGGAACTAAATCGAGGACTACCTGTATGTAGGTATGCCTCTTAGCAGCATTAAACATAGGAAGGAGATTATATTGCTTTATTACATTCTTTAAGTGATATATACACAGTTGATATAAACAAATGTATCTAGTGTTTTATAATCCAACTAACAATAAAGCTGAAAATAAAAAAGTCAGCACTATATTTTTCTATGTAATAAATATACTTGGAAAATAATGTGTGCACTTCTGATAAGTATGATAAGTATGATGATATAGATAAATAGGAGATACTGTAGATAGATAGATAGATAGATAGATAGATAGATAGATAGATAGATAGATAGATAGACAGACAGACAGACAGACAGACAGACAGACAGACAGACAGACAGACAGACAGACAGACAGACCTATAAAGAACAGAGCAACAGAAGTAAATTGATATGCTTCTGAAGATAAAACAATATGGATTTTAACTTAGGACAAAATAACAGAATATTATTCATTTTATTGCTGCATAATACAGTCTTCTGTTAGGCAACCCAGTTAGACAAATTCAGAAGACAAGTTCTAGCAAAGGTTACTGAACAGAAAAAAAGAATCAAACTAGCAGCAAAATTTGCTGAAATGCTGGGGCTGTTGCCTCTTCCTTACTTGTTGCTCTCAGTGGAGTTTCCATAGCATTGGATTAAGGCTAAACCTTTTCTGAATCTGGAAACCCAAATCCAGTTTATTTATAAAGCACACTGTAAGACATCTGCTCATTCTGGCTTTTAAGCTAGTAGCAGATTTATTTCTGGCAGAATAGTCACTGACTAGTTGCACAGAGCACTCAAATGTTGGCTGATAGAAGAGTTTGGGTTTTTTTAATTATTCTTCCAGCTTTTTCCTGTCTTTTGCATGGTTAAAATGCTTATGATGAAAGCATCATTGCTGGCAAAATTAGCCAAACAACATTGATATTTTGCACATAATGCCATTTTAGAGATTCCCAAAATTACAACAAATAGTCCTATTATCAAAAAGAATATAATAAAATTGCTCATATATATGTGAATTTCTTTTCTTCTTTGGCAAATCCCGAAAACAGCTAGCAAAATTTGAAAAACCAGAAAATGAAATCTAGTGTTTGAAACATATGTTACTTTATTTAACATATATTTAAAAATGCCGATGAATTATGCAGATGTGGAGCTTTCCACCCATTCAAGTAAAATTATACGTATGTTTGTATTATATCTGTACTGTGTAATCTGTATTATTGAGTTTTAAATGATTCCTTCAATTTCTACTTTGAGTCAAGCTAAAACTGCACAGTCTTATAAGTTACCAGACACCAAATAAACAGACTCTCAGCAAAGTGATGATGCTTTGAACTCAAACAAAAATCCCCAAAATCTAAATATAAGCTTTAGTAGACATGTGCATCCATAATAAACAGATCTACTGCAAGTATCTCAAAAAGCAAATGTTATTTAACTTCACAGATGTATAGTCCAAACATGGCACTGCAGCCCAGCTTCACAACTACATTAAGATGCCTTATAATTTATTATAAAATACTTGCACAGAGGGAGAGGCATCTAAATGTCTGATGAAGATGATACTAACCCCTGTGGGTATATCAGCATACCGTACCTGTAAAAAAATACTTCTCATTAGCCTGGCTCTGGAGAGCAATAGCAGGACAGGAGCTGTGCAAAACTACTGAGCATTTTGCCTTCTGTATGTTTCTGAAAACAACATGGGCTTTTAAGACAGATTTCTAACTTGCAATAAATTGCCTACCCTAGAAGAAACGATAAACTTGGCAGGGCCAGCTACCTCCCACCACATCTGATTAATCAACAGCTCTGTCCTACAAAGCTCAATACCCTGGTGCTTCAAGAAATGCAGAATCATCTCATGGGTGGGCAGCTAGATTTTTGCTCTCTTTTGATCTTCCTTATGATAGCATTATCATTGTGTAAATCTCCATCCCTGTGGTGTGCAGCTCATAATTAATCTCAGTAGAACTCCCTCATTACGTTTATTCATATAACTCTTTCCTTTGACCTCTCTCGTTCTGGGCTTTCTTGTGGTCTATGGCTGTTGGCTGAGATACAAAATGTATGCAGGGATTCTCTTTTACAAAGCCAACTGATATTACCTGTCTTTCTGGTAGTCCACAGCTATGATAGCTTCTTCATCATTAAAAGTTGAGGGTGTTATATGTTTTTCTAATCTTTATGCATTTTCATTTCCCATTTGTTTTCTTGAAATTATAACTTTTCCCTGAATCAGAAGTACTTGGAGAGAAACTTCAGACTCACTGTTACATATACTTTTGCACTTAATAAACAGTTTTTATTAATTCCAGTTGTATCAGTTGAGGGAGGCTCCTAATTAACTGAATCAGAGCAGGCATAAAGAGAGGGATATGCTTGTGTGAAATATATAAACCACCTCAATATAAAGACTATAAGCAAAGCATAAAGCAAAGGGTACACAGTCAAGACACATGCAATAAATACGATAAAACAAAATCATATATTTACACAATAATAACAACCATACATCACAAACCTGGTAAAATAGTGATATCCCTTTACATATTTATAACCAAGATTAATGTAAAGAAATAGGAAGTAATTTGCATAATAAAGAAAACTTATTTTGAAGATTTCATCATTTGCAGATATTTTCAGAGCAATAAATATAACAGAAGAATTTATATCATCCCCAAATGGCAATTCATGGTGATCACAAAATTCTGTAAATAATCCAGCCAGTCTTTTTCTGAATAAAAGAACTGCATTATGTTCAACAAGTTATTACTGCCTTTCTTTCTTAGTTATGCAAGATACGTTTCAGTTGTGTACACTGCCAGCAAAGGTTGATCTTGGCTATATTAAAAAGCTTAAGAGGCATGTTTCTTATACTTCTGAGTGAAACAAGCAGCTTTCCAGCTATGTGGGCCCTTGTTTACTTAGTTCTGAATTTCATAAATTTGTCTAAAATAACTACTTGCCAGTACTATGCACTGCGCTGCCTTGCTATTGAAGGTTTATTTAGAAATTTAAGAAAATGACAATAATTTTAAATGCAGCAACTGGATGCCTCTTATTTTCCTGATAGCATTTGTATCTTAAATGTACAGGAAGAAAATAAGTCCATGTATCCAAATCAAATAAATTTATTTCTTTTTAATATTTAATATTTGAGTATTTTATTATGGGTTCCGTTTTTCTTGGAATATTTGTTCTGGTAAACAAATGCACAAGCACGTAAGATTGCTTAGAGAAATGAAATCTGTATTTTAAGCTACACCATATGAAAATAAAAGGTGCAATTTATTTTACTATTTGATTGCTAGTTTTATGTCTCACCTTTAATACAGCAGTTCAAGGTGGGTATATGTGCACTCACTCTATTTTTCTCACAGCCACATCTCTGTAAGATAGGTTTGGGGTGACATTTTGTTTATTTATTAGATTTTTGTCCCATTTGTATTACTTTATAAGTAACTCAAGGCAACGAACTTACCTAATATTCCTTCCTACTCTTATTTTTCCCATAACAGCAACCCTGTAAGGTGAGTTGGGCTGAGAGAGAGTAACTGGCAAAATTACCTAGCTGGCTTTAATGCCTAAGATAGGAATAGAACTCACAGATTCCTGGTTTCTAGACCACAACCTTAACCACTACACCACTGGCCCTCTTTGATTGTCTCTCAGTAATTGTCCAAAGTCAGCTAATGAGTTTCTGTAACTAAGGATAGCCTCGAACCTGGATATCCCTGATAACAGTTCAGCATCTTCCTTATTATACCACTCTGGTTCTCAATGAAGCAAAATTAATGTGTGGCTGTCCAGATTTGGAATAAACAAGATGAAATGAACTGATCATATGCTTATGTCCCAGTATTTGTCAACCCCATAGAATTCAATTAAGTGTGTGTTTTTTCGGTGTCTTCTTTTTTGACACTATAATTCCAAACACCTACATCTATCTAGAATGATGAAGTTTCAAGTTAACAAAGAGATTTCTCCAAACTCTGAAATGTATTGCTATATTGCTTTCAAGAAATAGGCTGCCCTGGAAGATTACATTAAAGCCCATCATGCTGTTCTCTGTTTTCAATGACAATGGCTTGGCAATATCAACTTGGGAAGGGAAATGACGTTTCTCCATTGAAATACATAATTTGACTTTTGTGTTCCTTATTTTGCACTGCAGTGACATGTTCCGGAGTGTCCCTAAGGACCAGTATTCCTGCCAAGCAATGCAAGACATCATACATAATATTAGTAATTACAATATAGTCACAGATGGATGGACATATGGGCAAAGGTCCCCTTTAAGCTCAATAATATTACTCCAGTTTATCCCTGCTTTCCTTTGTCTACAAGTTTTTAGTTCTGGAGAAAAATAGACAGATAAAATGGAAGGACCAAATTACACAAAGAAAGAATTCTTTTAAAGCTTCATTGTAAACACTCAACGTGACACCTTGCATGTTCTCTGCCCATTATTTATTAATCTAATCTTACCCCTCTTTTGATAAACTGAACATTTAAAAATATTTGGTTTATTTAGTGCTGATTACTCTTTGTATTCTTAGATGTTCTTTAAAGCAATTCATTATATATATATATATATATATATATATATATATATATATATATATATATATATATATATATATATATATATATATATATATATATATATATACATATTACAAATCAAATATACTAACAATCAATTTCAATTTTATGTGAGGTGACAAAAATATTTATTCTGAGTTTAATAATACTTACTTCCACAGAACTATACATGGATGTTAGTTCTATCCTGAAGTTTAGGCAAAAAAAGTTACAGAGGATAACAGATCACCAACATTAATTAGAACAATTTCAGATGTGACCATAACATTCAATCCATAATATCATACATATTCAATTCATAATATCATATAGGAGAAAAACAAGTCAGACATTAGCATTTTCATCACATCCATGATCAACTAGTACATAGCAGTTTTATCAGCTTCTATGGGAAATGCACAAACATGCCATTCAACCATAAGCTTTTTGTTGGTTTGTTTGTTTTTTAGAATCTTATGGTATACATAATCACTGAGGTTAAATATTAATGACAATCAAGTCTCAAAGAGGAAACAGGGTTTTGAAATATTTGTGGGTACTTAAAATTCTATAGTCTTGGAATTGCTGGAGGCATTCACACAAAGCCTGGAAAAGATACTGCTTCTTTAATGAATGTCCAAAGGGATGATATGCACACATATGTGCACTTTGAATCACCTCTCTCCCTTTGAATCCAGATCAGTACACAATCCTATTAAACTGGAATGTTACCTTCACTCTCATGTTTTGGTGAGGATTAATTAAGAGGCTGAATTAGAAGGAATATGGTTATTACTGTAAACTAATATATTGTGGGCTCACATGTTAATATACAGTAATTTAGATTATGAAAAATGTACATCATATTGTTTCATACACTAATAGTTAAAGCAGACATCTGCCTGCCGATATCTGGTCTACAGTGGCTGCTTGACTATTGTCAAAGCAAAGAACAGAGCAGAGCCTTCAAAATTATCCTGCCCAGGAGGAAGACTTGATAATTTTTTGATATCCATCTTCTAAGATGTTTTCCTAGTTGGCAGACATGACCTTTTCTGGTAGCAGACAACTGCAACCATAATGGCCAGGACATCAAATATATAAACAATAGGCTGTGTAGGAGTTATTGTTTGTGGATTGTTTGGCTGTTTCATAACATCCTGAGTAGTTGAGGTGCTGGCTATGTGCCCATTAGTCTTTTGTGTTATAATGACCTGAGTAATGGGTTGTGTGATTACATCCTGAGATCTAGTGTAGTGATATTCTGAGTTTTGTGTTGCAACATCCTGGGTGGTTGGCTGTGTTGTAACATCCTGAGCTTTAGAGTTGTAACCTCCTGAGTTCTGTGATGTGATGTCCAGAACAGAAGGCTGTGATGTAGCATACCAAGCTTTGGTTTGGCTCCAAATTTGCGGTCTAGCTCTGTGTTCATAGCGTGTCTCCATTTACTTTGTGTGGGGTTTGGAGGGAGGTGCAGCAGCTGGTGATGTCGTCGTGGTTTGGCTTCTGGATGGTGGTTGCATTTCGTCTGAGGGATGGGTTTGGGCTTGGGTTTAGGTCTGGTGAGGGTGAATGATGGTGGTGTACTATGTTGTTCTGGGTCCGGTGTCAGTTTTCGTGGCTAGGACTACTTTGTTGATTAGGGCTAGTTTCCAGATGTCTGATAGATGGGAGGTATCATCACATTTATTCATGTTGTGGGGGTGTACTTCTATTTTGATGGCTTCCATAATTATTCTCTTGTTGTGGTGTTCAGTTCTGGAGATTAGTTTGGTTCATTCAAAATCAATTTCATGTCCTGTAGCTTTAATATGCTGGAAGAGGGAGGAAGTTTTTTCTTCTTTTCTGACTGCGTTCTTGTGTTCTGCGATGCTGGCATTTATTCTCCTATTAGTTTGTCCAATGTATGTGGCTGGGTTTTCTAGTTGGATCCTGTCTTTGGGGTTTCTTAAGATGTTGGCTATTTTTTGGTTGGTGCCGAAGGCTGTCTTGATATTGTGTTTGTGGAGAATTTTGCTGATTTTATCTGTGGTGCCTTTGATGTAGGGGAGGATGGCAATGTTGTTGTACTGTTCTATGTCTTAGTTCTTGGGGGGGGGGTGTTTCCCTTTGGATTAGGTTGGTAATTGTATTTCTTTGGAATCCGTTGGAGATTAATACATTTGTGAAAGTGTGTAATACAATTTTCAGGTAGTTTTGTCGACTAGGCATTTGGTTCTGGAGATGAGGGTCTTGGCTAAGGAGTTGATCTGTGCAGGGTGGTGGTGGGATTATGCATTTAAGTAGCAGTTGGTGTGTGTTTTTTTTCTGATAGATGGTGTGTCCTAGGGAGCCATTGGGTTTTTTGTAGATTAGGACTTCCAGAAAGGGGAGTTGGTTGTTAGCTTCTATTTCCATCGTGAATTGTATTTTGGTGAATTGTATTGTTGAGATGTGTGAGGAAGTTGTCCAGTTTTTCTTTCCTGTGTGGCCAAATTACAAAAGCGTAATCTACATATCTGAGCCAGAGTTTGGGTTTATGTTCAGATTTGTCTAAGGCATTGGTTTCGAAGTGTTCCTACTCACTCTTCACCTCAAACTCAATAACAAAATCTACCCAGCACTATGGGACAAATCCAAACAACTAGCCCTCTGGAGAGCCGAAACAGAAACCTTCCACAAGACAGACACACACAAAGTGTTTGTTTAGTCACTGTATTCCAGAAGATTTCTCCCACACAGCATTCAAAAGCATCAATACTGTTTCTATCCTGTTTCTTCAAAATCCAATCTTCACTTCCATAAAGTGTCATAGGGAAAATGATTTCCTGCACAATGCTGATTTTTGTAGATATTCTGGCATATTTTTGTAGGTATCTTAGCATATCTTTTCCATGGCTTTCATTACTACCCAACCAAGTACTAGTATACACTGCATTTCTTGACTTGTTCTTTTTTTTTTCTTGTTAATAATCAAGTCTAAAAGGCAGAAGCTATCCGCTACTTGAATGTCAGTTTTATGCTTGGTTGCTATATATTAGTTTGATCTTCTTAATGATTAACTGTACAAACTGAGGGGCATGGGGAGAGAGAAAGAAAAATATTTAATACTTCTTTAATAAACTCCTTCAATGGGATAATTTCTAAAAGATCATTATGATAGTTGCCACAATTTTACCTATGTTTTGATGGATGGTATCTCTTAACATTCCAAAGTCTATTCAGCTGAGGAGTTCTTAGCCAAGGATAGAGCATAAAATTAGGAAAATATATTAGATCCTCTTTGCAAAAGTGAGACACGAAAAAGAAATTCTTATGAAACCATGTGCCATAATTGAATCTAAACGAGTGGCAGTTTGGTATGAAATGCCCTCATCAAACGTATCCCTAGACATAAAAATTTTTAAAAAATGGAAATTGAGGAAAAGCAACCGTTGCACACACACATTTGCCAATAAAACTAGTAGTCAGTTTGATTGTGTTTAAAGTTCTAGGATTAAATACCTTGCAGACAGAATGGTAGAAAGAAAATAAGAGCACAAGCTAAATCCAGATGGATTTTTGTTAAATCCATTTCTTTTTCTAACACTATCCTGCTTTCTAAAATATGGAAGATAACTGAAAGACTGTTAAGTCTGGGAAAACTGACAGTTGCATCATCTCATATATCATAGATCTCTCTCTCTATATATATAAAAAAAACTTCTCTAATGTCTGAATCCATTTTCCTAGAAGTTCTGTTGAATGGTAATGGTAGGAACTAGTTTCTATTATTGTAGAAAAAATGATTACATGGAAAAGGCTTTTTTGGAGAAGAAAAGATGAAATTGAGCTATTGTGACAACTTTGCCCTTGTTGCCCTATCAATATGTAGGAGTTTATAGACATAGATGTGCAGTATATACTTCTTTGTAGCAGAGAGATATGACTCTATCTCCAGTATAGATAATCCTCAACAAAAGTTTATTTAGTGATCATTGAAAGTTACAACAGCACTGGAAAAAGTGACTAATGAGCATTTTTCACATTTACAACCATTGCAGCATCCCCTGGTCATGTGATCAAAATTGGTTCATATTTATGATGGTTGCCCCATCCAGGGATCATGTGATCACCTTTTGTGATCTTCTGACAAGCAAAGTCAATGGGGAAGCCAGATTGACTTAACAACTGTATTACAAACTTAACAACTGCAGTGCTTCACTTAACAACTGTGGCAAGAAAGATCATAAAGTGGAGCAAAATTCACTTAACAAATATCTCACTTAACAACAAAAATGTGGGGCTCAATTATGGTCATAACTTGAGGACTACCTGTATTCACTGTCCCTGGGCAAACATAAAACCTTAGATGGGGAAAGCTGGGCTCAGTTTGTTTTAAGTCATAGGAACTAAAAAGCTACTTCTATGGTGGTCTGTTGTTACTATACCATAATATGAACCAAAATTAGACAATGAGCTGGCTCATCTGTCAAATTTAAAGTTATGTCAAAAAACAACAAAAAAAAAGGTCTTCACTTTTTTGGGAGGGATAGAGATATACCCTTTAATGGAGCTGGTGTCCATATCTTCTGATGTTCATTGCCATCAGCCAAGGTTGTACTATGGCTTAGTGAAACAGATTTATAGTATTTTGTCATAGAACTTAGTTAAGCACTTAGTTCATGCATGTGAACTCTCATTAAAGTAGGCTTTCGTCTGCATGAAAAAGATGATATTTTTCTTGTAATGGAGTTGTTCCTACTCTACTGCCTGAAAGCAATGAGGAACTAATAGGTTGATTTAGAAAATATGTATTCTGGCATATACCTCTTCTAATTCTTCCTGCAGCTGTTTTGTCAGTCTGCTGGTAGGCTGTGTCTTAATAAATCTATGCTTTGATTTTCAATGAGTAATCAAAATCTGTTGGGAAATATGGATTTAGTCTGTCTTTTAGCTGTGTCCTCCCAGATATTTTATGCAGCACTAATATAAATATCAGCATCAGGAAGTAGAAATTGTTATAACTTACAGGAATCTGATCTCCCTCTCCAGGTTTCCTGTCCATTTAAATACTAATCTCAAATGCCAATATCTTATATTTGGCATTCGGAAGATTAGAGATTATTTTGGGATACCACCCAGATAAGAGAAACACCAATCAAACAAAGTGTAACAGGAGTATAGTTGAGGCTAGACGCGAGGGGTGGGAAAAGGCTCACTAAATCAGACGTTTTCAATGACTAATACTTAGTATTGTATATCAGGTGCCATGATGATTGCTGCACAATATGTTTTTATGTCCAATGTTGATTGTTTTAATAAAAGAATTTTACATATTAAAAAAAATTTAAAGAAAGGGATCTTTCTGTATAATCCACATCAGATTGCATTTCACCTTATGAAAGTAATAATGACAGTGGGAATAAGGGTCATCTGTTTTTGGATATGAATCCTTTAGTTTAGTTTGGAAAACTAGACCCTTTGATGTTTATGGTTACAATATTATTACATATTATAACAATATATGCCACACAACAAATATTGGCATTTCCCCAATCTTCTTATAAATTAGGTTTGCCATCATAAATGTACTAAGATAATAGAAACAGGAAGGAAAGTCCCAGATAACTGAAATATTTTGAATGCTGCTGTATTGTCTTCAATATTGTCCAATCCTGCATGATGAGGTACAGTATATTGGTATGATGATAGTGACATGGACCAGAACATATCTTGAACCTAAATTCTGGAATTTTCCTTTATTGCTTCTGTCAGATCTTAGGTTAATTTTTAGAACTAGAGGAGGACTGGTTAAGAGGCTTACAATGGGAGTTAGCTAATGAGAAGTTCCTTTGTGCTTTTGTTTATAGCGGTGGTATCCAACCTCAGCAACTTTAAGACCTGTGGATTTCAACCTTCAGAATTCTCTTGCCAGCCATACTGTCTCAGGAATTCTGGGAACTGAAGTCCACAAGCCTTAAATTTGCCAAGGTTGAGTAGCCCTGATTTACAGTTTTGATATCTTTAAAATGGGGACTAAATAAAACAATTTTTGAAATCATTATCTTAAGTCATTAGATTGGAAGTGACATTTACCCCATTAGAGAAATCAAATCTTACAGTCCTTGATGAAATTCTTTCAATGTTTTCTGGACTTAAGCTTATATACCTTTCCAAATCTTTAAAACTAAATATCCCTTTTAAAATACCAGCTTTGACTTCACCTTGGTTTTCTCTCTTCTCCTTGCATTTATCTTCTGAAGTTGACATTGCACAAAATCAAATGTGTATATCTTTATACTTCTTAAGTGGGCACGTTGACAAACTCTTCTTCTTGACTTGATAAAGCTCTTTTCCCCCTGTATTGATAAGCAATCACCATTTATCTTACAAGCAGGCATTTGCCCTACAACTCATGGTGAATTTTGCATCCTCTGAGACTCAAAATAACAAAGAAACTTTTACCAGTTTCATGGATTTCTGACCTAATCAATGACAAAGTAGTGCAGTGCACACTGTATTAAAACAAATATAAGAATTTGGAAAAACACACATCCATTTAAAGCATTTTAAAATATATATTGTGAAAACTTGACTGTTACATTAATAATGTGCAGAGAAGCAATTTGTGCAGAATAAAAATATTTAGAGAAGAGGTATGGCTGTGTAATATTTGAAAACATTATTAAGAGCTGTTTTTTTTCTTTGTTATAAAAGGTAATCTATGAATCTGTAATTGTTCTGTTTCAAACAGATATAATTTCTCTGGTTATTTTAAGAATACAGCATCTTCATATATTCATGTAGTCATAACTATATTACATTGATAATCATTATATATCCTTCCTTCTCTTTCCAACTTGCTGACAAGGATGTAAGAATTTAAAAGTGACCTTGGAGAATAGATGAAAGAAACATTAAGAGGGGGAGTGGGGAGAGAAGGAATAAGCCATTAAGAAAGAACTTGGAGAAGAAATTCTACAGCCCAGAAACTAAAGCAAGCATGAGAAAGAAACTCAAAATAAGTTATTATACTAAATTATATTTTAAAAAATATAGTAAAAATATCAATCCTTTTTAGTATAACATGTAGAGATACTAAGATGGGCTTTCAAGATATCTCTACCATGCTATAATAAAGTACCATCTCTGGAATTCCAGAGTGTCTGTATCTTGATTTGGCCTATCTCCAAAACACAAGTATCTGGTAACTGAATGACTTTCTTTAGATGTCCACAAGAGTTGTCATTCTACAATCCACATTTAAGTCCATCCCACCATCAAATGTACATATTTTCATGACAGTCATGAACTAATCTATTTTGTTCTGGACAAGAAGGTCATTCATTAAAAACTGTATGCCACACAGAGTTGCCTCCAGACAAGATGAGCAGCATATAAGTTGAACAAATAAATAAGTTTATATTAACCGAAATGCAAAAGACTTTTCAGGTATCAAAATTATTAACTCTTCAGTCTACCTAGAGATGAATGAGAGAGGTCAATTAGAATCTTCCAATTAGAAGATTAATATAATATTCACTAATTATTGGAGCAGTTATTATTAGCGATTATTAATATAATAATCACTAACTAATGGAGCAGTTACTAGTTAACATGGTATGAATTAATAAATTTAAATACAAAACACAAAACCAAGAAACATGGTTTATTTAATATATAAATGATCTAATTTCATATAGCACACTTTTTCCCCACAAACCACAGGATCTTCATGTTCACTGATTTCCTACCAACCATAGGAAAGAGCCAGGGATCAATTTCATTCCACTTAGCTGTGTGCATTTAAAAAAAAAAAAAAAGACTGTTGGTTTTCCACTTAAGGTCAATAGCAGCAGGATCTCCAGGAAGAAGTAAAAAAACATTATTAGTTCCCCTTTCCTTCAGCAATTTAGTATGGATCCTTTATTTCCTGTTGCCCTTAGGAGAGGAAACCAGCAATTTGCAGAAGGATAATTGGACAAAAAAGGAACAAAGGCCTTTTCTCCACTCACCAACCCTATTCAGCTGAATAATCTAAGTGTGTTTGGTTGTCTATACAGTTGTCTAAACAGATATACATGTGTGGGTCTATTCCTGAAACAGCTATCATTGCAAATCTCAGGACTAAAACTGTCACTCATTTTTTATATACTGATCCATGTTAATTTTAGGGCTTCAACAAGTGTTGTGTGGTTTTTACTCCTGTGAACTACATCTGACCTGTAACTAGCCTCATTAAAGAACTATATTATAGTTTTCCTCTCAGAAACTGCAAAAATTGCAAAATTCCAGGGGATTTTGCATGTCTGGTTCCATTTTTTCATTTGCTTAGTGCAAAATGGGTTTTAAAAGTTAAAATTCATATTAAAAATGCAGCTGTTTATTTGATAGATTCAGTTGTATTTGTTATACATTATACACACACACTATTAGTAACTTAATACAATATAATACATCTAAAGAATGTTATAGTTTTTGTAATATTACTATAATGCTTGTTCACAGATTATTTCTATTTTATTTTTCCTTCCCTCAGAAAAGCACTGCATTTTGGGGTTGATATGATCAAAGCTCTGTGCAGCCAAAGGAGAGATAACTATTTCATATGAAATCATTATAGGTACACAGGGTTAAACAATAATCTATATTCCTAGTTAGAAATATTGAAAAATTATAATATCTTCTTGGTCCTGAAAATAAATCAATGCATCTATATCAGTAAGATTACATTATTTCAGCTTTGATTGAAAACTTTTTATTGCAGGAAACTATGACAACCTCATAGAAAAATAAAATGCAGCTAAATAAGAATCTCCTTTTCCTTTTACTTGCGTTGAAATGAATCTTTTGAACTAGCAAGGTCAAAACAGCAAAGACCTTTCCAACATAGATGATTACTCTGAAATGTTTCCAAGGCATCTCAAATTTGTAGAGGAGGGAATGAAGTGCAGCAAGTGGACCAGATTGCTCTCCTTGCATCAGCATAAAGGGGGAAACACTATTTTTAATGTCCAGCAAGAAAATGTGAGTGGAGATCATATTCCCAGTAGGCTGAGAATGGCATTACCTGTTCTTGCTTTTCTAAAATAATAGCTGACCTTGAAGAAAGTAGGAAATAGTAGGGAAGAAGGGGAAGGAGCCATGGTGGTACAGTGGTTAGAATGCAGTATTGCGGGCTAATTCTGCCCACTGCCAGCAGTTTGATCCTGAGAGGTTCAAGGTTGACTTTAGCCATCCATCCTTCTAAGGTCGGTAAAATGAGGACCCAGATTGTTGGGGGCAATGTGCTAACTCTGTAGACTGCTTAGGGAGGGCTGTAAAGCATTGTGAAGTGGTATATAAGTCAGTGCTATTGCTAAATGCTATTGTTAAATGTGAAACCGCCCTAAGTATGATTCAATTATGTCTATCAGATAATAAATCTACTCTACTTTGAGCCTTGCATTGGGACTAAATGTAGATTTATGGATCATGGATTTTACAGCTTCAAGAATATGAAGAAACAATGGTTCCAGAATGTTTTATGCAATTTTCTTCAGTGCCCAATTTTATTCTGTGAAGAATGCATTTCGATAAATTTTTATTATTGCATTGACCAATATTAAAATATAGTCATTTAAAGTAAGGTAATGTTGGCTAATCCAAGTACATAATAAACCTAGGCAACTAGATTTTATATTGTATTAGGATTTACTGGTTATGTTGTTAGAAACCCAGTCCTGAATGATCTAATCAACCAATAACAAACTGAACAACCATTTCACTATATATAGTGTTCATAATGTATTTAGATTACTAGATAATGTACTAGAGTTGTATGCCACTCAATCATATAAAAACTTAAACGCTATTCAGACCTCCAAAACAGTAATAAATTTAAAACAGTATAATAAAATAACTTTGTTATTAATAAGAACTCCTGTGATTGGGAACAAGCATAACACCATTCCTATCAGGAGAGACTAAACATTTCTCTCTAGTTATTTCTAATTATGTTTTATACTTTGGTCTATTTAATAAAGTGGTAAGCTTCCATTATAGCATACAGCATGTTATCATTTTTTTCTGCACTAAAAAAATACAATTAATTTGCTTTCCTCTGAATGTTCAGATGCTTCAGAAGTTACCCAGAGGACGCAATGAGCCCTTAGGGAGACCCAGCATATCATATTTTCCGTCATCTACATAATTTATGTTTTACTGCATAATTTTCCTTTTTAATGTGTTTCCTATGTGTGTGAGAGATAATGGAGAATTCAGCTTCCTAACCCCCAAAATGCAGATGGAACTTATTTCTACTTTTGACTTCTTCTAAGAAGGAGACGGAACTTACTTCTAACTAGTCTTGTTTCTTGCAATCCGCTTTAATTCTTATGAAATGCTAGGGAGGAAGAGAACCCATGAGGGATTCTTTCATAAGCCCCAAACATCAGTGAGGAAAATTAAGATGAGGAAAAATACGGAAGGTTCAGGAACCTTTTGGAAACTGAACAGAACCTGGACTGTTTTCAGAGACTTCTGGGTATTTACCAGAGTCTATGAGGAATAAAGTTGAAATGTTAATGCTTTTTAAACTGTTTCTAATCCTCTCTTTGGTTTGAAATGAATGAAGGAGTAATTCTAAATTCCCATGGTTTCTTGGCTAGTAGCGTAACTTAAATTCAACTTCATCTTTCATTGTAAAAAACAGAAGAGAGTATTATATGAATAACAACAACAACAACAACAACAACAACAACAACAACAATAATAATAATAATAATAATAATAATAATAATAATAATAATAATAATAATAATAATAATAATAATAATAATAATAATAATAATAATAATAATAATAATAATAATACATGAAGAATATATTATTTGGTCATTGATAAGCAACCAGTGGATGAAGTTGTGTCTTTTCCAGGTACCAATGCAGAAATCTTTATGCATATAATTTATATGCAGGAAGGAGACTCAGAGCATTTAGCTGTAGATGAATCCAAGTTCTGAATTAAGAAGCAATTGACACAATCAATTAAATTATTGTGAAAATCTCTAGTGTTATACCATTTGGGGTCTACTTGTTTATGCCTTTCTACATTACAGTATGCCTTTTTAAATAACTACTCTGGTTATGGAAAGCTGCAGTATTAAGTAATAGCATATCACACTTTCTAAACTTTAGAGCTCCAGGTGCATAAAATTTATCAAAATAGGACCTCTTATTTGTGCACCTAGGAATCTTACAATATTTCAGAAAGATGTTAGGATTGTACAAATGTAGCAATTTACAGTGTGTGCAAGGTATCTTTACCTTCTCTAGATTGCATTCAACTCCTGGAATGCAAAGTGGATATCTTTAAGGTACATGTGCTTGTATAGATGGTAAGTATACTTAATAGCATCAGCTATACGTGGAATGGTTCACAGAATCAGCCTATATACAAAGATAGATCATATAATGAAGATTCCCACTACAGGTTCCTATCAAATGCAGGTTCCCAGTGCAGGTTGCCTACTAAAAAATCCATAATTTATCAAAGTAGCTAACATACACTTCCTTCATGGTTTCTGTTGTGTCCGGAGCCTGCAAAAGCAGGCTCGGGACATTGCATTGGTCCCGGGCATTCCAAGACTGCCCGGAACCAGACTGAGCGGTGCCGGCCTTGTGAGCATGCGTGAAGTGCTGGCTGCCCAGGATCAGACTGAGCGGCGCCAGCCTTGTGCACATGCGCGAGGCAAGAAACGCTTAGATACATTGTTCAACATTGTCCGGGTCTCTGGTCTTTAAAAGAAGCCTGTTTGCTTTTACCGTTTTTGTTGTGAGTAAGAGAGAAGAATAAAGAACTGTTGAAGTAGCCATGTGTCTTCATCATTTGCAATCGAACAAGGAACTTAACACTGGCGAAAAAGATGGGATCCTTTGCAAACGGAAGAGGAAGTTTTGAGGACTTACATAAGAAGTCCTGAAGAGGGAAGATGGCGTCTGAATCAGCGTCCCAGCCTGCCAGTACAGAGTCCCTGGAGGGTGAGTTTGGCTACAGGACCCTTTCCCTTAAAGCAGTTTGCAGAGGAGCAAGTGGTGAAGTTATAACTAAGAATGGCAAAGATTGGGTGGTTGTCTGACTTTGATGTCTTATACCCAGAGAGATGGAATTCTTATGTAGCAAGGGTGGAGAATTGCTTCAGAGTAAATCAAATTAGAGAAGATGACTTGAAGCTGTGATTCTGTTGTGTGTTTGTGGACAGGAAGCTTTTGAAATTGCAGAGAACCTAGTGGCCCCTGCATCTCTGGAGTCAGTGACATATACTGACTTGAAGAACCTGTTGAAGGAACACTTCCAGCCAAAGTTGTCTGTTATTGCTTGGAGGCACATGTTTGAACAGAGGGACCAGAAGCAGGGTGAATCTTCTATAGACTTTATTGTGGCCTTAAGGAGAGCAGCCAGGCCTTGTGAGTTCAAAGATCTGGAAGAGAGGCTGCGAGATCGATTTGTTTGTGGGCTAAGGAACAGAGACTTGCAGCAGAAGATTTTTGCTAAGGAAGAAGTCTCCTTCCAAGATGTACTACGAGAGGTGACAGCTGAGGAAGCAGCAGGTGGGGCTGTGAAGACCTTATGGCTCACCAGAAGTTCTCCAGAGACAGCTACCATCCATCAAGAGAACGCTCGAGAAGAATTGGATGTGGATCCTGAAGAAGAGATGAATAGGCTTTTCTAGCCAGCTGAAAGGCAGAAGGAACATCCGGACAAGGCCCCAGCATCTCTTCAATGCTTCGGGTGTGGAGGTCGCCACAAGCGAGCTGACTGCAGGTTTCATTCCGCCATCTGTAGAGCATGTGGCAGGAAAGGCCACATAGCATCCATCTGTTTGGGTCGCCAGAAGGTCCAACCTTGTGAAGAAAGGTACCTGGGTCCCCAGCCAACATAGGGTGGGTTTCTGCACATCGCGCAGGAGTATTTTGAGGACAGGGACACATAAGCCCCTTAAGAAGAAACTGTCCATTAACGTAAGGTTGCAAGGGGTTCCCTTATCAATGGAGTTGGACACTAGGTCCGCTCTCTCCATTGCCTCCATTAATACCTTCAAAAGGATATGCAGCAGCAGTGGCATTCGAGTTAAACTCAGGCCATCCAATCTAATACTTACAGATTTTCAGAATTCTATGGTGTATGTATGTACTCTACACCCTTAGAGTACAGCATAAGGATTTTGAGGGTCCCCTAGATGTGGTGGTTGTTGGGGGTGAACGTACGAGTCTTATTGGACTCGATTGGTTTGAGGCTCTAGGAATCCAGGTAACTGGGCTGCACCATTTGCAAACATTGAGCCTTGTAAAAGTCTGCAGGGAGTTTGCAGATGTGTTTAGTTCAGAGTTAGGATCCTACAAGGGGCCTCCCATTTCACTGCAGTTAGACCCAACCATCACGCCCATCAGGGTTAACCTAGGAGGGTACCTTTTGCCCTCAAAGGTAAGATTGATGCTGAGCTGGACAAATTGCTCCAGCAGGGCCTTCTGGAACCTGTGGACTCAAGTCCATGGGAAACCCCCATAGTAACACCTCTAAAGGCTAATGGGGACATACACATTTGTGCAGATTACAAGTGCACATTGAATAAGGCGCTGCAACAGCACGCTTATCCAGTGCCTCTGGCAAGTCACATTCTGGCTTCCCTCAGGGGGGGGCGTATTTTTACAAAGCTTGACCTGGCACAAGCCTATCAAGAGCTACCTGTTGATGAGGCAGCTGCAGAGGCCCAGACTATTGTAATTCACAGAGGGGCATTTAAGGTCAAGATCTGCAAATCTTAGGGAATTTGTGAAGTTTCTGTCAAGTCAATAGGGCTATTTTGGGAGGACCCTGAATAAGGGAAGTATTGGATAGAATGTTGTAATATTTTTTGGTTTCGGAAACATTCAGGTATTACTGAAAGTGGAGGGGGTTGTTTTAGGGCAGACCCAATTATCCACAATCATTGCATTTGATTTTTGGGACTGTATAACCCTATTTCCAGTGAATGGTGCACCTGTGTGTGTACAAGGTATGTTCCATCTAGGGGCGAGCGGGACATTGCATTGGTCCCAAGCATTCCAAGACTGCCCAGGACCAGACTGAGTGGCACTAGCCTTGTGCACATATGCAAGGCTTAGATATATTGCTCGCCATTATCCGGGTCTCTGGTCTTTAAAAGAAGCCTGTTTGCTTTTACTGTTTTTGTTGTGAGTAACAGAGAAGAATAAAGAACTGTTGAAGTAGCCATGTGTCTTCATCATTTGCAATCGAACAAGGAACTTAACAGTTTCCAAGAAAATCTATGTCATCTATGGAGTTTTCTGTATCCTGAAGTTTCATTTTTGTGTTCCCACAACCATTTCAGCAAGTGATTGATACATTCAATGAGATATATTTTCCTTATAAGGTATATATGTGAATCAACAGTTTCTAGTGTCCACACTGCCCAAGATACTGGGGGGTGGGGGGGGAACATACTAATTAGCAAGACAGTGTAACACCAAAGTCTATTTCTATGGATGCAACCCACTATCTACTGAAGAACTGGGACAATAGTTATTTACTCATTATTCATCTGCATCCATCTTATAAAATCTGCTGGGTGATCATTCATGATTTTAGCCATTGTCTATCCACTGCAGGAGGAAGGCCTCTTCTGCATGTTTCCAACCAATATGGTCCTCAGCTTTCTTTTGCCAATTGGGCCTGCAATACTTGCTGATGGCTCACCCAGAAGACTCTAATGTAGGTCAGTTTAAAAGCATGGAGTGAATTTTCTTTCTACTTTATGTTCTTATGGGGATTATCAGGTGATCATACAACTTTTCATTGTCACCTCTGTTTCCCAGAGAAAAAAAAGAGGAAGCTTGTATGCAATGAGTAAGTGTATGTCACCTATTCTAAAAGTAAAAGTAAGAAGGAAATGGAATTGGCTGCCTTCTCTTGCAGAAGGCAAATGCTATTGTTTCTTTCTTATTTAGAAAAGAACCAGAGAAAGTAATTGAAACAAAAACTTTTAAAAAGAGATAGACACCCCTGGGACCCTCTCCTTCAACATAAAACACTGCTCCCAACAGAATCACTCTACCGCACAATCTTCGTACTTGTATAAAACATCGTGCTTCCATGGTGGTTTGCAAAAAATTAGTCACAACATAATGGTCTCTTAAACGATGAGATTGGGAGTCAGAGGTTTCAGTTAAGTCTGAAAATCAATTGACAACTCAGTGAAATGAGAGCACACTAATATCTGAGTGCCAGACAATAGCCAAGGAACTTAATTTTTCACCAATAGAAAAGTCAAGCCAATGTAGAATTGCCATAGCAATAATCCAGACTGATGCCATGATCACGTATGTGCAGTGCCAGTAATTATTAGCCAAGAGTTTGAAAATAAAGCAACAGATATCAACAATTTGTTATATAAAAAGAGTAATTTAAGCCAAGACACAAAGACTCATTCCCAGTTATGGAAAGGATCAAAGTTGGAAATGATGGATCTATTAATAAAGAAAAAAGTGCACTATGCATGATCAGAATACATTTTCCTCAGCAACTGCAATGTAATTGATTATCTGGGTGTAGATTGTACTGAACAAAACTGATTGGCACATATGGAAAGAATTAATGCATCAAAGAGTTAATCAGTGCAATTAATAGAGAGTGAAGTGCCAAAAATTCTATTGATTTTTTTTTTAAATGTAATATGGTTGATGAAAATGTATAGAAATAGGGAGGTTTATTTTTCAGGTTCAGGAAATTCCTCTGTAGTTTAGAAACATGCAGGTCAGAAATAGGTTCTGGGCCAAAGAGGGCTATCTCTTGCTATAGTTCCTAAGGCTGGGAACAGTCTGCCCCAAAACCAACAACTTTTTGCTTAGGGCATCAGTTCAATAAAACTAACCATACAAAAGAAAAATATACCACTTGTATGATGAAATGGTTTTAAAATTTTCTGGTCCTAATCCATCTTCACCCATGGAGACTCACTAGGTCAGAAGTCCCCAACCTTTTGGGCACCAGGGGCGGGTACCATGGAGAAAGGTTTTTCCGCGGACCAGAGGAATGTGGTTGTACATACTGCCTGCATCCCGCAGATAGGCTTTGCTTGTTTGTATGGCCTGGTTGCTGGCATGCTGCGGCCTGGTGCCGGTCTATGGACCGGGGATTGTCGAGCCCTGCACTAGGTGACTTTGGGTTACTCATTCTTCAATAGCCAAAACTAACCATAGAAATATTGTTAAAGCTCAAATTGGAAGGGGCTCTACCACTTTGAGCTTCTGAGGGGGAGGGAGAAAAGTATAAATCTAATAAGCAAATGGTTGCTGCCAAGACAAATGCTGGGGAGATAAAGTTACATTCTTCAGCTGTCCAATATCCTTGATGGTTCCAATTGGCAGCTCTCAAACACTGAATGACAAGTTGCATCCAACTATGTTTCCTGCCCATAAAACCAATTGATATGTTGTTTGATGGTCTCCATTGGAGTAATCACTAATAATTTACTTATTGGCAAACTTTCAAAAGGGTGATATTCCACACCATACAAAAATAACCCTAGTGAACTTTAACTATTTCAGATTAACAAGATACTTTCATTCTGTCTTAATGTTAATTGGATGGATAATTATATATCTGGTTTATTTTTAAAAAAACAGAATTGAAAGCAAGGAAATTTTGGGAACTGAACATGTGCCTCAGAGGTTTTATCAAACCTCAGCTCAGGTTATCTTTCATTTATTAACCATCTTTCTTCTCACATCCCACATAAAAAGACTGCTGGGTCAAAAGTAATATTCAGCATCTGAATGCCAAAAGCGGAATATCTTAGCATGAGCTTTCATCCATTTTGGGTTGTAAATTATCCTTATTGCAACTTATAAGCAGATGACTTTTATACATAAGTCAACAAACTGTTATAATATGAAAATTGTCTCTGATTAATTAATCATGCACTTTTTTTCAACTTCAAATGAACTTTCTAATAAAAAGTACCAATTATTTCTTCTGTTGTTTGTTATCATCTGCATGCTATGTAGCTTGAGTGTATTAACCATACAGTAGTGTATTAAAAAAAAACAAGAAAAGCAGTATATTTTCTTTTATTCAGACTAAAAACAATTAATTTTTGTAACTTCTTCCCAGGTTCTTTTATTTCTATATGAATATTTCACACTGTATATATTTTATATAAATTTGGAAAATATAGCTTGGGATAACATGTACTTGGTACCTGTAGAGCAGCAGTCCCCAACCTTTGTAGCTTGGTAGCCAGCGGAGGGGGGGGGAGAGGGGAACAGGGCCATGGGAGTGGCGGGTCAGCGTGCATGCTTACGTGCAACTAAGCAGGCTAGCACGCACGTGCACACAGCTTGACTTGCACAACTTGAGCTGTGAGTGCATGTGCACAGGTGCTGACCCACCACTTACGTGGCCCGGTTGTGAATAGGCCATGGCCCAATAGTGGGCTACTGTCCAGGGTTGGGGACCCCTACTGTAGAGCATTCCTTTCATGTAGAAATATTGCATAGAACTTTGCTTGTAAATATTTTAACTGTAAAATAATGGATTGTGTTAGTCTGCCAAATCTTAAAATATGAAATTCTTTTACACTGGCCAGCCCCAACTTAATTCTTCAAATGTGATACCACAACAATTCGTGGGATTTTTCTGTCATGATAATTTTGAAAATGTTCATTCACTCAAAATAATGTGGTCCTGACATTTTGTGAATCTGTCTATATATCTTCTATTGGTAATCCTCACTTAACAATCCTAATTGGCTCTGACAACTCTGTCACTAAGTGAATTGGTTTCCTGCCTGAGCAGGGGGTTGGACTAGATGACCTCCAGGGTACCTTCCAACATTATTATTATTATTATTATTATTATTATTATTATTATTATTATTATTATTATTATTATTATTATTATTATTATTATTAAGCAAATCACAGGACTGTTGTGCTTAACGAAGGCAATTTTGACAGTCCTGGTTACAGTTATTAAGCAAATATCCCATGATAATTAAATGAAATATCATGTAACCACAACTTACGACCTCCTGCCAGCTTCCACATTAATTTTGTCAGAAGCTGGCTGGAAAGGTCACTAATGGTGATCATATGACTGCAGGATACAGTTACAATTGGTTGGCCAGGGGCCTAAATCATGATAAGTGTAACAGTGTAAGGATCAGTCATCTTTTTTTCAGTGCCACTGTAACTTTGAACAGTCAGTAAATGGTCATTAAGTGAGAACTACCTGTGTGTGTGGGAGTATGTGTATAATATACACACAAAATCACACACACACACATAAAATACATATATATACATATTATAAATGCATTCCCCATAAAACATGCATTTTGCAATCATGCTTATGTATCTGTGTTTACTACTATAACTTAAATATGCATTTTAGGTGTATTGTGGTATGATGTAACTGTAAAAAAATATATAGGAAAATGAAATACTTTTTCTCCAGTCCAAATATTTATAAACTGATTTAGATTTTTCATTTTGTTTTTATTATATTTATAAACAACACAAGGCAGAGAACATAACTAATACTCCTTTCTCCTCCTATTTTCCCCAAAACAAAAACTCTGTGAGCTGAGCTGGGTTGAGTGTGTCTGACTAGCCCAGAGGTAGGCAACCATGCTGGCTCAGGAATTCTGGGAGTTGAAGTCCATGAGTCATAAAAGAGCCAAGGTTGCCTACCCCTGGACTAGCCCAAAGTCACTTTGTCCGCATTCATGCCTAATGCATGACTCAAATTCAATCACTAGACAAATCTGGCTCTCTTGATTTATCAACCAAATCTTCAGGACTATGTATTGTTCACATAGTACTGTCTACATAATTATCAGTGTAAAATTGTCTTTTACTATCAGAATGGTAGCAGGAGCATATCGGAAAATTTAATGAAAAGAAAGCTTTTTTATTCTTGACAGCTTTTTTTTTTTTAACTTGGGATAGAAAAAGTTGAATCCTGGACTGTTTGCATCCAAATATGACTATAACTACTGAAATCTGGATGATCTGCGGATCTAAAATGACATCATCACTTTTTAGATTCCAAACAAGTGAATATTGCTAATGATAATGAGTATTTATTATATATTGCAAAGAATATTGAATGAACCCTGACTAAGTTCTTTGAGTCATCTAGAGCTCCGGTTCGGCAATGACAATGCATAAAGTCTATCATATTTGATCACAGGTATGAGACTGCTAACTCAGATGTTGAATTTGCAGACTCAGTAAGCCCAATATTGGTGATTGGAGCAATATTGTACCCAATTGCATGTGATCCTGGATCTGAGGGCTATGCTCATCTTCTCTCACGGCTTCCTATCTCCTGACTAAACCACTAAAACGCACTCTAGATTGGACTGCCCTTGAAGACCATCCAAAAGCTTCAATTGGCCCAAGGTGCAGCAACAAAGTAGATATGGGTGTCTTTTGTAACCCTGTGAGCTGCATACATTCCCAATAGGTTTGTGGTACAATTCAAGGTGCTAGTTATTACCTCTAACGGGCTAAATGATACTGGGTTGTTTGTGAGACTGCTGTTCCCATAGCTTTCTGTTCCAAATACTCCAAATACGAGAGAGAGAGAGAGAGAGAGAGAGAGAGAGAGAGAGAGAGAGAGAGAGAGAGAGAGAGAGAGAGAGAGAGAGAGAGAGAGAGAGAGAGAGAGAGAGAGAGAGAGAGAGAGAGAGAGAGAGAGAGAGAGAGAGAGAGAGAGAGAGAGAGAGAGAGAGAGAGAAGCAAAAAGGCTTGGTTGGCCTGGTTGGCCCTGGCCTTGTAGACCTTCAGAAGGTTAAGACCTAACTTTTTCTCACAGTGTCCAAATTGGGTGGCCATATAAATGCAAGTGAGAAAGCAAGAAAGAGGTCAAGCAAATAAGGAAAATAGGTATGTGCTATAATTAAATATTTCACTAATATTTTTTCTTATTAGCATCTTACGTCAGACAATATACATTACTTCCAAGCCTATTTTATATCACATTGTTTACCTTCCTTTCTGATACTGATTGCATAAGCCAGGTAGACCTTTTCCTCTCTTCTTTGTACCCTTCTCTTTAGAAAGGACTATTGCTACTTCTTCTGCGGAACATTAGGCAGTTGTTTCATTTATTGCTATCTAAGAATGCATTATTACATTTCTCCATCTGAAATGTGATCTTAAATAACAGCTTGTACCATAATTAAATGTAACTGTGAGAACATTGTTAAAGTCAATGACCCAACACATTAGCAGTTTAAACACATTTTAAGTTAAGTGGATTATGGAGAAAGTAATTGAGGAGATGTTAAATAAACAAAAGCAATTTATATGAGTGTCCAGAAGCATTGGAGTCATATAGTCTGCAGTACCTACAACTTTCATACCCATAGAGGTGAAAGGAATCCAGTGCTGGACTAAAAGCACAATTTCTCAAGTTCAAATCAGTAACCATAGGACTGCTGTGAGACTAAGATAAGTCCCCCTGAAGGTCACTGGGCTACAGATTGGACATCTTAATAGGTTGAGAGAGAATAATTATATTCCTGGCATATTCATAGCTGTGAATTTTCATGAATTGGCTTTAAATTTATCCATCCACTAAGCTCAAGAAAGTTTTGTTAAGAATAGGGATGTGCACAGGCCAAGGTTGTTTGTATCATATATTTTGGATATGAAATATGATTGACAATCAGTTCTCTGGGATGTTCAGTATATTGGCAGCCAAAAAGCAAATAGCATATTCATATTTCAGTACTGGCTCAATAGTATTCTGTTCAAAACAAGTATATAAACATGTTCTGGAAAGTATATGCAAAAGTACTTATTTATATATAATATAGAAAGCATGTATAAACTTAAATATAGTCAATAAAATGTTTTTGAAAATGCATAAATATTTTGGTCAAAGAATTTTTAAAAAAGAAAATATGGAAGCTAATGTAAACATGGGATTGCAATCAGACTGAGAGTGATAGAAAATCCAAATCCATCCTGTATATTGATCTAAGCTATTTTAACTTTATAAAACCAAAAAGGTAGAGAAAGCATTGCATAGTTGATTATATCATCTGCGAGCAAAAAAAAATTAGTATTGAACTAATTTTAATATTTGGAGCTCAAATACACAACATTTAAACCCCTTTCCTTTCCTGTTAAACATAAGAACATAAGAAGAGCCATGCTGAATCAGGCCAAAGCCCATCGAGTCCAGCATTCTGTGTCACACAGTGGCCCACCAATTGTACATGGGGATCTTGAGCAGAAAGAGAAGGCAAAATCCTCCCTTTCCCTTGACCCCCAACAAATGGTACTCAAGGGAATCCTGCCTGCCTCAACCAACATAGAGGCGGCACATGGACATCCCTTTTAATAACCACCGATACACTTTGCATGCATGAATTTATCTAGCCCTGCCTTGAAGCTGTCAAGGCTGACAGCTGTCACGACCCCTTCAGGAAGTGAATTCCATAAATCAACGACCCTCTGGGTGAAGAAATATTTCCCTTTATTTGTCCTCACTTTCTTAGCTATGAGCTTTAGGGAGTGCCCCCTTGTCCTGGTATTGTGTGATAGAGAAAAGAATTTTTCTCTATCCACCTTTTCTATCCCATGCATGATTTTATACACTTCGATCAAGTCACCCCTTAAACGCCGTCTTTCAAGGCTGAAGAGACCAAGGCGTTGCAATCTGGTTTCATAAGGGAGGCGCTCCATTTCCTTGATCATTCTTGTTGCCCTTTTTTGCACCTTTTCCAGTTCCATTATATCCTTCTTGAGGTGCGGTGACCAGAACTGTACACAGTACTCCAAGTGTGGTCTCACCATCGATTTGTACAGAGGCAATACAACACTTGCTGACTTGTTTTCGATTCCCTTCCTAATCATGCCAAGCATGGAATTTGCTTTTTTTACTGCTGCTGCACATTGGGTTGACATCTTCATCGAGCTGTCCACCAAAACCCCAAGATCCCTTTCTTGGGTTGTCTCAGAAAGTTTGGTCCCCATCAGTTGGTAAGTATAATTGGGGTTCTTTGCCCCGATGTGCATAACTTTGCACTTGTTTAGGTTAAAATGCATTTGCTACTTTGTTGCCCACTCACACAATTTCGAGAGATCCTTCTGGAGCTCCCGACAATCAGTTTCACTTTTCACAACCCGGAACAATTTAGTGTCATCAGCAAACTTGGCTACCTCACTATTAACTTCTACATCCAGATCATTGATGAATAAATTAAAAAGTAAAGGTCCCAAAACTGAACCTTGGGGTACACCACTTCTCACTTCTTTCCATCCGGAGAATTGTCCATTTATTGCCACCCTTTGCTTCCTACAATTTAGCCAGTTACCAATCCAGGACAAGACCTGTCCTCTAATTCCGTGGCTGGAGAGCTTTTTATGAGCCTTTGGTGAGGAACTTTGTCAAAAGCCTGTTGAAAGTCAAGATATACAATATCAACTGGGGCCCCTTTATCTATGTATTTATTTACACCCTCAAAGAATTCTAACAAGTTAGTAAGACATGATTTGCCTTTGCAGAAACCATGTTGATTTTCTTTCAGCAATGCCTGTTTTTCTATGTGCCCTGTAATTTTATCTTTAATAATGGTTTCCATCAGTTTGCCTGGAACTGAGGTTAGACTGACTGGTCTATAGTTTCCTGGATCACCTCTGGATCCTTTCTTGAAGATCGGGGTTATATTTGCTTCCCTCCAATCCTCCGGTTCAATGCCTGATCTTAGAGAAAGATTGTATATTTTAGCTAGAAGTTCAGCAATTTCACACTTGAGTTCCTTGAGAATTCTAGGGTGGATGCCATCTGGACCCGGCGATTTGTTGACGTTTAGTTTAGAAAGGCATGCAAGAACATCTTCCTTGTTTATCTCTATCAGGTTTAATTCTTCTATTTCCCTCCCTGGGAAAACTAATTCAGTGGCAGGCAAATGTTCTCTATCCTCCTCGGTGAAAACGGAGGCAAAGAAGTCATTTAGCCTCTCAGCAATCTCCTTGTCTTCTCTGATTATCCCCTTCTGACCATTGTTATCAAGCGGCCCAACTGATTTTCTGGTTGGGTTCCTGCTTCTGATGTACTTAAAAAAGGTTTTGTTATTATTTTTAATATTCTTGGCTATATGCTCCTCAAAGTCTCTCTTGGCTTTCATGACTATCGCCTTGCATTTGGTCTGCCAGAGTTTGTGATCCCTCCTGTTCTCCTCGGTAGGAAGAGCCTTCCATTTCTTAAATGAGTTTTTCTTCTTTTCAATAACCTCCTTTACCTCATTCGTAAGCCATACTGGTATCCTCTTGGACTTTCCAATCCTCTTTCTTCTTTTAGGAATGCATTTTATTTGAGCCTGCTGTAACATAGTTTTAAACAGTTTCCAAGCATTTTGGAGGGATTTGACTTTTTTTACTGTTCCTTTTAGTTTCTTCTTTACTATTTTTCTCATTTTGTCAAAATTCCCTCTGTGAAAGTTTAAGGTCTCTGTGTTAGTTTTCACTGACAATTTGCTATCCATGGTTAAGTTGAAGGTTATTGTGTTGTGATCGCTGGTTCCTATGGGCTCGGTTACAAGGACATCATGAACCAAATCCTGTGCGTTAGTTAGAACCAAGTCCAGGATCCCCTTTCCCCTGGTAGGTTCCATGACCATCTGCTCAAGGGAATAATCGGCTAACATGTCAAGGAACCTTGTCTCTCTTTCATGTGTAGAACAAGAATTTACCCAATCTATTTGGGGATAATTGAAGTCCCCCATTATGACTACCCTATTTCTTTTTGAGGCCTCCTTAAATTCATTTTCCAAATAGCAATCTGCCTCTGGAGTTTGGTTGGGAGGGCGATAGCAGATCCCTAACGTCAGATTAGTTTCCTGTCCTGGGATTTTTATCCACAATGTTTCTGTGGGTGAGTTTGAATTTTCTTGAATTTCGAGTTCATGAGATTCTAACTCCTCATTTATGTACAAGGCCACGCCACCACCATTTCTCCCTCTCCTGTCCATCCTACACAATTTGTAACCTGGAATCCTTGTGTCCCATTGGTTTTCATCTGTCCACCAGGTTTCTATTATGCCAATAATATCAATATTATTTTCCTTCACCAAGCTTTTCAATTCCCCTATTTTTGCTCGAATGCTTCTAGCATTTGTGTACAGACCTTTATATGTAATTTTCTGGTGCACTTTCAACTTTGACTGTGGATTTTGACTGTAGAATTTGGTTGTAGAATTTGTAGATGGTCTACCATGTCCTTCTGCTTGACTATTACAATTTAGTTTTCCTGTTGACTCACCAATGTGTGCATAACTTCCACCCTCCATATTAGGCAGTGCGCCTTCTCGAACTGGAAGCTGCCCAGCTCCTGTCGACTTGCCCCTATGAATCAGTTTTAAAGCTGCTCTGAAACCTTTTTAATATTAATCACCAACAGTCTGGTTCCATTATGGTTCAAATGTAACCCGTCCCTTCTGTACAGGTGTGGCTTGTCCCAAAATGTTTCCCAGTTCCTAATGAATCTAAACCCTTCCTCCCGGCACCACTGCCTCATCCACGCATTGAAGCTCCTGAGCTCTGCCTGTCTAGCTGGCCCTGCACGTGGAACAGGTAGCATTTCTGAGAATGCAACCTTGGGGGTCCTGGACTTTAATCTTCTACCTAGAAACCTAAATTTGGCTTTCAGGACCTTCCGCTTAGCTTTCCCAATGTCATTGGTACAGCTGTGCCTGTGTGGGAAATATGCAAGTATGTTTATACAGTGCTATTTAAAACCCTTAGAATCTCAACTACCTGGACTCCATGCCAAAATGGACTTTTGCTCAATCATCCCAAACAAAATCATTATTGATCAGATCATAATAAAGAAATTGAAATAAATTTGACCCCATCACTACATTAGGA
This sequence comes from Bothrops alternatus, assembly GCA_034064705.1. Taxonomy (NCBI): domain Eukaryota; kingdom Metazoa; phylum Chordata; class Lepidosauria; order Squamata; family Viperidae; genus Bothrops; species Bothrops alternatus. The sequence continues at coordinate 15,464,324 of JARGCV010000009.1, forward strand.
GTACTAGCAACTTAGAAGTGTAATTTATAGACAACTGTTTGTTGTCTTTGTCAATAAATAAGTATGGCTCATTTTGTTGGATAATTTTAAAACAAAAAACAGTATATGCAGAAGGAGGTGGTTTTAATGCAAACCCAAAAAAATTCAGATTGCTAATGTATTCGGATGAAGCTCCCACTGGACAAGAATGGAGAACACCAAGATACCAAAGTTCCAACTGATTTATGCAAGAAAGTTTCAGCTTAAGCAGAGTATTAAGGGTAGAAAATAGTATGATATTACTGAATCTTTGGGGCAACTCATGTCAAAATCAAGAAAAACGTTTACGTGCTGCATTGCTTAAAGTAAGCTCTGTCCTTAAGCAAAGTCACATTTCTGTTAACATAAGACAATTTATCTCAGGAAGAACAGTTATTTTGAAAAATTCTAAGACCTTTGCACAAGGAAGAAACCAGACAAAGGAAGAACTGCACTTGTGAAGGGAGCAATAATCACAAACCTAAGATTGTGTGCATGAAATAATGCACTGTCACATTTCCAGTACATAGCAGTGGGTAAAAATGTGGCCCACACTTAGAAAGTTTCACCACAGATTTTGTTACCTTTCATTTTTGCTTATACATAGAATATTTATACAGGCCTATAGATTTTAGAGTTGTGGGTGATAAAAGTATTGATAGGCTAGTGCAGCGGTTCTCAACCTTTTCCGGGACTCGACCCCGGCCCGCATCGCGCATGCGCGGTGCAACAGGGTGCATCGCGCATGCGTGGCGCGATGGCCCGCATCGCGATAGGGGAAAAAATGGCCGACAAAAAAAATGGCCGACAAAAAAAATGGCGGACTGCAGTGCTTGGTGACCCCCGTGAAATGGTCGTTCGACCCCAAATGGGGTCGCGACCCACAGGTTGAGAACCACTGGGCTAGTGAAATGGGATATTAATGAGAGCCTGTTAAATAGATACAATAGAATACTTTCATTGCAAAAAAAGGGGGAAATCCTGGCTGGGTGAAGGCATGTAGGTCATCCTTTCAGAAATATGCCTTCTTTGGTTTCAGGTCCTCTATCAGCCATGATGACAAGGTAGGAATGGAGATGGCAGGGAATGTCCCAATAGCCATTTTCAGATTTAACTTTGAAGAGGCATGCTTCAAGAAATGAGTTTTGCAAGTTTGCTGATAAAATTGTTCACATTTGTACAGATTTGAATTCCATATGGAAGGTGTCATTAGAGGTGAGTGGACTACTGTGATTCTTTCCAGCTTGCTGATTTTGGGTGATTTACAGAAAGAGGCCTGCTGTCTGTGGGTTAAATTTATACCCAACTTGGTTTCCACATAAGACTGGATTTGGTAAAAGGTTTGCATCAGGAAGCCACCAACGTGTCGTTGAAAGGTGCAAGAAAGCTAGCCACTGTTAAAGAGGTGGTAGTATGTGGCCTCCTGAAAATTCTTTCCATAGTTCCACTCAATTTGCTTGACTATTAGCTGATCCCAACTTTTCCTTCTTGAGGGAAGTCATTGCAAAATTGGCGAGGTTCAAACTGCAGACCATCTTAGGGAAAGTAGATTAAATGAATCCTTTCCTGGTCCAGATATGGGGAAAATGCTAATATTAGTCATTCCAGTTAATGACTTTTATCAGGAAGAATATGCACCCCTTCCACAAACTCTTTCTAGGTCTTTCAACAGCTTTCAGTACCATCAACAATGGTATCATTCTGGAGCTGACCAAATAAAGATCCCTAACAAGTGGCAGCATGCTTTAAGCAGCTGAGATTGCAACATCAAAGGCTGTAACACAAGCCTTAATCCTAATTAACCCAAAAGGCTAACCTGTGGCTGTTATAGTAAAAGAAAATGCATCTTTCCAATGTAGATTGCCAAACACATTTAAAACATTTAAAATACCCTACATAGTCTATATACTTGTGTGTAAAAGGACACAAATGGGGCATATCATATCATGCAAATTGAATGTATCTATAGCCACTTGTAATCAAACAGCAAGAAAAGAAAGGAAATATTTCTATGGCTAAAATCTTGGGGATTTAGGATTCATGAATCCTGGCACAGATACACAATATTTTAAAATTTAGCAGGGATTGCTGCCATCCTGAAAGCAAAATTTTTTTTTTAAAAAAATGGGGAATTCAGCCAAGAGGATTCAGAATATTACCAATGTAGATTAATTCGGGCAAGTGATGGTCTGCTACAACCTTAGCTTTTACTCTTAGTAGCTTAGTGAGTACTCTGTCTGGCATGACTAAGATAGAGTTGTAGCACAAGCAGCTTCTACAGCTGGCAGAACAAATAATGATGATATTTGGCATATTCATAAGCTTCTTATTCATTTAATCAATTTCCCTTTAAAATGAAGTTTGATTCTGAACACATTCCATGTTCATTTTCTCGCACTGATTGGTGATCATATTTGCTCACTTGGCAGGTACAGCTGTGCCTGTGTGGGAAATATGCAAGTATGTTTATACAGTGCTATTTAAAACCCTTAGAATCTCAACTACCTGGACTCCATGCCAAAATGGACTTTTGCTCAATCATCCCAACTGTTAAGTAATAAAAATCCTGAAAACTTAGCCATTTCAATACTAACGGCATTCAATGATCCAAGCAATCCAATCAACCAACAAACCCCCAGCATTTTGATTGGAAATCAAATTGTAGCAGCATTAGTTCAGCTCTCATATGCCCCATGCTGAGTTAGTCCAAGGGATGACATTAAATCCCCCTCCCTAATTTTCTTATCTTTTGTCCGGTAGGTAGGCATACTTTGACCCACAGATGTTAGGATGTTTCAGAACTAAGCCATTTAACTTGCCCTTATTTTAGCATTCCTGCCACTGTCTCTGGAGCCAGCTGTAATAAATGATGGCGGCTAGGTGGGTGGAAGAGAATCTTGTAATTGATTATTGAGTGTTAAAGAGAAAAAAAATTATCACAGGTGGTGATGGCAGATGTGACAGCCCAGGATACTTGGCAAAATAGAGTGCCTATTGGATTACAAAGATACCAAGTCTAATGTGAAGCTGACCTCTGTGCTTTTTTTCATTTTACCTCCCCCCTCCTTTATTTGTCCTTTGCATAATCAAAAGTTATAAAGTTTTTTTTTAAGTCCCAACTTTGGTTTCTTTTGCTTTATATCACTGGCATTGGTAACATCTGCTGTGTGAAATTAGGTGACTGTAAAAGCCTTCCAATGCAACAGCGACAGCAATTAAATGCTTTAAAATTTAGCAGCATGTTCAGACCTAGGAAAAATGTAAGGGCTACATGAAGGGTAACCACCATAGAAATACTGTTTGGCAGGAAGCCAAAGAAGCTGAAATACCATGCAGTGATTCAAAATGTTATTATTATTGTTAATTAGCACTACTAATTATTTCTATGAATTCATAGAATCATAGAATTGTAGAGTTGGAGGGGACCTCCCGGGTCATCGAGTCCAACCCCCTGCTCAAGGCAGGATTCCTTAAACCATCCCAGATAGATGGCCGTCCAGTCTCTGCTTGAAGACCTCCATCGAAGGGGAGCTCACCACCTCCTGTGGCAACCTGTTCCACTGGTCGATCACCCTTACTGTTAGAAATTTTTTTCTAACATCTAATCTGAATCTTTTCCCCTGCAGTTTCATCCCATTGTTTCTAGTCCTTCCTTGGGCAAGTGAGAACAGGGCTGATCCCTCTGCACTGTGACAGCCCTTCAGGTATTTGTATTTGTATTTCTATCATGTCTCCTCTCAGTCTTCTTTTCTGTAGACTAAACATTCCCAATTCCTTTAACCGTTCCTCATAGGACATGGTTTGTAGACCGTTCACCATCTTGGTAGCTCTCCTTTGAACCTGCTCCAGTTTGTCAGTGTCTTCCTTGAACTGGGGTGACCAGAACTGGACACAGTACTCCAGGTGAGGTCGGACCAAGGTAGAGTAGAGGGGAATAATAACTTCACGTGATCTGGACTCTATGCTTTTCTTATTTTTTCTTTCTTTTTTCTTTTTGCCTTGCTGGATATTATAAACCATCCATCATTTTTAAAATTGTTAGGATAATCAAGAGCAGTTACCTGGACAGCAATATAAATTTAGTTAATATTGTTTCAAAACAATATTAATGGTCCTCAAACCATCATTCACTCACCATTTTTATTTATTTCTTTTTGTTGTTCAGTTGCTAGGTCTTGCTCAACTTTTTGTGACCCATGGGCCACAGCATGCCAGGCCTCCCCGTCCTCCACAGTCTGCCAGAGTCCACCCAAATCTATGCCCACTGCGTTGACGACACTTTCTAACCATCTAATTTTCTGCCGTTCCCTTCACCTTTTGCCTTCAATCTTTCCCAACTTCAGAGTCTTTTCCAATGAGTCCTCTCTTCTTATTTGGTGGCCAAAGGATTTGAGCTTCAGTTTCAGTATCTGTCCTTCAAAATTAAGGAGCAAAAGAGTGGGAGATTAGTATGATGCGCAGCAGATTAAGCAAGCCTTTAATTCCAAAAATGCCCTAGGGTCCCTGCTGACCCTAAAGAAATTCTTACAAAATACAAAATAGATGTGCAAGCTGGTGACAATAAGCAGAATAACAGAGTAACATGATAGCAGAGTTGGAAGTGACCTTAGAGGTTGTCTTGTCCAATCCCCTGCTCAGGCAGGATATCCTATATTATTCTGGACAAAAGGCTGCCCAATCTCTTCTTAAAAAGCTCCAGCGAAGTTAATTTATTTTGTTTAGTTGTAAATTTTCTAAACTGCATTGAATTAAAAAAAAAGTCCTTAGGCACTGCACCAAGAGTTTGTTCTGAAGAGCCACAAAAACCTCATAAGGCAGGGATGATGCTGGCTGCCCCACACTATTGGCTCTGGGAGGACTCAGCTCCTGGAGGATCTCTAGCAGCAAATATAAGGACTGTAAGATGAGGAGTAGCTTATTTATTCTTTTTTTTTCAATTTATACAGCCATCCAACTCACACAAAAAGCAACTCTGATTAATGAAGCAGTAAAACAAATAAACAAAAATCCATTGGGAACAAACAGAAAAAGAATATTATAGCTATGGTCAAATTTACAATCTGAATAATGTCAAAATGGTTTTACTAAGTCCTCTGTGCAAATGCCTGAGAAAAGCACCAGGTTTTTAAGGCCTGACACAAGGTCAATAGGTTGGCGCCATCCTAATGTCAAGGATTATTGTGCCATGACAGTAAAAGTACCTTTTCTGGGTCCTACACCTGACATTATTTCATAGAAGGGAGCTTGTGCCTTGACTTAGTGACTCTGCCAGCAACAGCAGGGCCTGGTTGACGAATCTGTCCTATTGGGACACAGAGGCTTCCCAAATAGTATTACCGGTACCATCCAGAAATCTCCACCTGTTCTCCCTTTCTCTGAATAGACTCTGCTTCCAGGAAGCACTGGCCAGTTGAGGCAGGGCCATAGGGAGACGAAGTTTGTCTAGGGAAGACAAGAAAGTTAACTAATGCATGTAGATAATGTGCAAAGTTATAAATAACAGGAAAGAGCGTTATTAGAATAGCAGCTATAAGACTAAGTTATGCTAGTAATTTAGTACTGTTATGCGGAAGAGTGTTACAGAACAATCTTGCAATTAACCAGTGTCTGCTGTAATGAGTTTTTATGATAGTAATTTATGAAGCATTAACATAAACTACACTATTACACAAGAGTCCATGTTTTGCTTCCTGGACCTCTACAGTACTTGTGTACCCAGTCATTGTCTCATTTATTAAGTTTATGAGCTAGAAAATTCCAACCAACCATTATATCAGGAGACTTCAAACTTGTCCCTTTTATGATTTGTGGACTTCAACTCCCAGAATTCCTCAGCCAGCAATGCTTCCTGGAATGTTTGCTGCCATTTGATGGCACTGGGGTTCTCAGTTCTTCATTACCATTGTTTTTGTTGAAATGCCATTGGACATACGTGGAAGATTCCAGCAGCATTGGTATGCTACAAGAATATTCACAAGGCAAAAGTGCTATCTAGAAATAATCTACACATCCCTTAGACTTCTATGAAATACATATAAGCTTATGCAAAATAAATTTGATGGGCTTGAAGGTATCATGAGACTTACTGCAGCAGAAGAATTATTTTTTTACTTGCAATTAAAATAATTTTCCTTTGACTGACAATTTGGGGCATGAAAATGCTACTTGGATATAATATTTGTAGGTTTTTCAGATACTCAAGATAGTTGGCAAATTAAGGAATAAACTATAGTTTCCCCAGTTCCATTTTTAGTAGCTTCTGGAAACTTCAGCTTCCAACAGCAAGTAAATGGAAATCCACCGAAATATACTAATTATTAAAATAATATTCTGAATTATCTTTATCAAGAGAAGAGGAATAAAATAGTACATTAACATAATTAATGTGTTAAAAAATGAAAAAGTGAAAAAAGTGGAATAAAAATTCCAGCTCTATCCTTACATATACTGTATGCCTATTCATAGGTCAATAAAACACACACACATATCAGCCAGCCAATCAGGAAATGGTTGAGCACTTTGCCTAAGTATACATTTAACAGAATTAAGGATTAAGAGATCTCTGAGACAAATGCAAGTGCCATGGAAAAAATGGTTGTTGTTTTTTTATATATAGATTTATTTTTCCTCCTCTTCTTGTCATTTAAAAAATATGAGCAGTGGGTTTTGTTTTGTTTCCTATGTCAGTCTGGCTTAACAGCTAGCTTTTCTGCCTTAGGCTGCAATTCTCAGCACACTTATTTTGAAATCAATGGAATTAGTTTCAGATAAAAATGGTTAAAATTGGCTTCTTCCAGGAGCCCTTGCCAGCCAGCACAAGGGAAAGGTTCATCCTTTGGCATTCGCTCCAGTAGCTTCAGTCAGCAACACATACAGAATTTTACACATTTCTGGGGATTCCTTAAGATTTCAATTCTCTGTGCATTAATGAATGAGGTCAAAGCTCAAATAAATTATTTTTTAACAAATTCCATCATTAAAAAAACTTTGTGTAAGGCAGTGATTGATTATAATATAGCAGAATTAGGATTGACTAGCTCAGGGGTAGGCAACCTGGGCTCTTTTATGATTCGTGGACTTCAACTTCCAGAATTCCTGAGTCAGTGCTGACTCAGGAATTCTGGGAGTTGAAGTCCACGAGTCATAAAAGAGCTGAGGTTGTCTACCCCTGGACTAGCTCATCAGTACAAAGAACTTTGTTTGCACTCCTGATTCAATTCCCTATGTTAAAACAGGGGTCCTCAACCTTGGCAACTTTAAGGCCTGTGGACCTCAACTATGCTGGCTGAGGAATTCTGGGAGTTGAAGTCCACAGGTCTTAAAGTTGCCAAGGTTGAGGACCCCTGTGTTACAACACTTGCTGCATTCAAAAAATGGGCCATTTGTTTGCTAAGTCAACTCATTTTTGAGCTCATAATACACCTTGTATAGGACGCCTAGAATTCTTGTTTGTTTATGAATTTATATCCTGTATATCCAATAGTGCCCAAGACACTTAACAATAAAGATAATACTACCGCAAAATATTTTTTAAAAATAACTGATTATACCACAAATTAGTACAAAATAAAAATGCACAACAATACAATAGAGTTTCCCAACCAACCAAAATCCAACTCACTGACCAATTCCAGCTCAGGTACCACAGGCTGAAATATGCTTTTCTTTTAATTTCCTTGGCCCTCCCTTTCTTCTGTATATTTTAAAATCTATATTAGTTTCATAAGCAAATGAAATCTTTCAAACAACCTAATCTAAGTCAAGTGAGACATGGATTAGGTTCTGCAGTTTGACATAGACATAGAGTAGATTCCAGAGAAGCTATTTTAACAATCTGTAATTGGTGCAGAATATGCCTGCCTATTTGATTGGTAGATGAAAACCACCATACCATGTCACATTGGTTTTGCTAGCATTCCACTGTTACCAATATGCTTCCAGGTACAACTGAAAGTTTTAACCCTAGAACAAACCCATAAGGCTCATCTTGCAAGTTTTTCCCAGACTGTCACCTTCAAACAGAATCACCTGAATAGAGGTGGAATTGCTCGAGGTCCTTGCTGTCTAAGACAGGGTTTCCCGGCCCCCCAGACCAGTACCAGGTTGCAGCATGCCAGCAACTGGTCTGCACAAACAAGTAAAGCCCCATCCATGGGATGCAGGCAGCACACAAAACCATGCACCCTCTGGCCCATGGAAAAACTTCTCTCCACAAAACTGGTCGCTGGTGCCCAAAAGGTTGGGGGCCTCTGGTCTAAGAAATTAATGGTGGAAGGTCCACAAGTGAATAAAAACAGCATTGTTTCACATAGTTTTGGAGTAGTATTCATGGGTGGACAAACAGGACTCGCAGCCCAACAGCAAGAGGGGAGTCAATTTATTTTCCAAACCACCTGACGGCAGAAAAAGAAGCAATGAATGGAAACTAATCAAGAAAAGAACCAACCTAAAACTAAGGAGAAATTTCCTGACCATGAGACCAATTGACCAGTGGAACAACTTGCCTTCAGAGGTTGTGTGTGCTCCATCACTGGAGGCTTTTAAGAAGAGACTGGACGGCCATTTGTCTGAAATGGTATAGGCTCTCTTGCCTGAACAGGGAGTTGGACTAGAAGACCTTCAAGGTCCCTCCCAACTCTGTTATTCTATTAGCTAACAGAATAATAGAGTTGGAAGGGACCTTGGAGGTCTTCTAGTCCAACTCCTTGTTCAGGCAGGAGAGCCTATACAAGTTTTGTGCCTGCATCAGACACTAGGAAATAAATCAGAACTCCAGCATTTATTTGATGTTAGCAATTTGCTGAGGACACTGTTGGCTGCGATTTGTTATAAGGGGTGGACATTTTAATGAAATGCTTTTATCATTAGATGCTGGTTGCTGTGAGAAGCATTTTCTGCAATTTCACTGTTGTTTGGATGTGACTATGCTGCGAAGTCATTTTGGAATTTGGCAGTATACAACATCTGAAATAAATAAAGGAGTTATGATCCATATGACTGACTTATATATTTCCCATTGAACTCAAAGTGACCATAATGTGGTTAAATTTAGATTGTTATTTATGAAAGCAAATAGGACATGATGGAATTTGGGACTACATGATCTAATGATATGATATACCTTTCTTTAGCATCATTATGTGTGGTCCCCTCCTTTCAACATCTATTTTATTCTTCTCCTCACTGAAAATAAATCAGAGAGTACTTTTAAAAAAAAAAGAATTCCTTGGCAAATTCTTCATGTTTCACATACAGGCATTCTGGCAGACTTGTTGAAAATCAGCTTTAATAGCTTAGCCCACAGTACTACAACTATTATTGTAGGTAAAAATGCCAAAACTATTCACATGCTACAACATTTACTGAATGATTGCTGCAGGCAGCATTAAAGAATATTCCACTGCTCTTAGGATCTTTTTATATCAAAGTATTGCTTTTTTTTTCTTTATATCAAGTAAAATTGGCCAAATCCATGCTTTCAGTGACCGCAACTGCTTGTTGACAAGTTGTTTCTTGTATCCACCAAGAGTGGCAAAGGCTGAGGAGATACCAGGGGAACCTAAGGAGGAAATGTCTAAAAATCATTTGTCTTGTAGCTTCTATTCAGTAACCAACTAGTAAAGTTCACACTAGAAACACAGACACATTGTGAAAATGTAAAGAAAACATGAGAAATATTACATCTGTTGAGAATTTCATAAATGTTTAAGGGAACTACTGCTGTTGGGAACCAATTTTTCTCCATAATAACTGTGAGCGAGACTTGTTCAGTCTGTGTTTGTTTTCAAATAGGAATTTTCTCTGTATATTTGTGTGCCCTTGTGTGGTTCTGCTTTCCTTAGATACAAATGCACTGATACTATTTTTGCGACACAGTTTGTCTTGGAATTCTTCTGAAACTAATTCTTGCTACTGGGTCAAGAAAACAGAGATAGCATTTTCAGTTAGAAAAAAATAAACCTTGAACCCAACTAGGCGGTCCTAGTCAGAATTAAAATGCAAAACTAGAAATTGTAAAGTAGCCTCTTTAGAGCCTTAAACATGTCAGTTCCGATTTCATGTCTTTGGACTGCAATAGCGAAATATTTGGAATCATGTTAGCAATGTGTTAACTAATAGCTTTGCTATTCATTTTAGACAGTAGATTTTTCATTTATAGCAATTCTTCAGTAGGACTACTAGAACTTAAATTGTTTCTTTTATAAAAAATGTTTTTGTATATGTAATAAGTATGTGTGTGTGTGTATATGTCATGTACTGTATATTTATGCATATGTATACAGAGACTGAAATAAAAATATCAGCCACATACTAAAAAAAGTATATATTTTCATATCTTTCTTATATCATTAATTATGACATTTAAGTCATAACAACTGAAAATTTTAATATATAAATATATAAGCATTATAAACATCTAAATAGTTCTCCAACTATTGGTTTTCAAATTTTGTTGAAATAATAAAGAGAAGTGGAGTACTTCAAGCTATTATACCTTATAATTGATGGCATACTTCCCATTTTGGATTTTTTTTAAAAAAAATATTTTTCCTCATAAGTCCCCAATTTTAAGTTAAAAATTATAATATACTTTCAAAATGTGTGTAAGGGAAAAATCCTTAGACATAAGGCTTTTGGGATAACTTTTATCACACTATTAGCCCTGTCTGTCTGATTGTCTGTTCCTCCATCCATCCATCCATCCTCTACCATCTAACATCTATCTATCATCTATCATCTATAATTTATTTATTCATTTATTAAATGATTATGCTCCCTAAGTCCCCTATAAGGTGACAACAACCTATCTCACAGAATTGTTGTAAAAATGTGAGGGAATATTCATGAAAGTTGCTATGAGCGCCTCGAGAAAAGGCAGATAAAAATCGCATCAAATCATACCAAGAGATAAGAAAGTAAATGAGTTAATTGCACTGAGCACAGAGTCTACTTATTATTATTATTATTATTATTATTATTATTATTATTATTATTATTATTATTACTACTACTACTACTACTTATTAACAAAGTTTATAGGGATCATTCACATCCAGTTCTAAGCAGCCTACATTCCTATATTACTACAAAATAATTAAAATACTGAACATATTAAAGAACAAAAATTATCTCATAACATATTGTGCTAAGGGTGCGTACTTAAGGGTGGGGGCTCCCCAAAGTCAAATAAGCCAGTACCTCAGTGTAGCAGGAAATCAGATTATATTCAGACCCCAAAGCCCTAAAACAGCCAAATCTTCAATGCTTTCCTAAACCCAAAGAAGAACTGATGTCTGTCTAGTCCTTTTTTAACACAAAACTTGAATATGTTGGCAAGTAGTAAAATTTAGGTTTGGGGGTTGATGACAAATTAGTAGCAATTGAATAAAGAATAAACATATTTTGAGAAGTTGAATAATTGGTTCAGAAAAACTCCTGCATCCCTGACAACTAGATAACTGGTGTCTCAGGGCCTGATAAACAACAATACCCATTATTCTCAGTTCAGCTAAAGGCAGCCTATAAACAGGATCAGGCTTTTATATGATAATTAGAACTGTCATAGCAATCTGACGTAGTTTGCTCTAAAAAATATACAATAATATATTGCTACATTATAATTAGTGAAGGTTGGATTTTGTGTAATTTCATGTAGCATGCCTAGTAATCTTTCAAATAAGTTGTTCTAGCTGTGGGAAGCTTCACAAGTGTTGTACAGTCTGATGAAATGGTACTCAAAGTACCTGTAATGGTACATGTAAATGACCTTGGGAGTCAAGAAGAATCACAATCTAGATAATGATGTTCTGATAAGCAAAGTTGAGTCTGAAAGAGGAGGAATGGCAAAATCCAAACAGAAGGGATCTTCCCTAATTTTTTGGGAGAGTCAAAGTGAGGGATGTCCAAGTCTAAAAGCACCCCTTTCGTCCTCTCACTTTGACTGTCCCCAAAACTTCCACCTATCTTCCAAGGTCATCCCACATACCATTACCTCCCCATATACCATTTCAGTACCCCATCAAAACAGTTCTTCAACTTGAAGTAAAACTTCCATTCCAGGCATCAAATTGAAGTGATCATTGCTGGTTTAGTCCATATGGTTAAAGGGGGGGCAGGCTTGTAAATGCATCATCTACTGTATGCAAAGGCCTTCTTTCTCCCCCCCCCCAAGTCAAATTATTGGCCAAATCAAATAGTTGCACATTGATGCTTTGATATAGGCACTGAGGATGAGCAACTTAATTTTCAGAGCTGAGTAACTACCTCAAATCACATTGCTATGACAGTCTAGATGAAGATGATGATTCACTGAGTGTCCTACTTTCCAGAGAAAACAACAAAGAAACTGCTCAATCACCATTCCTTGCTCTTTGCCTTTGGCATCTCACAATAGATTAATAAGATTATTTTTTAAATAATAATAATAAGGCAGGCTCTATTTTTAAGCATTTCTTCTTCATCTATTGTATATGTACATGAGAGGTCAGGATGACTAATGAGAAAATAGAATGAATGAAATCTGCTAATGAGCCTGGAGTTGCATGAAAGACAAAGAATGGTAAAAGTGGCCAAAACATATATCATCTAGTGTTACCATGTAACTTGTGTGGAGTGCACAAGGTGGTTTCAGACCACTTCTCACTAACCCACATCCCAAAAGCCATTATGGCAACTGACACTAATTGGACCCTGTGTTGGCAGTCTCAGCAGAGAGGTTGAGAATGGGGAATTCTCATTTGATCTCTAACATGTGTCCTTTTGTTAAAGACTTATCACATCCAACTGAATCGATTCCACTGTTCAAAGAAGTGGGTAAGACAACCCAAGGCACCGCATAATAAAAAAGAGAGAGCGAAAGAGAGAAAATGGAAGAACAGAACAGAATCCAGCAAAACTAATTTTAATTTAAAGAAATAACAAAAGCTTTATCAACTTCAATGCCGACTGGCAAATAGGAAGACTTTAAAGATTCACATTTACTGTAATATGAACATTTTGAGAACAGCTTTACATATATATCTAGTCAAAATTGTATATGGTCTAAGAGCAAACATAAATGCTTTAATTTTTTCCCCCACCTCATCATGGTGGAAATGGCTCTCTGGTATGTAGAGAAGCACCTATACAAAGAAAAATTGAAAGGGGGCTTACAATCATCTCAGTAGCAAACAGTTAAAAAGAAGTCACACATTCATTCCCAAATATATTTGTTTTCAATGATAGGAAGTCCTACTGACTGATAGATTTTCCTAAGTAAAAGAAATCCAGTTCCAATTCAGGCAATTATTCAGCTAGTAGCCTATTATTGCTGTCCCAGAAATATTTTAAAACTATAGTTCCTTGGGAGGTTTTGATTTTCATCCTGAGGATCTTGGTTTTCACAACATGTTTTATAAGACATTGTACAACAATTACACCAAGTATAGATTTACAAGCCTCTCTCACAAAGTATTCTAACCCTTTTCAAGATGGGTGAGATTACATTTTCCATCATTCTCAGCCAATATGAATAGAGAAAGATGAAATGGGCAAGATGGAAATCTATGCAAACATTGTATTTATTTCTACTTTACAGAAGCAGCATGATTGCTGTAAAGGGGAACCAACAATGAATGCTTTCACCACCATCTTAATGGCCCCTCAGTGAATTTCAGAATAAATAAGCAAGGCCATTTGCCTTTAGGCCTTTTCCTTTTGATTATTCTGGTAAGCATACAACTACTTCTACTTTTCACCACTAAGGACACTAAATGCAAAAGCAGTGGGCTAATTAATAAAAACTAGGTACTTAAAGTATTATAAAATTAAATTTCATTGCATTAATATTTACTGTAATTATATCATTCCAGATATATTAATTAATGCTACTTACATTCTGGCTGCATCAATTTCCTTTCACCTGCCAAATCACCTGGACACTTTTCAACTTCCTTACCTCCAGATGCCTATCTGGCTACAGGCCTACATTAGCTTTTGGAATATGAGTAGGAATACTAGTACTCCAATCTCTATGAAGGATTGGGGACAGATTTTCAGAAATTCTGAAGGGAGGGCAGAAAAAAGGCTTACTATCTGAATTTTTCTCATATTTCTTCTCTCCATCAGCTCCCTATTCTAGACGAAAAGGCCAAGAGAGTCATGAGTCCTAGTCTACTCATGATATATTTTTACAGTTGTCAGTTCTACATAGAAAATGATGTGTAATTTCCAGCAGTTCTACCACATTAGACAAATATAGCCATCCCATAAAAGAGACTTTGCTCATAACTTCATGCCTTCCTCCATTATCACACACACTGATTAAATAAGTAATTCTCAGATTAATGAGGATTTTCCATTTTAAACAAAACAAATTGTATTGATTATTCAGTTAATGAATAACCTGGGTTTAAAATTTTGGTATATTTGGAAAGTAAGCAGACAAAGGGGCAGAACAATAATTAGCTAGAGACTTCCTAATTTAATCACAGACAGATACAAACTTTATTTCATCATTAACCAATAAAATAAACCAGAATTATCCCCTAGCATCAGTAACTGGGTGAAGGTATGGGCAAAGATGCCATATAATGTAGTAAAAATTAGCTACTTTTAAAGAAATAAATTGATTTTGATTGTTTAACAGATTATACAAATAGAAATTACCAAAGTACCCCAGAAATTTAAATAAAAAGGGAGTAATCAAATGATGGCAAATGTCCCTGTATAATTTATTTATTAATTTAATTATTAATTACCGTAACTTAATCACATTTGGAAGAATTGAAGGGATCAGTACTTATGCAAAATTTGTCTCTTACCTTTTCAAACCAGCCGTCATCTGAGGCAAATATGTAACCTCGTTCTAATACATATTTGTATATGTAGTGTGAATTTATGAGTGGTACAACAAGACCCAGTTTGGAGTAGAGGTAATTCTCAATTTATGATCACAACTGAGCCCCAAATTTCTGTAACTAAATGAGACATTTGCATTGTGCCCCATTTTACAACTTTTTCTTGCTACAGTGGTTAAGTGAATCACTGCGGCTGTTAAGTTAGTCACACGGTTGTTAAGTGAATCTAGCTTCCCCAGAAAATTGCAAAAGGGGAGCACATGTCTCCGAAACATGGCACCCTGTTATAAATATGAATCAGTTGCCGAGCACCCAAGTTTTGATCACGTGACCATGGAGGTGCTAAAACAGTCATAAGAGAGAAAAACGATCATTTATTAATTTATTATTTATTTATTTATTTGACCTCTATGCCACCCTATTCCGGAGAACTCAGGGCGGCTCACAACATAATAGAAATCACAGTAAAAAAAACATGAATATAAAAACCCCTAAGTTAAAAAAGAAAAACCAATCATTCCACAAACATGCACACAAACATACACTGGCTAGGGGCAAGATGTTAGCTGCTCCAGGCCTGCCAGCAAAGGTATGTTTTAAGCAATTTACGAAAGACACAGAGGGTGGGGGCGACACGGATCTCCGGGGGAAGTTGGTTCCAGAGGGCCGGGGACGCAACAGAGAAGGCTCTTCCCCTAGGCCCCACCAGGCGACACTGTCTGGCTGATGGGACCTGGAGAAGGCCGACTCTGTGGGCCCTAACCGGCCACTGGGATTCATGAGGCAGCAGACGGTCCCGTAAATAACCTGGTCCGATGCCATGTAGGGCTTTATAAGTTATTTTTTTCAGTGCCATTCAAACAGTCACTATACGAACTTTGTAAGTCAAGGACTACCTGTAATTGTTAGAAATCAGGCTATAAACTGGGAGACAGTGAGTTCTACTCCTGCCTTAGGCATGAAGCCAGCCAGGTGATCTTGGGCTAGTGACTTTCTTTTAGCTGTAATAAGGAAGCAGTGGCAAATAACTTTTCAAAAATCTTGACAAAATACTACAGCTACTTGTCCAGGCTGTCATCCAGAGACAAGACTGACTCAAAGGCATACCCCCTCATGCCAAAAAAGCATGAGTCTTACACAAAAAAATATTCTTTTCATATCTGTGCCTTACAGAAAATTCATCGTTAAATAGGTTCAAGGACTTTCTCTACAACTAAATTAAAGCACTCTACTCCTTCATGACTTAACAGATAATGATGACACTGCAACCATTGCTGGCCCTGTCTCTGTTTCCCTGTTCTAGATCCCTACCGAATAGGAATGAACTGATTTGGGGTGTGCTCACATGATAAGCAAATAATTCCTTTAGATTTCCATACTCCCTGTTCAGCAGATCATCAACCAATAGGACAAATTTGGAGTCCTACTTTTTTTTTCAAAAAAGCATGGCATGACAATATATTTAATTGAAATACCTTTGGTATTTAGAAATAAACTAGTAACTATAAATGCTTCAGAATTTATAGGCAATTTAGCATAACTTTACAAAGTAATAAGGCTGCAGTTATTATTTATCAGCGGTTGTTAGATTATATTGTTTAAATATTCAAGGACATAAGGAGGCATAGGATAAGGAATTGGAATATACATCAGCAAAAATATGAAATTATTTTGGCATCCATAGGTTATTTCTCTGTAAATATAAAATACCTATTAATTAAAAATAGGTACTTTGCATGTATCAAATGTCTACGCATCTAAGATAAAATTCAGAGTTTTAATCAATGATTGCAGATGTAGTACACAGTGATTCATATGATATGGACATGTGCCAGAATGGCTCTATTTGGACAAAAAAATTATATACTAAATTTGTTACAAAAGATCCATTGTTTTTTTCTAAATGCTTATGGTGTTTGAATTATATGGTGCATGACACCATATAACATGACAGAAGAAACGGATATTATGCATCCATATTATGGGTCTTCATAGGAGTGGCAGGAAAACACTGATACGTGGGTGATGATGTCATCACACAATTATCTCAGCTTATGTTCTTGAACAAATGTCACAAGAAAAAAACTTTAAAATGACACAAGTACATATGGTAACATTGGTATGACAACATCACCACATAAATGTCATCAATTTGTTTTAGCATCTGTGCAACTAATTCTAGATTTTTGAAAGCAAAAAAAATGATACCAGAAAGATAGAAAATAGTTGCTCTTGACAGTTATATATAATCTGAAGAATTGACTTTTCATACCTGACCAAGTGAGTCTTGATTGATGGACATTTTCGGTCTGTTTATATTACTTTTAGAGTTTAGTGTAATTTTCCTTTTTCTTATCTTTTCTACAGAAAAGGTAGATATAAGCAATTGTATAATAAGATATGAATATATATATGTAAGTTCAATTGAATCATCTTCAGCTGAGGAATATGTAATTCTTCCTTTTGTTTTTCCTTATGCATTTCTTTTTCTTCTCCCAAATAATAAAAAATAAAATAAAAAATACAGCAAAATAGATGAAAAGGTATCACCAGCACAAAAGAATGGAACCAAATCAGTGTGCAGAGATAATACAAGTAGCAAAATATCATTTCAGCTTATCAGATCAATTTAAAATAATTGTATCAGTAGCCTTCTTCATAAAGTTGCAAGCATACACAACTCCAGAAGTTCACTTGACTTTCTGTTCCCACAGCTCACTATGGCAGAACGAGCAACCCAATTTTAAATTGAAAAATAGCTGTGGTGGAAGACGATGCCTCCAGGAGCAAGGAGGCCTCTTCAGATTGGTTCTGTAGACCATACCTAGATTATCTGCCAGACTCTCTTCCCAAATGGCTTCCCCCGTCAATCGTTGCATGGGATCTGTCTTCATTTCTTCCCTCATTTGAACAAAAACTAAAGCAAAGTAATGCAGCAGCAGCAGCAGCATGGATAACAAGGAGGTCTATGAAATAAATACAAATCAGAGGCACAATGAAGAAGGAAGAATATGACTGTTAGGGACAAGCATTATAATCCTGGTTTGTCATGATGGGCTTTCACCAGCTTGTATGTTTTCCTATTTTTTGGCATATTTGCATGGCCACAATGAGACAGTTAACCACAGTTAAATGTTATGCTTTCAATTAGCTACAGTTTATTATATAACAAAAGATAAACTGTTGCTGGCATCTGTGTAAAACAATACATTTTCTAACTCATTTTCTAAAATTGGCTTGTTTCAAATTGTTGCTGGAGCAATACTTTTCCAAAATCATTTTCTAAAATTGTTTCAAATTACTGTATTTAAGGTTAGACACAGATTTCAGATAGAAATTAAAATTGTTTCTGAATACCTCATAGTCATGTTAAAGGGAAACAGAGTACAAACACTTTGGGAAAAAAGCTAGATCGATTCCTGTCATGACAAACCATAGTAACACCAACTTAATTCTTCAGAAATGTCTGTACATGCTCAGTTTCAAATTTAGTGGGAATGCTCGAAAGGATGCAGAATTTTTATTTAACATAAAAAGACTTCATAAACAGAGTCAAGTATTAATTTCCAGACAAAATATTTTGTTTTTTAAGCAACATCAGTGTTTATCTAAATTTTCACATTAACAATTCTAGAATTTGCTTCCAATTTAACCTGGTTTATAAGAGTGAAGATTGGAAAAAGGAGTACAGATTATATTGAAAATAATGTAAACCTCAATTCATATAAGATTCATTTCAAAATAATAAATATTTAGATAAACAATACTTATTAGGAAGTTATTACTTCTGACAATCATATAAAGAGTTTACAAACAGCAAGCCAAAAAAATCCATTTTTAGGATTTCTTTCTTATTGGCAGGTAGAGTGCACAAACACAGTGGTTTGTTCCTTTTCCAGAAAAAGTTATTAAGAACATAAGAACATAAGAAGAGCCATGCTGAATCAGGCCAAAGCCCATCGAGTCCAGCATTCTGTGTCACACAGTGGCCCACCAAATGTACATGGGGATCTTGAGCAGAAAGAGAAGGCAAAACCCTCCCTTTCCCTTGACCCCCAAACAAATGGTACTCAAGGGAATCCTGCCTGCCTCAACCAACATAGAGGCGGCACATGGACATCCGTTTTAATAACCACCGATACACTTTGCATCCATGAATCTATCTAGCCCTGCCTTGAAGCTGTCAAGGCTGACAGCTGTCACGACCCCTTCAGGAAGTGAATTCCATAAATCAACGACTCTCTGGGTGAAGAAATATTTCCCTTTATTTGTCCTCACTTTCTTAGCTATGAGCTTTAGGGAGTGCCCCCTTGTCCTGGTATTGTGTGATAGAGAAAATAATTTTTCTCTATCCACCTTTTCTATCCCATGCATGATTTTATACACTTCGATCAAGTCACCCCTTAAACGCCGTCTTTCAAGGCTGAAGAGACCAAGGCGTTGCAATCTGGTTTCATAAGGGAGGCGCTCCATTTCCTTGATCATTCTTGTTGCCCTTTTTTGCACCTTTTCCAGTTCCATTATATCCTTCTTGAGGTGCGGTGACCAGAACTGTACACAGTACTCCAAGTGTGGTCTCACCATCGATTTGTACAGAGGCAATACAACACTTGCTGACTTATTTTCGATTCCCTTCCTAATCATGCCAAGCATGGAATTTGCTTTTTTTACTGCTGCTGCGCATTGGGTTGACATCTTCATCGAGCTGTCCACCAAAACCCCAAGATCCCTTTCTTGGGTTGTCTCAGAAAGTTTGGTCCCCATCAGTTGGTAAGTATAATTGGGGTTCTTTGCCCCGATGTGCATAACTTTGCACTTGTTTAGGTTAAAATGCATTTGCCACTTTGTTGCCCACTCACACAATTTCGAGAGATCCTTCTGGAGCTCCCGACAATCAGTTTCACTTTTCACAACCCGGAACAATTTAGTGTCATCAGCAAACTTGGCTACCTCACTATTAACTTCTACATCCAGATCATTGATGAATAAATTAAAAAGTAAAGGCCCCAAAACTGAACCTTGGGGTACACCACTTCTCACTTCTTTCCATCCGGAGAATTGTCCATTTATTGCCACCCTTTGCTTCCTACAATTTAGCCAGTTACCAATCCAGGACAAGACCTGTCCTCTAATTCCGTGGCTGGAGAGCTTTTTTATGAGCCTTTGGTGAGGGACTTTGTCAAAAGCCTTTTGAAAGTCAAGATATACAATATCAACTGGGGCCCCTTTATCTATGTATTTATTTACACCCTCAAAGAATTCTAACAAGTTAGTAAGACATGATTTGCCTTTGCAGAAACCATGTTGATTTTCTTTCAGCAATGCCTGTTTTTCTATGTGCCCTGTAATTTTATCTTTAATAATGGTTTCCATCAGTTTGCCTGGAACTGAGGTTAGACTGACTGGTCTATAGTTTCCTGGATCACCTCTGGATCCTTTCTTGAAGATCGGGGTTATATTTGCTTCCCTCCAATCCTCCGGTACAGTGCCTGATCTTAGAGAAAGATTGTATATTTTAGCTAGAAGTTCAGCAATTTCACACTTGAGTTCCTTGAGAATTCTAGGGTGGATGCCATCTGGACCCGGCGATTTGTTGACGTTTAGTTTAGAAAGGCATGCAAGAACATCTTCCTTGTTTATCTCTATCAGGTTTAATTCTTCTATTTCCCTCCCTGGGAAAACTAATTTAGTGGCAGGCAAATGTTCTCTATCCTCCTCGGTGAAAACGGAAGCAAAGAAGTCATTTAGCCTCTCAGCAATCTCCTTGTCTTCTCTGATTATCCCCTTCTGACCATTGTTATCAAGTGGCCCAACTGATTTTCTGGTTGGGTTCCTGCTTTTGATGTACTTAAAAAAGGTTTTGTTATTATTTTTAATATTCTTGGCTAAATGCTCCTCAAAGTCTCTCTTGGCTTTCATGACTATCGCCTTGCATTTGGTCTGCCAGAGTCTGTGATCCCTCCTGTTCTCCTCGGTAGGAAGAGCCTTCCATTTCTTAAATGAGTTTTTCTTCTGTCCAATAACCTCCTTTACCTCATTCGTAAGCCATACTGGTATCCTCTTGGACTTTCCAATCCTCTTTCTTCTTTTAGGAATGCATTTTATTTGAGCCTGCTGTAACGTATTTTTAAACAGTTTCCAAGCATTTTGGAGGGATTTGACTTTTTTTACTGTTCCTTTTAGTTTCTTCTTTACTATTTTCCTCATTTTGTCAAAATCCCCTCTGTGAAAGTTTAAGGTCTCTGTGTTAGTTTTCACTGACAATTTGCTATCCATGGTTAAGTTGAAGGTTATTGTGTTGTGATCGCTGGTTCCTATGGGCTCGGTTACAAGGACATCATGAACCAAATCCTGTGTGTTAGTTAGAACCAAGTCCAGGATCCTCTTTCCCCTGGTAGGTTCCATGACCATCTGCTCAAGGGAATAATCGGCTAACATGTCGAGGAACCTTGTCTCTCTATCATGTGTAGAACAAGAATTTACCCAATCTATTTGGGGATAGTTGAAGTCCCCCATTATGACTACCCTATTTCTTTTTGAGGCCTCCTTAAATTCATTTTCCAAATAGCAATCTGCCTCTGGAGTTTGGTTGGGAGGGCGATAGCAGATCCCTAACGTCAGATTAGTTTCCTGTCCTGGGATTTTTATCCACAATGTTTCTGTGGGTGAGTTTGAATTTTCTTGAATTTCGAGTTCATGAGATTCTAACTCCTCATTTATGTACAAGGCCACGCCACCACCATTTCTCCCTCTCCTGTCCATCCTATACAATTTGTAACCTGGAATCCTTGTGTCCCATTGGTTTTCATCTGTCCACCAGGTTTCTGTTATGCCGATAATATCAATATTATTTTCCTTCACCAAGCATTCCAATTCCCCTATTTTTGCTCGAATGCTTCTAGCATTTGTGTACAGACCTTTATATGTAATTTTCTGGTGCACTTTCAACTTTGACTGTGGATTTTGACTGTAGAATTTGGTTGTAGAATTTGTAGATGGTCTACCATGTCCTTCTGCTTGACTATTACAATTTAGTTTTCCTGTTGACTCACCAATGTGTGCATAACTTCCACACTCCATATTAGGCAGTGCGCCTTCTCGAACTGGAAGCTGCCCAGCTCCTGTCGACTTGCCCCTATGAATCAGTTTAAAAGCTGCTCTGAAACCTTTTTAATATTAATCGCCAACAGTCTGGTTCCATTATGGTTCAAATGTAACCCGTCCCTTCTGTACAGGTGTGGCTTGTCCCAAAATGTTTCCCAGTTCCTAATGAATCTAAACCCTTCCTCCCGGCACCACTGCCTCATCCACGCATTGAAGCTCCTGAGCTCTGCCTGTCTAGCTGGCCCTGCACGTGGAACAGGTAGCATTTCTGAGAATGCAACCTTGGGGGTCCTGGACTTTAATCTTCTACCTAGCAACCTAAATTTGGCTTCCAGGACCTTCCGCTTAGCTTTTCCAATGTCATTGGTACCGACATGTACCACAACAGTTGGCTCCACCCCAGCACTGTCTATCAGCCTGTCTAGATGCCTCGTGATGTCCGCAACCTTTGCACCCGGCAGGCAGTTTACCATGCGGTCAACGCTTCCATCACAAACCCGTCTCTCTATATTTCTAACAATTGAATCACCCACTACAAGAAGCCCCCCTCCCACCACCCGCGGAGAAGTATCCTCGGTGCAAGAGGATATGGGCACATCCTCCAGGGAAGGGGTCTCAACTAAGGGAGCCTGTCCCTCTTCCACAGATTGATGTCCTCCCTGCCCAAGATCTCCATTCTCCAAAGCAGCTGGAGAGCTGCTCAGCATGGAGTGGGATGCTCCTGCTGCATCCCTGAAGATCTTCTCCTGCCTCGCTATCTCTCTCTGCTTCTCCAGGTCTGCTACCTTGGCTTCAAGGGAAAGAACCTGTTCCCTGAGAGCCAGGAGCTCATTGCACCGATCACACACCCAAGACTTCTGTCCAGCAGACAGATAGTCATACATGTGACACTCAATACAAAACACTGGGAAGCTCCCCTCCGTCTGCTGGCTATCTATCTCCATTTCTTGTTATTATATGTTTGCTGTTATTATTATACTAGTTATTATTTTAAAAAAAAACACAGCTTTTTTGGGTTGTTCAAATTTTTTGTTTTGGTCTCAGTTTACTTTTTGGATTTTTTTTCTTACTTGTTTTAGGATTTTATCGCGCGCCGTCAGGGGCGCGATGGCTGCTAAAAAAAAAGGTGAATTTGTAATTAAACAAGAAACCCCACAAACTTACCAGGGCTCAGCAGGTAATTCTTCCCAAGGTTCCTGCCAAGTTCCCTAGTCCCCTTTTATTTCCTGTTTTAATTTCTTATTTGAAAAAGCTCTGCCCAAGCAAAAGCAAAAGCAGCTTGCCTTTCTGCCCCACAAGGAAGAGTGAGCTGCTTGCTCCCAGCTACCAGGGATTAGCCAGCAGGGGGGCTGCAGCAGAAAGCTCCACCCCCTCCAAACCTGTGCTGAGGGCAAACTTTAGAAGAAAGGGGAAGGAGAAACCCCTTATATGGCTGCTAAAAAAAAATTATTATCACTCTCATGCCTAAGTTTCTCCTTAGTTTTCTATGTAATCAAAATATTTTTTTTCCAGAATTGTATTAAATTGCTAACTTTCAGTCTAGAGTTCTTCAGGAAATCCTGAGTGGTGTGGCTACTGGTTAACATTCAACAGGATTTTACAGCACAGCAGCACCTCACAAATCAAATTGCTAATTTTTACTATGCTAGATTGAAGGTTTACCAGAAAGATGGCAAGTTAAGGAGTAATTAGGGTTGGGGTAATTGGCATAGATATACAGGGAGGTAAAGATGGAGTTGTATAAGGGAGATTAAGAAAAGGAAGGAAGGAAGGAAGGAAGGAAGGAAGGAAGGAAGGAAGGAAGGAAGGAAGGAAGGAAGGAAGGAAGGACTTTAAATCCTTTTTTTTTCTAGAAACTGATGAGAGAATGATTATCAGAGTTTCCAAATAAGCATGGTAAAGTATTTGGAAAAGAATGGGATATCTAGGAAGGATGATCCCCATGAAAACAACATAACAGGTTGCTTGCTTATTTTTTAAATTTTTCACATTTCAGAAAGAAAGTAATCAAATGAAAGTTGCCAGCATATTTTATAGTTTTTGTATAGTCCCTGCCTTTCCTATGTTAAAAGGGGAAATCTGAAGAGAATATGCACTTAGGCTCTTTTGAACAGAATTCAAGTAGTGAGTTGGGAACCTACTAAAATAGTGTTCCTGCTTGCATTAGACTTCTGATCACATAACAATGAAAATGAACAAAAGCCTCTTTAGTAGTTTTCCCTCACTGTGGACAGACTGGGAACTGAGGATGGCAGAGCAGAAAAGTTGGGAAGAGGAATGGGACCCTCATGTGAGCAGGTTGAATGGCTGCTGGAAGCTAAAGTAGACTGAGAAATAGATACAACTTTTGGCATATGAATGTTAGCACTGGCAACTGATGAATCACATGGAGATAAAATAGCTTCAGAATGCCTTATGTTTTGAATTATGCCTTTGAACGGATGGAGCTGGCTGATGAATGTTAAGAAATGAGAACCATTAACTGCCCATATCTCTGCCTGTGACTGGCTATTTGCCAGAGATACTGGGGTTGTCAATTCTGCCATCAATACAAGGTACAAGCATTTGCTATCCCCGTTGCCAAGATCAGAAAGGGAAATGTTTCATTGCATAGTCTTATAAAATGAAAATCAAGAGGAGTCTGATAACATATTTTCAATTTAACATATTTTATTACAAGGCATAAGCTTTCCTGAACTGATGTACGATCTATAGGTATTAGAAAGAAGCTGGGCAGGTGATGAGGGTGGAAGAATATGCAGATACATTTGCACACAACAAAAATTACAAGTACAATGGGTAGTGGTTACATGATAAAAATCCCCCATGACTGGCTGAGGAATTCTGAGAGTTGAAATTGAAGTTTACCCATATTGAAGAACCATGTTGTGTTCTGAGCCTGCAAAAGCAGGCTCAGGACGTTGCATTGGTCCCGGGCATTCCAAAAGCTGCCCAGGACCAGACAGAGAGGCACTAGCCTTGTGCTCATGCACAAGGCGCGAAAATGCTCTGTTCCTATTGGTTGACATTGTCCGGGTTTCCGGCCATATAAAAAGGCCTGCGTGCCTTTTGCTTTTGCTTGGTTGTTGTAGAAGGAGAATAAAGTGTTTGTTCAGCATTCGCCATGTATCTTCATCATTCGCATGCGAACGAAGTACACAACACTGGCGACGAGGATGGGATCCTTTGCAAGCTGGAACAAAAGAGTTGAGGACTTACCCAGGAAGTCCTGAAAAGGGGAAGATGGCATCTGAATCAGCGTCCCAGCCTGCCAGTACAGCGTTGCTGAAGGTTGATCTCAGCTAAAGGACCTTTTCCCCAACAGCAGCTTGTAGAGGAAGTGAGTGGTGAAGGTCGTAAAGCTTACGATGTCGAAGATTGGCTGATTGACTGATTTCAATGTCTCCCACCCAGAGAAATGGAATTCCAACAGAGCACGGGTGGAGAATTACTTCCGAGTAAATCAGATTAGACAAGATGGCCTGAAGGCAGCAACTCTTTTGTGTGCCTGTGGACAAGAAGCTTTTGACATCGCAGAAAATCTTGTGGCCCCTGCACCTCTGGAGTCAATAACATATTGTTAAAGGAACAAAATGCTGAAGGAACATTTCCAGCTGAAGTTATCCTTCATTGCTTGGAGGCACACGTTCGAGCAGAGAGACCAGAGGCCGGGTGAATCTGCTGCGGACTTTATAGTGGCCTTAAGGCAAGCAGCCAGACCTTGTGAGTTCAAGGATCTGGAAGAGAGGCTGAGAGATCGTTTTGTCTGTGGCTTAAGGAGCAGAGGCTTACAGCAAAAGATTTTTGCAAAAGAAGATGTCTCTTTCCAAGATGCGTTGTGAGAGGTGGCAGCTGAGGAAGCAGCAGGCGGAGCTGTGAAGGCCTTGCGCCTTGCCAGGAATCCTCCAGACACAACTACAGTCCATCAAGAGGACGCTCGAGAAGGATCAGAAGAGGATCCTGAAGAGGAGGTTGACAGACTTCACCAATCAGCTGAGAGGAGGCAGAAGGGATGTCCGGTCAAGGCCCCAGCATCTCTGAAATGCTTCGGGTGCGGAGGACGCCACAAGCGAGCTGACTGCAGGTTTCACTCTGCCATTGGCAGGGCATGCAGCATCCGTCTGTTTGGGTTGCCAGAAGGTTCAACCTTGGGAAGAATTGCTTCAGAAAAGTACCAGGGTCCCCAGCCAAAACAGGGTGGGTTTCTGCACATCGTGCAGGAGCATTCTAAGAACAGGGACACACAAGCCCCTTAAGAAGAAACTTTCCATTAACGTAAGGTTGCAAGGGGTTCGCTTACTGATGGAGTTGGACACTGGGTCCGCTTTTTCCATTATTTCAATTAATACCTTTAAAAGGATTTGCAGCAGTAGTGGCCTTCGAGTTAAACTCAGGCCATCGAATCTAATACTCACTGATTTTCAAAATTCTATGGTGTGTGTTAAGGGGGAGGCTACCCTTAGGATACAGTATAAGGATTTTGAAGGTTCCCTAGATGTGGTGGTTGTTGGAGGTGAACGTACGAGACTTATTGGACTCGATTGGTTCGAGACACTGGGAATCCAGGTAACTGGGCTGCACAGCTTGCAAATGCTGGGCCTTGCAGAGGTTTGCAAGGAGTTTGCAGATGTGTTTAGTTCAGAGCTAGGATCCTACAAGGGGCCTCCCATTTCACTACAGTTAGACCCAACCATCACGCCCATCAGGTTCAAGCCTACGAGAGTACCTTTTGCCCACAAAGGTAAGATTGCTCCAGCAGGGCATTCTAGAACCTGTGGATTCAAGTCCATGGGAAACCCCCATAGTAACATCTCTAAAGGCTAATGGAGACATACGTATATGTGCAGACTATAAATGCACACTGAATAAGGCACTGCAACAGCATGCTTATCCAGTGCCTATGGTAAGTCACATTCTGGCCTCCCTCAAGGGGGGGCGCAGTTTTGCGAAGCTTGACCTGGCACAGGCCTATCAACAGCTACCTGTTGATGAGGCAGCTGCAGAGGCCCAGACTACTGTAACTCACAGGGGGGCCTTCAAGGTCAAGAGACTGCAATTTGGGGTAAATGTAGCCCCTGGCATATTCCAAAGTGTCATGGAGAGCACACTTCGAGGTATTCCTGGGGTCTGTCCCTACTTTGATGACATTCTCATTGCTGGGGAGTCATCTCAAAATTTAGCAGGAAGATTAAGGGCTGTCTTGCTTCGTTTTCGAAAAACTAAAGAAGGATAAATGTAAGATAGGAGTCACTTCTACTGACTTCTTAGGATTCAGGATTGATGCCCAAGGCATTCACCCTGCTGAAACCAAATTGCAAGCTATCAGGCAGGCCCCAAGCCCTAAGTCTAAGAATGAGCTGCAAGCCTTCTTGGGGCTATTAAATTTTTACCATGCATTTCTCCCACATAAAGCTGCAGTGGCAGAGCCATTACACAGGCTCTTAATCAAGCAGGCTCCTTGGCAGTGGACTAAAGTCCATGACAAGAGTTTCAATGAAGTTAAGGCCTCGCTCACATCTAATGCTGTATTAGCGCATTTCAATGAGCAACTGATTGTTTGCATCGCATGCGATGCATCTCCTTATGGGGTGGGAGCTATACTGAGCCATCTGAGGGCTGATGGGACACATGTCCCTGTGGCCTACTATTCAAGGACTCTGTCTTCTGCAGAGTGGAATTACGCTCAAATTGACAGGGAAGCCTTGGCCATAGTGGCTGGCATTAAGAAATTTCATGATTTCTTATATGGCCGCCATTTCATGTCTATACTGACCATAAGCTTCTGCTGGGTTTGTTTACCACTAACAAACAGACCCCACATATCATTTCTCCTCGTATGCTGAGATGGTCCATTTTCCTGTCAGCATATGACTATACATTAGTTCACAAACCAGGAAAAGAAATGGGTCATGCAGATGGCCTGAGCAGATTACCCCTGAACCAATTAGAGCCAGATCCTGCTCCAGCCATTAATATTCTGTCCATTCAGGAGTTGCCTGAGTCTCCCCTCAGTGCTAGGGACGTGGCTGCTGAAACTGACACTGATCACATGCTTACACGCATGCTGACATGGGTGTTGTCAGGATGGCCTGACAAGTGCCCAGATACTGAATTGCAAAGCTTCTGGCACAAGAAGCATGAGTTTTCCACTTTCAAGGGTTGCCTGTTATGGGGTAGCAGGGTAGTGATCACAGCCTCATTGAGGCCTAGAATATTGATCTCTCTGCATGAGGGACATCCTGGTATAGTCAGGCCATCTTTGGTGGCCTGGGCTCGATAAAGCCATTGAGGCTCAGGTGCATGGGTGCCAAGCGTGCCAACAGTCTCGACCTGAAATGGGAGGAAACTCAAACCCCATGGTCTAGGGTGCATATAGATTATGCTGGGCCTGTTCAGGGGCAATTGTTCCTGGTTGTTGTTGATAGCCATTCCAAGTGGCTAGAGGTCGTTCCTGTTTTCTCCACTACTACTGCCAGGACCATCCAGGTGTTGAGAGGAATTTTTGCATCACACGGTCTTCCAGATATGCTGGTTTCAGATAATGGCCCTCAATTTACATCTTCTGAGTTCCAGGCTTTCCTTCAGGCATGCACCATCAGCTCCATTCCATCCATCCTCCAATGGACTGACAGAGAGAATGGTGCGCACCACCAAAGATGCCCTCAAGAAACTGACTTACGGTAACTGGCATCACAGGTTAGCAGATTTCCTTCTTGCACACCACACCACACCATGTACAGCCACAGGGAAGAGCCCTGCTGAACTCTGCTGAGGTCGCCGCCTCATCACTAAACTGGATAGGCTGCACCCTAACCAGGTGGCTTCACAGGTGTCACAACCGTGGGCACCTAGGAGACACCAGGTGGGCGATCCCGGTTTGGGCAAGAAACTATGGGCCTGGACATCTCTGAGTCACAGCTGTGGTCTGCAAGGTCTCGGGGCAGTTGTCATACGAAGTTACCTTGGCAGACGGCCGCGTTCTTCGCAGACACATAGACCAACTGTGTTGGAGACTGGACTCGCACTCTTTCACTCCTGGCTCTGCTCTGAGGGGGGGGAGGAGGACCATAATATGCATTCTGGGTCACAATTTCCCAGGACTAACAGGCCCTCACTAGCTGCTACTGAGGCTGTTTGGGATTCATCCCAAGGTTCCGCAAGTTTTCCTAACAGGAATTCACTGGATAGGGGATCATCACACACATCCATAATTACTCCAGACAGGGAGTCACACCGGGGGTATCCACAGTATTCACATATGTCAGATAGTGCTCCAGACAGGGAGACTGACCAGGGGTATCCACACAAATCACAAGCAGCAAAAGAAAAGGAATTCCATCAGGGGCGCTTGACAAATTCCGCAATTGCTCCCAAAAGGAGGTCTCCAGCAAAGAGGGTTGCCATGGAGGTGACTCCTGATTCTGGCACCTCGGGCACACCTGCTTGGGGGCCACAGAGTACTGGGGCACTTCCACTACCCAGCCCTCTCCATCTGCTGGCCTTGGGATTGAGGGACAGTGTTCCCAAGAGGGGTCCATTGTGGACTCGGGGACTTCCACCCCTCCAAGGTATGCTGGCTTGGACTTAGAGGGTCCAGCCAGCCAGCAGCTGGGCTGGTCAAACGGGTATTTGGGGCAGCAAAATCCTGGCCTGCCTAGCCTGGTAGGCGAGCAGTTAGGCCAGGCACCCTCATCAGGGTCACCTGGGGATTTAGAGCAGCAATGCCCTGGCCAGCCTAGCCTGGTAGGCGAGCAGGTGGGCCAGGCAATCTCCGGGCCTTAGAAGGTTGCATTGGGCTAAGTGCCCACCCAAACATCTGAGAGACTTTGTGAAGTCAAAGTCTGTCAAATCATGAGGGTCCTGTTCATGAGGCCCCTGAATAACGGGAGCAACTCATTGGTAGATTATTTTGTATTATTTTTTTATTTTGGATACATTTATTGTATTAATCATTATTGTAGAGGGTTTGCCTGAGGGCACACTCAAGTATTCCACACTCCTTGCATTTGAATAATGAACTGTATGCCACTCTTCCCAATGCATGGCATACATGAATGTACGCGAAGTATATTCCATCTAGGGGGGAGGGGTGTTGTGTCCTCAGCCTGCAAAAGCAGGCTCAGGACGTTGCATTGGTCCTGGGCATTCCAAAAGCTGCCTGGGACCAGACAGAGCGGCACTAGCCTTGTGCACATGGGCAAGGCGCGAAAATGCTCTGTTCCTATTGGTTGACATTGTCCGGGTTTCTGGCCATATAAAAAGGCCTGCGTGCCTTTTGCTTTTGCTTGTTTGTTGTAGAAGAAGAATAAACTGTTCAGCATCGCCATGTCTCTTCATCATTCACACACAAATGAAGTACACAACAACCCAAGTTTGATAAACACTGATTTAGACCTTCAAAAATAACTGAAATGCTATTTCCATTTATCTCATAAGTGATCTCCAGCTCATGAAGCTGGATGCCTTTAAGAATATTCATTAGTCTGCAAAGGTGCTATTCAACTTCTAATTTGGGGATACCATAGGCTGGTGTTTTTTAAACTTGGCAACTTTAAAAACTTGGGTGTTCTTAAGATGTGGGGAATCCTAGGAGTCCACACATCTTAAACTTGTCCACGTTCGAAAAACACTGTTACAGATTAATACTCTGCCTACAGCATCTTATAAACTGAAGATACTTGAACCTTGGTTTGCTATTTAGGAAAATTGTATGGAAAACATTCAGATACAGTATTTGCTTACAGATCATATAATCTCAAAATAAAATGTATGTTGTGAAATAACTGGGCAGGAGGAAGGAACTGGAATGGCATTTTAGCACTTTATCAATGTGCATTGTTCCGTATTTCTGTTGCAATGTGTGGTAACTCATTTGGCCTCAAGCTTACCTCACTTTGCAGTATGTGGGGAAAATAGTTTGGTACAGCTCTAGTTGTAATAAATCCTTCAAAGGAGAGCCTTATAATGGGAACTTTGACAGGCTCTTACCTACAGCAGCGTTAGCAATCTCAGCTAAACACTGGATCACACAAGAGGAAGGAATCTCTTGTACTGGAAGCTCCTATGCCTATGACAGGCTTGAAAAATCACAGTAATCATACAAGTCATTTGGGGGCTGCCCATTCATGAGGGGGGAGCCATCGTCTTTCAAATAAACATTGCAAGATTGCTCATTTCCTCTTAGATTTAATTGAAAGAAAAATGGTTGTAGCCTTGATACTCCATTGGTATGACCTATCATATTTCTCTATCAAGTACTAGCAAGGAGAAAATATACATCAGCTATTAGTCATTTTCCTTGAAAACTGCACTAGCTCCTGGGAAGGTTTATCTATCATATAAAAGAAAAGTTTGAGGAAAAACTTCGCAGTCAGTAATCATTATTTTCCCATAAACACTACTACAGATTTAACTGAGATTGTCCCATTGGTTTAAAGGGAGGGGATGCCTCAACAAGGAAAGCTTAAAATGATCTAGAATAAAATCAGATTTAGAAGCACACACTGTGCTTTGATGTGTCCTTCTTCTTTTGGTTATAACCAAGTTCATGGGAGATAAATCTAGGCAAGTTTCCATCATATAATTACAAAAACCTTCTTATATTCCCATGAAATTAATTCTGATTTGATGAAAAACAGACTTCCTGGAAATGGGCTTCATACAGTCCAAAGGATAAGGACTCACTTTCTTTTTGATTTTAATTTACTGAAGATACTTTCAAATTCTGCATTAATAAAAATTATGTTCTCACATTCATCTCCATTTTTTTATGTTTTCATTTCTGCTTTCCCTTTTTCCTATATTAATTGATGCTCTCAAGAAGGAAGGAACAAAATAAGATTAACACAGAAAGCAGTATTTTCAGGTATTCAGCATATTATCAATACAACCACGTCCATTTCAGCAAAAGAGACCATCTCTTTTATTTCAGAAAAGAACATCTAAGCAAGCTTGAACCCTTTATAGCACATTTGGCTTAGTTTTTCCTTAGCCAGGCTTCTTGAATCATTGACTGACCTGGGGAGAGAGGTAAGCATGAACATATAACTTAA
Organism: Bothrops alternatus; assembly: GCA_034064705.1. Taxonomy (NCBI): domain Eukaryota; kingdom Metazoa; phylum Chordata; class Lepidosauria; order Squamata; family Viperidae; genus Bothrops; species Bothrops alternatus. The sequence continues at coordinate 15,496,335 of JARGCV010000009.1, forward strand.
AATTTCATCTAGACTATCCTTAATCTGTCAATTTAATTTGTAAATTGAGAATGCCTACAAAATAGATTGAAATAGTTTTAAGAGATAAATCCAATGTGGAAATTTAATCTAGGATAAGGTTTTCAGGGAACATGGCCAAAGAGACCATCCTATTTTTATCAGCGTTTTCTCACCATTTGATAAATCTGTATAAAGAGGATGGCCTATTTGTTTTCTTCTAATGTGAAAACAAGGATAAATATATTTTAAATCAAGGAATTTATTCTCATAGAGGAAGCTTGCTCTACAAATGTGCCTTTTCAACATACAGTATGGTTAGCAGAAAAAAAGGAGTATAAAAGCAGAGGGGGAAGATTGTGTGTTCACTGTGCTGTTGTCCTTGTATGAGGGTTAACAAACGCCATGATCTTTCCAAAATAGTGAATTGAATTCATGATGGTCTTACCCAGCTCTAGAAGAATTGGTTTGCAACCTGAAATGGCTAAAGTAAAGTTTGATCAGGGATAACATCTATGTTTATTGCTGATCGGAAATCTTTCATGGACTATTTGCATAGAACATGAAAAAATTAACTTACGATCTATGTTTTGGACAATTAGATAGGATAAATTATGGAAAGAAGAGAATCACAGTGTAACCTTAGAGAAAGATTTTATAAATTTATAATTGTACTTACAACCTGTAAAGAAGATTGAACGTCATTTTTGCATATCTTTTTTTCTTTCATTTCTGTTTTTCTTCTACTTTTTTCTTTCTTTATTTTTCTTTATCTTTAGTTTAGTTTGTATTAATTTTTACTCTTGCTTTTAAAATTCAAGAAAATCAATGGTGGGATTCAAATATGTGAACAACCGGAAGTACATTCTGGGCCTGGGCAACAAAAAATTAGCTACTGGTTCTGCCGAAGTGGTGTGAACTGGCTGAATCCCACCACTGAAGAAAATTCATTTGAGGTCTAGCCAACAGTGTAACTATCCCCTTGCAACCACTAAATTTAGTGAACTATAGCACTATGAACAAACTAATTCTGCCTTGTTTTTAACTCAGTCAGAATAGAGCTGGACGAGACCTTGGCACTCTTCTGGTCCAACCCCCTGCTCAAGCAGGAGACCCTATACCATTTCAGATAGGTGGCTGTCCAGTCTTTTCTTAAAAACTTCCATTGATGAAGCCCCTACAACAGTGTTTCTCAACCTTGACAATTTTAAGGCATGTGGACTTCAACTCCCAGAATTCCACAGCCAGCATTACTGGCTGTGGAATTCTGGGAGTTGAAGTCCACATGCCTTAAAATTGTCAAGGTTGAGAAAAACTGCCCTACAACATCTGATTGCAAGCTGTTCCACTGGTTAATTATCCTCACTGTTAGGAAGTTTGTCCTTAATTTTAGATTGCTTCTCAATGGAAGCTGGAATTTATGGCATTGCAAAATTACGTATGAATTTAAATACATTTAGTTCTATAGAAAATGGACTGCATAGAAGTCTATTTTGTTATATCAATTGAACCAAATATAAAATAATCAATTTCACTTCAGAGAGTGTAGCTATCACATTATCAATAGCATCTAATGTATTTATTACACGTTCACTTACAAGTCAAGAAACCTTGCAAATTTCTGAAGCAACTAGACAATATCAAATCTGCATTTTCTCAGATCTGTGTATATCACCCTGGTCTTTATGTAGTGAGAAAGCAATGTGAAAATAAGGCTTGGTTTTGGAAAGATGCATTTTTAATTTCCCCTGATTTTTAATTTTGATATTGGCATTTGTTTGCCTGGGAAAATCAAGGTCTTCTGGATCAAATATTGTGGAAGCAGCTGTATTACAAGCTTTGCAGGACAGTCTGCCAATGGCTTTAACCTCTAACCTGCGACATTAAGCATAAGGGATCTTTATGCCACCACTGTGCTGAACTAGTTCTGGGCAGTTAAATATGCCAAATGGAAGTGTGTTCTAGATTGGTGTACACAAAAGACTTAACAGAAGCATGACTACACTGTTTCTAGGAAGTAGGCCAAATCACTGCAGCACTGAAGTATTATTACTAAAACTGTAGGTCCAGGAAACAACAGACATCTTGATTTTGCAACTGCCTCTTCACTTATTATGAAAATTACTTGTGATAAATAAAAGGCCAAAACATATAAAATACTGTATTCTATAAGTACAGGTAGACATCGAGTTACAAGCGTTTATTTAGTGACCATTCAAAGTTACAATGGCACTGAAAAAAAATTATTTTTTTCATAGTTATGACCTTTGCAGAATCCCCATGATCATGTGATCAAAATTCAGATGCTTGGCAACTTGTTCATACTTATGACCGTTGCTGTGTCCCAAGGTCATGTGATCATCTTTTGTGACCTTCTGACAAGCATAGACAATGGGGAAGCCAGATTCACTTAACAACTGGGTTATTAACCTATCAACTGCAGTGATTCACTTAACAACTGTGGCAAGAAAGATTATAAAATGGGGAAAAACTCATTTAACAACTGTCTCATTTAACAACAGAAATGTTGGGTTCAGTTATGGTCATACATCAAGGACTACCTATATATAAAAAAATACACAGAGAACATTAAATAAAGAATAGTTAATAATTTATTATAACTGTTAATATATGATAACACCTCCAAACTACAATTAATTTGACATTACAGTAGTGACCTTAAAACCACTCTCTTACAGAAATGTCAGTGAACAAAACTTAGCAACCACCTTAGGCGTTTCAAGAGAACTGTCTACTAATAGAAATAGTGTCTTTTTTCCGTCTGTCCAATTGAGTTGGCCTGCTATCCAGAGGACTATATATTTTACTGGTGTATTGGTATATAGAACAATGAAACAAACATATAAAAATGGCTGTATTGAGCCTTTCAAACAATAACAGGGAACATCTTGCAGAGGAATGTTGTTGTATCTGCCCTATAAATCCACAGAAGGCATAGCATTGGGTCTATCCTGTGAGGATCAGACAAAATATCATTAAAATAATTGGCTGGCATAAATGGTCTTCCACATAGACTATCTATCTAATGTAGGGGGCTAAAGTTTGATTTCTCTGTATGCCAGAGTGAAACACAAGCTGTGTTATTTCCAGAGAGACTCTCTCATAACCTTATTGAAGCAGAAAGTGGGCTGAAAAACCACCATAATTTAAATCTGTATCCATGCTTTGCTTCCAATTGAACTTGTCTGAGAGAATCCAGAGTGTGTGAGGGAGATTTACCTTTAGCCAATATCATAGCCAGCAAGTTATTGCACCTTGCTCTGTGGAAGGTAGAGAACTTTCGAGATGCATCAGCGTCTTTGCAATGCGACAGAGTATCATCTTTATAAACCTGGACTAATTCTTAAGCCCTTGAGTCTTTATCCAGGCAGAACTGTGCACCATCAAGAATTAGGCTTAATACCTTTGCTTTAAAGAATTTTACTGCTGCCAGGACAAAATTACTGCAGCTGAAAGAACACGTTTTACACTGGATTTTTCTTTGTGTGCAGGCTGATAGTTTTTTTACTAGGTTCTTCCAAGTTAAAAGATAACTCCTCAATATTTGAAAGCCTTCCCTGGCTCAAGTGAAAGATATTGTTTTACAATTATTTCACTTTTTATATAACTGATATAACTAATTTGTCATTGTTACAGTTGGTAGCTGACACTTGCCAACCCCTCCTTAAGTTCATGGATAAAGATAGGAAAATAATATCAACATTTATCAATCCGAGAGAACTTTTTTATGCTAAAATTAACAAGAAAAGTAAATGTAATAACAAAGGAGCTAGATTCCTTTGTGGGTAAGTATAGAGTCAAGTTGAGCCATTAGAAGATGTACACCTGACTTGCACGTAAAGATTGTCATGTAGCAGAATAATTGAATAGTAATGATCCACTATCTACTGCAGAAGTTGCTAAGTTGGCCTATAATATCTCCCTTGGTACAGAATCAAATATTGTCTTGAAATCAAGGCGGCATTAAGAGTACATTGAGGGCAGTTAGGATATTTCTCTTCCAGGTGCTATAAAACTAGGCATTTATCCAGTGTTGACTGGTTCTAAATTTGATCTCTTCTTCAGTGAGCATATTCTCATGTCTTGTGTTGTATGGTCCACAAATTTCCCATGTAGGTATTTAACATTAAGGTTACTAATGATATGCAACAGACTAATTGGGTGGTAATTGGCCAGGTCAGTCTTGGTACCTTTCTTGATATTTTGAATAGTTAATTACTCATCACTATTCTTCTGGCATCTCAAATGAGTGTTCTTTGTAAGTAAATGGGATTTTTAGTACAGATACCCACCAATCATAGTTCAGATAGGATACACCCACCCCACTAGTCCTGCAGTTTTATTATGACTTTAAATATTAGAGGGCAATCAGATAAATATTCTGTATTTGAGATGAAGGAGCTCAGGTAGTAACACTAAGGAGAGACTGAAAGTGCTTCATCCATACCTCTCATATAATTAGTCTTACTCTCAAGTTGACAGACATTCTTTTCTGATTTCTTTTGTAACGTGGTCTACTTTATTTCAATACCATATACAATTTTTTTTCTTTTTCAGGAGGAATTAATAGTGTTTTTAATTAATATTTTTAACTCAAGATAATCTTTATAGATTTAAAAATATCAATTACAGTTTAAACACACTTATTATTTAAAGATTTATAAGCTTGTCCCACACAAGGCTGAAAGTAGTGCTTAATACATTGGCTACAAATGCATTATTCTCAGGATTCTCAGTCATGCTAGCAACACTGATACAAAATATTGAGCACACAATTAATATGTTATGTTTGAGATTTAGTACCATTGAGGAAAATGCCTTATCTTTAAACTGTAGCTGGAAGTTGGCTTCTTTAAAGCTAACTATAGTTAACATTACCCTGTTTATTGGTACAAATTACAGAATGCTATTGATGAACAAAAATGGAACAGAAGACATCCAAATACCTGCTTGAGGGGGGGTGGCTGGACTAGAAGACCTCCAAGATCCCTTCCAGCTTCTATTCTATTCTATTCTATTCTATTCTATTCTATTCTATTCTATTCTATTCTATTCTATTTCTTCTGAGCAAGAAAGGAGACCTCAAAATTGGAAGACATTCTGCATCTCATTTTGTCAGACTAAAGTGTGTTTTAATGTGACATCCAAATTGAATCAGAAAACTGCCAAGCTGTAAAACTGTGAACGATGTTACTGAATATAAAAAGGGAATAAAATAAATGCAGGGTGATTTGGAAGTGATTATTAAAGCAACCTTTTACTCAAGTCAAGTTTCTGATGAAACATCCAAGCAGTTTTCTTTGCAATAAATTGAAATGGTTTGCCTTTTCCTTTTTTCAAAATATTATTGAAACTCCTAGAGCCTCAGAATGCTCTGTAGCCACCTATCCAAAAACTAACAAGGGCCAATCCTGCTTAGTATCCATGAAGTTTGGATTCAAGGTTGCTCTTGAATCCAAGAGCAGGATTTCCAATCATTAGAAGTAGTGCCAGATTCAAAATATTCTGGGAACCCACACTCTCCATCTTCCACAAGTTTTCTACCCATTTTCCATCTGTCCTTAGAAGCATCCTGAGTCTTCATTCTTATACTACTTTTTTCCTCTTCTGACAATCAGATTCCTCCTCTTTTATTCTTCCTCTGAGTTACATACTTATCAGTGGTGTGACTTCAGTGGAACTGGCTCTTCAACAGTCATGTATATATCTAAGTATATATGTATTTTAATTTAGAGGCTACCTAACTTCAGACAACTTTGCATGATTTACAGTATAAAAATACCTTGATTTGTACCTGGAAGCAAAGTGGCACCAGTACAACTCATGAAACAGCAACAACAACAACCATATGGTGGGCCAGTTGTATCTTCCAAGTAGTCTTCAAGAGCAGCCTCATACAGAACAAATTGCAGTAGTCCACTTCAGAGGTTCCAAGGGATGAGTGACCATCTAGAGCAGACATATCAAACACAAGGCCCAGGGCCCGGATGCAGCCTGCAAAGTGGTTTAATGTGGCTCGTGAAGCCATCCTGGAAACAGTGAGGGAACGGCCCCCACTGCCTTGGCCCTGCCCAGGCCGGCTGGCTGGGAGCCAATGCACAATTTTGTGGTGGCCATCTGTGCTGAAATGCATTCAGTCTCCTTCTGACTTTGCCCTGGTACCCATCATGAACAACCTAGCTAAGGAGAGCAAGCAGAGCAGCACCACCTTGAGGAGGAGGTAAGTGCAGCTGGGTACCCCCTTGGGGAAGTGGGGCTGGGCTTGGTGCCACAGGTGCTCGAGGGCCAAGCTGGGCATTTGACCTCTGCTGCCCAGGGCTCCGGGCAGCCCGCACCACCATCCAGCCCCCCTACATGGCCTGAGAGGAACAGTGAGGCTCCTCCAGTGGACCATGCCTTGGCACTTGCCCTGGTCCCACCCCTTCTGCCAGAGACCCTCAGATCTGTCCCAATCCTGCCCAGGCCCCCACAGGCACCATTAACGCGAACAATGTAGAGCTGGCCATGCCCATCCAGCAGGCCACACCCATTCCCTCCATGTCCACCCAGTAGGCCACACCCACCCTGGCCACACCCACCTGGGCCCCCAAGGGCAACTACAATGCTAATGCGGCCCTCAATGAAATTGAGTTTGACACCCCTGATCTAAAGGGTGTCCTAATCTAGGAATGTGTGTAGCTGGCACACCTGATGAATTTATATAAATGTCCTCTTGAGTAGGAGCTGAATCAAAAACAACTTCCAGAATGCACACCAATCTTGAATGTAGCAGACCAACAGATCCTAACAAACAATTTAGGAAATACTCTGTGTATCCTCTTAGTCAATCACTCCCCCTGCCTTTTGTATGAGATTGTTTATCTTAGATACTTTTTTCTTTTTTTCCTTTCCAGGTATACACACATGGAACACTTACCCTCTAAGTCTCTCCTGGTAAGATGTAATTAGCTAGATGCTAAATTTTTTCTGTCTCTATAATTTGCTCAAATCTCCTTTCTGTTACAGTTAGAACACCTGATTCACCACATTGCTTAGGTAGGATTAACATTTCATAAACACTCACATCAAATTCCCCAAATGCCTTTATTTCCAATGTCATGCCTATGGGTCAAGACGGTGGTATAGCTGAAGCTTTGTCTGGGGCTTTTGCAACTGGCTGCCTCCTTAACATTTTAATAAGAAAAGATTATTGCAATGGCATAATGGATATTTTACCAGTTTCCTATCATGTTGTTGCCTTGTAGCATTTACTACTGCCTCTGTGGTTGATGGCCTCCCTCCCAGTTCTTTGCACATGCATCAATGATGCTTCATTTACAAGATTAAAAGAGCTGAAATTCTATATTCAAATCATGCAAACAGTCAAGGGTCTAGTATTAAAATGATGTTTCTTTCACTACTGAGTTTGCAATACTAAATAACAGAAAATATTACCTGCTACTAATAATTTGGAAATAGCCATTAGCAAAGCTGTAAGGATTAAAATGATGAAGTAGCACCAGTCTGTGCTGAATTGAAACTGTTCTAGCTTCTTTTTCAGGCAGAAATATACCTATACTATTCCACATGGACTTTTCCATAGACACATCTGTCCATTCATACCTCTATTTCATGTAACTGGACTCAAACTCTCAAACTCAGTTACGGATTGATAAAATATAGTTTGTTTTCAAAGGAACTGGCTTAACTATTAGTAATGCCTTGTCTTGTAGAACAGCACTCTGATAAGGTCCACTGCCATCAATCTGTGGTCCTTCAGAAAAGTTCTGAAGCCTTGGCTTTTTCAATAAGTCTGGGACAGAATAATCACCCTTGAGGTGGGTTTTTTTTTCTACTTTCATTTCCAGGACATGGCTTGATGATATTTTCCTTTGCGTGGAATATGAGGTCCCTGTTTTTAATATTGTGGTCTTTTATTTTGTTCTTTTATGTTTATACACAGCTTAGATGAACAGTGACCAACGAAGCCAATAAAAGGATTAAATACATAGAAATACTTCAGTTGCCCTGGTGACAAATCATCAGATATACAAATTTCCTTTTCAGAATTGTTGATGTTGTTTGCAATTCCTCTGAATACAAACGTGTGGTTTTATTTTGTGTCTAAGCAGCTGTTATAAAATAGTTGTGAAGACGCCATCATAAATTGACATTTTTATGCCACTTCCTGACCCGTGACATAAACCATATTATATTTCAATCTGTTAGGGAGTAGCCACTTAGAAGAGGATGTGCTATTACCAGGAGAAATGCTATCGAGATCTATTGCTTATTGAGGTTAGGGATCCCTTTCTTCACCTTGGTATGTTGTGCCACTAGCACTCTTCTTTTCTTCTCCTGCCATCTTTCTCTTGCTTTCGATGCCCCTAATTCTGACACTTTTATAGTGCTTGTCCTGGAATTATGGGTTATTTATAGCACAGAATTCAACTTTTCTCCGCAAACCCAGATCAAATGATTTTTTTTAAAAATTAGACTTTCTATTTTATTATGTCTCCTCCTCCTCCTCCTCCCTCCCTCCCTCCCCTCCTCCTCACTCTCCTTCTCCTCCTCCTCGTCCTACTCCTCCTCCTTCTCCTCCATTTAAGGGCAAACTTTCAATCCTACTGTAAGCTGATTTTATTGTGGGTTTTTTTGTCTACATAATAATAGTACTATGATTTAGTTATCCTCTTAATATAACAAGACCAAGAGGAAATCCCTTGTGATTTCTTTCACTAAGCAGCTGTTATGACTTCTGAGTGCTTTATCAGTTGGTTTGTCTGAACCATTTTAAAAGTGACCAAATATTTCATTTCTACACCCATCACACTGAACAAAGTAGCACCTACTTTTCTTCCACAACACCCGTGCCCTCTCCCATAGTTCATTTTTCCCTAAATACATACATCTTTACTCCTGTCAGCAGTGCCAAAAACAATCATTGTCAGTCTTTTTAGTTCAGCTCTGACACCAGTGAAAGATACAGGTGTTTAGTTTTAAATTCTACTATTCTAGAAAACAAATGCCTGGCTGTTCTGAGGGAAAGAGCAAGAGAATTCTGTGAAGTTTCCAAATAAAGAGTAAATATGTACATGTTTGCTGTTTAATATTTAAATATGGTTCTTCCATAATAAACTACTCCAATGTCTTCTCACTCATTTATTTTGTACAAGTTGAGATTCCTATCTGTAAAAATATACATTTAAAAATATATAAAACTTTATGTGAAATAAAGATGAAAAGAAAAAATTAACAAAACATATACAAACTACAACTCACGAAACCGATCAAAATAAAAGTATCATATTCCTATATTACTTGTTTGTCCCATTTATACTTGCTTACTGAGTTTGGGGTTGAATATGTATAAGGGGAAAGTAGGCATTTGGATAACATAGGATTAGAAACATAAATACATAATTGTAAAAAGAATATTTTGTAAGCATTTTCTCACATTCTGTATTTCTGATGAACTAAAATTACCTGCTGAGAGGGGAGTCTAACAAGTTTCTAGCTCAGTCTATAATATTTAGACTCTATACTATGGAAAAATGGTATTAATCTTTTATTTTTCTCCTTTCTTCAAAACCAAAACCTACCTACCTCAAATGATATCTCAAATTAACTATCCACATCAAATCTATCTATCTATCTATCTATCTATCTATCTATCTATCTCTATCTTCGTCGTCGTCGTCATATCCATCCCTAGGTAGTTGCTGATTGAACTCTTGCATTTTTCCACTCTTATCCTAAAGTACCTGTTTTGAAGTCACTATCAAGCTATTACTCAACCATATTTCAAAGGTGATTCTTTTGGGTGGGGGGAGGCAACTGTGCTGTTGTTCTTGTTTTTGAGGAATGAGAAGGAAAAAAATTCTTCCTCAAAAATCTGTTTAATTGCCAAAGCACTTGGCAAATTATCCACATGTGAAAAAATAAAAATTTTGGATGGAAAAAATAATATAAACACTCCAAGACTTAATCACACTTCACTACGTTGTGTTTGCTGATCTCAGTTTTACAAAAATATAACAGCACTACTATGAGGGGGTCAGCAATTCAAGCAATTCCATTTATGATAGTAGGTCTTATCCAAGCAAAATAAAGGTCTCTCGGTTACCAGGATAGAGCAATATACATAACAAGTTTCCAAAGACAGATTCTGTGGCAAAAGTTGTAGGACTATCAGCCTTTTGTGATAGTCCAGACAAGAAGCACAAACCAGACTACTACATTTTTTGTAAGGTTACAGTCACAGAATCTTGCAAGTCTGAAAACCCTTATCCCCTCCTTCACTTTGACTTTCCAGAAAAGTAGGGAGAATTCCTTTTGAGATGCTTCCCACACTCTTTTAATTTCTGTAGACTGAGTTACCTTTGCATGATGATTGACTAGTTTGCAGCTCTTCCTCCTGTTTCTGCAGAAACAGTCATTGTGTTCTATATATAAAATTAGTATTATTCATATCAATTTAGATGGACAATTGTGCAGTTGCAAAGGTTTCATTAAAAGTGTATATGACCACAAAAGACAGAAGAAATATTTTTGTATGAAAACAAATGCATTGTATTAATGGATCATGCCTACCATTTCTTTTTATATAGCAGCCAACATAAGGCCACTACATTTACTTAGACCCCATGTACATTACATTCAAAATACTATTATTGTTGGTGCTATTTTACTTAACTGGTCCACATACTTCTTCATGGCTTCTGCATTGGGAATAACATTCTTGATTGTTTATATTCCATAATTCATCAAGTTCTGTATTTATAAATTGAATATATTTCCAGATATGGACACATACAGATGAGCTCCATAAATAGAAGCTACGAGTCATTAAATGTAAAATTCAGTTTCTCATACAGCTGCAAACACTTTCTTCTAAGTAATTTTGGAAGACCTACATTCGGCTAAAATCAACTCACAAAATCCAAGTGCAAATCATTAAAAACATGCCAAAATATTATAGCTGTATCTAAACTGAAGGGAAAGCACCACAGGCAACTGAAATAATATATTTCACCATCATTTCACATATGTTTAAACCATGCAGTGCTTAAAATAATTCAGATATCAGACACCAAAAATAATATTGCTACTAGTGTGGGCTAAACCTAATCGTTTGCACTTTAGTTGTATAATTTAGGAATCCATGCTTCATTTCAAATTTTAGTGCAAGAATGTCAACCTAAGCAACTATTAAACCGGTGAAAAGTCCTGTTGTTAAAAATGGAGGGGAAAATTCTGGCTTGAAGTTGAGTTATGAGGATTGATGGCATAATCCAACCACAGAGAATGGTGTGCTAAGTTCCATTTGAATTACAAGAACCTAATGTTTCACATGCATTCCGTTAATTTCAGCAGGCATGCTTTCTTTCCTCCAGTGTATATCTATTATCAGTGAGGCTTAATTGAGCATATCTCCTTCGTATAGTCCTCAATTGACAAGGAAATTCTTCCTTTTGAAACTGAGGCTAAACATGGAGTGCTGCCTCTCCATTTTAGGAATTTACCACCTTTAAAGGTAAGAACTCTTTTTCACAATGAAAGTTGGAAATACATGTGGGGTTCCTATCCAAAAACACACATACAGATATTGTTCAAATATAGAAATGAGTTGTAAACATATACCTTATACCACTGTGTGAGCAGAAAGCAGCTTACTTAGTAAATATTGTCAATAGGTACTACTTGTTATGATGGATGTAATTGGCAGTAACCTTTAATCATTATGCTGAATAATATAGTACCATTGTGATAGCCAAAACTAAAAAACATAGTTATCTATAGGATAGCAAATACTAATGTCAATAAATATTCCATTTTATGCTGATGGTTTGCCATATAATCGTAATTCAGAGACTTACAAAGACTGGTGGGGGGGGCTTGGGGTGAACATCTGGTTGTGTGAATGTGAATGATGATGATTATGGTGATTTTAGTGCTAGGCAGATATGAACAGATTATGCAGGTTCAGCGTCTAACTAAAAAATGAATGGGAATTGAAAGAAATAAGCACTAAGGAAAATGGATTTTCATTCATTAATGGATAAGGGAACGTTGGCTTTTCATTGAAATGATGTCATTTTTGCAAGGCAAAATAGGTAGCCTTCCAGATCCCTGTGGTTCAGTGGTATAGGCCTTACTGTGCATTTCTGCTTTGATTGCAACCATTGACCAATTGGGTTGGGTTTTTGTTTTTGTTTTACATTTTTGGCCATTGCTCCATATAATGCATTGGACTCTCTAATCATTAAACAATAAAATACCTTAAACTAGTTTTATGTCTATGTTTTTCATCTAGAAACTTCAGGAAAAGGAATGTGAGGATTATCATTAGGTATTCTTTTCCATCTGGATGTCTGTAAGAGGTTTTTTATCCTAAATTTATCTTCATGTTTTCTAAATTTTTGTTTATGTACCAGAATCTACCATTTAATATCCATCATGATATGATTCCCAAATTTGATTTTTATTGACACAAATAAAAATGTGTTATACAACCATCAACTTACTTTTTCTGTTTTTTTATTGATATGAATTTCATCACAATTTTTATTTTATTTATTTGTTTCCATATCCCATGGAAAGTGACTCTGGGCAACAGACAACAATCCATTGCAATTATAATCCTTTGCATAATAATATATTTCTCACTTCTCTAAGGAGGCATTATGTAAAGCATATGTTATTTCAAAACAATTATATCAAGATATAGAATGAAGTTTAAAAAAGATACATTAAGATGGGACAAAGTACAATTGTCATTGTTATGAAGAATTTCTGTGATTAAGATGAATATTTTACCTGTAATGTTATTTTTTCTTTTGGAAGTTTGCTTTCTTGCCAAGTTCTGCACCATTTAAACAATGGCAGAAGAATAAAAAATATTTGTTAAATATACAGCTATTGATGTTAGAAGGACACATGTGAGATTGGGTGGCATGGATATTTGTGATATAATAAAGCTAAGATCATTATGTCAGACATTCCATTTTGAGAATATAGAATAAATATAAATCCAGGATGTGGCTCTTAGCATTAGAAACATGTTTACATGAGAAATACTAAGTAAACATAAAAAGTTAATTTATCATGATATATTAGATCATGATATTCAAGAGAAGATATGGGAGCAGAGGGATATAGTTCTTGATAATTTTCTTATGTACAATTATCAGAAATGTTTAGACAAAGAATTTGTGAATAATATAAGATTGAGTTTGTAACAGAACTATGTACAAATGATGAACATGTTATTGACAAAATGTGTAAACTTTTATTCAAAGTTGGAACAGAAGAAGAAAGTACAATAAAATGGAATTTTTGGTTGCAATATACAAATGGATCAATGGGAAAATATGTGATTGAAAGGACTGACATTTACATTATGTTCCAATCTTAAAAAGATTTTAAAAAATTATGTACTGTTTGTATTTGTTCCCAGAAAAATTGTCTAGAATGTAGAAAAAATGAATAGAATGAATTTATGTTATAAATGAGAATAACAGGGAAGGGATATTTTACCCTGTTTGGTGGACATGTAAAAAAAAGTTAATAAAGTTTTGGATGCAAATACATATACTAATTTAGAAGATCTTAAAAACTAATATACAATTGAAATTAGAAGCTCCCCTTTTGGAATTGATGAACAGATAGATGGAAAAAGGCCATGAAACTTGTGTTTTTATATAACTGCAACGAGATTATGATATGTTCAAAAGTGGAAAGACTGACACACAATGGACGAATGGTTCACAAAGATGAAATTTGCAGAGATGACCAAACTGCCTTCCTTGATTAGACAACATATATGTTTATTGCTGACTGGAAACCCCTTGCAGATTTTTTGCAACAAAAAAAAAAATACTTCATCATTTCTGGCTTTGATGATTAGAAAAAATAGATAATAGAAAAAAGAGGGTCTTTCCTTTTGTATAGACTGGAAAGTAATTTTGTAATTGTACTTATATTTGCTGTGAAGAAAATTGGAAGCTACTTCTTTTATTTCCTTTTTTTCTATTTGCACTTTTTGTCCTTTTCTTTTCTTTCTTTTCTCTACTTTATATTAGTTCTTATTAGTTTTTTTCTTCTAATGAATTTTTAATAAAAAATTATACAAAAAAACCCAAGCTGTTATTCAAGCTGTTAAACCCCATGCACACTGAAAAGGGATTATTTTCTTAAGTACTGTACATGAGCTTATATCCAAATAATTTGATCATATTGGGTTGTGATAACCTGTATTTAAATCACAGCCATTTTTACATCACCCTGACATTAAGTACTTTTAACTATCGTAAGATCATGTCAAATGTTCTAAAAAGCATTGTAAGCTTCTGATTTAGTATCATTGTATATAAAAGTATTACATTCATGTATATATGGAAAAGTTGATAATTAACATGCAATCTGCCCTTCTACATCCTGAATAGGAATGTAGACTTCAAATATCTCAAAGTACTTCAAAGTACATTCCAGACTTATACTATTATATTATTTTGGCTTGTAAATAGTAATACAATGGTACATTTCCATCTGACCTTAACATATTTATCTAAAAAGACATTGAACGCATAATCCAACACTGGGTTAAAGCAACGTCATAAATAGATGCATCAGTTTAAAAAAAAACCCTTCTTTCCTTCCTTCCTTCTTCCCTCCCACCCTCCCTCAACCAATTCTGCAATATCCTGTGTTTTACAATTTAAGGTTCATAAATATGTTGTATCTTGGCTCCCTGTTTCCCATTGTATTCTATTCTGTCATTTGGCTACAATAAAAGCTCTCAAGACCTTGCTGTAAATTGGTAAATTACATGAAGAAATGTTTTCCTTTTACTCATGCCAGAGATTGTTAAATGTGGTAACCTCCAACAAAATGTTACAGTATCTTTTGAACACATAAGCAAATGCGTTTATCTGTATGATCCAGCCAATCTGAGAAATGAATCTTCAAGCTTACTGTTTGTGTGTGGGAGAGGGAAAAAATGTTGGGAAAGGAGGTTTTCTGGAGGAAAAAACAAATAATGATATGTGTTAAAATGAGCTTTTGTCATTGCAAGTAACTCAAATGCTTGAGCACTGTGAAATTGCTTCCCAGATCTTTTATTTACAAGGAACACAATTTTACTGCATGAATTAGCACTATGGAGGCGAGAGAACAGATAGTAAATTCTGTGAAAACCCTCTTTTTGTTTCGATAGTCTCACTTTTAATCACTTTAGAACCTAGCTGTTTAAGAAAGAATGTTTTGCTTATTCCATATTGATTATTTCATTCATGGACTAGTTTATCCCTGCAAATATTTTATTCCTTAACACTTATCATGCTCCACCTCACATTTGATTATTGTAGGCAATGCAATCATGGAAATGTTTGTAGTTTATCTCCATGTATACTCACTATTTTTCGAGCAATCCCCTAAAGAGAAGAAACTGTATGGGGAAAATATGGTTATTTCATTGGATAAACCAGACACCTGCTTTAAACAAAAATGAAATAACATCAGAACAGTTGTAACCAGTGGTGGAATTCAGCCAGTTCTCACCAGTTCGGCAGAACCGGTAGCTAATTTTTTGTTGTCCAGGCCCAGAATGGACTTCCAGAAGCAGCATCCAAACAAAGAACCAGTTGTCACATATTGGAATCCCACCACTGGTTGTAACATCTTATAGTTGGACCACTGCTTACCAAATAAGAAATAATTCTTGTAAGGTAGTTTCCATTCTTAGCTGTGAAGCCCTTTGGAGTTGGAAAATTCAAAAAACAAGAATTCCTTGGATTTCTGGAGTGATCTTTATTGCAAGTAGGATAAGGCAAAAGAATCTTGAAAGCAATTCTCCAGTTTAACCTATACCTAGTGTAATTAAGGCGGAGTTACTCTGAGTCTTTTTCTCACATTTTCTCCATCCCCTGAAGTAGGGAATCTGGTCTATCATTGTCCTGCTCCCTCCTGAAGTGGTCCTGCTTTCTTGTCCATGTTCCCAGGGTTTGTTAGATATTTTTTCACACTAATATTAGAAAACAATGGGCCCTAGCCAATAAAATGGGTTATAATGTGGAGAAAAGCAAACTTCTACATTTAGGCAGGAAAAACAAATACAGATTGGGCGAGACCTGGCTTAAAAACAGTAACTGTGAGAGGGACCTTGGAGTCCTAGTGGACGATCACGTGACTATGAGTCAGCAGTGTGCAGCAGCAATCAAAAAAGCTAATACAATCCTGGGTTGTATAAACAGAGGCATAGAATCAAGATCATGCAAAGTATTAGTACCACTTTATAAAATCCTAGTAAGACCACACATGGAATACTGCATCCAATTTTGGTCACCATGTCACAAAAAAGATGTTGAGAGTTTGGAAAAAATTCAGAGAAGGGCAACAAAGATGATCAAAGGCCTGGAGACTAAAACATATGAAGAATGGCTACAAGACTTGGCTAGTCTAAAGAAAAGAAGAAATAGGGGTGACATGATAGCAGTGTTCCAGTATCTCAGGGGCTGCCACAAGGCAGAGGGGACCAGGTTGTACATCAAAGCACTAGAAAGGATGAGAAACAATGATTGGAAACTGATCAAAGACAGAAGCAACCTGGAATTAAGGAGAAACTTCCTGACAGTGAGGACAATCAACCAGTGGAACAGCTTACCCCCAGAAATTGTGGGCGCTCCATCACTGAAGATTTTTAAGAAGAGACTAAACATTCACCTGTCTGAGACAGCATAGGTTCTCCTGCTTGAGCAGGGGGCTGGACTAGAAGACCTCCAAGATCCCTTCCAGCTCTATTCTATTCTAAATATAAAATAGATTTGCCATTTCAATGCTGAAAGGCTAAATGTAATCTCTGGTGTCACCTACTGGTAGAAAGAAGGAATACATTATCCATAATCCTTTTATCCCTGGATTCAAATTTTTATTCTTCTCCTACTTTTCCCCAGGAATAGCTCAGTTTACTCTGAAACTAAATTTCAACGCTACAAATCAATTTAAGTGAAAAAAATACCACTTAATTTCATCTGAACTCTTCCAAGGGTTAAACTCGAGATAGGTGCCTTTAACTCTAATTGTATTAGACATTATAATAAAATAATACTCAGCAAGAAAATTTGGATAGATGATAGATAGAGAGAAAGCAAAGAGAGAAGAGAGTTCTATAGCTATCCAAACCTGTCTAACACATCACTCATATTGTAGAAGAAAGTCTGTAAATCTGCAGTAAATCTGAGAAATAACAGAAGGTGCAGTAGCATCCTTTATGTTAGTCTATATTGATCGGCTCTAATGAGCACCAGTGGAGCTGTAGCTAATGGTGGTATGTCTGGTGTTAAGGGCAAATGTGGGAGAAGATTATCAACCCAAGGGGTTTAACTGTAGCTGGACTGCCCTCAGCCCTCGGGGCAATGATGCACTTGAGAGGTCACTGTATCAAATGAGGAGAAAGATTTGGATTGTGCTGCTAGAAGCAATGCAGCAGGAGCATATTTTACCTGAGACTCAAAGCATCAGTATATACACTATACTGTATACATACATATATGTTGTTCTCTCCATATATTTAGGCAGAAAGAAGGCTATTGCCTATCCAGTATTATATTGCTAATTAAGAATTGTAGCCAGAGCTTAAAAAGCTGCAATGATTTGTTTTTATTTTTCAGTTAGTTTGCCTCTGTTGCCCAGGTGGGCAGAATAATGTATCAAGTTTTATACAATCAGTGAAAGAGTCTCTATAAAAAAAAAAGTACAAAAAGAGTAATGCATCGTTGCTTCAAATAGTTTTATACATGAGCTGTTTATTATAGGACATGCTACTATTTGATCTGTTTACTTGACAGTGCATTCACTGTGGTCCTTCCTACCCCCATCAGAGATCTGAAAGGGCCAATGTGCCTGACCCACCAGAGACAAAAAGGCCATAGGCATTCAAGGGAGACTTAACTGACAAAGTATAAAATGCTTGCAGTGAAATGTTAGTGTAGAAAAGGAGCTACAGGTATTAGAGAAGATGAAAATGTACTGAGAGATGCCTTGAGGTGTAAGACATGTTGCACATTTTCTTCTTTAATAGAATAATGGAATAAATTTCAGCATATAAAGCTTACAAAGATTGCAACAAAAAAATAGCCACTTCTCTCTTCTTTTTCTTTGGAGAATGGAACAGGGAAATCTCTGCAATTCTGTCACTACAGAAACCATTATGAAGGTGGAAACAAAAGGACTTGATATAGTACACTGTATAAATATGTTGTACACCTTTCAAATACATTAATTGCCAAAAGCTAAGGGGTTTTTTTTGTCCTTAGATATTTTTAAGGGATGGAGTTCCAGCTTACGCCATACATATTTACTGAAATTAATAGCATTACAATAAGCTAATGATTAAGTTATATTGGATTAATTATAAAATGGGCATTTCCAAAATGGCTGCAGGCTTTGCTTAAACCACCATTTAAACTACTTTGCAAGAGTCTTCATTTTTCTATGGAGTAGAAGATGAGTAGACTACAGCTTCCTCCAGCCAGGGTAGTTAGGAACTCCAAAAATGCTCTTCTGACCAATGTTATTTCTCCCTTGACCTTTCCTCAAGATGCTTACTTGTGGCAAGGAAATCCAAATAAATCAACCAGCATACAGAGGAGTGGAAAAGACAACAGAACCAATAAAAACAGCTTTTTGACTTCAGGAGGTTAGAAGAACTCTGAGGATCCAGAAGGCATGATGAGCAAGAATTTGCACACATGGAAGAGAAACCATTCCCTCACAGTTCCAGAGATTTACCTTAGTGATGCTTCCTCTGAACCTGAATTCAACTTATCTTGAAAAGTTCACTGTCTCATGGAAACCCAGGACAACATGCCTTGCATATTATATTATTATTATCTGTATCCAATCCAGCATGTGTTTATTTTATATATTTATTACACATAATATATCTTTCTCCTTTCAGAAACATAAGACACCTATTAGGATGAGAAATAGAATATATTGGTGAATAAAAAAATAATTTAAAATTTGGAATAATATTTGTATTTTAGTCACGAGAATTAGTTTATAATGAAATGAGGGAAACTAAACTTATCCAAATTATAAATAGTGGTTATAAAAGGCTAAATTGGAATGTGATAATTGGAATTAAATAAAACTTAAAAACAGGACTTGGATATGTATAACTAAAATGTTATTGATAAATGTATAGATTGATTGAACTTTAGCTAGAAATGTACTAATATGAATGTGATATAATACCTAAGGGAAATAGAGAGGGACCTTTATTGATGTAAACTGATATATCTATGTATCACTCTGTTATTGGGCTATTGATTACCTATCACCACGCTGCTTCCTAATTACCTGGTTGTTAAAATTTGAAAAATTAATAAAATTTGTTTTAAAAAAAGACATCTGAAGCAATTTTAAATTTTCTCTCATTCTCTCTCAATTTGTTCTCATTCTCTTTCAGTGAGATTACTGCAGTTTGTCCCTTTAACTATGCACCAGGTCTACAATTGGTTTCTTTTAATTATATCTAGCCAAATCTAAAATGTTCTTTTAGTTTAGATTAAAAAGTTGTTTCTTTGGCCATTGTAACGAGTCTCCTAGATCTCCTTTTTTTATGGAATACAGAACACAAGTTAAAAAGATAAAAATGGTATATTTATAGTTAATCAAAAGGAAGTAAGTGAAAAAAAAACGGGGCAGTTTCATTCCCACTGGATCGTGTTACTATCTGCAAATCTCTAGCAATCTTTATGTTGCTCTTCGAAGCACACTAAATCTTAATAAGGGCATTCAATAGTTGACATGGTTTTTTTGTAATTGTGGAAATGGTCTATCAAGGGCCATGCGTTCATTGGATCCACTTCCTAGTATATGTCATCTAGAGCTATATGGTCTGCTCAGTGTAATAATTCACTAAGTCATCCATGAAAGGTGTCCAGGAATCCCTAATCTGAAAATCTCCAAAGAGGGGGAATCCATCTCTATTTTAACAAAAATGTGTACTGTTTCAGTTCTTACAATCAGGAAATTCTTCCCACTATTCAACCAAAATCTCCTTTCTATTATTCATCTTGGTCTTTGTTCTACTCTCAGTATTAAAGAGAGAACAAGTCCACTCTCTTGCATGGACAGTCTTTTAGATATTTGCAGATATTCATCATATCTCCCCTTAGGTTTTTTTTGTTACAAGTTAAAGATGCCAGGTCTTTTAATCATTGGTTGTAGAACATTCATCTTTGTAGCTAGCCCCTAAATCTATCCCTGATTCTCCATGTTTTTCATGGAGCTCTCACCAAACCTATCTTTATATGCCTAGAAGGCACAGCTAATCCGCAACAAAAGGTCCTTATACTGGTGATCATCATCATTATCATTTTAGCTATTGTCTATCGACTGCAGGATGAAGGCCTCTTCTGCATGTTTCCAACCAATACAGTCCTGATATATTGATGATATAGACTGTGACATTGTCTTCATAGCCAGTTGTTTACTTCCAGAGTTTCTCTTTCATTACTTTAATCAACAACAGGGTGGATGAAAACACTACTTTCAGTCCCTATGTTTTCCACGTACCTGTTTACACTCTCAACTCTTTAACCCTCATACTCAACCTGTTATAGTTACTTATAATCTTCTGAAGTGTTTGACCTCTTCTAGCAGTATTGTTTGTCCCCCATATGAATAAACAGAAATGATTATAAATCAATCAGTTTGAGAAGCCTTGGCAATCCTCTACCACATCCTGGATATGTTCAATAGAAAGACAGTCCACTTCTTGGTTAGTCCCCATACAGCTGCTTCCATCTAATGCAATCATCAGTCTCCTGGTACCATCATTCTTTTTTCTTCTTTACTTTTATTGATCTCTGTGAAGCTATTAAGTCTTTCCTTGTTCTGAGGAGATCAGAATGATAAAATTATCTCAGATGATTGAAGTTCATTTTTTATTGTTGATATCTTCAAATCAGTTACCTTTAGTGGTATGGGCCACTTCCCAGTCCATCCAGTATTTCTTGTCATAAGCCTCAAAGTGCCTCTTATTGCCACGAATGAGTGATAATCTCCTCCGTAAATGTCATTGACAAGCCCTTAACATTTAAAGAATGATATAATTCTTTTTCATTTAATACAAAGGAATAGTGATAGTATCATATAAAATTCATATATTGAGCATGAATGTTGTTGTCATGAATGTTTAGAAAAAAGTTGGGAGGATAATTTGGGCTTGAACTTGAATTTCTGTGGAACTTTTTGTGGCACTGAAAATCTATTTCAGATAATTCCCACATGGATCTAATAAAATTACGCTATATAAATTGAACTTTTCTGAATTATATTGATTGTAAACAAATTAGCACACATTGCCATCTTAAGTGGCAATATCCAATATAGCTACCTTTTTGATCAAATATATTTAAAGATATTGGGAAAATTATCCACCAGTCTTTACAATATCTTACTGTTGATTTATGGTACATATTTCCTAAGACATGTAAACTAATACAATATAAAAATATGATTAGATTCTACTTATTAGCTGCCAGGATTATCTTAAAATACTGGAAAAGTAAAATACATCTTTGATTTTATCAGTGATATTTAAAAGTGTAGAAAATTATTGAGGTTTGAAAATTAACATAATAACTAAGAGCTTTAAAAATATATTCAGTGAATATACTCAACTCTCTTCATTTTTTATAATGTTTCTCCCATTAAAATACCATTGTCTATACTCATGTCTAGAAACAAACATAGAATATGGAAGTTTAAATTCAAAAATTCAAAAAGCCATTAAGGGAATAGGCAGCAGGACAGCAGGACTGCTTTTCAATCTATTCAGAGTTTTTTTAATTTCTACTTAAGATCATCTGCACATGCATGTATGTACTCCAGTTTTATTTATTTCTTTTTCAATGCAAACCATTTTTGCATTAGACTACAGTTTTAGATACAGCTTTTAATATTGTAACCGGATCAATATAGTTTTGAATAATGGTTATCTTTTTCTTCTTTTGTGCTTTTTTTCCACTTGATTTTTAACATTTTGTCTGTTGAACTTTTCTAGGAGATTTGAAAATTTATATACTATTTTGAAGAATACTGCGGGATATGCAGAAATTGCTACTGATGGTAAAATACATTTGAAAAATATGCTAAAAGCTAATCAAGGAAGCATACAAAATCTACAGGTTCCTGACATATTTGATGAACCAGATTTACTTTCCCCACTATAATTTGACTGTGTAAGCCTAAATAGTTTATCCCTCCATTTCACCCAGACATTTCTTGACATTTTACAAACCTGCAGACCCGTTTCTCTGATCTTATGGAAAGTTAACACAACAATACACCCCTTGGAAAAAAGAGGAAAAGAATGCTCTTCATTTCCATTACACAATCTGTCTGCTGATAAAGGCTAAATGGTGTTTGGCATTCCCCTTGAAAAGTCGGGGTGCAGACCCTTGCAAGGGTAGAGAAACCTTCCTAGCCTAATTCAAAAATCGTTGAGCAGCGAAGACTGATCTCAACAGAAGACAGTCAGGGGAATCTAAGGCAGATACAAAGATACACGTTGAAAGATAAAAACTGAACAAATAACAAAACCAGGTACTGATGCTGCCCTAGAATGCTATTCCACTGTTCTTCCTATCCCACTGGTTCCTACCATTCAAGCTCAGTTTTCCAGACATTATGAACTTGAATGATAGAAATATTTAGAAGTCAGAAAATGCTTTTGTTGTGGTCTGCTGTAAAATGGGAACTTGTTAGAGCCATATTAAGTTTAGCTGCAAGAAAAACCGAGATTTCCTTACTTTTTCTTCCCCTACTACATACTGTATAACTTCTCTGAAGCTGAAAAAGTGAACTGCACTTTGTTACGTGTTACATGTCTATTCCACTAGGACCCAAAGCAACATCAAATATACCAACTGACTATTCTTCTTACCATGATCTCTTCAATGCAGGAGACACCAATAAAATTACTCTTCAAAATAAGGGTTTTTCCTCCTGGAACCCAAGGTCTAGTGCTATAGTGAGGAACAATTTGTAAAAACCTACAACATACAGTCTCATAAATCTATTTTAGATTGTGGAGAACATTTTGAATCTAATAAATAATGAAGAACCAATTAACTAAAGTTACCACACTGTAATTATTACTTCTCCTGTCAGTTTATAGCTCATCTCTTAAAAGAGGTCCAAACAATGCAGAGGACAACAAAATTGCATAATCAGTGGACCACATTTAAAGTATTAACAAAACTATAAGAAATAGATATTTCATACACTGATTCTAAGACAACAGATACGGTATGAGCTCAGTCACTATTGTAGCCCTAGGGCAATATTTCTCCATATTCTAAGGAACAGTCTTTAATTGTCCAAAATCACAATTCAGCAGACCACAGTGTGATCGGATCACTCAAAAGGCCTACTTCAAATATATAGCCTATCACAGATCAGCAATGTATGATCTATATCTGCAACCATATGCAAGGCTTCAACTCCTTTTTAATGGTTCTTAGAAGAAAATTATGCAATCAGAATAGGTTTTGCTATCAACTATAGATTATTTAAAGAAATCCTGTTTTAAGCCTACACCTAGAAAGATGTAGGTGTAGATCTTTAAAAAGTTTGAGAGAGAGAAAGGGGGGGAGAGAAAAGAAAAGGAAGAGGTAAAATCCATAACCACTTTTATTATAAAGTTTTTTTAATAATTATAAAAGGATTTATCCTACATTTAGGCTGACACAAGTCCTAATGTTTGTCTGAATCTGGCAGATTCTTGCAAAGATTAAATAGAAATTTTAGCATTTTAAGCTTCTTGGTTACATCATGAAGTAAGAAGCTAAAAGCTTTTTACCATACCTTAGGTTTATCTTCCTTTGGAAACTCTGTGTCCAACTTTACAAAGGACAGCTCTGTATTTGAGAATGTTTTCTATCTGAAGTGTTGAACTATCTAATTCCATCAAATATTGAATGAAGCAGTTATTTTTTTGGTTGCATGAAAAATCTGCATTATAACTGATGGAAAATGCATTACTACTGCCTTAACAAACATTAATTTTATTGTTAAAGAACATTCATAAAAACTATTCCTTTCCATTTTTACTAGTCATATCATAAAATCGCTGTCTGAAATAATAACATGTTAACCTGGAATTTTTATATTCCTGTGCTGTACTTAGATATTATCTCACCTCATACTTTTAGTTTTGTATTTGAATTCAGGCAGGAATTCAATGTATCTTTGAAGAGATACCAACTTAGATTTTAATCCTGCTTTCCTTACTAGTGAACATAATGAAAAACATTTTTTCATACTTTCATTTAAAAAGGCTACACAATCAGTAATAATCTAATATTTTAATAAAGTATTTGCAGATCTATCCTATTGAGCAGATGTTTCAAGCAGATGTTCAAATGAAATTTCTTGTTCTGATCAAGGCAAATATTAATGCAAGCTTCAATAATATATTTTATATATGAAATAACTTAAATAACTTACATAATACTTAATATTTGCATATTCATTTATCAAAAGATATTTGAAATCTAACGTAACAGAATTTCACTTTGAAGCTTTATTGAAACAAGTTATTTAATGGATCATTGATGCATATATGAAACTGTATACTGACTAGGAAAGGTTTCATAAGATTAAAAGTAATTTGTGTGGTCTTACTCTCAAATGTGAATTCGTCAAGGAGGGAAATCTGAAGGTATATTGTCCTTCATTCATTTTTAAAGAGTTAATTAGGAGTTAATCTGTTTGACAAGAGGCACCTAAAATAAAGCTCAAAATAGTTTTTCAGTAGAACTGGAATGTAAAAAAAAATATAGGGAATTATTCATCCAGAGTGTGTGTTTATAGATATTGAACATAGATACATCAGAGCATTTCCACTACTGCTATATTGCATTTAGAAAAGAATATCAAAAGGATTGATGTTTACTTCTGGCTTCCTACTCTACAACATTCCAGAGCATAAAAGCCGAGAGGTGAGCACCAGTTGAATGCCATTCAGTTCGAGCAGGTGAAAGTGCCATTGCAAATATTTCCTGAGGGACTCCAGATCTGTTGCAGCCTACAGCTCCTGCAATCTCATCAGTTGCCTTGGGGCATCATTCTCAGTCTCTCTTCAGTAAAACTATCATATAACCACCAAGTTGTATTCCCTTTTCAGCTAGCAGTATAGAAAATTAGCCTAGGGTAAAATAGAATCTACCCCCCCCAAGTCCAACGTTCCTTCTTGATTGGGGTTCCTTAGGATTACTGATCCCATTTTCTTACATTGGTTAATCCTTTGTTAATCTTTCGAGTTGGAAGGTGTAGCGCAGCCTAAATTTATTGGGGGGGGAGGGGACATGTAATAATTGGGGGTTGGAGTTGTTGGCTAGCTGGATGAGGCAGTATCTCATAGTTAAGAAAGAAATCTGTGCTCATTTGACATTCAAGGCATGGCACAAGAGGGTTCAGTGTCTGATGGTGCATCTCTTATATCATACCTGGACGCTAGCTGGACCTGGGTTGACTTCTCATTCAATATTGGCAGCGCAGTGGAGAATTCCACTGAATCTGAGAAAGCAGGCTAGTTGCAAGTTGTGTGATACATACTATTCTGTCTCAAAGAGAAGAAATGACCAGCACCTTAGACTGCTAGTAGTTGGTTGCTAGTAGTTGACTGTTGCAATTACTGTCTTCAGCATTTGCCTCCTAGAATGAAAATGGTGAAGAATGGTAAGGTTATTCTTGAGTAATGCCTGTTGTGTAATGGCTGATTCCCAATAACAACACTTGGAACTACAAATTTTTACCATGCCCACTTTGGGTTGAAAGAAAAATATATTTATCTTTTAGTAACTACAAGTAAAAGTGCAGAATTTCAAAGGTGCTTTGGCAATTAATTCTCTTGTTTTCTTTGCATCCTTTTAACATGTTGTATTTAGAGAAATTACTGAAATATACTCAATCCACACAAGGAAAAAAATGGTTTGTTGTGTGGAAAAAAACAACTTATGTTGGGTCGTCTCATTAAAAATCATTTAGCACAATAATAAAGAAAAGAGAATATACGGTATGTTCCTGAATTATGAAAGCAGGAAGCCAATCAAAGTTTTCCTGTTAATTTCAAAAGAAGGGTTTAATTCTGGTATTATTTCCAATTATTTCTCAAATGGTCACTAAGAAAGAAAACTGCAGAGAAAGAGAGAGAAAGAGTTGGTGCTGCAAGAGTTTGTAGCTGGAAGGAAAGTCCTTCCTTATATTGAAGTAAAGTTCTGAAAATAAGCAAAGAACAGATTTATTGATTTTTGGTGAAGTCTGGGTGTAAAAAAGAGAAAGAATAAAGAAGTGCTCTTTGCCCGCTATGTCCAAATGACATCCCAAGTGGCCTTCTTAATGGTGGGGGAGGGGAGGGGGCAGGTGTCTACCCCAGCACATGGATAGAACTGCCCTAAGGCTAGGGCTAATGGTATTGGCTGAGCCTGCTGTAAGCCTCTCATTTCTAATAGCCAACTTTCTGTGTGCAAGAAGACAGACAGTTATTGATTGGTCCAAATGCCCTTGAGTTGACAACATCTGAAATGAAAATCCACAAGGCTAGCACAAACTTTCTGCAAGTTCAATTTCTGGAATCTGATTATGAGACAGGATTGTGAAACCCACTCAGACATGTAAAAAGGCCTGCTCTTTATATTATTCTTTTCTTTTGCACTGTAATTATTTGATGGTAAGTAACTTCCTAAGATTTGTTAGACAAGCAGCAATGTAAAGAGGCAATCTAAGGATAATAGTGTTTTGATTAAAAGGAGATAGACAAAGAGAGAAGCACCATCTTCTCTGAACGGTTTAATGACAAAAAAATGTAAATCTCAAAGATTTCACATGTTCAGAGTCTAAGCTGTAATTAGGTAGAAATAAATACAATATTCTTTCTGAAGGGTTTTTTTTAAAGAAAGAAAAGCCTTTTAGAAAAATGTTCAGATAAAAAAGCTATATAAATATAAATGTTCATCTTTCAGGAGTGGCTGAACTCAGAACAAGTGCATACTTTTAAAACCGAACATTTTCTGATGACTTTCTATGAATTAAAATGCTGAAGTTACAATTCACAAATGCCGTGAATTGGGAATTGCAAGTGCTATGGGACTTTATTTGTATCTTATTAAACATTCTCCTGTATTCTACAAATTCCTCTCCAATCAATACATCGACTACTGTATAAACCTTAAATAAAGCATTATTAAACTGGATGCAGTGTTCATGTCTTGGTGGTTATTTAGAAGCATAAAAGATACACTCTTAAGAAACAAACCCACACCATGCATTCTGCAGATGGAATGCATGTTAAATTTATTCAGGCATTGATTTGTAATGTTGATCCTCCATGGCTTCATGTTTCTTTCCTCATTAATCTTAGTTAACCCTCTAAAAACAATGCCAGAACTGTCATTTGATGTGCTGAACATCCAGCAGGCAAAGAATGTTGCTTTTCAGAACTGCAGATCATGGCAGACTAGTCTAGTCTCAAGCCACATGCCTGGATATAGCTGATTATTTTCTTAAGATGATTTTCTTAAGAACTTAAGATGATTTTCTTCCACAAACCACAACATTTGTCTCAAAGAAGTACATAGGTATGAAAATTCCTAGATAAAAAAAAAATATTTATATCATGAGGCACATAGGTCATGTCTTTTGAAAGGCAATTCCTTTGAAATCTCCATGTTAGAAATAAAACCTATGAAGGAAGCAAACAATATTTTATGTATAACATGAAAATGAGAAATAGAACTGTTTAAGTGTCATTTCTAAAAATACAATTCTACAATCGGTACAATGTTAATTAGAAGGGTCAAGCAATAGATCTTCAAATACATGCAGAATTTGGATAAATATTATCTCAAGTAAGTCTCCAGTGTATCTACTGGATGCAATGCAAATGAATTAATGGAAAGTCAGGAATGTCAGAAGACAAGAATGATACCAATGCCAGGAAATGTATGGCTGCACTCTCAATCTAACTATATTCAGAGGAGATATATTTTAATTTCTCCACGATTCCAGGATGATGAATTAAACTTTCTCTGGACATAAAACTGAAATCCACACTATCTGAATACAACAGTAAGCACGATGGTCATCCTATCTGTAGTTCCAGATTCCGAGCTTTTAGATACCTCTTTCTTTGTAGGACCATACAAAACAGATAAATCCTTTTCATAGGAAGTATTTGTTCACAGCTGGACAAGAGTTCAGAAAACCATATTTGCTTACTTAATCATAATCTAATTTCCCTATACATTCCATTCTGGGAATGGAATAGTGACAAATAGTGGATTCATCAATATTAATATCATATGCAGATTTTTCCAGGGATGTTAAGATGACATAAAGACTTAGTTCTGTACATTCAACTAATTAATGAAATAATGAACTTTAAATGCTATAACTGTAAACTCCTTGTGTTTTGCTGATACTTTATTCATCATCCACTAGGTTTTCCTTATTTTTCTTCTATGTAACTATTTATTCTGTTCCATTAAAAAAAATTAATAAATAATTTGGACTACTAATGGGAAAATGATGCTATTTGAACTGACTGACACTCAACTGGAGTCCTTGGAGCATTTAGTTTTTGGGTTTTTTTTAAATTTAATTTATATGCCGCCCCTCTCACAAGACTCGGGGCAGCTCACAACAACAACACAATTAAAAAACGCAATTAATTTAAAAATTAATATCATTCACACAACATACAAACACATTCAACTCACAGCCGTTGATGGCGGGACACTCTTAGGGCTGAGGGGCAGAGCACAGCTCATATGCCCCAAGCCTGTCGGCATAGATGTGTCTTTAGTGCTTTCTGGAAGGCCAGGAGGGAGGAAGCAGTACGAACCTCTGAGGGAAGCTGGTTCCAGAGGGCTGGGGCAGCAATGGAGAAGGCCCTTGCCCTAGGCCCCACCAGACGACACTGTCTAACAGACGGGACCCGTAGGAGGCCAACCCTATGCGCCCTAACCGGTCGCTGGGATTCATGAGGCAGAAGACGGTCCTGCAAGTGCTGTGCTGCAGTACATCATATCCTCAACTTGAGATGCCATGAAATCAGAGCAGAGAGACTCCATTCATCTCACTCCTGGCAAGAATTCCAGAAGGGAGGATAGGTGTGTGCAACATTTATTTTATTTATTTAAAACATTTCTATAGCAGCCCATCTTAAAATCACCCAGCTGGTTTACAACAAATAAAACAAACCAATAACAAGATTTTCCACCTTGTAGAACATTTTGCTACTAGAGGTGAGATCTGCTTCCATCCTGCTAGCCTTCTGGAAGGGCCTTAAAACCTGACTCTGTTGTTTGGCTTGAGGCCCTGATGGGAACACACTGGGCTGCAACTGTTTGGTTGAATGGGAGACAGAAGCCTATTCCCATACAATACGATCTTGGTTTTTTAACATTAATTTAATTGTTGTTAATTTTAATACTTTAATGTTTTTATATTTATTCTTGCCCAGTGTCATTTCAGATGGTGAGATGGTTGGCATAAAATAATAATAAATAAAATAAATAATAAAAGGCAAGGCAAAGCAAGGCAAGGCAAATGGAAAAGCTTGGTGCCACAACCACAGTTCCCTGATGCAACCTATATTTTCATTCCATCTGACGTTACCCTAAACCAGACATGTCAAACACAAAGCCCAGGGGATGGATGGGGCCCACGACGTGGTTTCATGTGGCCTGCGAAGCCATCCTGGAAACAGTGAGGGAATGGCCCCCGCTGCCTTGGCCCTGGCCCAGGCCGGCCAGGAGCCAATGTACAATTTTGTG
Source organism: Bothrops alternatus (assembly GCA_034064705.1). Taxonomy (NCBI): domain Eukaryota; kingdom Metazoa; phylum Chordata; class Lepidosauria; order Squamata; family Viperidae; genus Bothrops; species Bothrops alternatus. The sequence continues at coordinate 15,526,184 of JARGCV010000009.1, forward strand.
GTGGCCATCTATGCTGAAATGCATTCAGTCTTAGCTCCACAAGGCCATCTGGAAACAGCGAGGAACCAGCCCCTGCCGCATCATCCTGGGTGTATGCTGGGGAGATGTCACCCTTTGTGAGGAATGAAGAAATGCACCATCACCTGGAAGTGGCCAGCAAATGGCCCTCACCTACTTCACATATCTGGCTTGATTGGCTCCAAGGGAGGGGTTTTGGCAGGCTCTTCCAGTGGACCATGCCTTGGCGCTTGCCCTGATCCCACCCCCTTCTGCCAGAGACCCTTAGATCTGTCCCACTCCTGCCCAGGCCCCCACAGGCACCCTTGACATGAACAATGTAGAGCTGGCCATGCCCACCCAGTAGGCCACACCCACTCCAGCCATGCCCAGCCAGTAGGCCATGCCCACCCTGGCCACACCTACCCAGCCCCCCAAGGACAATTGCAATGCTGATGCGGCCCTCAATGAAATTGAGTTTGACACCCCTGCCCTAAACCAACAACTGGGGGAGGAGCCAGATTTTACCCAGAAGGATAGAAAAATAGGGACCTATCAGATCTCAGCTGTGGAGGAGTGGGATGTTTGACAGGGCAGGGACTGCAATGGGAAAGATCTCATTCGATGACAATATTTCAGGGAAGGAACTTAAAAGTTGCCCACCCTATCCACTCAAATCTTACATGATTTTTAGATGACTGAAGATTTGCAGACATGTTCTGATTTTGTTCATTATTTCCCTAAATATTACAGCTTGACTTCATTTCCCTAAATAATACAGCTTCACCACGAAACATTGAGTTTGGCAGCTATACCTGGCTGCTGCAACAGTAAATGAAATGTGAACACTGTGTCTGCCTGGACCAGGAGGAATTCTTTATCACAAGCTGTAATGATTTCTATTGCTTCATTGCAGGAACCTCTGTAAGAAGACACAACAATGGATCAATGTAGTCATTGACTAACTCACTCTGTGGATAAAAAAGGGGTTGGGCATTAATACAGTTTAAACCTACATGGATGTTCCTAATAGCATAACAAACTGACCTCCAAATTTAACCTTTAGCAACAGCTGTGTTAACTTTTCATCTGAGAAATAAGGAAGAAGTATGGATCTCCCTGGCCTTGCATTCATTCCTTGTCCCATATGAACCATCAATCACATGGAGAAAAGCTTCAACCTTGCAAGTTTAGAAATGGGCAGAAATTGATATAAGCACTCAAGCAATGCTTGTTTCAAGTATAAGGAAGGAATTCTTAACACAGAGAGCCTTTCTAAATAATCTCACATATAATCTTATTGATATGGACAAATGATAATACAGAGCTTTGTGGTCAAAAGGGCAGTACACTCTCTGGCCTCTCTTGACAAATTAGCAGATTATTTATTTATTTATTTATTTATTTATTAATTAATCATTCAAGCAAGCAAAATCCATTATTACATTATTGCAGTATGAAAGGACTAGATTTAAATATTCCTAACTAAAATCTTAGTCTTATTTATGTGCATTATCTTTGGAATTACCCTCACTACATTTGCTAAGATTTATTAGGGAAATTTATGAGGGAGAGATATTAGGGAATAAGCTTTTCAGCACCTGACTGAATTTTATCTAACTTTAGGTTTATACAGTACTTGCCTGTAAAAATGCTCAGAGAATGTCCACTAGAATCCAATAAACTCTTTCCTTAAATATTATCTGGTTCACATCCAGATCTCCTAATTGACCCAGTGTTCCTTTGGTAGATAATAAAGCAAACATAATTGTAAAGCATTGGGAGTGGCTGAAAATAAATCTTTCAGCTGCCTGATTTGAAGACTAGGCTTCACTACTATGCTTCCTTGAACCAGCTGGCCAAAGTCACAAAAGTGTGCATGCTCTGTAGTCTTAACTCCCAAATATGTTGCTGTCTACAGATATCAGTTTCCCTGTGTCAACATTCCAGGAATTAACTCAACTTCTCTATAAGCTCTAGTGAGCTCCAAGTTCACTATTTGGCATGCAGAGAAAAAGGAACAGCAGCCATGTCCATTCAACAACAAAACAATCCACACACCCTTTCGATACTTTATTTTAAACACTTTCTTGCAATCAATTTCAGTCTTTTCCTTAGGTGACAATAATTGCTAGAAATTACCTCAAATCTGATTCCCACATAATGTGTTAGGACTATAATTTCCAGGATTATTAATTAGCACAAATCCCAATATATTAAGAAAGTGCCAGGCTGAAGATGGATCTTATATGAAATGTTTGGGGCATAGATACAATCTGAATATATGTTACCTGAATAAACATGATACATTGGAATGTGTATCTTACAGAGATCTCTCTAAAAGGAGAAGGAGAGAGAGGCACTATGAAAGAGAAGACTTAAGGAAATCCTTGGCAACCACAGCCATTTTAAAAATGATGCCTTAGATTAAATTTAGATACCTTTGGACAACCTTCCTGAAATTTAAAAACTCATCCAATGTCTCCTGCAAACAAACCCAGCATGGAAGGTTATATTTCCAATTTAGAGCTTTTTAAACACATACATATATACATGTATATACAGAGACAAAGTTAATTGTTCTGTACTGTGGGGAATATTAAAGCAAAACCAAAAAAAAAAGAAATAGGATTAAGTTTGCTAGAAAAGGTCTAACCTTTCATCAAGTAGAATTGGCAAACAAGATTGCACATTGTATTTTCATGTTATTAACTTACTTGTGTCTTTAAACAATTATTGAACTTCTTTAACTAATGAGTAGTGGGAGTAAATCACATGGATAGTATGTAACTAGAACAGAGGTAATTGAAATGTATTGTCATGAATGATTTTCCTCCCATGTATTAAAATATTCACCTCTGCACTGAATTACTACATAATTTGGCAAACAGTTGATGCTGGAAAAGAAATGGCTAAATCATGCCAAATCCCAGAATTTAAAAATATACATTGAAGATTGAAAAGAAAAAAGATTTTGCTCTTATTTTATAACTGAAAAATTCAATTTCTAATTAATTATGTCAAGTAACTTCTGTCATCAGGTTTATACATATTGTTCACTGATAACCACAGGGACCCATTAACTCAAACTATCAGGACTTTCAGGCTTAAAGTAGAAATACAAAACGTGACACAGATCTCCCCTGAATCTGAAGTTTCTGGCCTTCATTTATTGGACATGCTATCCTGGGGTTTTTGGACGGAATCATGCTTTCATGTAGAGCCTGTTATTCAGGACTTTAATGTGCAGTTTGTACTATAAATATCAGATCTATTAATTACATCGTTAATGCTTCATAGAACAGTAGGACATTATTATAAGTTTCAAATTCTTTCATTTAAGCATCACCTTTACAACGTTAAATGTACTATATGAATAAGAAAAAGAGGGGAGGGGCTATCAGAGAGGAAATGGAATCAAAATGATATTCCCCTTCCCACTGGGCCTCTGAATTCCTTTTGAGAATTCTTTGATCTGAGGAGCTCCTTCTCCCCAGTTCCATCTTCTTGTCCCATCAAATCTAGCACGACGGAAATATTAGGGATCCCATTTGCTAAGGTGGTCCATCTGATACGGTACGAGCCAGGATGCAAGCCTATAGGGCACCCACCCTATAGATCATGACCTCCCCCAGGAGAGATTGCCTGATTTTTCAGAAATCCCTTAAAATTTGGTTTCAACAGCAACTTGAAGATCCAAGCAGGAAGCCTGTAAAACAGCTATATTGTGTGTAAAATCATGATGGCATTCTCTCATGGTTTTAGTTAAATTGTTAAATTTGATAAATAAATAAATTCTAGCCAGTAATCAGCCAATCCTGCTCATTTGTAATATATTCAGTAATTGTCCTTGTCTCAGTTTACTTTTCTATTCAATATGTCATCATTCTATAGGTAAGTAATTAAGGAACATAATTCTACAGTGACCAATTTTAGGGATCCCAGTATTTATGTATTTTTTTTGTTTGCTTGTTTGTTTGTTTACATCCTTTATTATTTATACTAATAACTCAAGGTAGTGAACATATCCAATACACCTTCCTCCTTTTATTTTCCCCACAACAACCCCGTGAGGTGAGTTGGACTAAGAGAGAATGACTGGCCCAAAGTCATCCAGTTGCCTTCACGCCTAAGGTAGAACTTGAACCCAATCAGGGCAATCATGGGGAATTGGAATAATAGGGAGACAACTTAATGAATATAAATAGGCTAGTCCTTCCAAAAAAATGGCAATTAAATGGTCTCCTTTATTTCAAATAACATATATAATAATAGAGAGATATCTATTTGATGATCTAAAAGCACTAATATGGAAGCCTAGTTGGCAAAGGAAGAAAGCCAGAATAAGGCTGAAGAAAATTGGGGTTTTGATTTATTAGAGGGGATTTCAAATTATTAATTAGAGGATTAAAGGGAGAAGTTGAGATAAGGGGAATTCTGGTCATTAGATTTAAAATATTTGGAAATTAGTTGAAAATAAGGATTTTATCTGTTTAATATTTAAAAACAGTAATAGACCTTTTCAAGCAATAGTAGCAAAAATTGTATTTAGGAACGTCTCTTTTGGAGTTCAGACAGGTACCTTAATAGGCAAAATCCTATTCATTCAATTACAACTGTGAGGCTGGGTTTTAAAATGGAGATTAGCATGAGTGTGGGACTATGGCAAAGCTAGAGAAATTTTTTCATCATTTTCTCCTGCTGGTGCCAAACTGACCAGTACTATCATTATCATTAGCTGGCAATGCTACATGAGACATAGGTTTGACTAAGGCTGGCAACTGACTCCATATCCTTCTATTTTATTAAGAAATGTTGTATGAAAATCATAACTGATCAAAGCCATGATAGGCAGCAGAGGTCAGTATCTAAGTGCCCATCTGGTGATGATCATAGCATATGGAAGACAAGTGATTTAGAATGTGACAGAAATAAACAGTAGAGACCCTGAGTCAATGAATTAATAGAAAGAAGGAAATTTATGTTGTGTAACAATAAAACTAAGAGACAGGGAAAGAATGTATTAAATCTGAATGAAGGTGGAATAGAATTCAAAACACATGCAGGGAATGAAGATGTAGGTTTAATTATAAGGATAGAGTAAAATGTATGTCAGAAAGTATGGATTGGCTGCATAGGAAAGTAGAGAGCAATAGATATTACACCCTTGTCAGTAATTGGAATAACCAGAGATGTATAATGGGAAAAATTGAATGAGTACAATCCAAAGAAAATAATTACTCTGGTAGGTATTATGAATAGATGGGTGGGAATGAGTTGATAGAGTAGAGGAAAAACTGATTCAGCCATTTAGAGATATAAGAAAGAATGAAAATTGTGACTATTTGATAGGTACCTGCCTTGAAAAGATGTGTTCCTTTTGTATATGTGGTTTAAGCATAGGTCTATTTATATGCACAAGGCAAATGAATTACTATGAATTTAAAACTATGATTGAGTTGATTGGTTATGATGAAAGATTGCAAGATCTGAATAAGTGATTGTGAATATAGACAAAAGATTTTTTTTTTGTATTGTTAAACATGGACCTTAGAAATAAAGTGGTTATGGCAGTTAAAAGAAAGAAACAAAACAATTGCAAAGCATTATGTTGAAGAAAGAAAATATGTGTTCTGGATGAGGAACTGGATGAGGAGTTGCAGTCCACGAGTCATAAAAGAGCCAAGGTTGCCTACCCCTGAGTTAAGGCAACAGTCTAGAAATAAAAAAAACTGTAAGTTCTTGTCCTCCTTTAGGCATCAAAATGACCTGGGTTACTTTGGCCCACTCATTTTCTCTCAGCCCATGATGTGAGGCTCAGGTGACAAGCTAGTCAGTCACTTTCTGTCACAATTACTGGATCAACACTTGGTTGATCCAATCCTTGCACCTGTGGGAAAACACTAGGAAGGGGGAAAAATATATGTCCGACAGTGGAATTAAAATGAATGCTTTTACATCTTAGTGTTCAAGAAAAGAATGAAAAGAAAATCCATGAGAATATGTAAGAATATTGAAAATTGGTAAAGCTAAAGAATTATATGATGTAACTGGAAAATGTTAAAATGTGGATCATGAAATGATTGGGCTATTTATTTCAATGGAAAGGGAACTTTAGAGATAAATGGAGCAACTGATTAAAAGTGTATCACAAACCATAGAACGTATGTTATGGATTTAGTCGTAAACCCAGAAATACAGAAGGGCAGAGTTAGCTTCATGATAACACCAGTTACAGCTTATCATTTTCTTTCATATAATCTTGCTGGTTCAGATGCAAATGTGTGAGGATAATATCTATGCCTGACAACTGTTTTTATTGGTTCCCTTAATAAAAACTTTGGTAGCAAAAGTGAATGCAAAAGCTGCAGGGTTAGTCTTTCTGAAGTGTTTTTGGCAGAATTCTGACTGAAAAAATTGACTATAAGCAAAACCTGGAAACCACGGCTTTGTGTTATTTATTATTTATTTATTATTAATTTTATATGCTGCCCATCTCACCATCAGGCCACTCTAGACGGCTTACAGCAAGCTAAAACAGCAATATCAGAAGATTAAAACAATAAGTATTACTATTAAAATTAACAAAGATAACTAAGAAAGGAGCAATAGATAGCAGGATGGAGATGGAACATTCTCTTAATCCACTAACTACCTCTAGTGTGGGACCCTCCATTGAGTCCCCAGGCCAATCAACAAGGCCAGGTTTTAAGGCTCCTCCTGATGGCCAAGATAGTTATATTTGCCAGAGAATATATAAGTTCACTATTGTTGTTGTTTTTGGTCTTCAGTAGAAATGTATGCATATAAGAAACTGTATATTTATTGATTTTGAAAGGTCTATCAGAGATACATCTTATTTTTAAGGAACATTCTCCAAAGACAGTCTATAAAATCCAATCATCTCCTTATCTTATACCTTTCACTCCATTGGTTTTTTATTTCTTCTTTCCTGTGCTTTACATGGTCTTGCTTACTTGAAAAGGAATAGCATAATGGATAAATAAGTGTTTAGATCTGGAACACTGCTTCTTCTATTAATATTGGAAGAAAGGTTTTCACACTAGTGTAATGCAAACTAGTGGGTGATGGCTGGGGTGAAGATCAACCAAGGTGTGAATCACAGGAAGGAGAAAAGTGGAAGGTCTCTATCATCCTCCATTATTCAGGTCACTCTCTTATTACTGCTGTTTATTTTTAAGAAGCTATCTATAAAATTATCAATTGTCTGAATACTTCATTATTTAGTTAGTTTTACTTTATGTCTGGAAGTTGCAGATGCGTTGCAATTTGTTAGCCTCTACATCACTGCTACATCTACAGAGATATGCTGCCGATATAATTAGGGATAGAAATGGATTGGCCTCAGCAGGTGGCAGAATCTAACTTACCTTGCTTGATCCCCGATGCTAAGGAGATTAAAGTAGATTAGTAGTTGGTTTGGAAAACCAACTGGGAATTCAAGCAAACTGGTGTGGGTTTGCTTGAAAAGATTTTTTAAACATTTAATAAAACACCAATTTTTTCATAATAATATCATGAACAATCAACAGATGTCCACGTTAACCCACAGATAGTTTTTTTAAGAAATTAAGGAGAATAAAGTATACTTAAAACAGTTCTATTCTCATTTTTAATATCTACTTAAAATTTAGTATCACATTGTAAAAGCCCTAGCACTTATCTTACTATTCCTCATCCTAATTGGTACAATTACACATCTGGATTATGTAACAAATGGACAACCATAAATGTTATCTGCATTTTGTACATTTTGCAGTTTTCTCCCAAGCTTTTCAAAGGGTTCTTTTTATGTATGAGTACACACACACACACACACACACATACACACACACAAACACACTTTAGGAATTTATAAAAAAAAATCAAGCATAGGACAAAGCACAAGAAATGGATGGCTTTAATAAATGAATTTAACAGACGCATCATTGCCCTCTGAGTAGTCAACTCAGTTTGGTCTAATCAAAGAGCAGCATGAATTGGCTCACCAAGGGATTGAAAAGAGTCAGGGAACAGCACTTAGCACTTTGCTGACCTTGAGTCCACCGTAACAAAACTCCTTCTGGAACCACAATTTTTCCAGCCATTTTCAAGTAATTTTTTTTCATTTCCTCCTGAGAATAAAACACTTGATTGACCAGTAATGTTCAGTCCAAATTCTCTCACTGGGAGGAAAAAAGGAATTGTTAATAGTACAAAGAAAAGAGCAAGACCGTATGAGAGAGAAGATAGATAGACAGGTAGATAGGTAGCTAGATAGAGAAAGAGAAAGATAGATAGATAGATAGATAGATAGATAGATAGATAGATAGATAGATAGATAGATAGATAGATAGATAGATAGATAGATAGATAGATAGATAGATAGATATAAAGGAGTACATAGTTACAAAAACATTTTAGCACACATTTTGATCCACATTATCTATGTTATTACTGATATAGTACTTCAACTGAAATCCAAATTCTAGTGAGAGGCAGAGGCACATGCCAAGAATGAGGAGAGCTTGGCAAAAATAAAAAATAAAGAAGCAATTGCTCTAATGCTTATTTAAATCTGTACCAAAAACCCATTTATTTAAAAAATTATATATGATATAATAATGGCAAATATTAAGAATTCTAAAAGGGAATTATGACCTAAAGATTGTTTTCCTTTCATATTTTAATCTGTTTATTTTATAGAGATATTATTAACTATATTGTGACTAATCTTAGATGTAGTTATGAGTATGAATATATATGAACATACATATTTCAATGATACGATTTTTTGAATGTCAGTTAATACTATTTCATATATTCTGAATTTCACTAAGAAACTCTCTAATTAATGGTTTCTTTGTATTCTTAACTGGCTGACTTCCCAGCATAAAATTATCTAAACTAATAAAATCTGGGCACAAGAGAAGGAAAACCTGGGCTATAAAGAGCTTTTGTAGTAAGAGAAAACTGGTGAAATAATAAAGTTCTGTTTTTCTACACTACGGGGTGCTTTCAAGTTTAAGCTCCCATTTTCCCCCAAAATACTGTGTTCTTAGAATAACTTTGTTTTGATTCTCTTGTTTGAGTAGAAAGATTTATTTGTGTCAAAATCTAGGACACCCTGTGGAAAACAGCAATCTGTGGTAAAGCATGGCATTGTAGGTGCTCTTTTAAAAGAAAAAGTGCTGTCTTAGTAACCATCATAATTAGGGTGGAAGTAGCTTGATAAGTTAATTTAATAGAGTATACAGTCAGTGGCCCATCTTACTCTGAAAATCCCATTCCATTCATAGACACAATCTCGACATTCTTGTGATATACTAACAGAAAAATTGCATGGTCTTCAAAGTGGTAAAACCAAGATGTGACAGATTTTTAAGAAATAGTTCCCAAATTGAGAAATGTAGAAAAGCTGTGTTCATTTCCCTATCATGCATACAAATGCATTTCTATATGTCAGAGATAAAACATGCAAAAACCTAAGAACCTACTTAAAAGTAAACAAAGATAATCTTGCTTTTGTATTCAGTATAGGGGTTATCAAAATATAGATTCAAATGATGTTATGTTGTAATTATATCTCTTGAAGATGCAATATGAAGTGTTTTGTTCAAAGTGAAAAGTTTTGTGTGTACCTTCCCTTCACTAATTTTTTTCTCATACCTTTCAGTTGTGCTAATATCATATTTTTTAGAAGACATTGTCCATGCAACATGATAGCCACAAGAAAAATACTTTAGAAATGATAATCTTTTGATTTACTACCTGTGTCCAAATTGATTTTTCTATACTATTAAAAACAGTGTGCCAGAAATTGAATTATTTGTATTATGATTATTATTTATTAAATTTATATGCCACCCAGCTTAGATAGCTTACACTAACACAAAAACAGAACACACACACACACACAAAAAAACAATCTTGGGGAGAACCTCATTTCCAGAAGGCAGGCACTGCTATAGAGAAGGATATGGGACATGTCATGAAATATGAACCTGATCAATCCATAACAATCAATACACACTGGATCCTAAAGTAGTCATGATGCAGTTGGTAATCATGTCAAAATTGATCAACGAATAAAGCAGATGAATTCTAGAACTTTTCAAGTTTACTTAAATTAATAAAACTGCTAATTTGCACTTACTCTTTCTATTGTTTGGACAAGTCTAGTTGGAATGAAGATTCTTTTTTTTTTCTTTTTTTGGCAATAAGATTTGGGACTGAGTCTTCATCATCTCTGACCAAAACACATTGTATCCTGTGAATCTTTTTTCAGTTGATGTCTTTACAACTGGAGATCCACAAAATACATTCAGGGTCTCCTTAGCTAACGAAGAGGCAAAATATGTAGAAAGTCATCTCTGATTTTGTGCAGCAGTGCAGCCATGGGGTCTTCACTAATTTGGCCCACTGCTGTCACCTTCAACATCCTTTTAACTTGCATCTTGAAGATCTGGGGGCATATATTTTTTTCCTTCTTTTATTTATGAAGAATGTGATTGCTTTAATTACTTCCTCTCTTCAAATTTGAATTAGAAAAGAGATCACAAGCCCAGGAAGGATAACTTAAGATCTGAGCAACAGGCCTGTAGTCTCTTTTGTGTGTGTAGGGAGGGGGGATTATCCTGGCATTCTGCAAGGGAAGAAAATGATTGGCTTGGCCTTGGCACTCCTGCAGCATTATTATTGCAGACAGCTGCTAGGGGGGAGTCCTCTAGTTTTCATTTCATGTGAACAAAGCTAGATTCCTTGTTGGTCTCTGCCACTGGATCTGATTCTGATTGCTTTGTTTCATTTTTTTTTTCAGTATGAAAAAAATGCCTATCAAGTTATTTCAGTCAGGTGGAGAAATAGCATGAGACCACAAAAAGCTTCTCTCATGGAGAGGCATCTCCCACTGCCTACTAAAATTTATCCTTCCCCAGAGAAAATGGAAGGAGTAGGGTGGAAAGAATAAGAAACAGAGGTTATTTCGGGCTTTTTGCGCAGTCCTATTAATATCCCAATAGTTCTTAAAATATTTTGACTGATTGATCAGCATACTGAAAATTCATGTGTATGTATGTATGCAATGTGGAATGAGTAGTATGTTACATTTACATTTCCAAACCTATATCCATAGAATCATTAGAGCAGGGATCTTCAAACTTGGCCCTTTTATGACGTGTGGACTTCAACTCCCAGTATTCCTCAGCCAGGCACACTGGCTGAGGAATTCTGGGAATTGAAGTCCACAAGTCATGAAAGGACCCAGTTTGAAGATCCCTGCATTAGAGGTTAATTTAGTCCAATCCATTTCAACAAGAGGTCACCCAAGAATGTTGACAGGAGGGTAAAAAAACTGAAGTTGACAGGCATGGCCATGTGATCAAAGCCCTGCCTCTTTTTTCCATGTGTTGCAGGGTTTTGATTGTGTTGTGGTGGCCACCATCTTGACTTTTATTGACTCATCCTACAGAGGCACGTAGAGTTCCTCTATTGTTGCCAAGAAAACTTCACAGACATGGTATATCAGCATCAGGAGCAAAGCATGATTCAAGGGAATTTGCAGGAGGGCCAGAGTGTGTATTACAAAACCCACAATGGTGTGAAGGAAGATAGAGAGATAAAAACCATGGGGAGCTCCCAGTGCACCATAAGGGCCTCCTTCTAGACTTCTCACTATAACCCACACCTATACTTGTTTATCTATTTAAACATTCTTTAACTGGGAGTGTCTATTTTTGATACTTCCTTAATGCACAAGCAGTCATCTAGATAAAGCGATAATGAATACAAAATTATGGGCCTTTTTCTTATATTAGTTGCTATGGAATGATTGCATTATGCACATAATGCTTCCCAAGCAGTGGAGATCTATTATTAGCTATGAACTAATTTAATTGGATATAAGTTTTAAATTATTGCATTTTTCCTTTGATATACCATACCTTGGTAAAGATGAATTATATTATTCTTGCAACTACTACAGCCATACAATGGGAGCATCTCATAGATATTTGGGTCAGTTTAATTATCCTTAAACCAGCAAATGCAAAATATAATAAGACTGTCATTTCCAGCTGTTCTACCTTTTTTGAATTAATTATGAGCAGCAAGAATTAAAAGTAAGGTGCTATTAACAAGCCATCAGAATTTCTTGTTTAAAACTTCTAGCAATGAATAGAGTTTCTCTGAAGAAAAACAAAAGCTTGATCCTCCATGCCAAATTTAAGGGGGGGAAAAGTAACTTAACTATTTCTTAATCCAGGATTAATTTTGTTTTTAAATTTAATCTGATTATAAAATATATTGCCTTTTATACATCTAGATTGTCCTTAAATGTCAAAATAAAAGGAGACTATAAAGGCAAAGCTGACCGTATAGAAATCAATCTTGGAATCTCCAAGAATAACATTTGGGTTCCATTGTCAAGTCATGAAAGTATGAAATAATTTTTATAATTAATAATGTTTTAACATTTAGAGATATATTTAAGCATATGTGGCTTTTAAATACATTGAGCTATCAGGGTTTTATAAATATATGGATTCCTACTTAGATTTCAGGCTCCTGAAAACTGAAAGAAAACCATTACACCCACTTTTACACATTAAATAGTGTAATTTATAGATGACAGGGTGTATTTGTGTATCTCATTTTTCTATAGCAATTTTTTTTAGTATACTGGCTTTCAGTTGTAATATTCCTCTGTTAAAATTATGGCCTCCACAAGAGCAAACAATGAAAGGTAAATTCATTCTAAAACACATCTCTAAAAACTAGAAGCAATACATGCAGAATCCAGAGAAATTAAGAATCCCTTTCTATTAATAGAAGTATCTTCTGTCCACATAGGACCTTTTAAAGTCCATCGTATTGTTTGGGATAAAGCTTAAAAGCATATCACTATATTTAAGGACTGATTTGTTTGTAACAGCACTTCTGATCCAGGGTTCTTGATCTACCGGTAGCTATTTCAAAGGTTCAGAGTGGCTGAAGTCATCCTCTTTTCAAGTATCTAAGAAACTCTGGAAAAAGAGAGAAGGCAATGCAGGTGATTTAGTAAATTATCTTTATTCTAACATCATTTTTTTTACAAAGTTAAATATAGTGCTAAACATTTACTATCCTTTTTATTTAAAAGTTACAGCAATTAATATATGTGAAAATATCCACAGATTGCATATTCTCATCTATATTACGAGGTGCAATTAACCACTGCCTAAGTATTAAGTATCATTCTGTACTGATAATTAACATCACTGAACTTTTCAGAACCAAATACTAGATTTTCCTTATCTGTTCAGTATCTGTTTGAAAGCAAAGCACAAGTACAATGCTAAAATTTGGCCCCTAACCTATCCAGTCTTACTTCATTTCAACATGAGATAGAATACACTAAAATGTTCCCGATACATTGGGAGATCTTTAAACATTACATGACAAAAAAATTATAAAGAATTAGTTCAATAAAGCCTCATTACTCACAATTCACAGAACTTTATTAGAAAATCACATTGTTTTGTTTCTTTATTAATTTTTATTGAAGTTTTCTAATAAATACTATAAAAACTAATGCAAATTAAACTTTTAAAAAAGGGCAGAAAAAGAAGAAAAAGACGAAAGAAAGGAAAGATCACTTGGAAAGAATTCAACTTAACTACCCTTTCTTCTCAGCAGTGAATTATATGAGCTACTTTCTAGTTATTGAAATCTTAAAATAAAAGATGTAAAACGCTACAGTGACATCTTAAGATCATTGACAAGGCAGGTCCTGCCTGCCTGGAAAAAAAAATGCCCAGCTGGTCTGGAGATAAAACAGATTGATAATTAGTTGCAAAATGTAACATTTCATCAGGAATAGTTTGAATAATCCAATTTATCTTTGTCAGATATGCAGCACATATTCTTCCCCCTTTGGAGATTCTTTGTTCTTTAACATAATATTATAATTTCAGCCTCCTAATTAACGTGCAAGTCGGCCGGAACTCCAGATCTGCCTTGATGTTGCGCTGCAGATTGGAGGCTGGTGTTACAGCACGGAGCGAAGGTACCTGCCCTAAGCCACATGCCACCACTAACTACTGTGGTGCCTCCTGCCTGCTTCCCATCCTACTGAGGCCATCTCTAGTTTGATATTGATGAGATCAAACATAAGCAGTTTGAAGGGAGGAGGGCTTCAGTTGCTGGCTAGTTTGAGTGATTGGGGCCAGTGTACAGCAGCTGGGACCACAATTTCTTTGCATGTTCGAAAGCAGAAAGCAGCTCATCAGGGTGAGCTCCTACAGGTTCAGGTTTCTAATTAACTGATAAAGATGCATGGTCTCTCCTTAATGCTTCAGCCTAATCAGGAAAGTAAGTGATATCTCTCAGATGAATCTCCTGCTTCCCTAGTGAACAAATGCACACGCTTTTGATATCCCTAGTTTGCTTGGTTAATACCCCTGTAAGAAGTGAAGGGCTACACAGATTTACAAAGAAGGACAAAAAACCTGTGAGCAAGAAGCTCCATTGGTAGAGGAGGATTTGAAGACGACACATAGTTGAGATGACACAGGATTGAAGATACAGTGAATACATTTAAAACAGCTGCCAATGTTCACACATACAAATTTGCTTTTTTTGCTTTTTGAGGAATTTTTCCCAAGTTATAACACTTAACATTAAAACTGTTTGAAATGGGAGAGGAGTGTCATACTGTAGGACCTTGACTGAGTGCCTTGGCATTTATTGTAGGACCTTGATTGTAGGACTTTTGCAAGACATTAACTACTTTATAATTTTGAATTGATACAAGTTGATTATATATGATATATCCATTAGCATGTTAACCATGGTTTTCTTCAAAGAATTCTGAATGCTGTTTAATAAAAAGATGCAAATGTTTAGAGAGCCCAGTCCCTATTTTTTGTTAGTTTTCATGTCCTCCATTTTTCAGAAAAACTGATAGTAAATCCTCAACTGTCCAGTTCATAGGCCAAAATATGCTAAAACTAACAGGTATGTTGGCATCTTTTAGTTAAAGGGTTAAAAAGAAAATATATTTAGAAATGCATGTGTTATGATGGAAATGTATTTGTGGATTGCTTTAAAAAATAACATTATAGATTAATGTAGAAATATCTCTTTAAGTATATGAAAAACTGATATGGAACAGAAATAAACTGAGCCGTCTTTTTTTACTTTCTTCCTGAAATCATAGTTTAAATCTGATTAAACCAAAGCTGAAACTTTCTGTGTTTCTTCCCATTTATAGTATGCTGACTTTCTTATAAAATAAGTTAAAGTGGGAACATCAATTCTGTGTGTCAATCCTCTTTCATTTTCTGACTCTGAAATATTTCCTTTCTTCAAATGTTCATTCAAAGGCAAATTCTTTTGAGCATAAAGAAATTTCTACAATTTCTTCACTGGTAAATTTGTTGAGTATTGTTTCCTATGCCAAAATGCAAAGGTACTTATATTTCAAGTTCCTGGTTAATTCTTCTTCAAGGAAAATGTGAACAGGCTCTGTTCAGGCAGAGCCTGAAAACTATTTGGTTCTTCTGTGGAAATCAAGGGACCTTTACACTTAAATTTCGCAAGATCATTCTCTTCATTTCTATCTAAATTAAAACCCTTAATCTGGTATATGAAGTCTGTAAAATCAATAGGGAGACTACTGAAAAAAAAACACAGTCATTATTGCTGGGTTAGACAGGCTTAACTTTATTAGCAATAGGTCGCTTGTGTACATATGAATCCAATTCAAATCCGACAAGGGGGAATCTAATGCTTCCTGAACACTGTGGGAGTTTGTTTTCATATAGGGCTTTAGGATACCTCTTTCTAACACAAGAAGGTTGGTAATATTTAGTAATATTCTTTAGCATACTAATCCTGTGCCTGTACTTAATTTTCAATGAACTCAAGAAACAACAAAATCACAGAGGGACCTCACAATGTTGTTAAGTGAAAAACCTATATCATCTAAAAGTGTTTGTATTAATACCATGAGGATGTTTGGTACCAGGATTGAAATATGGGTGAAATAAGGAAACAAAATGGTGCCTTGTAGCAATACATTATGTCTGTCCTTTATTCCATTGGTATCTTGCCAATCAACTTCAAAGAAACTAGGCCCAAGAATGGAATGAAATGTGCAAGCTTTTTTCCTTTGTGCTATTGTCTATAGCAGGGCTTTTCAACCTTTTCAGAGATTGTATCACTTTTAGGATATATTCAAGTACCACCAGTCGCCTAGCAGGTGGGCATGGCCTGCTCGATGCCACTCATTGGACACAGCTGACTCAAGACAGCTGGGTCAGAACAGAACAAGTCACACTGGCTAACTTGATATGGGGACAACTCGGTGCCCCACAAACTTCTCGCCTCCCCAAACTGCTAGCAGCCAAGCACATGCGCGCGTACACACACACACACACATGCACACACACCATATTCCAGGTTTGTGGACTTTTATCCACAGAGGAAGGAGAGGGCCTTCTCCCCAAACCCAGGCATGATTGGCAATTTGCTAGCTCAGATGTGGACACAAGTCTCCAAGCTTGGAATGTTTGTGTGTGTGTTTGTGTGTGTGTGTGTGATTAGCACGCTAAAGAGATGTTTTTTCCCAATCCCAGACATTGTTGGTGTTTCCCTGTCCGATGCCCCCTCCCAGCAAAGGATAGATAGATCTTTGGAGAGCAAGAGGAGATGGCAGGGAACAGTGCTCCCAGGTCCTGCACAAGGGAGACTGGCCTTTCTTGAAAGGGAATTCCCATTTCCAATCATACATGGTAAGGGTGCTGGCTTGTTGGGGCAGCCTTCTCTTCCCCTGCCACCCCCTCCTCTTCTCCAGAGATCTGCAGGGAAGATAGATCTGTAGTGCAAGGTGCAGCCTCCATATTGGCCACTTCTGCCTCTCCAAGCCCTCCTCGATTAAACATACATTATATATAAATTAAAACACAGCCAAAAAAAACATAGTTAAATCACTAATTACAGCTCTTCACATATTTTCTGGAAAAACCACCTTTATTGCTGTTAGGAAGAAAGAGCAAATCTTATTAAGGAACTCTTAACAGGAAAGGAATTGAAGACCCCAAAAGGTCTCGTTCTTTCTAATATGCCTTCCCTTTGAGCCTTTAGTTCTCATTATTTTATTATTATGTATTTAAGAAGAACATCAAAGGCCTCTTTAGCTCAGGATACCTTAAAAATCAGAATCCAGAAAAAAAATTAGTTAATCCATAATACTGTCTTATGAAGAATTAAGATAATTTTTGGGCCCTGAGAGCATGCAGGTGTCAAGTCAGAATATTACTGTCAGCAACTGGAAGTGCATAAGTCCATGAGCTTCCCTTTCCTGTCTCAAACTCAATCCATACATCCTTTAATTTTCAGACACATCTTTTTCTCATAAGCTCCTTAAAAAAAAAACGTATACTGTAATTAGCAGGAAAAATAAATCTAGCATTTCTTTTTTAAAAAATAATATTTTATTGGTTTTCCAGTTTTACATTTCCAGTTTTACATTTGGAAGGCAACATGGTGATTGGGTTAATCAATAGTTCAATAACAAAATCTTTAGTACATATCTCAGGTTACATCATCAGATATTTCTTCTCTGTTTCCCTTAACATTTGCTATATTGTATTTAAGCTACTAAGTTTCTAATTATATCAAATTCAGTGAAAATTTCATTATCAATTTATCAATACATTTTTACTTATACATATCTTAATAAAACTTCATGAACAATCCATATCCTGTTATTAAGTTTTACCTAATTTTTTGTTTTTAATTACCATACTCCAATTTAGCCTTTAATATCCATAATATTTGAGTTTCGGGTAACCCAAATTTCCTTTGTCTCACTTCGTAAAAATTATAATATCTAAAATGCACATCTTACTTACTTAAATATATTCTTATTCTATTACGTAAACGTTTTCTATTTCTCACCCTAGTACATCCACCTTAATAATCAAGTATTCTTTATTAGGTCAAGTCCATCATCTATATTATCTGGATTAATCAATAGTTCAAACCTATTTCCTAATAGTTAATTTCATACTATTTTCCAACTATTTTAAATCTAATAGTCAAATTTCCCCTTGTCTCAAAGTCTCCCTTTAGCCCACTGGTTGGCCATTTAGGATACTCTCTAATAAATCAAAAGACCCTGGTTTTTCAACCTAATTCTAGCTTTCTTCTTATGCCAACCAGGCTTCCATAACAATGCTTTTAAATCATTGAATAGATCTCCCTTCATTCTTGTGTATGTTACTTGAATTAAAGGACACCATTTAGTTGCCAATTTTCTGGAAGAACTGGCCCATTTATAATTAAGTTGTCACCCTGGTGGCCCAGATCCCCATATTTGTTCTGGTATAGTTGTCTTCCATTCGATCTGGTCTTCTTCTTTCTCAGGTTTCTTCTGATTTGTGTAGAAAGTCATTTCCATTTTTAAAGTTGTTGTTTCATTGTCAGAATTTTCAGTGGACTGTACTTGTTGATCTTTAAGGCCCTCTGTCTTGTCATTAATTTCCTCTGCTTCTGTTGTTTTTTGGATTGTAGGTTCTTTAATTGCAATCAGGGTTTCACTTTATAGATTTAAGCTGGCACCTTTGTCTTTCAGTCTAGATTAATTATCTCGGTGACTTCAATAATTTTTTCAAGTATGTTTAAACATAACCGAAGTTTTTTGCTGCTCCTCCTCCATTTCTGACATGGTTATAGATGGTCTTTTAGTGAAGGCTATTTATTAAACAAAAGTCAGTAAGTGTTCACCTCCACAATTCCTAACAACCACTTTCACTGCCCAACTGCTCTCTCAGCTTTTAATCTCTCTTAGATAATACCAAGGTCAGATCTGGGCTATGAGCAAGTCTCTTTGTCAAAAGTAATAGACTGCTGTAGCAAGCTTCACCACAAGATGTCCCCGATAGTATTTATTTATTATTTATTTATTTATTTATTGGATTTCTATGCCGCCCTATTCCAGGAACTCAGGGCGGCTCACAACATAGATAGAAATCTGATATTAAAAAACATTATAAAAACCCCTTAATTAAAAAACCAATCATCCAAAACAGACATGCAAACAAACATATACTGGCTGGGGCAGTGTTAACTGCCCCAGGCCTGTCGGCAAAGATGTGTCTTCAGTAATTTGCGAAAGGCGGAGAGGGTGGGGGCAATACGGACCTCTGGGGGGAGTTGATTCCAGAGGGCCGGGGCCGCAACAGAGAAGACTCTTCCCCTAGGCCCCGCCAGGTGACACTGTCTGGCTGACGGGACCTGGAGAAGGCCGACTCTGTGGGCCCTTAATGGTCGCTGGGTTTCATGGGGCAGCAGACGGTCCCGTAAGAAACCTGGTCCGATGCCATGTAGGGCTTTATAGGTCATAACCAACACTTTGAATTGCGTTCGGAGTCCAGTTGGCAGCCAATGCAGCTCGCGGAGTGATGTTGAAATGTGGGCATTTCTAGGTAGGCCCAATACTGCTCGCGCGGCTGCATTCTGCATTACCTGAAGTCTCTGGACGTTTTTCAAAGGTAGCCCCATGTAGAGAGCATTGCAGTAGTCAAGCCTCGAGGTGATAAGGGCATGAGTGACTGTGAGAAGAGACTCCCGGTCCAAATAGGCCGCAGCTGGTACACCAGGCGAACCTGGGCAAATGTCCTCCTCGCCACAGCCGAAAGATGATGTTCCAAATTTAGCTGTGGATCGAGGAGGACACCCAAGTTGCGGACCTTCTCTGAGGGGGTCAAAAACTCCCCCCCCAGGGTGATGGACGGATAGATTGAATTGTCTTTGGGAGGCAAAACCCACAGCCACTCCGTCTTGTCGGGGTTGAGTTTGAGCTTGTTAGCACCCATCCAAATCCTAACAGCCTCCAGACATCGGCACATCATTTCTGCTGCTTCACTGAAATGACACAGGGTGGAGATGTAAAGCTGGGTATCATCAGCATACTGATGATATCTCACCCCGTGTCGTTGGATGATCTCACCCAGCAGTTTCATGTAAATATTAAACAGCAGAGGGGAGAGGACCGATCCCTGAGGGACCCCACAAGGGAGGAACCTAGGGGTCGACCTCTGACCCCCTGCCAACACCAACTGCGACCGACCACTGAGGTAGGAGGTGAACCACTGCAAAACAGTGCCCCCGACTCCCAACCCCTCCAACCGGCGCAGAAGGATACCATGGTCAATGGTATCGAAAGCCGCTGAGAGGTCAAGTAGCACCAGGATAGTGGAATGTCCCTTATCCCGGGCTCGCCAGAGATCATCCGTCAGCGCGACCAAAGGAGTTTCTGTGGAGTAGCCGAGCCTGAATCCTGTCTGCTGAGGGCCCAGATAATCGGCCTCATCCAAGGACCGTTGGAGCTGGAGTGACACCACCTTCTCAACAACCTTCCCTATAAAGGGAACATTGGAGACAGGACGATAGTTGTTTAACACAG
Source organism: Bothrops alternatus (assembly GCA_034064705.1). Lineage (NCBI taxonomy): Eukaryota > Metazoa > Chordata > Lepidosauria > Squamata > Viperidae > Bothrops > Bothrops alternatus. The sequence goes on from JARGCV010000009.1 coordinate 15,546,630, forward strand.
CTGGGTCCAGGGAAGGCTTCTTGAGGAGGGGGCGCACAATTGCCTCCTTGCAGGGAGCCGGAAAGGACCCCTCCCTCAAAGAGGCGTTGACAATCTCCTGAACCCAGCCCCGCGTCACCTCCCTGCTGGCCGAAACCAGCCAGGAGGGGCACGGGTCCAATAAACAGGTGGTGGAACTCACAGCTCCCATGTACTTGTCCACTTCATCGGGTGCTACAGGGTCAAACTCCTCCCACACAACAGGATCAAGATGAGTCCCTGTCATCTCGACTGACTCATTGTCAGCCGACACTGCATTCCAATTGGAGTCAAGGTCCATCCGAATCTGGGCGATTTTATCCGCGAAAAACTTATTAAAATACTCAGCACTACCCTGCAAGGGTGCATCAACCCCCCCTGATTAAGGAGGGAGCGAGTCACCCTAAACAGGGCGGCTGGGCGGGATTCCGCAGATGCAATCAAGGCGGAATGATACGCGCATCTTGCCGCCTTGAGCGCCACCTGATAAGTCTTGATATAAGATCTTAATAGTGTTCGGTCAGATTCAGATTTACTTTTTCTCCATCGCTTCTCTAGGCGTCTCTTCTGGTGCTTCATCCCCCTGAGTTCCTCGGTAAACCAAGGAGATCTCCTGGGTCTGCTACCACAGAGAGTTCGCAGCGGTCTTTTTCAAATCCCGGACTAGGTTTTTATCCAATTTAAGTTCTTTTTCTTCTTTTTTACAAGTAAATAAAATAGCAGGTCCCTGTAAGAGTAGGAATTTTTTGGGTCCCCAAATTCCAAAAGGAGGTAAGTCCAATGGTATTAAATAGTACTTTCAATGCTTTGTTTCCCCAGGTAGTCAGACGCCGCCATTTTAGAGGGTGGGAGAGAAAATTCCCTTCCCTCTCTCCTTGCTGGGGGAAAAGTTTTCAGGAAGCTTTTAACAGGAAAAATACTTGGGGTACAGAGAAGGTAAAATCTCACCCAATTCCTCCACATTGCTTTCGAGGTGCTTGTTAGTGAATTTGGCCTTGGCTGTCAACAGCTTAATGATGGTCCATGTTGATGGCCGATCTTTTCCCCGTCAGTTTGAAGAGTTGCCCCGGATTAAACGGGAGGGCTGCCACCCTTCTGCGATCACTCGGGGGTCCTCTTCATGCTCATCATCCCTACAGGGCAACTTCCAACCCTCTTCAGGGTCCCCCGGCAGGAGAAAACCAGACGGCGGAGAGAGCGATTGCTCTACATGTCCGCCAGTGCCGCGATCACAAACCAGAAGCCCAGCACTTCTGAATTCTTTCCCCAAGGGGGAAAGGAAAGTTCACAGCCTGCAGGTTGCTAGCAAAGTCGTCAAAAAATGTAGTTATTGCTGCTAAAGACAAGAATAAATAATGAATCAATTTTGCAGCTCTCTTCTGTTACTACATCCTCTTACCCCCAGAATGTGGCCTGGGATTGCACAAGTAGCTAGGCTAAAATCTGGTTTGAGTAGTTTGCAGCCAGGTGTTCAGTACAGACCTTGCCAATGTGATTTTAATAGCGTAGGAAGGGATAGGAAAACCAGGGGAAACTTTGCAATCAATAAACCATGGTGGGCTATGCTTGTTTTACCCTATTTTGATTCTCCTACCTAGCAGCAGCCCATTGATTTTAGAACTGCATGGCTACAAAGATAGAAGCCTTCAGCCTCCCAGTCCCTGCTTAGAGAGGGATTTGCATTTTGGCGAGAGTCAGGCCATATGCCCCCAATTAAAGGAAAAATCCGAATCTAGCAGGCCAGAAGATACCCCACCAGCCATGCCTCTTCTCCTCGGCCCCAGGGTACAGACACAGTCTCTACTCCTCACCTGTTCTGATCTGACTCCCTGAACACAACAGACACACCAATAAATCTCCAACATTCCTTTTATTCAGGAATGCCGCAGCTTCACACAGCCAACTGTTACAGTTTTTAGTTGCCTTCAAACAATGGAGTTTGCTCCCTTTTTCCCTACAGGGGTTTCCCAAAACCCAGAGTTAATTTCAGTCTCTCATCACACTTGCAGTAAGAGTCCTTCAGGCAAGCTGGCTCTTATCCAACATGCACATGCTCAGAAGGCGCTTGACTCCCAGCGCCATAGGATCTGAGGAAAACTATGGTAACAAACCAGAGTCAGGAGTTCCAAATAGAAGTGGCTGACCAGCAGGGACACAAATAGTTGTCTGTGACACCTATTCATCTCCACCCCTGCCTTTTATCCACAGCTGAGGGTGGGGCTCTGTTAGTAGAGAAGACTGGCCCATGGCCTCTAGCTGTTCTCTTCTCAGCCTCCACTGCCCCTGCGCATCAATTACTGGCCCCATGTGATCCTCCTCTCCTAAATTACTTGCCTCAAGGCATGGAGGTCTCCGCCGTTCCATCTGGGGGCTGGTGGAAGGCCCAGGCTCCGCTTCTATCCCTGACTGTGACAGCTCCATTCCTTCATCCCCGTTGGAGCTCTCAGATGGCCCTGATACTGGGGCTGACACCCACTCCTCTGCTTCCTCCTCTGAGTTGGCTACAAAGTTTTCTGGCAGCCAACAGGCCACATCATCGGCATAGCTGGTGCAGGACATGCAAGTACCTCCATCCTCTTCATCCTGCAAAGCGGCACTCACCTGGCGCTCCCGCCCACTGTCATGCCGGCAGCCCCAACTAAAGGCCACACGCTCCAGCCTTGCCCAGCCAAGGAAGATGGCATCAGCCAAGACTACAGCGCTCAGAGGCTATCCAACTTTACTCTGGAATTTCAGGGTTGGAAAGCGGAGGGGCAGCACTGCGTTTGTAGGCATGGCCCATCTGCTGGAAAGCCTCCTGCTTGCCCTTCCCGGGGGGAAAATCTATAAGTTTATTAGCCACCCAACTCTACTTTGTCCCACTGAGAGAAGGTGCATAATGCTTAACTGAAGACTTAGCTGACAGATCAGTTCACAACATGAAAAGAACATTTCCCCCGCTACTGCTTTTAAAAAATGTTCCAACTATTTCATGGAATCAAAATAAGACAGGAAACTGAAAGAGCTTTCATTAGCTTTTAAGACTTGTAAGGTCTTATGCTCCATTGCCTCTCACTTGAGCATCCATTTATACCTGTGAAGGCAATACTACAGCAGAATGCAGTGTATTACACCAGGCAAGGTAGTAAACAACTTCACAGAACCTAAAGGAATCAACATAGCAGAGCTATTTTATTGAGTGCAATTCTATATTTGCTTACATTGACGGCTAGGCCACTGGGATTGTATATAATTGTGCCATTTAAAAGTTCTCAAAGTTATTATTCAATTACTATAGAAACATACTTCTCAGTAATTGATTTTCAAAAAAAGGAAACAAAATAAAAACTTAAATATGTATGCGTTGAACACTAGATTATTGCTATTAATAATTCTTCCCTGTCCTTTTTATTTTATTAGATTTTTATCCCATCTTCCCTCATTCCTCCTATAAGATGATATTAGCTCAGCTTATTTGCATCCAATTATTTTGAAAGTACCTTAAAATTGTGAGTCCTGGAAATTCTAAGATTAGAAAGAAACATCTTTTACATCATCTACTTTTTGGGAGGTATTTTAGTATTACAATTACACCTGTAATCTTAATCATTTAAGTTGGGAGAAGAATCTAAAGAGAGAAAAATGTTCCATTGTCAATACTGGAAAGGGGAGATATTCATAAAAAAAAACATTCTGAGAATTTGAAACATTTTTTTCTAATCATGGACAATATGTACCCTTCCTATTACACAGTGTTATCCCAAACAGTTACGGGACCTCGTTACTAGGTTAGTGATAGATCTCTCTGACTTCTTTTGGAGATTTCAACTTGCCTTGTCTGTAGGAGAGCAGTTCATGGCCCCAGTCACAACCATGCATTCACCCTGGGTCACATCAGCCTGAGCCACCCAAATCGACATCCTAAATTTACTGTGCATCTCAAAGCAATTGAGACATGATGAAGGTACTGTAGGGGCTTTCACATCCACTGTTTGTCCTGTTCAGAGCATTCATAGTTTTGTCACTGTTCCTTTCCCATGTGATTGATCTCTTCTGGGAGGGCATATTTGGTTGATCCATGACAGGTCCCTTATGGATCCATCTGGTTACCAGAGGATGCCTTAGTTTCTCAAGGCATAGCAGGTAGTTCTGTCAGGAGCCTTGTCCATTTCTGGAACCCAGAGGCAGCAGCAATTTTTGACAGGATTAAGTTTGACTGAATCTCACTTCACACAGCGATTTGGTTTACTAAAGATCCCAGGCATGTTAAGTGGCAAAAGAGACATTGGTGATAAATAAGGAGCAAATATGAAATATGATCAAACACAAATATTTGCTTAGGTTCAACTATACCAATGGTTTACGAGCAATGAAGTGTCAGTACTTCTCTGCACTGCCAGAACTTCAATTGCTGTCTAGTAAATTAAAGTTTAAGGTTATCCAGACCTTGCTACTGAAGCACAGCCCAAATCATTTACTAGTCCAAGCAATAAATTTGTGACACATGTGGGGGATAAAACTACTAACATTTACTCAAAATTACATGCTTTTGAGATGACCAAGGTACCAGCTTGCTAAGTTATCTGAGAATTTAGATGAAGCAATTTAGGAAGGTCATCCATCAGTCTGTATCAGCCTTTTAGGGAAGTTAAATCAAAAAGCAGACTCCACAGGAGGACTAGAATTATACTTTATATTTCATACTGAGACAGGCTATACCAAGGATCTTCAAACTTGGCCCTTTTATGACTTGTGGACTTCAACTCCAGAATTCCTCAGCCAGGTATGCTGGCTGAGTAATTCTGGGTGCTGAAGTCCACAAGTCATAAAAGGGCCAAGTTTGAAGACTCCTGGCTATACTAATAGAATCTTGCAAGCCTAATTCTATAGAATGAATTACCATTGCCAGCTTCAGCCTGCCTGAAGTTCTTTTGAATACTATCTTATTTCTCAAGTTTTAAAGAAGATTTCATTACCCAATTTAAAGGTTACTGCCGATTTCCCTCAATTCTACACAAAATGGGGTAACACCAAAGTACTGGTGGTGCCCAGCTCTATAGTTCCATTCTGGGTCAAGAAAAAAACACAGCAAAGCCCTGCGTGTGAGGATTATAAAAATCTGGCTGGGGAAAGACAAGATTTAAACTCAATCCCAGCAAGATGGGATTGATGGCTTTTGATGGCTTCCAAAAGAGTGGCATACTTCTTTCTGGGGTTCCCTTGGACTCACAACTGTTTCTAGAAGAATAGGTGGAAGCTCTTCTCAGGAGGCCTTTGCATAGTTTCACCATGTGGACCAACTGTGGTCACCCTTACTCAGTTTGGATTCCTTGTAGCTCTTGTTTAGCACCTGCCTCATTTAGCAACTATTCAGTTACAACAATGATGAGAAATTAACTTCACAACTTATGACCTTTGCAGATCTGTAAAGGAAAGGAAAACCAAAGTAAGATCATAAGCACAGTGGTGGTTTCACTTAATGACTGCTTCACTTAATGGCCAAGATGCCAGTCCCAATTTTGATTACTAAAAAAAACCTACCTGTATAATAACTTTGCTTGACATGAGAATGACATTGAAGTCCATTTGGAAGCTGCAGCTGAATGAACAACCTAAGTTATAATGGGCTTTGTGCAGTGTGTTAGTCGGCAACCAAGACTAGAGAATCTCTGAGTAAAAACTGCTCATCCAGGGAGAGAGTGTTGATGACAGTATTGTTTTCTTTTTGCTATTTCCTTGATTAGGCTGTTGTTCACTGTTTGATTGTTGGTCTGAATTGGTAGTTCCTTGATTAGGATATTGTTTACTGCTTGATTGTTGTGTGGTATTAATTCTGGTGTTAATCTTTGCTTATTTGGTGTTGATGGCTGGTGGGGAGATGTTTGATCTTTTTATTTCCTTTTAGTTTTTGATTGTCTCTTTTAAACAGTATGTAAATGTTGTTTATCTCTTTGTGCCTGTTGATGGCTGATTTGTCTGAGTGTCAGGCTTCCAGATATTCTCTAGCATTTTTAGACTTAGCTTGGTTGAGAATGTTCAGTTTCCCAGTTGAAACTATGATTAAGTCTGTGTGTTGTGCAATCAAATACTATATACATAGGAAAATATCTGAACTGATTTCTACAAACCCAGTAGGCTTCATCCCTTCATAATAGTCTAGTTTTCTGACAGATTCTATCTGATCAAAAAATAAAAACAAAAGAGTTACAGGTGCCATTAATTTTTTATGTTCTTATGTTAGATAATTGGATGCAGTGCTCTAGTTTTTTCTGAATAATGCTGACTAACAGAACTGAGATCAGCATAAAGTGATCCATAAACAAAGCAGTTTGGGCAATCCAGGCACAGCCCTAGTTAAAATACTGACAACTATTAGATGATTGCAGAAAGTTTTTTTTCCAATTAAAAACTCAAATTATTTTTAATGTATTTTGTAAATGAGATTAAAATCAATCGTAGAAACCTTCCATATAAGTTGTCCTCTTTACTTCCATTCTTGTATCTTTAATTTGATTGAAAGGTCTAATTGATTTTTCTCAGTTTTAAATGACTACTCAAAGGATAGAGTGCCCCCAATTACTTCTTTCTTCTTTCATCTTGACACTTCTTCCATATTATTTAAAAAAAAGAGAAACCAAAACCACTGACCTCATCTACAATGGCCAAATCTAATCTTTCTGTTTTTTTGTTGTTGTTCCCAATCATTTTTCTTGTACACCCTCCCGATGCTTAAGACAGTCATCTCTAATTCTATCTTCTATTCCCCCTTGTTCATTACCTGCCTCGTTGCCCAGCCTATTTCCCTGTGCTTAAGAAAATGCCATTTGTTTGCTCCTTCCTGGTGATCACAGAGCACTTAGAATTCCCACAACTGGCCTTATGCTGAGACTTTGAGCTCAGGTACATATTGCTGACCATGTGAGGTGGCGCCTGGAGGATTCTCAAGTAGCAAACTGCAAGGTCTTAAAGACTTTTGCAAATCCTATAAAATTCCCTGCTAGATGGCTTTGAATAAGCCACAGTGGACACTGCACAACTATCTCTCGGGTCAAACAACAGAAGTCATGGAAGCTAAAATGTTGCCTTGCCTTAATATTTATTACCTGGTCAAGTCTTCTCATGATGATATTCCAAACATAGCTTTCAAAAAGAGCACATATTGTTTACAACTTTTGGGATCCAGAGTGCTGCGAGGTTTTTCTAGGCTCCATGGCTACTGAATCCGTGATACACCTGCGTATCAGTATTCTTGTTGGAGTCTTCAAGGGTCACGGTTTCACCGGATTTCTTTAAATTTTCTCTGTTTATTTTGGGACTGATTAAGAGAGCTATTTTGTCACTGAACAGGAACCCTATCCATGACAACTGAAAAGGCCATGGAATATTCTCAAAATTCCAAATATGACACATTTTCAGTACAAAGCTTCATGCGATTCTAAAAAGTCTATATTTTTTTAAAGCTATTTCCAATATGGGGCAAATAGAGTTAAAATGAAACATACATAAAATGATATGTACAAGGGTGGATTGTTCTTGTCCACAGAATTCAATGGATTTAACTTTAATCATTGTTCTTAATATTAACCTATTTTGTTCCTGAAATGTAATTAAATGTTAATCCATTTTGCAGAACCAGATTTGAGTTGCAAAAGTGAAAATCAGTTCCTATTTCAGAAATTCAGCCTAAAGTTAAAGACTGCACACTGACTATGTAAATACATGAAATAATAAAAATTAAGCAGGCTTTTTGTGTAGACTTTGGGCTATTACTTAGGGCCTATTAAAATAAGTGGCAGTTTTTCTTCACTTAATTAGGTAACATGTTTGCAGAATGTTACACTTACTCCATTAAAAATAGTTTAGGCGTGAAATCTTTTGATTTTTAAAGAGAGTATTAACAAATGGAGAAGTTTAATAACAATCCTAGGCACCATTTATATTTTAGGTTATTGTTGTTCACTGAATGGCATTTGTACAATTCTGTCTGTCTTTTCTTGTTCTTTTTTCAGCTCCCTATAAAAGAAAACATAAAACATGAACATCTAAACTAGTGCTTGGAATTAATGCAATAACAGACTGGATAAAGGCTAATAAATGAATTCAGATTTGATAAGGGTGATATGTTTGATAATGGGGAATGTTCACTTCTGTGGGAAGCGAGGTTTATTTAGCTTATAGGGAACTTCACTTCTGCCAGGTCAGGAACAGCTGTGCAGCCTGGGCCTCATAAACACCCACACACATTCAAAAACAGAAAAACAATTGGTAAAGTACCAAAAGTAGGGAGGGCCAAAGTGCAGAACAATTGTCCAGTGGGGGCTACCATACTCAGCCATCTAGTCTGAACCTAGCCACAAATTACTAAAACATTGCATACTGGATAAAAGTTTCTTAAGCCAATTTAGTATCTAGCTGGATTAGAGCAAAGTAAGAGTACAGTATGAATATGCAGTATATTCCTGATGTTGAAGAAATGCAATCTATCTATCTATCTATCTATCTATCTATCTATCTATCTATCTATCTATCTATCTATCTATCTATCTATCTGTTGTGTTGTGATGTTGCATTAGTCCCGGGCAATTGCAAAAGCTGCCCGGGACCAGACTGAGTGGCGCCGGCCTTGCGCACATGCGCAAGGTGGGAAAAGAGCACCTGTCTGCCGCCATTGGTCCGGGGATCCAGACATAAAAAAGGAGGCTTGCATGCCTCTGCTCGCTGTTGGTGTTTTGGCTGAGAACAAATAAAGACTGTTACTGTGTGAAACATGCGTCTTCATCATTCGCCATTTTGGGAGGACTTAACATTATCTATATACAATGCAATACACACACACACATTCTGTGCAGTAAGAAAAGAGCCGTTTTGTGCTGAAAGAAATGCTCTGATTAGAGACTCCTCTTCAAAGTGTTTTGCTTATTTTTATAGCCCTTAGTAGTACTTTTCCACACAATTACATCATGAAATTTGTATTCAAATGTATACCAATGGTCACCAACTTAACCACTTTTAAATGAAGTTGGACAAATTCAGTGGCTACTTGTTATCTCCCAGGAACCGAAACTGTAAACCTGAATCCCAGTAGAAAATTGCTTTTGTATTCTGTATTTTTTAATTCTGATGATTGACTTCCCAGAAACATTTGACGTTGGATCTGATCAACCTTTCGCCTCATCTAGTGTTTGGTTTCTTGTTGTTTTTGGTTTGGTTTGGTTTAATTTGGTTTGGTTAGGTTTGGTTTTCACATTGTTAAACTGCTTGGGATCTAAATATAAGCAAGAATGTCTCCTTCCATATCCACCTGTCCAAAAGTTATGATTACTTTTGGAAACACTTGTCCCAATGCCTGATCCAAAAGATGTGGACATGGCATGGCGTAGGCTTCCTTTAATAGTGAACATATTTATGAAAGTGCCTCCCCAGAGAGACTGTAGATGTCCTTTTGAGGCCAGGCACATATGTTATTTTTATAGGCTTTTGTTATCTGAGGAATTTTATCATCTGATTATTTACGACCATTTTTACTATCTTGCATTATTGATTTCTTTATTGTTTTTCTTTATGATGGAGATTTTATATTCCAAAGGATACTGCCTCCCCACCCCACTGTTGAATGACAGTATAGAAATCTAATAGACAGGTCACAGTCTGACTTCATTTATCAAACTGACTTAAATTAGGAAAATGACTAAAAGATATCACCAGATAAATCAGATCATATATTTGGAAAACGAGAAAGCCTACTCAAGGTTCTCTCTTAACATTCTGACCTCAGCAGCACATAATATCTTATCTGTGTTGATGTCTTTTTAGCTCCAAAAACAATATGGTTGTATAAATATTTTTGTTAAAAAAGCAACACTATTGAAAACCAGAATCATCCAGACAGATACTTATTAAAAGGGAGATTCTCTCTCTCTCTCTCTCTCTCTCTCTCTCTCTCTCTCTCTCTCTCTCTCTCTCTCTCTCTCTCTCTCTCTCTCTCTCTCTCTCTTTCCCTCCCTTCCTCCAATTTGGTCAGCAGCTCTGACTGGCACTAGGGGATAAATCAATTTGTAGCAGCAGGGTTAGCTATTTAAGTACTAACCATGAACAGCTTAATTGAGAAAGTGTGTTAAAAGCTAAAGGACAATGGCCACATTAAGTGCATGAAGACTATCTTGTCACAGTGTTGTTGTTTTAAGAAAATCTTCTGCACTCTGGTATCCTCACATCCTTCTCTTCACTAATCAATCAAATATCCCATACCTGATAGTTCCTGATTTGTAAGTACATGTCTCCATTAGAAAAGGTGAAGATTAAATCAAAAATAGTCCACAAATTGTGCATTAAGCAACACCAAAATCAATGGGCTATAATCCCTTATATCTGTTGATAAGATTGCAATGTGTATACAATTCCTATAAGTTCTGTTAGATGTCAAGGTTCCGACTGACAAACCCAACAGTTAGATTTATTCGTTTACATGATTTATAAGTATGCCCAACATAATTTTAATAAAAGCAAAATTAAATTAAAACCCAACAAATATAAAAGCAGTGTGACAAATCACAACAGTACACAGTTTTTTCTTTTCCAAACAGAGTAGGCTCAATACCTACGGTATCATTGTCTAATACAAGCAAGAAGGACCAGATCTTCTTCCAGGCCTTGATCTTCCAAGATCATTCCAGAAGGGGTCGTGACAGCTGTCAGCCTTGACAGCTTCAAGGCAGGGCTAAATAGATTCATGGATGCCAAGTGTATCGGTGGTTATTAAAACAGGATCTCTGGTGAGGGACTATAAAAGATTGCACTAGTAATGGGATGAAGTCAATTCAGAAGCACAAACGAACAATATGCGATAGACTAGAAACAGTAGATAGACCATATATAAGAGAAACACCAATCAAACAAAATGCATTCGGATTATACTTGAAGATGTAAGGGAGGAGGGAAGAACGTTTACTAAAACAGATGTTTACAAAGATTAACACCTAATGTTGTATGCTACGTTCTATAGTTGAGGCTAGACGCGAGGAGGGGGGGAAAAGGCTTACTAATTCAGACGTTTTCAAAGACTAACACTTAGTATTGTATACCAGGTGTCATGATGATTGCTGCATAATATGTCTTTATGTCCAATGTTGATTGTTTTAATAAAAGAATTTTTATTAAAAAAAAAAAAACGGATGTCCATGTGCCGCCTCTATGTTGGTTGAGGCAGGCAGGATTCCCTTGAGTACCATTTGTTGGGGGTCAAGGGAAAGGGAGGGTTTTGCCTTCTCCTTCTGCTCAATATCCCCATGTACAATTGGTGGGCCACTGTGTGACACAGAATGCTGGACTCGATGGGCTTTGGCCTGATTCAGCATGGCTCTTCTTATGTTCTTATGTTCTTATGTTCATGGTTCTACAGAAGGCAAGTAGCACCAGGGCCATCCATATCTTGTAATGGAGCTCATTGCAGAGGGCAGATGGCCCCTCAAAGAAATAACTAGAGACAGACAGTCCTGCAAATAATCCATCTCTGAGCCATATAGGGTTTTATAGGTGATAACTAGCACCTTGACCTGACTCAGAAACTACTTTTAGCAGTGAGTTGAGAATGATGGTGTTACAGGGGCACATAAAGGTATACCCATTACTACATATACCACTGCATTCTGGATAAGTTGCAGCTTCCACATAGTTTTCAAGGGCAATCCCACATACAGTGAATTACAGAAATCAAACAAGATGGTAACTAAGGCATCAATGATTGTGAGTATAAATTACTAATCCAGAAGCAGCTATATAATATGGATTTGGCAAAGGCCATAATTATTGCCTAATGCTCAAGTAGGTATTGAGAATCCAGGGAAACTTCAAATTATGCATAATTCTAAATGGGGGAGTACAGCCCCACCAGAGACAAGGATTCTATTGGGGGATCCCCAACCCCACAGCCACTAGTTCTTAACTGGCTTAAGTTGAAACCTGTTCTTCCTATCCAGTCCTCTCCGCTGCCTCCAAACACTGAGAAAGTACCAAGATAACATAACATGATCATCCAGGGGCAGAGATTTGTAACTATCATCAGCATACTTGAACTAGTGGTTACAGATGACCTCATGCAGCAACTTCATTTGAATGTTAAAAGTGGGAAGAGAGTGGAGCCCTTTTGCACTTCACAAAACAGAGGCCTAGAACTAAATATCTGACTCTCTTTTCCCCAATGAACTGGAATTAACATGAGAAGAAAAGAACCATCCTAACACTATGCCCTCCAATCCCAATTTCTTGAGTCAGGCCAGAAAGATATCATGGTCAATAGTACTAAACTATGCTGAGAGATTGAGGCAAGCCTGGGGGGCCCAGGGAACTGGAGATTTGTTTAGCAATTAAGAAACAACACCCACTCTTTAATCTAAACCAATCAGCAAGCTACAGAAAGCAATTTCAAGTCAGGTAAACCCAATCTCCTCTTTTCTTTGCATCTTGTAACAGGGGATTTTTTTTTCCTGCCACACAAATTTAGATATATCCTCCAATCATTGTTTAAAAGGAGCATCAGTTGTCAAAACAGGTATTGTCTGAAAGAAAAATATCATTCTAGACAAGACATTCATTTTATCACAGAAATTCTCCCCAGCAATAACAGTTATATTTTATCCCAACTTAAAATATGTTTTTTTTCAACTTCATTCCATGTCTTAATATAGTTACTTTAAAATAACATGCAATTAATATTTGTCATACCCGTGTTTCCCCGAAAGGAAGAAGTGTCTTACTTTCTTTTTATCCCCAAAAGCCCCACTATGTCTTACTTTCGGGGTACGGCTTATATTGATTGGAAAACAATTGTCAGTTTTATTTTAAGTATTTTAAGTATATTAAGTATTTTAAGTATTTTAAGTATTTAAGTATTTTAAGTATTTAAGTATTTTAAGCAGGAGGCGGAAGTGGGCAGGAGTAATATGTCTTACTTTCGGGGTACGGCTTATATTAGCCGACCCCCTGAAAACCCCGATACGTCTTATAATCGGGGGTGTCTTACTATTGGGGAAACACGGGTAGTTATATCCAGGTATCTAACCTTCTTTTCAATCTTCTCAATCCTAAAACCAAAGAATTAATTTGCTAATTTCAGCCTTCCTTCAATATAACACCAAGTAGACAAGATGCCAATCTTGCAATTAGGATCAAAGGCCTGGGGTTTTGTAATCTTGGCATAGTACAGTGGTTCTCAACCTTTCTAATGCTGCGACCCCTTAATACAGTTCCTCATGTTGTGGTGACCCCCAACCATAAAATTATTTTCGTTGCTACTTCATAACTGTAATTTTGTTACTGTTTGGAATCATAATGTAAATATCTGATATGCAGGGTGTATTTTCATTGTTATGAATTGAACATAATTAAAGCATAGTGATGAATTACAAAAACAATATAGCAATGCTTACTGGAGAAACTTACTCTTCCTTGCTCAAAAATATTGGGAGGGAGGGAAGGGGAATGAAGGAAGGAAGGAAGGAAGGAAGGAAGGAAGGAAGGAAGGAAGGAAGGAAGGAAGGAAGGAAGGAAGGAAGGAAGAAAGATTGAAGGGGAAAGGAAGGAGATGGAGAAGGAAGGAGATTGAAGGGGAAAGGAAGGAGATGGAGAAGGAAGGAGATTGAAGGGGGAAGAAAAGAAGGAAGGAAGGAAGGAAGGAAGGAAGGAGAGGGAGATTGAAGGAGAAGGGATGGAGTTGGAGATGGAGAAGGAAGGAAGGAAGGAAGGAAGGAAGGAAGGAAGGAAGGAAGGAAGGAAGGGAGGAAGGAAGGAAGGAAGGAAGGAAGACTGAAGGGGAAAGGAAGGAGATGGACTGCGGGCAAGCCGAGGTGGCAGCAAGCGTCGTGGGTCAGGCGCTCCAGGGCGGCCATGTAGGCACACAGGGTGAGGCCGCGGTGGCGCAGGTCCAGCACCGGCTAAGCCACCAGCTGGCCCGCCCCAAGGAAGGTCAGCCACGTGCCCACCTTTGCACCCAGCGCCCGCCGCTGCCCCACCAGCACCACCTCCGCCACCACCTTTCCAATGCAGCCCCGCTTGTCAAGCGGGCCCCACGGCTCCCACAGCAGCCGCCACAATGCACAAGGTGAGCACGAGGCAGGCGAGCACATATTTTCCGTGCTTCAGTGCCAGGCTCTCCATGCTGCAGCGCGACCCTGGAGAGCCTGGCTGATACAGGTGAGCACGAGGCAGGAGTGCACATGGACTCTGCTTTTTCAGCAGGGCAGAATTAAGTGCTGCTCCCCACCTCCCACCCCTGGTCCTCTTTTACTTACAAGTAGGAGATGGCGTAGTTGCTCAGCAGGGAGAGGTGAAAAATTCCTGCAAACTTGCCTTTGCTGCAGACAACTTGCATGTGCAATGTTTGCTGGCTGGGTCTTTTGGCGCACACTCAGCAGTGCAGAGACAGCTGTTAACAACCAGGTCTGGACAATTCCTATTGACTTTTGAAAGCCAATAGAATAGAGTCTATTGAATAGACTTTTAATCTATTCAATAGATTAAGAATGTAATAGATTAAGAGTCTATTCAATAGAGTCTATTCTATTGGCTTTCAAAAGCCAATAGAATAGAGGGTGTAGCATAGCTCATGGAAAAGTTGAAAAAAATCCATCAAAAAAAGGTGCCGGAATGCGGTTTTGAGCGTTCTATGAGAAAAAAAAGCCCTGGTCTTAGGCGACCCCTGTGAAATGGTTGTTCGACCCCCAAAGTGGTCATGACCCACAGGTTGAGAACCGCTGGCATAGTAGTATAGTGACCTTTACTTCTTTCTCGCACTATAATTCCAATCTGGAACTGCCTTGTTTGGCTACATCTAGACTGAAACAGCAATGAGAGACAAAGGACTTTTCCACAATGCTCCCTTAAGCTGCTTGTCTTCCTTGTGTAAAATGAATGTATAAATGAATTATTTCAACCTCTTCCTCTGCCTTAGCTGCAGTATTGACCAGATGTTCTCTGTGGATCACAGCCTCAAATTGGTGGATTCCCTTGCCTAGGATTCCACTTCATAGTTAGATAAGAAAAGAAACAAAATACCCCAGTTTTATTGCTATCATCCAGGCTGGAAGTGACAGAATTCTTGTCAATTTCACTGGGTTCAAAAAAATAAAAAATAAAAGGCAGGTCCATGGTTTCACAGTTCCACAATAAATCTTGTGTGTGCTTATCTCTGTGTGTGTGTGTGTGTGTGCATGTGTGTGTGTGTGTGTGTGTGTGTGTGTGTGTTTTAAAACGAGGTCTATCAATTCATTTTCATCTGGCAAATTGTAAAAAAATCACCTAAAGGTTTAGTCTTTCATAGTGCTGTTAAATATGCTACCAAGGAGGAGCTGAGGACCTTTCAGAGAAGTAAAGAT
Source organism: Bothrops alternatus (assembly GCA_034064705.1). Classification (NCBI taxonomy): domain Eukaryota; kingdom Metazoa; phylum Chordata; class Lepidosauria; order Squamata; family Viperidae; genus Bothrops; species Bothrops alternatus. Next base: position 15,561,995 of record JARGCV010000009.1, read on the forward strand.
ATTTATAATGTAGTAAGATCAAAGCCTTTAGCACAACTTCATCTGAGAAAGTTGTGGTGAAGGGACAAAATAATTCAGAAGCTGCAATGACAGAATTACAGTGGGAACACGCAATGTCAGAAGCATGAACATGGGAAAGTTCAATACAGTGAAAGGGGAAAAGAACCAACTACCCAACAACTGAGGCATCCGCAAAATGAAATGGAGTGGAGCTGGACACTTTGAACCAGAAGATCATATAGTTTAATCCTCATGACATTTAAAAAAAAAAAAAAGGAATGGTGTTGTTTTCATAGTCAGGAAAGCTAGAGCAAAGACTGTATCTTTGGGTAGAATGGAGCCAATGGACAAAATATTTAAGGTGACAGTTATCCAGATTTATATTCCAACCACTGATATGAAAGAAGAAGTTGATGAACACACCTGCCTAGACTTTGAGCTTGAGCTGCGCCTTCTTGGTGACCTGCACACCCTCCTGCATCCTCCGTTCACCCTCTCTAAGCCTTTTTGTGCTCACACTGCACCCTCCCTTGCTGTACTCACCCAATGCCTCCCCAACCACCCCTGAAGCCCCATGTCCCATTTTGCATCCAGCAGTAGCCATTTATCTGCCTGCTGGCCTGGTGGAAAACCACCTTGGACTTGCAACTTCCTGCCGGCTTCCCCACTGACTTTGGTTGTTAGAAGCTAGCAGGAAGTTGTAAAGAGGTCCTCACTTAACAACCTACGAACCTTGCTTTACCATGGCAGCAGGGACTGTGATTACATGATGTCACAGTTTACAATTGCATCACTTAGCGATAGAAATTCCAGTCTTAATCACTGCTCTCAATGTAGGACAATGTAGTTCATAGCTCTCAACAGACCAAGCACACAGAAATCAAATTGACCACATTATAGGTAGTCCTCGACTCACAACAGTTCATTTAGTGACTGTTCAAAGTTACAATGGCACTGAAAATAGTGACATGATTGTTTTTCACAGTTACAAGTGCTGCAGCACCCCCACGGTCATGGATGCTTGGCAACTGGTTCATATTTATGGGGGTTGCAGTGACCTGGCATTAGGTGATCCCCTTTTGCAATCTTCTGAGCAGCAAAGTCAAAGGGGAAGCCAGCTTCACTTAACAATCATGTTACTGACTTTAAAAATAGCAATGATTCACTTAGCAACTATGGAAAAAAGGTCATAAAATGGGGCAAGAAGTCACTTAACAAATGTCTCACTTAGCAACCTAAATTTTGGGCTCGTTTGTGGTTGCAAGTCGAGGACCACCTATATTGGTACAAAGAAGTGGTTATAACAGGAAAAATGTGATCGGGAGGTGAATCTGGAGCAGATCTCAAAGTGCTCCTATGCAGGTTCCAAGTCAGACTATAACAGAAGAACAAAGCCAATCAGGTTCCACAATACGATCTTGAACAAGATAGCCATCATTTTCAAGAAAAACATCATGAACCACATCCTGATCTCTTTGATGGAAATAAATACTTTTGCCCTGAGTCATTTAAGATTATAAAATTCATTATCATAATAAATTGTGCTCAATAGTGAATTAGCCATCAACAAACGTGGGGTTCATGACTTTATATGCTTTTGTGTTTTAGATTATATTTATTCTGCCATATGGCTTCCAAAATGTTTTCAATAAATAAAATATTATGCCAAAAGATCTAGTCATAGACCTTCAACTCAGCCCTTATTTTTCCCTTCAGTCATGACACCAACTTCCATATATTGCCACAAATGTTCATGTTTTATCATTAAGAAGTTAATTCATATGCATTTCACTTGTAATTGGGCAGTCACATCCATTATCATTTTGTCCAAATGCTATTCTACAAAATAAAAACTAAATCAACCCACGACATCACTTTCTTTTTAGCCTTACTGACACAACCTCATGTGTTTTGCCCTAACTTGTTTGGCTTAAAACATTTTCCATTTTTTATTTAAGAATTTTATTAAAATTATCACAGTATAAAATACAAATGAAAATAAAGAAGAAAGGAAAGGGGAAGAGGGGAAAAAAGGGAAAAGAAAGGTTTAGGTACAGAGGGAAATTAAAGAAAAAGCAATGACTTCCTACTTTTTTCAGCACAGTAAAATATAAAAAAAATATTCAGCATTTTACCAACTTTTTTCTCCCATTTTAAAGAAAATAATCATCAGAGCACCACAATTATAGAGAGTTCCAGTAATATATCACTATTTACTTCTTGCTACAAAAGTATTTTTATAACTAAAGCAGGATATTTGGGGAGGGTCAGATGTTCTTGTCCTAGCATACCACAGTTTGTAGTCTCCTGGTAGAAAATGTTTGGTCTCTGCTTAATTTTTAATGTATGTATTTGTTTTTATATTAAAATTCAATAAAATTTTAATTATAAAACATAATATCCCAACCTGAATTATATGTGTGTACAGAGAGATGCAGCTGTGATTTAATGACATATGTGCTTTTTGCTCTCCTCTCTATACTGTACATTTCTGGTGCAGAGTTTATACTGATTTTAACTTAAATAAAATGTAAGCATGTAAACAACTTAACTGTCTTGAATATTTTAGGCAGCTCAGTACAACTTTGCTGGGATACAGTTTAAAATGGCTGGTTTCAATATTTGAATATTTCAGCTATGAAACTTGTTGCACAAGATTAAAGATTCAGGAAAATATCCATCATTGTCCATTTTTTCAAACAGAATTACATTTGTTGATCTAATGACTTTTTTACAGTTGGAAGATCTCCAGCTTTAAGAAATCTTTATTGTCCCATATTGCTTTTGAGGCCCAAAATTATTTAATTCACAATTTAAAATTACCAGGCTAAAGGAGAATGTGTCAGAACTGCCCTGTTTTGAAAGCTGACCTCTGATTCCTACGGTCTGTCTCCTATTCTTCAGACAGTTCCCAAACATAAAAAATGATATCTCTCTCTTCTTACATCATGTCTGAGAAGATTTTTTTTTATTAAGGAATTTATTAGGAAACTTTGTAAAAGCCGTGTATACATCATCTTTATAGATGCAAGAACTGAAAAAAAAAATCAGTGCAAAGGAAATCTGATTCTTCCATACATTAAATTAATATGTGTGTGTGTGCGCGCGCACATATTAACAAGTTATGATTTTTTTTAATTCCAATGATAATTTGGTGGGCTTTATGGAAATATATAGTATTTCACCCCTATAAAAATATCAAAGTAATTATTAATCCAGTGTTTAATGCAGCATAACATATCCTTACCACAACAAATGTCTTCCAAATCTCAAAGAATTTTGGCTAAACATTGATATCACTGGATAGCATCTTTGGACTGCACCAAGGTTGAAAACCAATACTGTAACTATTAGTAATGAGAGACTAAAGAAAAGATTTAAAAGTTCTCAGGTTGTTCCTAGAGCTTCACTGACTAAAGAAAGCAAGGGAAGAAAGACATATGTGGAAGACAGAGATTTCAAGCAGCCCGAGAAGAAAGTAATACATTTATTTCCCCCCCCCCTTTCTCAGACAGAAACCTTGCACAATATATATTGCAATGGATCTAACTGTGACAGGCTGAATAATTTTGGTTTAAAATCTATTCGTCTGGATTCTATTCTATTAGGCTGGATTCAAAGTTTGTCCAAATTGTGCCACTAAAACCAGTGAGATCTGTTAGATTCAGTCCTCCTGATTTTAAGGGGACAAATCTATTTCAAGGTCTGCCCTAAACACAGTCAAGTCTGCTTCTAACCTTGGCTTTAGAAAGCAAACAGCAGACTATTAACCTGCTCAGCAGTGCTGAAGCACTTAATGGAGCTTCTATAACAAGAGGAAATCCACATCTAAAGAAGTATACCTTCCAGCTTTGGTGATTTGGTTTGGTAGCTTCCTAGAGATATTTGGACCACAGCATAACCCAAGCCCCCCTCCCTACAATGCCCAAAACATCTCCTAATGAGCACAACTGGCTGAGGAACCTCTGAGCATCAAACTCCATGCATCTGGAAGACTGCCAGGCATCCATTTCTACCTATTTACAAGATTTATTCGTTTATTTATTTTTGACCTGGTGTAGGTCAAAAAGATAGAGGAGTAAGTGAGCTCAATTCTAGTGGCTTTATGACTTCATCCCTGCAGGCTAAGGTGTCAGTTACTGTCAGTTATCAGAGTGAAGATGCCTTTCTAGGAATAAGTTGCTCTTCAGTAGCAATCCTGGACTCTGGGGAAGCTTCCCTCTTTTTGTAGCCAACTCTCAGAGAGGTAAGTGGGGGTGAGAGTTTGGGTTAGGTTTAAGGTGGGGGTGAGGGCAAGAGGGTGAGGGCAAGGGTGAAAGGTTGAGTTGAGGGACAGGCTGAGAGGGAGAGTGAGGTTGAGACTCAGAGTCAGGGAGAGGGGGACAGGGAGGGGAATAATTATGGGAATGGGATGAAGGCAAGAAAAGGTAAAAAGGGAAGGAGAGCAGGGAAGGGAGAAGAAAGATGGGGAAGGGGAGGAGGACAAAGATTTGGAGAGGGATGGGAAGAGAGGCGAGGTTGAGAGGGGAAAGAGGCAGGACAGGGAGGGAAGGGAAAGGAAGGGAGGGGGATAAAGAAGGGGAGGGGGGCAAAGAAGTGAAGAGTCTGTTAGGAGAGGGAAGGAAAGGGGGACAGGACAGGGAGAGGATAGGCACAAATAGGGAGGGGGAATTCTAATGTCATTAAGACTTTATACAGGCAGGTTATTATCAGAGGGGAGAGGAAGGGAGGGTGGGTGGAAGGGAGATGATGAGTGGTGGGGAGGAGATGGGAAGACGTGGGAAGGGGAGGGAGATAGGCAAGCTGAAGAAGAAGGAGTGGGGAACACAGAGTGGGCCAAGGAGGAATATAAAGGTGAGGTGAGAGAGAGTGGATAGGGAAAAGAATGGAGGAGAGGGATAGGGAAGGGGGAATTCTAATGTCATAAAGACTTTATATATGCAGATTTTTATCAGAGGTAAATGAGAGAGAGGAAGAGAGAGGGTGAGGGAGTTAGGGAGGAGATGGGGAGAACCAGGGAGGGCAGGGGGATAGAAAGGAGGAAGGAACAAAGAGGGGACAAAGAGGTAGAGTGAGCCAAGGAAAAGAGGCAAGGGGTCAAGAGGCAGGGGGCAAGAGATAAGGGAATGGGACAAGGAGAAAGGTGGGTAGGAACAAATGGGGTGGGAATTTAAATGGACTTCATCCATGAAACGTTCCAGAGGTAAGAGAGAGGAAGGGAGAAGGAGAGTGAGGGAAATGGAGAGGAGAGGGACAGAAGCAGGAGGAGGATAGGTAGGAGGAAGGGGAGGTGGACAAAGTTGAAGTGGGAGAGGGAAGAGGGAGCAGGACTGAGGAAGAATAAGTGCAATAGGGATATGAAAGTGGATAGGGAGGAGTGAGAGAAGCGGAGAGGGTTGAGTAGGGATATGGGGAAGTGAATTTGGAAGGGAGTGGGACAAAGGGAAGGGAAGAGTAGAAGGGGCAAGGACAGTGGAACAGGTTTTCCTCCCCCTTTCTCTTCCCCTCCCCACTCCCTTCTCCCCATCCCCCACACCTCTAACTAGAATTTGAATAGTTTGGTTTCTCTTCAGATTGTACAAATTGTTTGTCTTTTTTCCTAGAATTAGAATAGAATAGAATTAGCATTAGAATAGAATAGGACAGAACAGAACAGAACAGAACAGAACAGAACAGAACAGAACAGAACAGAACAGAACAGAACAGAATAGAATAGAATAGAATAGAATAGAATAGAATTGGAATTATTTACCTTTCTTCTTTGGTGACATCCAATTGCAGAAAATCCTACCTTAAGCAATGTAGGAGAGAAAGGAAAATAATATTTTAATGAGCTATTTATTCTAAAGATTATTTTTAAAAAAAACTTTCTAAACTTGGAATTAGTCTGGAATGTTTAATTTCTCCACTGAATAATAAATAAAAACAACATCTCATAAATTATCCAGAACTTTCTTGGCTCACTTTCTATACATGGCCTTGCTCATAATAAATGCCAAAATTACATTGTTAGATTTATTGCATTACACTCTTGCTGTGTTTATTCTCATTAAGTTACAAAATTCATATTCAACATGTATTGCTTTCTCACTTATTGTTCACATTAACCCAAGCATCTCTGGTTATGGAAATGTCAAAGATGTAGCTGTTTGCTAAATCTACTTTTGGAAAAATGGCTAGATGTTTGTGAAACATGGTTTTGATGTAATATATTGAAAAGAGAGTGTGAAAAGTTCTGGAAATATTGAGTGTGATTATGAATGAAGGAAGGGTAAAGGGAAAAAATAATGATGGTGTACCTGCATATTTCAAATATTAATCACCCAGCAAGTTATTCATTTGAGAATCTGTAGAAAATCTGCTGGATCAAATTTTATTCACAGTGATCAACCAGATCCAATTGAGAACCTTACAATCAATTAACCAGATCTCTATGAAGTCCTATAAGCAGAGCATGATGCAATAATCTTCTCCCACTACTGTAACTAAGCAACCAGAGATCCTAAAGTAGTATCGACTACTAAAACTGTTAGTAACTAATAGCCATATCCTTCAGTGATTTGTCAATGCATGTTTTAAAATCATCTACTTTTGTAGGCATCATGAATTCATTCATGTAACTTGTGATAGCAATGACCATAGTTTAAGCAAACATTGTTCACATAATCTATATGAAGCAAGTCTTAGCTCATAACACACCAGATCTAACTGTGGTTGAAAAGGAGAAGGTGTGAATAACTGATGTCACAATACCAGAGGATAATAGAACAGAAGACAAAGAATTAGAGAAGATCAGAAAGTATCATGACCTGAAAATCATATTGAAAGATTATGATATAAACTGGTGATCGTGCTCCTAGTAATTGTTGACACAGTGGGTACCATGCCAAAAGATCTTGAATGGCACTTAGAAAATACCTGCATTGACAATATTTCCATCTGTCCATTACAAAAGACCACATGGCTTGGATCCACACGTATACTACACTGACACATTAGAACATCCTAAGTTCTTTGGAAGAACTCAATGCGTATGAAGGCCAACATCAGCTAAGGAACTAGCTGATGATTTCACATTGTTGTGTAAATGATGATGATGATGATGATGATGATGATGATGATGATGATGATAATGATGATGACGACGATGACGATGATGATGATGATGATGATGATGCATGGGAGAGTAGCAAGGCAAAAGTTGTTATTTATTAAGAACATTGATCCTCCTCTCAATTGGCCAGAAATAAGCAGATTACCCTCCAGATGTCTATTGAAATGTTCTATGGATAGATGAGGCACAAAGTAGAATGTCTGGTGGAAATTCATTTCGAATTAAATATCTCATGCCAATCAGGTCATGTCATGGTAACGGTTTAGGGGTGCTTTTATACCTTAATAACAAGCTGATTCATCATTGCTAAAGCAGTATGAACATATTGATTTATTCAAAAGATCTGCATGTTATGTCTATGGAGATTCTCAGCCACCCAGGTCATAGTTATCCCAAGGTGCTTTTTCAAGAGGCAACTGGACTTTCTTATTTTTCTTATTTCCTCAGAGCTGAAGAAACTTCTTGGACGAGAAGTGAAACGTCTTCAAAGTAAAATAAGAAAGTCCAGTTGCCTCTGAAAAAGCACCTTTGGGATGGTCTGCATGTTATATTATATAAAATATTTTATCTGGGTGGTTAATAAGAGATAAACAAACAAAAACGCAAAAGAAACCCTCTGCTATGGCTACTACCAAGAACCGTAAGAGTCCCATCACAAAACTACACATGCCAGACTCCCCTCCCCTCCTGAATCAGCCCTACATCAGAGACTTCTACAGGAGAGCATCCAGGCATCCAGCCATTGGGTGGATCATTCCCAAGTGGGTCATTCAGCAAAATGTTGAGCCCAAATGTACAAGCATGTGTAGATATAGGTCTTAGACTGGCCAAGTTGTGAGAGCCCATAGAGTAAAGTGTCCATGCTGTTCATATTTCAGTCCTAAAATATTAGTGGCTTGAAATTGTTTGCCATAGAGAAAAGACCAACTAAGCAGCAATGTGAGAGAGTGGATCACCACTTACAAGAAGCGTTTGGCTGTAGCTATTGAGGTAAAAGAAATGTTACTGGGCAATTATTTTCTCATACTGACATATCACATGTTGAATGACTTTCTTTAATGAAAATGTACCAAATTTTTTTTTAATTCTTTTATTGAAACATTCAACATCAAACATAAGACCGTATTGAAAAGCAATCATCATATAACCTGCAGTACAACACTAAGAATTATTCTTTGTAAACGTCTGACTTGGTAAACATTCTTCACTTCTCACTTCAAGCCTCTATTATACACCTGTTACAATTTTTTATCCTATATGTTTTGATGGCTATCTATACTATATCAGCAAGACTCCTTATATCTCAGTCAGAGCCACATGAAGCTCTGCTAAGTCCTTATTTCCAAAGATTTGCAAACATTTAAAAAATATAAAGGTCCAAGTATTTTTTCCGCAGGGCTCTGTGCAGGAAAGAAAGTGCGAGTTTTAAGACTTTAGATATGTCTTTTCATTTTAGCGTCTATGTATATTTTTCAAAATCAGAAATAATCTCTGATCTTCACCTTTCTTACATGGAGAAAAGAGCTTTCCTCAGTTCTGAAGCTACCCATCAGATCAGTCACACAGGTCAAGCAGCAAACAACAGACTTCATCACAGGAGGAATACAGATATGGAGAAATACAACACATGAAATGGCTCTTACTTTAGAGTTGCAGGAAGCCTTCAATTGAGTTGCATAATTTTCTCTTCCTGGATTAAACACAGGATATTCAAATAACAAACCCATAAAAAACACTGTTCAATAGGTTTGTATAAAACTGATGTTTTGGGTTTTCTGAAAATAGTTATCTCCAAAATCTTAAGTCACAGTTCACAGTTTTTCTTTAATATCAAGAAAATAACATAAAAACTAATTTAACTACATTTCTCATAAATAAAAACTAAATCTACAGTTAAATTCTCTCAATGTGTATATGTATATTAGTGGCAGATCTAAAAGCATAGTTGAAATAGAGCTGACCTACTGCAAACTAAGTGGATTTTCTCTAGCTAGTGTCTTTGTGCTATGATTACGCGGGTCTAGCCAAACTGATTTTGTGATTTTGCCTAACATGTACAATTTGTTTTCTATAAATGAATTGCAATGTCTTGATCGATAGGACAAAATGAATGCAAATTTAACTGAGTCTATAAAAGCGGCTTCTGATCTTCATTTGAGACTGATCTGAACATGACCACCGAAAGTTGAGCTCAATGAGGAATAATACAGTGAAATCTACACCATGGGAAACAAAAGTAGAGCTGTGTGTGGAACAGGAGATCTTCCAGTTTTCACAGCAAGGTGGGCTGCACGTAATACAAAGGGCTGAACATCAGTGTGGGTATTTTCATTGTGCTGCCATCCTGTGGGATAATTCAGCTAGTGTGGGCTTGAGAACTGGTAGGGCTCAATGGATACCGAAGAATGCTAATATGGATACCAAATGATTTGGATTTCTAACCAAAAATTCTTGGGACCACACTGAACTGCAAATCCTTTGCTTCAGTGCCATTACTATTCCCGCTAAGCAGACAATGTGGGTCTAACCCCCTAGCCCTCCCTTTAAATCAGGGTGTGAAGCATAAGGGAAAGAAAGATTCAAATTAATAATTCATTCCAAGCAACCCCCTGGAGCAGTTTTACTATGATATGCTATGCAGAATGCTTCAACACACTAATTAATATTTTCAAAGTGTTCCATGAGCTCCTTTTAAAAGCACTTTTGCTTTCTATTGAGCGTTCTGCATTGTAAATAAGATCAACTCTGTCTCCAAAAACTATTGATGAGCTATTCCCTGCAGCTGATATTTTACAAATATAGAGAAATTTCCCCTTACATCAAAAATAACCAAACCACTTTTTTTTGGCATCATATAGGTAGCCTAAACGTCTTTTATTCCAAAATTAACAGGGATAAATTATGCTCCCTTTGAGAGGCAAGTAACTGCACAACTCAGGTGAGCCCAAGAGATATTCTGTAATTTGCACTTAATGATTGTATTGCAGAGTCCCCATTGCATTGCTCTTTCAGCTAACAGCGAAATAAAGTCACTGTAAATAACTTAATATTTAAACAGAAGCAAATTCTTGTTTTGTTTATAATAATGATTACAATGCTCAGCAACGAATTTGTTCTTAGATGCAGTGACTGAATCAACCTATGTATCTGCCATAATAATTCTCATTACTACAGGCTCTTTCTTTTAAGAGGTATTAAGGAATAGATTGATGAATTTTAATAGCAAAAACGGCTGATAAAAGTATCTGAAGACATTTATTTTTTAATGCTTTGAATGACTATTTCTTTCTTCAACACCTTGGTGACTTCTGGAAGTGGTCAGATTGATGCCAAACTGGTTAAGATTAGTCTTTTCTTTGGGAAGACAAGTCATTTGGGCTTTCTGACTCCAAGGCTAAAGGATTGTCACGTCTGGCATCAAGAAGAAATTTTTCTTTCTCAGATCTGATTAGTTGAGGATACAAGGGGATTTGTCTTTTTGTTGGCTTTTTTCCAATTCCCTTAGATCAAGTATTTCTCAACCTTGGCAATTTTAAGATATGTGGACTTCAACTCTCCAAATTCCCCAGCTGATATGCTGGCTGGGGAATTCTGGGAGTTGAAGTCCATATATATTATAAAGTTGCAAAAGTTGAGAAACACTGCCTTAGTTAATACACCATCGCTAATGAAAACCGCTGTCAACATGAATCCTACATGGTGTTATTGTTGGAAATTATAGAGAAAAATTGTATACCCAAATAATAAATGCCAGACAGATTGCAGTATTATGTTGACAGCACTAACTGCAGTATAAGCTTCCTTATACTGCAATTAAAAGCTACTGAGTCCATACTTGGACTGTGACTTGTATTCTTTGCCTTGAGACCTATGGTATAACACAGCAATAGAACACTTGTTCTATGAGCAAAAGATCTCAGATACATTCTCAAGCATCCCCAGGTGGGACTTAAAAAGGCTGCTGTATAACGCCTTTGAGGACTCCTGTGAGTTGACATAACTCATACAGAACTAACTAAATCAATGGTTTAAATCAGTATAAGGCAGTCTCCTGAAATGTGCTAGGTATAAGCATTGTAAAGATTCATCTGAACCTGCTGTGTTTCTAGTACATATATTCTTTGTCTTAGGTGTGCTTTAGACATGTGGAGCTCTGCTCCCATCTGTTGCTAATTCTTTCTATTATCTAAATTAACCTATTGAGAATACATACAGCAATATGGGGGGAAAAGTTCTCATTATGCAGGAAGGCTGGTTGTTTAGAAACTGATGTCTCTGTGGCTGTCCAAGATACTGTATCTCATGAAGAAAGGTAAAACGTGAGATCCTTTATCTGTTGTCACTATATATATGTATGTGGTTACAGTTCTAGTGGTGTCACTTTTTGGCTTTCCTGTATCCCTATAAATCATAGCAGACTGTGGCCTCACTGTGAAATTTTACTATCAGTTTGAATTATTTCCCCCCCCCCATCCAACTTCTAGGCACTCAAGCTAGATTGCATGAGATACATAACAGCCAATTTCCATATGTGCATGGAATCTGGAATTTTATCGGCATTACCTTAGGTTGTACAATTTTACATCTGTAGCATGTATTATTTTTAGTACCTCTGTAGGACTTTTGTTCTATATATGACTGTTGCCTTGACTGAATACACCAGAGTTCTACACTGACAGAAAGAGGACAGGAAATAACCAAACTAATAGCAACAGTTATTATGCCTTCAGGATATAACAAAGGAATATCTCTATTTAGAAATAGACATGTGTATCAATATTTCTGAAAGGAACATGAAAACATGTATCTCTTGTCTTGCACAAACATTTTGTCTCAATTAAGCTGGTGTTTGTTTGTTTTTTTAAAAACAGCATTTTTCCTGCTTTCCAGGTAACATCTGGCACATACAAAATCAGTTGCAACAAGTCAGACTGCTAAACTGCTAAAATAATGAAATATTACAATACTTACATACTTTTCAAGGAAACTATAGCCTATTTCAGCATGTGTTGCACTATTATGATTTCTTTATGAATTTTTTTAAAGCATCCTACAACTTCTGAAAAAAAGCTGGGAGAGATTATTATTAAAACATGGACTTCATCTGTCTCTCTCTCTCTCCTCAGAAATAATGCAGCATCAGCTGCATGGCCGCTTTTCTGTGCCTCCGAATCCACAACCCTCATGCCGATTTGGGCTGCTCATTTAAGAGCACCTTCTAAATCCAGCGGCAACTGAGGAAGAACCGAGGCTTTCTCTCTGATCTCATTCAAAATTCGTTCTTGGAGGTAATTGCCATTTTCATGCAAGTGCTCTGAGCAGAACAAAGGGATTGCCTTTCAGCTGGAGAGTACCCAGGAACACAGATGGAAAGGGCTGGAAATTGCCAGCCAAGTCTGGAAATCATTGGGCCATTAGGAATGTAGAGAAGCTAACTGTGAAGGAATTAGGAGAGAGATTTGGTCTCAGGAATGTTGTACAAAAATGAGCGCTTGTTACCTTCTCACTGCAAGCTTAGCTGAGGAGATTTTTGTGTGTGTACGTACCTTGAGGTGAGTTTTTGACTCCTGGCAACTGGTTGGACAGGTCCCTGCAGTTTTCCTGGCAAGATTTTCAGACCTGCATCCTTCCTAAGGCTGAGAGAGAGGGACTGACCCAAGATCACTTAGTTGGCTTTGTGCCTAAAATGGGATTAGAACTCATGGCCTCCTACTTTTTAGCCTGGTGCTTTAACTACTGCACCAAACTAAGTCTCTAAGATTTATATTCTCACATTCATTCATTCATTCATTCATTCTCTCCCCCCCCCCCCCGCTCTCTCCCTCCCCCCCTCTTTTTCTTTCTTTCTCTGATTGATACTGATCCTTTTACTCAGCACAATTCTTTCATCCAGCAACACAAAGATAAATATTCAAGTTCACCACAAGTGCTGAGAGAATAATCCTATTCTTCTGATATTTCCTACTATGGAAGCAGCTTTGGGGGAAAGGTCCCTTCTCCCGTAAAGTAAGGGACTCCATCAATACAAAATGAGGTAGGCTGTTCTCCTGAAGAAGCCTTTGCTTACACACTACATCTGACTCTAGAGCTTCTATTTACATATCTTGGAGCAAGCTGTTGGCATATAACTTATTTGGTTCATTAATTGTTTCTAACATTCTTTCAAAACATGGGAATTAAATATGATCCTCAAAATCATGGAGGGGGTACAACAGGAAACAACTGGTTTCCTGATCAAATTAATGGCAGGAAACCAAGTATTTGGCCCTTATTAGTGAATAATCTTACTATGCCTAAAAATTACCCATTCACAATCTATGCACTTTTGTTTTAAGTTCCAAGAACCAAACCAGAATACATGAAGGAATAGTACCATATTTTATTTTCTGCAGGTCTGTCTATCTGTCTGTCTGTCTATCTACTATCTATCTATCTATCTATCCATCATCCATCCATCCATTCATCCATTGTATATTTATTACTAAATATAAAGGGCTAACATTCACATACCTTAAATTACAGGTAAAGAATGACAACTTGAACCCAAGTAGGCATTCTTTGCTTTATTGCTTTGTTTTCAAATTCTTTTCTACAAATGCCTGAAACCAGACTCAACAGGAGTCCCAGCAAACAGAGTGGAAACCAAGCCAGTCACCTTCAGTGGGCAGAGGAAATATTTAAGGGTGTGTTGTTATTGTTATTTAAAGCAGTGTGAATATTGCCTTCTGAAATTAAATGGATTGTAAAGTATCGCACTTAACTGCCCTCTATTTGGTGTTTTAGTTATTCAATAATGTAATACAAAGCCGTGTTTTGGGGGGAGGGGGGGAACAGGTGATTTGTCATATCTCTAAAGGCAACATTGGCTCACTGTCACCTATGGCTCTATTGCATTGCCTTTAGATGTGTTTTAAACAGCAGGAAAGAGGATGTCAGATGTTGATCCTTTCTTTTATACTAGCCAGTCTGTCATACAATTTCATTTAGAAATCTAACCAAGGCAAAATTGCTGTTTTCCTTCCATGTTGTGAAACCTGGCTACATAAATTAATACTCTACTTAAGTCATTGTATGGTTAATTAATATATTTTTGTCTAGAGTTTCAGTCATGTCAACCTTCTACTCAGTAAGATATTTACACTTTTCTTCCTATATTTTGTTGTATATATAAATAAGCACACACTTATTCCTTTATCTGGATGATAAACTGCAATGCTAGAGAGGGAAAAAGCTAGACATGTGACTCTGGCATTTGCTAGCACAAACATAGCATGCCCTTATCACCAACATTCACACAAATGCAGTCTAAAATATGTGCTTGGACACTCATGGAACAATAAACATATGTGGAGAGGCTGCAGACCTGGAAATGATTCTCCACAGCTCTGGCCTTGCTGGTGTGCTGTGATTGGCAGTCTCGCCCCCATATCACTTCTTGAGTGGAAAAGGCCATTGTAATAACTGAAGACAGGTGTTTTTTTAATATATTAAATTTAGATTTCCGCTTTCTGTGAAATGACTATAATAGCAATAAAGACTTCAGTTCAGGAGGCCATTGTTGTAAACTAAAGTTTCGTAATCAGCTCCTCTGTGCCTTTGCTTGGAGAGCCTTGGTATGTAACCTGATCATTGGCTGATATCTAAGGAGGAAATTTTGCTTTCCTTTTCCTTCTTAAATGTGTTTCTGTTTGTTTTTCCACATCTGGGTAATTTTGTGTGTGTGTGTGTGTGTGTGTGTGTGTGTGTGTGTGTGTGTGTGTTGCTGCTGCTGCTGTGTATTTCAGTGATCTGACCTGATGTCAGAATGTTTCTATCAAATTGGGCAAAGGTTGTGGAAGCTCCAGTCTCCCCAGAATTCAAATCCACAACTCCTCGTGGAATAACAACAATTATAATAAAGCCTGAAAGGAACTTCATGCAGTTCTGATCCAGTAGACAATTTTGTCCAGTAGATCATTTTTTTTACAGTTAGGGACATCTAGAGAAGTTTAGCTAGCTTTCATGCCCACTTTTCTATCTTCGCTTTTCCGCCGCCGCCCCCCCCCATTCTCCCCCTGCCTCAATCCATAAGCGCACCATCTTTTCACCCATGTTCTTGTTGGCTGCTGGAACTGTTGAGAAGCTTAAGACTGCCATCTTGTGGACCAAAATGGTCAGTGAATGAAGGATGTTTTATTTTATTTATTTATTTTAGGATGTCACTGAAATTTGGGCAGTATTTTTGTTTTGTTTTGTTTGCTTGTTTACTTAGCCTTGTTTAATTAGAGTGGTCATTAGTGATCATGTTCCACTTGGGATTTTCCAAATGGTTTGGGCCCCATTATCTCTTTATGAAGCCAGACTTTAGAAGCCATGAGTGCTGAATAATACAGAAAATTCAGGGTTGAGGTATTTCAGTTTAAAATTGGCAATGGATTTTTGTTTTAATTGTGCCCTTGATATGGCCTTTTAAATATATGCCAAAGTGGGGCAACTTTAAAACAAGAAAATGATCAGAAATGTGGTCATCTAATAGATCGAATGAGAAAAACATTATTTCTCTCCTCCAACAAAATGTAATAATCAAGAGCCTTCAGTAGATCTTGGATATTTTTCCAGTATAGACATATTTCTTTTATTTTCTTAAAAAGTCTATTTTTTGTTGTTTATTCTGGTTTATCCGTTTTTATTTATAAGATTTTTTGTAGAGGGTACGGGTATTTTACATTTTTGTTGTTTTCAATGGCAAATCATTTTGACTATGATAAATTGAGAAATTCAGAATTTTTTATTAACTAAAAATGCATTTACCAAAGGCACCATCTAAAATTAATTTATTATTTTTAAAGAAATTATGGGAGACAGAGATATACTTAATTTCAGTTCTCTTACCCTTTTTAAGAAAATAATTGAATATCTTATGTTTCTTTTTTTTTCTCCCTCAAAAATATTTTTTTAATCTTTTAGCTAGCTTGCTTGTTTAAAAACATAGTTCAGTACTGTATAATAGATCACAGGCAACTGGTGAATTTGCTTTTCTTTTGCTTTTCTTTATTAATAGAAGTAGACCCATTATATACCAAATGGGTCTATTTCACCACTGAATCAAGTTGTATAACTATGTTGCTCTTATTTTAACAAGATAACAAACCTATATATTTTTTGCAATGTAGCATGTCTATTCAAATGTGTCACTGACGATATTTTTCCTAGGTGCATATGTATAGGATTGCAAAACTGAACTGCATGTTTCTAATTAATATATTGATATTGTACATTTGTTATAAAAGCATATACCTTAATTTTAAGCCCATGAGAATTCATATAATTTATTTATAAAAAAATAAACTGTATTTTAATCATTTGCTTTTTATTGGAAAATAAAAGAAACATCTTCCAGAGATCCATGCAAGGAAGCAGTAATATTTTGTAAATCCCACAAGAACATAGTTTTGTTATTCCCTCAACTAATCCTACCACTATCAAATCAATCGTGGTGTAAAATCAATCCCAGATAAAAGAAAAAAAAGATATAGTAATTAAATTACCTTCACTCTGCTTCTTAATATATTTTTTCCTAGCAAAAAGCTTCTTAGATTATTTCACAGGACTTTTGAAAACATCTTTGCAAGTGGAGTTTCTTGAAATGTTCCTCTCCTTTTTTTTCCCCTCACTCTCTCTTTGTTGTGTCTTTGTTTGTATACTGTATATCCTGAAAAGATTATCAAAATTCAGAGTCAGTTAAATAGCTCACAAGTGTCAGAACTTCCCTTGGACTCGTATTTCAGAGCAATTTTGAATACATTCTTAACCATAAACAATTGATAGCGATATGAGAGGGGAAATGTCAGAGACCATTTTAGAATAAAACCTATTCTATCTTAGAAGAAGCTTATTCTCTGGAGTTCACACAGGAATTCTACTGCTTTGTTCAAGTAGAATCCTCGGATTATACTAGAGAAACATTCACTTCCATTTTAAAAAGCAAGAATATTGTGAGAAAAAACATGCTTTTAAATGACTTAAAGAGTCACCTGAAAATAATTCATAACTAAATTTCCTTCATATGCAATTAGGAGCAAAGTGAGTTTCAATTGTGTAACTTTCAACTCTGTTCTTCTCTATAGCAAAATAAAAAGAATTTTTTTTCAGAAGTTCACATATTTATCTCTACTTTCAAAGCATAATCACGTGAGTGGCCCTGATAAATAATACAAAAAGTATATAAGACAAGTTGTTTTTAATTTTACTGAAACATCAAAGCATCAAGCGTGTTTTAACATCAAATTAAATCAGAAAGCATTTTTGCAGTTTAATTCAAAACTTAGGCTCAGACAATTAAGAGATTCCAGAGGAAGGAAGCAAATAGAATCTCCATCCTATTTATAAAGGTCACTGCACCTGAGATTTTGTACTATTTATGTGTTTATTGTGCATGGAGGGTATGTGCTGAAGATAATTTGGAAATATTAAAAATGATCCTCCAGTTGTTGTTGTCAAGTATATCGAATAGATACTTTTCCCCTGCTTCTCTCCAACCAAAAGATGCAGCTTAAGAATTACTTGCCTGAATTCTTTTCACTCAAAGAGCTGTACAAAAGTCAATTTGGACATGTTTAAATTAGATTCTTCCCTAGTGAGACTGAATGAAACAATAGGCTTGAGGTCTAACCCAGTTTAAAAGACTACTGTTACAGACTCCAGGTTTTAAAGTACTGACAATGTCCATCAGCCATCACTCTGTATCTATTTAGCTCCAACTAAGTGCCCCAAATGTATGGCCATTTAGGGTCTGGAGCAAGCCCCATTTAATGGGCATTATTTCTATTACTATGTTTGTCATCCGTCATAGGATGGTAATAAAATTTGCAGCTCTTTTGCTTACACTAGTGGTGTGATTTACCTAGTCTAATAGACAATGCAAATGCCAAAAGACACGTATACATCTTCATTATATAAGCTAGGGCTTGAGTCATGTTCCTCCAGAGACAGTTTTATTCATTTTTATACAATTTGCCTACTGTACAGTACAGATGGTTTATATTAAATAAAATGTCTATTTACTTCCTCCTTTTTTTAGTTTCTGTGATTAAATTGCTTTAAAATGATGGCGTATTGTGTTCTCTCATCTCGTGACTTAATTTAGCTCTATGAGCACCAGTCATAACTTGAAAACCTGGTTCTGCCTACTTGGAAACAGATATTTTGACTACATGCTGAGTTTTCTTCTTTTATACTTGCTACTGCATTAGCTAGGCAGCAATTAATGTCAGGAGCCTTAACTATGTAGGTTATTTTCTAAATATGTATTTAAACATAGTATAAGGAGCATCATTGGTTATTAATATCAGAAAAAGATTGCTATATTATTTCTCTTGCTATTTTACATTCATACTGATGTTGACAGGGCAATACCTAGCATAATATGGGGGGGGAGGAAATGTAGACAAAGAGAAATATGCAACTATACTGCCATCAGGTGGCTACAGTAGATATATCTTCCACAGAGATATCTCTTCTACAGTTAGCTAGTTGACAAAGTTTCAAAGTTCTTTTTGTGTTCGTATTTACATTAAGGCAAAGTATTATAGCAGCCAGAAAAGTCATAAAGGAATCATCATAATCAAATATATAACTATGTCATAGAGTTTATAGGACTTGCGAAGGAAAACTATCACAATGAACTTCTACATAATTTGAATGCTTTCAAATCCCCATGCCCTGAGGAAACATATCCTAGAATCCAGGCAGTCCTCGACTTACAATAGCTCATTTAGTGACTGTTCAAAGTTACAATGGCAACTGGAAAAAGTGACTTATGACCGTTTTTCACTGTTATGACCTTTGCAGCAGCCCCTATGGCAGGGGTTCTCAACCTTGGCAACTTTAAGACTTTAAGAATTCTGGGAGTTGAAGTCCACAAGTCTTAAAGTTGCCAAGGTTGAGAACCCCTGCCCTATGGTCACGTGATCAAAATTCAGATGTTTGGCAACTGGTTCATATTTATGACAGTTGCTGTGTTCTGAGGTCATGCAGTCATGTTTTGCAACATTCTGATAAGCAAAATCAATGGGGAAGCCAGATTCACTTAGCAATGGGATTACTAACTTAACAACTGCAGTGATTCACTTAGCAACAGTGACAAGAAATGTCATAAAATGGGGCAAAACTCAATTAACAAATGTCTCACTTAACAACAAAAATGTTGGGCTCAGTTGTGGTCGTAAGTCAAGCACTGCCTGTATTGAAGGAACTGGTTAAATAGCTGGCAGGACCTCTGCCAGTCACCTTTGAGAAGTGCTGGAGAATTGTGGAGGTGACAGAGAACCCAAGAAGAATAAATGTCCTTCTCTTTAAGAAATAAAAAATAGGAACCCAGTCATGATCAACTAGTGAGCGTAACACTGATCCCCAGAAAACTGCTAGGGGAACATTTTGAAGACAAAGCCATGATTGCTAAGGGCCAACATGGTTTTGTAAAAAATAATCTGAAATAATTCTTGCCTTCCTCTTTAACAGAGTAACTACTATAGTGGGCAAGAGGAATCCTGTGCATACAATCTACCTTGATTTATGCATAGTTTTTACATACGTTTTTATTTATAGTATTATTTAACATTTTTATAAATGACCTGACTAACAGGCTATTTATGAAATTTGCAGGTGAAGCAAACTTGGACAGTCTGAAAAACTTTCAAGACAATTGAATGAGTATGAAGTCTAATCTGGATAGATTACATGACTGGGCTAAATTGAGCAAGGTATCCTTTAACAAGGATCAAAGTAACGTATTGCAGAGGTCCCCAACCTTTTGGGCACCAGGGACCTGTGCCATGGAGAAAGATTTTTCTGCAGATCAGAGGAGGTGTGGTTTTGAACATTGCCTGCATCCCAAGGATGGAGCTTTGCTTGTTTGTGCGGCCCGCTTGCTGACATGCTGCGGACTGGTGCCAGTCCACCGACCGGGGGTTGGGGACCCCTGTCGTATTGCATTTAGGGAGAAACAATATAGGACATACATTCAAGATGACAGACTTGTGATTTGAAAATACTACTTTTTTTGCCAAAAATGTTATTGTTGTTCTTGTTATTTTAACAACAAAATGCTCAAAGCACACCATGGTGTTAGGGTAAACAATCATCCAAAAGCAAAACATTTATACATACTTCAATCAATACCTCTGGTATTCCCTCTCTTTCCCCTTAACTAACATAATTTATTTAAAATAGTTCAATCTGATTTAAATTTAGTCAACTTTACCTACTTCTAACACTTTAAAAAGTTTATACAACCGTAATCAAATTAACTTTAAATACAAACTCTATCAGTTCGGGTATTCCTTCCAAATATATTCTAGTACCTTAGTTTTTATTGTAAATTTTATTTAACTCTTCTTCCAATAATATCCCTTAATTAAACTAAAACATTAATCTGTCCTATATATATATCTAATCTATCAACTAATCAATCTCTTATAGCTAACAGATAAACTCAAATCTTAAATTTTTCAATCCATTAAACATAATTCAGCTCATATCCAATTAAATTGTCATAACCAATAACATCAATCTTATCAAGCAAAAATCATCTTATTAAGTTAGTTCAAGATTACATAATAATTTTCTTACAAATAACCCTATTATCCTAAACAAAAAAAGAAAGAAAGAAAAAAAAGAAAAGAAAAAGAACAAATACATTCTTAAAGGATTTAATATGTATTTCATTAGTCACTTCCTTTTTCTCTTATATCTCTTTTTTAAACTAAAGTGTTAATCTGTCCTAAAGCTATATAAACCATCAATCAACTTTAAACTAACAAGATAACATCAAACTTTAAGATATTTCAATTCATTAATCATCAAACAAGTAAATCATCAGTAATTTCCATGTAGCTAAATTTTATATCTTCCATTAATCCCATTTTTCTTACATCTAACTTATAATCTTGGTCCTTAAGTCAGTCCATAGTTCTAGATTGCCTTTAGTCCATTACTCAAAGTTTTAACTTTCATTTTATTAAAAATCTTATTCTGGGTTTTTTCAAATGCCAAGTAGGTTTCCACAACAAAGCTTCCTTTCCAACAGATAAGTCTCTCTTTATTGCTTGTAATATCTTTAGAATCAGTAAGAACCATCTTGACCTCTGAATTGGCCTTCTGATTTTTTTTTTTTTTGTATAAAGTCTCGTTGCTTTGGAGTTCCAAGTCCCAATCTTTGCTTTTCCTGATTCTCAACACCATAACTGAGTTGCATATAAAGCAGAGTCAATTTCTCTTTGTTTTCAGTTAGGTCCTCTTTTTGTAGAGTCTGTTTAATAGAAGAATCAGGTGCAGTCTGAAAGTCAATTTTGAAGTTTGAAGAAGAGATTCTGGCTCTTAATTCTGTAGTAAACTGTTTCATTGTAACACACATTTCCTCTTTAGACTCATAGATTTTCTCCAGAATAAGTTTGCAATTTAAATATGAGTACAGCTCCATTTTAGAAAACAAATTCAAACATCCAGTTAACTTTCATATAAAAAGATCATTCCTCTCCAATTGCAATATTGCTTTTTAACCAGTAGATGTCCTCAGAGAGCCATAAAAAAGTAAATAAATCCATTTTCCCCCAAAGTCATTTCACTTTTCATTCTTCTTTCTTTACTCAAAAAAAAGAAAAAAACAGCAACATAGGCTAATAATAAAGATTGTAAAAAAAAAAAATTCCGATACCCCAGAGTATAAAAAAGCAACATAATTTCTATACTTTGTTCCTTTGTTCGCCTTTCTTCCCCAACGAGCAAAAGCTTCCTTTCCGAGCTAGGGAAATCTTTCCAACACAGCTCTTACAGGCAACAAACAAAACAAAAAAAAAAAACAAAGAGAGGGGAAAAAAAGGAAAGGTCTCACCCGGATTCACCACGGTGGGTCTGCAGCTTAGATGTTCTTTGGACTTGTGGTTTCTTGCGGCTAGGCAATCGGCCATTTTATTGGCCGATCTTCTTCTCCGTCGGCCCTCGGAGTTCCATCCGGACAGCTGGAGGAGCCGCCGCTCCTCTGCTGCCAGAACGCTGTCTCCTCGTAGGAAAGTCGCGTCCTCCAGGGCGACTTTGGACCCGCATAAGGGTTCGCCGACGGAGAGAAAACTAGTCAGTGGGGAGAGCAATCTCCCCGCTCGACTAGCGACGCCATGACCAGAACCGGAAGTCTCTGAAAATACTACTTCTAAAAATATCACAAGCAGAACATGAGTCAGCATTCTGAGATAGCTTCCAGTGCAGTTCTGAGCTACGATAGAAAATGTGGTGCACCAAAGATACGTACATGAAATTATTGACACATATAAAATTTTATCAGGGTACTGTGTGCAGTTATGGGCACCATGTTTTCAGACTACTAATAGGTATGAGATGCTTCAGAGAAAGGTAACACAGAAAATACAGAGATTTGAGGATATGGTCTATGAGAACAGACTGTAGGACTTTGAATATTCTCAGTCTGGAGAAAAAAAGATTAGAAGGAGACATGATTCAGGAAAGTTTGATTTAAATAACAATTTTCCATAGAAACTAGGACAGAAATAACAAGTACATATTGCAGCTACCTAAATTTATTTTATATTCCCTCTATTGAATAGAAGGGAAAACTTCCTGATGATAAGATCTGTATAACAATGGAACTATCTGTCTACGGACAGTGTAGTTTCTCCATCTTTAGAAGTTTGTAAGACAAGATTGGACCACTACTTCTTATTCATGGTTTAATCATTTTTCCTGAACATTGCAGAGGATTGATCTTAATGATCATTGTGATTCTTTCCAAGTCTATTTTCTGGATTCTATGATTTATTTGAAAGAAAACAACCCATTATTTAAGACAATTTCTCACACAAAGCCCCCAATAAGATTAGCCAGAATAAATTGATCTGTCTCCATTGCCACATTCTCAGTAAATTTTAACCAACTGTCAATTTTAAGTATCAATTTTAAAGGTAAACATTTGTATTTTTATTCATTGTCTCCACTCCATATATTTCATTAGAAGGATAAATACTACATGCTCTGAAGGTGATATGATTGCAGGTAAGATTTGTTAGGCTCCAGCACTTCAAAACTCATGATAGAAATCAAAAGCCTTCAATTATGTCTGGATGGTTCAGTATATATATTCAGGGGGATAGCTAGCAAAGGCAAGTTGAACTAGCAAATTGTCTCTCGCCTCAGAGATTTTGTAGTTGATCAGATAGTAAAGCTGGGATACAGTGTGACTTCATTGCCAATATAGAATAATCTTTGAGGCGCTTTCAACAAAGGTTGTATGTCAAGCGTACTTCACCTCTGAATGTGTTTGATTAGATGATGTTGGCAAGGTTGAGAGCTGAGTTGACTCCTGGCCTTGCAATGGTACATTTAAAATGTTTTAGAAGAAGGGCGGCATATAAGTTTAAACAAACAAACAAACAAACAAACAAACAAACAAACAAACAAACAAACAAATAAATAAATAAATAAATAAATAAATAAATAAAAGTTATTGGATCTCTTTTTGCCTCTCCTTGCCTCTTGCACTCTCCCAAATCCCTACACAGCCTGGTACTTCATATACCTACTGGTCCCTTGTCAAAGAGCAGGGGAAAAGACATATCTTGATCATTTTACTCCTGTTTGCTTTATCTGAACCACTGTACACAAGGGATGAATGCAAGGATCTGCAAATAATAAAAATAACTTGGATCAACCATGGCAACTATTTAAAATAGAATTCCTGGAGCCTGTCTGCCCTGCTCTGGATTTATCTCCCTTACTCTATCCTACTGCAGTCACCATAGCAGTAGGCCACCACGGTTAACTCTATTAAGGAAAGTACATTGAAGAACTGCCAATAGGGAATCATCATACCTTCAGATGCTTTTATACTATTCGCAGTGTATTAACAGTAGAAAAGTGGATTAGATGTTTGTTTTCTGTTACAAAATCACATCCCTCATAAATTGTAGCTCCCTATAATAGCAATATGGGCAGGGTGGCTACAGCAATTGTCCTTTTTTGTTACATACCGAAGAAAAGAATCAATTTTTGTTTCTTCAGGATGGACACCAGGCCAATTAAATAATGGGGTGAGGGCAGTGGTAGGATTCAGCTGGTTCGCACCAGTTCAATTTTTAGCTATTTTTTTATTGCCCAGGCCCAGAATGGAGTTCTGGAAGTGGCATCCACACAGAGAACCGGTTGTTCACATATTTGAATCCCACTACTGGGTGAGGGTGTACAATCTATTGGTTAACCAGAGAAAGCACTGACTAGCATGTAAGGTTTTCAGGATGCTTCTTGTAATTTTTGAGGTTGACAGCAATTGAAGGCAATTATGGATTAATTTCAAACTCCAGTGGTGATCTGGGGAGTGAAAGTGGTAGCAGTATGCCTATGCCCTTTGAATAAGCGAATCATAGAAAGTCAAAAGGACTAGTCTAGCATTTCAGAATGTCAGCTACACCTGCTTGCAGCACAGTAGTTTTAGCTAGCTAGTCTTCTCCAGGCCAGTTCAACAATCAGCTTATAACTTGCTGCAGACAATGCTAAATGCATTGTTTTAAGTCAGACATGTCAAACTCGCGACGTCACATGACATTGCGCAACATATTAGGCCGGTTTTGCCATTGCCGGCAATGGGGTGGGCGCAGCTTCCCGATGATGCATCCGGCCCATGGGCCGACAGTTTGACACCCCTGTTCTAAGTGATAAACACACCCTTTGCCTAACCTTGTTGTATGCATTTTCTTATTAGGAAAAGTTTGTGTATCTCTACACATAGCTATGCTGAAGATCAAGCAAAAGTAGTGAGTCTCAAATAGTGATATCAGTAAGTGAACTCTTAATGCTTTGCGGCTAAGATCTTGAATGCTGTAGGAAAAGTATCTGGAGATAAAGTGGGAACATTACTGATGTTTAAGATTATCTGGGCAACCATGAAGACAAGCTTAATTTAAAGGGTCTCTTGGTATAAAAAAAACCCTATAAACTACAAATATAAATAATGCTTTTGATTTTGAGTTTCTGTATGAAACCCTCCTTCACATTTCACACAGCTATAATAATCATTTCCTCAAGTGTAGAATGTTTCCTATGAACTTCTCTCTCCTCATAATGGGGCGGCATATTGCAGACTGGTGAAATATCATCCCATGACTGACATATAGTAATGAAGAAATGAAGAATTTGGAATGAAAAATGATCAAAAAGAAAATGAAAGACTTGTGAGAACAAAATAAAAGAAAAGCACGTATTGATTTTCTGCATTAACTGCTGTATATGTGTAAGTATATGGTAGTATTTGTTGTGTATCACATTTCTGCCATGTTGTCTTTCTTAAAAGTCACTTCTTTTTCATCTCTTCATCATTGGATGGAACTATCCTGCTAACCCAATTATTCTTTGCCATGGTTTATTATATATTGTAGCAACAATACCTTGATATCTACATTGTACAAGCCCTGAAATCATGATTGCCCAAGGCAATCATTTACCTCCACACTGGATCTGTTTATATAGTATATTGAATGTACAAAGTGAAACAAACAGCACTATGGCCTAGCACTTAATATGAATCCAGAGTTCATACATTATACTAATCTTTCATTTGATTAACCATGATTTTTTGACTCAAAATTACTTGGGTTTATACAATATGCTAAGTCAAAACAAACTACATTATGATTTATGTAATGGAATGGCTAACTGAAAACTGGTATATATCTAGGTAGGTATGTTCTTGCCATCAGATATAGCAATGCAAGCTACTTTGTCATTGAAAACAAATATCAATATGAAAGCAAAAGAATAATGGCATAGTAGCCTACTTACCCCTATTGAACGCTATTCATAACAGTGAACATTTATTGAGTAGTTTACTTCTGAAAAAAAATCATGTTTACATATCCGTAACATTAATGTTTCTGTTGGACAGAAGTTGTAACTTAAATAACTGCTGCATAATTTCCCAGAAATAGATAGACCTAAAAGGAAAGAACATGCCTTATTTACTGTATATCTAGGGTCAAATAAGAAAAAAATACTCTATATTGTCCTGAGGTGAATTGAAAAGTAGAAAAAGTTATGAAAACTCTTTAAATGCAATAGAAAGAAATATGGAAACATCTGAATCACAAAATTATTATCATCCCATTCTATACAATACTACCAATGAGCTTCCAGCAGCTATTTTATTTAATAGACTATTTAACGGACCACTACAATGCAACTGTTTTTGAGCTGAACCATGGTTTGGAACAAAATGGTGAAATGACACTAAGATCACAGAATTGGATGATAGTCCAAAAATTGAGTCAGTCAAATAATTTCAGGGTAACATGTGTTTATTTGTCTTTCTTTGAGGGAAAAACAAAACAAAACCCCAAATCAAATAAATCTGCACATAAAATAAAATAAGGCAATAAATGTACATAACATGTGTTTACAGTTATCTAGAATATATCACGGTTGAGCATGCTTTTGCAGATGTTGAACATTTTTCAAGATGAGCCAAGATACAGTACAAGAGGGTCTTTCTTTGGGAAGCATGTACCATCTGCAAATAATGAAGAACAAGTCTAGGGTTTATGTTTACACCACATTTACAGATTATGTCAACTTAAATATTTGCAGGATCATGATTGATTTCTAAATGCACATAGAGACAATGAGGAAAATGGACTGATCCCATGAGAAACTGAACACCTGCAAAGTGCCATTTGCTTTAGAAAGAAAGAGAGGAAACTCAGGCTTTTGCAAATCACATGACAAATTCGCTTCTAAACAGAGATTAAAATAGTTATGTTGAGCAAATGCCTTTGGGGAAAATTAATTTATATAGCTGGCCAAGATCTTGCAGTGACCTCATCAATTAAATACAGGCAAATTGAAAAAGTATTTATTCTTCAGATGATGAGGAATCTTCAAATGGCCATTTAGTATATAGCTGGCAGTAGATTTGTTATATTCTATACCAAATCCTAAACAGAACAACTGCTCCATTTTATGTGCCTAAGTAAATCAGCTCACAAAATTGAGAACAAAGTCTAAAATAAAGTTCTAGTGCTAGCAAAAGGCTTCAACTAATGTTTTCCTTCTAAAAGTACTAAATCTACAATGAGAGCAATAGCAGCTCTTGGTAGCATCCCATTGCATCAGAGCAGTCCTCAGTTACTGTCCTAGGATGAACAAGGCTGGATATGTGAGATCAAAAACAAACAGAACAACAACATTCTTGGTGTGATGGGGTCAGGATTTCTCCAGTCTTCATTTGTACCCCAATATAATTTTACATCAGACAATAAGGATTGTTGGTGTTTCCAGTGCTGTACATGTAAAATCACCCATCTTGCCAACAGAAGATGCACATGAGTATATGCACATTTTGCAAGCCAACTGTGAGTTGATAAGGCAGAAAGTCAAGTTCCTCTGACATGCTCATCCACAATTAAGTAAATTTTAATTTATTTAATATTATGGATTTATACAACAGACAGAACCCTAAGTTAATCATGAGTTTCCACAATATGCCACGCTAAAATCTGATTGAGTAATTTATAAATTCGAGTTAAGTGCCTTATATAATATAGCCAGTGTCATGCAGTTCCAGAAGACTGGGTTAATCGAGTTCAGTTGGGGGAAACTGAACATGTGAACCACAACCTAATACTGAAGTTGGTTGGGCTGAAAGGTGAAAAACTGTAAGAAAGAAGAGCAGCAGTTTTGAAGTTGCCCTCAATAGTTTTAGCTGGACAAAGGCATAAGCAGTCACATAGCTGTTTCCCCTACTATAGTGATATATACAGTAGTTCATTTCTATTTAAAATATGTATGTCTATGTCCTGTCCGGCTCACACACACATACACGCCAAGGTATTGAATGTCTTTATTGAGACTTCCAAGCCCTGAATAGTCTTCCCCCGAAATTCCTCATGCCCACACCAGTGTCACCCCTCAAGGGTTCAATAGGCTACTCAAAGAAAACCCATGCCAATCCACAGGCCAAGGCAAGTCCACAAGGCACAGGCAAGTCCAGCGTTCAAGAGGCACGATCCAAAGTTTGAGATACAGAGTCCGAATCCAGCAGTCAAGGCAAGAATCACGGTTGCTGAAGAATGCACAGCAAGGAAACGGACGCATTGTTCCCAGCATCATTTCACCCTCAGTGCTGAGCTAACTAGCTGCTCCCCATTGCAGATTTACCTAATTATGGATTGGCATGTCAGAGGAACATGACTTTCTGCCTTATCAACTTGCAGTTGCAGCCAATCAAGAGGGGAGAGGCTGCCACCGCACAAGTAACCTAGCTGAGTTTTGTTGCACCTGCCTCCTCTCAACCCTATGCACTCTCAGATCAGGAGGGGGAGGCAGTTCTTCATCTCTGCTAGCCAGCTGCAGCTCCATGCCCTCTTCTCCTGAGGCTTCCCAGGTGCAGCTGTCTCTTTTGTCCCTAGCTCAGACAGCCACTTGTCTGGTCACTAGTCTTGCAACTGCTCTGTTGGACTTGGACTCACCACTCCTGGCTCAGAGCCACTGACAACCTCTGGTCAATCCTCCATGTCCCCCTACCCAAAATCCCTGGAACCAGCTCTTCCTCATCTAAACTAGCATCCAGAGAAGCATCCAGGGAAGTGACCGGCTTCACAGTATACTTTATATATAAGGCAAATACTGTAGTGCCTTGCATAAGTCCAGGTCTTCTGTCCCTTTTTTGGATGATGCAAATTCTAAGTCGGCTTCCAATCCAATCATTATCTGCCCCTGATTTTATTTAATTCTATGATCTGTCAGGAATATATACCTACCATCTGCCTGTTTGTTTTTTCTCTAGGTAAAAGAACTGCCATCACTGTAGCTATTGTCTTAAGAAAAATATCAAAATTCATAAATCTCAAACTATATCCATTCAGTAGGTGAGTCAGTGTAGGAGATAACAGACTTGCCATACCCACATTCTCTTTATAGAATAAAATTTCTGCATTCTGCCTGCATCTACTAAAATTCCTTCAATTTAATAAGTAAACAATGGTGATGTCATCTGAAAATTTCCCCTCTATGGCTGTCCAACAGGAACACTGTATCACTAGACAACAAATTGCTTTTTTATAGTAAGTTCATTTGCTCATTCTAAGCATATCATGATTTTTTGTTTTTCTCTTGATGTATTGCATAACACCAATTCATGTGATTTATGAATAATAATTGTGTGAATCCAGCCAATTGGTCTTTATTTAGCAATAAAGATTGCAATGCAATCTGTGAACCCAATCAAAGATTGACTATTAGAAACAAGTAAACATAAAAAGGTTTACTTAATTTGGTTAGCTTGCTATAATTGTTACAAGCTATAAAGAGGGAACTTAACAAATGAAATTTAATGCAGGTAAGTAAAAGAGAAAGGGTATTCTTTGAATACCATTACTTAAGATTCTACTTTAAAACTTGTAATAATTCTACTGAATCGAGCAAAATATAAATCTGAGCAATCCAGCATTACAGGGTCAATTTTCAATATATTTCAGGATATGCTAATATAAATTAATATTTAAACAAAATTTAAATCCAGACTCATGAGCAGATCTATAATAATTTTGGCTTCTTAACAATGGTTCTTGAAAATTAAGATGCAAAACTTTCAGCATTTTAAAAACTAGGGATAAATATTTTAACTTACATACATTCTTAGTTTTCTGCTTAAAGGAAAATTTTATTCAGTAGGATGATGTACCCATAAAGGACTGATAATTTAAAGAGGATTGTTTCCAAATAATAATATGTTTATGTTATGTATGATTCTATGTATCCCATAATGTTCATGATTAAGGATTTTTCATTATGTGAATAATGAAATATCAATTCATTTGTTAAAATAATTGTGTTATAGAAAGCCTAGATTGTGCTGTGTTGGGAAATTGGGATTTTACTATTATTCATATTAAATTTACTTAATATGAACTGAAAAGTGGATCACTAGGAAAAAATACATTCATATATGAAAATTTTACTACAGCCAACATTAATAAGCATCAGAACATCTAATATGGAATGTGAACTGCAACGTCCTTAAATGTAAAGAGAAAAAAATATATCTTGGTAAATTAGTTCTCTGGAGGCCAAAGTTAAGAATGAAATGAAAGAGTATCTTCATTTTCAGCAAACACCAATTCTTTTTCATGATAATACTATTAAGCTGTCAGTGGAGTATTTTGAGGGACTGTTCCAAGACAAAAGGACAATTTCCTTTGGGGAGATTTTGTGTTGCCAAGTAATCAATATTTTAGCAGTGCTTTACTCATTTAGCCGAGGCTTTCTGGAGTATCAAAACAATAATTTATTCATTTATGGCAAAGTTCAAGGTAATAGTTTCATTCATTTATTACTGTCTCTTGATGATGTGTCTGCTTTAGCTTTTTTCCCTTTTATTTCTCTGTCACAGGTAGAGCATTATGACATGGATAGAGCAACAATTGTCTATGCAGCACTGAGGGATATTTGTATAAAATGAAGTTTAATAAGAAACATTTCACAGCATAGTCTATTTTACTATAAAAAAACAGTTCCTACAAAAGTGATATTGGAAGTGTACTTAACATTGTTCCATCATTTATTCTAGATTATGATTAGAATCAATTAGATTAGATTACAATAGATTAATTAATTCTTTGTAGCAGAACAGAAGAAAAGAGATAACAAAGGGAACAACTAAGAAGGGATTGCAGAAAGACCTTTCTTTCTCTAGTAGTAGGGTGAATTATAGGATGAAATCCCAAAAAGAACGTATAATGCAAAGCAATTGCACCGAGGAAAAGAAGGTAAACAAGTAGGCAGAGATGGACAGAAATCTGTCGGAAAGAAAAGATTTAATATAACAGAAATATAGCACCAAGAACTGACATACATATTGCATGGTGGTGCAGAGCAGGAGAAAGAGAGCACCAGGGAGTAGAAAGAGAAAAGGAAAAAGGTTAGTGGAGAAAAGAATGCAGCAGTTTCCTTAGGGATACAGGGAGAAGAATGAATACACTACATGCTACATGGACAAAAAAATGGGAGTGGTGTATAAGACAACAGATATAAAAATGACTTTATGTAAATGAATATTAATTAATAATTAATATTTCAGTGAATTGAAATATTAAAAATAACCTCTTTTCATTGCTGTGTGACTTTTCAGATTGATTAAAAAAATTATCAAAGTGCCTTTCTCAGTGATCTGAGTGTCAGAAGAGGGTCACAGTCATGGTTTGCCCTCAGCTGGAGGATGGATATCCATTGGATGAGTGATTTGATCAAGAAATACTTGACCAATGTTTTCGTACGGGGCAGCCAAAGAAGGTACAATAGAATAGAATATCTGTTGTTCTTTTTAACCATTGTTGCAGGCTGCTTCTGCAACTGTATACACAAAAAACAAATTTCCTTTTTTTTCAGAACAGAAACTTTCCTGTCAAGTACATGGCTGCTTAAAAAAAAAAAGACTTCTGTATCTCAATGATTGGCCTAGTGAATCCTTTACAGATGCAACATGCATGTAAAAGGGATTGATACTGCAATTTATTATTTTGATTCTATTATTCCGAATGATATTTGTATGGCGATAACACAGCAAGTGATATGCCCTGTTAAGGACACATTTGCTCTAATACAAAATTAATAGTTCCCATTGACATATTACATATTGGAGTGCAACCTGTTCTGTATTGGATTAATCTCCTCCTTAAGAAGCAGATATGGAGTTGATTACAACATATCTGGAGGTTTGCTCTTTGTTTTGTTGGGTATCATGATGTGGGGGGGAGGGAGAGGGAGGGAGGAAAGGAGGAGGGAGGGAGAGACAGAGAGAGACAGAGAGAAAGTCTGTCAAGTTCTCATAACCTCCAGGCTGAATTATCTGAAAAATATTTGAAGCTTTAAAGGTAAGGAAAATAAATAAATAAACTCTGAGAATCAACTGTTTGTCTATGTCAAGGATAGCAACATGTGACTCTTTAGTGGTTGAATTTCAGTTCTATCCAGCCTGGCAAATATAGCCTTGGGTGAGTCCTTCATTTGAAGGAATACATCAATATGCTTATTATGCTGCAGTAAAACTTAGATTCAGCAAACTATTCCAGGGAAAAAGAGGGGTCTGTTAAAGCCCACTTTATGTCATTTGAGTCCATTTATGCCATTTGCTTAATCAGGATAATGTGGCAAATTGGTGCAAATACCAATTTAATGTTATTTGAAAAACTACATAATTATGCAAGTATGAAAATGACATGAATACACATAAATCACCTGGAATACATCAGACACAATGAACTTAGTCTATTATTTGGGATGAGGATGTCTGAGCAGAAAATTTGTCCTTGTACCTGGCATCCACTAAACTGAGCCCCATTGAATCAAATGTCTTTTGAAGTGGTGGAAGAGTAGCATTAGCTACTAAAGACCCTAATTCAAAATGCTGGTTCCCTTTCTTAAAATTCTCTATGAGCTTTTCACAACATGATGGGGCATTTTTAGAATTGTCCGTGTACTTTTCAGTGAAAACTTTTATGCTTTTTTACTATATACATTGAAGTATTTACAACAGGTATGTTGTATATATAGTAAATATATACAACATAATCCCAGTGTCAGGTTTACTCCTAAATGTGTCTCTGAAATTGTCTGGTCCCTCTGGTTCTGTTGCTAATTGCTTCACTTCCTTCTCCATTATTCTGCTCCCTCTCCTGTTTCTGGACTTATCAAGAGAGTAGAAAGAAAGGAATTTGCTGAATTTGCTGCTTTCATGCTCAACACAACTTGACTCCTTCTCCTGGATCTGCTTATCCAAGTACCTTTTCCTCCGTTGGGGGAAGAACCTCTCTCAGGGTCTTTTGCTCAGTCCTTTCCCAGAAACCAGGACTGACAACAGCTGGTTTCCATTGTTCCTTCTTAGAAGCCACCAATGGATTCTTCTTCTCCTTCTCCAACCAGAAACCAATGACTGCTCCACATATTCACGTAACTTCACCCTCCACCTTTTTAATCTTTTCCTTCTCTGTCACCAGTCTTTAATTAGACCAGCAGTACCCCCCCCCCAGCAACTAAGGAGATGAGTCTCTGTTATATGCTCACATACCATATCCTATATATCAGGCTTGACCAATGGGACTGCTGTTTCTACATATTCCAAAACAGCCCTGGCTTTCAAGGTCAGAACTGAACTGCTTTTTTTAGTTTACATTCCCCATTTTCTGACTCATGCTAGCACAGCAGCCATGCCTGGCCATGAAAAACCATATGCCACAGGGCTTTAAAGCTATTCAGTAATTCTCTTACCAGGTTACAGATACACAAAGAGGCATAGTCCATTTGCCATCTCCAAATCAATTTTGATTGCTATCAAAAGAAATAGGGCCTTTCTATAATGCTGCCTCAACTTTGGCATGCCTTTCAACAGAACAGACAGAACAGAATAACAGGAAGCAGGAAATCCTAGCTCAGATAAATGATTGTCCATTCGTCTGAAGGCTGCCAAGCTCTAGCAGTGCCTTCCTTCATTTGCCAAGCTCAAATATTTGCAAAGTCATTTTTGAAGAAAAGATTGAATGATTTGGCTTTAAATCTCCTAATTATGTTTTCAAGTTTAGCTTGTTTTCTTCAGCCCATTTGCTGGGAATATTGCCTTTATATCTTTTCTGGAATAAAGATGCAAATATAAATCTTAAAATAAAATGTTAAAATTTGAAACAGCTCATAAGGGATACATTAAATGTAAGTAATAAAAAAATTGTGATTATTTTTCTTTCAGTAGAACAATAGTGCTTTACTGAATTGTGGATTAAGATTTTTACTATTTCAGTTAACAAATCTAGCTATTCTGGGACACTCCAAATGGAAAGATCTTGCTCTGCATGAACCTGTATATTTATGAAGACAGAATATTTAATTTTTCGATTTTAGCCACTCTGGTATCTTAAATATTACAAAAGTGTGGGGGCTTTATTAAAAAACTTCAATAAACAGCAGACTTTTTGGACAAAATGAGTATTAAAGGGTAATACTTTATACTCTTAGCAGGACAGTAGTTTAAATTGCAATAGTAAATCATCAAATGGGCTCCATGAAAAACATTCTCATAATTATTTGCTTAATTTTCTCTCATGCTGTTACTATGGGGCCATTATTACATAGATAGTTTTGCCAGTAGTATATCTGTTTTACAGCTAAAATAACTTTTTAAATGTGTGCTAAAATACCCAACACCATTAGGTGACAATATTACTGCAGACACTGATGATAACAATGCTAAGAACTTAAGATGACCCAATCTCGGGGTCAGAAAAAAGATACATTTCGCTTAGCATTCTGTTACCACAGTGATCCACAGGTGTTTATGGGACGCTAGATAAAAAGGCTGCAGATGTATGTTTTCCATCACCTCTGAGCTATTCTGTCTCCACCACAAAGCTACTAATAGCCTTAACCTCCCTAGTTCCTTTTAAAGCTGCCAAGGACACGACAAGAAAGCAGTGCTGCAGTGCTGTTGTGCAGTCCACAAGCTGGAAGAAAGCTAATGAAGAGAAGGAAGTGGGGGGGGGACAAGATAGCAATGTTCCAATATCTCAGGGGTTGCCACAAAGAAGAGGGAGTCAAGCTATTCTCCAAAGCACCTGAAGGCAGGAAAAGAAGTAACAGATTGAAACTAACCAAAGAGAGAAGCAACGTAGAACTAAGGAGAAACTTCCTGACAGTTAGAACAATTAATCAGTGGAACAACCTGCCTCCAGAAGCTGTGAATGCTCCAACACTGGAAATTTTTTAAGAAGAGATTAGAGAGCCATTTGTCTGAAATGGTATAGGGTCTCCTGCCTGAACAGGGGTTGGACTAAATGACCTCCAAGGTCCCTTCCAACAAGAGGTGCTATCCTTACAATTTTAATGTGAAATGAGTTAAAGAACATATTGGTGGATTCCTTCTGGCTTTCCCATCAACTGTGACCAACTGGTGGGAAAAACCACCTCTAATTCCTCTTCTTTGTATGGGTTAGTGCTCCAAGTTAGACCAGACTAGGAAACCACAGTTATGAATGCTATGACCACTGTTATTATAAGTTACAGTAACAGGATCTTGCAAGTCTGGATGCGTTTCCTCTTGGGCATACACCCACACCCTTTATCTTCATAAGCATCATGCTGAGATGCTTTCTCAGATTAGATTTCTGCCCTGGATTCAGATTTCTTTTATCTGACCATTGTCTCGCTTGCAGATTTTCCTCCTCCTTCTCAAGATGATTCCTGGTCCATATTACAATATGCAATAAGATGGTAAGTAAAGGTTGGTGCTTATCCACCTGTCACACTTCCTAACAGTCACAGATAGGGAGATGCTTCATGATTAATACCATGTCAGTTTGATTATTTATGAGCCTGTATCTACCGCATTTCTCAAAAAAACACCAAATCCTTGCCCAAAAATAGATGGGGAGGTCACAAGGGTGAAGGAGAGGTGGAAGATGGAAGAAGTGATCCATGATAAATGGGATATATTCTTGACCACTGCAAGGGACTAGCAGTGCTGACCATAAATAGTAAACATCCGGAAGTAGTCCATGGAGTTTCCCACCACATACCTTCCCAGGCAGTCTTCCTCAATCTGATCTTTATAACAGAGAGAGAGGTTTACTTTTGCATGTAGCCAAATTCCTTGAAAGCTCTCCTCCAGCTGGAAGGAGTTTTGTTTTTCCAGCAACTATAGGCATAGTAAGAACATAGTAGAGGTATTGGGACTAACTGGTAGTCCTCAGTGTATAACCACAATTGAGCACAAATTTCTGGTGCTTAGCAAGACAGTTATTAAGTGAGTTTTGCATTGGCTTTTGGGTGCAATTCAAGATGTTAATTAGGAGTATAAAGCCGTACATCAGGGGTCTTCAAACTTGGCCCTTTTATGACTTGTGGCTGGCTGAGGAATTCTGGAAGTCTTAAAGTTGCAAAGTTTGAAGACCCCTGGTATAGGGCCTGGTTACTTGAGAGACTGCCTATCTCCTGTGCTGCAGATTTGATCCGACAGATTCAATGTCTTCTAGGTTCCTTTGATTAAGCATTACCATCTTTCAGAACCTCAGCAGTCAGCCTCTTCTGTGATGGTTCCAGTGCTCTGAATTCTGATGGTTCCTCCTGAATTCTGTGTGGCATTTGATGGGGAAGGGGGAGGAAGGTTTAAAGGCCTGGCTATTCTCCCAAGGCTACCATGGCTGAAACCTCTTGCTGGGTGGGAGATATAGGTTTGTTTTTGTGCACTGGATTTGCCATTTTGATGCATATTCAAAGTTTTTATCCTATAGTATAATTGTGAGCTGCCCAGGGTTGATTTGAAGTTGGTGTCTTGAAAATAAAATAAAATAAAATAAAATAAGTCATTTTATTTTCTTTCCTTATTTTCCTTATTTGTTCACGTTCCTTCCAATGGTATCATGTCCCTGTTTGCAACTTCCTTTTTTCTAACTGAAACTAGTTTTATTTTATTAGTAACTCATCATTATCCAAATATCACTTGTCACAAAATTTTCACAAGGGGTGCCCACCGTGAGATGTGTCATCAGGATCCCCATGGATTCTGTGCTGAGCAAGATCCTTGCGTGAATACCATTTGCGCTCATATGTAAAGATCTTCAGGTGCTTCACGCAGAGCTTACAGCAAAACAGCTTGTGCTGCTCCCTCATGTGCTGCTCTAACTCCACAATGGCAGAAAATGCCCGGAACTTTGAGCACAGAGGGCATTCATCCTGCAGGAGTTTCCTATAGAAAGCATAAATCTTTCCATCAGTAAAATAGATGTCATATTTCTTCTCATGTTGGCTGAGTATGATTGTTGAAAAGGGTGGCAGTTTCTTCCCAAAAACCATCTGGGCCAACTCCTCCCGGCAGACGGCGCAGTACCGGACCCCACAGAGCGCCCGCATCTGCACGGAGCACCAGTAGCAGATAGAGTGCTCGCAGCAGCCCAAGGCCACCACCTCCAGCTCGCCACAGCACAGCACGCAGCTTCCCGGGCCGTCTGAAATACGCGACTCCGAGGGAGGCAAAGCTGCCATGACGTCCCCCAGCCCGACTAGGCTGCCGGACGGCCCTGCCATCCCACCGCTACTGCAGGAATTGGGTATGTCTAGTTTAATGAAGAGAAGGACAAGGGGGGACATGATAGCAGTGTTCCAATATTTCAGGGGCTGCCACAAAGAAGAGAGAGTCAAGCTATTTTCCAAGGCGCCTGAAGGTAGTACAAGAAGCAAAGGGTGGAAACTAAGCAAGGAGAGAAGCAACCTAGAACTAAGAAGAAACTTCCTGACAGTTAGAACAATTAACCAGTGGTACAACCTGCCTCCAGAAGCGGTGAATGCTCCAACACTGGAAGTTTTTAAGAAAAGACTGGACAGCCATTTGTCCGAAATGATATAGGGTTTCCTGCCTGAGCAGGGGGTTGGACTAGATGACCCCCAAGGTCCCTTCCAACTTTACTACTACTACTACTACTATTATTATTATTATTATATTTATATAATAAAAGCACATACGGCACATGTTACTACATTTGTATGTATCAAATACGTTGTCCTTGTATCCCTTTAGGAGTTATTGTAAAGCTAGGCAATGATTTGCATTCAGTTCCAAAACTTGCTTTGAAAGTTTTGAGAATATAAATGCAGCAGTACTTATTAGCTATATACTCATTAAAATAGTTGAGTTTGTTTCCAGGATCATAAGGCTGCTCCTTGCAACAGCCATGTGATTCTGGAAAAAAGTGCACAATTGTTTTAGTAAATAGTTTTTCTGCTCACCAACCCCTTTAAACTCAAATCTGAAAACATTGCACAGCTTATTATATGTATTTATTAATTGAAAGGTTTCCAGAACTGTGTGCAGTCAACAAAGGAAGTCTGATCTATTTCACTGTGATTATTTTCACATGGATTATTAATTGAAAAGCCATTTTTTAAAACACCCTTCCAGACCAGCAAGATCAATTTTAGCACATCCTTGTACAAACTACTTGCAATTATAAAATGTGTTGATGTATTAAATTTCTTTTATGTCGTTTACATCTCTGAAAGTAAAGGAATAAATCTGACAAGCAAAGCTTTCTTTGATGGCCAAGAATTGTATATGTGTGTATATCTAAAGTTGTCAGTGTCACCCTTTTCTTTATTGCAAAATGAACTCATTTCACTTTGTGGTGCCTAATAAACTTAAACCCTTTGGCTTTTATTTGTCCCTGTTGTAAACTATGGAGTGCTACCATGTTTCTTTAACATCTGGGACTTATCACATCTTTTCTAATGACTCACTGGGCTGCAGAAAATGCCTGCTGAGACACAGATGCGTGTTGTCACACAGACTTAATGGGAGACAAAGGAGAGAATAAAAGGTGAGCAACTGAGGAGACAAAGGTTGGGATGTTTGATCCCAAAGATGGAAAAGTACTTAGGAAGTGAACAGAAAGCCAGTAAAATGAATAAATCAGATCAAAAAATATTATATCTCTACGACACTTGTCAGAGGGAAATGTGGCTATAACCATGCTCTGCTATAAGCAAGCACATCAAGCACCATTTCTATGAGGTCTTGTGGCATGCTCATCAAGATATTTTGAAATACTAATGCCACAATATTATCCTACAGCGAGGAAATTATCTGTTTGCATATTATAAACTAATTTATTTTAATTTTCTTTTATAACCTACCATTTTTATAATGTCAAACCTTTGTTTGTAGTCTTTGTTGCTAACACAATGGATCTGAATTGCTATTACAGTTAGTATATATACAGTTCAGAAGTGAGGTAGGCAGCGAAAATTATATCATTTGAAATAGGACATTTTTTATTGGGAATGGCAATATGATTGTCTGAGAAAGGATAGGAGAGAGTAAATGAATTTTCTTGAGATACTTATGAGTTTTCTCTAATACTGCCAACTAATTTGGAAATAAAATTAAGCCAGATTTGTTCCTCTTCCCAATCATTCCAGGTTTGCCATGCTGAGCAACAATGACTGAAGAACAAATAGAAATCTCTCTTTTATTCCTGACCATAATATACTATGAGATTGGTGAAAATGTTGTGTGTGCCATCCCTGACCACAATCCATTATTGGCTTTAAACAAACAAATGAAGGTGATTTTCTTATAAGACAGCATTTTGGGGAAATTGGGGGGAGGGGGCGAGATCTAAATGTCTTCATCTCTCAGAGCCTACAATATATGACACTTGGATGATAAGAGATTTTGTAATGCAAATGTAGTTGTGCCCAGTTTCCATTAAGAACATGAACCACTTTTTATAGCAGTTTGCAAATTACAAACTGTTTATGAATACAATTGAGGCCTAGATCCTTTAACAAAAATGAACTGATAGCAACAGCAATGAATGAAGCCTATTTACTTATTTATGTTAAATGTTTTTCTTCTATTGCATAGTGATATTAAACACATTTCTTTCCTGTCATACGAAAGCACTTTCTCTTCTTTTTTTTTAAATGAAAAAATTCTTTTATTAAAACAATCAGCATTGAACATAAAATCATAGTATGCATCAATCATCATAGCACCTGATATACATCACTAAGTATTAATCTTTATAAACGTCTGGTTTGGTAAACATTTTTCACTCCGCACATCAAGCCTCAACTAAACGCCTGTTACAATTTATTTGCTTGGTGTTTCTCTTTTCTATAGTCTATCCACAGTTCCTAGTCTATCACATATTATTCATCTCAGTATTAGTACAATCTTTTATGGTAGAGTACTGTCTTGTTCAGTGTGGATGGGGGGCTTTTATTTTCAAGCAAGCTTTCAAACGAGAGAAGTACTACTTCACAGAAGTTCCCATGCTCTATAATCATGTGAGAACCAATCCTAAGAAGAGCCACCAGACTAGTTAGGTCCTCTCTTTATACTGTTGTGCTGGAGAAGGCATTTTGGTACCCTCCAGATGTTTTACATCGCAACTGTCATAATCTCTGACCATTTTCCAGGTTGGCTGGAGTTAACGGGTCACTACATTTGCTGATGCAATGGATCAAGTGCTCTATTTTCCCAGAAGAAAAGCACAGATTTTTAACTTCTCCCCTGTAACTCTTAGCAAAGAGGTTGCAGGCTAATGGGATGAGACATAATAGCCTTTTCTATGCTGCACTTAGCCCATTCATGGCAGTTGCCAGTGGCTGCTATAACCAAGCTGTTGCCTTCTTTCCAAACATCACCCTCCAAGCACCCAATTTAAAGGCTCTTATGCTCCCCATCCTCATTCTGATTGTTAATCCTTTGCATAATAATCTAGATACCAATGTGATACCATGAATGACATATTAATCTATGCATGAAGAGACACGCTGGAGTTGAGAAAAATCAGTAGATATTCCTTTAATAAAATAATATTGCTTTAAAAGTGAATATGTCAGGAAGAAAAAGAAAAGCAGCTGTAATCAAAATACAAGGAGATTCAAAACTAGATAGGAAATTATATTTAAGGATGGCTATGTATTAGGATTTTTATTACTAATTCATTTCATTCTTAATCATAAAAATCCTGAAGCGAAACACCTACTTTGGAATTATCGTTAATAATTACTTTGATACCAAATTCTTTTGGATGAATAATACAGACGACTTAGAGATAGGACTCTTTCTAAACCTCCTGAGTGTTTGTATGAAGTTTAATTCATTTCCTATCTCCAAGTTTGCAAATGAAGTGTGAAACAATTCTTTATTTTTACAAGGTTGTCACAATTCATGCACAATGCCTAGTATATACCCAGCTCGATTAATTTAGTGGATTGGAGAGATGTTGTCATCCAGTATAACTAGTGTCATTCATTCAGCCAGTGAGGTCATCCAGGCACTATTAATTATTACGATTTATTGAATGAGAACAAGGTGCTTGCTACTGCAAATCCTGGTTTTATAACAATTCAACAACTCCATTGGGAAGGAAAAGACAGGAACAGTCACACAGCAGGATGAAGATAGAGGCACTTAAGGCAGACCAATAAGGGAGAATCAGGTGAGGGCTACATTCCCATCATCAGGAATTCTTTATCTTTTATTTCCATCCCAAGAGATTATCATTACCTAGTCACCCTTCTTGGCATCAAGATGGTTGACTAATGAGATGCTGTGATCCAAAACTAACATCTCTTTGGATTTAGAGCTTGTTAGCAACTACTACAAGGTACTACGGCATCAAGACTTTTCCCTTACTACTTGTTTAGGATCTGTTTTGCAAAAGCCGTAAAGACACCCTATCTTTCACTCATTTCTATTAATGAGTTCAGTTCCCTGAGCAATCGCTATCTAGCTTATAAATTTTTCAAGATCTGTTCATTAGGAATATTTTGTATATTTTATTTTCTTGTTTTTACCATCTATTGAATTGTCATTTTTAATTCATAGTCATTTTTAATTCATTGTGCTTTACTGGAGTG
The DNA here is from genome assembly GCA_034064705.1 of Bothrops alternatus. Lineage (NCBI taxonomy): Eukaryota > Metazoa > Chordata > Lepidosauria > Squamata > Viperidae > Bothrops > Bothrops alternatus. The sequence goes on from JARGCV010000009.1 coordinate 15,603,546, forward strand.
AAAGACAGAAAAAACTTTGTTCATAAAGCTGCTCAAAAAATAATATGAGCCACTAGGGTTGATGGGTAACACTCTGCAGGTGAATGTCTTGGCCCCTTATTCAAGAGTCTGGGAAATAATCAATATGACCTAGAGTCAGAGCACAACACCCAGTGATTGGATGAACAACCAACAATCATTATGGAAATGAATGGTTTCCTATCAGCAGTACATGGTTTCCTGTCAGCAGTAACTGGGCCAGCAGTGTGTTGCAACTTTTAATCCTTGTTTGGATAGAAGTTAGTAAAAAAAACCAGCAAAATGGAACAGAATCAACATTTTTACATACACAATACAGAAAATGAATATGTTGTTGCCTTCAGAATGAGAAAATGCTTCTCTAAATCCTGTTTACCTTGAGACAGGGGCAAGGAGATGCAACAGGAACTTCTGATGGGTCAGAATCTCATCAGAACTCCCTTCCTGATTAAATCAAGGCTCATCAAAGTCTTCTGTCAAAGACAGCCCCTTAGACAATTCTGGACAAACTTTTCATTGATATATCTATGCGTTTATTATTTACTGTAAAGCATTACTGAGCTGTTTATTGTATGCAGTTTCTGGGCATTGTACAAGTCAACTAAACATGGAGATTTTGTTATAAATATTGCTTATATAGACATTTTTCAGTGCTGCTTGTATAAAATTGGTTTTAGAAAAAAAGTCAAATTTAAATAAGCAATGAGTCACAAAAATAATTTCATTATAATTTCAACAATATTATTCTGTGTTGTTGGAGTATGATACATCTAAAGCCATGAGCTAAATATCCAACTTCTGTTCTGATTTGGTCATATTTTTTTATATGAGATCTGAACTTCAATTATGGACAATTTTGTTCTTGTGAAGTTTGCCTTGCTCGTTGTACTCTTGTTTTAACCCTTTTAAAGGATTTGTATGTATTTTAAAATATGAGCACATTTTCTTAAACACTGGGCCTTATGTTACAAAATGAAATTCAATAGTGAAAAAAGCAATGCTTTACATTTAGGCAAGAAAAATCAAATGTACAGGTATAGTATAGGTCAGTGGTGGCGAACCTATGGCACGTGTGCCAGAGGCAGCACTCAGATCCGCCTCTGTTGGCATGCGTGCCACCGCCACCAGCAGCAGGTCCATCAGGCTGCCACCGCCACCTGGAGCAGGCACCCCACCCAGCACAAAGGAGGCGAAGCGGCCGACTAGCAAGCTCAAGTAGAGATGGTAGAGCAGAGATCACCAACCATTGTCAATTGGTGGACTGGAAGAAAAGGAAGGGGGAAGCATTTTACATACATGTATGTGCACATGGGGCCGCAAGCATGGACACGCTGCAAATGGGGCGGGGCTAGTGCCTGCATGATTCTCACTAGCCCTGCCCCGTTCTTATGTGGTGCAGCACCTTGTATCTGCACCCTACAGCATGGTGGCAGCTGTTTTTGCATCTTGCAGCACAGTGGCCCATTTTTGTGCCCCCAGGTTTTGCGTGCCAGAGGCGGCACTCAGAGGCGCCTCCCTGCCCCCCCCTGAGGGCACCACAATGCTGATGCGGTCCTGGCACTTTGCAATAAATAAGTGGGTTTTGGGTTGTGGTTTGGGCACTCTAAAAGTTTCGCCATCAGTGCTATAGGTGGTACCTGGCTCAATAACTGTGAGAGGGATCTTGGAGTGGACAATCACTTAAATAGAAGCCAGCAGTTTGCTGCAGCTACCAAAAAATCCAACACAATCCTAGGTTGCATTAACAAAAGGATAGATTCAAGATCACATGAAGTATTAGTACCACTTTATAATGCCTTGGTAAAACCATACTTGGAATACTGTATCCAGTTTTGATTGCACAATATAGAAAAGATGTTGAGACTCTAGAAAGAGTACACAGAAGAGCAACAAAGATGATTAGGGGAGTGGAGGTTGCAGGACTTGGGTATGTATAGTTTAAGGGAAAGAAGGACTGGGCTGACATGATAGCAGTGGGTCAACCTATTCTCCAAAGCATCTGAAGGCAGGACAAGAAGCATCTGAAGGCAGGACAAGAAGTAATTGATGGAAACTAATCAAGGAGACAAGCAACCTAGAATTAAAGAGAAATGACCTAACAGTGCAAACAATTAACCAGTGGATTGGCTTGTCTTAGAAGTTGTGAATGCCCCATCATGGAGGTTTTCAAGAAGAGATTGGACAACCATTTATCCAGAATGGTATAGGGTCTCCTGCCTGAGCAGGAGATTGGACTAGAAGACTTCCAAGTTCCCTTCCAACTTTATTATTCTGTTATTCTACATTTCATATTTTCAAAAATTGAGGGGGAAGGACAGGAAATAGTTTTTTCTTTTGCCCAGAAAGCTTTAGAAGAAGAGTTTTTGACACAACCCATTATCATTTATGTACAGTGCTTTTTTTCTTAAAAAAAAAAAGGTGCTAGAACTCACACACGTCATATAACTCGCCTTGCCTACCCTACAAGGTTCCATCCAAAAAAGGTGCCGGAACTCCATTCTGGGCGTTCTATGAGAAAAAAAGCCCTGCTTATCTAGAATCCAACATAACATCCATGAAAATTCCAATATCCACTTTAAAAGTACCTTATTACAGACCAGAACTGATCACCAATTGTAGTTCTCCTCCCTTTTTTTACTAGACTTCATTCAAAACATTTTCAAATACGTCGTAAAGCACAAGTTGACCTAATAAAATTATTGTTTCTCAATATATTGTAGCCCAGTTTTATGCATTTATTTAAAGCAAATTTATTTTTTGTAATCTTTCTCACATATCTGACCTCTGCTGTTAGATCAGCTACACATTAGTTATACCAGCACCTTAAACAAACTTATCTTCAAAGTATATGCAGAAATATCAGCTTATGTACCAGGACAAATATTTTTAACCTATACTATCTATACTATACTAATGGGCCCTATCCAACAAAATGAAATTTAATGTGGAGAAAAGTAGGCACTTAGGCAGAGAAAACCAAAGGTACAAGTAAAGATTAGGCGAAACCTGGTTCATAAACAGTAGCTGTGTGCAGCAGCAGCCAAAATAGCTAATACAGTCCTTAGTTGCATAAACAGGCATAGAATCAAAATCACGTAAAGTATTTGTACCACTTTATAAAGCCTTAGTAAGGCCACATCTGGAATACAGCATCCAGTTTTGGTCACCACATTACAAAAAAAAGATGTTGAGACTTTGGGAAAAATGAAGAGAAAAGCAACTAAGATGAATAAAGGCCTGGAGACAAAAACATATGAAGAAGTATTGCGGGATTTGGGTATGGCTAGTCTAGAAAAAAGGAGGACTAGGGGTGACATGATAGCCCTATTCCAATATTTGAGAGGCTGCCATAAAGAAGATGGGGTGAACTTATGTTCCAAAGCACCAGAGGGCAGGACAAGAAACAATGGTTGGAAACTAATCAAGGAGAGAAGCAAACTGTAATTAAGGAGAAACTTCTTAATAGTGAGGGCAATTAACCATTGGAACAGCTTGCCGTCAGAAGTTGTGGGTGCTTCATCACTGGAAGTTTTTAAGAACAGTATATTTGTCTGCAACTTTGACATCTAACCTGAACTCTAAAATTCTCTAAATGTCTCACAGATCTCCTCTCTGGTGATTACTGCCTATTCAATTTCTTCAACATTGAGAAGCTATTATGCAGTTACTAGGGAAGTAGCCTACTTACTTCTGCAAAAATATAGAACGTATTTCTGTATAATAGGATCATTTTTGTATGGCTTATTTCTAGCAATAAAGAAAGCATTCTCATGAATTTTACTCAATTAAAAAAAATAAAATTCATTGAAGTTGTTCTCACTGAATTACATAAGACTATACTTTGCGAGAGAGAGAGAGAGAGAGAGAGAGAGAGAGAGAGAGAGAGAGAGAGAGAGAGAGAGAGAGAGAGAGAGAGAGAGAAAACAGAACCTCTCACAGTATAGAAATATTAGCCACAATTATTCAAGAATAATAAACTGTCCTGAAAATAGGAAGAAGGCAATAGTGAAACACTAAAGTTAATCAATTAGTTTTAAAATAGAAATGTATAGCATATGGCTTTTCAGAAGCATTTTTTTCTTACAGAAAAAACCCACTCACACCCCCATCCATCTCCTATAATGAGACAGAACCTTGTAAGCAATGAAGAATTTGATATAAGAGTAAAGATTTTTAATCAGAAATCTTCACAGTCAGTTCCTTAATTTCACCAATAATAGACTCTGTGAGCTTTGTTTGATATGACATTATACTTTGTAAGTTCCTAAAGATGCTGCTTTCATGTTTTCTGTTATAGGATCTTATACTTCTCTGAGGTATGGAATTTCTTAGCTTCTTCTCATCTGTTTTCTGTCTTTTATTTTCCATTACACAATAGATGACCTATCTGATGTTCTTCCTCTCTGCTAACATATATTATTTGCCAACCATCAATGAGAATAAAACCGGATAGTCTTTTTATCCTCATTCTATTGCAGTTGCCTGCTGAACCACTCTCATTCCTCTGCTGGCCTGCTAAAGATTATTTGTCAGGATTGTTTTCTTAGTATGTGTTTAAACTAAATGGAACAAGTAGTGCTTTTTGAATTAACAATTTTTACTTCAGGTTGCTTGTGATTTTTTTCCCCAGGTAACGACAGCTACTTCCAGGTAGACATGGTACGCCTTTCCAAATAAAGAATCTTGTTAAAACAAAACAAATGAAATGAAATGAAAGAACAGCTCAGTGAAGGCCTTTCAAGGAAGAGAAGCCATCAGTGCAGGGGTTGAAAAAAATAAATCCCTTATGAATGTATTTAATTTGATTGGACCTTTTTCATAGCAAATATAATTAGAAATAAGATATTCTGAATCTAAACCAAGTCAGAATAATCTTCATTTAATACACACACATTCCCTGTAATATTCAGATGCTGAAAATACCCTCCAGTGGATTGGAGATCTGCAACCAAAGATCACCACAGATTACTCCTGCTACTGGAAAGGGACTAAGGGTATTTTAGATAACCTGTTCTTTGCAAGTTGTGATCATGTGATGTTTCACTTAACAACTGCATTGAAGAGTCATTCACCTACTGTAGCATTAGATCATTGAAACTGCTATCTTCCACAAAAAGGCCACAGGGCATATCTGCTAAGAAGAAGAAAAAGTCCTGATGGTATTCAAATATTATGACCTGCTTCAGATTATCAATTTGGATTATTACTCAACACACCTTTACTAATAATCATTCAGAATGATTATTGAAGAGGAAATAATAGTCACATAATCTCTGGAGTAATTCTTTTGTGTAGGTACAATAAATTTTTGATGTGGTACAAAAGCCTACAAAATCTGGTTAAAAAGACAAAAAATGGACAAGAAAGAAAATCAATGTGTTCTATAAACAGTGATTCTACTAAACACCTTCCCTTTAGAAGAAAATCACTTTAGAAGAAAATCACTGTTGCATATATCCAGCACTAAATTTGGCTGTGAAATACATTCCAGAAAATGAGAAACAACATCACTTTGAAAAGATCAGTTACAGCTTCAAACCATGTTGAAATTGCTCGACATAAATTTTTGTACTTTTCTTTCCCTTTTAAGATTGTATTTCAACAGCATTTAGTTCTGGACCCTTGTCTCACTCCATATCTCCCTAGCACGTGACCAAGATGTTTGTATACAAACTGTTCACTAAGATATAAATAGGCAGATAAAATGTAGAGATCTGTTAAAATGTAAAGAATTTGATTCAAAGTTCTAGTATATAACTAGCTTGTTTATGAGACCCAGATGCCAGATTTGCAAGCTTACGAGAATGACTGCAAATTTGAAGTTATGTAACTTTCACTGCCAGGAGAAAAGCTTTGAACATACCTCTTAAAACAAAATATTCATTCACTTTATTCAGAGTCCTTTATATGTGTTTATGGATGCATGCCCAATATGCCTGTCATGTCAGAAGCAAATCACTCCAAGGAAAGTGACAGCCAAGTCAAGAGAGAAAAGCTTTTCTATATCCCCAAGAAACATCAATGAAAAATACCGTAAGTGGTGAATCTCCTTCAAAGGCAGTGCAAAATCAGAGTGCGGAAATTAATTCTTCCCATTCTGCATAGCTCAACCATTTGGGGCAGTGATATTACATTCACATGCCATAGACTAGAGAAAGCCTTTTCGTTAAATTGGATTTAAATAAAGAATAGTTACCGGGGGGGTGGTATCTTCATGGTAAAGTCAGAAATGTCAAGACGACAATCATGACAGTGAGTTTGAAGCTCCAGCCATTTTTTACATAAAAAGTAGGTGGAGCTTTGACTGCATCATCATGGCCACCATGTTGGCTATTTTCATAATACCTTGCAATTGAATCTAAGTTTGCAGTGTTAATAGAAAACATGCAGCTTGATTGTCTACGCTCAGCTCATTTTTAGAGGTGTTTCTCACTCAGTTTCTTGTACTAGATTTATTAGTAAGATTTCTATATCTTGTTTTGCAGAACCGTTTTTAAAAAGAATATAATTATGGAATTACACTTTCAGAATATATCATTTGGAGAAATAGCAAGTTATTGTCCTCTTCCTGCATTTCACAAATGGCAACCATCAGATCCTCAAAAGGCTTTTTTCATAGTGTTAGATTCCTGTTTCTGTATGAGATTATTGTATTCTTTTTCTCACAATGATTTTTTTTAAAGAAAAAGTCTGATAAATGTAGTACTTCAATCTTGAACATTCAGATATTAGTATACCGGTAGTTGTACTAATCTATACTGAAATTTGAGAATACACAGGTATAACAACAGAGTCTTAAAGTATCTTCAGCACAACAGGTTCTACCATAGATGAAGATATTTTTCTTAATATTACATTTAGATCAAGACTGAACAATTTGCCCTTACTCCTGAAAGTATTGTTGCTTCTGAAAGTATTTAATGATATCCTCATTGTAATGTATTGAGCTGACATACTTGGAATTGTTGAAAAAACGGTCATAAGACTCTGTCAGTTAAGAGTCAGACTTGCTGTCTACATGCTAATTATCTTGTGTTAAAGCGGGAACTAATACTTGAATCCTATTGGCTGCCACCTAGTTGTTGAGTGTATAAATAGGGGTGGAGCTGCAGTTATCCTGGCTTCTGTTTAAACCTTTAATAAAGAGTTGTTTGTTCACCTGCTGCCTCGTCGATGCCTCACCGAGCACCAAACATAACACTCAGAATCTTCATTAAACACAATTACTGAAAATCAGCAACATGATTCCTCTCCATTTGGAGCAAGAAATATGAAAAAATGTAGCATAGTAAACTGGGCCATCATAAATTCTACTGGTACTTTAAATTTGTGATGAGAGTTAAATCAGATGATTGTATACATTTTTTTCATAATCTCCATATAGAGATATCTAGGGCTAATCTTATATTTCATTGAGGCTTCATGCTCCAGATTAATGTATAATAACTTTTCTTGCATTCTCATAATGTATCTTTAAAGCTATATTGCTGAAGTCTGTCAGTTAGAGGTCTTAGCCAAGTAATTTATAGTTATTTATTAGATTCAAATCCAGCTGGAGCATATGTAAATTCTAGATATAAATTAATTACTGACGTCCAACTTCATTTGGTGTCATAACCTATTTCTAAATGTAGCTCACCTGGGCACTGCAACGTGTGCTATATTTTATGTAAGGTTAATTGGTGGAGTTATCTATGATTATTAGATGAATATGTTGACAAGATAGAAAGATATGTCAAAATGTTGCATTTTTTAACAAAATACATAAAATAACTCATAAAATTGTCACTGGAAAACATTTTGCCAGTTTGTGAACATTTCCTATCATAGTTGAAATACAGGAATTAGAAAAGATATTACAGTCATATTATTTAATGATCGCATCATTAACAAGCCAATTATGCATAGAAAAAGCTATTTACTCTTCAAAGATGCTAAGATAATGCACAAATAAAAAGGACATAGAAGTAATATAATAGAAGTTGCCATATAACCACATTATATGGTACATCCTTGTCAAGTCCTATGCTGGGTTTTAAAAAATCTCTTATTAGTATGGTAACATTAAAAGTTGGACAGATGAAGGACATTGTTTCCATAAGTAGATATAATGATTGATTCAAGACTAGAATACATTTTAGCAACATATCTAAATTAAGAGTTCAGACATTTCAGAATTCATAGATTCCATTTCAAAACTACCTTATTTTAAAAGTCATACACAGAAAAGTAGCAGCTTCTAGCTGACTTTGAACTGCTCCTGAAAAGGTTAAACACAGCCAGTCCTGATTAGTACTCAAATAGGGTCCAGGCTAGCAGGAAACATCAAAACTATATGCTAGGCCAGAGTTCCCCAATCTTTCTGGCTTTGTGGACCAGAGGGGGGGGAGAGGGATGGTTCCTAGAGCACATGTCCAGCAAGCACACACAGCTCTAAGCAACATGCACATGAGCCCACTGTTCATGCAAATGGAGTGCATGTGCACGCGCTCACCCACTGCTCGCGCAAGTGAGGATGCATGGGCACACTCGCCAGACATTTCCACAGCCCAGTTGCAAACAGCTCATGGCCCACCAGTGGGCCACGGCCCAGAGGTTGGGGACCCCTTTGCTAGATAATAATTACAAACCACTACTATGATATTGCCAATGAAAATTACATGATATAAGCATGTAGTCATCAGGAGTGGAGTTTGATTGAAGGTCTTCTTTGGGTTTCATTTATCAGTGTAGAAGACAATTCTAAAGGGATTACAAGGTTGTAAAAAGGAAATTTTTGTAGAAGACAAATCTAAAACGTGATACTGTACGCAAACAGTCATATTATTTACTCTTAATATGTACAGTGGGAAAGTTAGTACAAAATTCCTATTTACACATTATTAACTCATATAAGCATCAGGCCTCTACATTGGTCCTGGTCTCTGTTTAATATAAATCAATGAGATACGTGTGAATAGGCAAAAAGTAATCCCTACCTAGGATAGCTTTTCTTTTTTTTAAAAAAAAGATTCAAATGTCCTGCATATGATTAAACATAAATTGGACTGATTTTCAGGACTGCCTGTGATTCCTTGTTTCACCTATTTGTGAATTGAGATCACCTACTGATGCCTTCTCCAGGTATGTCACCCACAGATGGTGACTTTTGATTATAGTTCCACATTAAACAAGAGACTCAGCTGATACTACCACTGTCAATATTTAGGGTTAATAAATATTAACTTAATATTAACTGTAATAAATATTAAATATTTATTAATAAAATATTATGTTTAATCTAGATTACATGAGTTGATCAATAAATTCTGAATCCTGTTGTTTTTATTATAATTGTGATGAATTTAATTATTATAAATTATCCTTGTTCAACATTGGTAAAGAGCAACATGTAAGAAGATTGGGGGGAGGGAGGGAAGGGAATATAAACTTTATGTATCTTATTAGGAACGTCCAATTGCTGTTGACCTTGATTTGCATGCAAACATTTATTTTAATAATTTAAAAAAATATGGGAAATTATCTCCTATATACAGTATAGATAAATTATTGATCGAAGCCTAGCAATATCCCTGGAAAATTGATAAGCTTGTGTGCTATTCAAATATTCATTGCACACATTTGGACAAGATAACACAAACTGCAACTGCAATTTCTTAGTCATGACACTTTGTGAGGGGATGAACAGTTGCATTCTTCAAAAAACGCAATAAATCACAGATAAATGTTATTTTGCATTTTCAAAATCAATTGTTCAACTTTTTTGTCATCAGTTCCCATATAAAGAGTAGAGAGAGTCCATCACACTATTTTTAATTCTGAGAATAGAAAATAGTACTTTATGGATCAATGAATTAAAGCAGGAATGGTTTCTAACTACAACTCACAAGGAATCAGCGGTTTGTGACACTTTAGAACATCTTCCTATTTCTTTTTCCCATTGTGGATTGGTATTATCATCTACAACATCTATTTTATTCATTTTCCACTAATATTATTCAGTTCCATTTAAAATAACTGGCATGCTCTAGATCAGTTTGCAGGATTTACCAAAACAATAAACAACTATACACAGAGCAAATATGATCCTTTAATTTTCTGCTGATTTCATATCACCTTGGTGGCGAACTTATGGCACAGGTGCCATAGGCGGCACGCAGAGTCCTCTCTGTGGGTACACGTACCGTTGCCCCAGTCCTAGGCCTTCGGCTGGATTTTATAAAACCTTTTCACTTTAGGCTTCCGCCGCCGTGTGCAAAAAAAAAAGGTTCAATCAATCAATTTCAACTTCTCGTGGGAAAAAAAGATCTCACAAAGTTGGAATTGATTGATTGAACTTTTTAGTCCCACCCAATCTGCCGTTACCACTGAAACCACGCCCACCCAATGGGCCACACCCACCCGGCACCCGATGATACATAAGTGGGTTTTGGGTTGCAGTTTGGGCACTCAGTCTCTAAAAGGTTCACCATCACTGTCATATCAGCAGTATAATTTAGATGGCTGCTAGTGTTAAAACAAATAATACTCAGTAATTTTCTTCTTCCCCAATAAATAAGTAATTTGGGGGAAGATAAGTAATATCAAATGTTTAGCAAATGAAGATTCTTCTTAGAAAGCAATTGGCCTGACTAGGACTCCAATTTATAGAATTCCACCTTGAATATTTTGCTTGGTAATGCTTTATGAGGGGATATTATTCTCTGCTTATTGGTCCTGCACACATGTAGAAAAGCTTTTGTAGTCCCCTGAACATATTAGTTAAGAACTCTTGTTCAATAGTGTTCTTTGATATGGTTCTCCAATATGCTAACTACAGCCAATTGCACAACTGACAATCTAATTGAGATTTGGCAGAGTATTTCATATTCAGATAAAGAGGAATTTGAGAGTAGACAAGGGATGCTCGGCCCCAGGCCAATGGGCACTTATTTAGCATGTCTCATAGGTGATTCATTCAGTCATCCAGCAAGGATGCTGCCAATGGTGCTGTCTCAGCATCCCTACTAGCTGATCCACAGAGTTTTAACTCTCATCATTTCCAAAAGGAGCCACTTGTGTGTTGTTAAGGACAGCAATAAAGTATAATGTTGACAGCGGTGATTCAGAAAAAGAGAGATGGATAGAAGAACCAATCCAGGATGTTGGCTAGAATATCTGACACGTGGCAAAAGAAAGAGACCAAAGCAAACCAAATCTGGGTGATGGCCTTCAGAGGCTGGAAAGAAAACCTTACTGCTGGAAGTTTGAGAAGAAATAAATATATCCTAGGCAAAGTATTACTCTATTTTGCATCTGTAAACTGGAAGCAATAGGACATGGTTGAGCAAAACCCGAAACAGTTGAATAGGACATACTTTGACAGTGAAGTCCTTGTGAACTAAAGCAACCTAACAAGAAATCAGAATTTAATCAAATTGGTTAGAAATAGCTGAAATGTTGAGCAATAAATACAATACCTACTCAAGATTTAATTTCAATTATTTGGACGCCCTTGGATGTAGCAGATATATTTAGGTATTGGGGCAGAGATATGCTTTTACATGTAGAAGATTATTATTAGATTGATTATGATATGATTATTTTGATTTTGATTTTATTATAACTGAGCCGAATAAATACATAAGCAATTCCAGATTTGTAAAAGTATCCCTTTTTGATCTAGGAATCTTTTAATAGCAATCCACAGCACCACTTTTCCCATTAAATCAAAAATACTCTCAGCTGGTTTATACAGAGAGAAAAAAATTAAGAAATCCAATCATGGGTCTCCTGTGGCCTGTCCTTTTTGGCCCTTATATTCCAAGCCAGCTTTTCAAACAAATGGTAGCCTAATGCTAATTGACTATCAAGCGATAGTGGACTCAGGAAGTCTCCCCTGGTGTCCGCCAGTTCTGTTTCCCTTTATTTTCTGTGAATAGATGGACTTTGTGAAGGATTTTCTTCTGCCATAAATTTTTTCCGGGTTATATTATCTCAGAATAGTGGCAATTTGTCACCTAAATAGAAAGTCCAAAGACTAAGCTTTGGGGGCTTGGAGCAAAAAAATCCCTCTGCCTTGTATGTTTGTACTCAGGCTGGGTATTTTTCTTTTCACCCTGACATTTGCCCTCTGGAAAAGTAGTCTTGTGTGTCTGTGGCACAAACTGTAGCAGACTGTATTAGATATAGTCCCTGCAGACATACCTCAAAATTCCAGATATTTCCACCAACCCAACAGTCTAGGAATACTTGAGCATTTGTCTTTTATAAAAGGGCTGGACTTACAGGTGGGGATGGCTTTTGCCAACATACATAGGCTTTGCCCTTTACTCCTTATATGGGAATTGATGACAAAAAAGTTGAACAACTGATTTTGAAAATGCAAAAATAATATTTTTCTGTGATTTGAAGAATGCAACAATCATATGTAAGTGCATGAATGTTTAGAAATGAATCCCCAGTTCATAAAGTTTATCATTTTACAGGTTTGTTTGATTGCATTTTGATAGACATGACATTTTTAACGACACTTCAAACTTTGTGTGGTATTTGTAAAGGCTTAGATAGACATGCCTAACAGTCTTAAAAATAAATAGAAAACCATATTTAACTGAGCTTATTTTGAATAAGACACTCATGATTTCAGCCTGAATCACCACCAAGTGATGGAAGGCAACACAAAATATTACAACAATGGGCTGGACTGGAAAGTCAATGAATATCTCAATAGAAAACAGTACACACCACTTCTGCAGTGTTATTAAGAAAACTACTTGATGATGTTCACATACTCAGCAGAAGTCACTTTTCCTTGACAGTTACACGGAGATTAACACATTATGAACAGTTTAAGGGTATTTATATTATGATATAACCAGGTTAGATTTTCTTTTCTAAGCACTAAAACTTTCTTTTTGGTTTAGTACTGATGATTTGATATATACATACAAATACATACAATTTGTCCAAAATTTTGAACCTTTTTAAAGCATGTATGAAGTTATATTATGCAGTATTCTAATTGCTGGAAAGAACTCATTTTATTTTATAAATCACTATATTGATGGCATCTGAATTTATCTGCTAGACTATTCTATTGTAGGCATCCCCTATATTCTAATAAAAATTTTGAACATATGCATTGTAAGTATTTACCAGATAGCATCTATATTTTTTCTGAATTAATAACTTAACCTGTCTCACCTGTGAATATGTTTTGATCTCATTTGCTCTTCCAGGGAGCTGGTTGGTTCATGTAAGGCAGGGGTGTCAAACTGCCAGCCCGCGAGCTGGTTTCATCATACTGAAGCCACGCCCACCCTATTGCCAGCAATTCAAAAAGAATCACGATACGTCGTGACACGTGACATGACGAGTTTGGCACCTGTGATGTAAGGACTTGGACACATATATCATATGAAGATGGGAAGTGGGAAATGACCCATTCATAAAAATATGTGTATATATATATATGTGAACAATTCCAATAAAAAGAATGATTTGACCAATGCAATGACCAGGTTTTAAAAAGTTTCCTCCAATCAGAAAGGTGGCTTTTCTGTAATTTTATCCACTCTCTACATTTTTGCTCCTAGAAACAAAGGATACCTCAACTTTTTTGGTGGACATTACAGTTTTGGTGGACATTAGCAAGATGTTTATTTTATTCATTTTAGCATTCAGATGATGACTTTATGACAACACAGCTGAACTACTATAATACTTGTGGCTACGCAGTGTGTTTTCTTCTTGCATTTAATTCTGGAGATGCGCTAGGTAAATATTTTAAGCAAATAATACAGATGTTATTGACTGGGGTTCAAAATATTTTATAATTAGTCACATGAAGCCAAGAAAAAGTTGCATTTATTCATCAATCCATTTTTCACTAACCCTTTTTTAAAAAAAGATTAGACAGGAGAATCTTCTTACAAGTTGTTTTTTTTAAAAAAATAATAATAATAATTCTATTGTAGCAGCATTAACCAAGAATATAGGAAGAGAAACTGTTTGATTTTTGCCCACTGTTGGTTTTCAAATGTTCTTTTCTCAGATGTGAACTTGGCTTTAGAGGGCAAAATCTCAGTTCTCAAACAAGCATATACTGTAGGAAAATGAACATAATTCTCCTTGCCTTCTCCCCATCTTTTTAAATGAACGTATGCTCTCTTTTGTTTTGTTTTCACTACCTCTTATGATGATACGATGATTAAAAAGATGTGATGCTTTTTAAACAAGGTACATTTTTCAATACTCATCTTTCAGGAACGCCAGTTAAAACTGGGAGTGCTTGAGAGAATCAGGTTCAAGGTTTGAAAAAGAAAGGGAAAAAGAAAAAGCCTCAGAACTTTCCTAATATATATTCTTGGAGTGCTGTTTAATACTGCTCCTTTTGTTTGTTTCGACAATGGATCTTATCTTTTGGTAAGGACTGTGTTCAGGACTATTATTGCCCTACAGAAAAGGCGCCTCGTCTTTCTTTCCACTTGTTCAGCACACCAGAGTGGCATAGCAAATTTAATCGAAGAACGCAGCTCCAGGGAGGGTCTTTTGAGACTCTTCCCTTTTTCATAATACTGTTATCTCCCTTTCCTTGTGTTGGGGATGCATAAAAATCACAAAAAAGTCATTCTGAGCATATTCTTCCTGATAATTATTGTCAGACTCCAAGATAAGTACCTACGTGATGTAACGTGTGTCAGAACTGGCTCTCTGAATGCAAATCTAGAAACACTTATAGACCCAAACAATGGTGGCCCAGAACACCAAAACCTAGTATTTTGCCACAGACAAGAGACAGCTTTGATTTTTGTGTGTGTTTTGATAAGGCACAATCTGGGTGCCTTTATCTCAGCTGTTATATTTAAAGATGACATTCTAGCCTTGCAGCCTAGCCTATTGTTTTGACTCTGATTATCACCAAATGTTGTTGTTTAGTCAAACTCACCAGCTTAATGAAAGGCCTGCTCCTAATTTAAGGGAAATTATTTAAATGCAGAGTATCCTATACACTGTGGTTTCCAAAAGAACTAGGTGGTTAATCAAAAGTTAATTGTATAATTCTCATGCAGATTAGGGCCTCTTGCAGACGAATCCCAGGTTGTGATTATAAAAAAGGAGGGAGTGTGGCGTAATGCACAGGGGGTCTTCAGCCTGGTAAACAATCAGCAAAGGTTTAATTTGTGGTAAACAAAGTGATGATACTCTGGGGGACTTCAAAGGAGACAAAAAGGTGAAAATAAATTAAAAAAACAACAACACAGAGAGATGATCTTTTTGTTTTTCAACATCTTTCAAAAACATTAGCTAAATGAATAAAAAGTAACCCATTAGTATTTATGGGCAGCATCCTTGCAATAAGTAAATTCAGAGCAATTCTATAATTACACTGCAAAACTCCCAAAACAGGATGCTGCCAGCAACCTATCCTATTACTGTCTTTACAATAAGAAAGCTGTTATATAATGAGGAATGAGATTAATTGACGGACTACTTTGCCATAGGACACCAAGCTGTTCCAGCTGCATTAAAGAATGATTATGTGTTTTAGAAGCACATATGATTTGGGAAAGATGACCATTGAACACATATGAACACTCTCCAGAATTGCTCTTGGAGGAAGAAGAGCAGTTTCTAAATATGATAAATAAATATACAGTAAATGGAAATAGACATGTGCATACAATGGACCAACTAAACTGGGAACCCTATATATCTTAACTACATAGGCTTTGAACTGTTTGTTCCCCTTTCTATGAATATGGTGGCTGATTATTGCAGTTCAGACAAGTCCTGCTTGCTCTTGTTTCAATAGAGAATAAATTGCCTGCTCATTAAAAAGACCAAGTCAAAAACTTGTAAAAGCCCATATTTCAGAAAGCACTTCTGATGTTCTCGAGCCCCGCAGTTCCTCCCCCTTTGTCGTCATAGCTTACTTGTCATTACCCACCTTGCTCAAATGAGTAAATATTGAGAGTAATAATGCATTTTTGCAGTTATGCTGTATATCTTTGAAGAGGTTTGTATTCATGTATAAACTGCTTCCTAAGACAGCAGGCCTATTGTCCTCAGTCATCCAGACAGAAATTGCAACTATTTTTTTTACCACATCCATTTTTTTTCTAAGAAAATTGTGTATTTTGTGCACACACAAAAATGGAAAGAAAGTATGTTCTTTTCTGATCAGAGACTTCACTCCATACTGTCTTTGTAAGAAACTAACATTAAACTTCACAAAATAACTTAAGCTGAATTAATGTTTTTATGTTTGTTATAATACAAATCATTTATTTTAAAATTGGCTTTAGATACATAGTTAAAATCAGGATTGCAGAAAGTATCCTTTTCCA
Source organism: Bothrops alternatus (assembly GCA_034064705.1). Taxonomy (NCBI): domain Eukaryota; kingdom Metazoa; phylum Chordata; class Lepidosauria; order Squamata; family Viperidae; genus Bothrops; species Bothrops alternatus. The sequence continues at coordinate 15,619,895 of JARGCV010000009.1, forward strand.
GCCTTATTTATTAATATGGAATATAATTTTTCCTGTGTGAAATTTATTCTTAGTTCTAATCTTGGAGATATCTTACCATACATGTTTAGAGGACACATCCTCATGATATCTCCTTTGCTTCATCCCCAGCTCTGTGTGGACCAGACTAAATTCATCCTTAGCTGTTCAAATTCTAAAATAATAAAGACTCAAAAGCTCTCACAAACTCTACATACCTATTCATCCATGTCTCCCAAAAGTCCATTTAAAATAGTATTTGCTGTATTTTTTTCAACAGAATTCTTGCTGTATGAATCTATGATACCTCATTCATAATCTTGATGATGATACAACCAGGTCATGCTCAGCAAAGCTTACTTCACCACAGTTTAAGAAGGCCACTTAGTAGTGTTTTTCCTTACTTTGGATAGAAGGGCAGACAAAGCCACAGAATCTATCAATTACTGCCATTAAATTTTTCCACAATAAAAATATAACATGCTTTGTTACTAAGACAGATTAAAGCTCTGTCCTCAGCGTAGTGCAAACTAATTTTTCATTCCAATTGAAGGACTGGAGGAATGTACATTAATATGACTAGCCAAACATCTTGTTGAATTATGATTTCAAGACACTCCAAGTAAAAACACCAGAGAGAGAAACATCACAAAAATCTACTATAGCTTGGAATCATGGCAATCCAGTATCTTAAATTAGAATAGGACTACTGATCATTTTCTATGCCTAGCTCTAATGCAGGGGTTCTCAACCTTGGCAACTTTAAGACTTGTGGACTTCAACTCCCAGAATTCTGGGAGTTGAAGTCCACAAGTCTTAAAGTTGCCAAGGTTGAGAACCCCTGCTCTAATGTAATAGGATATAAGATTGCTTGGACTGGTGTACCTGAAGTAAATTAAAATTCACTTTCCATTCAAACCTTTCTCAATGTGAGGAAGCTGAGAAGCGAACTAAGAGTCACAGTGCTCAGCCTACCTGGAATGAACATGCAGATTCTGTTCTAGAACCCAGCATAACTCTCTCCAGTAAGAAACTCAAGGAAAGCTACCTGTGAAAGAGCAGAGGTGCCAAGACATAGAATAGAGGTGGCAAGAATAACTCAGTATTAGCCAGGTTATAAGTGGATTGAGACTGCTGTAAAAAGCTAGTGCTTTGAGTGCAAAGATCAGTGAAGAATAGTTATAGCCAGGAGCAAATTCTGAAAGTGACCCAGTTTTGAGTGACAAATTTTGCTTTCATATATTCATCTAATTTGCTGTCAGACCATGTCTTACTCTGGACAGACAAGCCAGCATGTAATTTATCCAGGAAAAATAAAAGTCCCATCAAAGCTCATTTAAAGTTTAGTCTGCTAGAAGGCAGCATTGCTATTTAATTTGGACAGATCTCATTATTTATTATTTTAAAGCATCATGGCACACAACATTTGAGAACTCTGGGTATTGAAGACCATCCAAGCAATATAAATGTTTTATTGTTACTAGACTTGAACTGTATATAATTTTTTTAAAAAAAATAAGTGATAAAAAAAGCAGCACTGATATGATGTTATCAGAAAAATATTGTAAAAGCAGTTATGAAAAAATATTTCTATATGATTTTGCTGGGTGAACAAATTGCTAACTGGCTATCAATCTCAAGTGGATGTAGCAAAGTTAATGTTCCCTACTGCATGTAGGGCTATGACCATATCAAGAAGTTACATAATCACCAGCTCAAAAGGATCTCAGAGAAAATATCCGTTATCTTTTTAATTACTGAACATCCAAAACTGATTAGCTAATCAAATGGTAGTATTGCTATGTAATATTGCTTAAACGTTATTGCCCAGTTTTGTTAATCTTACTGTAGTCCTGTCCCACTGTATTTCTGTTCTCTGAGCTTCTGGCCCCTGACACTAACTATGTGATAATCATGCAAAATTGTGTTCTGGTTTTGGATCTGAACAAATGGAGACTCGAATGAGAGCTGAAGCTCATTTTACATTTTGATCGTCTGAGCCACAGTCTGAACTGAAGTCGTTAGAAATTTCCATAAATAGGACAGGGCCATAGGGGCATGCACTTGAAGTACAGTTGGGCTGAGGCTACAGCTGCAGGTTTTCAGCTGAGACTGAGACAAGGGCACACAGACAAAGGTCAAATTTATACTGCAAAAGTTGGAGCAATATTGAAACTAGCAGCATATGCACCCTTATATATACATACTATCTTAATTATTATTTGGATTCATAATGTATTGCATTCTGCTATTCTGCTTCAGGAGTTGAACTTTACAGTATGGGAAGAATTGGTACAAATGACCACCTTGTCTCTAAATAATTGGAGGAAAATTTTTGGTACATTAATAAAAATCCAAAAGCATCAATAATGAATATCGCTTCTTAAGACAAGCTGAAATAAAAATCAAATAGTAGTGAACAGAATTTCAAACAGATTTAAATACATTTTGGGAGGGGGGATTTTTGCCAAATTTGAAGTGTAAAAATAGAAGGGAGAAAGACAGAAAGAGAGAGCTGAACATGATGAAAATTCCAGGGCCACAGATCATGGAAATTTTAAAATGGATAAAGAATATGCTGTGGAGATGCATTAAGCTCCTCAAAATTGTTGAGGAACAGCTTTCCACAATAAACAGGAAAAGCAGAACAAAATCGAATAAAATGGATATGGCAGTGTTTCTCTAATGTTTACTCCTAAATAGGTTTGATTTTCCAAAAGTCTACTGCAACTTTAACTTCTTCCTTTAAGCTTCTATCTCTAATTTTTTTTCTGGAATGGGGGAATGTTATTGGTTTTCACTCATCCTATCTTCTTAATTTTCTCTGGTTGTACTCCCCTCTATAATTCAAAACTAACTTTAGGACAATTGAAGCGAATATAATGATTATTAATAATGCTAAACCATACAGACAGGTATAAAGGGAACTGTAGATAAATAATATTTTAATAATATGGGTAGACTTTAAATAACTCAGTACTAAATAATCAGGTATGTAACAGTTTTTTTCTCATTTGATGGAACAGGAGGAGAGTGAAAATCTGGCAACAAAGAGTCAGAATTTTCTGATTCACTTTCCAGTCATTGCATAATCAAATCATATGGCTTTACATGGCCCAGATTTGGTAACCTTACTAGTTAGGTCATTGTAACAAAGTATGCTTTTTTTATTTTCATTGCAAAAGTTTACGGTTATTTCCAATTGTCTTTAGCTTAATTAATTCTGAGAAATGTTTTATGAGTTACATATAATATACACAACGATTTTGATCTCATAGCTAACTTTCATAGGACCTGAATTTCAATGTGCTTGTGAATAAAAATCAGGTTCTCCAGGATTATGGAAATTTTCCTGGTAGATAACCATCCCCAACACCGCATCTTCTAGATGTGTTCAAGTCTTGGACAATTCATTGTCCCTAACCAAATGCAAGGCATTACATTGGGAACACTCTGGTAGAAGACATATTTCTTCTACTTACCTCTAATACAACTTTTTAGCACTTTAATTTGGTAGGCATTATATCTAAAACTTATTTTTCCCCAAAACAACAATCCTATTGAGTTGAGCGAATGAGTGTCACAAAGTCTTCTACTGGGGATCTGTAGTTGAGGTGGCAGGAACCTAAGTCTCTTCAGGTTCCTAATCTAGTGTCCTATTGACAGTACCACTCTGTCTGCACTCCATTCTTCCACTTAGGAGAACCATGTCTTTCTTCAAAATTCTATATGCCACTGGCTTCCATTCTTTGCTCGTTCAGTCAAGAAGCATTCAGCAGGCATGTATGGTTCTCGTTAAACTATTTGGGGACCTCCCTACTCCCAAACACAGGATTTTGTTTCCTAAATGTTTGCTCTTATTTTTTAAAACTCATATTTTCCTATGTCTGTTGAGCTGCTTGTCTTATGAGGGAATATCTCGTTTTGCTCCATAAGTTTCTGAAAATGGGAAAAGAGTTTGCTGTTGGTTGGCCTTCACAACCAGGAAATCTCCCTATATTTCTCAATTAGTACCCCACAACATGAGCATTGCAGTTTCCATATTTCTGAAAGTTGAGGAATCCTGGTATATAGGTTAAAATAATTGGGGTACATCAGGCAAGCATCATTAGCAGGATTCTTACCCCAAATCTGTACTAGGTTCGCTTTGTTAAAAAACTGAGTTCTGTCATTATTTTCATATACATTTATATCTTCTTTCCTTCTTTCCTTCCTTCCTTCCCTCTCTCTTCTCTTCTCTTTTTATATTTGGTCTCTGCATTGTATCTCACATTTTTTTTGTGCTGGGAAATGGGCAGGAAACTTGTGGCATCTAGGAGCAAGAGGATCTTGAATGGTAACTTAACTACTGCATGTGTGGGGCAGGATACATGTCTGAGATATATTTTATAACAATTTCAGTGACTGTGTTACTAAAAATGATGCTGTTTGAATATTAAAGTTTGATATTATGACTTTAAATACTGTTTCCAGCAGTGTCAATGTATAGGAAATTGATTGGTGTTGCCTTTTGGGGCATGGGGTTTTTTCTATTAATTCCTAATATGTTCCTTTTTTTATTGTTGTATGCCATTCATAGATTTTTTGGAGCTTAACACTATATAACATTATATAGTACATACATACATGTTTTAAGAACTATTATATTCTTTAATCATTCTTACTATTTTCCTTTTTTATTACTCTATGCCCACTCATAGACTTTTTGGAACCTAGTATTATATACTTTGCAGAGATAGATAGATAGATAGATAGATAGGTAGGTAGGTAGGTAGGTAGGTAGACAGACAGACTGACTGACTGCTTGTAAGAATGACTACATTCTTTTAAAATATTTTACATCACTTTTCCAACAGTTTCATTGTTTTTTTAATGGTATCGTTTCTTCTTCTTTTTTTCAGCAATTTATTTCCCTAGTTGATCCAGTGCATAGTCTGCTAGGGGAGTGTTATGCCTCAGTAAACAAGCCCTATAGTTTGGTTTTGAGCTAATCCACATGTATGTATGTATGAATGAAGATCTTTATTAACAGAGAGCAGAGGCAGGGATCTGGAGGGAGAGTGGCAGTAAAGGAAATAGGGCAGTTCATTGCCTATATATTTAATTTAAGATTTTATATTAGACTGAAGTATTTTACAGCACCATATTAAGTTTTCCCACAAATCTGAACACAACAAAAATTATACTCATGTGCGTCTTACAGTATCGTAAGATCGTATAAGAAATACAGATATCACATGCAAAGTTTCTATAATGAGAAGCTATATGTAGGTTATTCATTTTATCTTTTTTTCTACATTCATTAGTAGCAGATATATGTTAATTTAACATAGTATGTTTTTTTCTAGCTCTAGACTGTATGTGTGATTCTACTCTTTAAACATGTACAATAGGGTTTAGTCCTGGGTTTATGACAGAATATCCAGAATCATCACTAGTATTAGAAAATGAAGGAGATACTATAAAGTTTTTTGGGGGAGTGAATAGCTAGAGAAGATGGATTGGACCAGACATGTCAAACTCGCAACATCACATCGGGACGGTTTTGCCATTGCCGGCAATGGGGTGGGCGCGGCTTCCAGGTGACATACACAATGTACACAAAACAGAGCAGACAAAATAAATTTTGTCACACTGTCAGACCTATTTTGGAGTAACCTTTATCCAATCTTCTACCTCAGTTACTATTGTGTATTGTAGATCAGAGATGCCCCAGATTATTTAGCTTACATCTTCATTGTGAAGTTAAATAAAGTACCTGATATTATGTCCTATTTTATGAATTCAAACAGCACTAATGTCTGTTTCTGCTAACACAGGGACATGTGGATCTTTCTCAAATTGGAATATGCTTTACAAACCACTGATGACTTAAAAACGAATCCTTCATTTCTTTTATCCAGAGACTGTAACCTAACATTACTGTGACAGATGACTCATTTTGCATGTCTAAAGCTTTCTGTCCGCTGTCCTCTGTCTGCTGCCGACAAACTCCAGAAACACAGGAACAACGTGACCAGCAAAACTTTAATGTATGCAAAAGAAAAAGTCAGCACCAGGAGTGGATTGCTCCCAGTGCCTTACATAGATGTGCCACGCCCCCAAACCCACCCCAATCAGCAAGCCAGCATCCAAGTTTCGAGTTTAATCAAATTTATATGCCGCCCTTCTCCTAAGACCCAGGGCGGCTCACAACAATACAATAATACAATAAAAATTTAAAAATTAATTTCATTCACACCACGTACAACCACAATCAGCTGACAGTCACTGAAGGCGGGACACTCCTAGGGCCCAGGGGCAGAGCACAGCTCATACGCCCCAAGCCTGTCGGCATAGATGCGTCTTCAGGAGTTTCCGGAAAGCTAGGAGGGAGGGAGCAGTACGAACCTCTGAGGGAAGCTGGTTCCAGAGGGCTGGGGCAGCAACGGAGAAGGCCCTTGCCCTAGGCCCCGCCAGATGACATTGTCTAACAGACGGGACCCGTAGGAGGCCAACCCTATGCGCCCTAACCGGTCGCTGGGATTTATGAGGCAGAAGACGGTCCCGCAAGTATCCTGGTCCATTGCCATAAAGGGCTTTATAGGTCATAACCAACACTTTGAATTGTGTTCGGAGACCAATAGGTAGCCAGTGCAGCTCGCGGAGAGCTGGAGTGATATGAGCATGTCTTGGGAGACCCAAGACAGCTCGCGCGGCCGCATTCTGGACTACTTGTAGTCTCCGGACATTCTTCAAAGGTTGCCCCATGTAGAGAGCATTACAGTAGTCGAATCTTGAGGTGACAAGGGCATGGGTGACTGTGAGGAGTGACTCCTGGTCCAAATAGGGCCGCAACTGGCGCACCAGGCGAACCTGGGCGAACACCCCCCTCGCCACAGCCGAAAAATGATATTCTAAACTTAGCTGTGGATCGAGGAGGACACCCAAGTTGTGAACCCTCTCCGAGGGGGACAAAACTTCTCCCCCCAGGGTAATGGACGGACAGTTAGAATTGTCCTTGGGAGGCAGAGCCCATAGCCACTCCGTCTTGTCGGGATTGAGTCTGAACCTGTTGGCACCCATCCAGACCTCAACAGCCTCCAGGCACCAGTTCATCACTTCCACTGTGACGCGGGGTGGAGATATAAAGCTGGGTATCATCAGCATATTGATGATAACTCACCCCGTGTCGACGGATGATCTCACCCAATGGCTTCATGTAGATGTTAAAATGCAGAGGTGAGAGAACAGACCCTGAGGAACTCCACATGGAAGAGGCCTCGGAACCGATCTCTGACCTCCTGCGAACACCGACTGCGACCGGCCAGAGAGGTAGGAGGTCTACCACTGTAAAACGGTGCCCCGCACTCCAAGCCCCTCCAACCGGCGCAGAAGGATACCATGGTTGATGGTATCGAATGCCGCTGAGAGGTCAAGAAGCACCAGGATAGTGAAATAACCTCTATCCCGGACCCGCCAGAGATCATCAATCAGCGCGACCAAAGCATTTTCTGTGCTGTAACCAGACCTGAACCCAGACTGCTGAGGGCCCAGATAATCAGTTTCATTCAAGGACCGTTGGAGTTGGAGTGCCACCACCTTCTCAACAACCTTCCCTAAAAAGGGAAGGTTGGAGACTGGACGATAATTATTTAAAACTGCCGGGTCCAGGGAAGGCTTCTTGAGGAGGGGCCGCACAAGTGCCTCCTTTAAGGGAGCTGGAAAGGACCCCTCCCTCAATGAAGCGTTAGCAACAGCCTGGACCCAGCTCCATGTCACCTCCCTGCTAGCCGAAACCAGCCAGGAGGGGCACGGGTCCAGTAAACAGGTGGCCGAACTCACAGCTCCAATGGCCTTGTCCACATCATCAGGAGTTACCAGGTCAAACTCCTCCCATTCAACAGGACTAAGACAGGCTTCTGTCATCTCGACTGACTCATTGTCAGCCGATATTGCATTCCAATTGGAGTCCAAGTCAGCCCGGATCTGAGCGACCTTGTCTGCAAAAAAGATGTTAAATTCTTCGGCATTGCCCTGCGGAGGTTCCTCCCTCCTCCTCCGGTCCATATTGATATAAGCCACAGTTCAATTTCCGTCTTTTCCCCCTCTGGATGCAGCAGCGCAGCCTCCGCAGGGCCTGCTCTCCTCTCCGGCAGCCAACCAATGTCCTACTCCTTCCAACACAGAGGAGACGGCAGCGGTAAGCTACACCCTCCCGGCGTGCAGCTGCTTGTCTCCGCCACTCAGCTGGTGTCCGGGAAATTTTCCCCCAGCACCCGACGGGAGGGAGAGGCGGCCGCAGCGGGAGGTGGTCCTTCCGACCTCCAGCTGCCTTGGCCCCGATGCCCAGCCGGTGTTCGGGACTTCCTTGGTGCACTGTGGCCTTGCCGACTCCCAGCTGGTCTTCGGGAGCCAGGCGGTGCATGGCGGCCTCGCCGACTCCCAGCTGGTCGGCACCTGGATGTCGGCCAGCTGCTGGCTGCTCCTTCCCCGTTCCCCTCCATTCTGTGTTAAGCACAGGGGCTTGACAGGTGGCCCCTCTAGCAGGGCCCCTCCTAAAAGGCAAACAGAGGCAGGTGAGCATATATCAACTCTAACGGACCCCTCCACAGCCCCACCTCCCAGTTTTTCAGGATGCTGGCGATGGAAGGCCCACACTAGCCGTGGGGCGTGGACATCTTCCTTCCGCACCCACAATGCTTCTGAAAGAGGGTACCCTTTCCACTTGACTAAGTATTGGACCTGTTTGTGACAGACGCAGGAGTCTAGGATCTCCTGTATCTCATACTGGTCACCAGAGACTGGGCCCGGTAACTTCTCTACCCGCCCCTGCGGGGACCCTTTCACTAGTTTTACTAGGCTCCCATGGAACACAATGTGCACCTTCCCAAGGGTCCGAGGTAGTCGCAACTTTACAGTAACTGGACCACTTGGAAAGGGCCTACATACAGTACTTGGGCCCCAGCTTCTTTCATTATATCTAATACTGCAACTCAGAATGGCTTAAACTTCCCTCTCTCTTTTCCTAGTTTTTAACTGGTTTAACAAGGGTTCAATATAACAAAAGAATTACAATAATAATTTACAATTATTACAAAATTCAAGTTATCCTATTAAGTGTATTATTAATCTATAGTTTTGAGAACTCTGAGTTTATTTTGAGACAAGTATTCTCAGCATCTTAATTGGTTTATTATTATAGTAAATATTTCCCCTTCTATCTCACTTTTTAGGCTATTTTCATTTAAACATATGTTAGAGATTCAGAATTGGAGGAACTATAGTGCTGACTTGAATAACTTTTGTAAACAACAAGAGGACAAACAATTGTAACACATCATCAATCCACATTAACTAACTACTAGAGATTATTTGCAAAAAGATGCTTTCAATACAGGAAACATTTTTTAGTACATCAAAACAGAAGCAGCAGAAGATTGGCGTTGTAATCTTGTCTCTCAAAGACACAGTAAATAACTTTTTAAAAAAGACTAACAAGGACTCTCTTGAGAGGACAACTTCTTCCTCTATTTGCTAATATACTGCAATGGCAAAGAATGATAGTTTAGGGATTTGTGTTTAATTCAGCATTACAAGCACTATTATTTTATCAGGCTGGTTCTTTTTAAATATAAAGATAAAAATATTGACTCTTTTAATATTTTTCATAATGATGATATAATGATATAAACCACTTGGAATCCCACCAATCTTAAATTGAAAAGATTGATACTGAATACAAATATTTCATGGGTACCAAAAAGATAACAAAAGATAAGAATAACACAAACAGCATTTCAATTAGTAGTTCTAGAAACTTATACCCTAGTTACTGTGTTTACAACTGCACTCTATGAGTGACAAAAAGTTACAGAATGAGGGAGGCTTGCACACAACTAATTATGATCGAAACCACAACCACTTCAGTGGGTTAGGGTCTAAATGGTCTTTTAAAAGAAATCACCATTCTTTGAAAAAGGAAAGGAAAAAAAAATACTGAAAAAAATGGTTAATGTATATTTTAAAATAATAGTCCTATGTAATCTAACTTAATAATACATTTTACTGAACTTACAGGAACATATATCTGACTTGAGTTATAGGACAGATTGTGAATGTTGTAACTGGCTATATGCATTTCAGTAAACATACCACCATTAAAAATAGTATACTGGGAATGAAGAAAATCTTGCTTAGCCCATTAAACAAAGCTATTATTGAACTATTATTGTATCGTTTAATTTAATTATGTAATTTACCCAATTACATTAATAAAATTGTTTAATCATTTAAATCATCAACTATCACATTACCAACTTTTAAACATTAAAACAAAATAATGAAATATATTTATCTACTTAAAATGAGATAACTTTGAGAGGGAAAGAAGGAAAATGTCTTATCAGTTATTAACTCAGGTTGGGTTTATTTCTGTTTAGTATGTAATATATTCATTAATCTTAATGTCAGTTCCTCAATTTATCAATGAAGAAAATTTTCTCCCAACATACTGTATTCATGGCTTAGAGCATATTAGTACGGTACCATGTATTTGGGTAATGTACAATAAAACTACAAAAGAAATCTTTATCAATAAACATGTCTGCAAGCACTGTGCAATGTCAATGTGAGCAGAATGTGTCCAAAAGATCAGTCACTCCAGATGTTGCTGAAAGTACCCTTCCAAAAGTGAATGCTTCCCTGAAATGCTACATATTATATATGAATTTAATTCCTGTGTACTTTGCTGTTTATTTGGCTTTGAAAATGCTTTTTGCGTGTACTCTCAATGCTTTTACTATTTAGATACAAATATATGTAATACAAGAACTGCTCTTCTTCCAACAGAACATTCAGGATTATTATTTTTTTCTTAAATATTACTGTAAGAATCTGTTTAAAATGAAAGATTTTTAAAAGATATGATTCTTTTTCTCTTTGTCACAAGAGGAACAGAACAATGAACTTGGGAAATGATAAAAAGTTTAAACTATTTGACGATTATAATTACCATGTTATAAAAATCTACGTTGTATCTTCTCCATCCATATACAGGTAAAAATAGAAGTGAACTGTTACCAGCCTATTTGTTAAGTTTCCTACATGATAGAGGGGGGAAATATACACTGTTCAAACAAGATTATTTTGTTTTCATACCTGAAACATGTGATCCATATTTTCTCCCAATAATTATAGCTTAAAATTTATACAACCTATATCTGTTTTGTTCAATGACTGGTTTAAAATTTTAATAATAAACCCTAGGTAGCTCATTCAAAAAAGAAATTAGTGAAAAAAAACTTTGGTAGTCTCTCATCAGTGAAAACTGATTTAGTTATGCAAATTACTGCTATGAATATTAAACCACTGATGAAAGGTTTTAATGAAGGGATCTTTTGTTTTGGAAATGCAAGGGTATATGCTTTACTTTCTTGCTAATTTACTGTTCTTTGATAATGTTCACATTTTCCCCAAAGTGACTTCACTGATGGGTTTAATACAGTGAATAGAACTACAGGCCAACAATACTGGTTTTGACAAGCCTTCCCCTGTGTAACAATAGATCATGATTTGCAGCCCCTTATGCACAATTCTATTAGGGTGAATTTTGTCTACAGGGCTTTCCCTGAAATGAATTCTCATTTTAATGTTAGCCTCCTGCAGTTTTTAATTTTTAATCTGTAATATGAAATTGCAAATTTTACAAACATCATTTGAAAAAGCCACTAGGACAGAACCGAATGCCAAAGTGTACATATTGTCTAATTAGACTGTTATGAGAAGCAGCTTATCAATGTCAAGCCAAAGATCATCAAAAAATCCAATTACTAATTTGAAAAACGCATATATTTATAGGTTAATTTTGTTTAATTTGCATCTGATTCACTTAATCATTGTTTAAAAACTATATTTAGCTTAATAATTTTGGTTGAGTTAGCAACATACACCTGGGCTGTGAATGTGGCTTAACAGCTTTTTCCGTTCCTTGTGTCATCCACAATAAAAATTAGCTGTAACCCTCAGCATAAAGCAGAGAGAAAACACAACAGTTACAAACCAATGTTGAATATGAAAAAAACACTCAACCTATTTACAAATATAAGCAGTGTTGTCTTTTTTACCATTTGCTTTTTTGCATGCCTTTTAGCTGAATCCAAAATAAGTATTTTAAATAAACAGATGTGAAAAATAACACTCATGTAGCGTTACATAGTATGCAGAAGAAACAATAGCTACGGTAATTCTAAAACCTTGTTTACAAAATCTGTTTTGCTTTAATAAAATACCTTGTCTTTTAATACTTTCCTGTTAACATAAATAAAAGGAAAATTATCTAAATGGGACAATCAGCAGCTTTTTCTGACTTTCTGCTTTTACGCTGATCATGCAAAACAGTATTAAAATTATAGGTGGTTTACTGTGGGCAGCATCAGTTTATAGGAAGTTTTCAAAGTATATTGAGACTGAAAGAATAGATTGCTGAAATATTTCAATTGAATAGTTGCACTACTCCAAACTGCGTGGAGGAATGATACAAAAAGTCTAAAATAAAACCGACATTACACTTATATACTAAGATATCAACATAAGTTACTATCAAACCCAGAAAAATATCTCTAGGAGCAAGAACTTTTAACCATTCTTCACCTTCTATTATTATACTTTTGGCTATTAATGATTACAATACAATAGTTAGGGAGGGAAAATCATTAATGTCCTAAAAAAAGGACTTGATAGTTCCTTTACAGCATGCTGGCTGACGAATTTTGGGAGTTGAAGTCCAGATATCTTAAATTTTCAGAGGTTGAGAAACATTGCTTTAGAGTGCTATTTTAGGACTGGATATTGTTTTAGAGAACATCTTTCTCTACACTGATATTAAAGTACAGGCAAAATAGCCAGCCACAAATTGTTTCTCAATGTCAATTAAAAAGAATCACATCCATAGCGTATCATAACTTGAATATCATTAACATGAACAGCACAATTTTAAGAATAAAAAGAGGAGGCTGGTTGACCAGGAAATTTAAAATGGATTGACTTATACTCGTATTTTCCAATATGACTGGCAGGTGTCCTGCAAATGTTGAGCATGTGTCTGGTCCAGTGATGGCAAACCTATGACATGTGTATCAATGGTGACATGCCAGTGTTCATCAACATCCAAAAACTATTCTTGAAAGCAAGCTCTGCTCTTATGCAATTTTCCGGGGGGGGGGGAGCTACGCAATGGAGCAGTTTCCCAAAGTTTGCACCTCTTGGGGAACAGCCTGAGGTGGCATTTTTGATGGCAGCCATGATGCTAAGACCTGTCTCCAAGTGCTGCAGATTAGGGTGGCCTGGGGGCGGTGTGTGTGCATATGTGTGTGCGATTAGAAAATTATGTTTTTTGGCTCTCTTTCTCAACATGTATTTTCCAAGTTTTTGATATGAAGAGACAAAAGGTTTGCCATCTTATGAGAAGACAAACGGATGAGAATATGCCTTACCTATATCCCAGAATGTTCCGTCTCCATTTCCTTCGGAATATACTTCCCAGCAAAACTCTTATGGTACTACCATACATTTTGCCATTTTTTAATTATTGAAGAATTCAATAACCCACCCAGTGGGCCATGCCCCCCACCCCAAGGGCACAATGCTGATACAGCCCTGGCACTTTGCAATAAATAAGTGGGTTTTGGGTTGCAGTTTGGGCACTTGGTCTCTAAAAGGTTCACCATCACTGGTCTAGTTGCTCTGATTTAACTTTTTTAAATACATTGAGGCAGTGGTTGATCTGATCTAGGATCTTCTTAGAAAGTGTTTCCTAACATCAGCAACTTGAAGATGTGTGGAATTCAACTCCCAGAATTCCACAGCCAGCCATGCTGAGATTGAGAAACACAATTTTGAAAGTTTGTTATTGGTATGAAAAATAGCAGAGGTACAAGAGTTTTGTCTAAGACACAGGCACAGGCATCCAACCTTTTGGCTTACCTGAGCTGCAGAGTGAAGAGTTGTCTTCAGCCTCATATAAAATATATAATGTAATTAATGTATATATTGCTAAAAATCATATAATAAAAGTTTATGATCTTGTGGGGTCACATTAGCAGCTGTCCAGGGCCACATGTGGCCTGCAGGTCTGGACTGGACAAATTTGGTCTAAAGTGTATAGAAGTTGCTGGTTCAGAATTCAGTAGTTTGGTTAAAATTATTTTTTATTTAAAATACATATTTGGCCTTCTATCTTCAGAGAGAAAACTCTTAAGACAGATCACAGAGATCCTAAAAATCAAATTACAGCACAAGCAAAAACTTGGTATCTCAGCCATTCTCCTCAGATGCAGTCAACACCATTGGTTATCTGGCTAGCTTTTCCTTAGCTAAAGGCTTTTTAAAAAAGAAAATAACTGCAGTCCACCCTTTCATTCTTCTTTGAGACAAAATGGTACCGGTAGTGAGGGCATAGGCCTGTGATGGCGAATCTTTTAGAGACTGAGTGCCCAAACTGCAACCCAAAACCCACTTATGTATCATCAGGTGCCGGGTGGGCGTAGCTGCAGTGGTAACGGCAGACTGGATGGGACTAAAAAGTTCTATCAATTCCAACTTTGCGAGATCTTTCCCCCCCCCTGCGAGAAGTTGAAATTGTTTGAACCAGTTGTTGTTTTTTTTGCAGAGGCGGAGGCCTAAAGCGAAAAGGTTTTATAAAACCCAGCTGAAGGGATAGGACTGGGGCGATGGTGCATGTGCCCACAGAAGGCTCTGCGTGCCACCTGAGGCACGCGTGCCAAAGGTTCGCCACCACGGGCATAGGCTATTAACCTGCTATTGAGAGCTTTTATAAGTCATGAATTTGCATTAGTTGCAGTTACTTTAATCATGTCTATGCTTTTGCTTGATGTAGCCATTGTTAGGATCAGTAATTAGCTAACACCTACTTTGACACTTACTAGAAGCTAGAGGCTGTCCATAAACTGTTCAGTTATAGGAAGTGTTAGTCTACTGACCAAAGTTAGTGGCATTGAAAATAGCAACCAAAGATCCATTTTTCATTTACAATCATTACAGCATCCCCATGATGTGATCAGAATTGACACTTGGCAACTGACTCATGTTGGTTACAGTGTCCTAGGGTAATGTAATCATCTTTTGAGAAGTTCTGACAAGTCAGTGGGAAAGCTAGATCCACTTAACTATTACTAACTTTAACTGCAGTGATTTGCTTAAGAACAGTGGCAAGGTAGTAAAATGGGAGAAAACTCACTTAACTGTCTTGCTTAACCTAGCAACAAAAATTCTGGGCCTAATTTTGGTCATACGTTGAGGACTACCTGTATGTGTATGACTTTTAAGTGGAGATAGTAGTTAAATCAACAATTCTTACCCTGGGGCTTCCTTTTGTCAATACTGCACATGTGGAAATAGGAATGGGACGCAAAAATGAATGGGAATATCAACAGATTCATTAACTGCAGATGTCCAGTAATGGTACTGAGTCCTGGGAAAAGCTTTTAACAGTTTTGATATTTATATGCATGGGTAATGCAGCCAAAGAATTTTTCTTAGCTATGTTTAATGGAATGACACTTAAGGGGAGAAAATTATTGTCTTGTAGAACATTAAAGTTAAAGTGTCATATAAAGCCTTGAAGAATTCCTATCTTAAAATTACTCAGATGGACTGTAGTTCTAGCCAACTTACTAAATCCTTGGCAAAATATCAGGCTGATCTATGCAGATCTGATATTACAAAAATGACTTTTGAAGGATTATTTGACCTAGCACAAAGAGCAAAGGCATGTAACACAATTAATTACTCTGCAATCATGCAAAGAAAACTGAAGCTGCCGGTTTAGTTCAGGTGTACCAAATGACAAAGTATAGTTAAGAAAGCATGCATAGGAGATTTTTCCCCCAACTCCTTTACGATATATCAGCATTAAATTACACAAGGCATGTCATCCTTCATTAGAATATCCTACACTTAATAATGCAGTGTTTAATTTAATAATTTTATTAGGCCATACCCAGAAACAGCTTGCATTTCAAAGAAAATTAAATAAACCAAGAAATTATATAGTTCCTGATTGTAAATTGTGTAGAAGCTTCACATGGGAATAATGGTTACTGACTTAAAAGTACAAATTATTTCATCAGAAATGAATGACAATATAGTTACTTTTAAAAGGGACACAGGTGAATAACCTCCTGAATTTACGGATGACCATCTTAGCAAGAAAAGCTGCGGATGGGTAAATGTTAGATTGTGAGCTTAAAACTGCCAAGTGGTTCCCACTAAAGATGTTTGGTAAATAAGAAATCAATTCAATGTGATATGTAGAATTTAAATATCAGATTAAAAAAGGTTGGATAAAATGAAACAAAATGAATAAAATTAGAACAAATCCACCAGATACAAAATTTGAACATTAAAAATTTTAGACATCACCATACATCACTTTTTCACTAGCCACTTTATCTTAATAATTGGAAGAAAAAATA
Source organism: Bothrops alternatus (assembly GCA_034064705.1). Lineage (NCBI taxonomy): Eukaryota > Metazoa > Chordata > Lepidosauria > Squamata > Viperidae > Bothrops > Bothrops alternatus. The sequence continues at coordinate 15,636,364 of JARGCV010000009.1, forward strand.
TATTTATATTTAAAAAGTGTAATTAAAAAGAGGTAAGGAATTGAATGAGCTATGATTCTGGATATGCAAAAACAGGGCAAAGAACGCAACAAAAGTTTTATTCCTGGAATGTTCTAAGCAGAATTTAGGCATCATCAGGCAATACCAATACTCATGATACAACAGTATGTTCAGAGCCTGAAATATTTGCAAATTAGTTAATATTTCTTACTAACCAATTAAGAGAATAGTCTTTTACCACTTCAAGAACCTTGAGTAAAAGACTGTAACAACTTCAACAGTTTGCAAAACGAGTTTTAAGTGAAGGCAATCCAACTGTTGAAATTCCTATAAACTTTTCTTTCAAAAAAGCCAGTGCATAGTAAAAAGTTAGGGTAGATGGATTATACCACACCTGAATTTAAAGGCTATGGTGCAGTAAGGTCCTGAGAAAATTTGAAGGTTGGCACACAAAACTACATGTGGGAAGTGAAAAGAATTGTATACGGTTACTTGCCCCCAATTTTCAAGAATCTGGGTCGGCTTGACAGTATGATAACCTGTCCAGTAGCTTATCCAAACTTACAAACCATTTTTCCCCCAGTCTGGGTACATACCCGTCAGTAGGACTGCTAATCAACCATCTTCCAGACTTGCCTTCTTGTGCAAAACAGCAAGATTAGGGATAGTGCTAAACAGACAAAACACTGGGCTTTTACAAATTCAAATTTCTATGTTCTGAATAGCTGATGTTTTTCACCCTGGTAATCATTACAATAGTTATGCAGTGTAGAAGAGCTAACATGAGCATGATTCCAAGAACTGTGCCCAACCTATGCTAATTTGGCAAACACCTTGGCTTCAATTGGATCATCATATAAAGCAATGCTGCTTAAGTTATTTTAATTTTGAAACACATAAGTACAGTAGTATTAGCATTTAAACATTTGTAGACAATACAAATCAGAGTAGTTAAAAGTTAAATTCCTAATCCTTTGATATTTTAAACAAAAAATATTAAAAATAATTGGAAAAGCTATTTACAAAATACTTGCATCAGATATTGTCAATGTCAAGTTGAAGTGAATGTTGAAGCATTTCAATTTAAAAGTTTTAAGGTTATATTTTTTCAGATTAAAAAATGCACCCAGAGCAAATATTATAATCTATTTTCTTATTCTTTTGCTTGCTCTTGTCCTGCCTTCTGTTTCTCTAGGCAGTTCAGTCATCAGAATGGTATTCTCTTCTTTTGTTTTCTTTTTTCCTCTTGTTTGCACTGTTATACTTTCAGTGTTTTCTATGGAAAAAATATGATACCAATATTTACAAGAATCCTTCCTATAGTAAATTATTTGGAGTAAACACAAACGCACACACACACGGAACTTTGAAATAATCCAATAGGATTAAAATCAATTAAATTCAAGAAAACCTTCAGCACACTTTTAAGACATTTTGAAGATGGATGCATGCTATTACTTCTCTAAAGCCCCAGGAAATATATTTTATTTTATTATTTTTATTTCTTAAATTTCTATACCGCCCCTCTCCCGTAGGACTCGGGGCGGTTTACAGCCCAATTAAAACAGATAATAACAATAAATATTTAAAAATAAATTAAATTAATACATGGCTGTTACTAAAATATAAGTCCCAAAATGTACAGAACAGAATAAAAATGCCTAGTTATTTTATATTCTATCATTCAAATTCTGATAGTATTAATCAATCTGATGCCTTTTAGATATATTGTCGCTATAGTACCAAGAATTTTGAAAACTGTAATCATAACACATCTACAAATTATCACACTAAAAAAGAGCATTATTTGGGAGTGTTAACAAAATACTGCATTTCTGGGCAGGACAATTTAGTCTATTACTATGAGCAAAAAAAATCCTTCCAATAGTCAATAGGATTAAGAATTGAAAAAAATATACAGCACACATGTAACTAAAGATCAAAAGAGCTCCTTCAGAATCTTCCGAAAGTTACTGTAGTTCCTGCATCTATGGAGAAATGGGAGTTCTAAGCTGCATGTCCAATCCATAACCAAGAAAGGAAAAAAATCCTCTTTTAAGTGAAGTATGTATTGATCTGGACTGACTTCTTGAGTTCTCAATTGCACTCTGTGCATATTCTTCTGGTAAACTGATACTAAAGTTCCAAAGTGAATTTTAAAATGCAAAACCTGTGTATTGGTTTGGGCTCATTTGTGGACCTTTTGGGGTGCACCCTTCTTGAACCATTACACTCTATTGATATTAAGATTCCAGAATAAATAAAATGCCAAAACCGAAAATCCCATTCAAATACAATTTGGGAGCAGAAAGATAAGATCAGGAGGAAACCTGTGCTTTACTGGATTATATCTTTAATTCTAAAGAGTAAGAATAAAATTTACTAGTCTAAGACAAAAGATAACATACCTGTTTTAGAGACTGCTGATTTGTTTCCTGGAATTACATTTTTCACCATGTTAGTAGTGGTAATTGTTTCTGAATTGTTGATTTGTTTTCTTTTTCCACGTTCTGATGAACTCTTTTGCACTGGCATATTTGGGTACTTAAAATTTTTATTTTGGTCATAATTAGACGAATTACTTTGATTGATGTTTTGGGCCATGTTTTTTATTTCAAGAAATTTTGGTCCCTTGCCCTTCAAAGAAATTTTATTATTAGAAACATTATTTAGAATTTGTTCATTAGGAGAATTATCACTGCCTGCAGATAATGTAAGTTTTTCTTTGAGAGGAGAAACAGCAGCCTCAAGTTTATTAATTTTTCTTCTACCTCTTTTTCGATTGATCACAGTTGCCGTAACTGTTTTCTGCAAATCTTTGTTTTGGGTTTCATGAACAAACTCTTCTTTTGAAGTAATGCATTTTCCTTTGAGAGAGCGTGTCATTATATTGTATGTACCAGAAAGTTTTGCTAACTTCCTTGTTCCAACAGAATTTTTGCAGTTTCCACTTTGATTTTCAGCAGCAGAAGATGATGGTGACAAAGTGATGCTCACTTTCAGTGAGGGAGAAACTAGTGATACAATATTACTTTCTTCTTTTTGCTTCTTTGACTGGTGCTTTTTTTCAAAACTATTTTCTAAAGGACCCACAATATCTGTTACTGGTTTATTCTTTTTACTATTAATTCTCAGCTCATCATTACTTTCTGCTGATGTTTCACAAGGTGTTAATCGTTTTCTTTTACTTCTGGATGTACTTTGTTTTGATACAGCTTTTGAATCTTTCTTTCCATTTACTTGAATGTCATTATCAATAAATTCAGATTTTTTACTGGAAGAAACTGAGTTTGCTGAAATTTCATGAACTATTTTTCTTTTTCTACATTTGTATGTGAAATTCTCATTTGCATTACTTGCTGATTTCAAATCTTCATTTGGACGTTCATCTGAATGTTCCCCTTTGTTTGATGACAGCAAATGCCAGGTGTCACTTTTGACAGAAGGGATTTTCTGAGATACAACAGTGCTTCTTGTTCTTCCACCTACTTTTGATTGATCATTCTTTGCAAGACAAGCATTTTTACCATCTATATTTTGATCTAGTACAGTGGCCATCTGTGTACTGTCAAAATCTGTAGATATGTCACCAGAAATAGTTTTTTTATATTTGCCCCGCCTGGGTGGATTCTCTTTCACTATCTTTTGGCTCTTCAGTGAACAGGATTCTTGAGCATTTCTTTTCCCTCTTGCCCTTTTGGACTGATTATCCTCTTGTCTAATGGCCATATTTAGACCTTGGACATCAGCTGCTTCATTACCGGATGTTTCATTGACTTGCTTGCTTCTTCCTCTCCTGGGTGGATTTTCTTTTACTACCCTTTTTGGTGGAATGTGCCCTTCACAACATTGCCCATTTTCTAATGGCAACATTTCAGATTTTTCAAAATTCTCGTTTTGAACTTGTGGCGAAGAACATCCGCCTAGGGATGAAGGGCATTTGTTTATTGTTGAATCCTTTTCTCCAAAAGTGTTATTTTCTAAAGGAATAGCTTTGGGGAACACTTGAACTACTATCTTTCTCCCTCTGCCCCTTTTGGGCTGATTTTCTTTTAGACTGACAATCATATCATGATCTTTCACATCAGAGACTGATTTACTGTCACTTTCCACAGAAGGGCTGGAAACTGATTTTTTGCCTTTGCCTCTGCTAGGCAGATTCTTTTTTGATAGCTTTTCTATTCTGGGTGGACTGGGCTCTGCAGAAGTTTGCATGCTTTCCAAGGGAACCTTTGGAATCCCATTAGAAATGTTTTCAGTTTGACTTTCTTCTTCATAAGTATTACCCTCATATCCAAGTGCACATTTTTCTTCAGAAGCCTTAAAGTCATTATTAAGTAAAAAGTGAACTGTTTTTTTCTTCTTCACTAAATTTTCTTCCATTACTATTAGATTATTTTCTGAAGCTTCCGTTTTACATATTTTAGATATTGTACATTTTTGCCCTCCTTGCTTATCTTCATTCAAAGTTGTGATTAATGTTTCTGGGCTTAATTGCATTGCAGCAATCTTTCTTCTTTTATTTCTTTTATTACTCTCTTCCCCTGACATTGTATCATTTGTTTTACCTTTGGCAAACGTTGTCTTCAGGTCACTTGCACTCTTTTTTACATTTCTAGACCTTAGCCGTGTTTTGGCAGTTAAATCACTTTCATTTTCTTGAACTAGTCCATTTTCTTCCAAATCCACATTTGTTACAGTTTTTCCTTTTCTTTTAGTTGCCGCTTTTTGCCTGTTCACAGGCTGCTTTTCCACTGTTTTCTTTAAAGGTTTGTCTAATTCCTGAGTATGGTTTATGTTATCAGATTCTATATTCCGATTTGTTTCAACATGCTGCTTCTTTGGTCTTCCTCTCTGAGATAATTTGGTTACTTCAATTGTTGTACAATTGCTTTTAGATTTGTGCAATGAATTTAATTCTGTATGGTTGTCAAAACTTTCACTGATTTGCTCACAATTAGCTGATGTTGATCTGTTCTTTGTAGGTCTCAGAATCGTCTTTGTATATACCACAGAACTGCAGTCATTTATTTTCCTTCTCCTAGTTCTAGCCAAAGCAAGTGGCTTGAGCTTTTCTGTTTTTAATGCATCAGAATTTTCAGCTGCTTCATTTACAATATCAGTTGCGGCTTCATTTTTGGAACTGATTCCATCTGGTTGGTAGTTTTCAGAGAGAGATATTGCTCTGGTTATTTCCTTATTGAACTCTGTTTTCAATTCATTAAATGAATTACATGCAACATGGCCTACATAGTTTGGAACACTACTGTTGTTTTTTGTTACTGGAAATTGAGATTCTTTTTCAAATGCAATTTCCAGGTTTCCTTTGCAACTTCCAGGCACATTTTCCACGGACTCTGAAATAAAACATGTTCAAATATATTTTTAAGATCACAGTCATTAAGAAAAATGAAGTTTTGAACTGATGTTCAGGGTAACTTTCTTTTTACTTTGGACAAACATTTATGTAAGTATCTCAGTAATGACATACAAACTTTTTAGAATACTGTCCTAATATTTATATTCTAAAATTTGTATTAATTTTAAATTCACAGAACTCTTACTAATTTTTAAAAAACAGTTCTCATGAATTTTCACTGCAATGAAACAATTTTATCAAAATTAGAATATGTAAAATTCTAGACAAAACTTTTCTGCATGAATAAAACAGAAACACATGTTATAGTATACATTCAAAAGAATATACAAATCCTGTTTTTTAATGAAATAAACTTTATACTTACCCACTTTATTTCTGGAACTGATATAAGATCCATTTTCTTCCACAAAATTCACAGACTCTGGCATTTCAACCTATAAATATTAGTTATTAAAATAGCTGACATTAAAATATTTCTCACTTCTAAAAATGTTCCTGTACCCTTCCTTGAATAATGCAGCTTTGTATTTTGCAAGGCTGGGCTCAGGAAACGGTGCAACTGAACACTTTTTCCAAATTTGTTTCTTAGGTGCATGCAGACTACACTTATGCTGTAACTGCCAGCAAATTAAATTAACTGTGCTTACAACAGCATGCATAGGTAAAGCATAGTGTTTCAAAAAGCTATGCTTCTCAATGAAATGTTTTACATAATCCGGTTTTATATTAACAGAGAATGGGTGCAAATTCATATTATGTATATTAAAATATAATAACACAAGATAGCTATATGTCCAAATAAGTATTACAGCTGGCAGTGACAGTAAGATGCATAGGAATATTTTTTAAAAAAACTGTGTTTTGCAATACTAAGAGCTATAATTAAGAATCAAAAATATTTTAATAATTTTTTTAGTGTAAAAATTAAAGTAGCCAATTATCACAAGATCACAATGTTTAGCCCTAAATCCAAAGGCCAAAGTAACTATCTAGTTGTCATTTGAATTTCCTGGGATTAAAATAATTGATCTCAATATTTCAAAATGTTATTATGTAATAAAAATAGATTATGTCAATTCTTCTAGGTTACTAAAGCATGGGCTATTTAAATAAAAATGAGTACAAAATTTGATATAATAAGCATACCTTATCATTTTCAGTGTTCATGTCTTTGACACCTGTATAATCTATATCAGGAATTATAGAACTCTCTTTAGGTTCAATCATAAACTTCTGCAATCCCAAATAGTCATCAGTTGGCATAGATTTTGGTTTTGATGTTTTCAATGTCTGAGTACACCCAACCAGTTTTGGTGACATCATTTGCATATTTTCTCTATCTTCTATTGGCCTCACAGTTTGCTTAACTTTCTCAATAATGTCATTAATATGTGTATCTTCCATAGGTTGTGTTGTCTGTTGTGTTTGATTTCTGATAACACTTCCAGTCATGTTTTTTACTTCTTCAGTAGATATCATAGATTTAGTATAGGTATCACCTGAAAGAGGCTCCATAGTCTGTCTGGGTGTCTTCAACGTCTTGATTCCTGAAAACACCTCCATGGGTTCTGATTTTTGCTCAGGTGTCTCTAAGAGCCTTTTGAGCCCTGAAAGATCCTCAACAGGTTCAGATTTTTCCTTAGGTGTCTTAAAGAGCCTCTTGAGCCCTGAAAGATCCTCAACAGGTTCAGATTTTTCCTTAGGTGTCTTAAAGAGCCTCTTGAGCCGTGAAAGATCCTCAACAGGTTCAGATTTTTCCTTAGGTGTCTTAAAGAGCCTCTTGAGTCCTGAAAGATCCTTGACTGGCTCTGACTTTTGCTTAGGTGTCTTCAAGAGCCTCTTGACTGCTGAAAGCGCCTCGACGGGCTCTGACTTTTGCTTAGGCATCCTCAAAAGCCTCTTGATCCCTGAAAGCACCTCAACAGGTTCAGACTTTTCCTTAGGTGTCTTCAAGAGCCTCTTGATTTCCAAAAGCTGTCTGACTGGCTCCGATTCTTGTTGCAGTTTTTTTTCTTCCATTCCCATTATATTTCTTTCATTTAGTGATATCATTAAATTGTCGTGAATGGATACTTGTGATACTTCTTCCAAAGCTGGAGATATTACATCTTGACTGTAAGCTATTTTTTGGTTTGAAATCTTAAAATCCAAAACGGACTTTTTTTCTAATACAAATAGAAAAATGATAACAGTAATGAAACTTCACTGACTATATTAACAAAAATATACTTGAATGTAAAGGAATATTACTTAAAATAATTATGTATTAGACTCTTTATACATTTTAGAAACAAGAAACATAAAAACCAAATTACACCAAGAATATTAAAAATGAATTAAAATCAAAATAAAGTACTCATAATGGAAAACATACACATTATAAATGGGACTGTACTTTAAGCAGACTGAATACTTGAAACATGGCAAGTAGCAGAAGGGCCAAAATCTACAGCCATCTGCCAATCAGAGGACAGTATGTTTATTCCATTAATATAAATTGTGAAATCAAATCCAGAAACAGTTGTACCGGTATGTATTTCTCTAACCTGAGACCTAAATTTGAAGCCATTAAAACTGTTGCACCTTGAATGGATGTTATCTCAACTGGCTAATTATTTCATTTTCCCCCTAAAATATCTTTACAGAGTAATGCAAGGAATGACACATTATGTCCTGTTTTCATTATCACTTTCTTTGGGTTTATTTGCTGGCCTCTCGCGAAGAACCATCTCCTCCCCCCCCCGGTCTGCAAACCTTATGGAACTCTGGATTAAACCATACATTTTATTCAGTATTCACAACTTGATGTAGCTCAGTGACTTAATAAAAACTCATATATCTATCCAAAATTCTCTGCCTTTGTGTCAACGCTGCTAACGTCAGATGTTCATTTTCTCTTTAACCTGTGTGTTACTTTTAGAGTTAGGATTAGATGATGCTGAGGGGGGGAGGGGGAAGAATGTGTATGGGGATTAGTTAGACATAACAACATCGCAGTAGAGTATTCTTCAAGGTTGTTTGAAATAAGAGACAATAAGAAATGGTGGGTTATGGAACTGGAGGGAAGGTTTGCATTTCAAAATAATTAGAGAATGTGATTTATGACTGTTAATTGGAGGAGGGAATTGTGCTTTGATACTATGTGTTTAGGGGAGGGGAATTCATATTTTGGCTTTGACTATGTACGTACCAATGCCATGCTACTTGAATAAAGATTCTTTAAGGTAAACAATGCCTCAAAATTCTTTTGAAAAGTAACATCTGTTGGAACCATGACACTTTGTTTATTTGGCTTGTATCCTTAAGCAGATTCTCTTTTTACTCAAAGCACACCTGAAATTCTGGTGGGGTCTGCAAGGAAAGACTGACCTGAAACTTCTACAACAATAAGGGAAGAGCTCCACATAGCCTTAGTAGTCTCAGAGAAGAGAGGTCTCGTAAACTGCTTAAGACACATCTTTGCCGACAGGCCTGGGGCAGTTAACATCTTGCCCCTAGCCAGTGTATGTTTGTGTGTATGTTTGTTGGATGACTGGTTTTTTTTAATTTGGGGTTCTTTTTATATATGTATTTTTATGTAGATTTCTATTTATGCTGTGAGCCGCCCTGAGTTTCCGGAATAGGGCGGCATAGAAATCCAATAAATAAGAAATAATAAATAATAAAAAGAGGTCTCCTTCAATTCTAAAAACCAAACCTCATTGATTTGTAGGACTTATCTTTGGGATGAATGACAAAGTAATCTACACTAAATGCATGTATGAAGGTCATTATTCAGAATGTATACACAATAAAACATACCAGATTCTTCTGATGCATTCATTTCTGGTCTTGATATCTGAGTTTCTGGTACAAAACTTTTCTGTTTTGCATTTGATGGACTGCAGAACATTTCAACCAACCCTGCAAATAGCATTTAAATCTATTAATGTTCATGTAATGTAATTAAACTATAAAGAATGTATTTTCTTCACTTGATTGCTCCCTAGATTTGTAATGCAATCAGATTTCAGCATTATTTTTAAATATTAATGTTTATAGCACATTTTAAGGTAAAAGATTTAACATCACTTACCAGGATAAAAATTCCTACAAACTGAAGCTCTTTCAGGAGATTGTGGATACTTTCTATCAAACACCATCTTAAGAGCAAATTCTACTATAAATTGTGGCGTAAATAATTAATTTGCCTTGCAAAATAAAATAAAACTTGTGATTGCTTCTATAGTGCTATAACAGTAACTATAAGAAGATTTCTGTCAATATGGCTTACACTTATCAATTATAATTTGTAACAAATGGTGTGCTTATACATGAATGTGTATCTCTCCTTAATGTTTAACAATAAGAAAAATATCATCTTCCTTTTCTCCTCTCTGAGGTCTAAGATTTATTATGAGTAGTACTGCCAGGCTAGTGAGTGCTGCCTCAACAACTTTTCCAGTAAAAACATAGCCTTGTTTCACGTGCCATCTTGGCCCATGAGCAGCAGCTTTCCCAGTTAAAAAACAGCCCTGCTTAAAGTAGCATCTTGAACCACGAGCAATTTATACAGTTTTCCATGGATAAAAAATAGAATATATTTTACTGGAGCAGAGGCTGAGGGGAGCGAAGAAAAGGTACTCAGGAGACTGGGGCCTTAATGGGTGTGTGGGATACATTGTACTGGAAGCTAATGAAAGGATAAAGGGAGTGGAATACACCAGCCTTGCTCTACTTTGCTCTTTTGGATTGTTTCATCTGGAATATGGAACAACTGCATTTTGGGTTTTGGTTCTGCTGAACCATGACCAGCTCATTACTGTTTATCAGAAACTCTGGAGACCGACGGCTTTGTGGATTCAAAATTAAATAATTTTTCCTGTTTTATGTACACCTCTAGTGAGGATAAAAAGCAACAATAAAGAAGAGATAATAGTTTTTATGTAGTTTTGAGACTAGAAATCAATGTTAATGCAACTTCCAAGTCTAAAGATAGACGAAATATAGTTATAAAAAACAGGTATTAAGAAATTGTTTCCTAGTACAGACAAAATTCTTTTAAAAAGTGGACAGTATTCTGAAGCCACAGCAAAAAAATTTCATTCTAAGCCCAGCATTTTATGGCTTTAAAAATCCCATAAAATCAATCCAAATAAGTTGGGCATTTCTTTCTAAGTAGATTTAGAAACAAGGCACTGTTTGTTGCAAGCCTCTTGTGTCAAATGAAGCATCTGATAATACCCCTGAATTAAGGCTGAATTGTCTCACAAAGGGAAAGGCTTAGGAACTTGCTACTACTCTTCATACCTACTCAGCAAAGCATTGATGGAAAAGTTGGTTGAACTGCTCACAGGCATATGTACTGGGGTCTGAAGTTAACTGTACAATCTTAAATACATCTGTCAACACAGGAAGATATCAGAAAAGAAATTCTACAAAGGAATATCTTAATATACAGAAGCATGTAGATGAAGTCAATGAAAAGAGTCATCTTAATGGGTTTCAAATTCTGATCAAAAGTTATTTTATTAAAACATTTATATAGTCATCCATCTTATAACCCAACTCTCAAGCAAGTCTTTTGACCCCTAGCAATAGACAGACAGGCTTGGAAAGACTTGCTTACAAAAAGTCCAATTTCCAAAAAATAGTAAACCCTAACAATCTCTTCCTTCTTGCTTCAGTAGAAAAAAAACAACTATTTTACATATCTAGATCACTAATGTTCTTCAAGATGTTGCTCTGTCCCAGCCTACGTGAGTCTTCCAAGAAACAGGCAAGAACCGCAAGAAAAAACCAACCCCTTTTATTCTCAGACCTGAGTCAATGTCCAAGGCAAACAAACACAGTCCACAGAAACTCAATCCTCAACACAAGCGGTTCGGCAACCAGCACCTCCCACACCTTCCTTTTTATAATTCAGCCAAGGCGTGGCTTCCTAATGTCTTCTCCTTTGCCTTTGGAGCCAGAGCCGCCCCATTGCTTCTCCTGCCTGCGCATTCGTGCATCTAGGATTTTCCCCAGCTATTCTTCCTCACTTTCCAACTCAGGCTCCCAGCACAGCTGTGTCTCTACTCCCGTCTCAGCGGGAGTAGAGGGACCAGGCTCGTCATCCAACTATAAGCCTTCCTCTGACTCTAATGTCACTCCAGGTCCCTCCTCATCTGATTCCTCAGACTCAACTGCGGAATCCACTGGCTGGCGAGGAATCACAACAAATGTCAGGATAACAGTGGCATAGAAATGAGTTTGAAAGGCTTGGCATTCTACTTCCAGGCACCCATTTGTATCTAGGTATAGCTGGACTACTTCGCTGAGGTCCAGATGGCCCATTAATTTTATGAAAATAACTCAATGCATCTGGGAAATAGGAATTGGTGGTTGAGTATCAAACTACTAGAAAGCCCTTGATTATTCCTAGGTCCAAAAATAGATTGAATGTTAATTGGACTAAGAACCTTAAAGACCTGCTTGTTTAGGAGACTGAAACTGCTGTGTGAAAACAGTGTCCAGGAATCTGTGGCAGTCAATTCCTAATTGTTGTTCTATTTCAACTATTTTCCCTTTGTCTAATTGGCATGGGAAGTGAACAATCAACAGTACCAGGGAACTCACATCTAATGTTAATGGGGTATTTCCCACAACTAATCAGCAGTGTAGAATGTTCACTTATTTTAAAGACTCAATAAGATTTGAGGAAAAGAATAAAAATCAACTGAGGAGCAATTGCATTTTCATCTTTGGTAGTTGTCAAGGCAGCCCCTGCTGAAATACTCTGCAAATCAGGCACAATGATACTCTCCTTAGTTATGCTTCCCCACAGGGAGAGGAAGTCACTTTTCAAACTCTTGAGAAAACGAAGTACTTGGATCAGCAGGACAACTTAGCAAGAACTGCTTGTCTGATCCCAAAATATGAGACCACATGTAAGGCGGTAACAGGAGAAAAGCAGATGTCTTTTATTGTGTTCTCTAAAAAATATGCTAATGCTAGGAAGGAGAAGATCAGCTGCAAGGTGGATGGATTCAGTTGCAGTGTTGAGTAATGCATTGTTGACAGATCAACACGAGGAAAAATCTTGTTACTAGGATAACTGGATAACTTAATGGCACATAATCAATAGTCTATGTCAGCGGTTCTCAACCTATGGGTCGTGACCCCATTTGGGGTCGAACGACCATTTCACGGGGGTCGCCAAACGCCGCCATCCGCCATTTTTTAAAATTTTTTTCATTTTTTTTTTAAAAAACGTTTTAGCCGGCGCATGCGCAGTTTGGCCCGTCGCATGCAAGCGACGGGCTGAACCACGCATGTGCGGCGCGCACGACGACCCGATCCGTGCATGCGCAGTTTGGCCCATGCGCAGCGCAACCGGGCCGCTCGCCTCCCACCGCTGCCTCAGAGACTCCGGCAAGCACACCGAGGAGCGGTCCGGAGCAGGCGGGCGCAAAGCTGTCTCCTTCCCGCTCCACCACGTCCCAGGCCCGGCCTCCAACTCGCCCTCTGGCAGCCGGCCAAGCGGTCGGGGCAGCCGGACCTCGAGGCAGGCCCGCACTTCACCGAGACCGGCTCGGCTGTGGCGAGAGGCGCCCGGCGGCTGCCTCCGGCCCCCAAGTCCGCACTCTGGACTGGCGTCCAGGTCGCAGCGCTCCGCCTGCCAGGCTCGTCCGGGACTCCCGCGCCTTCCGCAGGGCCGGCAGCGGCCGCAGGTAGGTAGGCGAGTGGCAGGACTGGGGAGCCCGCCCGGGCCAGCTCCCTCCCTCCCTCCGCGGCGGCCGAAGCAGGCGGTAAGGCGCCCAGCCAGCGGATCGGCAAGATGAACTACCTGGTGAGTCCCTGCCGGGCGTGGGGGGAGGCCGAGCCGGGGAGGGAGCCGGGGAGCCTGGCCAGGCGCCCCCCGCCCGGCTGGCCAAACCAGGACTGGCGCCGAGAGCGAGCTGGCCCGGGCAGGCTCCCCAGTCCTGCCACTCGCCTACCTACCTGCGGCCGCTGCCGGCCCTGCGGAAGGCGCGGGAGTCCCGGACGAGCCTGCCAGGCGGAGCACTGGACGCCAGTCCGGAGCGCAGACTTGGGGGCCGGAGGCGGCCGCTGGGCGCCTCTCGCCACAGCCGAACCGGTCTCGGTTAAGTGCGGGCCCGCCTCGAGGTCCAGCTGCCCCGACCGTTTGGCCGGCTGCTGGAGGGCGAGTTGGAGGCCGGGCCTGGGACGTGGCGGAGCAGAGCGGGAAGGAGGCAGGTTTGCGCCCGCCTGCTCCGGACCGCTCCTCTGTGTGCCTGCCGGAGTCTCTTGAGGCAGCGGTGGGAGGCGAGGCCGGCCTGGTCTGGAGCTGGCCGGCCCGCCGGTTCTGCGCATGTGCAGTTCGGCACGTTGTGCGCATGCGTGGTTCGGGCCCGTCGCACGCGCAGATTGGCCGTTGCACGCGCATGCCGGCCGTCGCACACGCATGCGCACAGGTCGGGGTCGCAGCGCGCATGGGCGGCGCAAGTGGGGTCTCAACCTGAAAAAGGTTGACAACCACTGGTCTATGTGCTGTTTCATGTCTAGATCCATGGGTCCCTTGGATCACCATAGCAATTGATAACCTAATTGTCCCCAGCAATGAGGCATGGTAGGTTTCCCTAAACTGACTGCAGACTATAGAGAGGGAGGGTGTAAGAACTATCTAGCTTAATGATCTCATTTCTGTTGAAAGTGCTGTTGAAAGAAGTATGTCCCAAAAAGGATGACCCAACCACTGGAAAATTCCCCAGTAAATCCAAGGAAAGTGAGATTTCTGGATCTCAAGAGATTAAACTGCCCAAATATATTTGACAAATACAATAAATTAAAAAAGGGGAAAGACAGCATTTCTCTCACAGCATGTGATTAGAGAAAGCAAGGCCACATTTCTTTCTATATGCCCCATTATTGTCTATTTTACCTCCAATAATTCAATGGCTCCTCCCTATTAGCATATTGGAAAGCAGTTCAAGTGCTATTAATTAAGTATTATTTATTTAATTAAAATGTCATTGTGGAGGGGGTGCAGTTTATATGGATGCTGGGTTTAGTAGGCCAGCTTTTTGTTTTTCTGCTTTAATTATATTACATTTAAAATATAATTTTCAAACCAACTAAATTATGTAGTGCAATAAAGACAGAGTGGTCACCATAAAAAACTATGTCAATCTTACACTGAAAATAATAATCCATTATTTAGTAAGATGTACAAATGTTCTAGTTCAATGTGGCAATTTCAAGGGTTCTGTGAAATAAAATTTGGCTATTTGTCTCATTTTGAGTGTTTCCACTTATCTCAGCAATATTAATCAAGCTACTGTTTTATGGGAGGCATTTAAACATGTTTCAACCTCAGTAGCAGGAAACTAAGTTCTTGGTTTAGGATGGACAGGGTGATGATGTAAGAGACAAATTTCTTAGGAAAGGAGTTAAGTATACAGCCCAACAAAAAAGAATTTGTTCAGTGCTGACTAGATAATTATTGTTAAAAAAACAAACAAAAGTTTGCAATAGAACTTGAGAGCACAAGTAGCTGGATGAATGGGTTGCATGTGTGTTGTTATATTGCAACTAAGCAATATAAAGATGACTATGCATGCAAATATTTTGCACCAGCTTAGCTCATATAAAGAGTATTTATACAATAATTTTTCTGTTTTGAAATTTTGAAGAACATCTCTGCAAATCTTTCTCCATCTATCAGAAATCTTTATTCAAATGTAGGCTGCTAAGGGGGGAAGGATTTAAGGCTAGAAGTAGTATTACTTTCAATTCTAAATCTCTATAGTTTCCATTACCACTGTTAATATTGCAATATGCACTGAAGTCCCACCGTCAACCTCACTGATCATGGACCTTCTGCTGAGAATCTCTTTCTTGTAATTCTCCAGAAGATATAAAGATTGAGTTCAGGCTTATGACCATTTAAACCTCAGTTCTATAACTGGAAATAGCGTTACGCAATGGTCAATTATATCAGGAAGTATATACAGTACTTTGCTAATAGGTTATATTCTTACACAATCATAGCACCATCTGTTGGCAAAGCTAGGAGTTGATATATTGGTAACCTTTAAAGAAAATCAACAACCACTGCAAATCTAATTTCTCACTTTTTTGTAAGTGCATCACAATTTCTTAATCAATAAAATCAATCTTGATTTTATTTCCTCTCTGTAGATAAACACACAGACAATAAGAATGTTCAAATGTTTAAAAAAACTTAGCAATCAGTTAAGTTTGCATACATAGATACTTGGCACCAATGGAATCTCTTTTGCTAATGGAAGAATCATTTCTAACTTAACATCAAAGAGTTCTGCAGGAAAATCCCAAATTTACAGCTTGAGAGATTTTTACAACAGATAGGTAGTCCTCTTGGTGAGTGTTTTTTGTTTCTAGACTTGAATGCAATGTTTTAAATGAACATTACATACTTATCGACTTTATTTCATTATTTACATTTGTTTACATAATTCATATTATTCATCTATATTCTATTAAATATCCTTTCATTAGTTCACTATCCTTTTATTGATATTTGGTGGGGTTTTTCTAAACAATCATCTCTTTGCCAATTTTCTGTATGCTTTTTGTTCTCTGCAGACTGCTCAGATGCAAGCATATTATTTTAGTTTAAAAAGATGACTGCTTACTCAAAAAAAGGCACTAGTATGTCTGAATTTCTTCTGAACATTAAGATGACAAAATGTAAGAGCATGTGCACTAGTATTTAAAAAACCACTGCAATGTGATATTTCCATTTATATTACCTCAACAGACTTAGGAGCATAAAGTATAAAGCAAATTTATCACATAAATCTATTTATATTATTTGTCCGAAGAACCAACATTCACAGAGCTCACATCATCTATCCATGAGATGCTTTGATGGCAAATGTTTCAAGATAAAAACATTTCGTATAGATTTAAGGGATGTCTCTAGTGTGCAGAATGAAAATAATGTTTTTCTGTAGCTCTTTAAAGCATCTGCATCACATAGCACATCAGAAAAGGAACTGTACACTCCTAGGAAAATATACAGCTGCTTTAAAGTGTTGGATATGCAATTATTTGTGCATGTCTGCTCTAAGGCACTTTTTCTAAATCAGTAACAAAGCAATTCATAGCAGTACTATACCCATCCATCATCAATTGCTGGGATCAACAGCAAGCAGGTAAACCAGGATAATGGATTATCAGCACAGAGTTTATAAAACAGTATCTGTACATATTATCCTTCACTCATAGTTCAGTTCAAAAATACCTACCCTACTCTATGTTAATTGTTGTTTGATTGCTTTTTAACTTGGTTGCTGGTTGTGTATTTTATTTTGCTGTTCTGTTTTTAACTGCTATAAGCTACCCAGAATTGCTATGTTGAGATGGTGGAAACATACAGTAAACTGCAATAAATAAATGACATTCTAAGATATAGGAGAACATTTTTTTTTAATCTTGAAAAAGCAATTATTATCATCTGGTTAAATACTATATATTGCTGATTGGCTCTACATAGTGTCACAGTTATACAAAATAGTTAATCATATAACATACAAAGGTTTTTTCTCTATGACATATTTTATTTTTAAACAGGAAACATGAACTCATGTTATTTGGCACACAAACTTGCATTAAATGAAGTCTAAAAGTTTACCTGTAAAACTGCCATTGAGGTCACAATGCTGTTTCAAAGGATAATTGACCATCACTTTAGGAACTTGTGCAGTTACATTCAAAATTCCAGTATGAGCTTTTCCAATCACAATTGGAGCAGGAGAATTTGCATGTCCTGTTGAAAAGTGACCGCTGATTTCTCTTTTTGGTGTTTTTGCTAAATTGTTATTCTAAAAGCAGAACATATTAAAAACCAGTTTAATGAAACATGCCACTATATATACAAATATAAAAATTTAGTGATAATACAAGATTTCACATTTATCTCAATTCTGGGTAATATGACCTTTTGAGAAAACTTTTAATTGGCGAATTTGTATAGGCTGAAACTGCACCAGGTTTTCTTCAAACAATTTTGGAACCACAAAAAGAAAGGGAAGAATTCAATAATGTACAAACAATGTTCTGGAGGCAGAACAATCCAAGAAACATTGGGAACTTCTTTTTTCCTTCCAGATGACACTAATCCAATTTTTTTATCCAATTCAATCCAATTTTTTTAAAAAATAAAAATTTTCAGAAAGAAAGCCATTTTTTTGGATTCACTATATGGTCACTTACAGTTTAGAAGATTCACTTTTTAAAAATTACTAGATCATCTCAGGTATAGCCAAGTCAGTACAGTGCATTGCACTGTAGTACATAAAGAAAAAAAGAGAATGTTTCAAAAGAGAAGAGTTTTAAATAACTATGAGACGAGTTTGTGCCTACTATTCACTGTTAGCATCTTCCATAGGAGCATATACCCTATGACATATATACCAGAAGTGGAGGTGGAGCGGAGGAGTATTAAATAGAGCAGCTAAGTTCTTGCAGTGAAGTAGAACTATTTAGAGGGTTTTTTTAATAAGTATTAAAATGACAAGTTTGAGAAGTTGGAATTAGTAAAAGAACAAAAGTTTATAGAAAACAAGCACCTCAAGGCTCAATAGACTTTTCTAGGATATCTGCCAGATCTGATGGGGTAGCTAGAATCAGGCAGTGATGGGCTGCAGAAAAGAGATTGTCAAATTTATGTAGATGAGGCTTTTTTCTCTCCGCGGCCTGTTGGAGGAGCAAGATGGCCAAGCGTACTAAGAAGGTTGGGATTGTAGCTAAATATGGTACAAGATATGGAGCTTCCCTCAGGAAGATGGTGAAGAAGATTGAAATTAGCCAACACGCTAAGTATACATGCTCCTTCTGTGGAAAGACCAAAATGAAGAGGAAAGCAGTAGGTATTTGGCATTGTGGCTCATGTATGAAAACAGTAGCTGGTGGAGCTTGGACCTACAACACCACTTCAGCGGTGACAGTGAAATCTGCCATTAGAAGACTGAAGGAGCTAAAAGACCAGTAGGAATATATTCTTGTTTGAATGCTATCTTTTATCTCAAGTCATACTATCTGCCAATTAAACATGGCTGTGAAAATGTATCCGTATGCAGTTGTGTCAATACTGGCTTTCTGCAAGCCTAGGGTAAATGTGCTCCTTCTAATCATTGCAGATCAGTTCATCCAAAATAGGAAGTCAGCACATAAATGATGCCGGAGTAATAAAAATGCAAAATTAAACACTTAAAGAACTCTCAAGTTATACTGAATTAAACTATTACGTTGAAATAAAAAAAAATTATGTAGATGAGGCACAAGTAGAGAAGATAGTCACTAGTTCAGCAAACTGGAAGCTCAAAGTTCAAGGCAAAGATGACCCGGGAGAGAAGACTAGAAAGAAGTCTTTTCTAATTTTCTCCCAGCAAGACTGAAATCAACTATAAATATTATTGTCATAAATGTATTAGGTATAAACTTTAAAAATGCTGTCCCAAAGGTGCTTTTCAAAAGGCAATTGGACTTTGTTTTTTTCCTTGCAAATGTTTTGCTTCTTATCCAAGAAGCTTCTTCAGAATTGAAGCGAAACATTTTCATGGAAACAACCATGGTTGTGTCAAAAATGCTTTTCAAAAGGTAACTGCCTTTTGAAAAGCATTTCTGGCACAACCATGGCCCAGATAGTTGAGAATCTCCATAGGCATTTAAAAATACTTCATTTAAATTTTCAAATTACAAGTATGTCTAAATTTGTATTTTCGCCTGGCATTCATTATTATTAATTCATTTAGGATGGTTTTCTGCTGAAAAATTAAGCAACATGTTTGGCTTGAAAAATCTCACCCTCATCTGTGACTATAACACTTTTCTTCTTCTCCATACATAATAAAATAATACAATTCTTAGTGTAGCCCCTCTTTGAAGAAGGGGAACAATGCCAACTTTCATTAGCTGCAGATAAGACAGCCTAAACATATTGGATGGGCTGTAAGTCAGTTGATATAATTGGGTGGAGACTTGAGGTCTTATTCAACACAGGCACCTTCATTTTAATTGTGTTGTCAGTGTCACTCCCCAGTACTCTAAACCAAAGTACTAATAGTCTCATTGGGCAGTTATATTTGGGCCCTGGCACAGGACGATATCACAAAATTTTGCCTTCAACAGAAAGTATTTTCAGCATGTTACCTACATTTCCTTGCAACCTTTTTTTTTGCTGCTGAAAAGAAACTATATATTCTGTGCTTTTATCTCAGTTGCTATTCATCCACTGCCTCATTTCTCTCATAATAAACTGAAAAATTCATGTGTTGTTTGAAAAGCAGTATAGTAACTGCAAAGCCATTACAATCATGGTTATTATTTCTATTATTTCATGACTGAGAAAAATTAAAGCATGTAAGTTCTTATGATTGTGATGATTATCACATTTAGAAGTATCAAATACATTTCATTAATTCATTCGTAATATGATGAATTTTCGTAATATTAATATTTATTAAATATTTTAATCATGTATTTATTTCAGTAGCTTAACACTGCTTTGGAAGGCTTAATGATGCTGATATATATTCTGGTTAATCAATTTCAGCATATATTTTTTTGCCTTAACCCTTATTACAGTGAAAGCTACCATTCTTTTGCTTTTAAGCAAGAAAAGTGAAATTTATGTTTACTTACATCTACTTCAGCTATTTCTGTTAGCTGTTTTGGAAGCAGTTTTTAAAAAAATATTTAGCTTACTTTATTTAATCTGCGTTTTGAGTGGCAAGCATGGCTACTTGAAATTGCTACTTTTTGCCTAGGGGTAATATCCATATCCCACTTATCTCATGGTTGCTACATATGCTTTCTTTCTATTGTTTATTAGATATAGTTCATCCATTATTTTCCTCAATTCATTTTAATTTTAGAAATAGCAATTTCTAAAATGTGCATTCCTACCTTTATACTTCATCATGGCAATTCAGGTCATTTTTATTCTCCAAAACGTTGCACTAAACAGAATATTTGTCTTCAATTAACAGTAAAAGATCTTAAACTGTTTTAAAATAGGTTAAATTTGTCAAATTACTCCATATCTTCTATTAAAACTGTTGGTGGAATTGGCCATTCCTGACGAACCTGGCCCGGGGGATGAAAATGGGAAAGCAGTTCCTCAACTCCATAATGGCAATCTACCAGAAACAAACGGGCCAGATCATTGTGAACGGCGAACTAACAGACCCATTCAACATAGAAAGAGGCACGAGACAGGGCTGTCCGCTGTCACCACTGTTATTTGTCTTACCGATGGAGATTCTGCTGAACAAGATAAGAGCAGCAGAGGACATAAAGGGCATACAGATTGGACAACAGGACTACAGACTGTGTGCCTTCGCAGACGACCTGCTGGTGACAGTATCGCAACCAGTACAATCAGCAAGGAGTTTGATGGAGATAATGAAAGACTATGGCAAGGTATCAGGTTTTAAAGTGAATATATCAAAAACGAAGATGCTAGTTAAAAATCTAGACAACAAAGCAAAACAGGACTTGGAAAGAATAACGGGTTGTGAAATAGTTAAGAAAGTTAAATACTTGGGAGTGGAGATAGAAACAACGAATGCGAAATTATACAAAAATAACTACGAGGTGCTGTGGAACAAGATACAAGCAGATCTGGAAAGGTGGAAAACACTACGACTGTCCTTGCTGGGCAGGATAGCAGCAGTAAAGATGAACGTCTTGCCAAGATTTCTATTTCTCTTTCAAATGCTACCCATACTCAAAAAGGATGTGGACTTGGACAATTGGCAGAAGGGCATCAACAGATTTATTTGGGATGGCAAGAGACCGAGGGTGAAACTAAAAATCATCCAGGACAAGAGGAAGAGAGGGGGACTAAAAATGCCTAATCTAAAGCTATACTACTATGCAGCGACGTTGGTGGCGTTGAGTGACTGGATCAATACGACGAATGATAGAATACTGAATGTTGAAGGGCATGGTCTACTATTTGGCTGGCACGCATACTTAGTATACGACAAAAAGGCAGACAGGAACTTCAAGGAGAACCCACTACGAATCCCATTGTTGTGGGTCTGGAGGAAATATAAATACCTTCTACACGATAAGATCCCCATATGGACGATCCCCGGACACGCAATAGGGGATGTAAACATAACCCAAGAGCAGGGAGTAGTGCCCTACAGTAAACTGGTACTGGAAGAAGAAAATGGGTTCTCCTTAAAGTCACAAACAACGCTAGCAGATGAAGGAATAGGAGGTAGCTGGCTATCATACCTACAACTGCAGTCAAGGTGGCATAAAGACAAGAAGGGCTTATCCCAGACTGATGAGACTTTAATTGAACAGATTAGAGAGCAGGGGATCATGCATATCAAACGAGTGTACAGTGTACTAATAGAAATTGACTCTGAAATGGTGCTAGTCAAGAACTGTATGGTAAAGTGGGAACAAGACTTTGGACATCCGATCACGATGGAAACGTGGGAGGAAATCTGGGTGAGAAATGTAGAATTCACGAAAGCGCAACAGCTAAGAGAAAACTTCTACAAGATGTTCTACAGGTGGCATCTAGACCCGAAAAAACTATCATACATCTATCCAGACACCCAGCCCAAGTGCTGGAGGTGTGGCGATGGGGAGGCTACATACTTTCACGTATGGTGGACATGCAGAAAAATCAAAGCCTTCTGGAGGAAGATATGGTGGACACTCCAAACTATATTCAAAAAGCGTATTGACTTTCTACCTCAGGTTTTTTTGTTAGGGATCATAAAAGATTGCACTACCTCAGAGACGAGCTTATTTCTGAACTTGATCACAGCAGCCAGATTGTTGGTGGGACAATACTGGAAGAACCCAGAAATACCACCTATGGAAGAATGGACTTTGAAAGTAATAAATTTGGCGGAAATGGCGAAAATATCGGCATATTTGAAAGATCGCTCAAATGAACAATATTTGACAGACTGGAAACAGTGGATAGACTATATACAAGAGAAACACCAATCAAACAAAATGTATCTGGCGTACAGTTGAAGCTCGACGTGAAGAGTGAAGAATGTTCACCAAACCAGACGTTTACAAAGACTAATACCTAATGTTGTATTTTATGTTATATGATGATTGCCTCTTAATATGATCTCATGCTTAATGTTGTTTGCTTTAATATTGAAAAAACGGATTGAATTTCTAACTCAGGTTATTGAATTTCTACCTCAGGATCTTTTGTTAGGAATTATAAAAGATTGCACTATTACTGAGACGAATTTACTTCTGAAGCTCGAATGAACAATAGGTGATAGACTAGAAACAGTAGATAGACCATATATAAGAGAAACACCAATCAAATAAAATGTATCAGGCGTATAGTTGAGGCTTGACGTGAGGAGTGAGGAATGTTTACTAAACCAGACGTTTACAAAGACTGATCCTTATAGTTGTATTGCAGGATATATGATGATTGCTTTTTAATATGAACTTATGTTTAATGTTGATGGTTTTAATAAAATAATTTTTTTACAAAAAAAAACTGTTGGTGATTTTCCATTAATAAAAGGTAAACAATTGTACCTGGAAATACTACGGTAGAGACAGAATTTAGGATTAACAGAGCATCAAAAGAATCTGCACAGTACTTAACAGTCCAGATTCTTGAAGTCCAGCACTTGGAAAAAAGTTATTACTTATACCATTATCTGTTTTGACTATACCTTTGATGATTTTGAAGCCACGTTCTTCACTGATCTTGTTTTAAACCCCTGTTTTGAAGCAGACTTCAGCTGTAGTTTTGGAACACCTTGTTTTACTACTTCTGCCCAAGACTTCGCAACTAAAACAACAATTGTTGAAGATTATTCACCTTAATCATTTTTAATAAAATATCCAATATATAATCAAGTTATACTGTGTTTGAAACATAAAAAGATTTAATTCTGTTTTTGTAAATTATCTAGCAATAGATACAATTGTAACACACCCATCAAGTTGGCTTCAGAAGCACCACTTCGTCGTTTGGAGTGAATAGTACACATAGCTCCACTTTTTCCACGTATAGAACTTCTCCTTGGAGTACAGGCGTTGCTCCTTCTTAATGATGAAATGGTGTTAGAGACTGTTTGTTTAACTTCACTAAATAAGCTATTCACATGCATCTCTTGTGTAGTGGTTTCTTCACCCTCTGAAGATAGACTTGTAACATGAGGATCAGAGACACATTGTGAGGCAGCTTGCTTTGGCACACTATTTTCGTATTGCTTCCTCTCAAAGGAACCCTACAGGAAAACAAACAGGTAACCCACACAAAAAAATTAAACTTTAGATTTTGAAGAAATAGCAATCATATCTATTTCCTTCAAAACTTCTCAGAAAAATGAATTAAACAATTAGACATTCACAAAAAACCCACAATACTTTATAAGGGGCTGCCTTTGAAAACTATGAGAATATTATAATTAGTCCAGAGTGAGGCAGCATGGCTTAGTTTCCAAGAATGGGAACAGATCACACATACATTGTAGACTCTACACTGGTTACCATTTCAGCTCCAACTACGATTTAATATTCTTCATAACTTGGCACTTGAGCATCTATGGAGGAGCCTCCTCTAACCAGTTTCTACGCAATCTATTAAAGCATCTAAGGAGGGGCTCTTTTTTTGGTAGCAGCGCCAAACTATGAAAAGTGGATTCCTTCAATAGATTTTAGGAAATTATTGAAAATGGAGATTTTATTAACAGCATTTTAATAATATGATCAGTTCCTCTTGTTATTCCTCCTCTCTCCCACTTCAATTTTGGTTTTGAAATTTGAATTGTATTTTTTCATTCTGTTGGTTTTTTTACTCTAATATTCTAACCATCAACAGTCCGAAAGACTGTGACAGCATAAAAATCAAATAAAATCACATTATACTTAGCTCTAAACAGTTTTTATTTGCTAATTTCTTTTCATCTAAATTAAAATTAACTTCTTTCCAAATCTATTACCTAGCTACTTTATGAAACAATGAAAAGATGTGAAGAAGCAGTATATAAAAAAGGAGAAGTCAGCTCAATGGTACTACATCCACATGGAGAGAAGTAAGCGATCGTGTACCACAAGGCTCCCTCTTAGGCCCGGTACTCTTCAATATCTTCATCAATGACTTAGATGAGGGAATAGAAACAGAATTCATCAAATATGCAGATGACACTAAACTGGCAGGAATAGCCAGCATCCCAGCAGAGAAGCTCAGGATTCAAAAAGATCTTGACAAACGTGAACAATGGGCCCTATCCAACAAAATGAGTTTTAATGTGGAGAAAAGCGAAGTTTTACATTTAGGCAGGAAAAATCAAAGACATAAGTACAGATTAGGGGAAACCTGGCTCAAAAATAGTAACTGTGAGAGGGACCTTGGAGCCCTAGTGGACTTGACTATGAGCCAGCAATGTGCAGCCACCGCCAAAAAAGCTAATACAATCCTGGGTTGTATAAACAGAGGCATAGAATCAAGATCACACGAAGTATCAGTACCGCTTTATAAAACCCTAGTGAAACCACACCTGGAATACTGCAACCAATTTTGGTCACCATACTACAAAAAAAGATGTTGAGACCTTGGGAAAAGTTCAGAGAAGAGCAACTAAAGATGATCAAAGGCCTGGAGACTAAAACATATGAAGAACGGCTGCACGACTTGGGTTTGGCTAGTCTAAAGAAAAGAAGAAATAGGGGTGACATGATAGCTCTATTCCAGTATTTGAGAGGCTGCCACAAAGAGGGGGTCAAATTATTCTCCAAAGCACAAGAGGGCGGACAAGAAACAATGGTTGGAAACTGATCAAAGAGAGAAGCAACCTGGAATTAAGAAGAAAGTTCCTAATAGCGAGGACAATTAACCAGTGGAACAGCTTTCCCTCAGACAGTCAGTTGTCTGAGATGGTATAGGTTTTCCTGCTTAAGCAGGGGGCTGGACTAGAAGACCTCCACAGTTCCTTCCAGCTCTATTCTACTCTGTTCTATTCTATTTTTAGGCATTGTCTCATCTTCATCAGACCACACAGATCTGACCATTCTGGGGATGGTTTAGCAGTTTTGGGGAAGTAAATAATCCAGGGCAAGGAGTGATTCGTAGCCCTGGAGCAGACTTTCTTGGAACACTGTCTCCAGAGACAGAACATTCTGTATGCATTTTCCAGGTATCTACAAACATTTCCAAGCACTCCACTTTCTATGAAATAATTTTGAGAAATTTGCTTTCTCAGATAAATATCTAGTAAGCTTTTAAGATTAATGTTCTTTATTATTTTGAAAATGCCCCAATTTAAAAATAGAAGTCAATAGTATAAATTCTGATTTCAAACGTATTATATAAAGCTACATTTGTAGGTCATTCACAAGAAATAACCAGATGGCTACTTGTATCTCTGCTGTAGAGTATTTCATTTTTAAAACATTTTTTATCCAATTTTGTTTTGGGAGTTTCTAACAAAAGGCATAAAATATTTTATCAATGAATTTATCAATTTTATTTATTAAATTTATTTGCTACCTATCTTGCCATTATACGACTGAAATAAAATCATCAAATCTTTAAATAGAATAGAAGCACTCAGATGCAATATATCACCAATTCTTTGCAGAAAGAATTCTAGGGGAATATTTAGATGTCCTAAGAATTCATGATTTACATCCCCCTCAAAGAAATTTCTAAATTCTATGATTTCAAATTTCTGATCAATTGTTCGAACATATTTTTAAAGATACATTATTTAAAATACAAAGTTTCCAGTATGAAGACTAGTAAAGTTTAGACAATTACATACATATTGTTATGGGAGCTAGAGCAATTCTTTAGTTAAAATATAAATAATCCTACTAATCAGCTGTTCAGTCAGTCAATCAGATACCTGTATTACAGACTGCCTCAATTCTGCAACTCTTTTCAGAACTGCTCGTGGCGAGTTTCCATATGGCATGCTTATTCTTGCTGGAATGGCCCCTTTTTTAAGTGGCGAGTTTGGAGGTAAGCGCTTATCGAAGAGTTCAGGACTAAGTTGGCCACCAAAAGACACCCTCTTCCTCTTTCCAAGTGGTTGGGCTAGAAAATCTAGCTCCTTACTTCTACGCTTTTGAGGTGATTTCTTAGCCTCTATAAATGAAGAGTAAATTATATCAAAGTGAACACATTGTCTTACAACATCAATACAATTAAAAAGTTTGCACTCTGAATACAATTGCTTAATTTTAAAAATGTCTATGGAGATTCTCGGTCATCCAGGTCAGTTATCCCAAAGGTGCTTTTTCACAAGGCAACTGGATTTTCTTGTTTTTCTTTGAAGACATTTCACTTCTCATTCAAGAAGCTTCTTCAGCTCTGACTGGGTGGTGAGAAATAGAAAGATTTATACTTCTTGTGGACTGCTGGTTATTTGCATTCTTTTAGAGAGTCGTTGAGACCACCTGGAGGTTTATCTGCCATCAGGATCACTTGAGTAGTGCAAATGAGTATGGAGCCTTTGTTGGAACTGCTGAAAGGACTGTTGTGGACTGGAGATAGATGTCATATCCCTCCCCCTCAATTTTGAACAGCCCTCTCAATAGGGGGAGGGATATGACATCATCTATCTCCAGTCTACAACAGTCCTTTCAGCAGAAAACACAAGAAAGTCCAGTTGCCTCATTAAAAAGCACCTTTGGGTTAATTTTTTAAAAACTCTATAAACCTTTTACACTTCTGGTATCAATAGTTTCAATCATAATTAAGGCATTAACATTTCAAACAATTTAATCTGTTTCTAGTAATCATGTCAAACAAGCCAATTAACTGACAGAAAAAAATAAGCTGAAAAACAATTTGTTTTATCTTAACCAAAGTTACTGGAGACAGCAAAAAGGAACGATACTTTTTGGTATAAAAAGAAACTATATTTACCTAACTTTTTATTAAGTGGACGTAACAAATTCATTTCAAAAGCAGCATTAACCTTGGCTGATGTTTGGACACTGCTTTCATGAGAACTGGAAAAAGTAGCTATATCATTTTTCATATTAACATTCTGCTCATGGTCTTTTATTCCTATTTTATTTTCATTTGTAGGAGTTTCTGTTTCCAAGGTACTTTCAGGAATTTGATTTGTCACTATTTCACTGGTTTGAGAAAGATCTGCAGGGATTATTAATACTGTATCTATTGCGTCTGTACACGAATATTCATTTGAAATATTTTTATTTAGTTCAATGTTATTGCAGCTTTTACTAGTATTAAAATGAAGTGAACTGTAAACTGTACTAGAACTTCCATCTTCTGAATCTTTCAGATTCAGTGCTGTTTCTGTGACCAATTCTCTATTTTCATTATAATATATACTTCCAATCAAAATACCAGATTCATGCTCCTGCCCACTAACTTGTATGGGGCACTCTTCCATTTCTCCAGAGCTCTTCATTCTGTTCAGTGAATCTATTTCAACCCATGACCTTCTGGACTTGGAAGATCTTCGAGAGTTTCTAGAACATGGACTGGAGTAATTTTGTATACTCTCCCTGCTAGACTTTGCTTTGGGCAAAGTATTTTCTACAGATGTGAAAGCATCTGTTAAGTTAAATTTGTTAAGGCACTTAGCCTTTTTTGTATAGTCCATCGACACTATACAATGTGATTCAGGGAAATGCTGTGCACTCTGCAGATTTGCTTTAAAATATGTATTCTTATTAGCACTTCTGATTATTTGGTCTTTTCCCATTTCATTATCTTCTATGTCGTGAAAATCTGACTGATTTGTACCTTCACATTCTTGTTTCTGTTGTATATCACAATTTTGAATACTTGATGATTTTTTGGAGTTCTTCTCTTCAAATACTGGTATTGGACTTGTTACAATACCACTCCATTCTTGAATGTTACTATCTTCAGAATGTTCAATTTTAGTCAACTTTGTTCGACTCACTGCAGACCTCCTAGATCTTGAGTGAAATACATCTTCCAGCAAAGTCTCATTACCAGTATTTTCCTTTACATTGTCTGTGCCATCTTGATGTTTCATTAATTCATAAAGTTTGCTAAAAGGAGACAGTTCCTTTGCTTTTTCAGGTGTGCTGTATTGTTTTTGAAGTCTTTTCTCACTTCTTCTAGGAGAGCAAGTTTCAAATTTCTTGCCTAGAGGAATATGAAACAAGCAGTTTTTAAAATCTATTTTCTTGGATAAAGTTAAAACTATTTTTGAAGCATTATATAAAGTACTAATCAGAAAATAATTTTTGAGGAATTAAGCACAAATTTACAAATCCTTAAAAAAAGTGCTTCACAGCACACAGCATCTTTTTTTCAAATCAGAAAGCAGTCAATTTTTTTCCAGCCTCAAGCAACAGCTTTGTAAACTGCTTCCAACAATCTCCACATACTTGTGGCTGCCCATTTTGAAAATGTTCTCAATGGTAACAGCTAGAAAACGTTTAGGAACTGCATGAACCTAGAAATATATATGACTGCTTTTGTGATCATAAGAGATGTGCTTTGGACAGATCTGCATAATTACAATTTACCTCCTTCAAAGGATTTGCACAATTCTATTAAGTTCAATAAATCAAATCTTATAGAAGCTAAATTTAATTTTTAATTGCCTAACAAAGAGGTATAAATATATGCAAGCAAATTATTTGTAATTTTCCAAATCACTCTCCCTTTAAGCATGGTTCTAACCAGAGAATTTTAAGGAATAGATGTATTTATAAGCTATTTTATGAAAGTTAGTTAATGGACAAGAAAATATATGGGTCATTCTCTAAAATGTAATCAGCTGTGAAATATTATTTCTAATATAATTTTAAGACTAGCCTGTTTCTCAGCTCTTAATTATCATGACTTAGTATATACTCAGAAACTGGGTGACTTACAGGCTCAGAAAACAATTCATCAATTAAACCAAATCCATTCATATATTTTAACAGCAAATTCCTAATGGTTGCTTCATTTATTTTACACTGATATTCTTTTTATTAATAAAAAGTCATTAATATAATGAAGCACTTATAGAAAAAAACAAATTAATTACAAACCAGTAATTGGAAAACTTTTGTAATCTGAGTTTTGTGTATGCAGCAAGTCCATCTGTTGCACATGCTGAACATGAAGAATCTGTAAAATTAAACACAATGCAATAGAACAAGGAATTTAATATTTCTTTTAAGCTTGCCATTTTTTCTTTAAAACAGGTTTCCACTGGTAACTTCTTAGAATAAATGATTGAAAGATAATGTAATATTTCATTTACCTCTTATCTGAAGCAAAAGCAAAGAGTACTATGCCGTCTATAATTATCAGGACTAACTCAAGACTTTAGAATTTTGAAATGAATTTTAGATTTTAATATGGACATTCATTGGTAAACCATTACTATGCTTTCCAAAACTCATGAGCTTTCCCAAAACTAATGGACCTCTACTTCAAACGTTCTATGTATAAGAACTAATTA
Organism: Bothrops alternatus; assembly: GCA_034064705.1. Lineage (NCBI taxonomy): Eukaryota > Metazoa > Chordata > Lepidosauria > Squamata > Viperidae > Bothrops > Bothrops alternatus. The sequence goes on from JARGCV010000009.1 coordinate 15,666,178, forward strand.
TCTACAGTGAAAGAAATATATTTACAGTAGTTCTGAATATAAGTGTTAAGCATGTAGAATCTAAGGCTGCAATATTATAATACCACTCAGGAAAATTCCAATTAAGATTAGATTTTGTACATATAAAACTATTGCCATTGTCTAAATCTCAATGACTCATAAATCAAGTGTCAAGTTACAGCACTAATTCCCTTTCTTTTTCCTTGTGGAAAACATAAGGAGTAACAGACCAGAGAAAATATCTTAATTTTCTAAAGCCCAACACCAATATGAAATGTTGTTTTTTCTCTAAATTATAGTTAAATATGTGGAATAGAATAACTAAAAGTGAAATGTAACTGGTAATGACCAATTACTAAATCAAGCCAAAGAGCAACATACCATTTATTAATTTCTACATTTTTATTACTTCCCCCTTCCACAAATTAAGGAAAATATTATTTTTATTTTACCTGTAATGTTTCCTTTTCATGAGATCTAGAAAGTCTCTTCTGAGGAAGTGAGGGAGGTGAATATTCAAACCTATTCAAGTCCAAAGATTGCTTAAATTAAAATTAATCCAACTTTAAGTTATTAAGACTTTAAGAAGTTATTAAATCCTCTTTATTCAAAATTGTTACTGTTTTCATCTCCAACTCTAGTACAATATTAAACTAATAGTTTATTTACTCTTTATATAATCTGTTTTCCTGTTTGGGGAGTTTCCCCATCCATCAAATTATTTTAAAATTTCCTTGATCTTCAGGTTTCTAAAAATCACTGGCTGACATAGCCTATTGCTAGCACACCCATATTTGATTATATTATTGTTACATACCTGAAAGAACGATCAATAATTGTCAGTATATCTCCATGTTTTAAGTGTGTGGGATCCTGAAAGTGATTCCCATTTAGCTGTGTTGGATTTGCAGAACTCAAGTTAAACAGCACTGCCTAAAAATACATAGGAATAATATGTATATCCAGATCAATCAATAAAACACAAATACCAGAAATATTAGGATTGCATAAGTACCAAAAATAATAATATATACCTCTTTATTTTCATTGACTTCAATTTTACAATGTTCTTTAGAAACTTGAGGCAGCTGGATTCGAATATCACATTCTTTTTTCCTTTAAAATAAAATAATTACAAGATTATCCATTCAAATTATATAATTATATGCTCTTATACACACATCTCTTAAAATATATTGTGAACTCTAACTCATTTCCACCTAGTATAGCAAGGCAATGCAACTGTTGCTAAAGATGCATTGAGACAAGCTGATTTTTAGGTTGAATTTTAAGAACTTCTAAAACACATTTACATTTTTGATTAAACAAATGTCTTGCATAAATATACACTGAAGCAGATCAGATCCATTATAACATACACTGCACGACTATATAAATTATATAGAAGTCACAATGAAAGAGTCTAGAGAAAATAAGTTATGACACTCCCTGAAGTTCTGCTATAAAAAAGACAGTCCTACATCACAATTACATAATGAAAATCCTATACAAATAAACCCCTTACCAATTTAAAATCTTACCTTCCAAACAAACAAGAATTTTCAGTGAGCGGAAAATAAGTTCCATCGGTCCCATTTCTCTTAATAACAACTATTTTCCCAAAAACTGGCATTTTCACATTTGTATATCTTACCTCTAAGGAAAAAAAAATATAAAAATTACTGCAAATTTCAACATACCTTGGTGACAGTATGTAGAAAATTCATGGTTGTGCATATATCATTTGCTATCTCAGCTAAGGTTACAGGTTTTTGAATAGAAACATTTTACATTATGTTATGACTACTGGGAATGTATGGTTTAAGTCTATAATGGAGTTTCAGCTGTCATAAAGTATCGTGCCACTTCCCCTGGTCATGTGATATGGGTGCTTGCAACCTATTTGCACTTACAAACAGTTGCCAAGCGCCCTGAGATCATGTGTCACCATCTACCATCTTTTCTGCTGGCTTCTCCAGAAAGTCAATGAAGACTTACTTCAACAGTAATTTATTTGTTCTTCTTTGGGTCCCGGAACTTAAATTTACTCATTTTATTATCTTACATCTGGATTAAAATTATAGTTAGAGATCTCAGTGGCTTTAAATATTAGGCGAGTATTCCCTGTGCCATATAATCCTTTTAATGTTGTCTGGAATAAAATGCAAACTAGGACAGAGTGGTTGGTAGACTACACTGCTCCCCAACGGAACTATTTCCGACAGAATGTTCAGAGACCTTAACAGGCTTGCACACTGACAGCCTGAACTACTCTCTAGAACTGGTCATGGGTGTCAAACTCGATCATGTCACATGACCTATTGAGACTTTTTTGCCTTTGCAGAGCCCAGGTGGGCATGACCTGCATGTAATGTATCCAGCCCATGGGCTGCCAGTTTGACACCCCTAGGTGAAGTTGATTTCATGCCTCCTGGAACTGGGAAGGCACCTTGGGACATCAGAAAAAGGGCAAGGGAATTGAGAAGGCCAATGTGCAGTGTGAGTAGCAAACTCGTTAAGTGGTGGGTCTGATTTTAAGCCTGACATTACCTGCTTGAATTAAAAGCTGGGGAAGTTTCCTGCATGAACTGCAAGTTTACATTTCTCTATCTACAATTGTACCTGTAAAAGAAAAAAAAGCACATTAACCCAGAAACTGAAGCCTTTTATAACTCCTTAATAGTAAGGAAAAAGCAATAAACCTATTTATCGAAAAACACTATTTTTCTAACATCTAAAATGGATGTCTCTCAATTTTACTTAAAACTTCTTCTCAACTAGCTTCACTTAGTTAGTAGTACTAGCAGAATGCCTACTGTTTTGTTGTATGTGTTAGATTAAAATAGCAAGCCAATCACAGCACATGAAACATTCTCAGAATGGCTTTATTTTAATGGAAGTTGGTATAAAACCAGTATTGTTCGATGACAAGGTAAAATCTTACAATGTGGACAAATTATCTGAGTTTGGACCACTGACATCAGTCACTTTCAGCTTGAAATGTTTGGGTAATCTAGATGATTTAACAAACCAGTAGCCACATTCAAGAATAACGCCATTCAGAGCTTTGTAAACTATTGTACTTTTGTAAGCTACTGTACTGTGCTGATATCTGCTGGAGAATTTCATGCCCATAATCGTATACCCCATCCGAGAACTTGTCCTGCACAAAACCTCGCTTCCTTCTCCACGCAGCCTCAGCGAACTGCAGGATTCTAATAAGAACTGTAACAGAACTGCCATTTATCTCATAAGGCACAAAAATAGTTCGTTCATTTATTGTTCTGCTTTTTTTAGATCGTACGTTAGCAAAAATAAATCCTTTTCTCAGATAGTCTAAGATCAGTGGGCCACGTGCGAGCTAAGTTTGGCTAAACCAAGGAAGCCTACAAGCTTTCCCTTCTTTAAATATCCTGTACCGTTCAGTACATTTCAATTGCCCTCAAGCCCCAGCACCATATCGCGATCGGAAACTCCCACGGCGCCTTTCTTTCCCTCGTACCCGATTCAAAGGAGCCCCTTAACTCGCTTCAGGGCACATCTTGCCCCCTGAACCAGTCAGCCCCCCTTGGCTCCTCTTCCCAGCACTGCTGCCTTCAGCAAGTCACCCCCAAAGAAAGCCGAGCTTCCCTCGCACAGGCGCCGTTCTCACCCGGACGAACAGCAGCCCCTCACCTGCCCCTCCACGCGCACGACCCCCACCCAACCGCCTCTGAGGCAGCACAGCGCGCGCGCTAAATTTCTCTTTCCGCTCATTCAAACCGACCGACCCCTCCCCGCCGCTGAAGCTGCGCGTTCCTTCCGCTGTCTGCTCCAAGCGGGAAACCAGCGGTTGATTCTTCGTCGGTCTCTGTGTGACCGGACGGGAAAAACCCGGATTACCTGGATCCCCACGATCTCGTTTGCCGCTCCAGACCCTGGATAGCCCCGGAGCTTAAGTGCAAGCATCGCACTCCTATCCCCACCTATGAATGTTTTTTCAAAAGAGCTCGGCGTTATCTGATTGGTCACTGTGTAGTGATGTCAGCGCAAGAGTAATCCAATAGGGAGGGAGTTCGGACGTACTTCAAATTTTAAACATGTTAACACAGATTGGTTTTTTTTTTCCTTATCTGGATGTTTCCCGCCAAACACGAGGCTAGAAGGCAAAAAGGAGTGCAAGTATCGTTTTGATCTTAACAATAGCCGTAATATGGTGCTATGTGGCATGGGCAGGTATTATTGTTTTAGAGGGTTATGCCCATGAAATTTAAATTTACCCAACAGTAACTCCTGTTATATTTAGGCAGCTTTACTTGCTCTCGTAGTTACATGACATTGCAAACAAAGTGTCGTTTGTCATTAGGCAAAAATACCGTTCGGAATGTTGGCGAGATTAAGGAAATACAGTAAAAGATTTCAAAACTATCTTTCCCTTGTTCAACAGAGCAAAGCCATCCTTTTTTTGTCTCAAACATGGCTTGTTGGACCCGGTATGCAAAGCCAATTAACACAGACCAAGAATAGGATTAACGTGATATATCTGAGCAAATAAAGCATTGTGTGAAAAATGTCCTAAAGTATGCACACCCACCCTTGGGTGAACTGCTTTTAATACAGTTCTTACAAAGTACATCCGTTCTTGGGGTGGGTTCTTGTACAGAAACAAATTTAAAAGGCATAAATCATTAAGTCTTGGATGCTTTACCGCCTTTCCCATTTTACTGTAAAAGTTACATCATAGTAACTTCTCTCTGTCCTACAGAAATTGTCTTGTTGGTTTAGCAGTTTCCTCTGGCACTCCTTATAGTCATTTGCAGGTACATTATCTAACATCTCTTTGTAACTAAGCTTCATCTCTGCCCAATTAACTTATCAAAACTAAATTTTGATTATCAAATCTGAAGATAAAGTAGGTAATCTCAATTTCTCTCAATTTCTATACAGAAGGGAATCCCTTTGATTCCAGAGCAGTTTACTTTATCCCACAGAATATCAGATATTGAATTTAACGTTTATGTTCTGAGGGCACATGCAAGCATAGTACACACAGTTCGTAAAATCAGGTGTTTTTTTTGCAGTTGTCTTGTTTTTCCACCAAATCTGCCCTCTTCATACAAAATCTCTTAAGGAAAAGTAGGCAAAAGAGCTGCACAAATGATTGTGCTCCTAACACTTCAAACTCCTAATCTGAAAGTCTTTTTGGTACCGGTAGTGAGGTTGCTGCAAATTGTTTCATAGCTACTACAGTGATATTTTGATATCAGGTGTGCTTTACAGGTAGTCTTTGACTTACATTCATTAAGTGACCGTTCAAAGTTACAAAGGCACTGAAAAGTTTGACTTGCAACCAGTCCTCAGTTATAATTGACATAGTTTGCCCACGGTCATCTAATCAAAATTTGGTTGCTAGACACCCAGTATGTATTTACAGTGGCTGCAGCATCTTGAGGTAATGAAGTTGCTATTTATGATTTTCCCAGCGGCTTCTGACGAGCAAACTCAATAAGGAAAGCCAGACTCGCTTAAAGACTGCATGATTCACTGAACAATTGTGGCAAAAAATTGGGTGTGATTCACATAACAATTACCTCGCTTAACAACGGAAATTCTGGTCTCAATTGTAGTCATAAATAAGGACTACCTGTATTTGGTATGACACACCACTGAGTAAAAGTAATCAAAATGTACTCCATGGAGCATTTATTACAGACTTATATACTATATTTTGAACTTTAAACATCTCCTTGGCATTAAACAGGGAGATCAATCAAGGGTGTATAAACACACAAAATCATATGTAATTTAGTACTTACTATATGCTTGTGTGACAGAAATTCTGCAGGACTGTACAAAAGCTGCCAGCAAAAGCAAAAAACAAAACACTGTTAATGAGTAGGATTTCTCTCCTCTCTGGGGAGCAAATAGGGATGTACAGTCATTTTGATTGTGCCTGTAATGGTTTATAATTACCTTGAGCTGTTTTTGTTCTTTTAATTTGTGCTACCAGGATTAGAACACTAGAATATATCTCCTCAATCATGGATCTTGAAAGAAAATACTGAATGTGTACTTTGCTCTAAATTCCTATCTCTACCAAAATAGCAGCTTCTTGTGCCTTTTTTCCCTATGCCTACTGTAAAATACATATATTTTATTACAGGGATACTGTGGGCACTGGTCTATACATACCTTCCACAGTGGCTTATTCATATAGTTCTGTAAAGAGCAACTTCTTTGCAATTTTTAGTGTCTCTGTCATGACATAAATGTGGAAAAGTTTTCTGTTGATGTGTATCTTAAATTGCCTTAAATATTGTTTTCTCGGTTGCCCTAGCACTATCATAAAAGCTGGTCCAAGACACTCTGCTGCATGAGGCAAAGGACAAAATGATGCTTCTTCTCATTTCAGACAAAAGGCAGATGAATTTTACTTTAGGAAAAGTGACAAGACATAACAGTATTCTTTATCTTAGGGTAAGCCAATTTTGAACATGTAGAACTGATTACATCCAGAGATGTTACCATTGGAAAAGATTGAATTATTGCATGGGTTTGAACTATGGCTGGGCTTCATGTTTCCGGGTATCATGAAGACTCTGTCAGTGATGAAAAACAGGAGGGGGGAGGGGAGAATTGGGAAGTAGGCAAGGCGTAGTATGTATGAGTGGCAACATGTTGAGTTGGCTTTCTGAAGGGTTGTATTAAGCCCAATGTTCCTGTGTTGTGGTGGGATTTTCCTGAGCAGAAGGTACTGACTAGAAGGTTGTGGCAAGGAAAGTCAAATTTTTTGTTATGTTGGACAAGTGTAGGTATGGCAGGAAATTAACATGGACTGCACTCAGGGAACACAAGTTCAACATCTTTGAAAGATTCCTCCTTTCATCTCTTAATCCTTACACTGGGAGCCAGAATTATAGATCCTAAGAGCTCTGCATCTCTGATTTCTGCTGTTAAATGTCCATTCTGTCTTAGTAAGTCTTCTCTCGTCCATGATTTTATTGTGGCAGATCTGTGGCTTACTGAAACCTGAGAAAGTGAGGATGGGAGAGAATTCCTCTCTTGAAAACCTGCCCACCCTGAATTCTTGGTATCAGCCATTATCTCTATTTTTTTACTTTTAAGTCATTTGAAAAGCAGAGTGTTGTTGGTCAGTATTTGGAGTATTTGATTACAATGTTATCATTAATCTATCTTTACACTCTGTATAGTACTTTGTGGGAAGTCAGCCCTCCCCAAAGAAGGAAATATTAAAAAGGCAGAATAGTATATTTCCTCAAAGGATCTTAAAAAGGCAGAAAAGCATGCCCAGTTTTTCTTAATAGCCCCAAGTCTCCCTCCCCCAAGTAGAAACCAGCTCTGCAGAAATGTAGATATCATAATCTTGTCAGAAAGATTGGAGCCAGGAAGCTGGGATTAGAAAGACAAAGATCCATAGACTCAACAGTTCCTCACACCAATAATCCAACAGTCATCAGCCACAGCCCCAGGGAAGCAGGATATGACCTTTGGGACATAATAGGGTTAACCCACCACCATTAGAATACTAGAGGGGCACACTCAGAGGAACAACTTGAAACAAAAGCCCAAGAAGATATAAAAACCCACTCCCTACTACAGGTGGTCAGGTTTTTTTCCAGAGCATCTTTCTGTCTGGCTCTCCTCTATCAATAAACTGCAACCTTCTTTCTAAAGCAGTCTCCATGTTGTTTATTTCTGGCTTGGACTGGACCCTGATGAAGATTTTTCTTTCAACTTACTTTTGCACCCTTTTGCTTAGGAAGGCTTCTTCAAGCACATCCAAAAATGCAAAAATAATAATAATAATTCTACAAATGGACCAGCTAAGCTTCGATAACTTTATACTCTTTGCATGCTTTTTGTTCCTACTGATGTCAATACCTTTATGTATGATAGATTGTATCATCTTCAAATGTTACTGAAACCCTCGCAATCTACTGAGCAAAGAATGAATAGAAGGAACACGCAGATCTAAAGTTAGTAAACCACTATCAATGTTGCTATCTCCCTCTCTCACATCCACTCCCTAGTCTGTTTTTAACTTTCCACAGGTTTTATTTAGAAGAGGCTTATTTCAAAACATGTTTAAATTATGTCTTTATGAATTGAAGTATTTATGCCAGCAAGTATTCCTACTATGAAAGAAGACAGTGAAAGAGTTGCATCATGTATGAAAAATTAAAACACAGGAAATTTTTATCCTCATATTCGTTTCAATCTTGACAATCATTCTACTGTGCAGTCCACTGGAACAAAACTCTCAATGCCAGAAGTATTCTAAGCAAATAAACATTAGAAACATTTTATTTACTACCATAGCAAATAATGTGAACTTAAAACAAGCCTCCCTGCTAGGACTTTACCAGTAGATGGGGATAGTACTGCTGAATAGCCTCCGTTCTAATAAAAGTTTTAATACATGATTTTTAAAAGTAGGCAACTTGGAAGAAAGTTCAAAATGTTCAACACAACAGCACACTTAGCCTAGCAAAAAGCAATTGAAATCACACTGACAAAGCTTAAGAATAATTGGAAACATTTTCTTCTCTCTGGTAATACTTTGAGAAGCTTAACATCAGTCCAGGCTTCTTATATTATAGCACTGACATCCATGCAACCTCTCAAATGTAACAAAAATCATTCCAGATACAATTTGGCAATACATTAACTGTCTTGAATTGAAAACTGGACCTTAAAGCAATACATGCAGTTTGTTAACAAATGCACAACAAAAGCAAGCATGTAGCTTTATTTTCAGAATAACAAAATCTCAATCAGCCTCATTAGCAATATTTAAAATGCATAAAATGCATATATTTACAGACCCTATAGTGGGGGGGGGACATGAAAATGTACTTCCAAGGAGACATGTACTACTTGTAAACAGAAGGTTGCTCTAAATTCTCCATAGCAAGAAATATAAAAAGAAATCTGTATTCACAAGCCAAATGAAACACTTGAAACATCCTTATTCACTTTATTCTATATGGAGATGAAATAAAGCCAGTGTAAAACCTTCTACAATATGGGCAAATTAACCTATGTTTGGAAGATGAAATCAGGCAGTTTTGGCTTGGAATTGCCAATTGGAAATTATGTTTTATGATTTAATATACCATCAGATAAATTCAAGGATAAAACTGCAAGTGGCATTTTGTAAGCTACTATATTGTGCTGATATCTGCTGGCGAATTTCATACCCATAATCGTATACCCCATCAGAGAGAAGAATTTGTCCTACATCAAAACCTCGCTTCCTTCTCCAAACAGCGCTCAGCGAACTGCAGGATTCCAAGAAGAACCGTTAACAGAGTAACTGCTATTTATCTCATAATAAGGCACAAGATCAATTCATTTGTTGTTCCTCTTCTGTTTTCATCTCAAGCCATTTAAGTTCCTTTTTAGATCGTACGTTAACAAAAATAAATCCTTTTCTCAGATACAGTCTAAGATCGGTAGATGCCCCGTCAGTGGGCCATGTGCGAGCTAAGCTCGGCTAAATCAAGGAAGCCCACAAGCTTTCCCTTCTTTACATATCCTGTACCGTTCAGTACGGTTCAATTGCCCTCAAGCCCGAGCAACGACATCGCGATCGGAAACTCCCACGGCGCCTCTCTTTCTTTCCTCACGCCCGATTGAAAGGAACCCCTTAATTCGCTTCAGGGCATATCTCGCCACCAGCACCAGTCAGCTCCCACCCCCCTTGGCTCCTCTTCCCAGCACCGCTGCTTTCAGCAACTCACCCCCAAAGAAAGCCGAGCCTCCCTCGCACAGGCGCCGTTCTCACCCGGACGAAGAGCAGCCCCTCACCTGCCCCGCGCGTTTCCCGCCACGGCACGCGCAGGACCCCCTTGCGTCTCGGAGGCAGCACCGGGCGCGCGCGCTAAATTTGTCCTCCCGCTCATTCAAACCACCGACTCCTCCCCTCCCTCTGAGGCCGCTGAAGCTTCGCGTATATCCTTCCGCCGTCTGTCAAAATTGCTCTGGGCGGGAGGGCAACGGTTGATTCTTCGTCCCTCTCTGTGCGACCGGACAGGAAAAAACCGCATTACCTGGATCCCTGCTCTCCCGTTTGCCGATCCAGACCTTGGATAGCCCCGGAACTTGTTAAGCCCAAGTATCGCAACTGCTACCGGTACCTGTGAATTTGTTTTTTCAAAAGAGCTCGGCGTTCTCTGATTGGTCAGTGTGTGCTGATGTCAGCGCAAGAGTAATCCAATAGGGAGGGAGTCCGAACGGACTTAAAATTTTTAAACAGACCTAAGATAGACTTTTTTTTTTAACCTACCTGCGTGGCGATACACTTACCTTTACTATTTTGAATTAGACTGAGACTCCAATCAATCTATATTTTTTTTTAAGAAACGCTCAACAAAACTTCCCTGAAGCAGTAAGTAAAGAGAGGTATTATCTGGATTGCATAATACTGAATATTGGTGTATCCCACCTTTGTCTATGGCAGGGGTAAGGCAATCTCGGCTCCTTTATGACTCGTGGACTTCAATTCCCAGAATTCCTGAGTTAGCATAGCTGACTCAGGAATTCTGGGAGTTGAAGTCCACGAGTCATAAAAGAGCCGAGGTTGCCTACCCCTGGTCTACGGAGATTCTCAGTCATCCAGGCCATCTATCTCCAATCTACAACACAGTCCTTTCAACAGTTTCAAGAAGGCTGCACACCCACTTACTACTCAGGTGACCCTGACGACACAGATAAGCCTCCAGGTTGCCTCACTGACTCTTCAGAATGCAGATAATCAGCTGTCTGCAAGGAGTAAAAACCCTTCCATTCCCCACCATCCAGTCATGGGAGGTGATAGTCGCAAAACGTTACAGCAAGGAAGAAAATGGATTTCTTCAAAATATAATTTTACAGTTTCTAGATTACAACTTTTATAGCACAATTGCTACTCCTTCCTTGTTTCTGCCCCTTTCGTGACAGAATTGGGGAGAATAGATCCTGGCTTTAGCCTATCTGTGTGTGGAATTGCAGGGTTTTGTATTTTCCATCTTCTATTGAATGTCTACATGAGGCCTTGGGTTGAGCTCTGTTGCCAGAGGGTGAGGTATAAGTACACTGCTATACCCATCTTATGAAATCATCTTCCTTGGAAGAGAAGTCAATTCCATCCCTTTCAACATTCATAAGTCTCTTAAAACCTGACTAGGCCATCAGGTCTGGGGATTCCAAGAGATTGAAGAAATATTGCAATAGTTGCTTGCTGCTGTTAAAATAATTTCTTAATCTTTTGTGTTTTTATTATACCGTAGTACTAGCTGTACATAGCCACGCGTTGCTGTGGCTCAGTCTGGTTAAATGGAAAAGAAAGAAAAGAGAAAGCACACATTTGTAATATGTTTAATTTCACAATGCTTGTGTGTATACAATATTTTTTGTTGAAAAAAAATATTTTTTGTTGTTCCATTGTCTGTGCAGATATAGAGATTGTCTGGTTTGCCGGCGCTGTTTTTTTTAAAAAGCATGTTTTTACCTGTCACAGGTGTGACATCTATATAATAGTAGGTATATAAAAACACGTGTGTATTTAAATGCAATGTTGTGGCAAAATTTCAAAGCAATTGGTGAAGCACTTTCGGAGATTTAAGATTTTGAACAAACGAACATTTACATTTTTATTTATATATAGATTTGTAGCTTTTATGTTTGGTTTTATATATATTTATTTTTTTCTTTTAGTATGCCACCCAGTCATACTTTTGTGAGTTAGACAGCTATAAAAATATGATTAAAAATATGCTAAGTATTTTAACATCTTACATGTGATCCATACTGGAAACTTTTGTTTTGGATTTACATATGGCAGGCTTTTGTATATATGAATATCTTGTATGAAAGTTTAACTACTTTTCTTTCAGACTTGGAGATAAAAATCTCAGACATGTTAATAAAACTGTATACCCAATGGTGATCAAGCTTAATTCCTATCAGTTTTTACCTCTGTGTATATCATTCATGACAGAAGATTTGATTGGACAAAATCACTTAGTTTATACAAAGCAAGTTTGAATTATGCATTCAGAGTATGCAAAATGAAACACTCAAAGGTTTTTCTGCAAAAATAATGGGATGTTAACAGTAGTGATATCACATCAAAAACATAAATATTTATACACATGCTTACAACTGATACCTTTGGCCTAGAGAATATTTAGTGAATCGAACTCCAAATATTGTCAACATTGTTTATCATTTTTTTTAAAAAGAATAGAGTTCAATATGAGTGCCATTCTTTTTAATGAGGATAGCTAGGCAGGATGGTATAGTTCAAATACTGGACTAGAAAGACCCAAATTCATATCCATTCCCAACATTGGAAGCTCATTCTTTCACTCTGAGATGGTCAATCTCAGGCCAAGTTACCTCATGGGGTTCTTCTGAAGAAAATAAAATCTTGTGATAAATCAATGTTATGTACACATCCTTGATTTCCTGATTGAACCTTGATTTCCTGAATGAAATGCAGGATTAAATCTAGTATCAAATATATGCATATTATTATTAATAATAAATATATTAATGTAAACCATAGCTCCTTCTTCTGAGAATCCAATAATTAACATTTTTATGCCAGAGTCAGCTGGCATGTCTTCTCTATTTCATAAAATCACTATCAGCATATTTATATTTTTGTATTTATAAGAATGCAGAAGTCTAATCCTTTCACAGAAACAAAATACTTGAATACATTTATGAATGAAATCTATATAACAATTTATTGAGATTTAAAGTTCTTCCAAGTAATATTTTTAAAAAGGAGATGGGATTGTAGCAATTAAAAATAAAAAGTATCAGAAAGTTTATATAGAGTAATAACAACCTTCTAAAGTGCTATACATTAATATATCAAATAAAATTTAAAAAATCAGTTACAGTACATATTCTGTCCTCCACCTGGAGTCTTATGCTTGTGATAGAAGTCAAAAACTTTTGATCTGTCCCCTACCTTTTAATAGCCTTCTGATCTGAAGTCAGAGAAACCCATCTCCGCTCACAAAATTCAATGTTTCCTTAAAGGCAATAAATCACTGACAGGCAGGAATCTGGCACTGGAGCCAATCAACATTTAAAAACCTTGGGAATTTAGCACCTCTGCCTGGCCAGGAAGATCTTTCCTGATAAAGGAGATAACAGACAAAATATTTTCTAAGTTTCTGTGATCATAAAAGTATCACACCTGTGTTTCCTGTTTCTCTGTGGCCATAAAGCTCACACTCTTGTGATCTTCTGGAATAATAATAAAGAAACCCCCTTTCCAAATGCAGACAGCCTTCACACCTTGATTGCTTCCTAGCTCAGAAGGAATCTAGAAATTCTCCCATCAATTGAATGTCTTTGGGGATTTTTTTTTTCTCTTTTCGTTTGCCATCTCTGGGATATTGCATTCTTCCTTGTGATGCAAACATTTGTTTTCTATAGGTTTCCTCCCTTAGACAAAAGTGGTAGGGATTCCAAACAAAGTTGCTATTGTGTATGTGTGAGAGAGAATGAGTGTGAGAGAGAAAATCCTCCTAGTACAATGTTTCTCAACCTCAACCTCTTTAAGATGTGTGGATTTTAACTCTACACACTGTTCACAAATTCCACAAGTTCACACATCTTAATGGTTCTAATGCACATCATTTTCAAGGGTGAATGCTTCAGGCCCAAAGATGCAGTTTTCCCTCTAATCTCTCTGATCTTCACATAAATGGTGCAGTAGGGATCACAGCTAATGCATACTCAAATGAATCCTCCCAAATGGGGAAAAATAATTTTACAACACAAGTATGTTCTAAAGCTCTCTGCCTATCTTCTCAGAAGTAAATGTCATTGATTTCTAAGGAACATTCTCCTAACAGAAGTATAAGAAAATTATATCCTTAAGTACTTGAAAATTCCCAGACTGAGATTTTTCTATAGTAATTACAGTTTTGAAATATATACTCACTTAAATAATCCAATTAACTTTAATATATCATATCCTACTGGAGAAGTTACTGCTGACATATTTGTTTTGAAAATAAATTATAACTCATTTGTGGGCAAAGTAAGCAACATTTAGAATTAACAAACTCCATCACTTCTATCATATAAGATTTCATTTAATGAATACTTCAAGTTTGGATAATTTCATCATTCTGTTCTGTAGGTGTAAACCATAATGGAGTGATGTACTTTTTTAAAAACTATGTCATAGTTAACAGTCATTTAATTATGATTGCTTTTGAGGGGGCAATGGCAGTTTTCTTGGCAATATTATATTTCAGAAGTGGTTTGCCATTGCCTGTTTCTTAGGACTCAGAGAGAGTGAGTGGCCCAAGGAGTATAAGGTGGGACTAGACTCATACCATGGTGCCTTAACCACTATATCAGACTGGCTGTCAGGGTTTCAAACTATGACTCATAACACTACTTAATTATCAGAAGACATTTCTTATACATACGTTATAGTGTACTCTCAACAAAGTGGACAGGCTGCTTGGGAAGCCACATTTGACCAGTGGTCCTCTGTCCTTGCCCAATGTGGCTTCTCAATTCTAGTTTGGAAGTTATTATAAGTATCATAATTAATATTACAATTTTTTGAAGATTTTTGTTTAAAGGAAGCAATGATTGAAACTCTTCTAAACCTTGTACAGTTTCAGATCTCTTAGGCAAGCCACTGTAAGTTGCCATAATTAGATAAAACAATCAAAAGGATAGTAGCTTCACTGCAGCAGGCTATCTGGAGAAAGCAGGAAGCATTATATCTTGAGTCATTTCAAATTGGTGTCTTTTGACATTATCAATGAAGACACATTCTTCTGAATCTCCCAAGTTATTTGCAAATAAGAGTTCTGCTTGATTCCTTTTCTCTCAAACAGATTTCAGATGGTGTTACTTAAGGACAGTTGCTTTTCAGAAAGAGAGCTATTGCATAGTGATCCTGATAGCATATAGTAATGCAATGCTTTTCTGAAATGACTATGACCACACAGGATAGCATAAATTATAGTGCATTAAAATTCAGGCATAATAGTAGTGTTTGCAAGGATTAAAGTTCCAAAAAGTTAATAGAAAGCTCCCTGTTCTGAATAGGTTTCTGCTGTCCCAGAAAAAGCCAATATACAATTTGGGGATTTTGGCTGATAAATTAATTATGTCTCTTCCTGGAAGAAAATGACCTTAAAACTATGGTGAAATCTCAGTTAGTGTATAACCTAAGATCAAGTTGTCTCTGGAAGAAGAAAGTATTGTATTAAAAGTTCTGCATTGGCTGCCTGTTTGCGGGTGAAATACTAAGCGCTTGTTTATAGTGTTACTGAAAATGCTGCAAGGAGGGACAATCAAGAATGATTTGCAACAGGAATGAGGAGACCTTGCCCCCCCCCCAAACAGAGATAGGACAAAGGGAATCAGAGCTAAATAAGAGGGGGCAATCTCTGTTTTGATGAAACTAAGTAAGGGGATAAAATAAACAAGCTGAAAACATAAGCAGCAGCCTTTTCTACATGCCTGTCACTAATAAAATCAATTTTAAAAAAATCAAGGAATTATTTATTTATAAAAGTTAGATTCCCCCTTTCTGTTTATGCAATACTCAGGGCAGCTTATAGCAGTGTTTTAAAACATGCAGTGATTAACTATTTCAGGAAAAAAGATCGTATGTAGAATTCTGCTGTGGATTTTAAATAAGTGGAACATTAGTGGAACATTAGATGTGTAGTTTTTCTTGTAAAGAAAAAAAAACACTGCCCAGAAAGATTATATTAGCATTTGTATAATCCCCTGGGATAACTAAGAAAAATGATTACTTTTATTCAGATTTAGAATAAGTATGTGTGTTCTGAATGAATTATTCAACTACCATTTTAAATTAAATATTATACCTAAAATGCTTCATTTAACACTCTTTTGTCAGAATAGTGTTCTGTGTAAAATAACCATAATTTTAACTGCTTGGCAAAGTAATTTAAATAAGGGGTTTTACGTTCTTTATAAAATTGTAATATTTAGTTTAAATGAGCAAACAGGACAGGAATTAAATTAAGAGATTTAAGGAAAGAAATACAGCCTGAAAATAAAATGAAGCCTTGTTCTTGCATTGGAATTATTAGATTTGCAATCTGCATATACAAATAATTCAGCAACATTCACTGGAATTATAAATACTGTACAGCAAGATCAAATTATAAATGTAATAAAAGAAAATATCACTATATTACATACATACAACATCCTTGACATAAATTAAATAGAGTTTAGCATGTACATAAAAAGGTTCAGTAGCAATACATTACAAATTACAATGCCTAAAGTAAACATTTCAAACTACTGGAAAAAGGTTCAAACTCTTTAAAACAAGATTCATAAATGTCCTTTTCAAAATGATCAATACAATAGGTATTCTTCTTTACAGCCTTTGTAATTCTAGTATTAAGTGTATTTGAAACCATTAACAAGAATCCCCTTCCACATTAGTTTCTGCATTACTGTAGATATGAACCTACGGTATATAAAGCATATCACTGAACTAAGGTTGTCCTCTGAATTTTCTGGGCTGTGTGGAACAGATGGCAGTAGGCTTAGCACATAAATATAAAAGAACCATAGACGTAATTATTGTGAAACATTCTCAGCAAGCACAAGGAATAGAAAAGCCCCATCCAGGTATTTCACTGCAGTTCAGAAGAGCTATGATGATATAACTGATGTACATGTATGATTCTCAACATCCCCAAGCACTTGGCTGCTTCCAAATGCATTTGCATTATGCAGTGATTTGAAATGTTGCAATAAGCAAGCCAGTTTTATGTGCCTTGAGTACTTTCTGCAACTTTGGTCATAACCCAACTCACAAACTGTAAATGTAGTTTTTGATAGGATGATAAATACACTTACAATATCACTGTATGCAGGCATAGCACTTGCTTACACTTCCATGGCCCTCACCAAATTTTTACTTTACTTATACTTAGAAAAATACCTGTATATAGCTATGCCAATCTTTCCCCAGCATTATTCCAAATAAGACCTAGTCAGAGGATACTTGAAAATTAATCTGCAACCTTTGCAAGTTCAGGATAAAGTTATGAAGATAGGTAAGTGTCCATCAGTGCAAAAACTTAAAATCTATCTTTAGACTGCTAGGAATAGAGGCCAAAGCGCCAAAGCTATCCTTCAATAATTCAATAATACTTAAGAATATTCAATGGAATCTTTTTCTTCTTTTTTGGACTGGAGGAGGGTGCCTTCCAAGCAGCCTTGATTCCATGTAGTCTTCTTGGCAACATCTTTTGGAAGTGGTTTGCTACTTTGTTCTTCGCTAGGGCTGAAAGTAACTGGCCCAAAGTCATGCAGCTGGCTTCCTGCCTAAGATGGGACTAGAATTCATAGTCTCTAGCCACGTGCCTTAAGCAATACACCAGACTGATTCCCTTTCTTTTTCATAAATCATTTCTAATGTGATTTGCAATAATACTGGAACAGGGTTTTTTTTCTTCAAAGAGAAAATGTGTGCTTGTTTGCTTTTTCTGCATCAAAGATTAATTGACTGTCTAAAGTAGACTCTGAGGTCAGTTGACTCTAAAAGACTACCGGTAGTACCTCATAACTACCTCTTACTAGGCACAATCCCTTTATATAGGAAAATGGAAGCGGCAGGGCAGATACAGATTTAGGCTACCCAACTCTCCCAACAGTACCCAGACTAAATTAATCTTCAATTAATTTGGTAGCTGACTGGTACAACTCCTATGGCAACACTTATCTGAAACACATCTGTAAGCAGCCAAGTAGTAGTAGTATCATCATGCCAACATGTTTACATACAGATGTGTATGTAATGAGGGCTATTCAGTAGTTTTCTAAATAGTAGCTGTTAATCAAGACTGCCCATTCCCTTATTCCAGGCGTATACAGAATATGACTGACTCTTGTGTTTTGCATCGAAAGAGAATATAAAAAGCAGTTTATAATGTTTCCTTTTGGTTAGCTAATTCATTGTTAATAACCTTCTTCTTAATGAACTTCTCATATATTGTTGATGAATGTAGGATTTTTCTAGAAGCATAGTTTAAATTAAATGGCTTTAATGTTTATAGTTGTTCACATGTTTCAAGTTAAACCGGAACTTAAAACTTTGGTAATCAGTGTCTATTACTGCATAAGACAAGGTCAATCACATAGTGACTGTTGTGCAGATCAGAATATATAATTTCTAATCTTTATTTGGTATTTATTAATGATGTTTCATTCAGTGTAAAACAAAGCATGAAAAATATTGCATGCTATATGAAGTATAGTACCCTGATCTGATTAAAAAGTTCTGAACCCCAAATTAAATTTTCTAATGCTTCAGTCCTAGACCCTTGTAATTTTTTTATTACAGATAGTTCTCAACTTACAACAATTCGTTTAGTCACAGTTCAAAGTTACAGTGGCACTGAAAAAAGTGACTTATGACCATTTTTCATATGTAAAATCATTGCAACATCTCCGTGGTCACATGATCAAAATTAAGATGCTTGGCAACTGGTTCATATTTATGATAGTTGAAATGTTCTGGGGTCATGTGATCACCTTTTGCAACCTTCTGACAAGTAAAATCAGTGGGAAAGCCAGATTCATTTAACAACCTTACTACTAGCTTAACAACAGCAGTGACTCACTTAACAACAACTTCAGCAAGAATGTCTCACTTAACAACAGACATTTTGGGCTGTAAGTCCAGGACTATCTGTATTGCTAGATTCAGATTAAAATTTTTATACACAGAACAAATATTGGTATCAAATGGAATTACACGGAACCAAATAGCCTGAACAATATCCAAGAAACAGATTATGTTGGGTATTCTGGTTTTTTTCTCATGGAATCCAACATAATTATTTAAAGTCAGCTATTGCAAAATAATTTTTTTACGTTAGGAGGAGACTATTTAGACTTATATTTTGAATTACTAATTATATTGCACCAGCTCCAAGTATTCTGTTTTCTGAATTTCTCTGACCGTGGCTGTTTGCTTGCAGACATTTTGTTACATCACTAGATAACATCTTCAGTTCTAGAATAAGTGGAATTTACTCTATTTATATACAGTAGTTTTCATACCATTCAAAAGAGGCAATAAAAAAGCGAAAAAAAGAATCAAAAAGACCAGAACACCTCCTCAGTAACAATCAGCAGGGATAAACACCAGGATTAAAATCAGACAAACAATCAAGCAATAAAAAATACCCTAATCAAGGAACTACCAACTCAGTCAGTTGGTAGCTTAATCAAAGAACTACAAGGGGAAAAAAACAATACTGCCACCAACACTGATCTGGTAAGCTTCTGTAAACAAACAGGAAACTCTACTCCCTTCTAGCACTGAAGATGTTACCTTCTAGAACAGCGGTTCTCAACCTTGGGGTCACGACCCCATTTGGGGTCGCACGACCATTTCGCGGGGGTCGCCGGACACCGCGGGCCGCCATTTTGTTTTTTTATTTTTTTTATTTTATTTTTTTAATTTTTTTATTTTTTTTTTATTTTTTTGGCGCGCGCGCCGCGCATGCACAGATCCACCCATTGCGCCGAAAAAAAATGTAAAAATTTTTTTAAAAAATCAAAAAAAAAACCAAAATGGCGGCCGCGACGGGCCGATCCGCGCATGCGCAGATCCGCCCGTCACGCTGAAAAAAAATCAAAAAATTTAAAAAAATTAAAAATAATAATAAAAAAACAAAATGGCGGCTGCCTTTTTAAAAAAATTTTTTATTTGTTTTTCGGCACGCGCGCGCGCACGTGCACGCGCACACGCCCGGGTCGGGGTCGCGGTGCGCATGGGCGGGGCAAGTGGGGTCTCAACCTGAGAAAGGTTGAGAACCAGTGTTCTAGAATGAAATGTCTGCAAACAACTACGGTAAGCTCAGAGAGCATCAAGGACTCCGCAGTTCAATCCTGAACTATGGAAGTTTCCTCTGTTGAAATCAGTCCTTTTCATTCATGGATCTTTTGTGCACTTTTGAGAGATTTCGTTTCTATATTATTTTATAGAACAACATAATTCTGCTTCTTCTTTTTTTTTAACAATGAGCCATATTTCTACAACACACAGGATTTTTCTTGGTTTTTGATGGGTAATTTAAACACAAAGTGTAATGCTATCCCTTAACTGATTTACACAGGTACAATTATGTTTCAGAACTTTCCAAATGTGGTTTCCTCTGAATGTGTTAGAGTCCCATAATTCTTCAATGATACAATCATGAATGTTTGAATAGGAGATAAAATACACCACATCTAGGTGGTGACTATTTATATATAGGAAGCATCAAGAACTCACTGTTATGGTACCTATAGAGTATTTGTAGCTCAGGGTTAGAAGGAGAGGGTCCTTAATGCTTTCTGAGCATGGTTGCTTTCTTGCAGATGTTTCATTACCCAAACTAGGTAACATCATCAATGGTAGTAAGTTAGTCTTACTAGCATTGATGATGTTACCTAATTACTAATATCTAAATGGGCATGGATGAATAAACACCAGCCAGTTGTAGTAGTCTGGATTTATCAAGGGATATGAGGTAAATTAAATTGGTGACTGTTTTGCTATTTTGAAAGATCCGTAGAAGGAACTGAGGAATCAACACAGCTGAAGGACATATATTTCATTCAAGATTTCAAGATGCTTAAAATAATTCCTGATGTTAATCTTAGGTCAGTACCCTCCTCCCCCCAATCTACACAGAAGAACAGCCAGGACAAAAAAATTGCTAGAGTTAATTTCCACTTAACTCACGCAGAAAATGTTTGATACTTCCAAGGTTGCTAGAAGCATTTTCCAAAGCACTATGTGGAAATTGTTCATCTTTTGGGCTCAATAGATTTTTTTCTACACCGCATCAAGCTGGAAATTTTGTTTTTCTAAAGTTTTTTAGAATTCTATCAGATACTCATATAGAAAGTTTATTCAATATTTCTTAATAACATAACTTTTGAGGTTAGAATCTTTAATATCAGTCACTTCATAAAATAAGCATGATTCTTTATGTGCATACAACCATGTGTACATAGGATTTTTTTTCATCTATGCATTTGTGCTTAAAAACAGTATGTAAACTGCTAACCTAAATAGTTTAGAAATTAAAAATAATTGGCCTGATAGGGAAATTTTGGACATTTTGTTATTTTCTGGATTATTAAAAGTATTCACTTTTCTTTTCCTTTCAGAAACAATTTAAATATATGTAGAATTAAAAAGAACAAGCGCTAAAGTAGAAAGACCATCTTGCAGTCTACATAATTTTAATAAGGCATTTATAATTCATAAAACAACCAGACAAGCCAGATATATTGCATATTATATAGACATTTGTATATAAATTTATATAAATTATGTTTGTGCTTTTAGATATATATACCTTCTAAAATAGGGGAAAACAAAATTCTGTCTATTTTGTTACTTTACTATCATTCTAGTTTTGTTTAGTCTATAGGTATGATCCACAATTTCGCAGAGCAAATTTTTTTTGAGTTGCTCCACAGAGGAAGGAATGGGTGGACATTTTTAAGAATAACTCCATTTTTATTCTTATATTATTCCCTACATTGTTTCAGAACAATTTAAAACAATGTATGGGAACAGAGGGGGTGAAAAACTATAAGGTAGAGAGTATAAAAATAATTTGTCCTCTTCCTTCTTCCAGCAGCCTCTGTTATTTCCTAAAAACAGTGGAGTTAATCATAACTGAATCCAGGCTTACGTTATTTTGTTTTTGAAAGAGCTGAATTACTATTTCTCTTTGCTGGTATCAAGAAAATGTTTCTTCTGTTGTAAGAACTTTGAAATCTTGCAGCAGCCAGTAAGAAGGAACTATAGGGTACAATTTCTATACAAGTACTATCAAGATGATTGGGTTTTGTGCTTTTGGACAACATGACTGTTTGCACGTGAATAGCCCAATCAGAAGACCTGTAGGTATTCTGGCATCTACATGATGCTTCTAAGTTCTACCATTCATGTAGACCACATTACAATAGAAATAAGAATACTTTTGCTTTTGCACTCTGAAGAGAAGGAGCAACTGGATATTTGGGGATATGGTGCAGGGAATCATTATTTTACTTACAGTATGTGCCACGGATACCAAAAGAACTTAAATAATTAAGGGCTTTACTGTGAAATGAATATTGAATATGTAACATTCAACTAGGCTTAAAAATGATAGCCATTTATTAAGTTTTATTACCATCAGTAGAATTTATCAAGTGATAAATTAATTTAGATTACTTACTAAAGAGATATATTTTTTCTTTATATAAATGTAATATCTGGCTTTATAGCTATTTATGACAACAAAACAAAATTTCTTGATACAAAATAGTATCAAATATTGATCAGCTGGTTTATAAGTTAAATATAATTTCTGTTAATTCAATAAAATGATAACTTAAAATTATATTTTAAGACTACTTAATTAAATTTAAGAAACTCCATATTTACACTATGGTATTAATTGAGAACTTGCATTAAAACAGAATTTCCTAGAATCCTATTTTTAAAAATATACATTTTTAAAAAAGTTAAAATGATATATTATGTTGTTGCTTATGGAAGATTTGTGTTCTTCTCTATTCAAATTGTGCTTAACTATAAAGATCAAAACAGTACCAAAGAGGCAAATGATTCTAATTAATACTGATAAAATAAAAATAAATATTTAGAATATTCTCATATTCTAGCACATTTTATATATTATCTATCTTGGTGAATTCTCCACATTAATATTAGTGATGTTGAATTAGGATAAAATATATTAATGACCACAATAGTATCAACATAAGAAAACAAGAAAAGATATAAATCTTATTGAAATGAAGACTCAAAATTTTTTTTCTATCTGTCTATCATAGAAAGCCCATATTCATTTCAGTCTGGTTGGTATCTTTGTGGTGTAATCATTAAATGGTATTTGCTTTAAATAAAATATTGTTAAATGATAGCAGGATGATTTTTTAGTTCTAAGAAAGGTACTCTTTTTGTTTTTATATAAATATTAGGGACTATATACAATAAATTAAAAATATATAATTTCAAACTTAAGATTAGAGATAACGAATCACAACTTTACATGCATTTAGGCAAAATATGGGAAAGATTCAGCCAAAATTAAGGTGATTTAAAGTTCTATTAATATATTTTGCTCTTACATGGGCTCAGAGTGATCAGTGGGCTGTCATACAAGCCACTGATCAGATCTATCTCAGTTTAATTTCAGAATCAGTGCTTTCAAATGTTTTGCTGGATTCGAAGTCCCATTAATTTCAATGGGAAATATTTAAGCATATGCTTATTAAACCTACTGAAATCAGTGAGTCTTAAATATGCCTAACATAGGCTGAATTGTGCCTGTATTCACAGCAGTATATACTGCAATATTTTGTACATGGGGATCAGTTACCGGTATTTAAAATTAAAACCAACAAAAACACAAAGCCATGACCTAGATAGGGTTGTTACACATGCAGACACAGGTTTTGCACATCATTTCATCAGCTGAATGAGTAGTCCAACATGCAACTATATTCTGCGTATACAGCTTTCCTCCTTATCAACCAGCTGGGGTGAATATGTTAAGTCCTTTCAAATCTACCAAAATCCCACAAATCAGCTCTTTCCTTTTGTCACCAAATAGCTGACTAGAAGTTTATTTTATTGTATGAAAAGAGTCTGTGCATACTCCTTTGGATCAAGTAGAAGCTTATTTGAGTCATACATATACCTGAAGAGACATTCAAAGCAAAACATAGATAATCATATGTACATTTAGAATTTTTTTTAAAAAAATGGAAATAAATTAATGATTTACAAATCTTTGTACAGATGATTAAATTAAAAAAAATGGCAAGCATTTTCACTTGAAATTGGCATAATCAGAAAAAATATCAATGAAATCTTGTACCACTTTGTAGCAGAATTCATACTGTTCCTGCAAATGCAAAAAAGAGACATTGTTACATTTGAACTCTGTTGAATTGTATTTAACTTCAAAAGTTAACTGTAGAATCATAATAAAATATCATACAGATAAAATGTTTTTCACCTTTTGTTACACGTTGCAGCACAATTATCTACCAGTATCAAGTGACACTGCCTAGATTAAGACTACTATACTGTATGTAAAACAATGAACAAAACAATTATTTCCTTTGAAGAACTATTTGAATAAGAAATGAATCCTGGTACTTTTATATGTTTTCATTACTATGAATGTATTTTCAATTTATTGACCGACATTTTCAATTTATTGACCGACAAATTCACTACTCTAGAACAAGTTTTCATAGAACAAAGAAAAGACCAGTTCTAATTTTTGCCGATTAGATATTTTCATCTTTTGCCTTTCTCTTTCTTTTCTATGCTCTTATTCATAACTGGCTTTCAGCTCTGTTTAGAGCAGGCACGTCAAACTCACGATGTCACGTGACGTCACATGACATATCATGACTTTTCCCCCATTGACGGCAATGGGATGGGTGAGGTTTTGGTGTGATACATCTGCGGGCTGGCAGTTTGACATGCCTGATTTAAAGCATGCCAACAAAATAAGGGGACCTGAAATTGTATCCTAGCATAACCTTTAGACATCCTATAACCAGGTACTTTTATCATTGGGGAGGAATTTTGAAAGTAAATTATACATGTATTCCTCAACATACTATGACAATTGGGAAGTTCTGTCGCTAAATGATATGGTCCTAATGTATGACAGCATTGCTTAGCAATCCCTGCAGTTACACTTGCCATCATCAATTGAGTCCACAGTCACTACGCTTTAGCAAAGCAATTCTATTATATGATGTGGACAGAGCCTCTGTTTTTGCTCCCAAAGTATTAGTGCTATATTATATTATTAGTGCTATATTATCAATTGCGGTGAAGCAACATACCAGTGTTTGCACCATATGTGGTCTTTGCAGCCGTAAGCTCTTCACAGCTTGAAATACATCTAAGAGCCCCTCAGCTTTGACTCGCTCCAAAATATTGCTGAGTGCTATGAATGTACCTGTTCTTCCAGCTCCAGCACTACAAAGACAAAGACAAATACTGTAGGCAGGGAAATAAAATATACATCTAGTATTGAGTCTCTGCTAATGTAAATAGGCTTAGTAGCCACTATAGTTCTTTACTTCTTCAGGAGTACCAGATATGGCGTTCATTTTGCAAATTTGCTCATTCATATATAGCTTTTATAAAATCTTCATGTTATCATAAAAATACGTTATTTAAAAAATTTAAACTTTAAAACTATTCAGACAGTGAATGCTGATTTTGAAGTAACTTACTTATATACAAAGTTTCCTCTGGAATAGATTTATCCACCCACTAAGATCCAGAGGAAGTTTCCACTTGCAAAATGGGAAGAGATAGTTATTTCACTATTGAGAGGATTCTTCAATTTTGTAGAACTATATAGGATTAGGGATTGGGATCTTTCACAAAAGTTTGGGGGGGAAAAAGCAACTTCACACACTTCTTGAATTGTGTCTCAATTTAGCTTGTGTAAACTGCTATGATGGAATGTTTAGTAGATCCTAGGAAGATGGAGAGGGAACGAAGACTCTCACAAATAGAAATCCTTCATCCAGGGGAAAGGTAAGCATGAGAAAGAGGCTCAGAATAGCTCCACCTTATTTACATTACATATAACTGAACTGGAGAATTGCTTTGGCAAGCTTTCAAGATTCTGTTATATTACAGTACTTTGTTATCAATAAAGAATGTTTCCATTCTCTGATTTCAATATTGGTAATTTATGAGCCTAAAGCAAGGCATGGATTATAATTATAGTGAACAAGATTAAATGAAACACATCTTCAGGAATCTGAACAATTTATCCAGTAGAACCAAAGAGATATTAAAGATTTGTTAACAAGGTCAATTTTCAAATTCATCTGGAGTAAGGTATCCATCACAGAATCCATTATAGCAGCGGTTCACAACCTGTGGGTCGCGACCCCATTTGGGGTCGAATGACCGTTTCACGGGGGTCGCCAAACACCGCAGTCATTTTCCCCCCATTTTTTTCCCCATTTTCCCTTGGCCGTCGCGCGCGCGTCACACATGCACGATTCGGCCTGTCGTGACGCGCATGCGCGGTTCTGCCCGTCGCGCGTGCACTGCGCATGCATGATTCAGCCTGTCGCACCGTGCATGTGTGGTTCGGCCATCGCGCACGCCCCACGCATGCGCGATTCGGCCCATCGCACCACACATGCGCGGTTCGGGCCATCACACGCACACCGCGCATGCGCGGTTCGGGCCGTCACGCCACGCATGCGCGGTTCGGGCCGTCGCGCCACGCATGTGCGGAGCAGGTCGGGGTCACGCCACGCATGGGCGGCACAGGTGGGGTCTCGGCCTGAAAAAGGTTGAGAACCGCTGCATTATAGAAACATATGTTAAGACAACTATAGAACTGTGGAGTGCTACACCACTACACCATGTGCATTCCATGCTGTGATAGCATGATATATACCATGATAGCTCTTTTTCTACAATTCACTCCCTTCATTTTTGACCAGCAAATTTAAAGCTGCAAAAGAATGGGGGGGGATGTAAGAAAGTGTTTACCTGCAGTGTACTATAATGGGATGGTTTCCTGTCTGCTGTTGCTGTTTCTGAACAGCTGCAATGAGGTCAATCATACCTTTCCCTTCAGTCGGAATGCCTATCTCAGGCCATCCATGAAAATGAAACTGTCGAATAACTCTGCCTTGCTTTTCCTAGTTATTCAGAGTGAGAAAGCCAAGTTTAAGATAATTTTAGTAATGGAAAGACATACTTTCAAATACCAAAGCCTCACCCACTTTTCTGGAAATAATTCCATCAGACATAATAGGGCTTACTTCTAAATAGATTCACAAAAGCTTTCAGAATCTATTAGATATTGCAACCTTTCTATAAGCAGTGCCAAAAATTATGTAGTTTGTATCAACTACTATGTTTTTACTTTAAATGTCCAATGTAATATTAGAAAATAGATTTAAAAATACCATATATAGTACATGATATATACATGCACACATAATATGTGCTTGTAGTGTTTCTATCTCCAGTAATCTGAACACTACATTGATAAAGAGAAGTTCCTCATTAATTTAAGGATTGACTAGAACTGTAATGTAAATATGAAACAGATGTCTCTCACTCTTCAGGCTAAGGAAACAATAATCCAAATCTGTTGATTTGAAAATTCTGAATTTAAATCTTGGTGCTGCTACACCATGCATACAACGTGTATGTATGCATGTGTGTATATCTATGTGCATGTTTTATAGATAGATATAGAGATAGAAATATAGAGATATATCAGACATGATTTGATTTTTGAGGTCTGCAGTAGACTGATCTTCTGTATATATATCTTCTTTTCTTGTGTGAAACTTCTCTTGTTAGCCAATTACAGAAGGATAGGATTAAATTTCTGAACACTCAAAATTTGCCTGTTCTGATATGTTTCTTAAAGTAAAATATTGATAACTATTATGGACAAATCTGCTAAATGGAAGTAAAATACATTCAAGGAAACCTGAAGTTGCTATAACTATAATGACTTTAAGAAGTAGAGAAATAATGAAGAATACCTGGTTGTGTGTAATCAAAAAGTCCCTTATGCTTATAGTATCAACAAGCAAGTCATTTTTAATATCAATAGTAATCTCGCCATAAGAAACAGAACCTTCTGATAGCCAATACTGAAAACATTTTTCCTGTAAAATTTAGAAACAGAAAAAAAATGTTGCTTTCATATTTCTTGTTGATATTTAAGCTATGTCAATCATTCCTGGGATTTACAAATTAATTCAATTTTCCCCACCCATTTATATTGCACTATAACATGTACTATATAATCCATCTGCACTAGAGTAATGAAAAGAATCACACCCAGGTGGTTCTGATATCCCAATTAAGTTAACACCAAATATACAGAATTCTTACTATAAGGAAATTGCAAGTGTTAAACATCACTAATATCTTAGCATAGAACTACACTTAATTCCCACTGAATTTCTTGGCATTTGATTATAACTTCCTCTGACTTTTTTTGGACTTTGGCTATTATACACGGTATGACAATTAGATTTCTATATTTTTTTTGAAAACATGTGATTGTAAAGTAATTCAAACTTTTGCAAATCACCTGTCTGTCTGTGATAGACAAATGTTTGCCCTAGCAATTGAAGAGTAGCCAGTTTTGCTCCCTCATAGGAGATTTCATGATTCATTGAACAGTTAAAATCCTGGTCAACAGCAATCAATAGCAAATGCATCAATTGTACTTGCACAGCCTCAGAACTGCAAAACATTCGCTAGGACAAATTTATGCTAGGCCTGTTGAGGCACTACATTTTACAGATCAGTGTTAATGATATGTAATGTACAAATGAATTTTCCAGACTCTTGTTCCACTTTTTAAAATGTTAATAACAAAATATTTACAAGATACTGTACAAAATGCTCATACTTGCTCCCTTTCCAAAACTTCTGTAAGCATAACAATGGTGTGGCATTTCCACTCCCACACCATTCGCCAGAAGTCTTCCACAGTATGAGGAAGAGGTCCTTGAGTTGCAATGAAGTAGTCCTTTTGGCGATAGCCCTGGATACAAAGAAATATTTCATCCTTTGACAATTCTGTTACGTAGATTCTCCCGTTTGGAAGGACTTTTATATTAAATAGATCCAGGGATTTTTTTTTCTCATAGAACACCCCGAACGGAATTCCGGCACCTTTTTTGGATGGAACCTTATAGGATAGGCAAGGCGGGTTGTATGATGTGTGTGAGTTCGGCACCCCCCCCTTTTTTTTTTTTTAGAAAAAAAGCACTGAATAGATCTATCAGAATAGATGTTTTCTTTAAATTTCTATCCAATCCCACTCCCATTCACTCTGATCCACAAATCAAAGAAATTAGTTAAACAAATTTAGCCCAAGTCTTCACTGAGGCTTACAATGACTGTAAAGAAGACCTGTTGGAGGGTAACACCAGAGAAGACATGGGTTTGTTAAATTAATAAATAATGAGCCTCTTTCATCTGAAAAGAGGATATGAGAGGAATACACATCACTAAACAACTCATGACTTCTAACAATAGTCTGTTGAGCTAGCCACAATGGCTAAATTTAAACAATATGGTTGGAAGCCACAGTTTACAAAACACAGTGGATGGTCTCACAAAAGTCAAAATCAAACAAGTAATATGTTTACTGCCAATGTGTGTAGCTCTTCTTTTACAGTTGACCTTTGAGAAGGAGATCAGAATCACAAAGTAGGTGGGACCAAGATAGTAAATGATTCCTCTTGCATATATTTACATGTATTTAAAATGTCAGATTCATTAAATATAGTTAATATGATCATTTCTCAGTCATGTGTTTAACAGTCTTTTGTCATTTGTCCTATTAACAATACCAAATTTTGGTGATCTCTGTGGCTTCAGTCAAAACATTCTAGACATCACATACTTTTATGAACTTTAGAGTATGCAAGTTTGACATAATGCACCATATGAGTTCAATACTATGTAATGAACATTCATTTGTCATTGAAATGCCAAGAAAAAACACATTGTTCACCAAAATAGACAGAAAAAAGTTTGACATCAGCAAAGAAAGTTATCTATTTCTATTTTCAATTAAATAAAACAAATCCTGCCATAGTAAAAAGTAAATCAAACTTGGTTCTAAGAAAAAGCAAAGATGTTTGCTTCTTTATGTTGATATTTTAAATACAAGGTTTTTTTATTGTTATTATGAGGCTCTGATTCTTTTTCTTTAAATTCACAGATTATTAATGTACAGTAATGCTGAAGGTCATGTATCACTGCCCTTTTCTAGATGAATTTTAAACAAATATTCTGGAAAAGATGTTAACATCTCTTACAGTAGCTGTACAGAAAAGTACTTACATCTATGAAGGAAGCATTGATATAATCTGTGTACTCCTGACCTCGTTTCATTGAAAGAATCACTCTGTTAAAGTCATCTAAGGCACAAAAAAGTTACATTAGATTTTGTAAAATTCTAAATATTTTATAGTCAATAATAGCATATAAATTATGGTCAGCAGGCTTTTACAAAATTAAAGTTTAGTTATATTTCAGTCTGCAGTGCCACCTGCTGTTGCTTGTAAAATATTACAATATAAGTAAGTTTTTGTCAATTAAATTATACAATTTGTTTGAAAATGCAATTTAATTTCTTACAAGGGATTATTTGGATAACTCTGGCTTTCTTCATATTTGCTGGCAGATTGCCAGTTCTCATGTTTTCTTTCATTATTCGAACATTTGTTAATTTCTAAAACAAAAGTAAAAATTAGACAATGACTACAAATGAAAATATGAAAACTCAATATGAGAAGAACAATAACAACTTCAATCAAAATGTCTTACTCATATTTTCTTCTGAAAAATTCTGCTTGATAAACCAACATATCATTTCATTTGCACGGGAACTTTGTTACATACTTCCACATAAGGAAATTTTAAAACTCAAAACATCTACCATATAATGTCTACTTAGTGTTTATTGTTCTACAAGCCTTATAGGAAGTTAAGTGTAAGAAAGTTAAGAGCCAGTTCATTGTACTAGTTAAGGTACTTTGGGGAGGGGGGGAGAGAAAGAAAAAAAAATATTTTTTTTATGAAATATCATCAGCTGAAAAATTCACACAGCTATAAGAAGTCTAGAAGACTGTTTTACTGAAATACTGTTTGCTATTAATTTTTCTTTCATCAATGCAAGTGTATTTTTAATGGGAATACTGAATATGAGTATTTTTTCATACTTTAACACTATAAATGTACTCATGTACTCCCAATCCATTTTTTCTTTTTTAAATATTTGCTTGCATGAGTTTTTTTTAGTTTTTTCTTTATCATGCCACTTTCATTTTATACTATTTAGTTTAAATAAAAATTAAAAGCCAAGAAATAAAAAAACCTTTAATTTTTAAATTTTACTTAACTTTTGATATTTTATGTATAAATAACATGACAGATATTGCTAAAACTATGAAATATCTTAGGAAAGAAAATTAATGTATTAAAAAGAAGCATTGGAGTCAATTAATAAAGCACACTTGTTTTATTTTATATCAATTTTTGAACTATTTAAGGCTTACTTTAAACTCTTCTTCCAATCCTATCTTAACAAGATTTGGTGTGGTGCTATTTGATTGCTGCAGATGTTTTTCTAAGGAGGATACATCTAGTTCTGTGTCACCATAGAGGTAGTATTCAAGTAAGGCTTGATATATGAAGGAATACTGCATCTGTAAAGAAACAGAACACTCTAAATCATGATCTTTGAAATATTTTTAGTTGAATAGTATTCAGCAACATTGTTTTAAAATTAAACATTTCACTTACCGGTATTTTTACAATGTTTATAACCTCCTCACAGTCCAAAAATCCTTTGGATTTGGGAATAATGAAATAAAGCTGAGAATAGGACATTACAATCATATTTGGAGAGTAAAAATCAAAATATAATTCCAATTCATTACTAGTGGCATTCAATTAAACCATCCTGGAACAGCACTGCTTTCATTAATTTTCAGAATGCCTCTAGAATAGGGTTATTTGTAATTCAAGGGGGAAAGTGTTTCCAACAAATGGGGCTGCCCCCTAGAAGCCTGTCATCTGGCCTACAATGTATGACCCTCATGAGGAGGTGGGACTTGGAAAAGGATTTCTCTATAGAATTGAAATGGATGGGTAGATTCCATTTTCATATGATGTTGCCTGATATATTCCAGTATTATGTTGCAAAAGGTTTAAAGGTGACAATTCGCACTTTGAACTGAGCCAGGAACCTATTGGCAACCAATGTAACAAGTATAGGTATATTATCATTGACAGGACTGAACTGTCAAGAGTATTTTTAATTGCCCTGAAGGTATGGGCCATTTCTAACCTACATATTTCCTGCACACCCACAATCCTAGTGCGCATTGGTGAAATGCACTGTCCAAATTGCTGTTTGAGTAGCTGAATTTTCTGCAAAAGTTACAAAAGAGATTAATTCAAACTTTTCAGAGGTCACTTGGTAGCCTGAAGTCTCAGATTCTACACCTGAGACTCAAAGACCGGGAGTGATACCTACGTACTTATTGCAATATAGCATAAATGTTCTTGTAACAAAAACAAGATAAAAAAGAGGTCAGGTGATATGGTAAAAGCTGCAAAGATTTAATAAGGAAATGAATACAATCCCTCCCATTTCCCATCAGCCTTAGTCTTAGCTACAAAAAATGAACTTACACAGAAGACTTTTGTGGCAAATATTTTTAATAAGAAAAAGTGCTGTCCTCTGACTTTTTTTTAAAAAAACCTCCTATTTGCTATGATCAGCTAGCTGCTGCTTTAGCATCATTTAAAAAAATAGATGATGATTCTTCTAAACACCAGGATATCATCATGTCAGCAGTGAGAAAATGAGATATGTGATAATCTCACTGTGGATAAATACAACTGATTTAGGGAACAAAAACACCTAACACATTTGAGACTGAATACAATATCAAATTAAGTTGCTATGCAAATTCTTTCTGTTTCTCTGTCATTTCCAAAGAAAGATTTTAACAGTGAGAAGGAGAAAATGTTCACCAATAAAAATTAACCTCAATTGATTACCATGCAAAAGATTCATATTGATGTAATGTAAAGAAGGCTTCCTATAATTACTGGAAATAATAACGTGTTTCTCCAAAAATAAACCTGCCCCAGAAAGTAAACCCCAGCTGATTTTTGAGGGGTGGGCCTAATATAAGCACTCCCCCAAAAGTAAGCCCTACTTAAGAGCCTGCACGGACGGCCTTAAGAGCCTTACACAAAGTAAGGGGGGGGAAATCTGCCAGTGCCTCTGCGATGAGGCCAAGCCAATGGGGGAGGGGGGATCTGACCCACGGTACCAGTATACTGGTTCCTTACCACTGTCTGGCTTGTTCTGTGGCCTCATGGCAGTGGCATTGGGCATGACACGCAAGAGGGCAAATGGCTGGTTTCGATGGGCTGCGGCTGTTTGTCACCTCACGTGTCATGCCCAATGACGTTGCTATGAGGCCTGGCGGATTCCCCCCCGACCCATGTGCCAGTATACCGGTTCCTTATCACCGCCAGCTTGTTCTGTGGCCTCATGGCAGCGGCATTGGGTGTGAGGCAGCAAATGGCAAATGGCTCTCCAGTTTTGTTTGCCACTGGCTGCGGCCATTTCCTGCCTCGTGCATCGTGCCCAATGCCGCTACCATGAGGCCTGGCAGATCCCCCTGACCCACACAAGGCTGTAGTCAGGCCTCCCATGCCTACCATATGTTAACCCTAACCTCCCCAACCCCAACCCTAACGGGAGATGAGAAACCTGGGGGGAAAAAACAGAAAAACTTGGGAAACAAGAAAAAAACAAAAAAACGGTTTTTTTTCCCCAAAGCAGTTTGAAAACAAACGGGGAAAAAAACCTTTTTGTTCACAAGTTTTCCAGGCTTTTTCCAGTCTTTCCCATCTCTAACCCCCAATGTGTAACCCCAACTCTAACCCACACTCCACCCAGGGCAACCACAATGCACCCACACTCCACCACTTCACCACCCTCGCTCCCCAAGTCCCACTCCCGCATGCTCGCAGCCTACTGGTACTGGCAAAAGGTAAGCCCTCCCAAAAGTAAATCCTAGTGCTTACCTCAGAGCCCAAAAGAAAGTAAGACCGGGTCTTACTTTCGGGAAAACACGGTATGTATATACTGTATGTATGTATGTATTACTTACATCCGTTTGAACCATCTGTGGACGCTGGCTGCGAATTCTTGACACAAACTCGAAAACATCAACTTTTTGTTCAGTATGCATCATGTCAATCATGGCATCTATTACTATGAATGTGCCTGTACGACCCACACCAGCACTTGAAAAAAAAAAATCACAGTTGCAACTAAGCAGACCACAATGGAATAATGCATCTTACACTGCAACAATATATCTTACTTCCAAAACATTATTTCTTTGTCTTTATTACATTGCCAATAGCTGAACCAATTTCTGGACCCATTTCTGTCAGGTTTCATACAAGGGTGTTGAGGAAGTACACAATTTGGGGGTCCTCCTGGAGGTGTAGGTAATCAGTTTGTTTATTTATTTATTTACTGGATTTTGTGAGCTGGTAGTTTATTTACTTACTTACCTACTTACTGAATTTTGTAAGCTGACCGAAATCTAATTACATATACAGACAATCCTGCTTAACCTCCTGAACTACCACAAGAGGGAGCACAATTATCATAGATTGCTATTTAAATTACCATGGCAAATAATCTTCAGCCTTCCTTGAAAAAAAAAAAAGGCATGGCATCCTGTGCTAGGCAGGGACTTTTCCTATGTATTATATCAGTTACTTGTTTTTGCCTATGATATCATTGTAACTTCCTCTTTCCCTCTAATTCTGCCACTGCTCATTTTTTTAAAATGAGCAATTTAAAGTTTATTAATGACATGTTTTTATTTTTGAATTTTGATACAGAAACTCAGCTTCCCTTCAATGTTCTCTCTATATATTACTGAGCAGAAGACTGTGGAATACTTTACTAAAATTAGTACACAGGAGTCTATAATTTCCAAGTATTATTTTTCTGTGTTTTTATATTACATCTAAGCTCACTGTCTTGGAGTTGTGTTCAACTGCATCTCTTAGAACCACCAGATTTCTATGAATGGGAAAATGGGGTAGTTCCTGTTTCTCTTTTACACACCCTCCAACATTTGTTCCACGGAGCATCCTTTGGATTAGTGTGGGCTGTTAATCCCACACCTGGACACTGAGAAGGATAAACATTTCCTGTTCCACATAGATACATACCTACAGTGAACCACTATTGGTCCAGCATGTGCAGGATTCAATAACTTGACTTTCTTTAGGAATTTAAGCATTCCAATAGGTGTAAAAGGCACTCCAAAATCAGGCCAGCTGGTGAAATGAAACTGAGTGACAAGTCTCGGAGCTTTACAGCCATCAGAAACCTGCTGAAGGTCCAGAAACAAAATATGAACACAATCAATTATGTTTTAGATTGAAGTCAACCAATAGTTTAGTTACTTGTTACTTGATTTTTTTTCTTCCTCTGCAGGATACACATTAAAGAGAAAAATTAAAGCAGATATAAAATTAATCATGCACCAAAAGCATTTGTAGATGAATTATGTGCAATAAACAGATTTATTTTTTCCACACTGACATCCCAACTTGGAATATTCTCCAGGTTAAATCTTTCAGGCACCAATATTATACCCTGAGTTTAAAAAAATGGTCTGAAATTTTTACATTTTAATATACTGTCAGAACAATCATGATGCTGAATCAGACTAGTAGCCAAGCTAATACAGCTAAGTCCCCACAGTAGTAAATCAGATATCCACAGGAAACCATATGAGAGCTATAAATGTAGTATAGCAATAGCAACAACATTTAGGTTTATATACTGCCCCATAGCAGTTTGCAGCACTTCCTGGGCAGTTTACAATGTAAGCATTATTTGCATACTGCCCCCAACAATCTGGGTCCTCATTTTATTGATCTTGGAAGGATGGAAAGCTGAATCAATCTTGAGCCCTGTCAGGATCAAACTACAGGCTGTGGGCAGAGTTTGCCTGCAATACTGCACTTTAACCACCGCACCACCAGGGCTGCCTGGTGTATATCACATTCAATAATATTTCTACAAATTTGTCCGATTAAAGCCAATAACCTTCCCACCATACAGTATCAGAGCAGGTATAAGTATCTGCCCATAGTTTTAAATTTCTATTGCATCTGATTCTATTCCTCTCATTTTATTGTTTATACCATTCTGAAAAACATTATTATTGAAGAAGGTATCATTTATATTGTCATTTCTACAGGATTCCTTCTGATGTCAACATAATCTGAATTTTGTAGAAAGCATTAACTCAGTACAGCCATCTATGATCAATTACATTTTTGGGGAATCATGAACTCCCAAATGGGACTCCAAAAAGGCGCTAGTAGAATATCAGGATCAAAGTATGCACAGAATTTCAAATAACATCTCAATATGAATCCTAAAATAATATCAAGAAAATATAAGTGAAAATTAAATAAAGCTGAGTTTTTATCCTTCAACAAAAACATATAATTCTAAATATTCTTTATTCTAAAAACAGGGTGAGCAATAATTAATTATATTTTAAAACAATAATAAGAGAAAGTGAAATACCGGCTGAATACAAAATTTTCGAATGGTATAATCTACAAGAACTATGCAGTCCTCCACAGAAACCCGGATGCTTCCATAGGTCCAGCATCCTTGATCAGGCCAATACTGGAAACATTTGTCCTATGTAAATGTTAAAACACAAACATACCACATCAGCATTTTGTATGTTTCACCCAAATGAACAGGTTAAAAACATACAATTGTGCTGCAACTATATGGAAAAAAGAGGGGACTAATTCTGAAACTGAAACCAAACACAACCATATAGCTCTAAATTATATTCAAAATAAGATCAGGGTAAAGTGTGACATATCATAACACTAACATTTGTTGAGATGTAACTTTATCATCAACTATGTTTGATTATTGTACAGATACATGTCTGCAAGTCTGGGTCTATTTAGAAGATAAAAGAACTTAATATAGTTTTGAACTAAAGCTTAGAACAGAAAGATAATTTCATGTCATCTTTCAAAAATATAGCCTACATACATCTTTTTTTCCTCTCTTTATGTGCCAGGAGAGGTCATTCTTGAGCAAAAACAACAACAAAAACCATGCTTCATTTATCACAAATCAGAATTCATTAGCTACTGCTACTTACTCTTATAGGTATATTGCAGGATACAAATTTCATATTGAGTTGAATCAATGTTATTCAAATAATAATAATGATGGTAGAAGGAAAGTTGGACCTTAAATGTGCTACTAAGATTCTTTGGCGCTATGAAATTGTAAATTTTGTCTATCAAACAATGCCAGGAAATCAGACAAAGAAAAATATGTAAGGTCAAGTATTAAAATTACTGCAGTGCTGTACTGTATCAGAAAGACTGACATTTTACTGGCAAGATGATATAGGAAGTGGTTATGTTACTAATAGTTTTGTGGGCTATTGGACTGCTTCAAACCTATTGGAGGGAAATAAACTTTGAAATGTTTTACCTCTTTTCTCTCTTTCACATTTGTTAACATGACAATAGTTGCAGACTTCTGTTCCCATATCATCCTCCAGAAATCATTTACTGTGTCCTGTTTAGGACCTAGATATAGAAAATAACTACTGAATTAACAGCTGTACAGAGTATAGAAGAATATTGAGAAGAATATCAAATTCTATAAGAAATGCTCAAAGGTGTTTACAACATTCAGAAAGCCCAAGGAAAAGAAACAAATTAAAAAATGCATATTAAAATTGAAATAAACTGGCCAACTGGGATTCATATTTCACAATAAAAATGTTTCACTGCAAATAAACTATCCCTCGTATTAGCAAATCTGAAAGAGAAACTCTATACTATTTTTGTTATTTTAAAATACATTCCTCCTGAAGCTTCAGGCTGAGGTATAAAGTGATAAAATTGTGCAGTGGCCCTGAATCCAAAGTTTATTCTTGCTAGTGAGGTGAATATATCACAAGTAAATTTTAATTGTAAAGACATATTCCCCCTAATCCTTCATTCCTTAGAAATATAAAGTTTAATTGGCTCAAGCAAACCAATTCCTGCTTGTGTTCCACTGCACTCTTCTTGCATTTTAACATAAAAATGTATACATTAGCATAATTGGACAGTTACTTCCTAATCTCACTCAAAAATTAAAATGAAATGGAAACAGTAGAATTAAAGAGATTTTGACATCTACTGTAAATATATTTGTATAATCCCCAACAGTTCATGGACCACATCAATTCCTTGAGTACATATTTTTCAACTGGAAAACTGGATTAAATACACATGCCCACACACGCAGATACACAAACACATGGATGGTGTACCAAAAGTGAGACCCGGTAGACAATTTATTATATAAATTATATAAATTACATTAAATATTCAAATATGTTGCCATTTTTCTATTTAACTAGGACCTTCTCCCCCAAAAGTTTACATCTTCATTGTTTTCCTGCAAACTATAACTTTGCTAAACATGGTGATGAAATTATATTTGCCATATTAATATTTAACACTAATTCAAACTTTTCATTTTTACTTTCTAATGATTCCTATTAAGTTTGATAATGGTTAAGGAACCAGGCTAGAAATTGAGAGACTGGGGTTTAGTTTTATTTTCAACATGAAGCCAGAAAACTGCAAGAACTTGTCTCACAGTCACCTGTGAGTCAGCATTGACTTGGAAGTACATACACATACACACAAACAGTTCTCTACTAACTCTTCCTGTCTATCTCTTCCTGTATATCTCTAATTCTTATGCCAATGTCAAGAAGATTGCATACTTCCCCTTTTCCTTTCATACTACCGGTATGTACCACTTTTTCTCCAGTTTAGTTCTCAGTAACATCTTATTCAATCTAAAGATTCTTCAGAAAAACACTTACATGTTACGGTACACTCATTAACCTTAGAATAAATAAAACCAATATTACAAAATCCTTAAATTTTACTTTAGACTAAATGTAAAAGGAAACTAAATATTTCTGAAATTGTTTTGCATATTCAAAAGTACAAAATAAAAACTTTTTAAAACATTTGTCAAACAATAGAAACCAAAATATACCTTGAGCAGCTATAAATTTATTCTTTTCCTTGTAGCCCTATGAGAAAATAAAAAGTATGTGTGTTATTTTTACAGGAATATATATTAAAGATGTATTTAAAAACAGTCTGTAGTTATTCTGGAAAAATAAGTAATTGTATGAGAAAAGGATTTCACTTACATCTATATATGAAGCATTAATGTAGTCTGAACACTGAAATCCATCTATCTGCATTAAAGTTACTCTGGAATGATCGTCTGTAAAAATGAACACTCAGTTAGAACTGTTTATTTCCAACATGGAAGAAATGTGGATAAAGCTCTAAATGTCTAATTTCTTTCTGGAAAAAAAAAAGCTAAACTAAAAAAAGTTGATACAAAAATGCATGATGATTTTTTAAATATTATAGCTTCTATATGAATGATACCATGCACTCATCTTACTAAAATAATGGGTTTTTAGAGCATCAGTTTAGCAATGTATCATGAATATAAATGCAAAATCTTAGAAAGTAGGAAAGAATGATTAATAGCAACATAAATTATCATGAATTAAAATCCCATGTTGTGTTAATTTCATTGGCTACCTGTTCAATGGTGGCATTAATTTTACCTCTGCAAATGAACATAGACCAAGTAATTTAGGGACAATCTCTTTACAAATAAAGCTACGGCACTCTTTTTTCTGATAATGATTCCTAGATTAGGAAGATAAAATGGTCTGATGTCCTCACACAACACTCCCCTGTTGTTGTTGATCTAGAAATAATTAGTAGACATCAGAATTAGTAACTGATCTCATGAATGTGTCTAATCCCTTTTACCCTTATTTAAGGACTCTTTCTCATACCATGAATGATGTGTTATCTCATGTCTTTAAAACAGAACGAAAATATATGACATGAAAAGCTGCTATTCCCATAGCATTCCTTTTGATACTCTATTGAAATAAAGCCAACAACATTGGTACTCTCAAATGTTGATGGTGGGGATTATAACCTTGTAACTCTAGTGAGGAGAGAAGCTGGCATGAGGACTGGAAGTGGGAGCTCAATGTTGGGGAATCTATATTCTTCAGACTCAGTTACCCATCTGTGATACCTAGGCTGAATCACTGCACCAGCTGATGCCACCCTTCTTTACTCCCTGGCCCCTGGCCATTCTACTTGGGCATGGCTTCCAGTTTGATCAAAAACGACTTCTTATCAATTTGGTCACTACTGAATCTGCTTTGGAAGCTCAAGAACAGAAGAAATATTATTGTTTAATACTTCTAGTAGAACCTTATCACCACCTCAGATAGTAACATCTGGTAAGACCCTCCCATAAGGGAGACAAATAAAGATAAGGCAGCTTTTTAATTCTGCCCAAATTAATATAATTAATCACATTTAAATTAATATAAATTTGTTCACTTCTTCCATTGGATGATTTCCAGACTACCTTACAAATACTTACTTATTAATACTACTGAATTATATTTTGGATGCTAGCACTGGAATCTAATCCTCACTTTGCATTTTCCTATAGGAGTATTAATTTTGTGGAAGGTTTTCCATCAGATCACAATTCCTATGAGTGAAAAAAAAAGCTGCAGACAAGATTTGTTCTTTTCAACAGCCAAGACAAAAATGGCACACAACTTTACGGCTGGGTGGGAGGAATGTTCCTGCAGTAGGCTATATGAAGACCTGTAAGTCAACAACCTACATCAGGTTTGTCTACACCAGCGGTTCTCAACCTGTGGGTCGCGACCCCATTTGGGGTCGAATGACCGTTTCACGGGGGTCGCCAAACACCGCAGTCCGCCATTTTTCCCCATTTTTTCCCCATTTCCCCCCCATTTTCCCTTGGCCGTCGCGCGCGCACCGCGCATGAGCGATTCGGCCCATCGCGCCGCGCATGCGCGATTCGGGCCGTCGCGCGCGCACCGCGTATGCGTGATTCAGCCTGTCGTGCCGCAAATGCGCAGTTCGGGCCGTCGTGCATGCGCCGTGCATGCGCAATTCGGCCCGTCGCGCGCGTGCCGCGTATGCGCGATTCAGCCCGTCGTGCTGCCCATGCGCAGTTCGGCCCATTGCGTGTGCGCCGCACATGCACGATTCAGCCCGTCGCGCCGTGCATGTGCGGTTCGGCCGTCACGCGCACCCCGCGCATGTGCGATTCAGCCCGTCGCACCGCACATGCACGGTTCGGCCCGTTGCACGCACACCGCACATGCGCAGTTAGGCCCGTTGCGCAGCGCATGCGCGGTTTGGGCCGTCGTGCCACGCATGCGCGGTGCAGGTCGGGGTCACGCCGCACATGGGCGGCGCAGGTGGGGTCTCGGCCTGAAAAAGGTTGAGAACCGCTGGTCTACATAGCACACAGACTGCTGTTTACATAGGAAGCTTTTATAGAGATGGTGATCCTACCAGAAGTCTGGGGAAGAGGAAATGGACAGTGGTATGTCCCTCTTTCCCTTAGGTTCATAATGAAATGTACCCAAATATTTAGTGTGCTGCATCAGCTAATCTTAAACATTCTTTTTAATATTTTGCCTCATACTTGGCACGAAACACTTGTGTACGGTGGTGTGACCCTCTCTATCTTTAGCTAAATCATCTGGTATAAACAAGACATTTCTTGCCTTTGATGTGGCTTTGTTTTGGCACTGCTAACTGAAATCTGTCAAGAATAAAATAATCCATGTGCTCTTGTCAAGGTCAGGTAGACATGCTAATATGAGATACCTACCATCCCTGTATTTGGTATAAATGCCTAGACATGTACACACATGATTATTTGTTTTCTTCTATGATCTACATAAACCAACCAGACGCTCCTCTAGAATAGAACCTCAGTGCAGACCTACCCTGAGAGGTAATGTATATTTGTCAGTTTGAGGAAGAGATCTTAGATGCTAATATAACAATCTTTGAAAGCAAATTCTATTTTTTTTCCATTGTTTATCATACTGCCTTGGAATAAAACCTTGATTAGCCATTTGAGCGTGCTTATTGCTCTGAAAGTACCCATAGGCAAAGCAGGATAGCTTTAATACATTTTCCAAAGGAAAACACTCCTTTCTTGCCTGATCACCTTGATCTTATTTCAGCCTGGACCCAAGACAGAAGCTCATTAATGACCAGTAAGTAAGCTGTCTCAGGGCTGGGACTGTGATTCCTTCCTTCCTTCTTTCCTTCCTTCCTTCCTTCCTTCCTTCCTTCCTTCCTTCCTTCCTTCCTTCCTTCCTTCCTTCCTTCCTCTCCCTCCCTCTCTCCCTCTTATAAAAATGTCCTGTGTCCAGTTTGTGTAACTTTGGATGAAGTGCATCATTAAAATTAAAAAATAAATAAAATAAAAATAAGTAAAATATAAAATACAATCGATGCAACAAAACACAAGCATAGCTGAGGCGGAGTATAACAAATACTTTCACAACAAAATAGGGTTATCTATCATCTTGGCTGAACACAAGGAGAAGGGCATTAATAGTTAACACCCTATTTTCATGGAAGAAAATTCCATAGTTTATCAGCTTATTTACTGATTTATTCATACATAGATACAGATAGTTCTTTGACTTGTGACCGTTAATTCAGCAACTGATCAAAGTTACAAATGTGCTGAAAAACTGAACTTACAATCTATGCTGTTCCAGCATCCCCAAGGTAACATCAAAATCTGGGTGCTTGGCAGTCTACCTGCACTAATGACCATTGGGGTGCTCCAACTCCCCCCATTCACTTATATCCCCCACCCCCACCCTTTGGTTGCCCTGCACTCACTCTTGCAAGCAGCACCACGATTACACAATTACATAGCTCTGGGGTTATTTGCCATATCCCAGGAAGCTACAGCTGTCCTAGCTCATCTTCACTGGGGTTTCCCCCCCCCTCTCACTCCTGATGAGCTGTGCCCAGCTTGGCACACTGTGGTCTAGCTTTTTGGAAAAGAGGCATTTTGGCTTGCTACTATTCAGGGACTGCTTTTCACTTTTTATCCCCTGCAGACAAAACCCAGTCCACCCCAGCAGCCAGGCCAGGCATGCCTTGTAAGCAGCTAGAACAAAAAAAGTGGTGAAGAACTGGTGGGGAGGGGGGGGTGTTGAAGCTTTCCAACTAAACAGTTCTGGGGCTATTTGCTGCAATGTGGGGTGGAGGGCAGGAAAAGGGCAGAGATGGGAGGGGGAGATAGGAAGGTGTGGGAAGTTGGAAGCAGCCCACTATATTACTGAAGCTTGGGACAGGAAGAGACCAAGCCTGGGCTGACTTGGAATGGGATAGATACTTAGCTAATGATTGATAAAATTCACTTAGTTGCCGAGATTGTGGTTGCTAAGTAAAATAGTCGTGTGACATCTTGCTTTTCAGTCACAATGACTTATGGTGGCAATCCTGTCCCAACTATGTTCAAAAGTCCAGGACTACTTGTGTATAAATGCATACATATACAGTAGTATAGAGGCCACCTGATTTCCAACAACCCTGGGCAGCCAAAAAACAAGCAGCCAAAAATAAATCATAAAGAACATGAAGACAAAAAAAATACTTTTTGAAAACCTTCTAACCATCACCCTGTCCCAAAGCCTGAGAGAACAGTAAGCATTTAATAATTTTCCTGCATGACCTCAGGATGGAACCATCCAGATCTCTACAACTGTAGAAAGCAGCAACTCCACAGCACAGATTTCACATGGTTTCTGGGTCCCAGTTGACAAGGCCCAAGGATGGGATCCAAAGCATATTGAATGTGCCTGGTATCACTAGATAGACAAAAACAACTGGAAATAGTACCACGACAACAACCAGGCCCAGCATATGAAGGACTTTATAGCTGATAACCAGAACCTTGAGTTGTACTTGGAAGTCAATCAGTAACTAGTAAAGCTCATGAAACAGTTGGATCACATGGGAATATTGAGGCACGCCTGTTACTACCCATGCCATTGAATTCTAAATGAACTTTAGCTTCTGAGTAATTTTCAAGGGAAAGTCTTATACAGCATGTTACAGTAATTGAATTGTGAAATCATTAGGGCACAAATGACTATCTGAAGGACCTCCTAGTCCAGGAAAGGATACAAGTGGCACACTAGATATATCTGTGCAAGGATCCACTTAGCTGCAGCTTCCATTTGCAGGAGCTGTAAATTCAAGATGACCCTAAGATTACATACCAGTTTGATGAACACATGCAGTCCCATCCAAAACCAAAGATGGAAGATCCCCAGGCCCAGTTGGCCCAAAGTCTTAGGACAGGATTTAACCTAAGTGTGTTCCTTTTCCATCCAGTTCTGCACAACTTCCACATACTGGGACAGAAGCTTGACAGCATCAATTTGCTTGTCCTGGAATTTAGATGCATTTTGGGGTATATGTA
The DNA here is from genome assembly GCA_034064705.1 of Bothrops alternatus. Taxonomy (NCBI): domain Eukaryota; kingdom Metazoa; phylum Chordata; class Lepidosauria; order Squamata; family Viperidae; genus Bothrops; species Bothrops alternatus. Next base: position 15,710,295 of record JARGCV010000009.1, read on the forward strand.
CTGCACTGATGATACTTGACTCTGAACTGACCTCACACAGCATTTCTATGTATATGTAAATAAAAGAGTGACATTTGAGATGCTGTGGACTAACTGAACTAACCATACACATAAACAGTGGCCCCACTCAAGCTTTGCAGCCAGTCTAAAAGGATACCATGATCACCTGTATCAAAAACCACTGAGAAATCAACGAACAGAAGGATGAATCCACTACCCCATCTAATCTTGCCACAGGTCATCAACAAGCATGACCAAAGCTGTCTCTATGCTGTAACCTGCCTGAAATGAGTCCAGACAATCTGTCTTCTCCTGGATCCTCTGGAGCTGAAGCCCCACTACCAAGTACATCTTGGTTCTCCAAGGAGTTGCAAGATATGAAGAGCCAGAAGAGATGCCTGGAGCACTAAGGGTGGAAGATTAAAAGCTGGAGACTGGGCAGAAATTATCCAGGGTTTTGATGATTTCTTGAAGAAAAGACATACCAGTGGAAAACCTTCCCCCTCAAAGAAGCAGGTATTGCAGGTCACCTCCTGGGCCTTTGACCAACCAGGAAAAATATGAATCTAATGAACAGGTAGCTGAACTTAGAGTTCAGGGGATCCTGGCCACTTCTTCAGCAGTCAGAGCCACAAAAAATCCTATGGGACTCCACCTAAATATCTCCACTGGATCTGTCCAACTGGAGTCCAGCTCTGAGTAAATCTGAATGATTTTATCCTCCAGATAGCAAAATGGTTCTTAAAACAGCATATTGGCCTTATTCACATTCAATCAGACTTGCTCCTAATTTTCTACCACTAGTGCTTCAGGCATTTCTTCTGGCACTTCATCAACTGCACTGCAGGAGTGATGCATAGGGACAGTCAGCAAAGGAGCAATCCAATTCAGGACCTCAGCTATCTACCTGTTCCAGCTGAACTGCAACCATATCCTCATGGAAAACCCCAAGGTTCCTCTGTAACCTATCCAGGTCCCAGAATTTGTGAAGAATTACTTCCTTTAATTGGAAAACTCCAGTTAATTTTACAAGAAGTTTCTGGCAATTTTATTTCCTATATAATCCCCAGAAACTAATGAACTAAGTTGCTGGGCAACCAGCCAAGACTTCAGCAGCAGATCAGAATTTTTTAAAAAAATGATCTTTCAAAAGTGTGAAATTACCAGCTATGTGGCGTGCAAGAAAAGAACTTTCTAGAAAAGCAACAACACATTCCCTTGACAGTCTAGTGCTCTTTTTATTTGTATACATTCTAAGGCAGGGGTGTCAAACTGCCGGCCCGTGGGCCAGACGCATCACAAAGAAACCATGCCCATTCCATTGCCATCAATGGGGGAAAAGTTCTGATATATCACATGACATCGCGAATTTGACATGTCTGCAATACATGATTTTATTGGCATATTAATATGAATGATTTCATTTAAAATATCCACTTTTAGCAAGTGAACTGGCTTGTTCATTTGCTAACACCAAAGATCAGGAAAAGCAGATGTCATCAGAAACAACTTTGTAAAAGCAATATTGTAGGATAGGTTGATTAGGGAATTGATGCTAGCTAAGTCAGGAGAATGGTACTCTGATGTTTCCTCTAATTTCATAGCAACTGTAGTTATTACTTTTACACCACACTGTTGATAATTTATCTCTTACTTACCTGCAAATATATATGTATTGGCCTGGGTCAGATATATAAGTGTTATTACTTTAATTCTTTTGTTATAGTCTATTACATTTTGAATTACAAGTTTCCCAAGGTAAGTATGCATGTACAGTATGTATGCATGTACCTATGTATGTATCATATTTATATGGCTGCCTATCTCATGAAATGTGACTCTGAGTAGTATGCAATCAAACCATAAAATCAACCTTTTTTAAAAAAAACCTGAACAAATATAAAAATAAAAATTATTATTAAAAGGCTTAGGAGAGAGCATCAGATACCACAAGCAATGGAACCACCTCATCAGATCAGCATTCCCTTGTGACCCAAAGGCCCGTTGACACAACCAGGATTTGAGGGACTTCTGGAAGTCCCATCAGCAGAGATGGAGGCAGTCTCACTTTGGGGGTGAAGTTTCACAGAGTAGGTCCCAGAGCAGAAAAGCTCCATTTCTTGAGTCCACCAGATGTAACTCTTTGGCAGAAGGGCCAAAACATACCTTTTCTTCAGGACCTCATGGGATTGGCAGATGTAATCAGTTTGCTCAAATGACCTGGTCCCCATAGCATGAAGGGTTTTAAAGGTCAAAACAGTATTGGACCCTGAAGCAGCCAGTGCATCAGATGGAGCAGGCATGTAACATGTGCCACTCTAGGGCACACAAAATTGCTCACTCCACCATCTTCTGTATTAGCTGAAGCTTCCTGATACTTTTCAAGGACAGCCCTATGTATTAGATAGACATTAAAATAGTCTATCCAGGACACAAGTGAACATGAGCAGAGGTCCCTGTTCAGGAACAGACACAACTGCAACATAATACAAAGCTGTACAAAGATTTCCTAACCACAACTGCCACCTATTCTTTGAGCAAGAGTCATGACTCTAGGAGGACCTCCAAGATCAGCCCTGGTCTGTCTGGTGCAGTACATTGCTACCCAGTACCAAAACTGACAGGCCCCATAAAAAAATCAGAGCCATTCAAACTTGCCAGGATTAAGTTGAAGCTTGTTGTTTCCCAGTCAGATTCCCCATAGCCTCCAGGCACTTGGATATGATATCAATAGCATTGTTTAATTTGCTTAAGGGGCAGAAATGTATAATTGGGTATTATCAGCATACTGATAATACCTCACCCAATGGTGACAGGTAAGCTCATTCAGCAGCTTCAGAGTAGAAATTGAATAGGCGCTAATAGAACAGAGGTCCCCAACCTTTTTGGTTTGGCGGCCTGGAAAGGGAGGCAGGCACTGTTACGCACGCGTGCGCAAGCACAATTGGGCGGTTCTAGCACCAACAGGAAGCTCAAGGTGGTGCTAGCGCCAGCAGGAAGCTCAGGGCTCACCTAGTGCTGATAGGATGCCCAGGGATGGGGTAGTGCTAGCACCGGCGGGATGCTCAGAGCGACGCTAGTGCCGGTAGGACACTTGGGGCAGGGTGGTGCTAGCGCCGGCAGAATGCTCGGGGCGGCGTTAGTGCGAGTGTGGTGGGTGAGTGCACACACACACGTGTGCACTGGCCATCCTTTCATGTGTCCCGGTGGCCAAGAGACCATGGCCCGGTAGTGGGCTACAGCCCACAGGTTGGGGATCCCTGTAATAGAGCACTGAGCCTATGGTACCTCACATAATAAGACTGGAGGGCAGAATTTCTCCCCCCCTTCACCACCAACTGTATCTACTCCAGAGAAAGGAGAACCAAGACAATAGAGTGCTGCCCACCCCCAATCCCTAGACCTAGTACAGAAGAAGACTGCTAAGAGGTCATGGACCATTCCTGTCCAGCTCTTGCTACCTAAAAGCATGTCTAATGCTATTTTCATCCCATACTCAGACCTTAATGCTGACTAAAAGGATTGAGATGACTTATAAATATTATTAAACAAATAAATAGATGCTTATACCACATTAAATTTATCAGCCTTGATCTCATAAGACCTTTGCCTAGCGTTTTTTAACATGACCAGCTACCTGGTCATATTGGACTATTTATAATTTTGAATTATATATCAGCAATACTTACAAGGTAATATGTTGGGGTATCTGTTTTTTTCTCTGTTTTCCTCTTTGTTTGCCATCTCAAGTGATCCTTGCAAATATCCAGGTGGCAATGACTATAGAAAATATAAATTGTCTGACTTAAAACAGCAACCAATAATAGAGTTGATGGTTAAAATACATTTTTATACTTCATAAAATTTTATATTATCTATATCAGAATATTAAATGCCATACATACATCCTTAAAGTCATCTCAAAAATTATTGAATGCACCAAGTGAGGAACAAACTCTATTCCTACATTAGATAGTCCTTTATTTTATTTTATTTTGATTTTTTTTTCTTGTGTGATACAGACTTCTTATCTGAAAATAACTGAGGCCTTAACCACTACACAAAACTAGCTTTTCCCACTACTGAGTTAAGGAGTGATTAAGGACATGATTCATGCAGGCTGTAGCCACTGCAACCTTTATCCTTCCTCTAAAGAATATAGTTCCAAATCACTGCTGAATGGTATTGTCCTGAGTGAAGACAATCCAGACTTTATAGACAAGAGAGCTGGCTTTATCTTCTGGCTTTGTGTCACCAGGCAATAGGGAAAACATCAACCAATCATAACACTGAAGCCAGAATGAAGGAGGACTGATTTCTCAACTCTGCCTGGCCTTCTTTGAAGGATTGTTTGTCTGCTTCTCAGCACAGACCCCCTGTGAGAATTAGCTCACTTCATATTCAAAAATTAATACAAACTCAAAATTAATTCAATAAATTCAAAATCACACAGAAAGATACCAAAGCAGAAATATCCCTCAAAAGAAGAGAAAGATATTTCCAAGATCCTGCATCTGGTTAAGTCTTATAAAGTGGGAGAACTAAAACTGATAACTTGAAGACCTGAAACTAATAAACAACAAATGCAATTCTGTCAGAAAATTACTGGGTATAATTTCAAATTTAATTTGCATCTAGCATACTCTTGGCCAATCTCTATATCAAGATCTGAGCAAACACACAGGCCACTCAGTATAACTAGGAGAGGCCAAGGGGAACAGGGGGAGAGGGAAGGGGGAGGAGAGTTAATTCACAGATTCTTTTTCTTCATGAGATATAATAATGGAGCTCTGCCGTCTTTCTGCTGAAGCCTGGAGAGAAACTGGTAAAAAAAAATAAAAATGGGAGGATGGTCATGAAAGGGACTCAGAAAGAAAAGTGCTAACGAAAGCAGAAAATTCTGGGAGAAAAAAAAAGGCTGATGTGAAGCTGGATAATGATGGTAGGGTGAATTAACCTGCCCATCCCTTCTCAAATACAATTCAGATGACATCCACAATAAGTCAGATGACCTTACACATTTTGCACATCTTGAAGCTGCGACAAGAGAGTGTTAACTTTAAATCTGAGACATCTAATTATAAATTACAGCTATTTCACTCAGCGAGAGCTTAGGATAAACTGCAGGTGAGGATCAGGTTCTATAAATACTTCTTGGTTGCTTAATGGAATAAAATGCACCCCGTAAACTACTTACTCTATTATTATATATATATATATCACAGGGAGAGAATATACCTTTTGAATTACATAGGTCCAAGTTAGGCAGGACAGAATTTATGTTGTATTTCTACAACTAGTAAATGTCAATTTACAAATAAATGTTGTATTTCTACAACTGATTTTATAAGAACTTAGGGTATTTGGATGAAGACTTACATTAATCTACTTTAACCCATTTATATTACTGCTAAACTGATCAGAATCTCTCTCTATTGATCATATGCTATTTGCAATACAAAGGAAGATACCCTTTGGTCTTACTGCAAATACAATAACAAAAGTGAGTTTATATGGATGTTTGAAAACCCTAATAAAATAATAAGGGGAACAAAGCTTATAACTTATATACAGAGAGCAGGGCTTTTCAACCGGTGGTACGGGTACCACCGGTGGTATTTTAGCACGTGGTAGACAGTACACAAACTCTAGCCAAGTGTAGCGGGGGACGGAATGGGCTAAAGCGGTGCTGCACAGGACTAGAGGAGATCAGCTGGAGCTGCACAGCTCAACAGAAATCCCAGGACCTATGCGAGCGGCTGTATGCTGATTGGAGTTTCCGGCGCACCCGGAAGAGAAACGGAGGAAGAGGAGGGTGGAGAGAGGAGAAGCTATAAAAGGAGCAGGTTTTGGTGGGAGAGGAAGAAAAAAAACACAGAAAAAGAGAGAAGAGGCTTTTGTTAGCAAAGCGGTGAGGAGAGAGCGTGCGGCCTTTGTGAGCAAAGTGTGAGTGACTGAAAGAGCGAGCCAACAGCTTTTGTGAGCAAAGTGTGAATGAGTGAGAAAGCAAGTGAGAGGCTTTTGAGAGCTGAGTGAGTGAGCAAGCAAGAGGCTTTTACAAGCGAAGTGTGAATGAGCGAATGAGAGGCTTTTGCGAGCTGAGTGAGAGAGTGAGAGGCTTTTGAGAGCAAAGGGTGAGGGGGGCCTTTGTGAGTAAAGGGTGAGAAAAAAAGAGAAAAGTGAGGGGGAGAAGGGAAAAAGAAAAGGAATTGACTTGTCACTTGCTCTGTTGCAGTAGAAGGAAGCATTAACATTGAATCTCAACTTTTTACTTTTCCCTAATATTATAAACTAGCCAATTCTATAACAACAAATGAATCTAACCAGTAAAGCCCAACACCCCCCTTTTTTAGTCAAGTTTTTGATACCTTGCTAAGCACTGGTGGTACTTGAATATTGTTATGTCCTAAAAGTGGTACAATCTGTGAAAAGGTTGAAAAGCCCTAAAATAGAGCCCCTCTGTGAGGAAGATGGACAGTTAAGAGTTTGATTGACAAATAAATAATCCTGGTCTTAATCATCATTAGGTTTAAATCAGATGTGCACTTTGAAGAATTTTCTTTGAAAACCAGCACAGACAAGACTGTAGATTTAGTGTTTACTAGTGAATAAGGAAGTCTCTTATATAGGTTACATTCTGTTGCCACAACATAAATGTGTCATATTTGTTGCTTCAATATGTACTTTTGCTTTGGCTTTGCAATTTTTTTCTTTAAACAGAAAACAGTCACATACCCCCCTCTCTCTCTAACACACACACACATACACAAACAGGAACATAAAATAAATAACTGAAAACTGACCATGAATTACTATAATATATTGTATATTATTTTGATACTCTGGTTTTCCTTAATTTCACTTCAATATATTTGGCAAAAATAAAAGTAAGAAGTGAGCTTTTATGGAAGCTTTTAAAAAATTACTTTATCCTTTGAGCATTTTCTTTTCCTTTGCATAATCAAACAAATTGTGTAAAACTAGAAAACTGAACTTCCCTTTTTTATGTGAGGCAAGGGAGATTTTTTTAAAGGCTTGTTTCTATTTTGGTATTTCTCCAGAAAGTCGCTTGAGAAACAAACACAGAACAAGCATAAAATTAACTTTCACACCCATTTTAAGGATAACCATTTTCAATGTAGATTCGTATTTTTGTCTTTTCCTAACGTATTTAGCCACACAACTCAATATACTCACATTAATTCAGACTTGAAAAGGCAAGTTTTAAACACGTAATTATAATTGCTGACATACAGTCCTGCCAATTACGAAGCTATACTCTAAACGGCATGATTCCATGCCTGGAAGTTTAATTGGCAACCTTTTCATCTATATAAACTTAAAATGAATGTAAACATGTGATTATCATGACTACATCACAGAACTGCTGAAACCAACCAGAACTGAAGGTCACTTTTATGGAACTTGCCTTCAGAAGCCAGAGAGAGATTATCTATCAGTTATTTTCCAGCCCCACAACCCTCTTCATGCAACCACCATGCAGCAGGAAGCAAAAAATATATTATGAACTCTGGCTGAAGTGAGACATTATATTTAATAAGTTTTTAATCAATCCTTCTTAACTTGGTGCCCTTGAGAGTTTGGGGCTTCACCCTCACTATTTCCAGCTTCCATGAGAGGGAGATTGAAATGGGATAGCTCTGTTATGGTTATCTCTCTTCTCCATTAGGTGTCTTTAAAAAGTACTTACTATCTTTTTTTTTTTTTGTAAATAGTTCCTAGAAGAAGGCAAAAAGTAGAGAGCCTATTACCTTCCAGATGTTTAGATCCACAACTCCTACAATTGCTTGCTATTGGCCTCTCTGGCTAGGGCTGATGAGAGGTAGTTATCGAACGTTCTGCCACTATAGTAAAAACTGAATGGCTTTTAAAAGGCAGAGCTTATAATTCTGGAAAGAAGCAGGATTCATAAGTATGAAAGTAGCGAAGTATAGGAGAGACTAACTAGTTTCACACAATGAGTTAACATCCCTCTTTTATTGAAATAAACCACAAAGGTTAGGTTTAAGATTTAAACCATGGTTTTCAAATCTGAATGTTTTGGTCTAAATAACACATTAAGGAAGAAGCAGTCATATTGCAATATTTCAATATGAATCTTTCCTTTATCATATGGTTTTAAATGTTTTGGACTAGTTATAAGGTTCACATAACCCTAAATCCCAAGACTAAAACTTAAGGATTTTGTAAAATGTAACAGTTGCTGGCGGTCAGGCATCATATATTATTATAGATAGTAATAATATAGATTATTACTCATGATAATGTAAAACATCTGGAAACATGTCAACCAATTTGCCACTTAGCTGAATAGCAGCAAGATATAGGATTGGAAATCTTATTTTCAAAAAAGGTAGTAGAGACCCCTTAAAACTCCGATTTTGTTAATAATAGATATAATAAGAGTTTACACAGCATGAGAGTGTGCAATATCTAAACAATCCCAGAGCATGAAACTGATAAATACAAAAGCAACTTTTATTGTTCATTGAAAAAAATATTTTTTTTCATTTTATTTGCAATCTTTCATTTAAGAAAACCAAAATGAAGTAACAAAATAAGGCAACCCACATTAAATTCTTCCCGGAACAACTTCCCATCATCAGCTGCTCTTATCCGGATTTCATCTTCCAAGAGCTCTACTGGAATAGGAAAATACTTCCTTGGGCCAGAAGGAGACTGTCTGAGAAGCATCACCCTCTGCTGTTCTGTCAAAAGGAGATGAAAGAACACTGTATCTAGGTATGTATTTATATATTATGTTTCTAAATACCCACCTCTCTCAGAGAGGGGCTCTGGGTTGTGTCCAGTCTAATCAATATATAGAAAATATATAAATAATATTAAAATGTGAAAATTATTTTAAGTTTATTTTTTAATTATGATTATGGCATTATAAAATTTCAAAAAAAGTTTTAAAAAATCCAATATGGCTACAGCATTAATTAATATAGGCAGGGGGACTCTCATGGGGCCAGCCAGCCTCACAGATGTGTGGTCTTCTGTGCCCCTCTTGGCAAGATCATAGAGCCAAGTTTTGATTCCTTTGCAGAAGGCCAGGAGAGTGGGGTGTTGCCTCACCTCTGTGGGCAGGATGTTACATAATGTAGCGGTAATGCCAGAAAAGGCTCTCTTCCTAGATCCAGCTAATCGAAATTCTTTGACTGATGGATCTGCAGTATATCTTCCATGATTGATTGAGTGGGATGGGCTGATGTAATGGGGTGAAATCAGTTCTGTAGGTAGCCTGGTGCCTATGCCAGGTGATGACCAACAGCTTGAACTGCGCCTGGAAACAAACTGGTACCCAGTGTAGTTCATGGAGGAAAGATGGTATATGTGCCCTTCAATGGGCACCCAATATGGCTCACGCAGCCTCATTCTGTAGCAGTTGAAGCTTTTCAGGGATAGCTCCATACAGAGTGCATTGCAATAATCCATTTGGCTGTATTATATGCATAGCCAAAAAGCAATGTACATTTTACTTCCATTATATACTTTAAAAAAAACCTTAAAATTAAGACCACATTTGTACAACTAATATAAATGGAAAACTTCACAACAATTACTAGTTTTACTTTAGTGGCACAGTGGTTAGAATGCAGTACTGCAGGCTAACTCACTGCTCACTCCAGGAGTTCGATTCTGACTGGTTCAAGGTTGACTCAGCCTTCCATCCTTCCGACTCCGGTAAAATGAGACCCAGATTGTTGGGGGCAATATGCTGACTCTGTAAACCACTTAGAGAGGGCTATAAAGTACTATGAAGTGGTATATAAGTCTAAGTGCTATTGCTATTTACAGTCTTTTCAAATCCATTTTTCTGAAAATGGATTTTAAAATGACAAGACTCCAAGCATGATGTAGAAAAGGATTCTATAAGAGATTTACATATGAAAGTCCCATTAACTAATGAGGACATATAAATAATAAATCAGAAGAATGATTTAGAAGGTTTTCTTATTCTGGATTTACAAAAGGAATGTTTTAAAGTATGAAGCTGATAATGCAAGAAATGCATGTGTTACTGTACTGTATTGTTACATGATGAAATTAGCTGGGGGGGGGGGTTTAAAATGTGTTCAAGAGTGTTCAGCATGTACAGAAACTAACTCAATTTTCTTTGACCTTCTTCTTTTATATGTTAATTCATATATTTTTTTTAGATTTGTTTGTTATGTTTGTCATTTAGTTCCTTATTTAAAATAATTATGAAAACTGACTCCATGAAAATTTACATACAAAATTAGTTCTACATCTAACACATATTTAAATGAAATTCCTGAAATTATAACTTAATACAATGCAATGCTTTAAAAAAGATCTTTCTGAATCAAATTGTACTATAAATGCAAACATTAATATGTGAACAAAAATATGTAAACATAGTATGTGAACAAATCTTCTCTAAAGAGTAACAGTTATCAAATACACCAACAATTGAATAACCAACCCTGTAAAACATATTTGCTTCCCCTTTCAACATTACATTATAAAAAGAAGTAAATCATATACAATTAAATAAAGAAATAATTACCTTGCTCTTCTAAGATCCCATTTGGCATTTTTTTATCAGTGGAATTTACAACCGCTTTTCTGTGTCTTCGGAACCTTAATAAATATAAGAAGCATTTAGAAGACCACAGTATAGGTCTCAAGATAGTAAATAAGTAACAAAAATATTCTATATTATGGCTCACAAACCAAGTAATTCTGGAGAAGGATTTTCGAATCATTTTTTTCGAATTATAAATGTTATATTGTAGTTGATGCACAGAAATGGTGTGTAACATCCTCCATCCACTAGACTGATTAATGTGGGAAACTACAGACAGCACAGCTGCGGCTATGCAACTTTCATTTCCTTAAGAGATCACATGGTAACAAGAAATGACTAGTTCCACATCAAGAGTCTGATTCATACATACCTGAAGAAATAGCCAGCTAAAATAATTAAAATTATGAAGACTAAAATCAGGATCAGCACTGAAATCAGTAAATGTGATGGCTGACCATTTTCTCTTGGGGGATCTAAAAATCAAAAACAGAAACATGAGCTGGTGCTAAATCACCAATTGATAACAAATAGAAAATTAGTGGAACAGAAGCACACAAATTATACATTGGATTTTGTAAACGATATTCTTCTGACACTAACAGATATAAAGGAAATTTAGTTTAAATATTTTAAAGAAACAAGTTAAAGCACTGAAATATTTTGGAGCTTTTTTTCTCATTAGAACCTATATGTACTGTATATACAGGTAGTCCTCGAATTATAGCCACAATCGGACCCAAAATTTCTGTTGCTAAGCAAAACAGTTAAGTAAATTTCGCCTCATTTTATGATCTTTCTTGCTCTAGTTGTTAAATGAATAACTGCAGTTGTTAAATTAGTAACATGGTTGTTAAGTGAATCTGGTTTCCCCATTGATTTCGCTGGTCAGATGGTTGCAAAAAGGATTACATGACCACAGGACACAGCAACCATCATAAATATGAACCAACTGCCAAGTATCTGAATTTTGATCACCTGATTTTGGGGATGCTGCCACTGTTGTAAGTGTGAAAAATGGTCATGTCACTTTTTTCAGCATGACACTGTACAATGACAGATATCACTCTACCTCTACTTGCACTGGAGTACATGTAAAATCTGAACAACCCAATGTAATATATGTTTTCATTCATTGCAGGCCAAAAACCAGAACTGTAGTTGAGGAAATTTGAAGAAGTAGAATGTAAGGAGAACACAACAATAATTCCCTATGCCCTGTTTCTGAATGAATGAAATAAGATGTCAATTTTGTCAAAATTATTAATAACCAGTTGAGCTCAATCATCAAATTATTTTTAAAAATTAAATGGGAATTAATGTTTCTTTCTAGTATCATACTAAATCATGGTATATTTATCTTCTTTTCTACAAAGGATAGGAAAAGTAGATATGATACAAGACTAGACTGTAGTATAACATTTAAGCAGTTCAACATTGCGAATGATCCCTCATGAGATTAATAGCAACTCAAGAAGAAGAAAGCAAAAATGAGTTATGGTAAAAGGAATAAAAAATAGTATAATAACAACACATTTGTCACAATGATAACATGTTTTCAAAATATAGTAATACTCAGAAGATACTCTTCATGTCAAACTATGTCAGGATTTTTAACCCAACCTAAATATTTTTTTTATTATAAAAAATTCTTTTATTAAAACAATCAACATTGAGCATAAAAACCTATTATGCAGCAATCATCATTGGTATACAGTACTAGGTATTAGTCTTCGAAAACGTCTGAGTTAGTAAGCCTTTTTCCCCACTCCTCGCGTCTAGCCTCAACTATACTCCTGTTACATTTTATTTTGATTGGTGTTTCCCCTATCTGTTTCAATATTAATGTGATCAACTTTCAATATTAATGTGATCAACCCCAACCTAAATATTTAAGTACAGAAGAAAATTAATTGTTTTTACCTATGTTTATCTTTCTCTTTAACAATCCCACAAATAATGCTTATTAGATGGATTCAGCTTAAATATGAAGTTGAAAAAAAGTTTTTGTGTATTGTCAGATTTTTCCTGAACATGCTGATAATACCTCTCTTGCTTCTCAGAAATCTTATTTTGGCTGTAATTTTGTCAATAATCACTAATTTCACTGTTCAAGGGGATGAATCTTTCTTAAATAAGATTTACTGCGGTGAATTTCTTTACTCATTATGTCAAATTACATAAGCCATTGCAAATTATATATTAGAAACAAAACTGTGTGAAAATTGACATTATTTAATAAGGATTTTACTAACAACAAAGAACATCTTGCTCAATGAAAATGATGAGATAAAATACTTTTGACCATTTTTTTTTGAACAGCATTCAAAAATATACCCAGGGGACTTCCGGTTCCGGTCACGAGGACCGGAGCCTCTCTAGGAAAGCTCCGGAACGGGGCTCAGAAAATTGAGAGGTAGGCGCACCCGAAGGGGAACCCCAGCACAGCTAGAGGAAGAAGCGCCGCCGAGGGTCCCCCACAAGCGGCGAATGAGGCCGCGGAAGCCGGCGGTGGCCGGTCGGCAGGCCGGCAGGCCCGAAGAGGCCGAAGAAGCGCCGAAGGTAAAGGAAGCCGGAGGGAGGGGTGCGCCGGGGAGGTAGGCACACCCGAAGAAGACCCGCAACGCGACACAACGCAGTCCGGCGAAGCGAGGCAGAAATCACCGCCGAGAGTGCCCCACAGACGCAGGAAGGAGCGGAGGAAGCCGACAGCGGCCGGCAGATCGGCCGGCGGACCTGAGGAGGCCGAGAGAAAGGCCAGGAGGCCCCGTAACTGATAGAAGCCAGCGGGAGCGAAGGCAGAGAGCTGACGGGAGCAGGAAGAGGGCGGCTGACGGCAGCGGCGAGAGACGAGCGGCGGAACAGAAGGAGGACACCGGATCGCCACCGAGGGGGCCTGCCGGCCTGCGGAGGACCTCCGGAAGAGTTGGAGAGCGGAAGGAACGGCGAGAGAATAGCGGAGGAAGACTGGAGCAGCGAACAGAGGCGGAGGCGGCCAGAGCCCGAAAGTAAGAAGCCGAAAAGAGCGGAGACGCGAGAGGCGGAAGCAAACGAAGCCAACAGGACGCCGACAAGGGAGGAGGAGAGCAGAGGGAGCAACAGAGAAGAAGAATACCTGCGGGAGGTGAGCTCTTAAAGGCAAAGAGGGTGGCTAAAAGACCAGAGGGGGAAGAGGAGGTGGAAGGCCTGGGAGAACTGGGAGAGAAAAGTGAGGAGAGAAGCCCACCAGCTGAGCCCCCTAAACCAAGGGAACCAAGGGACCCAGAAGACAAAGAAACACCAAAGAAGGAAGAGGAGGTGGAAGGCCTGGGAGAACTGGGAGAGAGAAGGGAGGAAAGAAGCCCATCAGCTGAGCCCCCTGATCCAAGGGAACCAAGGGACCCAGACGCAGGGCATACAACAGGCAGAAGCCAGGATGGCCTCCAAGCAGACCAAACAGAGGCCCACAAAGGGACCTGCACCCCCCATCCCAGCCTTCTGAAACATCCCAGCCTCCTGAAACACCAGGGAGCACCCTACCCACCCCCCCACCCTCCCATCCAACCACAGGCCCCCAGACCCATCTGTCAACTCAGGCCTGCCCAGCAGAGCACACGTTACAAGAAGTAAAAGAGATGCTGGGGACGCTGGTAAAAAGGATGGATGAAATGGAGAAAAAATTAGAGGAAGTGAGGAAACGGATGGAGAGAAGGTGCATAGACACAGAACAGAGGATGGAGAAAAGGGACGAAGACATAAAACAGATGCTGTTGGACCAGGGCAGAGATCTAGAGAGAAAGCTGGAAGAACAACGCAGAGCGATGGCTGCAGACCTGGACCAGTTTAAGGAGGTGATGCAAGCACACTAGAAGCTGGGGGATGAAATGGAGAAAAACCTCCAGGAGACTAGGGAGAGTGTGACAAAGAAGATAGAAGGAGTGGAAAACTACATGGAGGGACAGATAACAGAGATGAAAAGAATGGCCCAAGACCAATCCACCATGATACAATACTGGCAACTGGAGTCCGCCATCAGATTTAGGGGATGGAAAGAGACAACAAACGAAACCCAAGAAGACCTGCGTAGAATCTTTATAGGGGCCCTGGCAGCATTTCTGGGAAGGCAACCCGAAAGTATCGAGTGGCAATTCAACAGAGTCTACAGAGTCAACTCAAGGGCGGCAGCAGTCAGGAACCTACCAAGGGATGTGGTCATCCACTTTACAACCAAGGAGTTCTGGAACCTTATCTCCGTAACATCCTACCACAAAAGCTTATACATAGAGGAGCAGGAGGTGAAGATATTGAAAGAGATCCCCCAGACGATGCTGCGAGACAGAAAGAGCTACAAGTTCCTGACCGACGAACTGAGACTACGCACTCTGCGATACCGATGGGAAGCCCCTACGGGGATCTCACTGTACTATAAAAATAAAAGATACTACCTGAACTCGGTCCAAGAAGCCAGAGAATTCCTTGCAAAGGAACTGACGTCGGATGGACCTCAATACACCACGAGAGAAGAAGCAAAAGGGCCAACGGAACGACAGATGGACGCAGGAGCAAGAGAAAGGAAAGGACCAATTCGAGACACGACGACACAGAGGACAGAAAGCAACAACAGAAAGGGAACAGGACAGACTGCAGAGGGCAGGACAACAAGATCCACCACCAAACGCACGGAGCAGCACGACACGACCCCTCTACGCAACTTGAGCACCAACCTGGATACCATGGGAACGAGACCAAAGAAGAACGCAAGAGATAGAACAGATGCGGTCTTGCAAGAGTATCATGAAACCGACGATGACAACTAAATACTTGACATGGAACGTTAACGGACTAAACTCCCCACAGAAAAGGAGAAAGATATTTCACTACCTGTATCAAGGAAGAAACGACATAATTTGCCTACAAGAAACACACATCAGAGCAGCAGACCAGAAATACTTAATCAACAACAGACTAGGCACACATTTTGTCGCAGCAGCGCCATGAAAAAAGAACGGGCTTGTTATATACGTGAAGAAACATATAATCGCTAAGCTAATAGAGTCGGACTCCCAGGGTAGATACCTAGCAATCGAAGTGACACAGGACGACAAGAAAATTCTAGTGATGGGCATATATGCACCAAATCAACAACAAGGAAAATTCTACAAAAAGATACACAAGAAGTTAATACAACTCAACTACAGATCATGTATTATCCTGGGAGACTGGAACGGGGTCATAGAGATTGCCCTAGACAAGAAGAAAACAAAACCTAACCCACAGAAGCATTCTAAGTTGCCTAAATCCTTCTTCGACATGAAGGAAGACCTTGTACTGACAGACGTCTGGAGGGAACGGCACGGCAAAGAGCAAGAATTCACCTTTTTCTACGACAGGCATCAATTATTTTCCAAAATTGACTTCATCCTGGCA
Organism: Bothrops alternatus; assembly: GCA_034064705.1. Taxonomy (NCBI): domain Eukaryota; kingdom Metazoa; phylum Chordata; class Lepidosauria; order Squamata; family Viperidae; genus Bothrops; species Bothrops alternatus. The sequence goes on from JARGCV010000009.1 coordinate 15,726,277, forward strand.
TCTAGTGACTTGCTAGTCCGCCTCAACACTGTGTCAATCCTACCCAAAGTACTAACGGACCATAACCCGGTAGGGATGGAATTAAGACAGGATCGGAAATCAAAGAGATCCTGGAGAATTAATGAAAACCTGTTTAGACACGAGAAAGAGGTGGTGGAATGCAAAAATGCCATGAAGGAATTCTTTAGTATAAATATGGACAATGAAACACCCATTGAAATGATTTGGGACGCTAGCAAGGCATTTATGCGCGGGATCCTCATGAATATGAACGCCAGGCACCGACGCAAACAAGAACGAAAAAGAAAGGAACTAGAGGAGGAGATAAATAAACAGGAACAATTATTAATAAAAAGACCGGAGGACAAAGCCACAAAAGAAGGAATTAAGATATGCTGATAGCGGACCAAGTAGCAAGGAATATACAATATGCAAAACACAAGACATTCTGTAGCACCAACAAACCGGGTCGGTGGCTGGCTTACATGATAAGAAAGAAACAGAAAGCCCGCATAATTGAAAAGATAGAGTACAAAGGCAAGGAAGAATTCAAACAGGAAACCATTAAGAAAGCTTTCACCGAGTTCTACTCACAGCTATACGCTGAGGAAAGATACAGGACAAAGAGATAGAAAAGTTTCTACAAAACGAAAAATTAATGGTACTCACCGATACACAACAAGATGCCCTGAACGCCCCAATCACGAAGGAGGAAATACACTCAGCGATCAAACAACTGAAAAAAGGAAAATCACCCGGGACGGACAGGATAACAGCTACCTATTACAAGCATCTCCAAGAGGAAATGATAGAACCCCTCAGAAAGCTATTTGTCAACATACAAGAAGGAGGCCAAGTCGCACCCTCCTGGAAAAAGCCTACATTTCTCTAATCCCCAAAGAGGGAAAAGATAATGCACAACCGGCTAACTATAGGCCCATCTCACTATTGAACACAGACTAAAAACTCTTCACAAAAGTGCTGGCCAACAGATTAATGACTATACTACAAAAAATAATTCACCCGGATCAAACGGGGTTTATACAAGGACGTCAGATGAAAACCAAGGTGAGACAGCTGCTGAACATAATAGAGTACTTGGAAAGGCACAACCAGGTACCTGCTACCCTCATGTTTGTGGATGCAGAAAAAGCCTTTGACAGACTGAATTGGCCATTCCTGACGAACCTAGCCCGGGGGATGAAAATGGGAAAGCAGTTCCTCAACTCCATAATAGCAATCTACCAGAAACAAATGGGCCAGATCATTGTGAACGGCGAACTAACAGACCCATTCAACATAGAAAGAGGCACGAGACAGGGCTGTCCGCTGTCACCACTGTTATTTGTCTTAACGATGGAGATTCTGCTGAACAAGATAAGAGCAGCAGAGGACATAAAGGGCATACAGATTGGAAAACAGGACTACAGACTGTGTGCCTTTGCAGACGACCTACTGGTGACAGTATCGCAACCAGTACAATCAACAAGGAGTTTGATGGAGATAATGAAAGACTATGGCAAGGTATCAGGTTTTAAAGTTAACATATCAAAAACGAAGATGCTAGTTAAAAATCTAGACAACAAAGCAAAACAGGACTTGGAAGGAATAACAGGTTGTGAAATAGTTAAGAAAGTTAAATACCTGGGAGTGGAGATAGAAACAACGAATGCGAAATTATACAAAAATAACTATGAGGTGCTGTGGAACAAGATAGAAGCAGATCTGGAGAGGTGGAAAACACTACGACTATTCTTGCTGGGCAGGATAGCAGCAGTAAAGATGAACGTCCTGCCAAGATTTCTATTTCTCTTCCAAATGCTACCCATACTCAAAAAGGATGACGACTTGGACAATTGGCAGAGGGGCATCACCAGATTCATTTGGGATGACAAGAGACCGAGGGTGAAACTATAAATTATCCAGGACACAAGGAAGAGAGGGGGACTAAAAATGCCTAATCTAAAGCTATACTACTATGCAGCGACGTTGGTGGCGGTGAGTGACTGGATCAATATGACGAATGACAGAATACTGAATGTTGAAGGGCATGGTCTACTATTCGGCTGGCACGCATACCTAGTATACGACAAAAAGGCAGACAGGAACTTCAAGGAGAACCCACTACGAATCCCATTGTTATGGGTCTGGAAGAAATATAAACACCTACACGACAAGATTCCCATCTGGACGATCCCCGGACACGCAATAGGGGATATAAACACATCCCAAGGGCAAGAAGTGGTGCCCTACAGTAAACTTGTACTGGGAGAAGAAAATGGGTTCTCCTTGAAACCCCAAGCAATGCTAGCGAACAAAGGAATAGGAAGTACTTGGCTTTCATATATACAACTGCAATCAAGGTGGCATAAAGATAAGAAGAAGGGTTTCTCCCAGACCGACGAGAACCTAATTGAACAGATTAGAGAACAGGGAATCATGCACATCAAACGAGTGTACAGCATTCTGATAGAAATGGACTCTGAAACCGAGCTAGTCAAGAACTGTATGATAAAGTGGGGACAAGACTTTGGGCATTCTATCACCATGGACACGTGGGAGAAAATCTGGGTGAGAAATGTAGAATTCACGAAATCGCAACACTTAAGGGAAAACTTCTACAAGATGTTCTATAGGTGGCACCTCGACCCGAAAAAACTATCACTCATCTATCCAGACTCCCAGCCCAAATGCTGGAGGTGTGGTGACGGGGAGGCTACCTACTTTCATGTATGGTGGACATGCAGAAAAATCAAAGCCTTCTGGAGGAAGATATGGTGGACACTCCAAACCATTTTCAAAAAGCGTATTGAATTTCTACCTCAGGTGTTTTTGTTAGGGATAACAAAGGACTGCACTACCTCAGAGACGAGCTTATTTCTGAACTTGATCACAGCAGCCAGATTGTTGGTGGGACAATACTGGAAGAACCCAGAAATACCGCCTATGGAAGAATGGACTGTGAAAGTAACAAATTTGGCGGAAATGGCGAAAATATCGGCATACTTGAAAGATCGCTCAAATGAACAATATTTGACAGACTGGAAACAGTGGATAGACTATATACAAGAGAAACACCAATCAAACAAAATGCACCTGGCGTTTAGTTGAGGCTCGACATAAAGAGGGAAGAATGTTCACCAAATCAAATGTTTACAAAGACTAACACCTAATGTTGAATGTCTATGTTATATGACGAAAGCCTCTTAATATGATCTTATACTTAATGTTAGTTGCCTTAATAATGACAAAGCGGATTGAATTTCTGCCTCAGGTTATGAAACTTCTACCTCAGGATCCTTGGTTAGGGAATATAAAAGATTGCACTATTACTGAGACGAAGTTAATTCAGAAGCGCGAATGAACAATATGTGATAGACTAGATATAGTAGATAAACCATATACAAGATTTACCTCAGGTTATTAAACTTTTATCTCAGGATTTTTGGTTAGGGACCATAAAAGATTGTACTAATACTAAGATAAATAATATGTGATAGACTAGAAACTGTGGATAGACTATAGAAAAGAGAAACGCCAATCAAATAAATCGTAACAGGCATATAGATGAGGCTTGATGTGAGGAGTGTAAAATGTTTACCAAACCAGACGTTTACAAAGATTAATACCTAGCGATGTATACCAGGTGCTATGATGATCGATACATACTATGATTTTATGTTCAATGCTGACTGTTTTAATAAAAGAATTTATTTAAATTTATATACCCATAAAAATGTTTGTAGAGTAGGAATTTTGTGAGATTTACCTCTCAGCCACAATGCTATTTCACTGAAAATCTGCTAAATGTAAATTTGAAAAAAAAAATTATGCAAACTTTGCATTCATAAATTTCTCATTTCGTAGTATGTTTTAAATGACAGTTCATTTTATACACTTCCTGTAATACAACATAAGGAAACGGTGTTCTCAAAATTACAGCTTTCAAGTCTTCGTCCCTCACCAAGATACAAAAGACAAGAATAGTAACAAAGCAACTCTAACAAAAGATACACTAGAAGTGCCCAATTGAATTGGGATCCATCAGATTTAAGATTTATTATTTTGCGTGACTTCAAGCAAATCAAAAGAAGCAAGAGATGAATTGAAATAAAAGTGCAAACTATATAACCGAGTGGGACATAGATAAAAAATCAAGCAAAGAGCAGAAATATGCAAACTAATTATCCTCTGAGATAGCATGAACACTTGGATATTCCTGCAGGATAGAAACTGAAGCTGAAAGAAAAAGAGATAGCAGAAAATTGAGGTCACACAAAACAATGCTTTGTCTAGGAATGTATTCTGAGTTTAAGTAGTGCAACAATATTACCTTTAATGTTCTTAATTTTAGATTTTATTTCCATGAACTACCACATTAAGATTAATCCTCTGTATTCTTAGTCTAACAGGAGTGAAAAATGTATTCTTTCTGCAACAGGCCAGTGAATAAGGAAGCATCCCAAACAGGAAATCAGCAACAGAAACTTTCCCCAGCAATTCTTTACCAACTACTACCGGTATTTTGTTAGTTATAGCAAGATAAACCAGAATAGCAAAGAGATAACCCTGTCACATTCAGCATCAAGATGTTGATGTTAAAACATTTCCAGAGGTAGCTTTATAAATCCAATCAAATAGAAATTGAACATTCCATTATTCCTGTTCTTAATATTTTACTGTTCCTGAAATAATTATTATACAATAGTTTACCAAAATTTAGAAATATGATTTTTGGGGTCTTCCAAGTATGAGTAGTTTGGAGATATATGGTTCAAATTTGGCTACAATTTTTTTACCGTTATTTGTAATTACTTTTATGGCCATTTTGTGACTGGCATGCCCTCCCTTGGTAGTTGTTTTAGGGCAGGGGTTCTCAACCTTGGCAACTTTAAGACTTGTGGACTTCAACTCCCAGAATTCCTCAGCCAACAAAGCTGGCTGAGGAATTCTGGGAGTTGAAGTCCACAAGTCTTAAAGTTGCCAAGGTTGAGAACCCCTGTTTTAGGGTCTTCCACGTACCCATGCTGATATGTTTTTCTCCTGTGCCCAAGAGAGAAAGAAGCAGAGAACATAGATCGTAGAATAATAGGGTTAGAAGGGACCTTGGAGGTCTTCTAATCCAACCCCTTGCTCAATTAGGAGACCCCATACTATTCTGGAAAAATGGCTATAATTTCTTTTTGAAAACTTCTAGTGATGCAGCACCCACAACCTCTGGAGGCAAGCCATTGCACTGATTAATTGTTCTCACTGTTAACTTAACTGATGCTTTTACAACATACAATATTATCAAATATTAAAGGCTTGAAACTTTTGGTGAAATATAAAGGCTCTGGATCTTGTATCAAATTACATTTAAAAGAAGTTTTTATGAGCAGTCATTGATTAGAGTTCTTTCAGTTTAAAACGCTGCTAACTAGGCCACTGCAGATGATTTGGAAAAATACTCCAATTTTGCAGCAGTTCTATTCAGTTAGTGGAAATATAATCCTACTGTCTTCCATGCAACTGAAATGAAGGGTTAATAAAGCAGCACATGCTATACATCTCAAGGATGTTCAACATCTAACTAGAAGGTTGCTAATTTATATGGTAATTAGTAATAACTAGAGAGAGAAGAGAAAAACAAAAAAAATGAAATAGGTCAATAAGAATATTTAAAAAAAGATTAAATAAGATATCTATTAAATAAGATATCAGTGGCATAAAGAAATAAGTCTGGAAGGTGATGTTTCTATGCATTGTTACACACTACTCAACTCCCAGCAACCTTATCTTTTTTTTAAATTTATTTTATTAAAACCATCAACATTAAACATAAGATCATATTAAAAAGCAATTATCATATAACCTGCAATACAACTCTAAGGATCAGTCTTTGTAAACGTCTGGTTTAGCAAACAATCCTCACTCCTCACGTCCAGCCTCAGCTATACGCCTGATACATCCTATTTGATTGGTGTTTCTCTTATATATGGTCTGTCTACTGTTTCTAGTCTATCACCTGTTGTTCATTCGAGCTTTAGAAGTAAATTTGTCTCAGTAGTAGTGCAATCTTTTATGATCCCTAACAAAAGATCCTGAGGTAGAAATTCAGTATCCTGAGGTAAAAATTCAGTACGCCTTTCCAATATTAAAGCAATCAACATTAGATCTGGGCTCATATTAATAAGCTGTCCTCATAAGACCTGAAAATACAGCTCTTGTATATGGTCTATCTACTATATCTAGTCTATCACATATTGTTCATTCGCGCTTCAGAATTAACTTCGTCTCAATAATAGTGCAATCTTTTATAATCCCTAACAGAAGATCCTGAGGTAGAAATTCAATAACCTGAGTTAGAAATTCAATCCGCTTTTTCAATATTAAAGCAAACAACATTATGCATAAGATCATATTAAGAGGCAATCATCATATAACATAAAATACAACATTAGGTATTAGTCTTTGTAAACGTCTGGTTTGGTGAACATTCTTCACTCTTCACGTCGAGCTTCAACTGTACGCCAGATACATTTTGTTTGATTGGTGTTTCTCTTGTATATAGTCTATCCACTGTTTCCAGTCTGTCAAATATTGTTCATTTGAGCGATCTTTCAAATATGCCGATATTTTCGCCATTTCCGCCAAATTTATTACTTTCAAAGTCCATTCTTCCATAGGTGGTATTTCTGGATTCTTCCAGTATTGTCCCACCAACAATCTGGCTGCTGTGATCAAGTTCAGAAATAAGCTCGTCTCTGAGGTAGTGCAATCTTTTATGATCCCTAACAAAAAAACCTAAGGTAGAAAGTCAATACGCTTTTTGAATATAGTTTGGAGTGTCCACCATATCTTCCTCCAGAAGGCTTTGATTTTTCTACATGTCCACCATACGTGAAAGTATGTAGCCTCCCCATTGCCACACCTCCAGCACTTGGGCTGGGTGTCTGGATAGATGTATGATAGTTTTTTCGGGTCTAGATGCCACCTGTAGAACATCTTGTAGAAGTTTTCTCTTAGCTGTTGCGCTTTCGTGAATTCTACATTTCTCACCCAGATTTCCTTCCACGTTTCCATCGTGATCGGATGTCCAAAGTCTTGTTCCCACTTTACCATACAGTTCTTGATTAGCACCGTTTCACAGTCAATTTCTATTAGTACCCAGCAACCTTATCTTAATTCACAGATAAACCACACAGAACAAGATCAAGAAAGGGATCTTGGGGTTTTGGTGGACAGCTCGATGAAGATGTCAACCCAATGCGCAGCAGCAGTAAAAAAAGCAAATTCCATTCTTGGCATGATTAGGAAGGGAATCGAAAATAAGTCAGCAAGGGTTGTATTGCCTCTGTACAAATCGATGGTGAGACCACACTTGGAGTACTGTGTACAGTTCTGGTCACCGCACCTCAAGAAGGATATAATGGAACTGGAAAAGGTGCAAAAAAGGGCAACAAGAATGATCAAGGAAATGGAGCGCCTCCCTTATGAAACCAGATTGCAACGCCTTGGTCTCTTCAGCCTTGAAAGACGGCGTTTAAGGGGTGACTTGATCGAAGTGTATAAAATCATGCATGGGATAGAAAATGTGGATAGAGAAAAATTCTTTTCTCTATCACACAATACCAGGACAAGGGGGCACTCCCTAAAGCTTATAGCTAAGAAAGTGAGGACAAATAAAGGGAAATATTTCTTCACCCAGAGGGTCGTTGATTTATGGAATTCACTTCCTGCAGGGGTCGTGACAGCTGTCAGCCTTGACAGCTTCAAGGCAGGGCTAGATAGATTCATGGATGCAAAGTGTATTGGTGGTTATTAAAACAGATGTCCATGTGCCGCCTCTATGTTGGTTGAGGCAGGCAGGATTCCCTTGAGTACCATTTGTTTGGGGGTCAAGGGAAAGGGAGGGTTTTGCCTTCTCTTTCTGCTCAAGATCCCCATGTACATTTGGTGGGCCACTGTGTGACACAGAATGCTGGACTCGATGGGCTTTGGCCTGATTCAGCATGGCTCTTCTTATGTTCTTATGTTCTTAATAAAATAATGCAATGATAAAAACAAAGAACAAAATATGTCCAAACCATACAACAATCAAAGCAAATCCATTCTACCCAGAAGATAATATACAATTGTTTAATATCAAAACCACTGGCATTCTAATGATATAACAACTCCACAAAACTGGCTTATTCTTGAGTGCCTCTGAACGCACATCAGGTAAAAAAAATTTCTGTAGACTAGCCAGAACAATTTGACAACAGAAGACGATTAAATCTAAATGTCAAGCTTTATAAAAAGGGCAACACGATAAAACACGAGCAACAGACTCCATTTCACCCAGCACAATCTCCTGGGGTAAAAGGTCTTCCATCTATACCACCCCTGTACGAACAAGGGAAAGATTCCAGTCATTGTGAAGGTCAATATCAGAAACATTGGCTTTCAATGCGAGGTTGGCTGCTCTAACCTTAGTGAATTTAGCTATTGAACTGCGAGGCCATGTTTTCTAAGTTGACTTCAGTGACATTTTTCAAGCTAAGGAGAGTCAGAACAGCCAAAGAGCTTTCTATTGAAATAAATTTAGTTTGTTGAAATAAGGCCTCACTCTAAAGACAACCAAGGGTTGGGAATCTTCTAGGATGCTCAGAAAATAGATGTTATTTTTTTCTATTGGACTGCTTCAGTGAAGATCAAATCAAATCAAATCAACCTTTATTGTCAAAGTGCAACATGTGTACAATGAGAATGGCTGAGCCTCTCTTCGTACACCCCCCCCAACACAACTCACAGTGACAACAAACCCACCATCTTATTACACCATGTGAACTTATTGCACAATGTGCCGGCCCCGCAAATCTATCATACATGGAGTTATTTCCCATTCAGGAGTCTGACAGCCCATGGGTAGAAACTGTTCTTCAGCCTGCTGGTGCGGCTGGCTATGCTTCTATATCTCCTATCCAATGGTAGGAGAGTAAAGAAGTGCCGACCAGGGTGTGAGTCATTCCTGAGGGTTTTCCTCACTCTTCTAAGGCAGTGTGCCCTAGTGATGTCGTCTAGTGGTATCAGGGGACAGACCACGATGTTTTGTGCTATGCTCACCACCCTCTGTAGTGTCTTTCTATCCGCAGCTGTCAAGCCAGCATACCATACTATAATACAGTGTGAGAGGACACTTTCTATAGTGGACCAGTAAAAGAAAGTCATCAGTCGTTGTTCCACTTTGTTCTTTCGCAAGACCCTAAGGAAGTGGAATCTCTGTTGGGCCTTTCTGGCCACCTGAGTTGTGTTGATTTTCCAGGTGAGAGCTTTGCTAAGGTAGACTCCCAGGAATTTAAAGGAGGAAACCCCTCCATGTAAAGTGGGATGGGTTCCTCTCTTTTCTTCCGGAAGTCTAATACCATCTCCTTTGTCTTGCCGATGTTCAGGTGCAAGTTATTTTCTAGACACCATGAGGTTTTTATACCTCCCCCCTGGTCACTGTTTTATCTCCACCTGTAATAAGACCCAATACGGTGGTATCATCTGCAAACTTAATGATCACAGTAGATGGGTCAGATGATACACAATCAGGTGTGTACAATGAATACAGGTAGGGACTAAGCACACAGCCCTGTGGCGAGCCAGTGCAAACCTTCAGGGAGGTAGATGTGACAGACCCGACCCTCACTGTTTGTGGCCAGTCCCACAGAAAGTCTTTGATCCAGTCCCAGATGGAGGGGGGAAAATTCAAGTCAGTCAGCTTTTTGATAAGGATGCTCGGCGGCGTCAGTCTACCTATTCCCCCTATAGGCAAACTGATGCTTGTCAAAGTCCATTGGGAGGCATGTCCTAAGGCTGCTGTTCTCAACCTGTGGGTTGCGACCCCTTTGGGGGTCGAATGACCCTTTCACAGGGGTCACCTAAGACCATCGGAAAACACATATTTCCGATGGTCTTAGGAACCGAGACACCGCTCCTCTATCCATCTCCACACGGCTTCAAGCTGGGGGCCGTTGCAGCGCCGGATTCGTTTCATCGAGCATCTCCTAAGGGAGGCTGCGCTGCTTCGCAGCTCTTTCCACGGAGGAGGCTGAACTAAGTTCTGCCGGCGCTGTTGCCCTCTTGGCTCTCTCTCTCTCTCCCTCTCCCCGCCTGGGCGGAACCGGCGGAGCAGCCTTCCTGCCCCCCCTCCCCGGCCAACTGGAGCCAGGCAGGTCGGTGACCTTCGGAAGTGAGGCAAGGACAGGCGAGGTGCGCTGAGCTCCGGGTGCGGCAGCTGAGTGGGCGGCATCGGTACGCGCTTGGAGAGCCCTTAGGGTTGGGGGTCACCACAACATGAGGTCACCATGGCAACCATGGACCTGACCCAAGTAGTGCTGGGTCCGACGCATTAGGGTGGGCGCACCCCGGATATGGTTTTCCTTTCGGAACAGTTGGGTAATGATCTGGTTTTAAGGGGCTTAGATATCTTGCCTTTGTCATGGACTGATCATTTTCTGCTACGACTGAATTTTATGGCCCCAATCCTTCCCCGCAGGGAGGCGGAACCGATTAGGTGGTTCCGCCCCAGATGCCTGATGGATCCAATTGGTTTTCAGACAGCGCTTGTGGAATTACTGAGCTCGTTCATCCATTATTCGGCGGAGTCCCTGGTAGCGGCATGGAATTTGGCCGCGAAGGGGGCTATTGACCGGATTGCGCCCTTGCGACCTCTCCGTGGTGCTGGCCTCAGGAGGTCTCCTTGGTTTACTGAGGAGCTCAGGGGGATGAAGCGCCATAAAAGACGTCTAGAGAAGCGATGGAGACGAAGTAGGTCCGGATCTGATCGAACCAGATTGAGCTCATTTATTAGAGCCTATTTGAAGGCGATTAAGGTGGCAAGATCTTTGTATCTTTCCGCTTTGATCGCGTCTGCGGAATCTTGCCCAGCCACCCTGTTTAGGGTGACCTGGTCCCTCCTTAACCCGAGGGGTCTGGGGCCTCCCTTGCAGGGTAGCGCCGAGGACTTTAACAACTTTTTCACAGACAAAGTAGCTCAGATCCGGGCTGACCTAGACTCCAATTGTATAGCAGAGTCGACTGATAATGATTCAGTCGAGGGGTCAGGGGCATGCTCTTGTCCGGTCATCTGGGGCGAATTTGAGACTGTTACTCCTGATGAAGTGGACAGGGCCATTGGAGCGGTGAGTTCCGCCACCTGTTTGTTGGACCCGTGTCCCTCCTGGCTGGTTTCTGCTAGCAGGGAGGCAACACGTACCTGGATCCAGGAGATTGTCAACGCTTCTTTGAGGGAGGGGTCCTTCCCGGCTCCTTTGAAGGAGGCACTCGTGCACCCCCTCCTCAAGAAGCCTTCCCTGGATCCAGCAATTCTCACTCACTAACTATCGTCTGGTCTCTAACCTCCCCTTTGTGGGGAAGGTTATTGAGAAGGTGGTGGCACTTCAACTCCAGCGGTCTCTGGAGGAAGCCGATTATCTGGGGCCTTTACAGTCCGGGTTCAGGCCCAGCTACAGCACCAAAACTGGTCGCTCTGATGGATGATCTGTGGCGGGCCTGGGATGGAGGCCAGTCCTCTGTCCTGGTGCTTCTTGACCTCTCAGCGGTGTTTGATACCATCGACCATAGTATCCTTCTGTGACGGTTGGGGGGAATAGGAGTGGGGGCACCGTGTTACGGTGGTTCTCCTCCTATCTTTCTGGTCGGTCGCAGTCGGTGTTAGTGGGGGTCAGAGGTCCACCTCTAGGTCACTCCCTTGTGGGGTGCCTCAGGGGTCGGTTCTCTCCCCCCTACTTTTTAACATCTACATGAAACCGCTGGGAGAGATCATTCATCGGCATGGAGTGAGATACCATCAGTATGCTGATGATACTTAGGTGTACATTTCCACTCATGCCCAAATCAGTGAAGCAGTTGAGGTGATGTGTTGGTGTCTGGAGGCTGTGAGGGTCTGGATGGGCGCTAACAGATTGAGGCTCAACCCTGACAAGACTGAGTGGCTGTGGGTGATGCCTCCCAAGGACACTTCTATCTGTCCTTCCATTACTCTGGGGGGGGTGAATCTATAAACCCCTCAGAGAAGGTCCGCAACTTGGGAGTCCTCCTCGATCCACAGCTGACATTGGATCATCATTTGTCGGCTGTGGCGAGGGGGGCATTTGCCCAGGTTCGCCTGGTGCACCAGTTGCGTCCTTACTTGGATCGGGAGTCTCTCCTCACAGTCACACATGCCCTTGTCACCTCGATGATCGACTACTGCAACGCTCTCTACATGGGGCTACCCTTGAAGAGTGTTCGGAGACTACAATTAGTGCAAAATGCAGCTGCGCGAGCAGTTGTGGGCCTTCTGTGTTGTGCCCACATTTCACCAACACTCCGCATGCTGCATTGGTTGCCTATTGGTCTCCGAGCCCAATTCAAGGTGTTGGTTATCACCTATAAAGCCCTTCATGGCATGGGACCAGGATACTTACGGGACTGCCTTCTGCCACATACTTCTCTACGACCGGTGAGAGCGCACAGGGTCGGCCTCCTCCGGGTCCCGTCAGCGAAACAATGTCGTTTGGCGGGCCCTAGGGGGAGGACCTTCTCTGTTGTGGCGCCCGCCCTCTGGAACCAACTGCCTCCTGAAGTCCACGTTTCTCCGACTCTCCCGGCCTTCTGGAAAAATCTAAAAACTCATCTTTGCCGGCAGGCCTGGGGATTACTGTGGTTGATTGTTGAATTGAATGTGTGTTTTTTTAATTGTTTTTTTAGATAGATTTGTTTGGGTTTTTTATGGTACTTCAACTTATATATATGTTGTTAGCCGCTCCGAGTCCCTTGGAGAGGAGCGGCATACAAACCCAAATAAAATAAATAAATAAAATAAATAAACTGTATTAAAGGGTCACAGCATTAGGAAGTTGAGAACCACTGTCCTAAGGTGTCAGAGAACCAGTCTTTCGAAGCATTTCATCACTACAGACGTTAATATGATAGATCTGTAGTTGTTTAGGCAATGAATTGCTGTTTTCTTCAGGACTGGGACAATGGTGGCTGCTTTCAAGCATGATGGAACACAGGCCGTTTGCAGGAAGATGTTAGAGATCCTTGTCAGGACCCCTGCTAATTGATCGGCACAATTCTTTACCACTATTCCCAGCACCCCATCTGGGCCTGCAACTTTGCTGGAATTCACAGCCTTCAATACAGCTTTCACTTGATGTTCTTATAGGGCTGTGGTGGTGAACCTATGGCATGCGTGCCACAGGTGGCATGCAGAACCCCACCTGTGGACACGTGCACCGTTGCCCCAGTCCTAGGCCTTCAGCTGGGTTTTATAAAACCTTTTCACTTTAGGCCTCCGCCACCATGTGCAACAAAAAAAATGTTCAATCAATCAATTTCAACTTCTCTCGGGAAAAAAAAGATCTTGCAAAGTTGTAATTGATTAATTGAACCTTTTAGTCCCATCCAGTCTACCGTTACCACCATAGCACGCCCACGCAATTGGCCACACCCATCCAATAGGCCATGCCCACCTGGCACCCGACGATACATAAGTGGGTTTTGGGTTGCAGTTTGGGCACTCGGTCTCTAAAAGGTTCGCCATCACTGTTATAGGGTGAGTGGCTGGAAATCAGAAGGCCGGCAAGCAGAGACTACGGGATCTGGTCCTTTCACCTCATAGTGAGCAAAAAAGATGTTCAACTCCTCCACCAACAAGGCATCAGCATTGACCGTGTTTCTCGTGTTGCCCTTATAGTTAATTAGGTGCTGAAGTCCCTGCCATACTTGCTTCGGGTTGTTATCTGCTAGGTGGTTCTCCACCTTATGTTTATATTGTTGTTTTGCCATCTTAATGCCTCTTCTAAGGTTTGCCCTGGCCTCTCTATATGTATCCCTGTCCCCTGCCTCAAAGGAGAATCCCGGGCTCTCAGAAGTGTCCGTACCTCTGCAGTCATCCAGCGTTACAATTCCTGTAGACTCTGATGCACTTTTCCATTGTCACACTATCAGTGCACACTTTGATGTAAGAGAGTACGGCATCAGTGTATTCAGTGGGCATGAGATGTGTGTTAAAGCAAATCTGGGAGCTATATTACTGGGAGCTATTAAGAGCAATGGTCACATAGTTACTTTCAGCCTCTACTGCCTGCAAAATACAGGATTGCACTGGCAGGTTTACGAGCTAGGAACTTTTCATTATTCTTTCCAAAACTGCAAATGCCTGGAAGTTTATTCCTAGAAATTTAAAGATCTTAGTTTGCTGGATACTAGTACTGTTTATTTGATAACAATAAATATGGCTATGCCTTTTACTGAAGAACACTAGAATGATTATCTTTCCCCTTCAAAATGAAAGTTATTTAGGTTCACTTGAGTATGGAGCAAATCTGCATAATGGAGAACTGAGAAAGGTTCATTAGCCAATTTGAGTGGATGGAATTCAGTGTGTTTTAGAGCTTGGATTATGGAGTTTACGTAAGAATTAAATAGGAGAGGAAGAAACAGATAACCACTCCACTCATTTTTCATTGGGAATTAGCACTAAGAGACATCCTGGACAGAATCTTCATAGGTTTCCATTCAATCAGAGGCTACTAGTTTGATGCAAAGCCCATCACTCAGAAGTAAGTCAAACATCACGTTAAACTGAAAACAGTGTTATATCAGGTTCCTTTTGGATGATATGCACATTTTTCACACAAAGTGTAGTAGAACTAGGGGAATGATAAAAAATGGATCTATCTGTTCAAAAAAATCTAGGTGACTCCTTAATCAGAATCTTATTATGAGCCAGCCAGTCAAGCAATTTCAAATGTAGGCATCTGGAGTACAGTTTACTAATTGTAATTAGGAAAATAACTGAGTATTAATTAGCTGGATCAAAATTAACTTTTTTTTGAATGAATTGTTATTGACTAGGGTCAATTCTTCAAGATCTAGCAAGCAGCAGGCCCACTAGTTGGAATTTATCTTTAGTAATTCAGCCGCAAACAAATCCTTTCTGAATGCCTTACTATGTTACAACTGGAGGATCAGTGTGAATGTCTGCAAGGATTATGAAAGGCCAATCTGCTTTTAGGATAGCTTTAGAAGGACTGAATCATTTAGTTCATCGCTGAATGAGGAAATGCTTTAAAATGATTGATCTTCAGAAGTAATTTACCTAGATCCAACTTAACCCCTTTAGAAAAGAGTAGATTATCATGCTGAGAAGTTCATAACCATGACCATTTGGACGATCATACCAATTATAACACTGCTTCTGGGTTTTTTTTAATTTTAAAATATATTTATAACTTTTTTTAAAAAATCAAATACTAATTTTTTGAACTGATTATCATTATTGGCTAAATAAGCTCTGTAATGTTAACTAACCTAAATTGGCCCTAACACAATCTTGATCAAACCACAACTTGAGTATGGGTTAGATTCTCATATTCTTCACTGGAGCTTTAGAAATTAATATTTTCTGAATTATGAAGACTATTTGATGAAATCTAAATCATACTTCTGAGACATTCTTCCAGTAAAGGTTAACTGGCACAAGAGGGTGGCTCTAAAATAGCTAAAACATCATCATAATACTATTTCCAGCTCTTTAGAGACACTAATTTAACATAATCATTATTGAGACCAATTATTCATTGATAATAATTATTTGTAACTTTGTGTTTAAAGCACTTTTGTTCATTTTCTAATTGCATTTTACACACATGATCTAAGTTGTGTATTAATACTAAATGAGATGTATTATCATTAAAAAGTCTAGTACATATCTGAATGTTTATGCATGCTAGAAAACATGGGAATTAAAGTCCAATAAGTTTGGAAAGAAAAATATATAAATTAATACCAGATCAATCTCCAAAACTGAATTTTTCCTTACCTGTTGTTGTTTCATTATGTGATGCAGTTCCATTGTCATGAAATGCTTCGGAATGTAGAAAATTAATGGAAATTAGCAATATTGAACAAAAATATTCCATCTTGGATCTGTCAAAGAAACAATAAGTAATTAAATAAATCTGAAACAATATTTTGAAAACCTTAACAGAATAATTTCCCTCACATTTATTAGAGAAATTAATTTAATTTACTATTAGAATAAAAAATGTATTCTGTCTCCAGTGGTCTTTTTACTTTTGTCTAATTGCTAGTTCATTTGCCAGATCTAAAGATTTGTGTTGTTTCATGAAAATATACGAAAGAAAAAAATACTTTTTTGATGCTGCTTAGTTGATGCGTTTTCTTTAACCAACTCATTTCTCCCTTTTAAAGGATCCTATCGGTCCAACTCAAACACAACTTTCTCAGACTTCCTATCCTCTTGGTCCATTCAATCTTCTTTCATATATTTCTTTTGTGATTTGTTCCTAATCATTCTGTTTATCACCCAATCACATCAACATATTTCTTCCTTAGAATATTTCATATCCTAACCTCCATCATTCTACCAGCATTTATTCATGATAAAATTTATGTATTTTCCATCTTCACTTTTCTCTTCATTTCATTTTTTTCTGTCAGACATAATTGTTTGATATATCATGTATGATACTCTACGTAGCCTCATTCAATTTATGTAACATTCTCTAGAAATAATTCAAGTTACCTTGACAAAGGGATTGTCCATACAGAAAAGTATACAGATAACCCCATCTAGCTAAGAATACAGATAAACCCATCTTGCTAAATTTATCACAAGCCTTGCTTTTACATTTATGATACAAACATTTAATAGTCAAAGAGATGTCACAAATCCTTGTCATATTCCTTGCTTGGTTTTGGAATCTTTTACTAATTATTTTTATTTTTTGTAAACGTATACCACAAACACATGCACATACATCTTTAGTCTCTTTCACTTCATTATTCCATTAAGAGTCTGTTTTCTTACTTCCTATTAGCATAAGTCTAAACAATTCCCTGGTACTCTGCAATTTATTCATTCTATTCCAAGCAGCATCTATATCCTTTTTCTTTATGTCCACTTTGCATTCATTCATTCTCCTGGGAAATTATTCTGCTCGGTCTTTCACTTTTACTTTTTTTTCTTATTTCTTTTTATTCCTAAATAAATACAATTTCTTCTATTTATTTGCCCTTAATGGTCTGTCTCTTATCATCCTAACTTATCATCTTTAATGAAGGATGTTTCTCTTGTGCCATTCATTAACACTCCCAATCTTTCATCATTAACAGTTAAATTGATCTACTATAATTCAGTTATGGTTTCAGTTGGTTTCTCTTCTATGTATATGTATGGATAGAAATATTCTTAACTACTTAAATATCTTCCCTGGGAAATGTTCAAAACTAGTTTCGTTTCTAATTTGTTCTTGGATGGCCAATCAATTTTTGTGTACCTTCTTAGCTCTATGCCACACATTCGTTTCACCTAACTCAATATTTTTTTCCTCTGGAATGCATATACAGTATTCAGACTGTTGCTATTTTCTCAAAACTCATTACCCCTGCTTATTGGACCAAAACATACAACTCTCACTAATTTATCAATTCCTTCTTTCATACATATCAAAGTAATCTAATTAATGCCAATTCATATTTTGTGCTATATTTTAGCCTTTCATTCATAATTAAATCTACACATATTTATCCTTTGCACCCCACAAAATGAGAACATTTTAAAATTTATTCTCCTCTCTCTTAGTTTCACAGACACACTATGCATTTTTTTTAAATTTCTTTCATTAATTTATATTATTTAACATTTACTCCTCTGACATTCTGAGTCATAATCTTTTACATGCCATGGTTGTTATTAGCAAGACAACCTAGATACTGATGCCTAACAAAACGTAAGTAAATTTTGTCATAATATTTCTTTGTAAGATGGAGAAGGTGTAAGTTGGGTTTCTGGCTCTAGTTATACCTATGATCACTGTAAGATTCCCTGATGATAATAATAATGACAATACTGGTGTGTACTGGAACATTTTGGTCTGCCTCCCATAATAAGCACAATCAAAACCAAATTATACCCAAGCATAATCATGCTGTTCAATGCAGGCTAGAGTCTAATATGGAGTCTATCTTGGAAAACAACATACTATTGCCTGCATCTCATTAATTAGCATTTAGAAGGCACATCCAATATGCTGACACTGACTCAAGACAGGTTTATGTTGCAGTTATAAATTATATTTGTTTAAGTTCATAGTAATGGTATATGCGTTGTCTGTATACAATACCTGTATGAAGTGATCTTTATATAAACTTTCTATTACTTAATTTACTTACCAAACTATATCATACAGATACTTGTTGCGCTTTGCAAAATATAATTGGCCAACCAAATATAAGTGTGGTACATAGAGTCATTACAGATAGGTACATTTTGTAACCCAAGACACTAATTATTGTAGCATCCAAATGCCAGTATTAATTATATGCTAATTTGGGTGAAGGAAAACATTCAATGCATAATTTAATAAGTGTAAAATTAAACAAAATATGCAAATAGTAAAAAACCTAGTTCCTAGGTCCTCATTTTACCGATTTCAGAAGGATGGAAGGCTGTGAGTTGGTGAGATTCCAACTGCCGAACTGCTGGCATTCGTCAGTCAGCAGAATTAGCCTGCAGTACTGCATTCTAACCACTGCTCTACCACAGCAGTATTAATTACACTAATACAAAAAAGATAGCTTGAACTAATGTGTATAGATTGTGTGATATATATTTATAGAATATTAAGCCACTCAAAACTTCAACAAGATAGATGCACTATCCACTAAAATCACAGCATCTGCAGTATATGTTGAAGGAGCACGCGTCCATGTTTGCATTATCCCAATCAATCAATCAATCAGAACAGAGCTGGAAGTAACCTTGGACTGTCATAAGTCATTTTTTTTCAGTGCCACTGCAACTTTGAAAGGTCACTAAACAAACTGTTGTAAGTTGAGGACTACCTGCATCTCCACAGCCATGTAGAGAGAACCGCTTTTGTGAGAAGTAACCAAACACTAGGATTTTTATTGTATGTGTTCTTTCATACATTGCTGTATACATTTATATAGCGTTGAAAAAAGAAGAGCCTGAGATTCAGAATCAGAATAGAGCTGAAAGGAACTTTGGGGGTCTTTTAATCCAACCCCATGCTCAAGCAGGAGACCCTCTATACCAGGGGTTCTCAACCTTGGCAACTTTAAGACTTGTGGACTTCAACTCCCAGAATTCCTCAGCCAGCTTTTGGCTGAGGAATTCTGGGAGTTGAAGTCCACAAGTCTTAAAGTTGCCAAGGTTGAGAACCCCTGCTCTATACCCTTTTCAGATAGGTGGTTGTCTAGTCTTTTCTTAAAAACGTCCAGTGATGAAACACCCACAACTTTTGAAGGCAAGCTGTTCCCTCAGATTAACAGTGAGGCAAACAGTGAAACGAAGTCAATCAACAGGAAAGCCAGAACCAAAAGTGGTTGTGGATACGAATGTGATTCTTACTTTATTCAGTATGCAACTTACTTATTTATTTTAACTCATTTATATGCCATTCTCTCCACCAGACTCTGGGTGGCTTATAGAACCACATCAATAAACTCTAACTATAAAATCAGCATAAAATTATTCAGCCAGCTAGTCACCCTAATAGCTAAAGCAAGAAATTATAATCTTCAGGGACAACAGCAGCCAACATTCCTTCAACCTATTTTCACTTAAGATTCACTTAAAAGTGAAAAGAACAAAGCCAGCATACCTACAGAGAAACCTTGCTTCTATATACTGCCATTTCTTAGTCAATCCAGGAACAGAGGATCACTAACAGATCTTCCCCAACAGCAGTGTTTGTCAACCATAACAACTTAAAGATGTGGGGACTTTGAGACCCAGAATTTCCCAGACCATTGGCAAAAGAAAGCTCAGGACTGCATAGGTTGGAAACATGCAGAAGAGGCCTTCATCCTGCAGTGGATAGACAATGGCTAAAATGATGATGGTGATGATGATGATGAAGAAGGCAGTTCTTTTAGAAACAAAAACTGGAGTTATGTTAGGATTTATAATAATAATCTCTCTAAATGGTACCTGAAAACCTAATGACACTCAACGTAGTCCTGGATTTAGGACCACAATTAAGCCTAAAATTTCCACTGCTGAGCAAGACAGTTGTTAAGTAAATTTTGCCCCATTTTACAATTTTTCTTGCCACCGTTGGTACGGGAATCACTGCAGTTGTTAAGTTAATAACACGGTTAAGTGAAAGTGGCTTCCTCATTGACTTTGCTTGTCAAAAGGTCGCAAAAGATGCTCACATGACCCCGGGACACTGCAACTGTCATAATTACATGCCAGTTGCCAAGACTCCAAATTCTAATCACATGACTGTGGAGATGCTGCAATGGTCATGTGAAAAATGGTCATGTCACTTTTTTCGGTGCTTTTGTATAGACACAGATAGAGGCATAGACATTTGTAACTTCAAACAGTGACTAAATGAATAGTTGTAAGTTGAGGGATACCTATACTCAAGCTGGGCATAATTCTGCTAATTTAGGACTGGCCTATTTGCAATCTGGGCCCTTGGCAGTCTGGATTCAGGTCCGGTTACAGCACGGAAACTGCTTTGGTCGTGCTGACCGATGATCTCTGGCGGGCCCGGGATAGAGGTTATTCCACTATCCTGGTGCTTCTTGACCTCTCAGTGGCTTTCGATACCATCGACCATGGTATCCTTCTGCGCCGGTTGGAGGGGCTTGGAGTGCGGGGCACCGTTCTACGGTGATTCATCTCCTACCTTTCTGGCCGGTAGCAGTCGGTGTTTGCAGGAGGTCAGAGATCGGCTCCGAGGTCTCTTCCATGTGGAGTTCCTCAGGGGTCCGTTCTTTCACCTCTGTTTTTTAACATCTACATGAAGCCGTTGGGTGAGATCATCTGTCAACATGGGGTGAGTTATCATCAATATGCTGATGATACTCAGCTTTATATCTCTACCCCGTGTCATTACAGTGAAGCAGCTGAAGTGATGAACCAGTGCCTGGAGGCTGTTGAGGTCTGGATGGGTGCCAACAGGTTCAGACTCAATCCCGACAAGATGGAGTGGCTATGGGGCTCTGCCTCCCAAGGACAATTCCACTGTCCGTCGATTATCCTGGGGGGAGAAGTTTTGTCCCCCTCGGAAAGGATTCGTAACTTGGGTGTTCTCCTCGATCCACAGCTAAGTTTGGAACATCATTTTTCGGCTGTGCCGAGGGGAGCATTCACCCAGGTTCGCCTGGTGCACCAGTTGCGGCCCTATTTGGATCAGGAGTCACTCCTCACAGTCACCCATGCCCTTGTCACTTCGAGATTCAACTGCTGTAATGCTCTCTACATGGGGCAACCTTTGAAGAATGTCCGGAGACTGCAGGTAGTCCAGAATGCGGCCGCGCGAGCTGTCTTGGGTCTCCCAAGACATGCTCATATCACTTCAGCTCTTCGTGAACTGCACTGGCTACCAATTGGTCTCCGAACACAATTCAAAGTGTTGGTTATGACCTATAAAGCCCTTTATGGCAATGGACCAAGATACTTGCGGGACCGTCTCCTGCCTCATGAATCCCAGAGACTGGTTAGGGTGCATAGAGTTGGCCTCCTACAAGTCCCATCTGCTAAACAATGCCATCTGGCGGGACCTAGGGCAAGGGCCCTCCGTTGCTGCCCCTGCCCTCTGGAACCAGCTTCCCTCGGAGGTTCGTACTGCTTCCTCCCTCCTAGCTTTCCGGAAAGGGCTGAAGACACATCTATGCCAACAGGCTTGGGGCATATGAGCTGAGCTCTGCCCCTCGGCCCTAAGAGTGTCCCGCCATCAGTGCTTGTGAATTGATTGTGTTTGTGTGGGGTATGAATGTGATTGATTTTAAATTGTTGTTGTGTTTCTGTTGTGAGCCGCCCCGGGTCTTCGGAGAGGGGCGGCATATAAGTGCGAATAAACATAAACAAACATAAACAATCAGGCACCTGGAGGTTTTGAATAGACTACAAAGACACCCCACATAAAGTGCATTATAGTAATCTAGGTCAGTGGTTCTTAACCTGGGCGATATTGCCCCCAGGGGGCGATTTCATTTTTCAGGGGGGTGATGGAACGAAAAGGGGTGATGTGGGGGTGAAGGAACGAAAAGGGGGCAATATGGGGGAAGTTTTGGGGACACTTTAAATACTTTTTTTGTACAGTGAATCGCTGTATATCTGTCATACAAAAACATCAGATCGCTCGCTATTAGTGGATTGAATTGTGTTTTCAAATGTTCCTCCAGCTAGCTTCAGTACAGAACGCCATACATATGTGAATACGCATCGCTTATCTTCATGCACGTTGTGCAGCAGCCTCTACCCATATAGTGGCATGCCATTGGCCAGAATATGGAAGATATGGGAAAAAGACTGGAAATAAATTATTTGCATCGATATGTCCTGATGACAATTTTAAAGAAAACAAAAAAAGTGTTTGCATAAATCGAAGAATTATTTCCTATGTTGTGATTGAGAGGTTATGTTGGGGGAGGGGGATGATGACAACTTCCTCATTGGCTCAAGGGGGCGATTCGTTCAAAAAGGTTAAGAACCACTGATCTAGGTGACACTTTTCAAAGCCTATTTAAGGAATGGTTTCATTTGGTGCACCAGCCACATTTGAGCATAAACTCTTCCCACCTGCTGCTTCACCAGGGTGGTTCCATTTGGGGAACTGTGGCCCTGTGAAAAAAACAAAAACAAAACCCCACCCCTGGTATTGGGAAAGATTGAAGGCAAAAAGAGAAGGTGAGAAGATGAGATGGTTCCATAGTGTCATCCACTCAATGAACATGAATTTTGGCGCACTCTGGGAGACCATGGAGGACAGGAGGGCCTGGCGAGCTATGGTCCATGTGGTCGCATAGAGTTGGATATGATTTAAGCAACTGAACAACAACAACAACAAATCTCTGTCAAAAATTATAGAATACACTAAAGATATAGTAGCTCTAGTACTTTCTGATTAACCAAAGCCCACTCAATGTCTTCCTTGGACTGTAAGACCAATTAGTTCTCAGGTCAGAAGACATATAGGCATTGATTAATGGGCATATAGAATGGCACAATTTTCAGACCTTCAGACTGACAAGCCTGAAGATTGATGTGCTCAGCCAGTGTTTCTTAGTATCAGCAACTTAAATATCGTAAAGCTGCTGAAACTGAGAAACATTGGCTTACAGTCTCTCTATACTGGTGGCACAGAGCAAAATAGCTCAATATTTTCAACTATTCACACCATATTCATAGCAGTCAATAGATTGATTTGGGAAATGAAAAGCCTTGGCACACTCCTAACCACATTTTTTAAAATCATATCATAAATATATGGACCATGGTTTCTATACAAGTAGGTTTCTATGTCTACTAGTTCTTACAGAGAGTGGATGGATTGTGAATCTTTTTCATTTTTCTTGCCTAAAATAAGAGTAAAGAGTCACTTACTGGAGAACTAGCCCTACATGGCATCGGACCAGGTTACTTATGGGACCGTCTGCTGCCCCATGAATCCCAGCGGCCAGTTAGGGCCCACAGAGTCGGCCTTCTCCAGGTCCCGTCAGCCAGACAGTGTCGCCTGGCGGGGCCTAGGGGAAGAGCCTTCTCTGTTGCGGCCCCAGCCCTCTGGAACCAACTTCCCCAGAGATCCGTGTCGCCCCCACCCTCTCCGCCTTTCGTAAATTACTCAAAACACACCTCTGCCGGCAGGCCTGGGGTAGTTAACATCTTGCCCCAAGCCAGTGTATGTCTGTGTGTATGCTGAATGATTGGTTTTTTTAAAAATTAAGAGGTTTTATATTTACATGTATTTTATATGTTGATTTCTACTGTGTTGTGAGCCGCCCTGAGTTCTCCGGAATAGGGCGGCATAGAAATCGAATAAATAATAATAATAATAATAATAACTGTATCAATCAATAATAAGGCAAAAGTTATCCTGCAAATGGAGGGGGAACACAGTTGTCTTAGTCCTTAGTCCTTTTTTCTTACAGAAATTACAGCAAACACAAAGATATGCAAAACCTGACCAGAATATATAAAAGCAGTCTTTAAAAAGTGCTTTTGTTTTGTTTTTTATAAAAATGAATTTATTTTTAAATCTGAAAGGAGACAAGAGGATATTTTGAAGGATATTATGGATAATGAATGGACAAAGACTATAATTCAGTAACCATCATATCATCAAGGTTTCTTGATGTACATATTGTAAGTAAAACCATAAATATCCTTTCTCAGTATCATTAGTCATAAATATTCTCTGAAAATCAATGTTTGGATTAAAGTTCAGATAATATATTTTTAGCTGTTTATAATTTATATATTTGTAGGGTGTGTGTATTATTAATTAATTTATATATTTATTTTTACATACACCTTTATTATTTTTATAATAATAATTCAAGATGGTAAGCATACCTAGTACTCCTTCTTCCTCCTATTTTTCCCACAACAACAACCCTGTGAGGTGAGTTGGACTAAGAGAAAGTGACTGACCCTAAGACACTTAGCTGGCTTTCATGCCTAAGGCAGGACTAGAACTCACAGTCTCCAGGTTTCTAGCTTGATGCCTTAACTACTAGACCATTAACTAGCTCAGTTAATGTCTGTCATGCCTAAACACTGAAACAAATCTGACTATATTCATACATTATTATAGCAACAAATATGACTATATTCATACATTATTATAGCAACATTCTGTGACAGTGATTACTTTTATAAGTAAACTGGATGTCTGGATGGCACAGAACGTAAATGCACTAAATTAATACTGGATAGATATTCTTCTACCACCTCAGATACAATTTCTAAAAATAATAAATATCAAAAGTATAAATATCCACATTGCCTATTCAATTATACCAAAGCATAACACAAATTTAAAACAATTGTTTATTATAATGCGTAGAAAAATACAAGTAGTCCTCAATTTATGACAGGAATTGAGCCTGAATTACAATCATAAATCATATGGGTCATTAAGTAGGGCACCATGTGACCGTGATGATCTTATTACTTTCTTTTGCAGCAGGTATTAAGCAAAATCATTTTCTGCAATGGCTGTTTTTTTGCCAGAAACCAGAAATAAATACCAGTTTCTGGCAAAAAAAAGCCCTTCATAAATTATGATAACGTGACCACGAGATACTGCAAATGGTCATGAATGCAGGCCAGTTGCTGAACACCCACCCAAAATGTGAACACAAGGGGCCTTGGTGATCAAAACTTTGAATCTGGGTTGTAACTAGCCCTGAGGATGTCCATTGTAACTTTGACCAGTCATAAGTCAAGGCCTACCTGTAGTGGTCTACTAAATTAGTTCTTTGGCAAGAGGTTTTTGTTGTTCATCAGAATTTTACTTTTCAGATTAAAAAGGTGAGATTTTCTTGCATAGGCAGTGCAACAGGCAGAACTAATTAAAAAAAGCAAGCATGTTTTCTCCAAATTTATAATATATATCTATTAAAACAGTTGCTCCCTTGGTTGTCACGGCTTTTATATTGCTGCACAGCAGATGGCGCTATGTCTGCACCCTCTAACATATTTTGAGTTAAACCAAATATTGATTTCCTGCTTTTCCTGAAGTTTTTTTTTTAAAATATTTTATTGGCTTTTTTAATTTTTAAGAAAAAGTACTCAGGACACACCGTGGTGTTTGGGTAATCAGACATTCCAAAGTAAAAACATAAATAAACAACTCAACTCAATACATTCACTGTCTCCTCTCTATTTCCCTCAAATAACATAATACGTTTAAAATATTCCATTTTTATATTAAATTTCTATTACTACTAAACCTGTTTTAAAACTTTATCAGTTTACAATTACCAAAATCAAATTCCACTTTAACTTAACAAGTTATCAATTCAGGTATCCCTTCCAGATATATTCTAGTTCTTAATTTCTCTCATCCCTCCTTTTATCACCAATCTCATTTATTTCTTCTTCCATTACACAACAGCTATCTTAATTAAAAAATGTTAATTCACTTCAATTCATTACAGAAACTTCAAATTTCATCCAATTGTATCATCCCTTATCACATCTATGTTATTGTACAAAAAAAATCATCTAAGTTAAAACACTCCATTAATTATTAAAACCATCCCAATCTAAGAAATCAACATTTTTTCAATTCCAATACATAATTTTCATCAAAATAAATCTGTTTTCCAAAAAGTATTCTTAATCTATTTAAAATATCTTTTCTAAAAATCACCCTCATATATATGTTTATATTTTTTCTTGCTTCTAACTCTAAGTCATAATCCTTAAAACAAACCATAAATCAAAAATTGCCTTTAAATCCATTACACAATTTTAAATTTCTCTTTTCAGTCTAATTCTGTCTTTTTTCCTGGGCCAAGAAGGTTTCCATAGGGACGCTTCCCTTTCAGTCAGTAGATCTGTCTTTGTTGCTTGCAGTAGCCTTTGCAATAATAGCAATCCCATCCTCTGCATTAGACGTCTGTATCTCTCCTCCTTGAAGGGTCGTTGCTTTGTAGTTTGAAGTCTCAGTCTTTGCTTCTTCAGTTCCTCTAAGTTTCAGATGCTCTCCTCCTTGAAGCATCGTTGCTTTGTAGTTTGAAATCTCAGTCTTTGCTTTTTCTGTTCCTCAAAGTTGAAGATGGAAGGTTTGTAAGATAGAATAAATTCCTCTTTTATCTCTGTTGATTCCTCTTCTTTTTTTGATTTATACTATAGTCAGATATAGCCTGGACGTCCATTTGAACTTTTGAAGTGAAATCTCTAGATCTTAGCTCTGTAGTAAACTTTTTCATTGTAGCACATATTTCTGCAGTAGCCTCATAGATCTTTCCTAATATAAGTGTACAGTTTAAATGTGACTGAGGTTTCTCCATTTTGACAGTAATTAAAAAGAGTCTCTTTTTTCTTTTTTTATATTTAATATAATTTAGGCAATATCCACCCCCCACAGTTACCCAGCTTATCTTTCTTCTTCAAAAGTATTTTGAAAGTCAGCTAGCTATCTTCAAACCAAGTAACCAGAGGCTGCAGTGTTAAATTTTCGCCACTAGATGTCCTCAGTAAGTTAAAAAAAGATCTTTTCCAAATGCCATTTCCCTTTTTCTCTCTTTTAAAGTATAATGTGAAAAAGAAATAATCTTCCAGCATAGGATGATAGTACAGTTCTTAGAAAAAGAGGAAAAGAACAGAAAAAAAATTTTTTTCTGTACCCCAAAAAATATAAAAGTAAATATAGTCTTTAAAATTTTGTTCTGTTTTTATAGAACGCCTTTCTTCCCCCAAAAATGTAGAAGCTGCTTTTTCAAGCCAGGGAAGTAATTCCAAAAAGGCTCTTTCAGGTAGCAAAAATAAAATAGAATAGAGAGAATAACAAAGAAAAGTCTCACCCGGATTAACCACGGGGGTTCTTACAGCTTAGATGTTCTTTGACTTGCGGTTTGAAGCAGCAGGGTGATCAGCAATTTTACTGGCTGATCTTCTTCTCCGTTGGCCTTCAGAGATGGCTCGGACAACTGAGGGAGCCGCCACTCCTCAGCAGCCGAGCAGAGCTTCCTCCACAGAAGTTGCACCCTCCAGGGCAACTTTGGACCCGCATAAGGATCTGACGGCAGAGGGAAAGCTAGCCGACGAGAGAAGTCTCCCTGTGCGACTAGAGACGCCGCGAACCGGAAATCTCCTGAAGATTTTTTGAGAAGTAGAAAAAAAAGGGACACCAACTTGAATTTAAAAAGTAGTGCTAATGGAACAGGCAACACCTCCCAGAATATTTCTAACATAATTAGAATAATATGTAAGATAAATATATACAGAACAGCACATTTTAGAAGTGTATCAAAGTTTTGTTTTTAGGAAACAACAACCCTTTTTATTTTAGTAATCAAGATTGAATGCACATGGTTGACTAGAATATATATTTTAAAGTATAAGACTTCCTCCTGCCCTACTTAATAGATGATTTTTGATCTAGCATAAGCCTTTTGTAAATAGAAGTAGGAAAGAAACTTTGAAAAAAAAATCTGATTTCAACAGAGCATTTCCGCTGTTTATATGGAGGGTGAGGCAATATTTACCAGCCCTCCTGCTACTCCAGTTCCTGTTTTATCCCAAAGCACTCAAGTTGCAGTTCCAATTAAATAAAGTTATTATTCTAACATTTATAGTCTCTGAATATAAGATACAGATTGCTAATTAAGTCACAAACATAGGAAATCATGCACAAAAATATCTTTATTATCTAACACAATATACAAAAATGCATTGGGTGACTGCTTGCAGAAGTCCATTTATTAAGCAAAATGCATTTAATATATACAGTATCTTCTTAGTGTTATTCCCATGCTATGGCAGCTTAATATAATATAATTTATATAATTTAATATATACAGTATACGTATATGTGAAGCTTTTTATTTTCAGAACTTTTTGTACACTCTGTATCAATATGCATCAGAAAATCAATAAAAATTACTCGACTTGGACTTACTGAGAACTAAGCCCATAAATTATAGTCCAATTGTATCTGAACCTACAGTGATAACTCAAATAGAACTCGGAAATCACAAATGTGGATTCCATAACAGAATCTGGTTAAGCAAAATATATTTCATCCACTTTCTCCATACACAGCAACTTCCTGAAATACATTACAGTAATCAAATAAACAACCCCTATGTCCCTAAATAGGTTTTTGTTTTCAGGCATTTTGGGTTTGATTAAAATATTCATATACTTTTTTATACCTTCCTTTCGTAAACTGATAAACCACTTTATCAAAATCTAATACAGCATAGAAATATAAGAGAGTCCAAGATTTTTAATCCAGGGACAAGTTAATACTAAAAACAAAAGTAAAATTAGGGGACAGGAAACTAGAAACATATGGCATCCAGACATTAAAATAAATAAATAAACTAGATGTGCTAAGTGACAAACTTCCTTTGCTCTACAATAGGTAAAAGGATCAAAGTACATATTAGTTTAGATAATGAGAAAACAAGAGTTGCTAAATGATATTTTCCCCCCAAACATCTATCATCTAGCGTTCTCTAGTCACACAAACATAAATTTAATATCTATGAAATACGTAGAAACAAATGATAGTTTGGAGAACTATGGTGATTTAATCCCACAGGTTTAAGTACTGCATTAATGAAAATTGGAGGATAGTATATAATTCTAACCTGCAACTGAGTAACACTTAACTCTAATAATCATTAAAATTATTAACA
This sequence comes from Bothrops alternatus, assembly GCA_034064705.1. Lineage (NCBI taxonomy): Eukaryota > Metazoa > Chordata > Lepidosauria > Squamata > Viperidae > Bothrops > Bothrops alternatus. The sequence continues at coordinate 15,755,461 of JARGCV010000009.1, forward strand.
AATGAATAATTAGCTCAAACAATAATTTAAATTCAAAAGGATATGGTTTATTAAATATATAGTTAATCATGTTGCAAAAAAACGTTCTAGTTGGCAAATTCACTTTCTATCATCAAAATACTAAATAAATCATTTTAAAGAATAATGGAGGTTTCTATATAACAAGTAGAAGATATTATTATTGAAGATTATTTCATGATATGTTTCATAGATTACAGTTAAGACATTAAAAAAACTAAAAGTTCAGCTTAAAACATTTAGAAAAACATTAACAAAACGTATAACATTTTTTCAGCTTAACAACTAAGCAACTTATATATGTTAGGGATCATAAAAGACTGCACTACCACAGAGATGAACTTAATTCTGAACTTGATCACAGCAGCGAGACTGCTGGTGGGACAACACTGGAAGAAGCCAGAAATACCACCTATAGAAGAATGGACTTTGAAAGTAATAAATTTGGCAGAAATGGCTAAAATATCGGCATATTTGAAGGATCGCTCAAATGAACAATATATGATAGACTGGAAACAGTGGATAGACTACATACAAGAGAAACACCAATCAAAGAAAATGTATTTGGCTTATAGTTAAATCTTGACATAAGGAGTGAAGAATGTTTACAAAATTAAATCAATTGTATTAAGCTGGATAGCAGTTAGCTTGAACCTTCCCCTGGTTTACATATACAAATATATATCTATTGATTATTGGAAGATATATTTCAAATAGACTAAGAATGTACTTGCTGAAGGGATGGGGGTATCGACATGGAAATTATTAACCTTAATAAGAGGACTTGTTTGTTTGATGTCCAATGGATTGACCTGAAAAGAAGTGAAAGTTAAAATGTTTAAAATGTAGTTGGTTTATAGTTAAACTTGGATATATGGGGTGAAGAAAGTCTACAAATTTAAAATGATTGTATTAAGCGGAATGGCTTTAACTGGAAATATTTTTTTTTCTTTCTCTCTTTGTTTACATGTACAAATGGATATCTAATAATAATTTAAAAAAAAGTTATTTGAACAAAAACGTTCTTGCAAACAAACAGGAAGGTAACTGAGAGGAAATCATCTGATCTTCACGGGATCTTCTCCTGAAGATATTGGAACCCACACAACTTCATAAAGGAAAAAAACATTTTTAAATAGCCTGATCCCAAGTCACTTTATAAATCATAATCAGTACTTTGAATTATGACAACCCAATGAAGTTATTTTAACAAAGGAGATCTCTATGCTTCTCATTACTTGCTTCATTCAATAGCTCATTTATTATAGTTTGAACTGCCCAAAAGTTTTCAGAGGCAATACTACTTAGACTACATAAGTTGTTCACTCAGGAAACAACTAAAGTAGGTATTATCAAGGTTAGATCTAAGTTCTCAAGTAATGACATGGCTACTGCACAACCTTTAACTTTAAATACACTTCTAGGAATTTCACGCCAACTAACACAAAATTAATTTCTTCTCTTTGATCTTTTTTTTTTTTTTACTGACAAGAAAGGATTTCTGTTCCAGTTGACTATAGGCTCTCTTTCTTGGCCTAACTCAATTTTTACTGACATTACAGGCCAATGTAGAATTTCAAGAGCTGCTCTAAATTTAGATGGAAAGGATTATGATGGATATTACATACATGGATAATAAACTCTGGATACCTTCTTGTAGTGGTTTTATGCATAAATTCAACATCATACAGAACAAGAAGGAATTATGACAAATGTCATAGGCCAACAACCACAACAGCAACACACTCAATATGTCTGGTGGGAAACATTTGTGCTGTTGTAATTATCTCTAAATTCCACTGCCATCAGATAGGATTATCAAAAGTAATTGAAAAGTCCAACATAAACAGAGACAATATTCCTGTGCTTGATTCCCAGCACAGATTGTAGATCCTCCACCAAACTAATTAAAACTGTTGCTGTTCCATATTCTATACAATTTAAACAACAATTCTGCTGAGCTTTTAGTCTTTGCCCTGACCAAGAAGATGGTGGCATTTGATATCCTGACCAGCTGAAAGTGATGATGTAACTGGAGTGATGAGTAGAAGTCCAGCAGGAAGAAAGATCCCATTTGTTGTAAGTATGATCAAGCATGAGAGTCTGTTTACAGATAGAAAGAAAGAGTGCAGAGAAGAGCAACAAAGATGATTAGGGGACTGGAGGCTAAAACATATAAGGAATGGTTGCTGGAATTGGGTATGTCTAGTTCAGCGGTTCTCAACCTTTTCCAAGGCTCGACCCCAGCCCGCATCGTGCATGCGTGGCGCGACGGCCCGCATCGCAATGGGGGGGAAAATGGCCGACAAAAAAAAATGGCCGACACCCCCAAAAAATTGGCCGACTAAAAAAAAATGGCGGGCCCACATCGTGCATGCGCGGCGCGACAGCCTACATCGCAATGGGGAAAAAATGGCCGACCAAAAAAAAATGGCCGACCAAAAAAAAATGGCGGACAGCGGCGTTTGGCGACCCCCATGAAATGGTTGTTCGATCCCAAATGGGGTCGCGACCCACAGGTTGAGAATCGCTGGTCTAGTTTAATGAAGAGAAGGACTAGGTGTGACATGATAGTAGTGTTCCAATATCTCAGGTGTTGCCACAAAGAAGAGGGAGTAAAGCTATTCTTCAAAGCACCTGAAGGCAGGACAAGAAGCAACGGATGGAAACAAATCAAGGAGAGAAATAATCTAGAACTAAGGAGAAATTTCCTGACAGAACAATTAATCAGTGGAACAACTGTTTGTCTGAAATGGTATAGGGTTTCCTGCCTGAGCAGGGGATTGGACTAGAAGACCTCCGAAGTTTCTTCCAACTCTACTACTACTATTATCGTCATCATCATCACATACTGTGATAATGTCTGAAAACCTAGATGGTCATTTTTAGAGATACTTAAAGCCGGATTCCTGCACTGAATAATGGATTTGAATTCAGTGGCTAAATGGCTACTTCTAATCTTATAGTTTATAATATTAAATCTTACTTTGTTCTGTACCATATAGTTAAGCAGATTTATTTAAGATGAATAAATAGGTAAATCAGTTCTCAGAATTCATAAGTTGTTTTTATAAGTTGTTATTAGGGGATGGTGAATAATATTTTGAAAAAATATAGATAATGGCAATAGAGGTAGTTCTTGACTTACAACTGGCCACCGAGTGATCATTCAAATTTACAACGGATCTAGAAAAAAGTTATTCTCAATCTAGATTTGAAGTTTTGACACCCGCGCCCCACTCCGTGGTTATGTTGAATGCATTTTGGGCACTCAGCAACTGGCCCACACTTATGGCTGCTGCAGTGTCCCAGTCATGTGATCACAATTTACAATATTCTTTGGTTGGAAACTCCTGTTTATTTCTGCTTTCCAGCAAAAAATGCCCATTTTGAAGAGCTATGGTGGTGCAGTGGTTAGAATGCAGTACTACAGGCTAACTCACTGCTCACTCCAGGAGTTCAATTCTGAGCAGCTCAGGGTTGACTCAGCCTTCCATCCTTCCGAGGTCGGTAAAATGAGGACCCAGATTGTTGGGGGCAATAGGCTGGCTTTGTAAATCGCTTAAGAGGGCTGTATAGCACTGTGAAGCATTATATAAGTCTAAGTGCTATTGTTATAAGTGTTATTCACTTTACAATGGCTATGTTTACTTATCGAAAGATCATGTGGGTGCCTTAACTAATGACTGTCATGATTTACAATTGAAATTCCTGGCTCCATTATAGTTGCAAGTCAAGGACTACCTGTATGTTCAAACAAAATAACAGTAAGGTACAAAAAATGTTCATTTTTTTTATAAACAACTCAAGATGGTGAACATATCCATCACAAATCCTCCCTCCTATTTTCCCCAGAACAACAACCCTGTAAGCTGGTCTGAGAGTGTGTACTGGCCAAAGGCAGCTAGCCAGCTTTTATGCTTCAGGTGGAACTAAAACTCACAATCAACTGCTTTCTGGCCTGGTGCCTTAACCACTGCATCAAGCCAGCTTTTAAATATCGTATTACTAACCACACACCAGCCTTTCACAATGTTAATACGGGTAGTAGTGTTTCCTTTGCAATCAGGTTTTGTGTGAAACTGTTGTACAGTAGTATAGTATACTGAAACTGCTACATTGTAGTCCCTGTAGTGTTGCTGACATTTGGCTTCTAAAACCGAATTGGAGAGATTTAATTGCATGTCTAATTAAATTTAACACTGTGACAACATCTTATGTCTTACTCACCACTATAAACATAATTATTGGTTGTATCATATTTTCAGACAACATGAAGACAATATTTTTTATTTAATATAGGCAGCTCAGAATATATTTATAACAAATCTAAAATTTTACTGTTAAAATTTCTAATTCCAAAAAACCACAAGGATCAAAACCAAGAATAATAAAGCATATTGTAAGAAGCAGAAGGGGTGTTGTCTTACCTGAACGCCTTTTCTCAGCACGGAGATGGAGAATCCACCAATGGGTTAAGACTGTATTCCTGCTCAATCAGATCAAGTCAGCCAAAGTTGCCACGCTCGTCCTGGACAATAGAGATCCCAGGTTTTGACGCAAGCGTAGCCATTGACTGACAGCACGGCATTGTGGCTCCTCCAGCTAATGCTAACCCTAGGCCTAAGTGACCTACCAGGGTGGGAGTGAGTGGATTCTCCATCTCCATGCTGAGAAAAGGCGTTCAGGTAAGACAACGCCCCTTCTCCAGCACTTGGAGATGGAGAATCCACCAATGGGACATACCAAAGCCTACTGTCCCTTAGGGTGGGAAGCAGACTGGTCCGGTCTGGCACTTTGGAGAATAACCTGTTGGAGAACTCTCTTGCCAAAGGAAGCCTCAGCCGAGGCAAACCTATCAATTTTGTAGTGCCGAATGAAAGGGGATGGCGAAGCCCATGTGGCTGCCCTGCATACCTCCTCAATAGGCGCCTGTGTGGACCAGGCCGCGGAGGTAGCTGCACTTCTTGTGGAATGGGCCGTGACCCGTCATGGGACTGGCAATGATTCCTCCTGATGTGCCCCGGCAATGCACGCCCGGATCCACCTGCCAATTGTGGAAGAGGAGACCTTCCGACCCTTGGAGGAAGAATGGAAGGATATGAACAGGGCTTCGGATTTGCGGAATTCCGCTGTCCGTGAAGTATAGTACCTAAGCGCTCTACGGACGTTCAAGCTCTGTCATTGTCGCTTCCGAGCGTGCGATGGGTTAGGGCAAAAATCTGGTAATACTATGTCCTGTGACCTATGGAATAGAGAATTTACCTTCGGTACGAAGGTGGGGTCGAGTCGTAGGGTCACTCTATCCTGATGGAACACGCACAACTCATCCCTGACTGAAAGCACTGCCAATTAGGAGATGTGCCGTGCGGACGTGATTGCCACCAGGAATGCCACTTTGTGGGACAGGTAACGCACATCGCATGTCACTAGGGGTTCGAAGGGCCACTTAGTGAGGGCCCGAAGGACCCGTGGTAATTCCCACGAAGGGTACCTGTGTACGGTAGGGGGTCTGGCATTGGAGGCCCCTTTAAGGAATGATCATATTAGGGGATGGTGGCTCAGGGTTCCTGCTGAGTCGCATGTGAGAACCGTTGCCAGCGCTGCAACCTGTCTGCGCAGTGAGTTTGGGGCCAGGCCCCTGTCAAGCCCAGCTAGCAAGTAGTCCAGGATGTGGGAAATTGTGAGCTCCGAGAGCGACAGCTGTCATCCAGAGCACCATAATCAGAAGTTTTTCCACGAGGCCTCGTAGATGCGGTTGGTGGAAGGGTGACAAGAGGCCTGAATTATCATGATGACCCCCGGCCTGAATTATCATGATGACCCCCGGGAAACAGAGCTCCCTTGCAAAGATTGAGCGCTCAAGTGCCAGACAGCTAACTGGAGCCACTGAGGATCTGGGTGGAGAATGACTCCCTGACTGAGTGAGATCTGTTCCGGGGGAATCCTCCAAGGCTCCGCGAGGGAGAGATTCATCAGGTCGATGAACCAAGGTCTTCTTGGCCAGTAGGGGGCCACCAGGAGTACCTCTGCCCATTCCCGGAGGAGCTTGCATATCACCGCCGGGAGGAGGGGTAGGGGGGGAAAGGCGTAAAGCAGGCCCTGGGGCCACGGGCTCTGGAGAGCGTCCGTCTGCTCTGCCCCTCTGGCTGGGAATCGGGAGAAGAAGCAAGGCAGCTGAGTGTTGAGCGGGGACGCAAAGAGGTCCACCCGCCGCAATCCAAAACGGTGACAGATTTCTTTGAAGATCCTCAGGTGAATGCGCTACTCCGAGTGATCCACAACTGTTCTGCTCAGGAAGTCGGCCTGAGTGTTCGCTTCCCCTGATATGTGATCAGCCTTGATGGAGGCTAGGTTGTGTTCTGCCCAGATTCCCAGTAGGAGGGCCTCAGCCAAAAGGCTCCGGGACTGGGTGCCCCCCTGGCGGTTTATGTGAGCCTTGGCTGTCACATTGTCGGTGAGGACCAGGACGTGGTGGCGTGCCACTCGGCCTCAAAAGTGACGGAGGGCTAGGTGGATGGCCCGTAGTTCGAGCCAATTGATGTTGTGTTGGAGGTCCGACTTGGACCACCGGCCCTGTGCCCACTGTGAGCGAAGGTGCGCTCCCCAGCCGAAGAGGCTGGCGTCCGTCGTGACTACTATCCGGTCTGGCTCCTTGAAGCATGACCCTCTGTGTGTAGCTGGTGATAGCCACCACTTGAGGGATCGTAGTACCTGCTGCGGAAGTTGTACTGTTTGGTGGGAGGCGCTAAGGTTCCGCCTCTGGAAGGGCAGCATGAACCATTGCAGTTCCCTGGAGTGGAGCCTGGACCATGGCACGATTGCAATGGCCGAAATCATCTTCCCTAACAGCTGGGAGAGACTGGCCAATGTTACGGATCGACTCTTGTGAATCTGGAGGATCGAACGTCTTATGCTGTCCCGGCGCTCTTGGGATAGGTAGACCCGGCACTCCACGGTGTCTATGATGGCGCCGAGGTGTAGTAATCTTGTTGAAGGAACCAGGTGGCTTTTGGGGAAGTTTACCAAGAACCCGTGGCTCTGAAGCAGCCCTACCACCAGATCTACGTCCGACAGAGCAGACTGGAAGGATGCGGACTGGATTAGTATGTCGTCCAAGTAGCATTGGACTCTGACCGGTATCATTCTCAGGTGTGCTGCTAGAGCCGCCAGGATCTTGGTGAAGACCCTTGGGGCAGAGGACAGGCCGAATGGGAGCACCCTGTACTGAAAGTTGCATCCTTTGTAAGCGAACCGTAGGAACCGTCGGTGGGTCAGAGAGATAGGGATATGGAGGTCGATAGACATCAGAAGGTCCCCCTTTCTTACACTTCCCAAGATGGACCGGAGCGTTTGCATCTTGAATTTTTGATATGCCAGATGATAATTCAAGCCCTTGAGGTCTAGAATGGCTCTCCATCCCCCTGACGCCTTTGGGACGACAAAGAGGATGGAGTAGAATCCCTGGCCTCTCTGGCCCAGAGGTACCGGTTCTGTGGCCCATATGTGAAGTAGATGATGAACTGCTTCGTTCATCAACCCTTTCTTTGTTCGGTTCCGGGGGGTTGGACAAGAAAGGAACCAATTCGGGGGGTTGGTGACAAATTCCAAGGAGAGGCCGGATGGTGCTGAGCACCCATGCGTCTGTGGTGGTGGCCTCCCACTGGTGGGCAAACAAGGAGAGCCTGCCCCCGATGGGAGGTCCTGATGGGGTGTCATCTGGTGTGCTGGAATGGCCTGTTGTTCCCTCAAAAGGGGCGCTTCCCCTGGGGTTGTTGCCTGGGTCTGGGGGCTTGTCTATCAGCCTGTCTCTCTTGTCTGTCTTGTCTGGCTGGAAAGGATTGGGGGGGCTGGGGGTAACTATATCTAGCTCCTGCACGAAAGGGCTGTTGTCGTGGATAGAATCCGGCGTGCTTGTCCTGTTTTCTGAACAGATGATTAAGGACCTTACGTTTGTCCTTGTTTTCGGTTATGTAGGGGTTCAGGGTGTCCCCAAATAGCTTGCCCCCCTGATATGGAGCCGCTGCTAGTTTCCACTTAGACTTTGCATCGGCTTGCCAATGTTTCAGCCAGAGCATACGTCTGCCAGTGATACTGGATGCCATAGCCCTGGAGGAAAACCTGGCGGCCAGGAGGGTCACATCTGCAGCGTATTCCATGGCCGCCACCAGCTTACTGAGGTCTTGATGTGTGCGATCTTCCGCTGGGATCCAGGCTTGGGGTTGCCGGAGCCAACGGAGGGAGGCCCTGTTAAAGAAGGAAGCGGAGGTTGCCGCTCTGATCGCCCATGTGGATGCTTGGTGCGTTCTGCGGTAGGTGGACTTGCACTTGCAATCCTCAGCTTTGAGGGCCTCAGAGAAATCCCCGGAGATGGCGGTGGAAGACACTAGGGGCCCTAGGGGCTCGTCGACGGTAGGCACTTCCAGTGTCTCCTCCAATTTCTTGGCAACATTGTACAACTTCTTGTCCATGCTACCCGGAATGGGAAGAGAGGCCGGTGATGTCCACTGTCTCCTGATTGCGTTCAGGAACAGGGAGGGGCAAGGGATGCGATGTTGCGTTGTGACCGGCTCCACGAAGTTAGGGTCTGCCTCCGAGTCCAGTGGATCGGGGGGTGTTATCGCCAGGGGTTCAGGTCCCAGGTGGGCGGTGGATGTGGCCTTGTGTAGCAAGGTGATGAAGAAGGAGGGGTTGAATAGCCCACCGAAGGAGGGGGCCTCCAGTGGATCCTCCTCCTCCTCGGACATTGGTATACCCTGTTCCGTGATCGGCTGATTGAGGTAAGAGTCCTCAGACGCTAGGGATGCCGAAGGAGAGGAAGGGCTATCGTAGGCCTCCGTCTCTGGCTGTTGGCTGTGCCTGTAGGCGGTGGCCACTGGTCTGGAGGTCTGAGCCCTGGCATCCAGGGCTCGATCCACCGCCTGGGCGATGAGTAGGGAAGGCCGTTTGCTCGCTCGGGCAGAGTCCGGCCGCAGTGGGGGTGAATGTGGTCTCGGGGGTCCCTTGAGGAACCCGTGTAGCCGGGGCTTGGGCCACGGAATGGAGCTCGCCTGTGCCAAACTGCGTGGGGGAGTGTGAGGGTTCCCCCGTTGACCAAATCCCCCGAGGAGAGGTTGATGGACCCAAGGGGAGGTCTAGGGCTAGGCCCTCGGGCTGGTGTGATGCAAACCTGGCTCTTTTCTGTGCTTTGGCAAACTCCTTTTCCAAGGCCTGGTGTCTCCTCTTGTCCTGCTTGTCTGTTCTTTTGGAAGTCTTGGTGGCAGATCTGACCTTAGATTTGGCTGCCGTCTTGTCGGTGCCTTCCAGACCAGGTTGACCTGATGAGGATGGCAGGGCTCCTGATTAGGCCAGGGTGGCCTCCTCCATTCTCCGATAACACTGGGACACGACAGGGGGCCCCAGGTATCTAGAGAGTATTACACACTGGGTAAGGACAGGCATACTACAGGGGATGTCTGGAACCCAGGTACAGCCTCTGTGTGGATAAGGACAGGCGCACTACTGGGGACGCCTGGAATCCAACTGTGGCTGTGTACGGATAAGGACAGACACACTACTGGGGGTGCCTGGAATCCGGCTTGATATACTGTGGATAAGGACAGGCACACTACAAGGGGTGCCTGGAATCCACGTATCGTTACTCAGATAAGGACAGACACACTACTGGGGGTGCCTGGAATGCGAGTGGAGCCAATTGTGTTAAAGATGACAAGCAGGCAATAGGAGACACCAGACTTAAAAAGGGGGGTAAGGCTGTGTGTACAACGGGCCCACCAGACAGGACTGGCCTGGCTATGGGGAGGCTTAGGGAGGCCTGCTGTGGTAGGCCTCGGCTGAATGGGCCCGGCTTGGAACAAAATGGCGGCCGGTCACAGGGAGGCCTCAGTGCATGTATGCCCCAATGGGAGCAGCCATCGGCTAATGGGCCTGCTCAGGCAGCGCCCGCTTGATTAGGATCCTCCTGGGGGGCAATGCTTGGGGAGGATCCCCCTTCCCTGCTTCCCCTGTGAGGCTGAGTGCGCCGCGTGGCCAAAATGGCAGCCGCTGAGAGCCTCTGCCGCTTCCTCTTCAAGCTTGGTGAGGGAATTCCTCAGGGCCGGAAAAGGCTTCTCTCGGCCCCTGCGCTCGGCCGCTAGCCAGCTGATCGGCGCTAGCTCTGGCGCTTGTAAAAGAACCCCCTCCCGGCAATTTGTATGCGGCCGCGGTTGGAAACAGCGGGAAACGGCGAAAGGTGAAGTCGCCCCCCCTCCGCCCCGCCCCCATCCCCCCACGCCGATCGACGGAGTACCTCGTCTGGGCCTGCTGGCCCATGGAGCTCCAGCGATGTTGCAGGGGACTCGTTCTGCCAGGGGAGCTCCTCGGCTGGCTGGGCTAACAGCCATTAGTCCCAATCCATCTGGGGGCTAAGCTCTCGAATGGGGGTAGGATGGGAGGAAGGGGTTCCTTCCTTGCAAGGCAACTGTTGGGTAGCTTTCCCTCCGTTAGGAAGAGCTGGGAGCAAGGCTCCCAACCCCTTGCTAAAAGGAGGGAATAAGTCTTTGCTAATCACTACTCTACACTACCTTGAAATAGAGAATCCACCAATAGGAGACTGTACCTGCCTAGGAGCCACGCTGCATGTCCATCCTGGGCCAGATCAAGTCAAAAACTGGGATCTTTATGGTCCAGGATGGGCGTGGCAGCTTTGGCTGACTTGATCTGATTGGGCAGGAATACAGTCTTAACCCATTGGTGGATTCTCCATCTCCAAGTGCTGGAGAAGTAATGAACTCACTTATGATCCACAGAGGCAAATACAAACAGACACACTTACAGATTTGTGTGTGTATGTATGTGTTGAGTGCACTGCAAAAAGGATGCATTGTAAAACAGATCTACATTTTTCTGGCAACAGTCTATCCCAGTACTGGGGTTATTTCATTCAGATATAGTACTTTTTTTTTAGGGGGCACGATGGCTCAGCAATTAAAGGTGACAGCCCAGGTTCGAGACCCAAGTGCCAAGCAATGGGGTGAGCTCCTGATCCTGGCTATAGCTCCTCCCCCCAGCAGTTCCAAAGCATGCAAATGCGAATAGAGAAATAGGTAACACTTTGGTGGGAAGGTAACAGTGCTCTGTGTACCTCGGCATATAATCATGCTGGCCACATGTCCAGGGAAATGTCTTTGGACAAAGCTGGCTCCCTTGCTAAGAAACAGAAATGAGCCCCATCCCCTAATGTTGGAAATGACTGGACAGGGAAAACATTTACTTTTATCTTTACTTTTATAGTACTTTTTATATATTGTGCCTAGAGGATTTGAGCATTTACCCCAATATGGAAATATTTTAAAATGCAGCCTAAACCTTAGTCAGCTGTAACACAAAATAAGTTTTATTCATTTATTTATAAGATTTATTCTACCTTCCATTGACTGTGGGGATTCAGGCTGCATCAGAAAGAAAATTAAAATCCTTATTTTAAATAGAGCAACAGTCAGTAATTTTTGCTCTATCTCAGATCTTTTCTGTGGTACCCCTATAATGATATGGGCAGAGAATTTTGAATTTCTCATTAATATGGATTCCTGAGTTGTCCTGATTCAGCTTCAATCAGTTAAATTTCCATGGCCTTGGGATACAAGATTAGGATAGACAAAACAGTAGCTGGATTTGTAACGTTTGCAATGTAACGTTTAAGTTCTAGGATGATTGTTTAGCAATAGGATCCTTGGTTTAATGTTGATCACATTAATATGGAACCAGATAAGAGAAACACCAATCAAACAAAGTGTAACAGGAGTATAGTTGAGGCTAGACGCGAGGGGTGGGAAAAAGGCTTACTAATTCAGACGTTTTCAATGACTAATACTTAGTATTGTATATCAGGTGCCATGATGATTGCTGCACAATATGTTTTTATGTTCAATGTTGATTGTTTTAATAAAAGAATTTTATATATTAAAAAATAATAATAATAATAAAAAAAACAAGTAATCACTGAAGTAGATGGTAACTCCAATGTATAAGAGTAACTCCAATTTTTAAAAAAGATTCACAGGGAATCCAGGAATTTATAGGCCTATCAGCTTAACATCTGGGCTGAGAAAGATAATGGTAACTGTTATGAAAGATAAAATTGTCAAACATCTGGAGATACAGACTTTTCTCAAGGATACCCAGCATGGGTTCACTAGGGGAAGTCCTGTTTAATTAATCTACTAGAGTTTTTTAAAAGGTGCTAACAAACATGTGGATAAGGACAAACTAGCAGACATCATCTAATTAGATTTTCAAAGAGCCTTTGGTAAAGTTCCTCATCAAAGGCTTTTCGGTAAACTTAACAGCCATGAAATACAAAGGCAGGTCCTCTTGTAAATAAGAAACTGGTTAAAGAATAGAAAACAAAGAGCAGGACTAAATGGACATTTAGCAAAATAGAGGGATGGCGTCTCCCAGAGTTCTGTCCTATAGCACTGGTGCTTTTAAGCATATTTATAAATGATCTGGAAATGGGCGTGACCAGTGGAATACCCATGTTTGGTGATGACATTAAATTGCTCAGAGTGGTAAAACAATAATAGTGGAGAAAGAAAAAATCCAGAAGAGGGAAGCTAGATCAGGGGTCTGCAACCCCCGGTCCATAGACTGGTACCGGGCTGCAGCATGCCAGCAACCAGTCCACACAAACAAGCAAAGTCCCATCCATGGGATGCAGGCAGCATACAAAACCACACACACTCCAGTCCACAGAAAAAAACTTTCTCTGCAGAACCAATCCCTGGTGCCCAAAAGGTTGTGAACCTCTGAACTAGATGATCAAGGAACTGGAACAATTTCCCTGTAAGGAAAAGTTGCAACATTTGGGACTTTTTAGTCTAGAAAAGAGGCAAATGAAGGACATTATTAAGATGTATAAAACTATACATGGTGTGGAGTAGTAGACAAGGAAAAGCTATCTCAAAATACTAGAACCAGAAGTCACCAAATGAAATTGAATCTTTGAAGTTTTAGGACAGATAAAAGGGAGGGGTATCAAATTTGCTACACCAGATGTGGTAGTCCTTTCCAGTGTGGCTGGCTTCAAAAAAGAATTTGACCAATTCATGGAAAGCACAGGATGAGTATTAGCCTTGATTGCAGTGTGGCTTCTTTGGAAGGCCATCTGCTGTAAGATTAATCATTGGTTGGTCATTGTGAGAACAAACTGCTGGACTAGATGGATGAGGAGTCCAATCCGTGTGATACTGCTTATAGTCTTACCACAATTTTAAAATACAAGTATCCAAGCCACGGGGGGAAATGTTATTTTTAACCGAATCTCTGCTTGCATTGTGATAAAGGAAATGACAAAAGGAAGGGAACAGAATAGCAAAAATGAGGGAAAATACTTAAAAGAGCCATTTTAATAAATTATTCCTCTGATTCATATTTTACATCTATTTTACTAGGATATATATAGAAGGATTAATTCAGAGCCCATGCCATCATACAGGAAAAAATGTTCAGACTAATATTTGTATAATATATATATATACAGGTATGAAGAATGAAAAAGTAAGTAAATAAAGGATTGTTGACCTGTAATAAGAAATTTTAATTTGAAAAGATTATAGTACATTGTCCAACATCTGAGCTAGTTAGGTCTTTTATAATATATAGGCAAATAATATAATTCATAAAATGCAGCATGCATAAAAACATAATTGTTGAAAAACATCCATTTTACACATGGCTTTATCTATGTTGACAAAGCAAGACAGCCAGAATGTTTAAAATGAGGTCACATATTTAATCTGGGGATGTTGTAAATTGACTAGTGATTTTAATATGAAAGAAGTTTGGAAAACATCATTAAAAGAAAATAAGGGGATGGATGGATGGATGGATGGATGGATGGATGGATGGATGGATGGATGGAAGGGAGGGAGAGAGGGAGGGAAGAAGGAAGGAAGGAAGGAAGGAAGGAAGGAAGGAAGGAAGGAAGGAAGGAAGGAAGGAATGAAGTCCTTTCTTTCTTAAGGGGTATCTTTCTTAATAGTTATTCTAATAATGTATCATGAAGCTATATCTATACAATGTATCAAAACTATCTACTTAATTTAAGAAATTAGTTCCTAAACGCATCACTAGACTCTGAAAAATATCATTTACAGACATGTGTGCTTTATAGCTGAAAATTTATAAAAGGATGAAGAATTAAGCAATAGACGTGGCTGACGGACATTTCTGGAGTCGGTTTTGTGACCAGGAGATACTGGGTTAATCCAAAAGCAGTGGAGGATCAATCTGCAGTTGGAGACTTTGAAAAGCTCAATTTGGAATGGTCTGTATACTGTGAAACTGTATATGTGTAGTTAGCCACTTTATCTATTGGAAATGTACACAAATTATCCAATAGCACCACCACACCAAAAACTATAGAGACAAGAAATGTATGTTTGGAAAGTATCTTCCCTCCAACACTGGACAGCATGGATTAATGGGCCCATCAGCAGGAATATGGATGTAGCAAATAAGCTCAAAATGGTAAGGGACACAAAACTCCAGAAGCTTCAAATCAGAGTGGCAACATACAATAAATAGGGCAAGGCAGACTTCATAGATGTCTTTGAACATAAAGATAATACAACAAATCAAATAAGAGAGTTTAAACAGAACACTACTCGAAGACAATCAGAACTCTAGGACAAATGTGCTAACAACTGTGGCACTGAAAAAGAAACTAAGGTGGTTTGTCAGGTACTGTGCCTAATTGCACAGAAAGGGCAGACTTCTTATCCAACAATTCTGCAATTTTTAGAATATTCAGACCAGGTTTTCCACATACATAACTCCTATGTATAACAGAGAAAAGGTTGTATTGAATAGAGTTTAGTCCTGAAAGAATTCTGGGGCTCTTTTGTTTCCTGATTTTTAAAAAAAGCAAATAGACTTTCAACAAGCAACCTTTAGTTTTACAAGCTATTCAAGCTGACATTAGCTTCTCCTTCTAGGAGCTTCATTTTATAAGACAACTTATTATAGAGATATCAACCTCATTGCTGATTGATTTTTAAATTGACATAATTCAGGTAACTAGATTGCAATGATTATTTCCCATGAGAAATGAACTGAAGCAGAAGCAAAAATCTTCAAGGACTTATTCTGGTTAAATAAGTTCACTTTACAGAGAAAGGCATTAATGTTAACATTTGCAATGTTCCAAATATAGAATATAAGTGACAAAAAATAAATTAGAAACAAAGCAATACTGCATGCTATTTTCTCACTGCAAGAGTGGATCACAAAATACTTTGAATAATTAAAAAAATGCCTGATTTCTTGGCAAATTCCTTCACTACTATATGTTTATGAAAATATTGGCACTAAATGCAGTTAACTGATAGGCTATTCCTAATAGCTATTGAAGGAGGAGCATTTTGGTACAGGGATAAAAGTGGCAGCTCACCAGACAATGAACAAATAGATGCTAAGGAACTAGCAATGTAGTTTGGGAAGAAGTGGATGGTCTTCGATTTTAATGGCATCAGATGAGTCATATGAAGAACAGAAAGGATTTATTTCATAAATAGAAAGATCCTACAAGTGGTAAGTTGAAAAAGGTAAGTAGGCTGACTTAAGTACAGAGATTTGAATCAAGTAAAGTTGTCAGTGAAATTACTATTCTCCTGCAGTCTTGATCAAGAGCACTGGAGGAAACCTAAATCAAACCTGTCCCTTCCAATCAAGACCAAAGAGCAGGGGTCTTCAAACTTGGCTCTTTTATGACTTGTGGACTTCAACTCCCAGAATTCCTTAGCCAGGCATGCTGGCTGAGGAATTCTGGGAGTTGAAGTCCACAAGTCATAAAAGGGCCAAGTTTGAAGTCCTCTGCCATAGAGCAAATAAGTCTTATTATCATCTCCCACCTTAGTGCGCAAATACAGTAACTTTGTCTATTAATTTCCTTGCTTCAACACAACAAACCTGATTGAGATAACCAATTCCCTCATGTTCTTTCACTAATACTTCATGGCAGGTAACATATTATTGCAAAATAAAGTAGCATTTTGTGAGCCATAGAGAGAATATCCAAGGTCTGCAGACTTATCTATCATTTATAGACTAAAATCACTATTAGTATTTTAGCCCCCATATGAACTCCGAATATGTTCCTAAAATCAGCTGAGAAAACAGAATAACTAGCAGTTGTCCAAGTAAAGTGGATTCATCATAAATAAAATGGATTCATCACATAAAATAATAAATAGCTGACTCTGTACTGGATAGAAGCTGTGAACAAAATGAAGATATATATTACCCTCTTCAACTCCTAAATACATAGAAGTGGTAGATGGGGCTGTAGAATGTACTAATTAATCTACAAACATCATAAATACACTAAAACAGTCTTTCCCAAAACATTGACTTTAAAATAATAATAGCTCAACAAGCACACAGTACACATTATCTTACCCCACAAAGCACCAAAAAGTTCTATAAATAGGACTTCTAAGAACACCTAGGAAGAGCTAGCTTATGTACTTCCTGACTTAATGCTTAAACTATTACACTCTCAACATACATAAAAAACATTAGTATTTGTTTCAGGGAAGGTGGTAATCTATCTTTAATCTATCTTTAATCTGTTAAATCCAGCCACGCTGATACTACAACAACAACAATAACAACTACAACCACAACAACAACAATAATAATAATCTATAAATGCTACAAAGTTAGCATTTGTACTAAAAGACTAAAAACCACAATAATACAATTTGCATTATCCTAATGGCAAAGGAAATATATTCATAATATTTAGCACTGATCATAACCAAAAGCTTTTGTTTAATCAAGCACATATTCAAGTCTTTCAACTGTGCTTTCTAGGGCTGCTATCAGGTTAAGCAGACCTTTTGAAAGAGAATTAAAATTCATATTACTATCTCTTTTTAAATAAAATACTATTATCATGAAGTTTGATTGTTCATCAACTACCAAACATTTATTATATACAAATAATTTAATATGATTTTAACAGTGCTGCAAATAATAGCAACAAAAATGGATAGTTTCATTGACCCTGGTTCTCTTTGGAGAACTCTGGATTATACCAAGATACAAGTCACTGAGGAAAATCATTAAAGTAGAATGTATGAGGTATCTTGTTTGCCCCTATCAAACATGAGTAAAACTTGTTAGGCTCAATTTTAGGCAACAAAATGTTGATTATATTGTGTGTATCAGATTTTGCTACAAACTCAACCATAACTTCCTATTCACATAGGAAACTGCTTATGGCAGAAGCTTACAGATGTAAGTGTATTAGTGTTTTACCGCACACAAAAAGAAGCCCTGTGCATGTGAAACTACCTTCTCTGGTACAGACATGTCTCTTTTCCAAGGTTAAATTCTCCTACCCTGTGAGTTAAATCAAATTTGACTTTTCCTCCCAATCTTGTAACTGGTGTCAAGCACCTGCTCAGTGTTTATAAAATAGTTCTGACTGAGTAGCTTCATTTTTTATGGGGAACAAATGCAATATTTGGACTTAATCTGTAGATTTCAATATAATTTTCCAAATGATTCTGTGAACTGCAGTTAAAATGTAAAAGCACACTGAACCTTAGGAATGTGTATTGATGAAAAGCTCAATCGTGTGGTCCTAAAAAGTTTTAAATTGTTCTGGAAAAGACAAGAATGAATATAACTCCTAATTCACTATCTCAGCATGAGAAATAAATCTTCCAGAGACATTTTATTAAATAGTACATCAATTTAAATATTAATAATGTCAATCTAGTCAAGAATGTGTTCTCAACTAATCAGTCAAGCTGAGCTGAAGTATATTTTAATCATTTTTCTTCTGATGCTTCCCACAGAGTAGTATCAGGTTCCAGAATACTCTTTTGTTTTGGTGGACTAAGATCAATCAAACACGTTCTACTCTTTCGTGGAAGCATCTACACTGAACGAAGTCTCCTAAAGCCAGTAATTTGTCATTCTTCACTCTGCTTAGGTTGGCAAACTTCATCTTAGACAACCATTAATGACATTTAACACTAAAGCTCAGCCGCCACTGTTGGTGAAAAATGCAGATAAAAATGGTGAATACAGACAAGAGAACCTGCAAATTTTCTTTTAAACAAATTGCAGTGTGAAAAAGACAAAGATAGAAAAATATAAACTTAAGGGAAAAAGCAGTTATCCAACACATTAATTAGTAATGAAATTGTAATACCAAAATGAACGAGAAAAAAAAGTAAAGGAAAACATTACACATAAAATGAATCTTAAGACATTAACATACTCATTGCTCTCTTTCAAATAAAATCAGGTTTCGTTCGCACTTCAGTCTGATCTTGGGAGTCGAGGAGCTCTGCCTTTTCTTCATTTACCTGTAGGCAGGCATTCTGCTGCCCTCACTGAGCAGGTGACAGAATGACTGTACTGTTTTGCTTTTAGACTGAACATTCTAAATAGCCCTTTTGGTTCTCTTAGCATCCTTTGCCAAATGAATTTTTTTTAAAATTTTTATAATCTCTGCATGTTCAGCATATACCTTTTCCCTATTGATCTTTGCTATTCTTTCTCTTCCATATATTTTTGATTATTTATTAAACTTTATCTGTTAATATATTGGCTTGCTTTGGTGTTGTCATTTCTCCAACCCCCCTGTATTACAGTGGTTTCCTGTACTTTTACATCAAACAACTGCTATGCTTTTAGCATCTTTTAGCATTCCACTGTTATGCATCAGTTTTAGTATAAATAAATAAATAAAATTTAAAAAAAACTTGGAGTTGAAACTAATGTCATTTGTTATTTCCCATTTCCTTTTCCTGCAAACTTCTAAAAGATCTACACATTGAAATACTGTTTTCAACAAAATTGAAAAAGGAATTGGGAAGTCAGTTGTACAGATTTATAGGGAAGCACAGTAAAGTACTGTAATTAATAAGAAAATGCAAGAATATTAAGAAAGGCACAGTTAAAATATTTTTTTTAATGTAATCAGGAAAATGTCTCGTTCTCAGGATCAGATTATTCATCATCATTCACAGATCTGCCCCAAAGGCATGTTACCCATATAGAAAAAGTATTTTTTGGATAGAAGATCACCCACATATATCATCTTATCTTGTGTTTCTTTTTTCAAGTTTGAACATGCACATTATTTAGTGATAGCAAGAGGTGTTGTTTTGGTTCTAGGGACGACGCAGTTGTAATACTGGCTGAACAGCGCAAAAGCATCTAATCTTTGCTCCTATTTTGCTTTAAGCGTTGCATATCTACTTGTTACTATTATTTTAGCAAAGGTACATTACTAAAATCTTGCCATTTTGTTTCCAAATTTCAGCAGCAGGATCTTAGATTATTTCTGGAAACTGGAAACTACATGCAGGTATGGGCCATTTGATACATTAAACATTACTTTCCCAACTCAGATCAGTCAATAGAGTAATAGATACTACGGTAAGAAAAACTAGGTTAGCTTTATTTATAATTTTCCCTGTTAAAAATTTATCAGTGTTCCCAATTCTTATAGCACCTATTAGGTGAAAGTATCTAATAATTTGTTTAGCACCCTAGAACTGTCACCAAACTTAACATTAGATGCACTATATTTTGAATCAGAGCCAAAATTCATGAACACACATAAAACAACAAACTGTGTGCTAAAGGAGAGTTCACCATAGGTAGTATCTTTCTATTGATTTTTGAATTTTTATCCAGATTTAAGGAATCATGGATTACACACAATACCTTGTCCCTCAACCTATCAAAAACCTCACATTTTAAGTCTGTTTAAAACTGTAATCATATCTCAAACTATCTTCAGTCCAAGATTGCAACCTAAGAAAAACTAATTTATACATTTATGAATTAACTACCTCTAACTTTAATATCCCTTATCCCAACAGTATACATAAAACAAAAAATGAAAGAACAATTACACCATGTACCATTGTAAAAGAACAGATATAATGAAATATTAAGTATGAGTTAATATATAAAAATCCAGAATAATCTATTACATTATTTGATTCTGGGTTACTTTTCTCATTTCGATTAACTTTAAACTTATAAAGTATTATATACTTTTTTTATCATATAAAATTAAATCAAACTACTATATTTACCTTCTTTTCATTAATGAAAGTTCTTCTGAAAAACAGCCTGAAATCCATTTTGCTTCTAAACTGGAAGTAACTCCTTATCAGCAAATTGTTTTTCAGGAAACTCTGGCCAATATGCAATTATGTTCTTTTTAAAAGGCAGAGTAGTGGTTTCCCCACCTCCTTTTTTTCATCTCTTTCCCACCCAATTCTGTTCTTATAAATGTAAATCTTGGTTTCTGCACCCTGTAATAGTTGCTTTGTCATGTGATAAACAGTCAAACAGCTTAAGAGAGTCATAGGAAAGGGCTGTTCTTTTTTATAGTGTAAAATATTTCCTCGTCTTACAGGAATAGGAAGCATTCATTCTGATTAGTGATTTAAAAATTACTAGCTTTACAACTCACAGTCTCTTCCATGCAGCTGCAGATTCTATGCAATTCTTGCTCTTAGAAAAAAGTATTAAGAAATGTCTTGAGTCAGAAGGGCAGGAGAGAATGAGTGCTCTAGAAATACAATATACTATTTGAATCTACAAGGACAAAAATTCAGATCTTCCATATTTTTTAAGGCTAGCAACTTTGCAACAGTTCTTGCTTGTCATTTTTATTTCAACTCTAAAAAGTGTACATCTCTTGTTCTATGTAGATCTATGTAGAGGCTATTGCATTAATCCAATCAGGAGGTGACTAAGGCATGAATGAGCACAAACAGTACGTCTTGATCTAGGAAAGAGTGCAACTACTGGCCAAAATGTAGTTGTGCAAAGGCTTTCATAACTATGTCTATCACTTGTTCATGAAACAGGATTCATGAGTCCAGAACTGATACACTAATTCTGACTGGGGGGGAGGGGGGAGTGTATCCCAGCCAGAGTTAAAGATGGCACTAGTCTCTAAAATCCATAGACACTTATTTGAACCAAAGCTGATTCTTTCCCAAAGACCTTTACAGCACATCCAACATATCACTTGGACAGTTTGGGTCAGGGATGTACAACTAAGCAGCACAGAAGAGGATGAATTTGCCTCAATCTTATGGTTAAGATGTTCCAAAGGACAACAGTGTTGGTAGAGAAGATTTTCTTCTTGGGTCCTGTCAGTCAAAGTCTTGGCAGGACCAAGTTCCTGGATACAGAGAAACTTTCTACTACCCACAGCCATTCTGTCCTACCAAAGTCCAATTGAAGTCTGTTGTTCCAGGCATTGTGAAAGGACATCCACAACATCACTTACTTTGTCCAGGATGTAGATATACTCCTGGATATCATCAACATAGTGATGATACTTCATCTATGGCAAATCATTATATATACTCTGTAATGGGCTTCAGTTCACTCTGCTGAGATATACAACACATTTATTTTAAACGTTACATGCTTGGGGGGGGGTGTGTGTATCCTCAGAATTCGCATTTCGACAAAACTTAATACTGCAGAATCTACCTTAATGAATGCTATTGCCACATATGCTGATCTACAAAATTCAAATATAGTCAAACTGCTGTATATAAATATAGCTCCAAGCTGTTAACTTTATATAGCAATATGAGATGTCTTTAAAGAAACAAAATACATTTAAAAATACAGGTGGTTAATTTTTAATTGTTAAATTAAACAATGTACTCACCTAATGGAAGACAATGCTATAGGCTGCAAAAAGAAAGAGAGAATAGTTATTGCTTTCTCCCATTTAAAATACAAAATTAAAATTCTTGTTTTAAACTCATTATGCATACCATTAATTATACATGCAAGTGTTTATCTAATTAGAAGACACAGTTAATATGTTTTTTTATTTGTGTAATCCAGAGAGAAATAAGAACACCTCACCATGAAATTTGAAACAGTTAAAGGTACTAATTAACAAAGAGATATATATTTGGCTGAATGAACAGCAACATAAATTGACAAAAGCATTGTTCAGGTAGCGGTGAACACATGATGAAAGGAAGAAATTGAGATTGCACATATCAGCCCCTTTTCTAACCTCACAAAATTGCACACCATTGGGGCTGAACTTAAAATGGCAAATGTGTTTTGTTTTACTAATAGATAAACCCAGACGTTTCCAATTCAGTTACACCAATATCTGAAGCATTTTTGTTGCTTTGTAATTTCAGCTGAAAGACATTTTTTTTAATATAAAATTCTTTTATTAAAACAATCAACATTGGACATAAAAACATATTGTGCAGCAATCATCATGGCAATGTTACAGAACAAATCAGGCAAGACTGGTGCATGGTGCATGGTGCAGGTCTCTGAGCCTTTTATACGTGCATTTTTTACCAGCATATTCACTAATCTTCCTAGCATTTTTCACCTCCTCTTGGCTGCCGTAATAGCTACCCCTTGATATCAAGTAAGGTCAACTAAATATATGAAGATTGGGTTAGTACACTAATGTGGAGAATGTTCATACAAAGACACCAGAAAACCGTTTTGATATCAAGACTGGCTTTTTAGGAAAAACAAGACACAGATAGAAACAATCTCTTCCACCTACAAGAAAATAGCTATTAGCCTGTTAGACTGTGTGGGTAGGGAAAAGATTGGAACTGGTTTCACTATAAATAGCCTTCCATCTGATGCACAGTGGTTGATGAAATTCTTTTTTTTTCTAATGACTGCATTGTTGTTGTTTTTTGTCTTTACAATAAATTTGCTTAACGGAGTTGTGGAGCCCATGGAAGTCTACTGCTGCAAACCCAAGCAAGACAAGTTTGACTTCTAATGAAACACATAACAAACCTAGGCAAAGAACAATTTATCCTACCTGAATCAAAAGAGTACCATACCTAATTGCAGGCACTAAGAAATATTTGGAATTATACTTTTCAAAACAAGTCCTTCTTGTTAAGAGTATGAAAAGTAATGTGGGTATGCAAAAAAATCCAATATACATTTTAGATTTATATCTAAATAATATTGCAGAATCTAGCTTAATGAATGCTATCTCCATATCCATCCTAATATACTAGGAAAATCAACATTTTTTCCTGTCTTATGTTGGTAATGTTCTAAAGCAGCAATAACTAATGATGTCTGATCCATGTCTGATATTGGTAATGTGGGATTACTTTACCTAAGCAAGCTTATACCTTCTTTTAAAGAATAACTGCAATATTCCTAATAGTGACTACAGAGAACCAGTTTTTACAAATAACTCAAAGCAGCAAACACATCTGACACACCTTTCTCCTATTTTCCCCACAATAACAAACTATGATGAATAGATTATGTAGATGAATTGTATTAATAACAAACAACTATAAACTTGGTCTAAAACAGCGGTTCTCAACCTGTGGGTCACGACCCCATTTGGGGTCGAACAACCATTTCACGGGGGTCGCCAAACAACGCAGTCCGCCATTTTTTTCCCCTTTTCCCCTCGGCCGGCGCAGGGGGCAGCACCGCGCATGCGCGATGCAGGCCGTCGCACCACGCATGCGCAGTGCAGGTCAGGGTCGCGTCGCGCATGTGCGGCGCAGGTCGGGGTCACGGCCTGAAAAAGGTTGAGAACTGCTGGTCTAAAATATAAATTTACCCTTTTCTTCCAAGACCCTTAGCCTAGCCATGATATAAACAATATACAAGTAGTCTTTGACTTATGACCACAGTTGAGCCCAGAATTTCTATTACTAAGCTAGACAGTTGTTAAATGAGTTTTGCCCCATTTTTCAACTTTGTTACAATTATTAAATGAATCACTTCAATTATTCTGTTAGTAACATGGTTGCTAAGTAAACTTGGCTTCTCCATTGACTTTGCTTATCAGAAGGTTGTAAAAAATGATCACATGACCCTAGGACACTGCAAAAGTCACAAATACATGCCAGTTGCCAAGCATCCAAATTTTTATCACATGACCATGATGCTGCTGTAATGGTCATAATTGTGACAAATGGTTATAAATCCCTTTTTTTTAGTGCTGTTGTACTGGTCACTAAACAAATGGTTGTCGCTGTACATGTGAACTGAGCTATTCACAGATACAACTCTAAATACCCTCTTAGAATATAAGATTCTAAAAAATATCCCTTGTAGTTTTCAAATTTCTTAATGTCTTATGGAAAGATAGCAATAGCACTTAGACTTATATATCACTGTTATGACCCAGGTGGTCAAGGCAATGCAGGCCTCTAAAGAATTCTTTATTTCTTCTTAATAATGTTCCAGCCAATGGCCCTCCACAACCGGAAAGGCTCCACTCTCACACTACCCTGAAGGCAACCACCTTCAGTCCCCCAAACAACAGGCCCCAGAGTAGGACTACGCTCACAGGGCAAGGTCTAGGGTTCCAAGTCCAATCCACTAGGCAGGATCCAGGCACAAGACAAGGGTAGTTCTCAGGACAAGAAACAGGTCCCATAAAAGAAGCAGTTCCAAAGCCCCAGTGAAACAAAGGCCAAACATAGGCCACCAGAGAAGAGCAATCTTCCAAGCGAGACAAGGCAAACAGCAACAGGCACAAGTAAAAGCAGGAGAGTGTAAGCCAAAGCAAACAATTGTTCCTGGCAAAGACTAACTCCTCATGGCTTCTCCTTAAGTTACTCCCCTCCAGGTGTTCCTTGTGAGGAGGAGTGGGGCAACCTCCTCCGGAATAGCCTTGCAGCCCTTATCTGGACTTGCTTACAGTCCATTCTCCTTGCCCTTACACCAGGCATGTCAATCTGCCAGCCTGCGGGCCAGATATATCATGCTGAAACTGCACCCACCCCATTGCCAGCAATGGGGAAAAAGTCATGATACGTTGCACAGCATCACATGTCACGAGTTTGACATGCCTGCCTTAGATTGAGAGGAGTAGGCAGCTGTTCCTTGTCAGAGGAGATTGGCTGCCTATTAGTACCACTGCTGCCTATCAGTAGTCAATCCTCCCCTGTGTCTGTGCAGGCAAGCAGCTCTCCATCTGGTTGACCACCTCCCCCAATGCCTGAGGGGCCCAGGACAGCATCGTCCTCAGCCTTGACATGCCTTACCTGTCGGATGATCCCAGCTCCAACTCTTCTTCCTTCTCCTCGGAACCAGCCTCTGAGGGGGTCATGACAACTGCTTCATAGTGCTTTACAGCTGTCTCTAAGCAGTTTTTAGAATCAGCATATTGCCCCTAACAATGTGAATCCTCATTTTACCAACCTCAGAAGAATGGAAGTCTGAGTCAACCTTGAGTTGGTCCTGGCAGTGGGCAGAGTTAATTGAAGCAATGTCACCAACCACAAGGGTTTAAAAAATGATAAGATGAAGCTATCAAAGTCATAAAGACTTTAAGTTGGCTCCAGACTCTGAAGCCATGTGACTCTCCATGTTATTTAGTCAAGGATACAAGGAAGATTCCATTTCACATACCTTGCTATGAGCTTACCAATAATATCTAAACAAGCTCCATGATACAGAATGATTGACTATATGGATGTTATGTCTGATTCAGTTTAAGGTTTTTTTATGTTTTAGTAATGTTTGTATGCTTCTCCAAAATGCAGCCTTCAGGATTTATCTATCCATTTAGTTTTCATGGACATAATACTCTAGATTTTTATCTACCTATGCTAGTAGAAAAACCTTCAAAACATTTTCTGACAGAAGTATTTTATGTGCACCATTTTCCTCCATAAATCCAGTTCTGGTTTTGTGTGAGAAAGAGTAGCAAAGAAAAAAGATCTAATCTAATGTAATCACTAATTACATTATCTTTCCCTTATAACTCCAACAAGTTTTAAAAATTGTCTAATCCTCCTTTTCCCTCTTTCTACAGAAAATAGGCCAAGAAATTAAGTCACAAACCTCTGTGGAACTAGGATGATACGAATTTAAACACTAATACAATCTGTACCAATGTATCTATACTTTATTATGAATGTTATCTATTTTGGAGGTTGTTACTCTGCAGGACAACTGATTCAGTAATTTCAGTTGCATTTGTAGCACATCAAAAGATACAGAGCTAAAGGTCATTTAGCAATCATTCTGTATTATGAAGTTTAACAAGCTGAAAATAGTTCCAGTAACTGGTGAATTGAATGAAACTGATTAGCTTTTCCCTTACCATAACACAGCTGCCCTCATTACCTATAGTATTCTCTAAAGTCCCAGTGCGCTCTCATCCTTTTACTAAATCTCTGAGTGACTAACCTTCAATTTGAGAAGCAAATGTCCCACATATACAATTATGAAGGCGATTTCTGCAGGCCCAAATCATTTAGGTACACAACCGTGTAATTACAGTTGATTGTTATGCAATATATAAAGAGCATTTCTATAAAAATATTGCTTAATTTAATATGAAAATAAAATGCAATAGCCCGGTTTCATTTCCACTATTTCTACTAATCTTTTAAGTTTTTTTTCTCAAAGAATAGCTGAATAGTCAAAACACTTCAGAAAAGGATGAAACATTTCATCATGTTTTACATCTTTATTTGGTACTTCAAGAAGTAAAATGAACAGAGGAGAGAAGGGGCGTTGTCTTACCTGAACGCCTTTTCTCAGCATGGAGATGGAGAATCCACCAATGGGTTTTCTCTGTCTGCCTGCTCTTGAGACCAAGTCAGCCAAACTTGACATGCCCCCTGTTGCTAGGAGAACCCAGTCTTGGCAAGGGCGAAAGCGGTTGATGATAGACGCAGGTATTGGCTCCCAGAACCCTAATTTTGGCCTAACTGACCTTAAGGGTGCATGTGGATTCTCCATCTCCGTGCTGAGAAAAGGCATTCAGGTAAGACAACGCCCCTTCTCCAGCACAGGAGATGGAGAATCCACCAATGGGACATACCAAAGCCTCACTGTCCCAATGGGGGGGAAACAGTCAAGACTGGATCCGTGACCACAGAAACAACCTGCTGAAGGACCTCCTGCCAAAGGAGGCTTCTGCGGAGGCAAAACGGTCAATCTTATAATGACAGACAAACGGAGAGGGCGAAGACCATGTTGCAGCCCTGCAAACCTCCTCGATGGACGCCTGAGTGGCCCAGCCAGCGGAGGTTGCAGCGCTGCAAGTGGAATGAGCCATGATACGACTTGGAGCTGGCAGGGAAGACGACTGGTACGTCTCCACAATGCAGGCCCTTATCCACCTGCCAATAGTTGAAGCGGACACCTTCTGTCCCAGAGAGGCAGGATGAAATGAAACAAAGGGGGCCTCAGACCTGTGGAAAGACACCGTTCTCTTGACGTATTGGGGCATTGCCCTACGGACATCCAACATGTGCCACTGCCGCTCCAAGTCATGGGAAGGATTGGGACAAAAATTAGGTAAAATGATTTCCTGGGACCTATGAAAAAGCAAGTTTACCTTGGGCATGAATGTGAGATCCAATCGAAGGACCACCCGATCCCTGTGGAAGATACACAGGTTCTCCCCGACCGATAGGGCAGCCAGCTCAGAAATGCGTCTGGCTGACGTGATAGCGATCAGGAAGGCGACCTTGTGGGATAAGGACAGTAGAGCACTAGTTTTGAGAGACTCAAAAGGTGGTCTGGTGAGGGCCCGTAAGACCCGAGGTAACTCCCAAGAGGGATACCTGTGAACCACGGGTGGCTTTGTGTTAGTGATGCCCTTGAGGAAGGCACGTATCCTGGGATGTTGAATCAGAGGGACCAAATCAGCACAGATAAGTATGGATGATAGTGCTGCCACCTGCCTACGAATAGTATTGGGGGCTAGGCCTTTGTCAAGTCCATCAAGAAGATATTCCAAAATCTGTGGGATTGTCAATTCCAAAATATTCAGTTGCCGCCCATGGCACCAGTGGCAAAAATTCCTCCATGTGGAATCATAGATGCGATTGGTTGATGGCCTACGAGACTCCTGAATCGCTCTGCATGAGAATGAAAATCACTCTGGATGAGAATGACTCCTATGTCATGATCTTGCGTTCAAGTGCCAGGCGGTCAGCTGTAACCATTGGGGAACTGGGTGTCGTAAAACCACCTGGGGAGAGACACCCGATCTGGCAGCATCTTCCATGGGGGAGAGCTGGAGAGGTTCACCAAGTCGGCGAACCAGGGTCTCTGGGGCCAGTACGGGGCCACAAAGATTACCTCTGCTCGCTTCTGTAACTGTTTTCGAATGGTGGCCGGGATCAGTGGGAGGGGAGGGAACGCGTAGAGGAGACCCCTGGCCATGGGGCGTGAAGGGCATCCGCCTCCTCTGCCCCCGGGGATGGAAAATGGGAGAAGAACCTTGGGAGCTGGGCATTTGCCGGCGAGGCGAACAAATCGAGAATCAGTTGACCGAATCTTTGTGACATCCCCATTCCGAGTGATCTATGGTCGACCGGCTCAGGTAGTCCGCTTGTCGGTTCGCCTCCCCCAAAATGTGTTCAGCCCTGAGGGAGGACAGGTTGGACTCTGCCCAGGAACCCAACAACTGGGTTTCGGACATGAGGGACATGGACCGGGTACTCCCTTACCGGTTCACGTGTGCCTTTGCTGCCACATTGTCCATCAGGACTAGCACGTGTTGTCTTGCAACTTGGTTGCAGAAGTGACGGAGAGCCAGATGTATGGCTCTGAGCTCTAACCAATTGATGTTGTGTCTCAGATCTGCACAGGACCAATGGCCCTGCGCAAACTGAGACCCAAGATGAGCCCCCAACCGAACAGGCTGGCATCCGTCATGAGTGTGAGACGGACAGGTTCCTTGAAGGGCAATCCCCTGGCCACCGCTGGCGAGAATCACCAGCGAAGGGACCTCAGGGTTTGGATAGGAACCCTTACCTGCTGGTTGGAAGAACCAGTTTCCAACCTCTGGAAAGGGAGTAGAAACCACTGGAGGCTTCTGGAGTGGAGCCTGGCCAAAGGAACTATGGCAATGCAAGAAATCATCTTCCCCAGGAGTTGGGAAAGTAGGGCCAGCAACACTACCCGCTCCCTGCAAACCTTGAGTGCCAATTCCCGGATACTGTCCTGACGTTCTTGTGAAAGAAGGACCAGAGAGCTGACTGTGTCTATGACAGCTCCCAGGTGTAGGATTCTGGTTGAGGGAACTGTTTGACTCTTTTTGAAGTTCACCAAGAATCCGTGCTGTTGAAGGACCTGAAGCAACAGACTCAGGTCCGACTGGGCCGCCCCGAGGGAGGACGACTGGATGAGAATGTTATCCAGGTAACATTGAATGCGTACCAGTGCCAGTCTTAAGTGTGCCGCCAGAACAGCCAGGATTTTGGTGAACACTCTGGGAGCTGAGGAGAGTCCAAATGGCAAGGCCTTGTACTGGAGCCCCATGTAACAGAACCTTAGAAAGCACTGGTGGTCGGGAAGGATAGGGATGTGGAGATAAGCTTCCGTGAGGTCTATGGACATCAGGAAGTCTCCTTTTCTGATGCTGCCCAGGATGGATTGGAGTGTTTGCATTTTGAATTTCCTGTATGCAATATGATAATTCAGATCCTTGAGGTCCAGGATTGCCCTACATCCTCCCGAGGCTTTGGGAACCACGAAGAGGACTGAATAGAATCCCTGACTTTTCTGACCATCCGGCACTGGTTCTATGGCTCTTATTACCAGGAGATGATGGATGGCCTCTTGCATGAGGCCCCTTGTGGTTGTGTTCCATGACTGGGGGCAAGATCTGAAGTGCCCCGGTGGTCTGGATACGAACTCCAGGGACAGTCCAAACCTTACGGTTTGGAGGACCCAGGAGTCCATGTGGTGAGCTCCCACTGGTGGTAAAAAAGGGGATAACCTGCCACTTATGGGAGGGATAGCCCGAGTCACTTGGACCTCCTGAAAGGACGACCTCCCCGATGAAAGGACCACTTGCCCTGGTATTGTTGCCTGGGTCTATAACCCGATCTGTCGGCCGGACGATCCTATCTGGCCATAAAAGGGCGGGGAGGCTGAGAGACTCCAGAGTCTGTTCCTGGCCGAAAGGACTGCCTGTGGGCATATGGATAGGCGTGCCTGTCAATTCGCCTGGTGAGGTGTGGCATGATCTTCTTCTTATCCTTATTCTCAGTTAAGTACGGATTCAGGGCCTCCCCAAACAAGTTTCCCCCTTGATAAGGAGCTGCAGCCAGCCACCACTTGGATTTGGCGTCGGCTTGCCAATATTTGAGCCATAGTATTCGACGAGCTGAGATGTTGGATGTGATGGACTTGGCAGAGTGTCTGGACATCTGTAAGTTGGCATCGGAGGCATATTCCATGGCCGCGACCTGCTTACTGAGATCCTGATGGGTGCGTATGTCCTCTGGAGGGATCCAAGCCTGTAGTTGTCGGAGCCAGAGGAGAGAAGATCTGGTGAAAAAGGAAGCACAAGTGGCTGTTTTGACCGCCCATGCGGCTGCCTGGTGTGTCCTGCGGAAGGCCATGTCCCATCGCCTATCCTCTGTCTTTAGTGCCTCGGCCAAGTCGCCCGACACTGTGGATGAGGATACAAGTAAAGGATCGTCCACTTTTGGGACCTCAAGTGCGTCAGTCAAATCCAACGCCGTTGTGAACAATTTTTTATCTGTACCACCCGGAGGCGGAAAGGTGCATGGTGAAGACCACTGTTTGCGAACAGCGCTTAGAAACAGGGATGGGCAAGGAACCTGATGTTGTGTCGCCACCGTCTCAAAGAACATCGGATTCGCATCTGAAGTGGATGGGGGGTCCTGTTGGGGGAACCTATGTTGGCCATCGCACTGCCCTTGCACAGAAGTGGCACAAAGAGGTCTGGATTGAACAGATCCCCCCATTGGAGGGGGTTCTGGAGGATCCTCATCCTCCTCAGACTACGGAATATCTGGCAGGTCTAGCCCTGCAGGCGAGGAGACCCCGCTATAGGAAGATCGGGAAGGTGAGAGGGGAGCATGGTACATAGGAGTCCCTGATTGGGGAACATATGATGCGGGTACGGCTGCCATTGGCTCCATCCCTGACCAATGGTGGGAATGCGCGGCAAGTGCTCTATCCAGGTTTCAAGATAATCGTCTGGGGGAGTCTAACCCCCTTAGCCCCACCACCATGGGGGTGAAGGTGGCCTCTGGTTCCTGACTCGCCCTGATAGGTGGAGGGGGCGTAATTGGTTGGTCTTGCAGGGACCATACTCCCTGAGCAGAGGTGGAAGGCCCCAGGGGAAGATCAAAATCTGGGGACTCTGCCAGTTCAGCCTCTGCTCTGGCCTGCCTTTGTGCTCTGGAGAACTCCTTTTCCAGTGCCTGGTGCCTCCTGCTCTCATGCTTCTCCGTCCTTTTACAGGCCTTTTTGGAAATAGCCTTTGCTTTGGCCTTGATCCTGCCTGCCACCTCCTGTTTGGAGGATGTGTGCCTGTTTTGTCCCAATGATGGGGACGTGGGGGTTGTGAGCTCAGGCACCGTAGAGTCCTCCATTCTGAAAAGAGCTATTTCAGGGAGCACTGAGAGAAAGCTCTGGCAGGGGATCGAGAGGCCCTTGGGCACAGTGTCTGGAGCAGGAAGGTTGAACTGCACCCCTGGCCACCTGACCGGTATCTCAGTGCTTCCTAGATGACTTGGAGGCGATGAGGAGAATTGTGCACTCGCCGGTCGGGACAATCTGTGGCAGAGGCTTTGGCAGCCAACTGAAATGCAGGCCCAATAATTCTTTCAGTGGTCAGGCTGGGAACGGTTGCACCAGAAAATCTGATGTGAATGACCAACAACTAAGGCACCCCTGCAATGGTAGACCGCAGCATGTTTAAAATGGCAGCTGTGTGGCTTTGGAGGTGGCGCTCCCCGAGCCCTGAGCGATGGAAGTTCGCAGGGGAATTGTCTGAATGAGTGTTGAAACTTTTTTGATCCTAATGATTACCAGGAATGGATGGTTCAAGGAAGGCAAGAGACCGGCAGGTGAACTTCCCCCTCAAGCAAAGCGAGAAGCCAAAATGGTGGCTGGTTGGACAAAGGCACCCATGGGAAAGTCCGGGAAGCCTCCTCTGCAATTGCTCACGGATGCCTGTTAACTGCAGCCTTTGATGAAGCCTCCCGGCTATTATCTCCGGGAACCGGCTGCTGTGCGGCCCGTTCGCGGCAGCCAAAATGGCGGCTGTGACGAACGGGACAGGAATTCAAGGCCTGAGGCCCAGGCCTTGTGAGCTTGCTTTGCGGCCTGTTCATGTCACTAAAATGGCAGCCGCAATGAACGGGACGACAAAGAAACAAGCTGGAAGCAAGGGAGGAACAAATGGATAAGTGAATAAATGACCTGCTCAGGGTATTTGTAGCGCTGATCCCAGCGCTAAAATACCGATGGTAAGGGGGAAAGGAAGCAGTAGCTGAGGTCTCAGTAATGCTTCCCAGAGCCCTGGGACAAAATGAGGGGGGGAAGTAAAGAAGGAAAAGAAACCCACCCCCTTCCTCAGGGAATTCTATAGCTAACTTGGGCAGCGCTGAGCCAAGCGTTGCTGAGTTATGCTGAGAGAGAAGAATCCAATAATGGGCTAATCTAACTGCCTGAAGACCTTGAGAGCCAAACCTGAAACGTCTCGAAGAGCTGGAGACCAAGACAAGACTGGGTTCTCCTAGCAACAGGGGGCGTGTCAGGTATGGCTAACTTGGTCTCAAGAGCAGGCAGACAGAGAAAACCCATTGGTGGATTCTCCATCTCCTGTGCTGGAGAATGAGCAACCTTCTGTTGTTGTTTTTTGTATCTTGCATGGCGTAGTTATATCTCCATTAACAATTTTTTGAGATAGACATTTGAGATGTCTATGAAATATAAATTAATTTTACCCATTTTATAAAATTGTATTTTCCAAATTTTTAAACATAAAACTCTAATTCATTAGGTGAAGATAGTATTTAAATAAAAAATTCTTTATAGAGGTGAGGTGGTAAGGAAGAATCTGTTGCTTACAGGTAGGGTCTAGGCTTCACATACTGTATAGAAAGCCGGGAATTCACAGGTAAGGTTGGGAAAGTAATCTAGAAACCCTAGATGCCTGCTGATAGTCCTTTTTCATACAGCAATATAAACGAAAAGTCCAGGTGTGGCCCTAGTATAGAAACCAGGAGACTGAGTTCTATTCCTGCAGTAGGTATGAAGCCAGTTGGGCGAAGTTATTCTTTGAAGTACCAAAGAAATCACCAATAACATTGTCTTCTGATCTCTAATTCTGCAATGTAAAGTATTATGGGGATATATATTATGAGATATGAACTGACAGGTTAACAATTAGGCTTAAATGGAATAAGGAAGAAAAAATATTTCTGATATATTGATAAGATATCAAAACTGATCTTTATTTCTAGGAAACAAAGGGAATTTCTAGGAAAATATGCAAGGAAATATTCAATTTTACAGAAAGATTTTTTGTTAATATTGCTTTGGAACAACATAGTAAAAATTATGTTCTACAATCTTACATTATTTGGTTTATACAGGCTGATATTAAAAATGAAATTTTGCATGTAGTATAAATTTACACATACAGTTCTCTAGACTTACCAGATATTTTTCCATCAAAATAAAGCTCAGCTGTTTAATATATTATCTTGGAGAATTACACATTCTATGTAAGCATTCCATATCTTTTCTTCCCTATGTCCCATTCTCAAACATACACACACACATGCAGAGGTCAGAAAGAAAGAAAGGAAGTTATTACTAAACTTCCTGATTCCAAACAGATGTTTCCTGGAATAGTAATGTGAACTGAGTCACAATGACATATAGAGTAAGTTATATAGGTAAGATACTTAACCTGGTAAAATGTGGTTACACTGTTCTATAGATACAATGATCCCTAGATCTTATATAAACACAATTTCAGTTCACTACAAATAAGTTCTGAAATTTCATAATTATACTTAAATTCAGCTATTCAAGAATTATCCCTCTGCTCTTCAAATGGGGTGGTCAATCATTCCGTGATCCAAAAAATTTTCCGCAAGCATCCTCGTTCTTCACAGAATCCAAAATGCTTGCAGGCATCGAAGTCTGACCTCATTCAATGGCTTAGGCTTGTGACATTACTGCAAATAGAACTGTTGAAGGAAATGTGGTACGTATATGAGTAGCAGTGAATACTTGAGTAGACGTTTAAAGAATAAAATAATCCAATCTGACACAATTTTCTTTTTACTCAGCATTTTCTCTGTATGTTTGCAAGGTCCTCTTCTTTTTGCTCTGTACTCACTCAGATCTACAGAAAAGCAATCAGTACAAGATGCAGTAAGTTTTGTTGATCAGCAAGCTTGCTGCAAAACCTGATAATGAGCATGACTGAGAGGGAATGAGTGACCCATAGTCACTCAGATGGCTTTGTGGAAAGACTAGAACTTGGTTCTTCTCATTCCTCTGACAGCACTCTATCCACTACTATGCTGGCTCTTCAGATTGGCTTTACAGAAGTTTGGAAAAAGGAGAACGTGTTCTCCTTGTGGTAATGATAAAATCAATGTCTGGGCATTTTGAGTATCTAGAAGCCATTTCTTCCTGAGTACTTTTTTCTCCTGGTACTAGTGTTTCCCGATAGTAAGACACCCCCGATTATAAGACGTATCGGGGGGGGGGGGTTGTCGGCTAATATAAGCCGTACCCCAAAAGTAAGAGATATGTCTTACTTTCGGGGAAACACGGGGTATTGCCGCCTCCCTCTCATCTAGCTGCGCGCCGCCTCCTGCCCACGTCCGCACCGTCCCCCTCTCCATACGTCACCGCGTCTGCCACCTCCCTCTGATCTTAATGAGCGCCGCCTCCTGCCCACTTCCCCGCCGCCCCCCTCCATACGTCACCGCGTCTGCCACCTCCGTCTGATCCAAATGAGCGCCGCCTCCTGCCCACTTCCGCGCCGCCCCCCTCCATACGTCGCCGCGTCTGCCACCTCCCTCTGATCTTAATGAGCGCCGCCTCCTGCCCACTTCCGCGCCACCCCCCTCTCCATACGTCACCACGTCTGCGACAATTTTTCCCAACATAAGACATACCCCGAAAGTAAGACATAGTGGGGCTTTTGGGGATAAAAAGAAAGTAAGACACTGTCTTACTTTCGAGGAAACACTAAGCATTCTCCTAAAGTTGTAAGTGCAAGTTAACAAGCTCAGATCTGTCACCATAATTAATTAGTAACTTCCCATTGGCTTAGCTCTGCCTGAGATTGACAAGACCTCAATCAGTTATACAACCTTTCTGATGCTAGAAAAAATAATTTCATCTAATTGTAGATTTAAGTACATGGGAGATCAGTTTTTCAGTCCAATTTTTGTTGAGGATGCCATATGTCCTCCTTTCCCCCCCCTCCCCATCCAATTATCCATGTACTCCTTTGCATTTTCACATATCTGGCAACCCTATTCCTGCCCCTCCTGAACTGAAACTTTAAAATCTCTTCCACCTTAAATTCTCCCCCTCCAATGTAATAGTGTGGCTTAGCTGCCTAAGTCTCAAAGGAATTATTTCAGGATCAGAAAGGAACAGTGGAAAACTGTATTTCTAGAGTTTTTGAAAACAGCCAGCAAGAGGTCATAAGATGGTGCTTATAATTACTATAAACAGACAAATAAACATTGCAGCTATCTTCTTAGTCATGTTTATTACTAGTCTCTAGCCTGCCTCACTGTACTGATAGAACTAGTCAATATATAAATCACATTACAGGAATGTCAGTCCTGGAAACTGATTCCGTATTCTCATAACATTAATTACAATAATTATACTAAAATTATAATTTTAGTACGGTTTTTAATATTTTAACCTGTTAATGTTTTAATTACTTTTACTTGTTTTATAACTGTCAGCCTCCCTGAGTCTCCTTAGAAGGGAGAGATGGGTGACATAGAAATTTAATAAATAAATAATAAATATATAATTATACTTATACTCATTATATTATATGTATAATTTTTATTCACTGTCTTATTCAGAAAAAGATTCATAGAAACAACATGGCTATATATTTTTTTAATTGCAGACAAGAATAAAGCTATAGAAGATATATCTATTGCATTACACATAATTCAAAGTCTTCGTATAGGTCAGGGGGTCAAACTACCGGCCTGTGGGCCAGATACATCATAGCAAAACCGCCCACCCCATTGCCGGCAATGGCAAAAGAGTCACGATATATCGCAACATGTCAAGTAATGTTGCGAGTTTGACACCCCTGGTATAGGTCTATGCATCATCATTTACATTTTTTGCTCCAGCATTTAAATTTTTGAGGCTGTTTCTCCTGGCTTTCTGATTTTGGCCATTCTTTTATTCAACATAAGACTCATTTGGTCTATATTTGTGTAATTTCCTAATCTGGAAGTCTCTGGTCTTCTCTCACCTTCTTCATTCCTGATAATGCTCTTCAGATATCTCCAAGAAATATTAATCTGTGTAAGTGCTGATTTTAACAGATATAAAATTTAATATTACATAAAGTTATGTGCTGTGAACCACACATGGTATTTTGTGAAAGGTCTCTAAAACTTCCACAAAATGATACTCATGGAGAAAATGAATGGCTAGTCACAAAATAGTTACTCAGAGACATATGGCAAGTCATAAAATAACACAGGTATAAGTCATATTTTATAAATAAAAATGAATCATCACATATCAGTTGCTTGCCAAAACTACCAGGATGCAATAACAAGAATCCATAGCAAAAATTCATGTGTGTCTCATTCTATTCTTAAAACACAGCTTATAAGATTTTCAAGTTTCTAGGGAAGCAAAGAACTTACCAGCGACAACATATTAGGCAATTAAGGGGAAAGAGGAAATGGAACACCCACAATTATCTGTTCCAAACTCTGAATTACCTAAGCAACACTAATTGAATGCTACCTGCATATTTCCCTGCCAAATAAACACATTAGCAAAATACCTACAGAAATGATTTCAGACACAAAAAATGGGAAACTATTAATATCCAATTGCTGAATATAGCAGGTTAACTCAGATTTTTTAAAAACCAAATTATTTATTTTGGTGATACATCAAAACTATAATGCAAATGCATTGGTAAAAGCATTTCTTTTATGGATCTTTCCACATATGCATTTCACTAGGTGAAGTGTATCATGTCCAAGCAAAATGTAACCCATTTAAAGGGAATTTAAAACAAGCAAAAAAAGAATTGTAACAATTCATTTTATAATTTGACATTACACCGGGTCCTTTTGTTCTCTAGATATAAAAAATTAATTTGAACAAGATAAATCCAAATGTTTTCCACACACACACACACACACACAAAAAGCCAAAAAGTGTATATTCAGAAATAAATCTAAAATGTTATGTCTTTAAACAAAAAAAACCACTCTATCTTATTCCAAATTCACACTATATAAAAAATGTATAATGTATAATGTATAAATACATTATTTTAAATATTATAAGAAATATAGTACATTTAAAAATATTTTCTCCTTTTTCTTTCCCTTCTCCCCTCCCTTCTGCAATTTTTGTAAGTAGGCGAGAGTGATTATAGGCAATGGCAAGCTGAAATGCTGAAATGCATCAGGTAAACTGCAGAGATTTGTCCAGGCAGCTGCCAGGAATCAACATTGACTTAAACTGGCATGGGGGGAAAACGAAAATACACAAAAGACTATGAGTTATACAAAAGGCAATGAGATTTCTATGAGGTTTCTAGGATATCTTGCTACTTTTCTGAAGTATTAAATTCTATTAAACTCTACATTTCCCTTACAGTATCTAGCCAGTATTTCTCAACCTTGACAATTTTAAGGCATGTGGACTTCAACTTCCAGAATTCCATAGCCAGCAGCCTTAAAATTTCAAGGTTGAGAAACACTGATCTAGACAGAGTCATGAAGCAAATTAAACTAGGCACAGTTGGACTTTCTAGAGATGAAATCTATGCATGCAAGGGTTGAAGCCAGAATCGTCAGTTCTCAAAATTCAATGAGCTGTTATATAAACATATAAGAACTAATCCATTTCAGTATCAAATATACATTAATTTGGAAGGGTATAAGAACAAAGTCACATCTAAACTTTATAAAAGGTACTTACATCTCACAGACAGTGTACAATCATGAACGGAAGTGAATATAGATGCCTAAGGATAATGTTGTAGGATCCAATCTGAGTCGGTCACTGTGACCAGAGATTTCGTCTTCCGAGTTTTCGGAGTCATGCTGGAGCCCATCTTCAGGGAACTAGCCTTCTCTCTAGTCTTCTCTCTAGCCTTCTCTGTCCAGCAACAGTCCAAAGCTTGAAAGATAAAATCTCTGATTCCGGTGACCAACCCAGATTGGATCCTACAGTGTATAATCAATTGTTTGCAAACATCCCTGTTTGTGATAAATATTCTAATTTAACCAGACTATGTCTGTGATTTTCATGTCATGCCAAGCTAAGAAGTCAAGCTAAGTTGTGAAGTATGTGGAGATCAATAGTTTACTGAACAGTCCTAACCAGGAAGCTTGAAACCAGGGATAAACAGTTAGCTCTGATGTAGTACATTTTATGAATGATCTAAAAAAAAAAAACCCGATAGTAAGAAGTGACCACCTAAATAAGACCACATTTTATAAGATTCATTTCCAGATATATTCTGTTTTATCTGTGAACATTTCCCTCTGTTTTATTTAATATACTTTTTAAAAATTTGAGCACAGACAAGATCATAGTCTTGTCAACAAAACACACGCTCTACTAGACAGACGTTCCCTCCAGCACAACTTCGAAAGCTTGGAAGACAAAACCTCTGGTTGTGGTGACCGACCCAGATTGGATCTCAAGGTCATAGTTGTCTTGAACAGAACTATTATTTTGTTCTCAATATCTGGTAAACAGGATATAAAACAGGGTTGTTTTTCACTCCCCAGAATGTCTGGTGAAATGGGTTAAAGATTATATTAAATATCAAAGCTGTATGTTCCTTCAACATATATTCATTTAATGCAGATAGTCCTCCACTTCTGACTGGTCACTTACACTAATTGCACTAGAAAGTTTCAATAAACAATTAAAGCTTCTAGACTTATGTCAGAAAATTCCAGAGATATACAAGCCAAAGACAAATTCTATAAGTTCTGAATTTGAAAAAAATAAGTTGTATTAACAAGTTATGGGCAACATTCCTTAAAGCAGTGGTTCTCAACATTTTTCAGGTTGAGACCCCACTTGCGCCGCCCATGCGCGACGGAAAAAAAAACAACAAAAAATGGCGGACCGCGACGGGCCGATCCACGCATGCATGGCACGCGCGCGATGGCCCAAACCGTGCATGCGCGGCGCGCACGCGATGGAAAAAAACCAAAATGGCGGACCGCAGTGTTCGGCGACCCCCGTGAAACGGTCGTTCGACCCCAAATGGGGTCGCGACCCATAGGTTGAGAACCGCTGCCTTAAAGTGTATGTTACATCCCTAAAAAGCTATGAGACAAGGGAATGAAGGTCACTAGAACAGGAGTCCCCAACGCCCAATCTGTGGACTAGTACCAGGCCGTGGCATGCTAGCAACCGGTCTGCACAAACAAGCAAAGCCCCATCCGCGGGATGCAGGCAGCACACAAAACCATGCACCCTCCAGTCCACGGAAAAATCTCTTTCCATGGAACTAGTCCCAGGTGCCCAAAAGGTTGAGGACCTTTGCAGTAGAAAAAGCCTCTCCTGAGAGTCCTTTTCTAGCAGGCTTGCTAATTTTATGCAAAGATATGCCGAATATAAAGCAACATATTGGCTCCAGGGGCCTATATGAACCCTGAACAGTGTGAGGTTGTTGTTTTTTAAACACATTGTATTTCCTTGTGAAAGGGAGATTAATCATAGCTGGAGGCCATACAATTTCTATGCAAAACTATGACTATCCTATCTGGCACACCCTCTGCAGAGAAGGAAAAAAGGCTATGAGGATGCAGCCAGTAGATAATTTGAAGAGGAAAAGGATTTACAAGCAGCAGGCTAGAAAAGAAAGAGGCAATAGACTGAGTTTTATGTCAATTCAGCTATGCTGGCAGGGAAAGACAAAGGTAACTTACAGCTTGCCAGTGTTTTACAAGCTTAAATATGGTTTAAGATAAGGTAGGAAAGATCTGTTAACTTTCTGAATGAAAATGTCTGTCTTTATAATGAAATTCAGATTTCAGGAATTATGCAAAAGTAAATAAGGTTATACTTCCAGTTAAAAATATGGTTTTATGTTATTAATCTGCTTATTTCTAGTGAACAATTTTTATAATGTTATAAAGTTTATTACTGTATTATTTAATATTTAAATTAACATTTTAGTGGCATATTGATTTCTTACCCAAGTCTAATTTCAATGACATTATATTTTATTCATAGGGGAAGAGTTCAAGTCCACTTTATCTTTTTAGAATATTGTGATATTCCAAAATTTGAGAATCTCTGAATTAAGTCTTTCTACTTGCTGTACAAAAATAATCAAATGTTTTCAACAACAAACATCCCATTTTCCTTCCTAGCTTTAAAAATTAAAGCTGTTGTTTATAATATTCTTAACTTGCTATCTGCAAGTTGCAATTAATTTATATTAATTTTCATATCTTTTTTCATATCTTTCTATATTATTCCATTAAGCATTATTTAATAAATACAAAAACCTTTTGTATTTTAAGATCAGTTATTCATGTTATTTACTATTTTATTTCTACTGCTTCAGCCTAGTTTGTCATCTTATCAATCATGTTCAATTTCTTGGTCCCTCTCAATAACACAACATTTTTTGTTGTGTTAGGATCAAAAAACTTACTTGAAGCATATACAAAAGTGCCTGAGATATTGATCACTGATTATTATTCTTTTCAATGAGCATATCTATAATCTCATATCATGAATTACTTCTTAATTTACATTAGTTTATTAAACAAATTCATTACACAAGGTAATGATGTAAAAGATGAAATAGGAGAGGAACATTTTAAAAAAATTACAAAATACATTTTTATTATTTGTTAAATTTATATGCTGCCTTCTTCAACATATTATTTCTTTAGTCACAAAAGCTGTTGAAAATGTCTAAATAAAAATATCTTTATTTTGCAAACCATAGATATACTAGAACAAATCAGCACTATCTCAAGCTAAGGATTATTTTCAATTTGTTAATAAGCAACGTCCTGGGATTTCAGTATAGCCTACTTTCAAGTACACATGGTTTGGATTGCTGCTTACATTTGATTAATATGAAAAAAAGCAAAAGGAGCAGCAACAATTGTAACTACAAGTATAAACACATCTGGCATAGTTTGTGACCAAAGTAGATGTTGTCATTTTGCTGGCATCTTGGCTGTAGTGATACACACTGAATTCCATGCAGATGGCAAACTATTGAAAAGCATAAATACAGTGTGGTTCCCATTGCAGATAAATAGGCTAGAGGAATTAACACTCCTTTTAAGCTAATTAATCAAGACGAAGCTTTTACTTTACTACATTTTAATATAAAGACTTATTTTTAATGAATTATTCAGTTTATTTCAATACACATCATACCTTGATAACCTCCTTATTTCTAAGTACGGTATTAACATTGCATTTGAAGAGAAGCTAATTTAAGACTAAGATCAGAAGGTGCAAGCAGGGGTGTTCCCCTTGACACTCTATGGAACTTACATTTGGACTTTGAAGAAATAAGATAGAGACAGTATTGATGCTTTTGAAATATTGTGTTGGGGATAACTACTAGGAATACCATGGACAGCCAAAAAAAACCAAATTAATCATTGAACAAATCAATCCAGAGTTCTCCCTTGAGGCACAATGACCTACTTTGGATACATTATGCAAAGACTTAGCTCTCTGGAAAACGCGCTAAATACTGCGAAAGATGGAAGAAAAGAGAAGATTATCATCAGCAAAGGAGGATGGACTCAGTTACAGTAGTGATGAGTTCATGACTGAAGGATCAAGCTAGGGACAGACTATAACAAAGACCATAATGAAGAAAATCTATGTAGTTGCTGGAGTCGATAATGACTTGAGCATATGTAATCAAATCATCATGGAAAATATTTGTTGTTGTTAGTTGTGAAGTCGTGTCCAACCCATCACGATCCCATGGACAACGTTCCTCCAGGCCTTCCTGTCCTCTACCATCTTCTGGAGTCCATTTAAGCTCATGCCTACTGCTTCAGTGACTCCATCCAGCCATCTCATTCTCTGTCGTCCCATTCTTCTATTGCCCTCAATCTTTCCCAGCATTAGGCTCTTCTCCAGTGAGTCCTTCCTTCTCATTAGGTGGCCAAAGTATTTGAGTTTCAACTTCAGGATCTGGCCTTCTAAAGAGCAATCAGGATTGATCTCCTCTAGAACTGATCGGTTTGATCGCCTTGCACTCACAGGAGTCTTCTCCAGCACCATAGTTCAAAGGCCGCAATTCTTTGGCATTCAGCCTTTCTTATGGTCCAACTTTCACAGCCATACATTGCAATTGGGAAAACCATGGCCTTGACTGTACGCACTTTTGTTGGCAGGGTCATGCCTCTGCTTTTTAGTATGCTGTCTAGATTTGCCATAGCTTTCCTCCCCAGGAGCAAGCGTCTTTTAATTTCTTGGCTGCGGCCCCCATCTGCAGTGATCTTGGAGCCCAGGAAGATAAAATCTGTCACTACCTCCATTTCTTCCCCCATCTATTTGCCAGGAATTGAGAGGGCCAGATGCCATGATCTTGGTTTTCTTAATGTTGAGTTTCAAGCCAACTTTTGCACTCTCCTTCTTCACCCGCATCAAGAAGCTCTTTAGTTCCTCTTCACTTTCTGCCACTAGAGTGGTATCATCTGCATATCTTAGGCTGTTGATATTTCTTCCGGCAATCTTAATTCCAACTTTTGATTCCTCTAGCCCTGCCTTTCTCATGATGTGCTCTGCATATAAGTTAAATAGGTAAGGCAACAGAATACAGCCTTGCCGGATTCCTTTCCCAATTTTGAACCAATCAGTGGTTCTGTGTCCAGTTCTCACTGTTGCTTCTTGACCCGCATATAGGTTTCTCAAGAGACAAATAAGATGGTCTGGTACTCCCATCTCTTTAAGAACTTGCCACAATTTGTTGTGATCCACACAATCACAGGCTTTAGCATTGTCAATGAAGCAGAAATAGATGTTTTTCTGGAACTCCCTAGCTTTCTCCATGATCCAGCATATGTTGGCAATTTGATCTCTAGTTCCTCTGCCTCTTCGAAACCCTGCCTGTACTTCTGGAAGTTCTTGATCCACATACTGCTGGAATCTAGCTTGTAGGATTTTAAGCATAACTTTACTTGCATGTGAAATGAGTGCAATGGTGCGATAGTTTGAACATTCTTTGGCATTGCCTTTCTTTGGAACTGGAATGTAAACTGACCTTTTCCAATCTTGTGGCCACTGTTGAGTTTTCCAAATTTGCTGGCAAATTTGATTGTAAACATCTGTTTTAGTAAACGTTCTTCCCTCCTCCCTTACATCTTCAAGTATACTCCGAATACATTTTGTTTGATTGGTGTTTCTCCTATATATGGTCTATCTACTGTATCTAATCTATTGCATATTGTGCGTTTGCGCTTCTGAGTTGACTTCATCCCATTACTAGTGCAATCTTTTATGGTCCCCAACCAGAGATCCTGAGGTAAAAGTTTCATATCCTGAGGTAGAGATTCAGTCTACTTTAACAATATTAAAGCAAACAACGTTAGTCATAAGGTTATGTTAAGAGGCATTAGTTATAGAACATATACATTCAACGTTGGGTGTTAGTTTTTGTAAACATCTGATTTGTTAGCCCTTCATCCCTCCTCCCATCGATCCTTAGCTGGACGCCAGCTGCATTCTGTTTGATTGGTGTCTCTCTTGGATATAGTCTATCCACTGTTTCCAGTCAGTCACAAATTGTTCATTGGAGCGGTTTTTCAAGTATGCTGATATTTTTGCCATTTCCGCCAAATTTGTTACTTTCACAGTCCATTCTTCAATAGGCGGGATTTCCGGATTCTTCCAGTACTGTCCCACCAACAATCTTGCTGCTGTAATTAAGTTCAAAAATAAATTTGTCTCTGAGGTAGTGATATCCTTTGTGATCCCTAACAGAAAAGCCTGAGGTAGAAATTCTATACGCTTTTTGAAAATAGTTTGGAGTGTCCACCATATCTTCCTCCAGAATGCTTTGATTTTTCTGCATGTCCACCATATATGAAAGTAAGTAGCATCCCCGTCCCCGCACCTCCAGCATTTAGGCTGGGAGCCCGGGTAGATGAGTGATATTTTTTTCGGGTCACAACCAGATACCCGCCGCTCTTATGTTTGTGGATGCAGAAAAAGCTTTTGACAGACTGCACTGGCCGTTCCTGACGAACTTGGTCCGGAAGATGAAAATGGGAGTACAGTTTCTCAACTCCATAACGGCAATTTACCAGAAACAAACAGGTCAGATCATTGTCAATGGAGATTTAACGGACTCATTTAATATAGAGAGAGGCACGAGACAGGGCTGCCCGCTGTCCCCCCTGCTATTTGTCCTAACACTGGAAATTTTACTGACCAGAATAAGAGCGGCAGAGGATGTACAGGGCATACAGATTAAACAGCAAGAATACAAACTATGTGCCTTTGCGGATGACCTGCTGGTGACAATGTCGCAACCAGCACAATCAGCAAGGAAATTGATGGAGATAATGGAGGACTATGGTAGGGTGTCAGGCTTCAAAGTAAATATATCAAAAACAAAGATGCTAGTCAAAAACCTCGACAACAAAGCAAAACGGAACCTGGAAAGAACAACGGGTTGTGAAATAGTCAAGAAAGTCAAATACTTAGGAGTAGAGATAGAATCAACAAATGCGAAATTATACAAGAATAATTACGAGGTCCTGTGGAATAAGATACAAGCAGACCTGGAAAGGTGGAAATCACTACGTCTGTCCCTGCTCGGCAGGATAGCGACAGTAAAGATGA
Organism: Bothrops alternatus; assembly: GCA_034064705.1. Classification (NCBI taxonomy): domain Eukaryota; kingdom Metazoa; phylum Chordata; class Lepidosauria; order Squamata; family Viperidae; genus Bothrops; species Bothrops alternatus. The sequence goes on from JARGCV010000009.1 coordinate 15,800,359, forward strand.
ATGTATTACCCAGATTTTTATTTCTCTTCCAAATGCTACCCATACTCAAGAAGGAAGCGGACTTAGACAATTAGCAGAAAGGTATCAACAGATTTATTTGGGACGACAAGAGACCGAGGGTGAAACTAAAAATCATCCAAGACGCAAGGGAGAGAGGGGGACTCAAAATGCCTAATCTAAAGCTATATTACTATGCAGCAACGTTGGTGGCGGTTAGTGACTGGATCAACATGACAAATGATAGAATTCTGAATGTTGAGGGGCATGGTCTACGATTCGGCTGGCACGCATACCTAGTATACGACAAAAAGGCAGATAGGAACTTCAAGGAGAACCCACTACGAATCCCATTGCTATGGGTCTGGAAGAAATATAAGCACCTCCTACACGACAAGATTCCCATCTGGACGATCCCTGGACACGCAACAGGGGATATGAACACATCCCAAGGGCAAGAAGTGGTGCCCTACAGTGAACTTGTACTGGGAGAAGAAAACGGGTTCCTCTTGAAATCTCAAGCAACGCTAGCAAACAGAGGAATAGGAAGTAACTGGCTATCATATATACAACTACAATCAAGGTGGCGTAAAGACAAGAAGAAGGGCTTCTCCCAGACCGATGAGAATCTAATTAAACAGATTAGAGAACAGGGGATTATGCACATCAAACGAGTGTACAGCATTCTGATAGAAATGGACTCTGAAACCGAGCTAGTCAAGAACTGTATGATAAAGTGGGCACAAGACTTCAGACACCCTATCACTATGGACACGTGGGAGAAAATCTGGGTGAGGAATGTAGAATTCACGAAATCGCAACACTTAAGGGAAAACTTCTACAAGATGTTCTATAGCGGCGGGTATCTGGTTGTGCTTTTGCAGGTATTCTATTAAGTTCAGCAGCTGTCTCACGTTGGTTTTCATCTGGCGTCCTTGTATAAATCCCCTTTGGTCCGGGTGTATTGTTTTTTGTAGTACAGTCATTAGTCTATTGGCCAAAATTTTTGTGAAGATTTTGTAGTCTATGTTTAGTAGTGAGATGGGCCTGTAGTTTGCGGGCTGTGTGTTGTCTTTCCCCTCCTTTGGGATTAATGAGATATAGGCTGTTTTCCAGGATGGTGGGACCTGGCCTCCTTCTTGAATGTTGGCAAATAGTTTTCTGAGGGGTTCTAGCATCTCCTCTTGGAGGTGTTTGTAGTAGGTCGCTGTTATCCCATCCGTCCCGGGCGATTTTCCTGCTTTCAGTTGTGTGATCGCCGAGTGTGTTTCTTTCTTATAGTGTAGGCTAGCCAGCGGCCCGGTTTGTTGGCCTTGCAGAATGTCTTATGTTTTGCATATTGTATATTCCTTGCAACTTGGTCAGCCATCAACATGTCAAATTGCTTTCTTAGGATCTTGAGTCCTTCTTTGGTGACTTTGTCCTCTGGTCTTTTTATTAGTAGCCGCTCCATTTTGCTTATCTCATTTTCTAACTCTTTTCTTTTTTGTTCTTGTTGGCGACGGTGCCAGCTATTCATGGATATGAGGATCCCTCGCATGTACACCTTGCTGCCTTCCCAGATCTGTTCTATCGGTGTTCCGTTGTTCATATGTGTGTCGAAGAATTCCTTCATAGCTTTTTTGCATTCCGCCACATTATTTTCATGTCTAAACAAGTTTTCATTGATTCTCCAGGACCTCCTCTGTTTCGGGCCATGTCTTAATTCCATCCTCACAGGGTTGTGGTCTGTCAGTGTCTTGGGTAGGATTTTCACCGCGTTTAGACAAGTTAGCAAGTCACTAGAAGTTAGTATAAAGTCGATTCTGGAGAATGATTTATGTCTGCCGGAGAAGAAGGTGAATTCTTGTTCTTTGCCGTGCCTTTTCCGCCATACGATTGCTTAGCAATAGGATCTTATGTTTAATGTTGATCACATTAATATTGAAACGGATAGGGGAAACACCAATCAAAATAAAATGTAACAGGAGTATAGTTGAGGCTAGACACGAGGAGTGGGGGGGAAAAAAGGCTTACTAACTCAGACGTTTTCAAAGACTAATACTTAGTATTGTACACCAGGTGTCATGATGATTGCTGCATAATATGTTTTTATGTTCAATGTTAATGGTTTTAATAAAAGAATTTTTATATATTAAAAAAAAAAGAGTTAACACTGTCTGGATGACACATAATCAGTCAATAAAAAATAAAAATAGAAGATCAAGTCTATAACAAACCATTTATATTATTAGTAAAATAATTAAATGTAGAGCATTACGCAATAGCAGAGATTCAAAATAAAAAGTATAGTATTGCAATATATGTAATAACATGATCACTATGAACTCAGTTCAAATTATAGAACAAAATATTTGAAATCAATACTTTCATAGTTTCAAAGATGCAAGAATTAAAATGTATTTCTTTGATGAGTATAAGAAATAAAGAAAGAAATATTTCTTTGCTGAGTATATTTAATTTAAATTTGAAAAATGGCTGAGAATTCACTTTTAATAGGATGTAGGTATCTTTCTATCTCCTGGGGATAAAAGTGATGCTTGAAATATAATATTGCCTGTGGGACAGTTAACTCTGTAGTTGTAACTAGGGTATTATTTCTGTTTTGTCAGAATTAATTTGAGTATCTGTTGCTGTCTGGTTGCTGAATTAAGCATCTGTTGCCTCAGCTGAGCATGAATATGGAAAGATGAAACTTTTGGATATTCAGGATTCTTGAGCTAAAATAAGGAATTTCTGGTGGTGTGTGTGTGTGCGTGTGTGTGCGTGCATCTAATCTTGGATTTCTCCTTCCCTAAAAATCAATAATACTGTTGATTTTTAGGGAATAAACATGAAGCCAGTTCATTATGAACAGGGTGAATTTTATATTATTTGCAACTTTATCTTACTCAAGAAAGCATAGTTAGAAGGATAGCTTAGCAAAATCTTTGAGCTGAGCTACTCTATATGTATTTATTTTCTAATATAAGTTTCTTTGGATGCAAACTTGTATGCACAGATACAAAATCCAGTCTCAGTATCAAAGGTCAGAAAGCCTATTATATTACAAGAGACATTAAATCAAAAGTAAATAAGGTAAAAAGAAAAGTATTTTCATATAATATATCTTAATTTTAAATAATAGATAGCTAGGTATGGTCCCACATTTTCAAACTACTAGCAAAATCTATTTTTTTAAAACAAGTCTTGATCATATATGACAGGGATGTCAAACTGCCGGCCCGCAGGTCAGATGCATCATGCTGAAACCGTGCCTACCCCAGCTCCAGCAATGGGGAAAAAGTTGCGATACGTCATGACATGTCACGTGACGTTGCAAGTTTGAAATCCCTGATATATGGCCTAACTACTTTCTAAATTGAAAACATTACATTTACATCCCTTATTCAACTATAACTTTTGAAAAAAAAACAGCAACTTGAAAGGATAAATATGCCTGTTTTCATGTCAACAGTTAATGCAAGCATCTTTTTTTTTCTCCACCCCGCTGCCTTCTGAGAAACTTCTGTGAACTCAACATGAATGCTTCCTCCACATGAAATAACACAGCTGTATTCATTTATAAAACAAAAACACCACTGTAGGAAAGTATGCTGCTCTTCACTTCGTTGGCTTATCAGTCCAACAAAAGGGTAATGTTAAAAATGGAAGGAACACTATCTGGAAAGGTCAAGCACTTGTTGAAGAAGATGTCCAGTGCTTTATGTGACATACTAAACTTTGGATTTGTGGAAGCATTTTAAACACATGCTTCAAAAGGCATGTTAGTATAAATAAAGCATCATTCCTTGGAATGTTAAAGCAACCAGGTTTTCTGGAAGGGCCTGCTTCAAGGCTGACCGTGATCATTTACATGTGTCTGGCCATGTAAAGACGACACTTCCATGGGGATCATTTGAAAAATCCCTGTACATGGCACACAGAGATGGACTGAAACCCATGCAATCCCTCCAAAGGATGCACCAACCTACTTTGTGAAACACTATTCAAATGCTGGGCACAGTATTACAAAATGTTTCTGAATTATCACAGACTATTAATAGAGATAACAACATAAGTTTGAATATGTTAAATAATGTCTTAAAGTTCTCTTAATTGTTTTAACATTATAACAATGGCAATTGCCATTTCATACATCATAATCTTTTTCCTTTCATAAATATATATTTGTAGATTTATAGTAGGCATTCAAGAGTGCATTCTGCTTCTGTTGTTAAATGGTAAATATGCACTTCCTTTATATTCTAGTTCAATCAAAGGACTAGTATTTTCCACTTAAATAACCATGGTAGATATCAAAGTTTGGCTTATGATTGTTCTACTAAGAACATTTATCACAAAACACATTATAGTAATCCAAGAAATTGATTCTCCAATAGACGTACAAAAATGTTATTAAATTACATTTTACATCCAGTAATTTCACTGTCCCACTCTGAGTTTTCTCGTGTTGAGAGCTATACAATAGGCACATGTTTACATTCTTATTAAAACTGCCATCCATAAGATGATTTAAGGTTGCCAATACCCCATAAATACCTTGTATTTAATTCCCAACGGATGCTTTATATGTATATTTTAATAAAAACCCTCAAAAGTACAAATCAATGTGCAGCAAGCTAGGGTTGCACAGCATTTTAGATTCAAAGGATATTTTGGAGTACACAGAGGCACAAACGTGACTCCTTTCTGTAACTCCTTAAACTAAACATATTTTTTTCTCACAATCACATTGCTGCCCTTCTGCACCTACAGCAAAGTCATCTGAAAAGATGCATTTGAAAGGCAAATGATTCTATTTTGCAGCCCCACTAAGTGCCAGATTTCAGTACCAACTTTATTTCCAAAACTTTCTCAGGACCTTAAATGGGAGTTATAAAGTTACGTTAAAAACACAGAAGATAACTGAAACCCAGTACTTTGGAACATGCTTTCTTGTCCATAAAAGAAAATGACAAAAATAAGCAGAACTGTTCTTTTTGATTAAAAAAAAGTTCTTAATACATAGTTCAAATAAATAGAAAAGTATTATATGATTTTAAAAAGTGAATTTACCAAAGATTTTGTAAAAAATGAAATAAATTTTAATATTGAAAGGCTTTAAATGAGGCATTGCAAATCATCAGTTAAAATTAAATATTGAAAGAATGGTTTAAAATGTATGAAATTATAGTATCTAAAATAGCACTGGATGCTTTACATGCTGGATGCTTACAACTTTATTTGTTTAAAAAATAAAATATAAGCAGAAATAGAAAATGAGAAAAAGAAAAAGGCTTTAAAAGTGCAGAAAGTAAAAGTGGAGAAAAGAAAAAAAAGTAAGGAAAATAGGAAAATAATTAATTTCAGACTTTCTTTGGTACAGATATAGATATAAAAATAGAACTCTTATTCTAAGGTTAGCATTTGTCTGCATTATTTTGACAATCCATATACTAATCATCCAACATTATTTTTTAGTTAATTATGTGGCTATAAATAAGTAAAAGTTCTTTTGAAACATAAATCTTAGAAGCTGCTTGATAAGAGCAATGCTTTTCCAAAAATTTGAGTACTATGTTGACATATCCACAGACCTACTGCTGAATACAGATATACACCTTTAATTTCATTTATTTTAGTGATTTTTGCTGTTTATGTCTATTTATGAATTATCACCCTGCCATCTAAAATGATAATTTGATCATTAAAATTGTGCCTGTGGCAAATACTAAATCAGTAGAATGAAAAATCACTGTTGATTTGGACGAGGAGATAGATGGGGAGCTCATCAAATTTGCGGATGACACCAAGCTGGCAGGAATAGCCAACACTCCAGAAGACAGGCTTAAGATACAGGAGGACCTGGACAGACTTGAACACTGGGCACTATCTAACAAAATGAAATTCAATGGTGAAAAAAGTAAGGTTCTACATTTAGGCAAGAAAAACCAAATGTACAGGTATAGTATAGGGGGTACCTTGCTCAGTAGTGTACTCTCCATTGGCAAGATTGTGTACCCAATGTGAGAATCCACCAGAACTGACTCCCTCATTATCAAAGCCCAGATGAGATGCCATATGCTTTATCACTAGCTCTATAGTGTATTGGATTCCAAGAAAAGACCCTGAGGTAGACCACACAAGAACTACAAAGATACCATGAAAGAAATACTATGCCACGGTGATATCCAGCCAAAGATATCTAGCTACCTGCACTGGTGTTGGAACACTCAGGATACCTATTAATTATTGGAAAGATAAATTTTGTTCTAATGTCTCTATTAAAAGAGCAGTGAAGAAGGATGTGTCCAGAGGTTTCCATCTGTCCAGAATCACAGGGAGAGAGCCTTCAACTGGGTCTAGAATAACTCAATGCAGCCAATTCAGTGTAGCCAACTCACCAGGGCCAACTCGCCATAGCCAGCTCACTGTGGTCAACTTGCTGTGGGACCACTCGACACGGGACAAGAATTACACTAATATTGAAGAAAAAGTGGAATTGAGTCATTTTAAAAAGGGAAGAAAAGGAGGAGCAAAATGAAATGTGAATGACAGAAATTAAAATAATTTTTAATTATTTTAAATACGTGTTGAATTGTCCTGCAGAGTGCTGTCCCACGTGAGTTGGCTGCGGCAAATTGGCTGCAGCAAGATGGTTGTGGAGAGTTGGCTGTAGCTATATGACCATGAAGAGTTGGCCGCTAGTTAGCCTTGGAGAGTTGGCTACAGCAAGTTGGCCATACCAAGTTGTCCCATTCCTCTTTCAACCAGTGGTATCCCTTTATATTTGCAGTCCAGCATGGCTGATAGAAGCTCATGACATTGTGGAAGTAAAAAGGCTTTCCAATGATTTGCTATCTCTTACTGGCTAAGAGAATTAGCATAGGTGACAGTATATCTGATAGAGTCTAGAGCCAGAAAGAATGGAGCTTTCTCTAAGTCAGCTTGCCTCTCTATGTCCTCTACCCTTTGTCTCAGGGTTTGTTTTGCCTGATCATACTCCATTTCAAGTATTGAGGACTGAGAAAAGCCTAGTTTAACAATATCAATATACTTGATCCACGAAGAGGAGTATTTATCTTGGAGGATTACTGATGTAAGGCCTTGAGGGAAAAAAATAAGTTTTAGACAAAAAAATAAGGAATGAACGAAGTTAGCCCAGAGAAGGAAATATTAAAAGGGCAGAAAAATATATTTTTCCTCAAAAGGATTTTTTTAAAAACCAAACCTGGCCCCAAATCTATCTCTCTGCCCCAAGCAAGAGCTAGCCCCATAGGAATGCAGATGTAGAACCATCAGAAAGCTGAAGCCAGGGCACTCAAGAAGACAAAGAGAAGATCTGCATGCCCCACCCAGACTCTAGGAGTGATTAACCCCATCACCTGACAAGCAGGATATGATAATAGGATTAAACCACAGATATCAAGTCCTAGAAAAACACTCAGAAATAGCTTCAAGGTTCATGCCACAGGAACAGGAAACTATTCCAAAGGCTAGAGGGGGTATAAAAACCTACTGCCCATGTGCTCAAGCCCCTCTCTTTCCTCTCTGCTCCTTGCAAGGACCATCTTTCTGCTTCTTCAATAAACTGTAACCTTCTTCCCAAAGCAGTCGCCATTTTGCTTATTTATCCTGGCTTGGATGAACCAGGATAAAGACTTTCTTCTAACAATTTGGCACCCCAGATGGGACTCCAAGCTAACCTCTCCAATGGACTGAAACTGGTAAGTCCCATCTTGCCGGCAACAGACCCCCTTGTGTCTGTGGATGAGTCTCCCAGGCTTTGCCCATGTGGAGCCAAGGTAGTAAAGGGAGTTTTGAGAGTTTGAGCTCAAGGGCTGCTTTGGAAAGAAGGTGAAGGTGAGTACCTCTAAATTTTAAGTTTAAAGCCCAGGGGAACAAAGGAATGTATGTATTTCTGTTTGTGTGAGTGAGAAGACCTTTTTTTTCCCAATCACAGTTGGATTTTGCTCCTTCTGGTCTTTCTTAGCCGCAGAAAGGATATGTGTAATTGGCAGAACCTGGAAAGCATGGGGGTTTGGTTAGAGCACAGAATCTTTTGTTAGGGAAAAGGGAGAGGCTGTGTGAAAATGAAATGGAATGAGTGAATGAAAGAATTGGATTTGGGCAACTAGCTGGTAAGGCCCTGTAAGCAAAGCAAAGTTAGGAAATTAGGCCCAAAAAAGGGAGCGGCCACCCACCTCTGAGAGCAGGCGGAGGTGCCCACGGACATTGGAGGTCCAAGGGGTCCCTAAACGGTGGTATAAAGCCAGCCAATCAGAGAGTAGCCTGTACCTTCTGAGGGAAACCGGAAGGTCTCTGCAGACCCCTTTTTGGTCTGAAAACAGGAGGATCCCTCGGAGGAGCCCATGAACTCTGAGAGGGATCCAGAGAAGCTCCGTGAGTCCCCTTTTTTCCGGACTCACAAAATCGTGGTGGTAGGAAGAAGTCTCGCAAGGAGGCTTCCGACGCGTATTGCCCTTTAGCGGTAAGGAAATCCCGTTATACATGGGAGGTTCCAATTCAAGGGCGGAAGTAGGTTTCCCGGTTGATAGCTTGCTCGGAGCCTGGGACAGGAGACACCTTCCTGTCCAGGCTGGAATGAAAAAGAGATAGGTAAAGAAACTATAGGGGGAAAAATAGACTTTGCTTAGGGCTTTGCTGGGAAACCAATTTGGCTAAATAAAGGTACTTAAAAGGGAAAATAAGAAATAGTGATTCTCTCTCTTCTCTATGCAACCACGTGGTATGTTTAAAATGTGTGCCTTCCCTAACTTGAGTTATCTTAAATTTATGGTGAGAATGACTAGGATGTGTAAAACTAAGACTTCCGTTCTCTTGTCTTTGTGTATATATGTTTGTCAAAGTCTGTGTGTAAGAGGTAAATGTGACTATTAACTGTTTCAAATCCAAAGAGAAAAGAATTTTAAATTCTGCTAGAAATTTGCTTAAAAGAAGCCACAAATTTGCTTAAAAGAAGCCACAAAAAGGAAATACCTCACTCTGTTTGTCTGGCCAACAAACAGAGTGAAGAAAAATGTGTTTGTTTGTTTGTTTGTTTTCCTCTTTCTCTCTGTGTCCTCTTAAGAACAGCCTTAAGTTAGCAGGAGGGAATGTTTTAAGTTCATCTGCTAGAAAGATTTCACTCTTGCATTTAATAATATATAATAAAGTTGGAAAGGACGTTGGAGGTCATCTAGTCCAACCCCCTGCTCAGGCAGGAAACCCTATACAAACTTTATCAAATGCCTTACTGAAGTCCAAGAAAATTATATCCACAGCATTCCTCTAGTCCACTAATTTTGTAACTGGGTCAAAGAATGCAGTAGGATGTGTCTAGCACGATCTATTTTTGACAAACCCATGTTGGCTTTTAGTAATGACTTTGTTCGCGGATTCTTGTTTGATTATCTTTTCCAGAATCTTCCCAGATATTGAGGTCAGGCTGATAGATCTGTTGTTTCCTAGATCTATTTTTATTTTTATTTTATTTTTGAAGAGGGAAACTACATCAGTTCTTTTCCAGTCCTCTGGTAGTTCCCTAGTGCTCCAGGGTCTTTGAAAAATATACCTAGTTCAGTGGTTCTGAGATCACATCTGCCAGTTCCTTGAGAACCTTGGGTTGTAATCCATCTGGTCTTGGTGAATTGAACTCTTCTAGGCTGGATAAGTGCTTGCTTACCATTTTCTTGCCTAACTTAACTTGTGCCTCTAATCTATTTTTTTATGGTACTGTTTTTGTAAGTTGGACTGTTTGCTTTTTATTATTTTTGACTGTGGTCACAAACCTTAGTTCATTTTGAGCCTTAGCTTTCTTCACCTCATCTTTGCAGGCTCAGACTATTTGCTAATATTCTGCTGTAGTTATGTGACCCTCTTTCCACTTTTTATACTGGTCCCTCTTATATGTCAATTTATCAAAGAGTTCTTTATGCAGCCATGCTGGTTTCTTGTGAGAGCTATTATTTTTCTTCTTTGTTGATATTGTGCTAGACTGGATTTTTATTATCTCACTTTTCAAAATTTCCCAAGCTTCTTGAGTTGTTTCCCCTTGAAGATTCTCATCCATGGAATCCCTCCCAAGCCCTCTAAAGTTTATTGAAATTAGTTCTCTTAAAATCTAAGACTCTAGTTTGACCATGTTCTATTGCTTGTGCTCCCATAACGTTGAATTCCAATATTGCATGATCACCCCCCCCAAGGTTCCTGTGGCTTCACCTTTTATCATTTCGTCTCTGCTAGTGAGAATTAGATCCAATATCGCTAATCCCCTAGTTCCCTTTTCTACTTTTGAGAAACAAAGCTGTCTGCAAGTTTTGTCAGGAATCTATTTGATCTTCCACTTAGTGCAGAGTTTGTCTCCCAGTTGATGTCAGAGTAATTAAAGTCCCCCTTACTATTGTCATGTGCTTCCTACATACCTTAGTTGAGTTATTATACCCTTTCATGGTTTCCAAAATTGTCATTCCTGATTGGTGGGTTTAAATTTGTCTTTTCTGATTTTTTGGTCAATGTCTGTTGTTGGGTGAATTTCCTTCTCAATTCTGTCTAAAAGGTGTTAATTTTGTTCCAGGGGGAATCCAGTGTTAAATTATTTTATTGGAGTGAGGAGGGGGTGTCCTGCCTGCTGGGTCCTGTCCCAAGTTCTAGAAATCATCCTGCAATGTGTTGTAAATGAGTTTGTGTTCTAAATGGGTTTTATCTATCTATCCCTTTTCCTGAAAATGCATTTCTATCTACAAGAGTCTTTTGAAGTTCAAGTCTGCTTGTTTGGGGAAATAATTTCTTAAGTTACTTTTTTTACCCTATCACTAATTGGTGAAGCTACAGTGAAACTTTTCTGAAACAAATAAGCATTTTCCAATCTCTAAAATAATGTGGTCTATTTTGGAATAAATGTTAAAGGCAGATTCTCCTGCCCCTGGCAAGTTGCACATATTAAAATATTAGGCTTTTAAAATTACTTGGAGTTTTCAGCATTCTCAAGCTGCCTAGCATTTTTTTCCCTTCCTCTCAAGTTGCAAGTTCTTGTCCTTAATATGTTGCAAATGTTCAAGTTCAAAAGTGAAACATGTCATTTTGTTGTTCTCTTTCTGTCCTCAAATCTGTGATTTGCCTATCTGTTTCTCTAATAACTGCAGTATTAATGCCTTTTCAAACTGCCTGCAAGCTACCCCCTTTCTAATTTCTTTCTTGCCCTTTGTTCTCCATACCCTTGTCTGCCTCTCCTGGGAGAGTCCACCCAGAAAGTGGGGGGAGGCCTTGTTCTTGTATCTTTCAGCCCTGCAATCCTCCCCCAAACCTTTGGAAGCAGAACACACAGACCCAGATGCTGCCTCCACCCATTTGAGCCTTGGAATTGGGTTTTGAATCCAGCCATCCACTAAAAAGCCACCATGCAATCTGAGTGGAACATCTTCCCAAGTCCTACCATTCCCCAGATGCCTGTGAGAGCTGCAGAAGGAAGCCACTGGTGCCATGTGAAGCCTCACAAGAGAAAATGAGACTGTGGGGGGAGGGTGGAAACCCACTGTAAACTTTTCTTTCTTGCCCCATTTGTATTGTAACAAGCCAGTTGAATGTATTAATGGAGAGATGGCATTTGGGAATAGTTGGCAGAACAAGTACTGAACACCTTGGACTTCTATCTGGTGGGAGGGAAAATTTATCCAGAATGTTTGTATTGCCTGTTTTGTAGAAATAGTTGCACACATACACACACATACACACCATTCACACCATTCAGAGTCTATCCCCTCCACCTACCTTTAGTAAAGTCCCCCCCCAGGCTGATTTTTTGCTCTATTGCACCAAGCTTTGCAAGCACAACTTCCTGAAAATTCCAAGGAGGAGGGAACTAGGCCCCCTCAGGTGATTTACAATTTTTATGCCCTGACTAAGGAAGCAACAGAAAAGATCCCCAAACCTCAGCCCTGAATATCTTGCACTGGTAGGCTCAGATTGGGATTCCTAGAGCTCATTATGTGCAATTTAAAGAAAAATTTAATAGCCTGGCATAATGGCTAACCTCAATTGGACATTACAAACCTGGATGCACTGAACTAAGAGCTAAGGCAGGAAACAACCCTTGAAAATGGGCAGCCAGTGGTCATGTACTAAGGAAAATCATGGCTGTGAAGAATTTTGGGAGGTATGCAGACCTGACTGGAAGCTAAAGGTGACATCCAACATTTGAAAATGATTGGCACAGAATATTGGACACTATAAATTTCTTTTCCACCTAACAAATTTTTTGCCCTGACTTTTAGAACTTTATGGGTGCAAGCTCCCCTTTTGGGAGCCACTAAAGGGATCTTTTTCTGCTGCCTCCATTAATGTCTTATTATTATTTTTTTGGCTTAACAGTTTAAAAGCTTGCCTACCAAGTCTCCCTGACCAGATCAATTTTAATGTTGTGCCAATAAGTGTGACATTCTCACACTTAAGGCACAAAGCGGGGATATTGAAGGAAGTTAGCCCAGAGAAGGAAATATTAAAAGGGCAGAAAAATATATTTTTCTTCAAAAGGATTTTTTTTAAAACCAAACCTGGCCCCAAATCTATTTCTCTGCCCCAAGCAAGAGCTAGCCCCATACGAATGCAGATGTAGAACCATCAGAAAACTGAAGCCAGGGCACTCAAGAAGACAAAGAGAAGATCTGCATGCCCCACCTAAACTCTAGGAGTGATTAACCCCATCACCTGGCAAGCAGGATATGATAATTGGATTAAACCACAGATATCAAGTCCTAGAAAAATACTCAGAAATAGCTTCAAGGTTCATGCCACATGAACAGGAAACTATTCCAAAGGCTAGAGGGAGTATAAAAACCTACTGCCCATGTGCTCAAGGTCTCTTTCCTCTCTGCTCCTTGCAAGGACCATCTTTCTGCTTCTTCAATAAACTGTAACATTCTTCCCAAAGCAGTCGTCATTTTGCTTATTTATCCCGGCTTGGATGAACCAGGATAAAGACTTACTTCTAACAGGAAGCTATACAGATTATTGCTTCAACTTTTATTAACCCTGTCTCCAGGAGTAGAAGTGCATGTGAAACACATTAGAACAATGGTAACACAGAATAACACCCATAGTTACTACAATAATGATGTTTCTACGACAGTATCATCTAGCTAAATCTAGGAAATGTGCTTTCTCTACCACTATGGCTGCTTTAAGAAACAGCATTCCAAGACCTGGATAGATCTAATCCTGTTAGACTTCTGGAAAGCCTTCAAAAACTGGTTTTTCCCAGTGGGGTTGGGGCCAGATTATTAGTAGAGCCTGCTGTTTGCTTAGAATGGACTATAATTATAGGGCCTGAACTTAACTGCATAGATTGAGATGTATGACTATATAAATTCCATAAATAAATACTACAGTAACTTTTTAATTTTATTACCCTAAATACTTTTGCATCATCAGCAAATTGTCTTATTCTTCCTTAAACTAGATTAATTATACTGTAAACAAATTAAAAGTACTCATCCCTTGAGTGTTCTATTTTAAGTGTTTTTTCCACTTTGAAAATTGCCACTTAATTCTCTTTGCCATTTAGCAAATTATTGATCCATGAAACACTTGTTGTCTTATTCCACAACTGCTGGGTTTTCTCAGGGATCACCGGGGACAGACTTTGTCAAACGTTTATTAAAAGTCCAAATAGATTGTGTGTGTTGGACTTGCCTATTTAAATGTTTACTGACATCCTCAAAATTTCTATAATGTGATAATACCAAGAATGTTCAGGTGGATACCAACTGTATTCAAAAATATATTTATTTTAAAGTTGTAAATTAGGTTTCTCATTTTATTTCTTGATATTTCTATTGATCTCAATTCATTTCATTCCACTCCTGAAAAAAAACATTTCTTTGAAACTTCTCTGCCTTCTTGCAGCATATCAGTTATCCAACAAGATTCACCTTTTTGTTCCAAACTTATTGTTGTTATTTGTCATAACATTTGTCATTTTCTTACAATCTCCACTTGATCCTTTTAAAAAAACCTAAACAATTCTTTTAAATTAATTTTTAAAAGTGAAAGATAATTGAAGTGGACATTTTTTTAGAATTGCCCACTTCATAAACATCTTGAACTTAATGGAATTATGGACATTGTTTTCAGTTGATTATATCAATTATTATTTAAGGCATAATCTTTTAAGTTTGTACTGTTCATGTCCAAAACACAAAATCACCAGTCTTTTCTAGACACCAGTTTGATTTTATTTTCAATGTGAAGAATCACTTTGAGTTTATTGATTAGTTTCAAAATTTTATCCAAATGGTTGGAACAACTATCCAGACTTTAAGGTAAGTATTTTGAGTTCAGAATATTTCAGATTCAAAACAGCTTGAACTTCCCTGGTAATATTCATTGTAACTTACATATTGCATTCAGAAGAATGACATAAGTTGATTCTTTAGAGATATTGTTGTACAGTATCTGTGCCAAATTAATAGTATATTTTATGGCATTACACAATATGTTAAAGGATCTACTATTATAACAACAGGATTCTTTTTAAAAAGATGAATACCATTATGCTAATTCAAAATATATAAAAGAATAGATATAAGAGCACAATTTCTATTTTTCTTAAAATCCCATTAACTATTGAAGTAACTCTAAGGATATGTTAGTGATAATGCTAAAAATAACTAAAAATATGGCTTGTGTACAGATTCACTTCTTCAGAGAGAAATATGTTCCACTGCCTGTCAACAATCCGTTGTAGTCCTTGACTTGCAACCATTTGTTTAGTGACCAGTGATTTATGACTGTTTTTCACATGACTTTTGCAGCATCTCAGTGGTCAAGACGCTTGGCAATTGGTATGTATTTATGATGGTTGCGGGGGGGGGGTGTTTGCTTCGTTTGCATGCCTCTGGGGCAAAGCATGGAATTGGAGTTGGTCAGGCGCAGGAACCAATGCCATCCATGGCCCATGTACACTGTTCGCTCGCGTGTGCTGATCTTGGTTTGAGGGTAGGAATGAAGCCTTCAACTGAGCGGGGAGGCATTGCGGGGCAAGTCCCCTGGCACCTGCATCCAAGCTGCTGCTGGTGGTGGTGGTGGCAACAGCCACCCAAGCAGCCATGATCTCCCCTCCCCAGCCAGCCAGCCACCCACACTGCCCGACCTACTCCGTGCCTGACCGGCTGGTGGCACAAATCCTGACTGCTCTTCTCCTTGTCCTCCTTTGCACTCAAGTGGCGGCAGCAACTTCAGTTTCTCCAATCCGTCCAAACGGATCGGAGTGGAGAGATGGAAGCTGCTGTCGCTCAAAGACTTTTTATCCAAAGGCAGACCTGAGAGAAATTTGAAGGTCCATGTGCTTGCCAGTGGGGTGCTTCAGAAACGGAAATGAATGGTCTGTGTGACTGAGTTTCATGTCACTCAGGTCTCCGTTTGGATAAAAAGTATTTGAACGCTTATGGGGCTATTCAAAATGCACGGATTCACTGCATTTTGAAGCTCCGTGTGACAGTGCTTTCCATTTCTGAAGCATCCCAATGGCAGGGAAATGGACTTTCCCATCTCTCTTAGGTCTCTATTTGGATAAAAAGTGGTTGATCGCCTATGAGGCTGTATTCAAAATGCAGGGATTTGCTGCATTTTGAAGCTATGTGTGACAGTCCTTTCAGTTTCTGAAGGACCCCACTGGCAGGCCTTTTCTTAAGCCCTTTCCTGGTGAAAGTGGAGCCACAGAGAGCGAGGTGTGCTCACTCTGGGGGCTTGTTTTCACAGGAAAGGGCTTGAGAAAAGGCCTGCCAATGGGGCGCTTCAGAAACGCCGACTCCAATTCCACACTTTGCCCTATAGGCATGCAAATGAAGTAAACACTCACCCCCCAGAATGGAAGCTTCTGGGGGCCATGATCTCTTTTGCAGAGAATTTGTGTTTGAACTCGCACAATATTATGGCACCCAGGAGCTTCCATTGTTGATGCAAAAAGCATTTCCAAGCCAACTCTCCCTCAAAGGGAAAGAAACCGTGGCAGAGAGGAGACAGATTTTGCAAGGTAAGTGAGTCTGGCACAGCAGGAAGGGAATGGGAAGCAGTTGTGGGGAGGGGGGAATAGAGTGAATGTTGTGGTCACTCGAAAGGGCGAATGACTGCCATGGTGTTGCAATATTCATAATTTCGGGACTAGGGGGCACTGGTTGCATAGCTTCAAACAAACACTAGGGGGCGCTGGTTGCATAGCTTCAAACAAATATTAAGTGAATGCTCGTAAATCGGGGATTACCTCTATTGGTAAAGTTTCAGACAATAACATAACACAGCATTTCAATCTGTGAACAGAAATTGTATTCTATTATTTGTTTATATTGTTTTGCATATCACAATCTGAACTGTCTCATTTTCACCCATTTCTGCTTTCTATTTCTTAAAAATCTGTTTCCTATTTGAATTTTGCAAGATATTAACAAGCATAGTACATATCAGCAATAAGAAAAACTGAAGAATTCAAGATCCTTCATTTTTTCTCTCACTTTAAAGTTAGTGGTTGCCCATGGATACATAATTCTTTTGACAAAAGCTTTCTTACCAGAATATCAGGAACTTTGTTTTGTATGTTAAAATATCACACAGGAATATGTCAAGTGTTTACTTAATTATTAATAACACATGATATACTGCAAGTAGGCTAACATACATCTGAATACAAAAATAAAATAGTTTAATAGTTTGGAAATAAAAGCCAATTTACACAATGAATCAAATGTCAAAACTCTTTGTCAACATATTATGCAATATGTTCTCCAATGAAACATACTATCTTTCTATAGAAATGAAATATCTTTTTTCCTGACCTGATAACTTCATACATATTAATTTGAAAGCAAGTGCTCCCCAGTGCATATGTCTTCATAATCTTCTGAAATATCTCATAGAACACTATCTCATATTATAGTAAGAAGTTTACTATAGTAAGAAGTTTACTATTACTATGGTCATTTACAGCTTTAATCATATATACTGATGAATCTGTTCATTGAATATCTTATGTCTAATGATCAATTTTCTACTTTACTAACAATAGTAATTTGGGTTGAAAAGCTACAGAGTGAATATGCATTTAATTTATGTGTTAATTTACAGAAAGAGTATTCTTAAATAAGATACAATGAAACCAGAATTAAAATAGGAATGCCTTGAAGTAAATGCTGTTTCTTTTAAATTCAGTAAGGCAGCTTTTTACTAATACACTGCAACTGCTACGCATATTTTATAATTGTTTTTTTTTAAATGCAATTCTAATTTTAATAGTCAAGTGAAATATGGAAAATGGCTAAGCACATGGCAATATAAAAGAATATGATATTGCCTGCTCTGAAAGTAACTCAATTTCCCCATATAACACGACACAAAATATTTAACTGTAAAACAATAGACAATTAAACCTGCAACTCATTCTTGTCTCAAATCTTTCAGCTTGGTTCTATTACTGTGATAATCAGATGGACTCAAAAATAGTAGCAGAAGAAAAAGACTATTTAATTGGATATCTTGTATATTATGCTGTGACCTTGAGATAGCCTATTAAAAGTATTGTTCTAATTTGCTTTTCTTATGGGTGACACAGCTATATATTACTTTTGTATGAGCTGAAGAAAGCAGAACAGAGGATTCCTGCCCTGGGTAAAGAGTATTGTCTGAGTTAAACTAAACAATTTGCATTCTTTGTTGTTGTTGCTGTTATTTTAAATTAGTACACCATCTAAAATTATCCTTATCTGTGTTTCTATTTTCATCCTCTATGAAACTCGTGGTTTATAATGAAATACTGCAACACTATTTTTCATTGTCTAAACACTGCCCCAGTTATTTCAGACCCAATAAATTCTCATTTCTGTGGCTTATCAAGCTGAAAACCTTTATTTCAAGGAAAGAACAAAATCAGCTTAATTAATAGAAAATTTTATCAAGCACAGCTCCACATAATGACATAAATTCAAAACATGGCTACATCTTTCTCTGATTCTCCATTAAACGCATATTGTTTGAAAGATACACAAATCCTCCTTAATTATTATCATACATATTTCAATATTGGTAAGAATATTCGATTTCTTTTTTAAAATGTAAACACAAACTGTAGAATTTAACCTATTGTTTTCACATTATAAGAAAGGATTATTTGAGGGACCACTTATCCCAGATTATATCTATCTGTTCCATCAGATCCAAATGAACTTGGTAACATATAAGAAAGCATTTCGAGTAAAATAAATGCATGTATGAAAAAGCAATGCTGCTGTTAGTGTCCACCATTGCTTATCCAAAAAGGTGATGTGACAATACTTTTCAAAAACAAATTCCAGATCTTTAAACAGAGATTACAGTATATAATGGTGATGGAGACTGTAATTAATACATTGGTTGGGAGATGAACTCTATTATGTATGGGACTACTGTACCAAGAACTTCTAAAAATAGGGGATAGGTTTTCCTTGATGATGCTCACTAAAGGAAAAGAATTAGTGAGAAATGCAAGTAGCAGGAATATTGAGGGAATGTGATCATGTATTGCTGGGGTTTTTAATTTTAAGGGAAATTAAAATTAGGTGCATTTGGATATGTAAAGCTTTAAAAAAAACAAATTAAGAATGGTAGAAAACAGCTAATACAAAAAAAATTGACAGTCAGAAAATTGTACTCAAACAGTTACTAACCCAAGTACAAATTTCAGTGAAGATTCCTGGATGTAGGCTTGAGCAATAAAACAGCTAATTGAACTCTCTACATGTAGATTTGATTGTTCATGCCAGACAACAATCCATAAAACCTAGTTAAAAACAAAGATATCCTTTCCCCCAGGTGCCAAACCAAATATCTCAATCCACATCCCAGCTTGATAGAAGACCTATAAATAAATAACCAAAGTATTTAATTATCTAATGTGTATTTTAAAAATGTTTTCCTTTCCCTCGTCTTATTTATAATGTTGTATTTTCAACTCTATTTTTCGTTCTCTTTAATTTAGAACAGTCTTTCTCCTTGTACACAAGGTCACCTTCTGATCATTTTTTATGATACTTTCTTCAACTTTGTTAAAAGGGTTCTGTTCATTTCATTCTGAAATATCTCTTTTCCTTGAGTGTTAAAGATGTTCCTTGTTTTCTTTTTTTCCCCGTTAAATTTTTAATTATTAGATATATATTTGTACATGTAAACAAAGAAAAAATTCAAGTTAAATGCTATTCAACTTAATACAATCATTTTAAATTTGTAAACATTCTTCACTCCGTATATCAAGATTTAACTATAAGCCAGATACATTTTCTTTGATTGGTGTTTCTCTTGTATGTAGTCTATCCAATGTTTCCAGTCCAACATATATTTTTCATTTGAATGATCCTTCAAATATGCAGATATTTTAGCCATTTCTGCCAAATTTATAACTTACAAAGTCCATTCTTCAATAGATGGTAATTCTGGCTTCTTCCAATATTGTCCCACCAACAGTCTCGCTGCAGTGATCAAGTTCAAAATTAAGTTCGTTAAGTTCTTTTGTAAAACGTTTGAAATCTCTTTGTAGAATAGCTGTGCTTATTACATACTGGAAAAGATGCATAGTATTCTTCTCTACCCATTTTATTGCCTCCAGCTCACAAGATTATACCCAATCATATGTCTCACCTGAGTATTAAAAATTGTATAACAACACCTTGTGAATTTTTTTTCATTCTTGTGAGCCTAAAGCTGTATATTCTATGGATGCACACCACATCTTCCTTAGCACGTTTACTGACAAGTGATTCTTTTCTGCATTTTTCCATCCTTAAAATGTTCCTTCTGTTTTTTATTATGAACATTGGTCAAATCTAATTTCATGTTTATAGTACTTTATAAATTGTTCCAATATTTCTCATTTTTACTGCAGTGTCATAAGACTTGCTAGCATCTGAGCAATCTCTGAAATCTGTTTAGTCATAGCCCTGAACTGTTGTTTTCTTAATAAACCAGACATGCCTTCAAAGTCTTTACTCTTACTGATTTATTCTAATTTTAATTCCTGTTTAATTGGTTCCATTGTCTATTGAATAGTTATATTAGAATTAGATCAATATCCAATTTAAGTGAGAATGATGTTTGGAGTTTAATTGTATTATATTTTCTGGAGATCCTTCTCCTTCATTTATTATTTTTTGTTATTGGAAGGGGTACTGCTTCAACTTTCTCTGAATCATTCATATACACTTTTATTCCTTTTTCTTGACCAGTTATTCTTATCAGTGAAGTTTCAGTCAAATTAAATAAGATTTTCATATAGCTGGTTCAGGATAAGCACAATCAGCTCAGCACCCCATCTTTCTGCTGACTAACCAAAGAATAAGGGATTAAAAAATCAAATCCTCTGAAAAAAATGGAAGAAATTTGGAATATTTAACTTTCATTGAAAAACACAGAATGGCATTCCTTAATACTTGAAAAAACACAAATTCAAAATATATTCTCTGTTGCTCAAAATGCAAGACATGGAATAATCCAACTAAATGTTAGGAAAAAATTCTTAACAGTAAAGTTTGATAGTAGAACCATTTACTTACAGAGATGGATCTTCACTAGATTTATTCAAGCTGAAGCTATTAGCCAACTATCCTACAGAGAACAGGAAACTGGACTTGGTAGCAAAAATGTTCCTTATCAGGTCTACAGATACACACATACACACACGTGGGCACGCGCGCGCGCGCACACACACACACACACACACACACACACACAGAGTGCTATCTCATCCCATTCATGAGAATATGTATTTATTTATTTAAAACATTTATATAACCACCTATCTTGTACCAAATTCTGGATGGCTCATAACCAAAAGAGAAAACACTTACTTACAATTTTAAAAAATATTATAAAAATATTTTTAAAAAGTATTAAAAGCACAAGTACAGATTTATGATGGTAATTTGGAAAGTAATTTTTGTCACTAAGCAATGTGGTCATAAAATGCAACTATATCCCTTAACTATATGCCCTACAATCCTTGTTGTTGTTGTTAACCAAATCCCACCATCATTAGGTGATGTAAATTCCTGCTGGCTTCCCAACCAACTCAGTAGGAAAGCTGATAGGAAGTTACCAATCCCAGGTGGCTTACAAACAGGTCAGTGGGCAGGTAAGTGGTTGCTGCCAATTGGAGGATGTTGCAAGGGCATGCAAGAGGATGCCATGGTGAGGGTTGGGGAGGGTGCATGAGGGTGGTAAAGAGATGTGGCGAGGCTCAGGGAGGGATGCGCAGGAATGCATGAATATGTGAGGGAAGTGAGGCAACGGTTGGGGAATGTGTGCAGGGGTGTGCAGAGTTGTGCAAGGCTGCAAGGCAGGCATGGCAAAGGTTAAGGAAGGAGCTTGAGGTACACAAGTGACCAGTGATGCACAAGCACAGAGGAACTCAGAGAAGGTGCACAGATGGGGGAGATTTACCCTAGCAATCTGCAACCTTTTCTGTCAGTTCACCACTGACTTTATGGGGAAGCTGACAGAGAAGATCAGAAATAATGATCATATGATTCTTGGGCACTGCAACCGATCATAAGGGCGAGTCGATTGTCAAGTACCCAGATTGTGATCAGATGGCCACAGGGGTGCTGGTACAGTTGGAACTCCCAAGAATCAATTGTAACCACCATTTGTTCAGTACCATCATAACTTCAAACAGTTACTGTAATGGGAACGACCTTGGAAGAGAGGACTCAGAAACACGGCCTAGGAAATAGTCAAATAAGAAAGCTGTAACTGGATAGTGGGTAGGCCAGGATTTTTCATGGTGTCAAGGAGATGGGGGAGAACTGCACTTCCAGCCTTTCAATATTATATTAATGTAGTCATATAATAAAATAAATTACTTCAACTGATCATGTTTCTTGTGTGGTCTACATGATAATGCTGACAGCCTGTATTAAAAAAAAACTAAGCCAAAAGAAAACCTGGGACCACAGCTAAACTTTCACATGCAGCCCACAAAAAAAAAACAGGTCTAAATGCTATATACTATAGTATACACAATACTATACGAGCACTGTGTTCTACAACTGAATTAAATTCTATATAAGAGTCTGATGTTTGGGCATACCCTGACTACATGTAATATGTTGTATGAATGGCTACATATTTCATTAAACTGAAGAGGATATCTTTTTAAAGATACTAATGTCTAACCTAGAAATTAGGGTTTTTTACAAATAAGAGTGTGGTTTCTTTTCCTTTATAAATGTAGAAAGATTAGAAATTATAATAACCATAAAATATATGGGATAATCACTAACAAAACCTCTATAAATCAACCAAATTTATATTTTATAGAAATAATAGTAAGAAAACTGGTTCTGTAAAAGAAATCAGTTTATATAATATAGGCATTAAAACAAAATGCAATTAGCACAATAACACTGGCCTTGGGCAAATAAACACCTTTATTATAAACAGAAAATAAAACAGTGCTTTAAAATAGTATATTTCATTTATGAGACATAAAAAGGCAGCTAACTTTAATTTAGACCTGCAGAAGTGATTTTTGAAATCAGTAGGAGAACTGTGACCAAAGAACAATGGTTTGTTCACCACAAACGAAATCTTTCACATTTAGCTACAAATGATCCTCAAAAGGCCCTTTGTGTACCACAGAAACAAGATACAGGCAGATGCAAAAAGCCATATTCCCCACAGGACATATTTTATACTCTGTATAAGAATCTGTAAGCAAGCTGTCTTGTATCAATATGTAACCCCTGGGGGCAATGAATATAAGAGCCATGTAATCAAATATACGCAGGGGGCAACTATTTATTTTTCAAACACATTCTATTAAGTAACACCCATCAGGATTAAACTATATGTGACATTTAGACTGCAATCCTACACAGACTTTTCTTGGAGAATAACCAAGAGGCATTTCTGAGTACAGTAGATTCATACATTTCTCTGCTTTTAACATGGAAGCTTTTAAAAAAGTGTTAGCATATATTTGGGGATAGGTAAAAATAATTTGGGTTTCAGTGCTTAGATCAAAATGGATTGTAACCTATTTATTCCTTAGTTCTAAAATAAGTATATCTGAAGATGATAGGGTTTTTTTAAATTTCATTTGTTTTCCTCCATAAGCCAATATCCATTTGGGATAATAGATTCCTTTCAAAATTACAGCAGAAAAAAAGGTTTCATGTTGCCTACCTATTGCCATTTCAAGCAAACTAATGAGTGTTTGCATATTTTAACAAATGCAATTCAAATGCAAGATCATGTTTGGTTCACTATTATTATGTGTGTATCTTCCAGCTGTAGGCAGCATATTGTTAAATGTGTAAAGCATGCATTAACTGTCCTCATTATTCATGCTTAGTGCACTGAATACCTCCCTACTGGAATTCATTAGACATGTCTCTTTTATTACCACTGGTATTAGGCATATTTTTAATATTCAGCCCACTGGAGTTGACAATGTGGTGCTCATAAGGTAAAGCTCTTATCTCCTACAAGATCCCCACCCCTCTTAATTTTAGGGTTTATTGTATTATTATTTTTTTATCAGCTAGGAGATTGACCTGCTGCAAAACAAAGTACCAGTCTACAGCTCTAGAAACTATTTTATTTCCTTGTTGACCCACTTGAGCTTTGGAGCTATTCTAAAATATTCTAAGTGATGAGTGACTACATCCCAATGCTTTATTTTGACCTATGTTCAGTGTTTCCCTCCCTTAAAAAACAAATCTAGAGGGGTAGAAAGGAGAGTCATGTTGACGGGTTGTGACAAAACTGAACTCAAAGGATGGCAATATCACCTCTAGATTTTATTCCATTAAGAGGATGGCATTAAAAAGAGGAATTTGGGAATTACAGATGAGGGAGTTGCAGAATCCATGGTTAGGTATACTTCCACCATCAGAGAGAGAGTGATAAGAATAAGAGCTAGACTAGGCTAGTATTGCACTGCTCTGAATGCATTGAAGATACTACCTAGTCAAGTAACAAAACATCTGCAAGAAAACAAACAAGCTCAGAGAGCACCAAGGAGTCCATAGGCTACAATTAAGAGAGCCTAGGCCAGGGGTGTCAAACTGCCGGCCTGTGGTTGTATCATGCAGAGGGTGCGCCCACCCCAGTTCCGGCAATGTAAAAAAAGTCACAATACATTGCGACACATCACGTGATGCAACGAGTTTGACACCTGTGGCCTAGTCTATTAACCTGCTAACAAACTATTAAGAACTTTAGTAAGTATTTTTGGTTTATATAGCCATTGTTAAGATGACAGTTAGTTAATACCTACTTTTACACTTCTCAGAACAAGCTAAACAGGCTTACCATAAATGCTTCAGTTATAGGAAGTGTTAGTCTAGCTGGCAGATTGCAACTGTACTGAAGAATTTTGCAAATGGGCCCATTACTGGAACAAGCAAAGGTAATATGCCATTTTGTTTAAGTTGTGGTTAAGGGTGTCTGAGCTAAGGTCTGGAGGTTAAAAACTCATCATTAGCATACTAAAAAAACACATCCAGAGTTAGGAAGAACAATACACAACAGACTTTCATCTTCACTTCCTTGCAAACTGTTTTTCTTTAACTCAGGAATTTACTTATGAGGTCAATCAGAATAGAGCAGGAAGGGACCTTGGAGGTCTTTTAGTCCAACCCCCTACCCAAGTAGGAGACCCTATACCAGGGGTAGGCAGCCTTGGCTCTTTTATGACTCATGGACTTCAACTCCCAGAATTCCTGAGCCAGCCATGCTGAGGGAAAAAGGAGAGGGTTCCAAGCTGGAGTTGAACTCCACGAGTCATAAAAGAGCCAAGATTGCCTACCCCTGCCCTATATCATTTCAGACAAATGACTGTCCAGTTTGTTCTTAAAAATCTCCAGTGATGAAGCACCCACAACTTCTGACAGCAAGCTGTTCCAATGGTTAATTGTTCTCACTGTTTGGAAGTTTCTCTTTAATTCCAGGTTGCTTTTCTCCTTGATTAGTTTCCATCCACTGTTTCGTGTCTTGCCTCCTGGTACTTTGGAAAATAAGGTGAGCCCCTTCTTCTTTGTGACAACTGGAATACTGCTATCATGTCCTCCCTAGTCCTTCTTTTTTCTAGACTAGCCAAACCAAAATCTTGCAACATTTCTCCATGTTTTAGTCACCAGGCCTTTAATCATCTTTGTTGCTCTTC
Organism: Bothrops alternatus; assembly: GCA_034064705.1. Classification (NCBI taxonomy): domain Eukaryota; kingdom Metazoa; phylum Chordata; class Lepidosauria; order Squamata; family Viperidae; genus Bothrops; species Bothrops alternatus. Next base: position 15,825,521 of record JARGCV010000009.1, read on the forward strand.
TTTGCACTTTTTCCAAAATGTCAACATCTTTTTTGTAATGTGATAACCAAAACTGGATGCAGTATTCCAATTTTGTGACCTTACTAAGGCTTTATAAACCAGTACTAATACTTCACATGATTTTGATTCTATGCCTCTGTTTATACAACCAAGGATTGTATTAGCTTTTTTGGCTGTTGCCAGGTATGAGAAATAGAAATTTTGTGCTTATTTCCCCTCTATTGCTGTCATTATGTGTGAGCATCCACATCTGTATACTACTCAAAAAACTGTCAAACTATATTTAAATGCTTTATTTTAAAATAGTGACATTTCTCTATATTTGAAATTTCTTATCATTTATAAGCTGCAACAACTTATCTGACCAAAATAATATCTGCTTTTATCCCATTTGAATTCAAATAATTTTTATCAGATTTCAGTCATTATAATCTTATACATTCAAACTGCTAAAATTTACACCCTAGATTTTTAAAATCTTTTTATCTTCCCATTTTAATAGCACGTCTTTTTATGATAGCAACCACTATGCAAGAATACATCTGTTCCCAAAATGAATCCAATGTAATAATAAACTTGTTTTATTCCTCCTATAATCACAAGCTGGCTAACTGAATCCTCTTTCAAATCAGGAAAAGAAGCAATATTACACACTTAACAGATTCCTTTAAAATAACAATGACATTGTGAGAACTGTGAAGTACTGGCTTATTTGCTGCAAACCCCGAGCATTTCTCTTCTTCTTTTGATAAATACAGAATGAAAGATTTCCATAATAGTTAACCTGAGAACATAGGTATATGACATTTAGTATTCAGAACAGCTCATAAAGTAGCTCTACTGATTATTATAGCATAACATATATATTATACACCAAGGATTATAGTCAATATTCAAATTCAAAAATTATTACTACATCCTCACTGTTGCAACCATTAGATGAAAACAAGTATACAGAATTCAAAATATATAAGACAGAATATAATAATAATAATAATAATAATAATAATAATAATAATAATAATAATAATAATAATAATAATAATAAAGTTGGAAGGACCTTGGAGGTCATCTAGTCCAACCCCCTGCTCAGACAGGAAACCCTATACCATTTCGGACAAATGGCTGTCCAGTCTCTTCTTAAAAACTTCCAGTGTTGGAGCATTGACAGCTTCTGGAGGCAGGTTGTTCCACTGGTTAATTGTTCTAACTGTCAGGATGTTTCTCCTTAGTTCTAGGTTGCTTCTCTGCTTGATTAGTTTCCATCCATTGCTTCTTGTCCTGCCTTCAGATGCTTTGGAAAATGGCTTGATTCCCTCTTCTTTGTGGCAGCCCCTGAGATATTGGAACACTGCTATCATGTCCCCCCTCGTCCTTCTCTTCATTAAACTAGACTATTCCTTCAGCATTAACATGTCCACGTTCTAACTCCTTCCCCACATCACACCTGAAAATCAAGGTTGTGTTCAAATCCATCCTTAGCTACATTTAATAAAACCAGTTCAATGGCACTCATTTCTGATCAAACACGCACAGTATAGGCAGTCCTCAATTTACAACAGAATGTGAGCCTGGCAATTATAGTCATAAGTCGATATGGTTGTAAAGTGGGTCACCAGACCTGATTTTACAACCTTTAAGTAAATGCCACAGTTGCTAAGCAGACCCATTGTTGTATGGGGCAGTTTCTGTGGAAAACCAGAAATAAATGCAAATCATTGTCAATCATGGTCATGTGATTGCAGGGTGCTGCAAACAGCCATAAAGGGAGGCCAGTTGCAGACTGCCAAAAATTTGGTCATATGACTGGGGAGATAGCAACGTCAGAGCTTCGAAATAGGGTCATAAGTTCCTTTTAGATGGTTGGTCATAAACGTGAACAGTCGCTAAGCAACCAGTCATAAGTCGAGACTACCTATAGAAGACTATACATTTATTTAAAATTTTAAAAGGCCATTCAAAGGACCATGATTGCTTACATATAATGTTAAATTATTCCCATTCTGTGCTAACCCAAACCAGGCATCTTTGGCTTTTACTTAACAATGTTTGTGGATCCAAACTTTGCATGTTAGAAACCATTGTTTGTGACTTAATACTAGAGAAAGACTTGCAATTTCAGCAAGTCTTCAGATTATCACAATGTGTGAAGTCCAGAGAACAGCATAAATGCATGCCCAGCTACTGTAATTTATCGACAAACACATACTTGCCTAACCCTTGGGGACTATACTGGTGGATTCTTGCATTAGTTAGTGAAACACCTAATATTATAGGAAACTGGATAATTCTATTTAGGTGTTCAGGTATACAATCCCTTGATTATGGGACTAATACTGCCATTTTTTCCTAACCTGCATATATTTAACTGAAGCCTGAAAGTGAATTATATATTCATTTGTACTCCATGAAAACTGTGACTTGATTTTTAGATAATATGGAGAAATGAATTTATACTCAAGCAATCAGAACAGTGGACCTCAATAAGGGATGTAAGCATGGTCCTCTTTTTTACCCTTCTCAGCCACCTGTTTATTTGGCACTAACAATGCTTGAATGCCAAGAACAGGACAGAAATCAATGCAAATTTTAAACAAGGTTTCAAAACAGTAAAGTGTAGTTCTCTTATTATTTTGCAATGATCTTCCCATCTCCATCCATTTCATTTTAATCCACATGAATCATGAAAATTTCAAATTCAGCAAAGAACCAGTGAAAAAATTGATTTGGGCTTTTCTTAAAGAAGTGCTAGGCTGCATTAACAGAGGGATAGAATCAAGATCACATGAAGTATTAATACTACTTCACAATGTCTTGGTAAGGCCACACTTGGAAAACTGCATCCAGTTTTGGTCATCACGATGTAAAAAAGATGTTGAGATTCTAGAAAGAGTACAGAGAAGAGCAACAAAGATAATTACGGGACTGGATACTAAAACGTATAAGGAACGGTTGCTGGAATTGGGTATGTCTAGTTTAACGAAGAGAAGGATGAGGGGGGACATGATAGCAGTGTTCCAATATCTCAGGGGCTGCCACAAAGAAGAGGGAGTCAGGCTATTCTCCAAAGCGCCTGAAGGCAGGACAAGAACAATGGATGGAAACTAATCAAGGAGAGAAGCAACCTAGAACTAAGGAGAAATTTCCTGACAGTTAGAACAATTAATCAGTGGAACAACCTGCCTCCAGAAGCTGTCAATGCTCCAACACTGGAAATTTTTAAGAAGAGACTGGACAGCCATTTGTCTGAAATGGTATAGGGTTTCCTGCCTGAACAGGGGGTTAGACTAGATGACCTCCAAGGTCCCTTCCAACTTTATTATTATTATTAAGTTTAAGAACTTCTTTAAGAAAAAAACTGTTTTGTTACTTCATCAAATTTGATTATTCATTTATGCCCAGGTACTCCAAAGTCTTAGAATTAAATAGTAAATGGATACATCTCTACTTCAAGACTAAGCCAAAACAGAGAAATTGAGTTGTACTTACAATTACAAGAAATTATATAAAACAGAATTGGCTAGATATACACTGAGATTATAAGCATTTTTCTCTTACCAAGTTTCTTCAAGCCACTCTTTTTGCTTCATTATAATCTTTATTATTACACTATAGTTCACTATGGCTTGTAAAGTAACGGTACAGAATTTTTTAAAAAAATTATGGGTCAGTTATAATCTTGCCATTACTTGATCCATAAACAAAATGAAACTATAATGTTGCACTGGTAAATATAAATGTATCTCATTGTTTTCCAACCAAGAAAACAACTGTAACACTAATATAAAAATAAGTATTCATATTAGACATACGCGGCAAGGATGCCACTAGATTTAATTAAATTCATTTGTCACATTAATGCCGCTAAGTATCATATGCTGCTCAACAGGGTAAATTTATTTAGTGCAGTACTAAGGGAGTTTAAATATCAGGAATTAATGAAATGCAAAAATGAACAATTTCTGCTTTCAATGACGCACACAATAATCTTAACTTTGCTTTACAAGATGTAATTGTAAAATAAACACAGATCTATAAATTGCTCCTTAATTGGACAGCATACTTGAAATTTATGAATATAAAGATAAAATGCTACTTTAAATTTGTTCCTTTATTTCAGACATGTCAAACACAAGGCCCAGGGCCTGAATGCAGCCCGCGAAGCATTTCATGCAGCCCGCGAAGCCATCCTGAAAACAGTGAGGGAATGGCCCCCGCTGCCCTGGCCCTGGCCCAGGCCAGCCGGGAGCCAATGTACAATTTTGTGGTGGCCATCTATGCTGAAACGCATTCAGTCCTAGCTCCACAAGGCCATCTGGAAACAGCAAGGAACCAGCCCCTGCCACATCGGCCCTGCCCCCTGGGTGAATGCTGAGCTGTGTTTCTTACCTTTTTTTCTCCCTCCCAAATATTTCCCCACCACTCTGTACTTAGGAAGGAAGGAAGGAAAGAAGGAAAGAAGAAGAGGGAGGATGTGAGGGAAGTCCTGCCTTAGTCCTGCCCTGCTGCCCTTTTCACCATCTCCTTGCCCCCCCCTCCTGGCCTATCCTGGGGTCTCACAACCTATTGCTAAGAAAGCTTTGGATACAAAGCCGGGTCTTCTCCCATGGAGAGGGAATGGGCCTCCCTCTGACTTTGCCCTCATACCCATCATGAGCAACCTGGCAATGGAGAGTAAGAACAGCAGCAGCAGCATTGAGGAGGTAAGTGCAGCTGGGCACCCCCTTGGGGAAGTAGGGCTGGGCTTGGTGCCGCAGGTGCTCGAGGGCCAGGCTGGGCATTTGACCTCTGCTGCCCAGGGCTCTGGGCAGCCCATGCCACCATCCAGCCCTTCCTGCATGGCCTGAGAGGAACAGTAAGATTCCTCGAGTGAACCATGCCTTGGCACTTGCCCTGGTCCCACTCCCTTCTGCCAGAGACCCTCAGATCTGTCCCACTCCTGCCCAGACCCCCTTGACGCGAACAATGTAGAGCTGGACATGCCCACCCAGTAAGCCACACCCACTCTGACCATGCCCACCCAGTAGGTCACGCCCACCCGCCGCCCCGAGGGTAACCGCCCCGACCCTCAATGAAATTGAGTTTGAGGACCCCTGCTTTATTTATTTACTTGTTTGTTATCTCAATCCTGGAGTCAGGAACTCACAATAATCAGCATAAAACAAAGCATAGAAACCCAAACATATGATAAAAATCATAAAATGTAGATTTCTCACTTATTACTGCTCCTACTTTTAATTACCAATTCATACCATGCATCTAGCAAAATTAGCTACCAACTTTCAAATTCTGTGACAACTCCTATCCAGATAATAGGTAGCTTTGAAAAGTATTGGAAGCATAAAATTCTCATAAATCACAAGAAAAACTCATTAAGTAACACTATAACAGATTGCTCAAAACAGATAGTAGTAGATTGTTCTATACTGAAAGATTTAAGCAGCCCTAGGACACAGATGAAAGGTATCACTCCTGATTTTCAACAGGAATTCATAACAGTGCTATATGAACACACTGGCTGATAAACTTGCTACATAGGTTGGCAGTCATATCTATAATTCTAGATTGTTGCAGTTTACTTTCTCCATATAACTGTAATCCTGAAGTCAATTTTCTATGTTCTATAATTTATTACAAAAGGACAGAACTAAAACCCAGACCACTATCAAATATTACAAAAATACATGGCTATTTCCAAAGCCAATCTCTAACACCATCTGATGTTTACTAAATACGCTGGTTTCTCTTCAATTTATATAAATCTTTCACCTTACAAAATATATCTCCAACATCACCATATAAGGCTTATGTCACAGTGAGGTGGGCAGCATATAAATTTAATAGTAACTTTTACCACTGATTCTGTGGAAAATAGCACAGAAGAGTATTTTTTTTTAAAAAAAAATTATTATTGGGGCAATCCCAAACTTTTGTATAGATTCTGTCTTAGAAACCTGTAGCTCTAAAGATCACCAACCTGAGTAGGTATGACCAGCTTCAGGCATAAACATTTACTTTGATCCTTAGTTTCTCATTTTCAAACTGGAAATAATGATTGAAGGAGCTCAATATATTTAGCCTTGAAAAGACCAAGAAGAATATAAAAGTGTTTTTCAAGTACCTAAAGACAGCCACATAGAAAAAAAAATCCTAACTATAATAACAATAAAGAGGAAAAACAATTATCTAAAGAAATGGTGAGTTAAATAGGGTTCAGACAGAAACTGAGTTTAATGTGTAACTTTAATGTGTAAGTTAGCCGTAGTAATCCGATAAAGGAACTTTTATCTGTATGATTAAATGTATGATTATCAAGTCTTAAATCAAGAATAGGCAACTTGAATGCTACATGTTGCTCCCTTTCTCTTTCCCTCCTAAAAGATTTATTTTTAACAGCAACTGTTAAAACGATAATATTAATGACATTGTTGTTGCACTGTTTTAACCCCTCAAAGAGGTAATTATAAAACGCACACCAACCTGTTAAGCATTTGGGGAGGGACAATATTAAAATAAGGTATGAAACACTCATAGACTTACAAGAATTCTTCAGGGCTGAATAAATATCTTGTGTATTACAATGCTATATAGAAACACCAAGATTTAATAATCACAAATAAATAGGTTTGGTGTATAAGATCAATCATCTTCAATTTATTTCAGTATTTTTTGATGATATGTGGTAATGTACATCCAAGATATATAATTTATTATAACACAGAATATACTAGAAAGTGGCAATTAAATTAACCTGTAACCATCTAAATGATTCTCTGTCCAGCAGACCCAATATCTAGCAGAACAATAGTACAGTACTGAATCTCAGCCATTACTCATCTAAACCCAGACTTCTCCATTCCAGAGAAAAGCACTGAGAAAATAAATTCCACAAATCAATATAAAGATTTTTAACACATTGTGTTCAATACACGACAGGAAAAGAAATGCAACCAAAGCATATCAAATAGGTGCTTAGCACAGGTTCCATTATACCATAGGCTAAACTAAAAACTAAAATAAATTTTATATTAAAAAATACCTTCCTAGGACGTAAGAGATGAATAACAGTTAAAAACTCCAATAAAAAGGCTCAGTCAAAAGCCATACTAGAAATGTATCTTTGTTAACTGCCCTCAAACCTCCCTTGTTTAGCCAAAATGAAAGAGATGCTATTAATCAAATGGGGTGCCACCGTTAACCTGGCCATCTCATAGTAGTATGGTAGTTAATCTCTGAGAATTTCAAAGTAATACAGTAATTAATCTAGTGAGAATTAGCATGTAAGCAGAGCACTGTATAAAATGTGTCTCACTGGAGCCAGCATTCACACCTCAAAAGCTCAGATGCAGAGACTGAAAGCATTAGACTGCTAAGTTCCCCAGCCCAACATTTATGGATGCACCATCTTAAAGTCACTTAAAAGGGAAACTTCACTACTGAATAGAGTATGTACTTCTGAGGAAGTGTGCGTAGGAAGGTGGTGTAAATGCCTCCATTCCAATTTCACACCACTGCCCATCATTTCTCCATTGAGTGGACAGGACTGAACTACTTTAGAAGGTTGAGAACATGTGAGAACATTTTTTTCTGCCCTTTAAGTAGCATTCTAATAACAGAACAGAATAACAGAGTTGAAAGGGACCTTGGAGGTCTTCTAGTCCAACCCTCTGCTCAGGCAGGAAACCCTATACCATTTCAGACAAATGGTTGTCTAGTCTCTTCTTAAAAATTTCCAGTGCTGGAGCACCCACAACTTCTGGAGGCAAGTCGTTCCACTGATTAATTGTTCTAACAGTCAGAAAATAATTATTTACCAATAGTTCCATGGCTATATGCAAATACCTAAGTGTTCAGAACGGGTAAACAAAATGCTAGCTGGATACCAAAGGTTATCCCTCATTGTAGTTTAAATGCAAATTGGCTTTTATTCCTCTTCTCATGACTGAGGTATAACGCAGGAGGAGCCCATAGGAATGAGATGTGACCCTGTTGAAATCCCTAAACTTAACGTTTTTGTTCAAGTAAAAGACCTTTCCATTTACCATAGCAGCCTCTTTCCCCCCCCCAGCCCCCACCCCACTGCGTTTCATTCGAATTCACCAGACGACTTTCCTTCCTTCCCGCCCGCCACCTGCCTGGGAACTGCTTTTGGCTTCCCTCCTTCATGGCGCTTTCTTTGCCAAGGGAAATGCCATTTCCGTTCCTCACACTCCCACCTCCAGCGGGCGGGCGGGCGGGCAGCCAAGCAAGCGGAGGCAAGGTGGGCACACGGGCACCCAGCCTCTCTCCCTTCTCGCCTCCTCGGCAGCCTCTCTGCCAGGGCACGCTTTGCCCCAGGGCAGCCGAAGCCTCTTTGCGGCGAAGGGGAGGGGTCGATTCGGTCCATGGCCAGGCGCGACACCGGGCTGAGTGGGAGAAAGCAGCCGCGCTGCCCGTTCTATGTCCCCGACCCCCCTGGCTGCGCTGAGGAAAAACAGCCCGAGCTGGCCTGACTCCCGGCGGGGGGAGAGCTTAGGCGGCGGCCAGTCAGAACCCGTTGCCCTGCTTGGCCACCCGGCCTCGTGTCCCGCCGCCAGCTCGCTTCGCTTACCTTCCAGGGACTCGCCCAGCTCGGCTCCTCGAGGCACGCCGGCTCCTCATACCCTCCTCACCCCGCCGGTTGCGAACTGAGACAGCGGCGGCGGCGGCGGCAGCAAACAGGGGACGCCCTGGCATTCACCCTACCCGACTCAGCTGCAGGAACCTCGTTCGCAACCAAGCAGGAAATTTCTTCCGTTCTCCCTCGCCTGCCTGCCTGCCTGCCTGCCTGCCTCCCCGTGTGTGCAGCCGAAATTCAGAGGCGGTGCCAGCGGAGCAGAGGAGCCGCCTGGTGTCGGAGAGACGCCATTGCAGCAGCTGCAGATGCCTACCTGCTCTGCCTGGGAAGGCGCCTGGAGAAGAGCATCCGCCGGAGCAGCCTTTTCGCACCTGTGACAGGACAGCCAGGAAGAAGAGACTGCACAGAGAGAGAGGGGCCCACTTTTAAACGGCTCACTGGAAGCAGACATGTTTCTCTCTTATAATTAGGGGATGATGATATTCATCTAAAAATGCTTCCTTGCCTAATATAAAGTAGGGGATATGAAAGAGAAGAGGAGAAAGAATTATTATTTTTACATTACTCTTAACACAGTGTTTCTCAACCTTGACAATGTTAAGGCATGTGGACTTCAACTCCCAGAATTCCACAGCCAGCAATGCTGGCTGTGGAATTCTGGGAGTTGAAGTCCACATGCCTTAAAATTGTCAAGGTTGAGAAACACTGCTCTAACAGCATGACTTTGGCTGATTTCTGAAACCAAGCAAAGTTTTCCGTTAGTAGCTGGATTGGAAAAATCAAGGCCTATTGAGACCAACTTACTGGTGCTGACTCCATCCATGACAAGAAAGAGACGTCATTTGCCACTGATTTGCCACTACTTTCTTCTGAGGAGCTTTACAGTCCAGCTCTGGCATTTTCCCCTCAAAGTACTAACAAAATTCAGTTCCACTTTGCTTCCAAGCCCAGACAAGTTTCTCTACCAAGAATTATTGACTAGACTAGGAGGATGAATATATCCATGGGATATATCAAACCCTGCATATCACTAGGAGTCACACTGAACTTCAACTCTAGACAATAAGCAAGTGTGTAAGCTATAGTTCAAAACACCAGTCTAATGCTTTGTCCAAATAATTCTGTACATGTATATCATAAACTTGTTTTTACAGTTCTACTGTAAATACTGTCTTTATCCAATTTGTGTGTTTCATTTTCTGTTGTTTTTCTTACATCTTTATATCCTGCTGGACACAGATCGTATGATCCAGAATGTTGTAAAAAAAACAATTTACTCATGTTTACTTATTGTATGAATTAGGCTTGCTTCTGGCTAAGATGCATGGGTATAAGTCAAAAGGAAATTGGAAAGAGTAATTAGGGAAACCATCTCCGTGTCAAAAATTCACATACATATCTTTTCAAATCCTATTAATGTTTTATCCAAAGCATCTTTTGATCTACAACCAACAAATTATGCTTTGATTCTCCTAGCTGAGTTCACATATTGTGCTTTATAAATGATGAACTGTGGCCTATTTGAAAACCATGGTTACAGAAATCAGGTGATGCATAAACTCTTTACCTGTGTGCATATCAGAAGATGGGTTGGACTGTGCTTAAAAATGCATAATCACTGTTGTTATTTCTCACAGTCTAAGTCTATCCACCCACAGTTACTTCAAAGTTATGATTATTTCTAGTATGTTTTTCTCCATTCCCCATCTCAAATTATAAAGTCACTTTGCAACTCCATTTTTATGTCTTTTAGCTGGACAAAGTTCTCTGTGTTCATTTTTTTTCTTTCTTCATTTAAAAATTAAGTATGTCCGAGTCTTTGCAACACCATGAACCACAGCATGCCAAGTCCTTCTGTTCTCCACTGTCTCCTGGAGTTCATGTTCAATGGGTCGATGAGACTATCTAACGATCTAATCTATAGCCATCCCCTTCTCCTTTTGCCTTCAATCTTTCCCAACCTCAGGGTCTTTTCCAATGATCAAATCGGTCTTTTCCAATATTTTGGCTACCAAATGAGAAGAGAGGACTCATTGGAAAAGATCATTGGGAAATAATTACTTTACCAGTAGAGAAAAGAACAGCTGCTTCTTCCCACTGACATATTTTTTAGGGTGGATTGAAAGAGGATCAAAGGTTGAGCTATTTCTTCATCACCTTGCCTGTAGCTTCCAATCACTATTATTAATTATTATCACATGAGTATTAAATTAGAGTTGAAGGGATTTCTAGAAGACTTAAGGCACGGGCAGATAACAAGTTTGTTAATACATGTTGAAGGGAAAGTCAAGCCATTTCATAACTTTAGTTTTGCATCTTGCTTTTTTTCCCCCTTGCATAACTTTTTCTTTTCTTGCATGGCTTTATTTTTTCTTTTCTATCATTTCCTTTAGATTAGCTTTTTATTTTGTGTAGAATCTTCAATAAATATAAATTTAAAAAAACAATAGATCAATTATTATTGTGTAGTATTTATAAATAGGTTATGGCTCTAGCATGTCTTTAGACTATTCCACCAGGCACATCCATTAAAATTTGTTTTGTGTGTGCAAATATTGGCGATGGAAAAACAGGAAAAACATTTAATAAATAATTTCACTAACACATTATTCATTCCATGGCCTATATTATGGTGTAGTATCATCTCAGAAAAAAAAACTTTTATTTTTCAGTCAATTTATCATAGTTTTGGATCTCTTTTTCTGTTCAAGAACATTACTGCCTTGCCCTCTGGCTTGAATAAATTTGATGAATTTTGCACTAATTTTATCCTAGCAGATGCAAAGCAGACTGGCCTACTGTTCTCCATAGGATGATTTACAAGTATATTTAACATAATCAAAACCCCATTCTCAAAAGTTCTATAGCAGGGGTTCTCAACCTTGGCAACTTCAAGACTTGTGGACTTCAACTCCCAGAATTCCTCAGCCAGCAAAGCTGGCTGAGGAATTCTGGGAGTTGAAGTCCACAAGTCTTGAAGTTGCCAAGGTTGAGAACCACTGTTCTATAGGATTTTCATGCATGTCAGCATTTAAAAAAATGCAGACTGAAGGAATCTAGTCTCTTTTTGTTGTTGTGTACAATTGTTGCTAGGAAAATAATTATGTTTAGATGTAGTTTTACAGTGTTCTTACTTCCCTCATAAAGAAAACTAGAATGGTAGTTATTAATTTTTTTTAGAAAAGATCTGGAACTCTGACTTGCTGAAATATGTACCTGTGAATAAGTGTGTGTGTGTGTGTGTGTGTGTGAGAGAGAGAGAGAGAGAGAGAGAGAGAGAGAGAGAGAGAGGGAGGGAGGGAGGGAGGGAGAGAGAGAGAGAGAGAGAGAGAGAGAGAGAGAGAGAGAGAGAGAGAGAGAGAGAGAGAGAGAGAGAGAGAGAGAGAGAGAGAGAGAGAGAGAGAGAGAGAGAGAGAGAGAATGATGATTGTGCAAGGAAATTGTGATAAGATGTTCTAAGGCAGAGGTCCCCAGCCTTTCTGGTGCCACAGACAGGCAGTTGTGAAAGGCAGTAATGGTGGCAGGGGGAGAGGGGATAATTTCGTGTACACAACCTAATCCCTCACATGCACAAATAAAACTTTGCGTGCTCGCCCACTGCTTACACGGCCTGGTTCCCCTGTGGACCAGGGGTTGGCGACCCTTGTTTTAAGGATTCAAAAGTTTTAGCAGTGTAAAACACAATGAAAACATGAGGAATGATTGTTACCTTTCACTCATCTTTCAAATCTGACAATCCATACTTTTTATACTATATGGGTATTTGTGCATATGTCATGAGCCCTTTAAAGAATGTGTGATGGTAGTAGTGAATTTATTGGTCTTCTTAAAATTAAGATGGTAATTGAATCAGCAAAATTATTTGTTGCTATGCCAATAAAACCTATGCAATATATTCTTTTCCATCCATATGTATGATATCAACTCCTACACATATTTTGTGAGTAACTTTATTATGCATAAATGAGATTCTTTACTACTTCAGTGATATGCAACTGCTGCATAACATTTAATATTGTATTTTGCAAAAAAAATACTCCTATTGAGGTTGTTCTGGTTACTACTAAATTATCTAATATTTGCCTGAACATGACTCAGAAGAAAGTGATTGGAAGATGTGAAATCCCATCTTAAGCTTTGTATCAGCTATGAACTCTGAACATTTATTGTGGTTAATCATATCCTTTGTTTGAGCCAATAACTTGAAAAGTCCAGAAATAAGTCAGAATAGCTATTATATTGCCTTCCTTGATCAAATCTATCTTTTCCATTTACTCTAATTTTGCATCTTTATGATTTAGGGTTGGCACAATAGACACCATCAGAAGTAAGTCAGGCAATCATAAATAAAACCATGCAATCAAGTGATCAAAAACAAACTATGGGTTTAGACAGTTTGCTATCCAACACCAACTAATTCTGTATTCAGAATACGACATTAATAGTATAATGCAAAAACCTAGGTTCAAGGGAGAGATATTAAAAAAATATTTTCTTAAGTCCATAATCCCATATTTTATTAATGACAGATTATGTGGAATGGGGCAATATTATACCTTAGTATTCAAGAGTAAATCTCACTGTTTTTGAGGAATTGATTATACTTAAAGCCTAAAGGTTTTCCCTGTCCAGTTATCACTGACTCAAAGAGACAGTGCTCATCTCTGATTCTCATCCGAGGGACTCTGCATTGTCTGAGAGCTGCTTCCATCATCATGTGGCTGGCACAAAAGTATGGAATACTGTAACTTTTCCTGCAAAAGCAGTGCCTATTTATCTACTTGTATTTACATGCTTTCAAACAGCTAGGTTGGCAGGAGCTAGGGTGAGAACATTGTGCAGTGCTTGGGTCTCAAATCTGGACTCTCAGCTTTCCAGCTGACAAGCCCAACATTACATCTGCTGAGCCATTATGCCACCCTGATTATGCTTATTAAAGCAGAAAACTTAACTATTCTTTATCACTTAAATTTCTGGACTTCTGTCTTGCTGTCTTGGCTCATTGGCATGCTTAGCCTTTTTTGAGAATGACATGTTATATACTGCTTATGCTTATTAACTAGGTTTCAGTTTATGTATGTTATCACTGTTGTATATATTATTTTATTTTATGTTTCAAATGAATTCAAAATTTCAATTTGAATATCCAGGAAAAATAAAGATTCAAGTGAATCTCTCCCAAATCATACTTTTTAGACCAGGGGTGTCAAATACAATTTAATTGAGGGCCGCATCAGCATTGCAGTTGCCCTTGGGGGGCCAGGTGGATGTGGCCAGGGTGGGTGCGGCCTACTGGGTGGGTGTGGCCAGCTCTACATCGTTCACGTCAAGGGTGCCTGTGGGGGCCTGGGCAGGAATAATAATAATAATTATTATTATTATTATTATTATTATTTATTTAATTTCTATGCCGCCCTATTCCGGAGAACTCAGGGCGGCTTACAACATGATAGAAATTACAATAAAATACATAAATATAAAAAATGGGACAGATCTGAGAGTCTCTGGTAGAAGGAGGTGGGACCAGGGCAAGTGCCAAGGCATGGTCCACTGGAGGAGCTTCACTGTTCCTCTCAAGCCATATGGGGGGGCTGGATGGTGGTGCGAGCTGCCTGGAGCCCTGGGCAGCAGAGGTCAAATGCCCAGCCTGGCCCTTGAGCACCCGTAGCACCAAGCCCAGCCCCACTTTCCCAAGGGGGTACCCAGCTGCACTTACCTTCCCCTCAAGGCTGCTGCTGCTGTGCTTGCTCTCCTTAGCCAAGTTGTTCATGATGGGCACCAAGGCAAAGTCAGAGGGAGACTGAATGCATTTCAACATAGATGGTCACCACAAAATTGTACATTGGCTCCCGGCTGGCCTGGGTCAGGCCCAAGGCAGCAGGGACCGTTTCCTCACTGTTTCCAGGATGGCTTCGCAGGCCACATGAAACCACTTCGCGGGCCGCATCTGGCCCTGGGCCTTGTGTTTGACATGTCTGTTTTAGATGCTTCACACAAGTTTAGCGTATGTTAATATTAATTTTATCAGTATTAATGTTCTACATATATACATTATAAAATTCATTAAGTCTTCTTATTCCTTTGCACCTCCCATTTTAATAAGAAGGATTCTGCAGTCCAAGAACTGTGCAATCAATCAACATGCAAGGAAACCCAATTTCTGTAAAAGGGTATTTACTGAGGAATTTTCCTAGTGTGACTTTTTTTTATATATTTGTAACAGCACTTGTATAGTGCAATTTCTCATGATAATTGAAAGTGTGGCTACCATGTATCTAAAGTAACATATAGCACCATGTGACCAGATTTGTCTTTTATTGGGACTCCTAAGACATGGCTAGCCATAACCATAGTTATTTAATCTATGGTTCAAACTCTCAAACTCAAACTTCACGCTTTAGACCAGGGGTCTTCAAACTTGGCCCTTTAATGACTTGTGGACTTCAACTCCCAGAATTCCTCAGGCAGCATACCAGCGTGCCTAGCTGAGGAATTCTGGAAGTTGAAGTCCATAAGTCATAAAAGGGCCAAGTTTGAAGTCCCCTGCCTTAGACTTTTATGTGCAATGCATTAGATTTAGGAACTATCCAAGTACTGGCACTCAGTGATTGCAGGAAGGTGTACAAGTAGTCCTTGTTTATTGACTGCCTTGAACAGTGGCCATTCGCAGCTACAACAGTGGTGAAAAACTTTGTGGCCAATCTTTGCATTTATGACATTTGCAGACCTGTAAAAGCCAAGGAAAGCTGAAGTCAGGTGGTAAGCATAGTTGTGCTTTCCCTTAGCAAACACTTTGCTGAACAACCACTTCATCTTAAAAAAGGGTGGAGTGTATATGCCATTCAGCTCTTCCACAATAAAGCAATCCTTAAACTTGCCATGTTTTTTAAGGCCATGACACAATAAACTGTAGAAATATCATTTATTCTGGGTGACACTATAAATAATTGTTTCATCATTCACCTTATGGAGATAAAATTTAACTTTGAGGCTTCATTATGAAAGTCCCAGCATGTCATGAACTGAGTATTTTTCTTGTCACCATGGTAATGTTTTACTGCAGACCAAAGTTCAGCTACTTTATTTCTTTATTACCATTCTTGTTAGTACAAAGTTTATAGTGTAGGCAATGCGCTCTCATTTTTTTCTGGAAGAGTGGCAAAGCTTTCATAGACTGGACATCTCATCAAAAGAATTGCAGAACTCTGTGTTGGTGCAGAAATCTTATTATAGTTTAGGAAAACTCTTCTCTTTCGAACAAAATGCCATCCAGGAGAAAAACCTTGATGTTCACCTCTGCTTTTTTCACCAGTCTATGTTCTTTTGTTATAGTTTGCATTGTGCTTGCAACTAAAAACTGGGTATCGAGTGAAATTACCAATTCCAATGCAAATTCCAGTATGAAGCTAATAATTACATATGGACTTTTTCAAGGAATTTGCTCAGATGTATCTCCTGGAATTAGTTCACCTCACACCAGTTTTCAAGGTAAATAACAAGTGAAGGCAATAATGCTGGTCATTGACCAAAATCTCTCTCTCTCTCTCTCTCTCTCTCTCTCTCTCTCTCTCTCTCTCTCTCTCTCTCTCTCTCTCTCTCTCCCTCTCTCTCTCTCTCTCTTGTTGCGAGTAGCTTTGTTTACTATTGTAAACTTTCAGCCAAGCATTCATTGTTTATAGACTACTGTAAGGCATTTACATTTACTGTAAAGTCTTTCAGGAGGAAATTGTTGTACAATAAATAACTTATAAGAAGTTTTTACAAGCAAACTTTAAAAACCTGGTAACATTACTAGCCATAATAATAATAATAGCCATAATAATAATAAGTTAATAAATGCCTTGTATATAATGTGTATTATTGTAAATGTTCAGGTAATTACAAAGGTGCATTTCACTAAGCCCTCCACATAGTTAATTTGTAGTCAAATGCAATGTAGCAATAGCATTGCTTGGACTGTTTTTTTAAAAAAAAATCTTGGAAGATGAAATTATCAATGATTAATCAAGTAGTTCCACTTTTCCAGCAATCCAATAGGAGTATCAGCAGGAGAAGCAGGCTAGGAATACATGGGACAAGAAAGCAATTGTGAGAAAGTAAAAGTAAAGTCAGGAGAAGGAGAAGGAGAAAATAAATGTGACATAAATAATTTAATTTTGCTTTGATAATGATTTTTGAATGAATAAATGCACTACTTCAACAATTATGTCACCTAGATAACTTTATAAGGAAGTTCATGGAACATAAAGTTTTTAATCAGAGTGCCATACATTGCCTCATATTACTCAAGAGAATTTTTCTGAAGCCCAATTGCTGTTGAGTAAAAGCTGAACTTTTTATCAGGCTCATCTCTAGCTGGTTGATCACTTTGGGAACCTAATCTGTCTTTGACCAGCGGAATCCCCAGTGGAATGTAAAAAAAAAAAAAAAAAAAAGGCAATGATATTAAAGTCCTGCACATTTTGTAGATGCATGTGACAGTCTTCTTAATTATCTGCCTCTGGCTGTCTTCTTATTTTCTTATATTTTAATAAGATGATGCAAATTTAAAAATATATGAGAAAAAATAGGCATCAGTATGAAACCGCACCTGATCCTCACAGTCTTCAGTCCTATGCAGGAATTCTAGGGTATTTTCACAGAAAACTGTCTTTTATCAATCTATATTGTGTTCCTACTTGTGATGTTACGATGGTACAAGCCAGCCAAATGTACTTTGATTTTAAGTGTTACATTTACTGAGGCCTTTCTATATTATACTGGTATTTATTACATTATTTACACTGTAGAACAAATTTTATATTTATAGGTTTACTAATTAATATGCAAATGAAATTGTGATGGACCACAGAAAAGAATCACCTGTGTAAAACTTAAAATAAAATCAGATAATCCAATAGTTTTTTTAAATAATAAAGGGATAACTGTTAACTGATATGGTTTTAATATTATTCTATTTTACTACTGCAAACACTGAACAAGGTTAAGTGGTGAAACTAAACTAGAATAACAAAGAAGCCCTCTCTCCACATCAGTATCAACAGTACACCTAAAATAGTACTATAGTGATGTTATTAAGGCAAATGAGTTCAGTCCAGAGGCATGCAAATCTGACCATAACTAAAGAATAAAATATCCCTGGCTTAGTGTCTGTGGAGATTCTCAGTCATCCAGGTCATGGTTGTTCCAAAGGTGCTTTTTCAGGAGGTAAATGGACTTTCTTGTTTTTCTTTGAAGACATTTCGCTTCTTCTTGGTTGAGAAGCGAAATGTCTTCAAAGAAAAACAAGAAAGTCCAGTTGCCTCCTGAAAAAGCACCTTTGAGACATCACTGGCCTAGCTAAATCCAAAACCACATCTACTCTGTCTTAGAGAGATTGCATCTCAGTCTCTTAATGTTTAGCACTAAGACAATGTTCAACTGTATCTCCTGTTTAGCTCAGGGTCATGTACTGATATAGACAGGATTTTCACTGACCTTGTATTAGTAGATGCCATCTTCCTTTGAGTTCAGCTACATGCTAAATAGGAGGGATGAGAGAACAGAGCCTTGGGCATTCCATAAAGAAGGACTTTAAGATTCAATCTCTCTGTTCCTATTACCACCAAATGGAAACAACACCAGTCCAAATTGTTAGAAGTGATACAGATGGTATCACTGATCACTGATATCAATTAAAAGCGAGATCTGGTTGTATTAGGAGGGCCACACTACTATGCAAGTCCCATCACAGGTCATTCTCAAAAGCAGTCAGTGTGGTGTCAGTATCAACCACATTATTAGACATGATAGCTAAGTAGTGCCTCCAAACTCAAAGCTAACAGTTATGAAAAGAAAAGACAATAGGAGAAAGAACATTACAGTCATTACCGCTAACCCTCCCCACCATAATGGGCTGTGAGAATAACCTTAGGAAGAAGTGCCGTAGCCTACCTAGACAGTAGCCTAGACAAGGGATATCTCTGGCCACAAAAGGAATGGGGCTGGAGAAAGTATCTTAGAAGGGAGCCTTCCTAGTTCTCTGAAATGTAAAGACAAGGGACGGGAGGAGTACTTTCAGACTTGTAAGGTTCTGTTATTGTAACTTGCAATAATGCTAGTTCTCATTGGTTGCTTGTCTGGACTACCTCAAAGGGCTGTCAGCCTCTTACTCCACTTTTCAACACATAATATATGAATACCATTATTAAAAGCTGTGTATTATGTTAAATTAAGCTGCTTCTCCTTATTGAACATCACACTGCGGTGAATGGCTATGCTGAGCCTAATAAATAAGAATAATTCTTACATCAGAACATATATTATTTTTCATATTTTATGAGAGTACAAAATACATTTTATTATGTACCATAAAACAATTTAATATATATCTTCTGCTGTTCTTGATGGAACCTAGCAAGATAACTAAATGTGCAAAGTGCTACAGTATGAATTATACAGAGGCTATTGTGCATAGCAATTCTTAGGTAGCTTGAAATTTGTTGGCAAGAGTAATTTGCTTGAATATTAAAAGGTCAGTTAATTAGTAGCCTTACCACAATAAGGGATCTGATATTATCCTCCAGATTTCTCATGAGCCTTCCTTGACTAAACATTAAATTTGATCTCTTCTCTTACATTTTGCATTCTAAATGCACAAACCATGATGCACAATTAAACTAGCAGACACTTATTAGGCTGCCATTTGTGATTTATGTTGTGTAATAAATGACTGTAGGCTATCCTGGGCCTTCCAGACAATCCTAGAATGAGATGTTGCATTTCATAAGCTATTTCTCACGTCCCAACATTAAAAATATTTCATTCTTAAATAAATTCCCAACCCGTTATGTTTGAAATGTTTAACCATATATCAAAGCAGACTAACAATTTTGTTCAGTTTAGGTCTGATTTAAAATATGTTGCCAACATTTAGCCATTTCTAAGCAAGAATAAGTATTTGAAATTCTTATAAAGAAATCAAACCCCTTTACAGACATTTATGTGCACACATACAGATGGCCTACTCTCAAGATGAACTTGTCATGATGTGAACAATAGACAATTTAAGAAAATGCATAAATATGTTGCTGTGTTATGTTTGAATGCGTATATTTGAGCGGAAATAGTCATGCCTTTTGTTTTTATTTTAAAAATGCATACAAAGTATATTTTTGTCTCTTTGTTCTACTTGTTAAAACACAGGATTTTGGCAAAGAATTATGGGATAAAATATAACCATGTCCTTGAAATATTAAATCACTACATCAAATTATTAGTGCTGTGCCAAAATGTTCTAGTTTCCTTTTGTTTGTCAGAAAACAAATGGCTTCGATTTTTTTTTCCAGAAAAGAAAAATATACTAGTGAAATTCTAATGGGAAGAAAATGCCTTGTTCTTAAGCTTACTTTGATATTATGAGATGGTTGAAACTAGGTGATATGCCTTTCATCATGCAATAATCTCTCCAGCAGATTGCAGCTTTATTGCTGTTCTGCTCTACAGGTAAATTCCAAGGAAAATTATTATGAGGTTAACTACTCCCACAAGATTTTTAAAAATAATCAGGAAAAAGAGACAGCCAGACAGGTTGCGTATTAGAGGAGAGATGTACGTTGTACCTATAAAGAAAGCTCACAAACATCAGAAAATAAAAGAATTATAAAACAATTCTAATAAGATCAACAAGGAACAGTTTATCTTGTTCAACATTCAAGAAATTGGAAAGATTAAGAAATAAAATCAAAGACTTTTCTCAGGGTGTTTTTTTTTTTTTTTTGACAAGAAGTAAGAGAAGAGAGAAAGAGAGGAAGGATTCCTAAGACTGCTGAGAATGATTCCTAATTTCTACAGGTCCTAATGCTATTCAGATCCAAGAATAACAAATGCATAGCAGGGACTAAGCACATTCTCAAAAATCTCAATAGAGATTAATTAATTGGGTGAATTGTACATGTATATATATATATGTGTGTGTGTACATTACACATATTTTCTTGATGTGACAAGAATCTTTATAAAATGAAGCAGTGTCACTAGCATTGCACACAAAGGTATATGCATTCAGTTCTGCACAGATAGGCTCTGTCCAAATAATTAGTGGTATCCAGGACCAGGGCTTTTTTTCTCATAAGAATGCCCAGAATGGAGTTCCGCCAACTTTTTTGGATGGAACCTTGTAGGATAGGCAAGGCGGGTTGTATGACGTATGTGAGTTCCGGCACCTTTTTTTTTTTTTTTTAGAAAAAAAGCACTGTCCAGGACTATATGGACCGATAGTCAGTCTGCAACTCTTGAGCATAAACTCCCATGCACAGTACTCAGTAAGTGTTTTTATAAACCTAGAACAGTCCTTCCTAATTTAACCAGTTTGTCAGTTTCATTTTATCTGGACAATATCCAGTTGGTAACAAAAAAATCAACATGCACGGCCATATTTGAAAGAAGCCATCATTATCATCAACTGCCTCTTTAATTCTATGTTTTGTATTTTAAATTACCTTTATAAAAATCAATTCATGCATGTGAACATTGTAGAGAGAGTGATGTTCATCTATGGCAAAACAAAAAAATCAGTAGTCTGGTAGCTATTTTTCCAACCACCCACTGTAGGCATCTAATGAATTGAGCTGCAGCTGATAGAAACTAATACCTTTTAATGTTTTGCTGGTGATACCAGGTACTTGTGAGATATGTCTATATTGAAATTATTTATATTATCTCTGCATCTTGCGATACTAATTATGAATAATTATCTTTCAGTTGCAGGTGCTCTAGAAAATGATACTTTGAAGATTTTCAACAGTGTAATTATATTTCTGCTGGTTATTACTATGCTCAGTTCCTTCCTTAGTTCTGGATTTACCTGTTACAATGCCATTAGCAACCCATACCAAACATTTTTGGGGCCTATTGGAGTTTATACCTGGAATTCTGTGTCTTGTAAGTAATATACATTTGAACAGATATGTTTTCAAATAGTTGATAATCTAATACACTTACATTTAGACATCAAACAACTGTATATGAGTTTTCATTGTTCTTTTGGTTTTTATTTCTAGATTTTAAATTCTACTAGGGGACAAATAATAGCTAAATAACTAATATGCAAGGCTGCTGGAATGGAAGAAGAGGAGGAAGAGAGAAGGAAGGGCAAAGGGGAAGAAGAAGAAGAGGGGAATTAAGTCTTTCCTTGCTCTCTGTATTCCTAATCTAAAATCCTTATTCTTTCTCAAATCTATTGGTAACTTTGTTATATATGTTTTATAGTATGTATGTATGTATGTATGTATGTATGTATGTATGTATGTATGTATGTGTAAAACAAAAGGCCCACTGGCTCCTTCCATAAGAACATAAGAACATAAGAACATAAGAAGAGCCATGCTGAATCAGGCCAAAGCCCATCGAGTCCAGCATTCTGTGTCACACAGTGGCCCACCAAATGTACATGGGGATCTTGAGCAGAAAGAGAAGGCAAAACCCTCCCTTTCCCTTGACCCCCAAACAAATGGTACTCAAGGGAATCCTGCCTGCCTCAACCAACATAGAGGCGGCACATGGACATCTGTTTTAATAACCACCAATACACTTTGCATCCATGAATCTATCTAGCCCTGCCTTGAAGCTGTCAAGGCTGACAGCTGTCACGACCCCTTCAGGAAGTGAATTCCATAAATCAACGACCCTCTGGGTGAAGAAATATTTCCCTTTATTTGTCCTCACTTTCTTAGCTATAAGCTTTAGGGAGTGCCCCCGTGTCCTGGTATTGTGTGATAGAGAAAAGAATTTTTCTCTATCCACATTTTCTATCCCATGCATGATTTTATACACTTCGATCAAGTCACCCCTTAAACGCCGTCTTTCAAGGCTGAAGAGACCAAGGCGTTGCAATCTGGTTTCATAAGGGAGGCGCTCCATTTCCTTGATCATTCTTGTTGCCCTTTTTTGCACCTTTTCCAGTTCCATTATATCCTTCTTGAGGTGCGGTGACCAGAACTGTACACAGTACTCCAAGTGTGGTCTCACCATCGATTTGTACAGAGGCAATACAACACTTGCTGACTTATTTTCGATTCCCTTCCTAATCATGCCAAGCATGGAATTTGCTTTTTTTACTGCTGCTGCGCATTGGGTTGACATCTTCATCGAGCTGTCCACCAAAACCCCAAGATCCCTTTCTTGGGTTGTCTCAGAAAGTTTGGTCCCCATCAGTTGGTAAGTATAATTGGGGTTCTTTGCCCCGATGTGCATAACTTTGCACTTGTTTAGGTTAAAATGCATTTGCCACTTTGTTGCCCACTCACACAATTTCGAGAGATCCTTCTGGAGCTCCCGACAATCAGTTTCACTTTTCACAACCCGGAACAATTTAGTGTCATCAGCAAACTTGGCTACCTCACTATTAACTTCTACATCCAGATCATTGATGAATAAATTAAAAAGTAAAGGCCCCAAAACTGAACCTTGGGGTACACCACTTCTCACTTCTTTCCATCCGGAGAATTGTCCATTTATTGCCACCCTTTGCTTCCTACAATTTAGCCAGTTACCAATCCAGGACAAGACCTGTCCTCTAATTCTGTGGCTGGAGAGCTTTTTTAGGAGCCTTTGGTGAGGGACTTTGTCAAAAGCCTTTTGAAAGTCAAGATATACAATATCAACTGGGGCCCCTTTATCTATGTATTTATTTACACCCTCAAAGAATTCTAACAAGTTAGTAAGACATGATTTGCCTTTGCAGAAACCATGTTGATTTTCTTTCAGCAATGCCTGTTTTTCTATGTGCCCTGTAATTTTATCTTTAATAATGGTTTCCATCAGTTTGCCTGATAATGGAAACGACACAGAAGAAATGCCATTCACCCTGATCCTATAAAGATTTGAGCCCAAAGATTCTTAAAAGTTAAAAATGTTAGGCGATCTGATCATTAATCTTTCATATTGTGTCTTATTTTGGCTCCCTGAACCAGCAAGAAAAAAAATATGAGGTTTCCTTAGTTCTTGGGAGAGCAGCCTAAAGAGTACAATTGCAATAGAGAAAAACATTGTTTAAAGAGAAAAAAAATAGAAATACACTTGCAAACAAAAACTGTTTTTATATATATCAAAAAGTAGTAAAATGTTATACTGTAAAATGAACTCATTCAGTCATTTCCCTGGAGCTACAATCCTTCAGTCTTCTATTAGACTTACCTCAGGTTTCTTTTGATGTACTTTGCTATCCTTATGATCCTACTACTAAAATAACTCAATTTCTGATACTGAATTTGTCCCAAGAGATTCCTATTTTTAAAACAGGATTGAAATAATTTGTGCAAGGGAGAAAACTGTATTATAAAATATATAAATGCAAGCAGAACCTATGTAAAATCCTATTACAATCCAGGCCTTTGAACATGAACTATAAAAATCATTATCCAAAATCATCACAGTGTGATGGTTGGGGAATGGGTGGGTGATGAGACTTATCGTCAAACACATGTGAGATACAGAATGCTGTTTTATAATATTTTGGTATGCAGAAATATAATTCCATGTGGGTGACCCTTGCTACGTACCTCAATCTATTCCAGAAGCAGTTGACTGACTCAGCATGTTATATTTAAGGAGCTAAACATAACAGAGAAATGCACAATATCAGCAGTATTTTCTTTTTCCTTTTAGGCATCTGCTCTCTTTTAAACCTAATATTGTTTGCAGTGAATGTGGAAGTAAACAAACTGTCCTCAGAGCTGGCCATGAAACAATGCAAAGTTTCCACAGACCTTGAACAAACCAACTCATATGAATATTCATACTGGATCATGCTTGCTATAATTGCCCTCAATGCTACAACTATTATCATCATTGTTTTCTATCAACGTGCAAAGTATTCTAAGAAGAAGGAACGAGAGAGACCTTTGGACAGTGCACCCAAGGATGGCATTTTATTTTAATGTGATTATATCCTTACTTTAAAACAAATGGAGCAATCTTCCATTTCAAGATAAAATGTGGAGTTACGGTCATGTGAGGTTCATTGACTTACATGGTATCATGAGATACAAGGAAAATGAAGAATAAATACATATTAGGACTTGTATTTAAAGTGTCAACCCTTGAATTTCTATAGCTGTTATTATAATTGATAATCTTCTTTCAAGAACCAGTTTGGTGTAGTGGTTAACGCATCAGTACAGAAACTGGGAGACCATGAGTTCTAGTCCTCTTTTAGGCACAAAGCCAGCTGATTGACCTTGAGACAGTCACTCTCACTCAGACCTAAGAAGGAGGCAAAGGCAAAACACTTTTGAAAAATCTTGCCAAAAAACCTGCAGGGACTAGCACTATTTGGTCATTTGAAGGCACCAAATAAGATTATTTTTTTCAGCTTTGTTCCAAAATTGTATAATAGAGGTACAATAAAGTTTCAAACAAATATGTTATTTAAAATCAAATGCAGTGCACTAGCTTAATCAGTTTGCTGTAGAATTCTGCGGTATTCAAAATTCATTGCATTTTAAATAATTTCCATTTATTAGAGATCATCAGCTCTAAATTTCTGTTCCCTTTTGCTTTGTCAATTTCATTTGAGTAACTTGGAACCAGTTCAAAGTAAAAGGTAAAATATCTTTCAGGAAATCAGTACCTAGGATCTCTGCTGACTAACAAGAAGAACCTTCAAACAGCTGTAACTACTTCACTTCCTATAACAGAATTAAAAGGTATGTCAGGAACAGCAGAACATTTTGAACAAATGAATGCAACCGCATTTGAGAGAAAAAGCTACAGAAATTTTGGAAACTAAGTTATTTTATTTTAAAGAAAATAATGTGCTGCTTTGTTTTATTATTTGATCAAATTAGATGATGTCTACAAGTAATAGCTCTGTCTTTGTGGATAAACCCAGTGACAGAGCAAAGTTTCCACCTCTTCTCTATTTATATTAACTTACAATGGCACCATTTTATCTTTCCTTCATTAACTCTAATACATGCCCAAATGAGTCATCAGGAGCTCAAGTCCTGAATGAACCAAATGGCAGCAGAAAAGAAAGCAGATCACTATAAATATGGCTCTATCCAAGCTATTGTTTTCTTCTCTAGCCTTCTTGCTAGATACCTTTGTGTCTCCTATCTGAGCATCAAATAGGGTTGAATAGCATGGTTTTAGTTAAAGGGGAAAAAACCAATAGTTTTAATTCTATCTGCCATTATACCCCAGAACTATGAATGTTCCACCCAAGAAAGCTGAGATGTACCGGTAGCACTTACTAGAGCAGAGCAAGACAGCTAATTCTTCATTCACAACATAAAGTAAAATTCTGTCTTTCTGCTTTCATACTCTGAACCAAGATTCTATCCACCATAACAGCATCAGAGGAAAGGTAGGGAAATAGAATGCAAGATTATCTATTTGGGAGTAGGCTGGTGCTTTGAGTAGCACGGCTCCAGAAATCAGTACCAATTGGTGCTGGGTATCTGAGGGAGAAGACTGGGAGTTTTCTCTGTTTAAGTGACTACATGGAGCGCAGTACAGTGCTGGAATTTGCTGTGACAGCCAGATCTTGCATGCTTTATGTTTTGCTTCATGTTCATTCCTTGTGAAAAAAAAAAACAACTGGAAGTGTTAATGCTTTGTCTTTGAAACTTGGCTACTGATTTGGACTCTATTGAACTTGGACTAGAATAAGACTAATGCTTGGTCTGAATTGTATTGCTGCTGTTGGTTCTCAAAATTTAACTCTGCTGAACTCAAACAGGCTTCTTCTCATTGTGGGCAAAATTGCTTCAAAACTGCAGCACAAACTGAAACCGAACATAGGTATCAGCCTTAAAACTGCAACACAAATCTAAAATGAATGCAGGTATCAACCTTAATGCTTTCAATGTGAAAAGTGATAAAAGGCTACCACAGGGAAGAATGTATGTAATCCTTGGCCTAATTTAATGTGGCCAATTTAATTTAAAAAATCCTTTGCAAGTAAGCTATTATGACCTCAAGCAAACTGGTTTGTCTTTTCCCCAGTACCCTGTTCTATGAATTGGTTAAGAGAATTTAAAGAAGTGAGAGAATTGATGGCACTATCTATTTTGGGTACTGACTCCTGCCATCCCTTCTTTTAATCTTATTCAGCATTTGTATGCAACATGGTTCCCAACAGATTATCTTTGTGTTCTACAATAAAAAATGACATAGAACACATCACATCGATTACTTTCATCAAGCATTGTATTCAATGTGCTAAATTATTATGGAGCAAAGCCAAATGATTAGGAACTGACCTCTAGTCTCCATTGCCATTCATGAGAACTTAAGTGCAAGTTTAATAGTAGAATATCTACAAATTATCAGCTACCCTGATATTAAGAGAAAAATAAATTCTGCATGTACAGCACCCAGTGTGATAATTTTCTGATCCTAGAATAATTAGCTATCACAGAAACAGTCATGCAAGAAAAAGAACAAATCTGACTGCTTGCTCTTTAATTATGGGCTTAATTGGGTTTGAGGATCATCACACTCAGATATAGGTTCCATCAAACATGTCATTTAGAGGCTGATTTTCACTGAACTCAATTGTAAAGTGGTATTATCAACTGAAAGCTGACCTGTATCTCTGCTGTTCTTCAGAAATCATCTGCATGCCATTTTATATCAAAATTCCCTATCAAGAGCACCAAGTATATTTAACTTACTGAAACCTCCAAGTTGATCATTTTCGGAGAGAAGCTGTGCTCAAGGTGATTTCTATATGAAAATGGATAATCTCCTAAAGTTTGTCCGATGCTGATAACAGTTTCCTGCTGCTACATACCGGTAGCAATTCAACCTTGCTGAGCCACTCTACTTTCCAAGTCCAAGACAGGAGTTCCCTGATAATATAAATACCCTGTTTCTATTATAAAGTCTGATTGTAGATTTAATCACGTCACATGATGGATGTTGGCTCAGCAGAACAGTGACAATGCTCACTGAAGCTAACTGTGAAAATTTCTGCACCTCAAGCAGGATTGATGGTGCCTGTTAAGCCAGGGGGTACAAAATGTCTCATTATTTTAAACTTAAACATTGGTAGTGATGGAAAGTAAATCTATAAACATGATATAAAATTGTACATCTGGAAGGGTTTACTTGTTTTATTAATGAAAACTATCTTGATTTAGTTCTCATTAATTAACTCTCATTAACTAACTCCATCCTGTTTACTGTAGTACACTCTATTGAAGGAAATTGGGGTTTCTGAATTAAAGCTCTTTTGCTGTATTGGATTTCTATGTCTTTGATGCAGTAAATAATATGAAGCATGAAGGATGATTATGTACACACCAAAGGATTCCCTGGGAGTTACCACTGCATTACTTTCTAATCTGGAGAGGCAACACACTTTTTATTTTGAATGTTTAAAATGCACCTGAGAGAAGAGTTTTGCTTTTATCAGCATGACAAAAACAACTTTCCCTCAGTTCTGGGCACCATATTTGAAGAACAAAAAAAGTAAGTTGAATTTCTTAGTTATTCTAAAAAAAGAACTTCAATTCCCATATAATATTCAATCTATATTGTTTTTCAGTTCATGTCACCTGTAATTTATAGTCTACTCTGACTTCTAATTGTGTAAAGTTATACAATTGCATTACAGTGGGCTGAAGATGGAATTTGATTTGTCACTATAAAATAACCTAATTCCAGATTAAAAACCACAGCAATAAAAAAAATAAGCCTTTGGCTATATTATGATCAGCTGAGTCATTTTTTTCATAGCAGAAATTTTGACTGTACTCATTAATTACCGAATAACATAATAACAGAGTTGGAAGGGATCTTGGAGGTCTTCTAGTCCAACCCCTTGCTCAGGCAGGAAACCCTATATCATTTCAGACAAATGTTTGTCCAATCTCTTCTTAAAAACTTCCAGTGTTGGAGCATTCACAATTTCTGGAGGCATTCACTGATTAATTTTTCTAACTGTCAGGAAATTTATCCTCAGCTCTAGGTTGCTTCTCTCCTTGATTAGTTTCTACCCGTTGCTTCTTGTTCTGTGCTCAGGTGCTTTGGAGGATAGCCTGACTCCCTGTTCTTTGTGGCAACCCCTGAGATATTGGAACACTGCTATCATGTCAGTCCTAGTTCTTCTCTTCATTAAACTAGACATACCCAATTCCAGCAACCATTCTTTATATGTTTTAGCCTCCAGTCCCCTAATCATCTTTGTTGCTCTTCTCTGTATTCTTTTTAGAATCTCAACATTGTTTTTATATCATGGTGACTAAAATGGATACAGTATTCCAAGTGTGGCTTTACACACACTTATAGACATTATAAAGTGATATTAATACTTCACATGATCTTGATTCTATCCCTCTGTTAATGCAGCCTAGAACTGTGTTGGCTTTTTTGGCAGCTGCAGCACATTGCTGGCTCATGTTTAAGGGTGAAAAGGCAGAAAACAGAACTGAAAACAATTTAAAAATGGTTTAATTCCAGGTGCATTTTATGGTGGAATCAGAAGGTGGTTGTCTGAATGCTTATATACATGACATGTATTTTCCCTGCACAAAGAATATGACAACTTTAGCTCCAACCATTTCCTAGGCCGCATCTCTCACCCAGTCTCCTGAAGACATTTCTACATACCATTTCAAGGAGTCTGAAGAACAACTTACCTATTTTTAAATTGTTTATCGGCTGTGTGAAGTAGCACAGCTTCATTTCTACAGTTAGCTTGACCACAGGTTATCCTAATTGGGACCAATAACTCCATTATTACATGCAATATCACTGAGTAGAAAATCATGTGATTGTGGCAGGTTTAAGGGATCCCTTTCCATTCAGTTATTAAGAAAGTCACCACGGATGTTAAGCAAGGCATCATATGACGGAGATTTGCCATTTTATGTCCACATCCTCTATTATCCTGCTTATCAGAAGGTAATGGCAAAGCATTCAAATGATTGTCATGTGACCACAGGATGCTGTAATTATCATAAATGCAAGGACTGGTTGCAAAGCTGATATTTTTACACTGGTGTAATGGTTGTTGAAAGAGGCAGTCAGTAAGTGAGGACTACTTGTATCACTGCTACAGCAGTCTACCCCAAAGCAGCACCAACATAGCTAGTTGTTCCACACATTATGTCTCCTGCACCACATAGCCATCTCATTTTCTAGAAAAAGGACTCTGGATGGCCGGCAAAATGGCAAATTCAGTTAGGTTCAGGGAATTCATAGTTAAAATATTTCTGTCCATTCTTTATTTAGTTCTGCCCTTTGTTATCCTCTACGCAGGGGTTCTCAACCTTGGCAACTTTAAGACTTGTGGACTTCAACTCCCAGAATTCCTCAGCCAGCTTTGCTGGCTGAGGAATTCTGGGAGTTGAAGTCCACAAGTCTTAAAGTTGCCAAGGTTGAGAACCCCTGCTCTACAGTAGCTCCTGCATAAAATGTAGATTTTGCACATCTACTCATTATATAAATTGGTCTAGTAGGTCAAGTTAGTAATAGTTTTTGTTTTTGGTAACCTAATGTTTGTTAGTAATTGACATATAATGAACTTTCCCTGAGTAATAAATTTTGAAATTTCTTGAAAAAAATAACATGAAATAAATACATTTGCTGATATGAAATAAATACATTGGCTGATATTTAGTAATGATTTGTTATGCATTCTTTGCACTGCGAGATTTCCTACAAGTATTGTGAATTCAAATGAATTCTAGTTATCTTACAAACTGCTCTTTCAGACAGAGGTCACACTGACTTATAAAATGATTCCAGTGAGACAAATAGTGTTTGGCCTAAGTTTATACCAATTACCATATAGATGGCTAAGTAGGAAGAGAGAGAGAAAAAAAACAGGGATGGAGTTAGGCAAGTAAAGCAGGTGGTGTATGATTATAATTTCCCCCAGGAATGCAGAAACACAGCTCAGACGTCACTTTGCTTTTAGCAAAACTAGGTGTGCATTTCCTAAAGTGGAGCATATAGTTTACTCTGAAATGTTTAACCTAACCTGGAAATATTTTCTCACACCCCTTTACAAGGAGGTGACAATTTTTCAAATATTCTTGAACCTCCCTCAGATTTTTTGAAATCCGTATCAGCTATAACAAGAGCTGTATCACTGTATCTTCTACCCACACACATATACACATTTACAAACATACACTCTTTCTTACAGAACCAGGAAATAACAGGCTTCACTTAGCCATGGTGTGTAATCTGAAGTGCATTGTTAACAGTCTTAGAAGAGCAGCAAATACAAGCTGTGAGTCAGAAAATGCTGACTGCAGCTCTTTATAATCGGGAATTTTGTTTCAAAAGGACGTTACTCAGATCCACACATTGTAGTGTGTGTTCTGTCTTCCTGAAGTGGCAAGACAAAGGGTCAACATAATTAGAAAAGTGAAAGGGCTTGATGGCATCTGTAATACATACAATAGATTAGCTTTCTTTTAGATATATTATGAAGCAAAAACTAAGGTGCACCAAAACTAAAATGAAAAATTTGCAATACAAATGGGATTGTTGGCCATTTAAAGAAGAAAACAGGGAAACTCAATTTTCCCTGTTTATTTGGGTGCATGTGAGTGTGACTGATTGCTGAGCATTTAACTGACCGGATGCCCTTCCTGGGACCTTGTGTGTATTTGAGTGAGTAGTGTGATGGCCTACAGTTGGAGTTCTCACCTCAGAATCAGGAGGCTGCTAGTTCGATCCTACTACCGGTAGCAGCAGAAATTTGTCTTTCTGGGTGCAATGAGTAATTATCTGTTGCAAACACTGCGTAGGGATCAGGAAGAGCATCTGGCCAGGAAAAGCTCATCTCCAATCAGTCACCCTGACTCCACCCCATGTAAAGAATTACAGGGTTGTTAAAAGAAAAAAAAGTTTGTGTGTGTAAAGATTCTGGACTTTGAAAAGACAGAACATTATTCTTTCTTAATGTCCAATCTTTTTATTCAGGCAATTCTTGGAAATTATAATTTTTATCCCTCTGAAATTCATCTCCATATAATCGGATGTTTTTCCTGAAATAAAATTTTCACAGAAGGCTTATTCTATCCATACGTTTTTCATCTTGAAAAGGTAATCATGAAAATTATTTCCAAAGGTTGACTTTGTTTCTTTTTTAACAGCTTTATTAAATTTTAAAACAAAAACAAAAACTAAGAATTAATAATCAAGAAAGAGAATAGAAGAATGAAAACATGTTTTGTTCATCAACCCTAAATGTATCTTCATATTTATTGATAACATCTTGTTTATTAATCTTAAAACCAGCTAGTACACCAAATTCTTTTAATTTTCTCGTTAACAATTCTATCCTTTTCAATGGATTTTCCAATATCAAAACCAAATCATTTACAGAAACTCTCAGTTTGTGTTTTTTAATTTTTACACTCATTATGTTTGTAAAATATTTTCAGTCTGTTTGCCAATATTGTTTTAAATAACTTGTAATCACTATTCGGTAATAACAGAGGTAATCACTATTCAGTAGTAATAGTATAGAGGAGTAATAATTTTTAGTTAAGTTTCAATCTTTGGGTTTTAGTATTAGTACAATATTAGCTTTTTTCATGATGTTGGCATCTCCTTTCTTAGTAGAATATAATTCATTGTAATACATTGAAGGGACTATTATTATTATTATTATTATTATTATTATTATTATTATTATTATTATTATTATTATTATTATTACTAGTCCATCCAGGGTTTTCCTGCCTCAATCTTTTTTATAACATCTGAAACTTCCATTATTGTTGGCCCATTCCACAATCGGTTTTTATATATTTGTAAATTGTGGTTAATTTTTAGCATTCTATTTTTTTTCACAGAAATATCCTGTCCTTTGTACAAATTGGAATAGTACTGGTGAAAAGTTCTTCGGGTTTTCTCCCACGTAGAATTTGAAGTGTCTTGGCGACGTTTCGACGAAGTCTCATTTGTCATCTTCAGGCTGGTGCTTTCGGCTTCTGCTTCTAGGAGCAATGTGAGATTTTAGCTGTTTCTTCCTTTTAACTGCCAGTGGGGGTTTGAACTGATTGGCTGGGAGCTCAGCTGTGTTCTGATTGGGTGGAGGTGTGTTCTGATTGGTTAGGGGCTTGGCTGTGCTCTGATTGGATGGGGGGTTGGCTATGCACCAGCCTGAAGATGACGAATGAGACTTCGTCGAAACGTCGCCAAGACACTTCAAATTCTACGCGGGAGAAAACCCGAAGAACCAAAGACCTACATACAAACACCCGTGAAAACCTCAGAATATATATATATATATATATATATATATATATATATATATATATATATATATATATATATATATATATATATATATATATATATATATATATATGTTGTTTAAAATTGTTGACAAAGAAATAAGGGAATTTCTGATATAGCTATTTCGAGTTTCTTAACTCTCTTCAGTCAGAACTCACCCTTCTGGGATTCGAACCTGGGCAGTCTGCATGCTAAGCAGATGCTTTAACTTGTTGAGCCACAAGTTCTCTCCCGCTTTGTCAGTAGTCAGGGAGTAAGGATATGTGTCAAGTGGTTATTTTTTAGATTGCACCCTGTAAACCCAAATATGGGAGGAAGAAATCATTCTTTCCTTTGCTTGTTTCAGCTCAACCCAGAGCCATCTGCAAGCACAAATATATATATGTTGTTTAAAATTGTTGACAAAGAAATAAGGGAATTTCTGATATAGCTATTTCGAGTTTCTTAACTCTCTTCAGTCAGAACTCACCCTTCTGGGATTCGAACCTGGGCAGTCTGCATGCTAAGCAGATGCTTTAACTTGTTGAGCCACAAGTTCTCTCCCGCTTTGTCAGTAGTCAGGGAGTAAGGATATGTGTCAAGTGGTTATTTTTTTAGATTGCACCCTGTAAACCCAAATATGGGAGGAAGAAATCATTCTTTCCTTTGCTTGTTTCAGCTCAACCCAGAGCCATCTGCAAGCACAAATATATATATGTTGTTTAAAATTGTTGACAAAGAAATAAGGGAATTTCTGATATAGCTATTTCGAGTTTCTTAACTCTCTTCAGTCAGAACTCACCCTTCTGGGATTCGAACCTGGGCAGTCTGCATGCTAAGCAGATGCTTTAACTTGTTGAGCCACAAGTTCTCTCCCGCTTTGTCAGTAGTCAGGGAGTAAGGATATGTGTCAAGTGGTTATTTTTTAGATTGCACCCTGTAAACCCAAATATGGGAGGAAGAAATCATTCTTTCCTTTGCTTGTTTCAGCTCAACCCAGAGCCATCTGCAAGCACAAATATATATATGTTGTTTAAAATTGTTGACAAAGAAATAAGGGAATTTCTGATATAGCTATTTCGAGTTTCTTAACTCTCTTCAGTCAGAACTCACCCTTCTGGGATTCGAACCTGGGCAGTCTGCATGCTAAGCAGATGCTTTAACTTGTTGAGCCACAAGTTCTCTCCCGCTTTGTCAGTAGTCAGGGAGTAAGGATATGTGTCAAGTGGTTATTTTTTAGATTGCACCCTGTAAACCCAAATATGGGAGGAAGAAATCATTCTTTCCTTTGCTTGTTTCAGCTCAACCCAGAGCCATCTGCAAGCACAAATATATATATGTTGTTTAAAATTGTTGACAAAGAAATAAGGGAATTTCTGATATAGCTATTTCGAGTTTCTTAACTCTCTTCAGTCAGAACTCACCCTTCTGGGATTCGAACCTGGGCAGTCTGCATGCTAAGCAGATGCTTTAACTTGTTGAGCCACAAGTTCTCTCCCGCTTTGTCAGTAGTCAGGGAGTAAGGATATGTGTCAAGTGGTTATTTTTTAGATTGCACCCTGTAAACCCAAATATGGGAGGAAGAAATCATTCTTTCCTTTGCTTGTTTCAGCTCAACCCAGAGCCATCTGCAAGCACAAATATATATATGTTGTTTAAAATTGTTGACAAAGAAATAAGGGAATTTCTGATATAGCTATTTCGAGTTTCTTAACTCTCTTCAGTCAGAACTCACCCTTCTGGGATTCGAACCTGGGCAGTCTGCATGCTAAGCAGATGCTTTAACTTGTTGAGCCACAAGTTCTCTCCCGCTTTGTCAGTAGTCAGGATTGACTACTGACAAAGCGGGAGAGAACTTGTGGCTCAACAAGTTAAAGCATCTGCTTAGCATGCAGACTGCCCAGGTTCGAATCCCAGAAGGGTGAGTTCTGACTGAAGAGAGTTAAGAAACTCGAAATAGCTATATCAGAAATTCCCTTATTTCTTTGTCAACAATTTTAAACAACATATATATATTTGTGCTTGCAGATGGCTCTGGGTTGAGCTGAAACAAGCAAAGGAAAGAATGATTTCTTCCTCCCATATTTGGGTTTACAGGGTGCAATCTAAAAAATAACCACTTGACACATATCCTTACTCCCTGACTACTGACAAAGCGGGAGAGAACTTGTGGCTCAACAAGTTAAAGCATCTGCTTAGCATGCAGACTGCCCAGGTTCGAATCCCAGAAGGGTGAGTTCTGACTGAAGAGAGTTAAGAAACTCGAAATAGCTATATCAGAAATTCCCTTATTTCTTTGTCAACAATTTTAAACAACATATATATATTTGTGCTTGCAGATGGCTCTGGGTTGAGCTGAAACAAGCAAAGGAAAGAATGATTTCTTCCTCCCATATTTGGGTTTACAGGGTGCAATCTAAAAAATAACCACTTGACACATATCCTTACTCCCTGACTACTGACAAAGCGGGAGAGAACTTGTGGCTCAACAAGTTAAAGCATCTGCTTAGCATGCAGACTGCCCAGGTTCGAATCCCAGAAGGGTGAGTTCTGACTGAAGAGAGTTAAGAAACTCGAAATAGCTATATCAGAAATTCCCTTATTTCTTTGTCAACAATTTTAAACAACATATATATATTTGTGCTTGCAGATGGCTCTGGGTTGAGCTGAAACAAGCAAAGGAAAGAATGATTTCTTCCTCCCATATTTGGGTTTACAGGGTGCAATCTAAAAAATAACCACTTGACACATATCCTTACTCCCTGACTACTGACAAAGCGGGAGAGAACTTGTGGCTCAACAAGTTAAAGCATCTGCTTAGCATGCAGACTGCCCAGGTTCGAATCCCAGAAGGGTGAGTTCTGACTGAAG
Organism: Bothrops alternatus; assembly: GCA_034064705.1. NCBI lineage: Eukaryota > Metazoa > Chordata > Lepidosauria > Squamata > Viperidae > Bothrops > Bothrops alternatus. The sequence continues at coordinate 15,861,216 of JARGCV010000009.1, forward strand.
AGAGTTAAGAAACTCGAAATAGCTATATCAGAAATTCCCTTATTTCTTTGTCAACAATTTTAAACAACATATATATATTTGTGCTTGCAGATGGCTCTGGGTTGAGCTGAAACAAGCAAAGGAAAGAATGATTTCTTCCTCCCATATTTGGGTTTACAGGGTGCAATCTAAAAAATAACCACTTGACATATATATATATATATATATATATATATATATATATATATATATATATATATATATATATATATATATATATATATATATATATATATATATATATATATATATATATATATATATATATATATATATATATATATATATATATATATATATATATATATATATATATATATATATGACTGTTAAAACTGTATCTCCCTCTTGAAGCTTCACAATCATTTTCTTTCTCTTTTCTTAATTTACAGACTAACCACTTTACTGGTTTATTTGCAAATTCAATTTTTTTTTGTTTAGAATAGGGGTTTCAACTTTGGAGTATACAACCTTGTCAACTTTAATACTTATGGACTTCAACTCCCATAATTCCCCAGGCAGCAGAGTTGAAGTCCATAAGCCTTAAAATTGCCAAGGTTGGACACCCGTGGTTTAGAGGATAGTTTATTTTAGTTTCCATTTTTCTTACTGTCAACCTGGATAGCTAGTCCAAATATAGAATTTATGAATGAAAATACAGAATTTTAATTTGATATGAAATACATTGGCGACAATTTTTAAAATTCTTTCTGGGTTTTCTGTTGTGCCTTTTTTTCAATTTGCTATTACAGTAGTGGCCAAAATTGTGGAAACCTTTTGGGAAAAGTGTACAGTAGAAATGCCACCTTAGGTTAAGTTTCCACCAATTTTTCTTCTAATTTCTTTATAACTGTAGCCTTGTTCACTTAATAATACTATTTTACATCGCTTTCTGTGTAACCAGTCAACTCTTTGCACCATTACTTTAATTTTATTACATTTTACAAGCTCGTTAAATGAAAGAACACAAAAAAATCCAACCACACACTGACAAATGTCCTCCTCTCAGCTTCAATACATGACATCAGTAACTGAATCCTACTGTGATCTGATTGGCTCATTGCCAAAACAATATGAAACCTGATTGGCTCTCTAAACACTCATGCTCATTGGCTACAATCAGATGAAGGAAAGCTACCTGATATCAACCTAAGCAAGTTGTGCTTCCTTTTTCTGGTTATTTGGCTATAACATTTCATAGAATACAGTACAGATAATTTAACAAACTTTGTTGCATTCCATTCTTGATTAAATTATCTTTCCATTGATATATAATTGTATGGTACTACTCCCCCAAAAAGTGGTATTATTAGCCATCAAACCTCAAAAATACACTTTTCCCAAAAGATTTCCATAATTTTAGCCTTTCTTTCTTTAATAATGTTTCATTTAATCTCTGACTAAAAGTTATAGATTTCTTTTTAAGCATCAAGCTCACTGGTTTATACTCATAAAAGGGATTTAGTAGAATCCCAATTTTAGAGATTGTTTCCATACTTGTAAAACTTAATCATTACTGCTATTGTTTGTGAAATTACTATAATTTAAGAAAGGCCAAATCCAAACCTTCCAAATCCAGAAGAAGAATGTTGTACATTTTATTTATTTCTCACATTTATTTAGACGCTTTCTCGCTGTGGGGCTACTCTAGGCAGCTTATAATAATAAAAATGAAAAAATGAAAAGAAGTGTAAACAAAACAGAAGTAAAATAATAGAACAAGAAAATATACAAAGAAAAAGAAAACAATGAGACTACTGTACATCAATACAACAAAAATATATACTTAGCAGACATAAAACATCCTATCTTTAAAACAATTTGCATATATCTGAGTTTTAACCTATCAAAATATTTAATTGTGATAAAAATATATATTTTGGAGAACAATTAATTGATTAAATAATTGAATAGCTATTGAAAAAGTACAGTTCTTCTTATGTCTGGCCCTTCTCAGCTTAGTAAAATCCACAGTAGTATGTCTTTAAGAGTTTTATTTAACACATTTCAAGAGATTCATTGCAAAGCAAGCTGCTGGCATTTTGTTGGCCGGAACGGCCAATTCTGATTTATTTACATTCCGCTTAACATGCTCTCCCTCCCTTCCAATTAACTCACTCTTTATCTGTAAAGTTATCCAAGAGCTCATTAATCTTCCGTAGAGTCCAAAACCACCAGAAAACTAAGTTCAAGCGAACTGGGCAAGGCATCAAGCTACTCCTTGATAGTAACGTTGCTCGTGACAAAGGCGTAGTCTCTCCTTCCCCTTCTAATATAGTTTCTGATACGTCATTTCCCCCATTACTTCCTTTTCCCACTTAACTGACACCTTCGCTTATCAAACCTTCTGAATCTCGGATCAAGCCATTTATCTTCTTGTTCCAAATCTGACTCATCACTTTGAGAGTCTGACTCAGACTGCATACAAAGCTCCTCATTGTCTAGCTCGGCTGCCGGGAGGGGAAAATACCCAGAGGGGCCTGGTTCTGCTTCGTCATCCTCTGATATGTCCCCAGCTGGTCTAGAAACACCCACAACACTATCCCCCCCCGCAGGCCCCTCCTCCGGGGTCCGTCGCAGGGGATGTGGTTTGGAGGGAAACGCAGTATGAAAATCCCACATTAACGCAGGAGCCTCAATATCCTGAGCATCTACCCAACAGCCAGCGGCTGGCCCACCCCCGGTCTAATCAACCAAATATTGGAAGCGGTCGTTGAGCCAGCGGGAATCTCGGATACCGGACACCTCCAACCGGGAAACAGGAACGTGAGCACGGCGAGCTGTCGGGCCTGGATCAGGAGGTCGAAGCGGAGAATCAGGGTTGACAGGAACAAGCAAGGAGCGATGAAACACGGGATGTACATGAAGAGACCTAGGCAAAGTCAAACGATAGGTCACCGGATTGATGACCGTCTCCACAGGAAAAGGACCCATGAAACGTTGGTCAAGCTTGCGGTGAATTCTCCCTGGAAACAAGTACTTGGTGGAGAGCCAAACCCGATCTCCAACAGCTAACGGCGGCGTGTCGCGACGCGAGCGGTCTGCAACCCGCTTGTAGTCTTCCTTGGCCTTAGTCAAGTGCTGCTTAACCATCTCGTGGACTGACTGGAGTTCGGTTAAATAGTCCTCTGCAACTGGAACTGGAGAATCGAGGAGCGTGAGCGGGAAAAATCTGGGATGATAGCCATAGTTGGCAAAAAACGGAGTGGTCTGAGTGGAAGTGTGCTGAGAGTTGTTGAAAGCGAATTCGGCCACGGAGAGATATTTGAACCAATCGTTCTGTTGGTCGTTGATGAAACAACGCAAATACTGCTCCAGGATGCCAATCACTTTCTCTGTACCCCCATCAGTCTCTGGGTGATGCGTGGAGGCTAGATTAACTTGGACTTGAAGCGCAGACATGAGTGCTCTCCAGAACTCCGAGGTGAACTGGGTTCCTCGGTCGGACACTATTTTGTCGGGCAAACCGTGTAGCCGGAAGATATGTTGAATGAACAGCTGAGCAGTGACCTTGGCTGTCGGTATTCTTCGGCAAGGAATGAAATGTGCCATCTTGGTCAGCATGTCCACCACTACAAATACAATGGTGTAGCCGGCAGAAACAGGTAGACAAGTCAAGAAGTCCATGGAAATAGCTCCCCAGGGTCTCTCCGGCGTGGGCAAAGGCTGTAATAATCCCGGAGGGGCTCCTGTGGCATGTTTTGCCTGACGGCATCGTACACAGGAATTCACATAAGACTGAACATCATGGCGAAGTCTGGGCCACCAAAAAGTCCGAGACACTAAGTGGAGAGTCTTAAAGAAACCAAAATGACCTGCCGCAGGGTTATCATGGCATTGAGTCAGGATGAGACCACGGAGTGGGCCTGCTAGACCATATAACAGGTTGCGGAAGCGTAATAGTCCCTCGGACAAGGTCCAAGGTGAGTCGGGACCCACCTCTTGTCTCTTCCGTATCGCAAAGTCATCTAGTTGTTGCGCTTCCCGAATCTGTCGTCGTAGATCTACCGGATCATGCACGGCTGCGATCGATTCAATAGGTAGAATGGTTTGAAGCGGTAAGGGGTCCTTGATCTGTAGATACTCAGGTTTACGGGACAAGGCATCTGCTCTTTTGTTGTACCCTTTCGGAATGTAGGTGACTTTGAAGTTGAATCGAGCGAAGAACAAAGACCAACGGATCTGACGTTGATTCAATTTCCTGGCAGATTGCAAAAATTCCAAGTTTTTATGGTCAGTCCGAACTTCAACTTGGTAGCGGGCTCCTTCCAAGTGGTGTCTCCAGGTCTCAAAAGCAGTCTTGATGGCCAATAGTTCCTTTTCCCAAATGGTATAATGGCGTTCGGAGGGAGTCAGTTTCCTGGAGTAATAAGCACACGGGAACAGGGGGCCGCCATCTTGGCGTGTTTGAAGTAGCACGGCCCTTACCGCAACATCTGAGGCGTCAGCCTCCACTACAAAGGGACGACAAGGATCTGGATACTTGAGAATGGGTTCCTGAACAAAAGCCTTTTTGAGGGTCTGAAACGCCTGTTGCTCGGCATCGCCCCACTGGAACTTAATGCCTTTCCGTAACAGTCGAGTAAGGGGCGCAGTCAAGGAAGAAAATCTCGGAATGAATATCCTGTAATAGTTCGCAAATCCCAAAAGTCTTTGGACATCTTTTGCTTTACATGGTGGTTGCCAGGTTTGCAAGGCCTCAACCTTGCCAGGATCCATGGCGATGCCTTGTGGAGAAATCACATGTCCCAGAAACTCAATGGTGGTTTGATAGAATTGACATTTCTCTAACTTGGCGTAAAGGTGATGCTCTCTCAAGCGTTGCAAAACTCGCCGGAGATGCTGAAGATGAGTTGCTCCTGACGGGGAGTAAATCAGGATGTCATCGAGGTAAACCACCACAAATTGATCTAATAAATCCCGGAAGATGTCATTCATGAAATGTTGAAAGACGGCCGGAGCATTGGTGAGTCCAAAGGGCATGACGGTATATTCAAAATGACCATACCTGGTCCCAAACGCGGTTTTCCACTCGTCCCCCTCTCGGATGCGAACCAGGTTGTAAGCACCCCGTAGATCTATCTTGGTGAAGATGGTCGCTGATCGGAGACGGTCCATGAGATCAGGAATCAAAGGCAGAGGGTACCGGTTGCGCACCGTGATGGCATTGAGCTTGCGATAGTCACAGCATAGGCGTAAATCTCCGGTTTTCTTCTTCACGAATAACACAGGAGCTGACAAAGGCGAGGAAGAGGGACGAATGAAACCCCTGGCCAGGTTTTTGTCCACAAAGTCTTTTAATGTGGCCAACTCGGGTTCTGACATGGAGTAAAGGCGTCCCCCTGGAAGTTTGGCATTTGGCAGCAAATCAATGGCACAGTCATATGGTCTATGCGGCGGCAATTGGTCTGCCTATTTCTCACTGAATATATCTGCAAAGTCCGCTAGGTCGGCCGGCAAGGTGATGTCAGGGTGGGATGATAGCTGGGCTGCGCAAACTTGGCGTACGTGGTCTACACATTGCAAACTGGGAAATGAAACAAAGTTCTGGGACCACACCACACAAGGATCATGGGTTCTCAACCAGGCTAGGCCGAGAACTAAGGGGAAATGAAGTCCCTTGGTAACATAGAATTGGATGGCTTCTTCATGTTGTCCTATGACCAGGCGTATGGGCTGGGTCATGAACTTGATCGGTCCAGACAACAACTCACGACCATCGATTGTCTCAACCAACATAGGCGGCTTCACGGAGCACAAAGGTATGGCATGCTGATGAGCGAAAGCTTCATCCATGAAATTGGTGGTGGCTCCAGAATCCAACAAGGCGTGTGCCAGAATGCCCTGGGCATGATTTCCCAGAAGTATATTGGTTGCTAGGATCAGATGTCTCGGAGGACCGGGGTCTTCGTCTGCGGAACTGGAACTGGGTTTGGTGCCTGCCCGACCCAATGTTTCCATTAGGCCGGGCTCTGGCCGTTTCCCGGCAAGGTGGCTTGAAACTGCTGAATGGGAGGCCGAGCTGGAACAGGAGTAGGACCTGCCGTACCACGTCTTTTCTGGGGGCAGGCCATGACGAAGTGACCCATCTCTCCACAGTACAGGCACAATCCCTCAGCTCTCCGTCTTGCCTTCTCAGCCTCGGTCAAGCGAGATCTGGCTGCACCAAGATCCATGGGTTCATCTCTGGCCATGGGTACAGGACGCCTCTCAGTATAAGCTGGCAATGGTTGGAAAATACGTCTGGGTGCCGGGATGGGTGGATTAATAGGTAGGGTCTGGAATCCTCTGCGTGGTGCAGGAACTGGCTTGGCACTTCCGGTGACTGGAACCATCTGTTTGACCAGGCGGGCATCCATGGCTTGCGTTTGCGCCTCAATAGCCAAACAATGTTGGTATAATGCATCCAGGGTCGCGGGTATTACAGTATGTCTCAATCCATTCAAGATCTGGGAAGACAGGCCATCTTGAAAGATTTCCATGAGAGCCTCATCATTCCAATTAATTTCTTGAGCTAGGCGGCGAAAATCTGATATATATTCCGCTACGCAGCGCGATCCTTGACGTAGCTCTCGTATCCGCCTGGTGGCATTTTGTCTACGAAGGGGGTCAGCAAATTCTCTTTCCATCAGCTGACAGAATCCTGCATAATTGCAGGATCTTGTCCGTCTATCAGAGGAGACGACCAATCAGCAGCTGGACCAGAGAGTAAACTTAAAATGAGAGCTACTTTAGTTTCATCAAGCTGGAAATCTGCTGGAGTTGAAGCAATGAATGTTTTGCATTGGTTTAAAAAAGCTGGAAATTTACTACGCTCTCCAGTAAACTTATCAGGCAATGCTAAATAACATCTGCTTTGTCTGGGAGGGGGGGCTGGAGCTGCGGCTGGAACTACTGCATTTTGCTGAATCTGCTGCTGCAAATTGCCAATTTGTAACTGGAGACTTTGAACTAGTTGATACAGAGCAGGATTATCTGCTAAAAGTTGCTCCATGACGTCACTGGACTTGCGCAGTACTGAAAGCTCGGACTATTGTTGTTGTGTAGGTCACGAGCAATCTCTTATGTCTGGCCCTTCTCAGCTTAGTAAAATCCACAGTAGTATGTCTTTAAGAGTTTTATTTAACACATTTCAAGAGATTCATTGCAAAGCAAGCTGCTGGCATTTTGTTGGCCGGAACGGCCAATTCTGATTTATTTACATTCCACTTAACATGCTCTCCCTCCCTTCCAATTAACTCACTCTTTATCTGTAAAGTTGTCCAAGAGCTCATTAATCTTCCGTAGAGTCCAAAACCACCAGAAAACTAAGTTCAAGCGAACTGGGCAAGGCATCAAGCTACTCCTTGATAGTAACGTTGCTCGTGACAAAGGCGTAGTCTCTCCTTCCCCTTCTAATATAGTTTCCGATACGTCATTTCCCCCATTACTTCCTTTTCCCACTTAACTGACACCTTCGCTTATCAAACCTTCTGAATCTCGGATCAAGCCATTTATCTTCTTGTTCCAAATCTGACTCATCACTTTGAGAGTCTGACTCAGAATGCATACAAAGCTCCTCATTGTCTAGCTCGGCTGCCGGGAGGGGAAAATACCCAGAGGGGCCTGGTTCTGCTTCGTCATCCTCTGATATGTCCCCAGCTGGTCTAGAAACACCCACAACAGTTCTTAGGATAAAAAGCTATTTAAAATTGAAAACATACATTTTAACTTAAAATATGTATTATTAATATTATTTTATAATTATATGTATACAAAAATGAATTTTATTCTATGTAATTTTAAGGACCTATATCTATGTATATGGATTTTTATATTCTTGAATCCAATTGAGGAAAAGGGATTAGCCTTCTTTTCACTTAATTGTAGATCTTTGTTCGCGGTAAGAGCTTGACATCTTTGAGTTTGTATGCCTGAAGTCTAGAATGATTAGGGAAATGAACAGATGGCATAAAACAGTTCTTTTTTTTTCTATTCTGCCAAAGCTATATCGGCTGTTCTTTTTTTTAACCAGAAAGTCTCATACTTATGTCTATCAGAAGTATCAGGAAGGCAGAAAGAATGTGGAATGAATTATAAAAAGATTCTCCTTCTGTCTTCTCTAGAGTCTGGATGCTTGCCTTATCTAGAAATTATGTTGCACTAGACACTTGGCCAGAGTGACAATTATGAACCATACAGAATAAACTCTGGTTGAACCAAAGAATGGCAATGAAGGAAAGTAGTCACCCAACCACATCTGGTTCTTTCCTCTGCCTCCATGTTCTTTTCTCGGATTCTCTTCAGGTTGAGTCACAAGAATGGCTCTGCTTAATTGGACTAAGGTCTATCTATCTGAGGTAAACATAAAAGTAAACTAACATTATATAATCTTCAAACTTACACAAATTCAGTCTCTTTCAGTCACGATCACCTGATTTGTCATTATTTCCCTTGCTTAACAATGGTGTCTGGAGGCTGTGAGGGTCTGGATGGGCGTTAACAGATTGAGGCTCAACCCTGACAAGACAGAGTGGCTGTGGGTGATGCCTCCCAAGGACATTTCAATCTGTCCTTCCATTACCCTGGGGGGTAAAGTTATAAACCCCTCGGAGAAGGTGCGCAACTTGGGAGTCCTCCTCGATCCATGGCTGACATTGGAACATCATTTGTCAGCTGTGGCGAGAGGGGCATTTGCCCAGGTTCGCCTGGTACACCAGTTGCGCCCTTATTTGGATCGGGAGTCTCTACTCACAGTCACACATGCCCTTGTCACCTCGAGGATCGACTACTGCAATGCTCTCTACATGGGGCTACCCTTGAAGAGTGTTCGGAGACTACAATTAGTGCAAAATGCAGCTGCGCGAGCAATTGTGGGCCTTCCACGTTGTGCCCACATTTCGCCAACTCTCCGCATGCTGCATTGGTTGCCTATCGGTCTCCGAGCACAATTCAAAGTGTTGGTTATTACCTATAAAGCCCTTCATGGCATTGGACCAGGATACCTACGGGACCATCTTCTGCCACATACTTCCCTTCGACCGGTGAGAGCGCACAGGGTCGGCCTCCTCCGGGTCCCGTCAGCGAAACAATGCCATCTGGCGGGTCCTAGGGGGAGGGCCTTCTCTGTTGTGGCGCCCACCCTCTGGAACCAACTGCCTCCTGAAGTCCGTGCTTCCCTCACTCTCCCGGCCTTCCAGAGGAATCTTAAGACCTATCTTTGCCGGCAGGCCTGGGGTTGACTGTGGAATGTTGAATGAATGATGAATGCGTCTGGGGTTGTATTTTTTAATGATTTTTTAGATTTGGACTTAGTTTTGAAGTACTCTTTTGTTTATGTTGTAAGCCGCTCCGAGTCTTCGGAGAGGAGCGGCATATAAGTCCGAAAAATTAAATTAAATTAAGTTAAATTATTTTTCAGTTAATGACATCTTAAGGAAGCTGTAAGAGATTTTATAACTGGTGAAAAATGACATATTATACAATCTTCAGGGCATTATATATATGCTTAAGGTCCTCCATTGGGTAGTGATGAATTCTTAGGTGCAATCGAAACTGTTGCTTTTAGCCTATAATTAAGTAGGAATATTTTTATGTGATTAAACAAACTGAGATAAGGAGGCAGTGCTTTTCTTAATGGGACCAACTTAACAGACCAGCTTATTTTTAAATATTAAACTCTAATATAGAGGTGAAGACAAAATTATTTTGTAGTTGCTGGTCATCTTTATAGAGATGGTTTTTTTTTAAAAAAAGAGTCTCATTTATGGTTCTGTTTTGTATTTTGTTTTGAGTTACTGTGGATTATTTTATTGTGTATATTTATTAGGTAATGTTGCAACTATTGAGGTGATTAAATATTAATATTTTATTATTTGCATGTTGCTGCTTTTGATGTTTTGATTGTAAGCTACTATAACTCCATCAGATTTCATGGTATATATACACTTAATAAGTTAAACTTCACAAAAGAAAAATAATTAGTAGAAATTTACGTATTTAGATTATTTAAGCCAGATATGTGGTTCTGTACAATAGATATATAAAGCTGGGCTAAGACCTGACTTAGTGTTTGCTGTATCATTAATCTACTGATTTAGTTAACTCTTTCTATATATTTGTTATAATTATGTACATGAAAATGATGTGCCTACAGGTTAGTGCTTGGACTGAAAATCAGTTAAAAATTAAACTTATTTATCTATTATTTTCTTAGGGTGTCACTTGAAGTAGTCTTTGTCTGCCTCATTTTCCATAACTACTTTAGTCGGTGAGTCTCATTTTTTCAGGTGTCACGTTTAATGACCTCTTTCAAAGATAGGAAAATTTGTAATGACTGTGATGTGCAAAATGTGCTTCATAAATAAATGGCATCAATTTTCCAAGGCAATCATTTTTCAAATATAGATCATCTGAGATTTTGTGGATTTACAAGTAAGTTCTAGCTGTACAAACTCCCTCTAGAGCAGAGGTAGGCAACCTTGGCTCTTTTATGACTCGTGGATTTCAACTCCCAGAATTCCTGAGGCAGCACACAATTCCTGAGCTATCAGCATCAGTGAGGCAGCATTCAAATATTTACAGTGCATTTTCTCAGTTGCATTGAACTACAGCACAAACATGTCTCAAGGAACCTTTTTGTGTGTCATGTTTTCATGAAGTTGCCTTTCTATGATTGTCAACCTATACCTGAAGTAACCTGAAATCATTCTTAGCAATGCCAAATGGACAGTGATGATTTTACCCGTATCTCGACACAGATTTTGCCATGATTGCAACTTTTGGTCAGAAATGTATAAACATTAACCTTAAGCCTTATTAAGTGTGAAATATTATTTAATGTTAACCAATTAAACTATTTATTGCTATACGTGCTGATACAGTCATTTCACTTAAGCAAAATAGTTTCATACATAAGAACTATCATTATGAGGACAGCATTACACAGTGTAAAGAAGTGGAAAAAAATTGAATCAATCCTATCTTTTCTTCTCATCTTTTTCTGCAAGAGGAAAGAAAATTTTTGAAGGAGAAACACAATTTATCTATATTGTAAACTAATACTTACTATAACAGATTATATACATGTATATCTAATGACATCAACTGATCCTGGACAGGGCTGTCTAGGGATGGAGTTATAAATGCCCTGTATCTCTTCTCTAAGAGGGATGCCTTAGAGATAAACAACATTTTGAAATCAGAAGATACACAACACTTTTGTCAGGTTCAGTAATGCTCTGTTTTGCATGGGTCTCTGTGTACAGGAAGCATTTGCGAGGATCTGCAAAGGGAGCAACTCAGTGCGGTCTTGGCTGGCCTCGCAGATTAGGGGAAATCATGCTTTCTCGAAACTGTGAATGGTGGGCTATATTGACTGAAGTTGATGGGAGTCAGGTTAAAGCACAGATTTCAGCTAATGGGAAAATATACTGCTCAGAAATGATGCAGAATTTTGGCACAATAATATAAAGATCACTAAGTTGGATTACACCAATATGAGTTGGTAATAAACTGGCTCTCCTGCTCGGCGCAGACTAGTGTTTGTCAACCTCAGCAACTTTAAGCTGTGTGGACTTCAACTCTCAGAATTCCCTAACTACCATAGACAGACATAAATTAGGTGATAAAAACTATTTTAAGAGTTGTTGTGAAGTACATGGACATGGACTCTGGAGGCAAATATTCTCTGCCAGAGACTTCATCCTGAGAAACAAGCTCCCCTAGAAATAAGATCAGCATCTTTGTTGGTTGCTTAGGTGAGGATTTGGGGATTAATAACTTGATATTCACATGAAAAAATGTTGATTTGTCTAAGATTATATTTGAGGGTGAATTGCTTAATCCTCCTTTTATATTGTTTTATTTTATTAGAAGTACTATCATTTTTTAATTCTTCCATCATTCCTTCAATTATTTTGCTGTCCAAATTTTATTACGTTTTCAAACTTATTTTTATTTTATTTTTTTCAATTTTTATTGATTTATGTTTTGTAGGTTGCTGGTGTCTTTTTAAAACTGATTTATTTTCCAATATAGTTTTCCACTTAGATTTCAAAGGAGATTATCTTTGTTTTACACTTTCTTTTGTGCATTCTAAACATTTTCTCTTAGTTTCTGTTGATATTCAGACAATTCTGACTATATTTTATTATTCTGAATTATCTGCTCCAAAGGTTGTTAATAATAATAATAATAATAATAATAGTAATAATAATAATAATAATAATAAAGTTGGAAGTGACCTTGGAGGTCATCTAGTCCAACCCCCTGCTCAGGCAGGAAACCCTATACCATTTCGGACAAATGGCTGTCCAGTTTCTTCTTAAAAACTTCCAGTGTTGGAGCATTCACCACTTCTGGAGGCAGGTTGTTCCACTGGTTAATTGTTCTAACTGTCAGGAAGTTTCTCCTTAGTTCCAGGTTGCTTCTCTCTTTGGTTAGTTTCCACCCATTGCTCCTTGTCCTGCCTTCAGGCACTTTGGAAAATAGCTTGACTCCCTCTTCTTTGTAGCAGCCCCTGAGATATTGGAACATTGCTATCATGTCCCCCTCGTCCTTCTCTTTGTTAAACTAGACATACCCAATTCCATAGGTATGTTGACTTTTGTAGCACATTTTTCTTTTATGGTTTTGAAATATTTTCTTTTCGGTATATTTATTGCCATACTAATTCATTAAGTTCCTTTTCCACAACACCATTTTTTCTGACTATGAAATATCTCTAATCCATAAGTAATTATTCAATGGTGGCTCATTCCAGAAAGTTTATTTTCCATATTTCATACATTTGTTCATTTCACACATTGAACTACGAATTAATGGATTTAATTCATAACAGCATTTTATAATTTCTAACATTCCATTAAGTTTCAAACTTTTTGGAGTTTTTCTAGCCATTGATTTGCTAGCATTGGCCCTTGTTGCCCCACTGATCTGGGCAACAGCCAATCCAGTGCGGAAGTTTGTTTTCATCTTTCAGGATAGGTCAGTAGGTCCCTCATGGTTCAATCCTAGTAGTTAAGGCCTGCCTTGGAAGGCCCAATCCTTATCTACAGTGCTACCAGCTCAACCCTTAGCTTTATTGAGAACCTTACACATCACCACTATCACCACAACAAGGCAACACTGCATGGTAGTGGTACTAATAGCAGTACTAGTACAATTTCTTGATTTATGAGTTTTTATCAGTGACATCTGCAGAAAGGGATCTGAGCAGGCCACCCTGCAGCCTGAAACCCATCTGATGTGTGTGTGTGTGTGTGTGTGTGTGTGTGTGTGTGTGTGTGTGTGTGTGAATACATATTGCATGATATAGAAAGGGATTTGGTTTTGATTGCATTATCATGACTGCTGTCTTGCCTCTTTTGAAACTCCTGTGGATGCCCCTGATTTCTATGCCTTCTCTGAATATATCTTGCAGTCTTACTTTGGTTTCGGTTTTATTGATTTGATTTAAACAAATTATATCTTATGGCAGGATACAACATTGAAATAACAATTAACTATTAACTTGTATGAACTTTATTTAACCTGGTGTATATAATTTACCATAATAAGAACAAACACACCTCATGGTGATATAAAAGAAAAAAAATTAGAAAGACAGTGTCGCCTGGCAGGGCCTAGGGGAAGAGCCTTCTCTGTTGCGGCCCCAGCCCTCTGGAACCAACTTCCCACGGAGATCCGTGTCGCCCCCACCCTCTCCGCCTTTCGTAAATTACTCAAAACACACCTCTGCCGGCAGGCCTGGGGTAGTTAACATCTTGCCCCAAGCCAGTGTATGTCTGTGTGTATGCTGAATGATTGGGTTTTTTAAAAAAAAAAATTAAGAGGTTTTATATTTATATGTATTTTTATGTTGATTTCTACTGTGTTGTGAGCCGCCCTGAGTTCTCCGGAATAGGGCGGCATAGAAATCGAATAAATAAATAAATAAATAAATAAATAAATATCCAAATTGGATATGACTCACTAGTTATTTAATTGAGGTCAAAATAGCTTCTAACAGTTCCTATTACTGGTTTTAACAAAAAAAGATTTCCACATTTCACCAAACTGCCGAAATGTGGATATTTCACATGGTTCTCTTTGTGAGTGAGAGCCGGCATATTATCATTCTTTTGCAAGTAGTTGCAACAAGACTTATGTGTTGGCTTACTAAAAGACTGACTTACTAAAATTGCAATCTGATTTTAGATTATGTAAGGTTTATTACATAAGTCTTTTATATTTCTAAATTATATATATTTTATTTTATTAAAGAAAAAAGATAGAAAGAGGTAATAAAAGAAAATGGAAAAAGGAATGCATCAAGCAGTAGCAAAATATAAGATGTCAGGATAACTGAAACCCCTCATTCATTACTGGTCGCATATGATTATTATTGGATGAAGAACAGTCATCCAATAGTCAACTAGTCATCTTAAGTGCTGGTTGCCCAAGTGGTCTATAACAAATTCCCACAATGGTATATTGTAACTCTTTTTATTCTAATCCAAGATCGTGTGTTTGTGTTGATAAATTATACAATGTTGGGTGTTAATCAAAAATAATATCCCACTAAGTTGTATTCATGTCTCTCACATTGTATTTGTCCCCTCTTACCGGTAGTTTTCTCTGTGAATTGGTGTAGAAACATCTGAGGTTTTGAGTGCCATCTACTGGTATCTCTATTGTTGTATCCTGTCAAACTTTGAATCTATCTCCTGGCTTTCTGCTTCTCCCTTTGTTTTGCTTTCTAGGCTGTATACTTGGTTCCATGGTTCACCCCCATTTGTCTTTTGTTCTATTAAAGGCTCTACTGATAAGATGCACATGCAAACACTTTTTTTCTACCTTTTGTAATATGAATTGCATCACTTTCAGGAAATCTGGAAGGCATAGACCTAGTATATGCCATTGTTGTAGAATCCAAAGCCTTCTCAGAGACTTTCAAGATCCCCTTTACTCTTATATCATGATCCTCAAATCAAAGGATTAATGGGGAAAAAAACACATTGTGCTCCCAGTTCCTTCCTTGATCAAGATTCCATTGATTCCAGATTCAAGGGGATCATGTCATTTATCCCCATATGGACCAAGAGATAAAGATATCAGTAGATTTGAATAGTCTTAAGAACCTCTTGGGACACATCAAGTATACAGGAACTGGAAAACAATACCCCTTCCACTACATAATATCAGGTCTGCCTGCAGTTATCTTGATTTCCCTTTGTAGGAAATAACTGTGCACCCCAACAGTACTTTTCCAGGGTGGCTCTTGAATTTCTTTAGTCCATAAGACCCAAATGTCTTATGTTAGTTAGCAACATTTGCTTAGATGGTTATTGATCACCCTCTAGAGGGAAAACCTGGTACTGATTCCTGGGTTCCAATGATAATCAAGTGCTTCCTGATCTTGCTTCTCTGGATAACATTTTTTCCACATTTTTTAATTTTTGTCTCTGCAAAAGGGCTTCTCCTCTCTTCTCTTAGGTCTTCTTTGCTTCTCTGTCCTTCACGATGACAGATTCAGCTGTCTTCTTTAGGAACCTCTTATCTTTCCAGATGCAATTCAGTATAGCAACTCTTTCTTCAAATCCCTTATTCTATTCTCTACAAAAATGTAAAACCATTTATGCCCAGGTATATTTTTTTTCAGTGTTTTCTAGAGTATTTAAAGAATATTAAGGGTGCAGTGCTGGACTTGCCAGGGACACGGTGTGGTTCACTTATTGCTACATAGTTTCAGTTTTAAGAAGATAATCGTACAGGTTGATAGATGGACATCAACACTGGTTTTGGTTCTCTTTTATGGGAAGTCGGGAGCTTGAGAATGGAGCTTGAAAAAAACAACAAAATGAAATAAAAATGAAACCAAATGAAATAAAAGCCTTCTATTGGTGTATCAATAAGGAACAAAAGTGAACATGAAGAGGTATCTCCTGCCATGGGCTGCCCTATCATATTTATGTTCCTGTATGAAAATAACCCTGCATATATTTTCAACAAATGCAAAATTGAAAAAGAAATCAATGCAGCAGAGCAGCAAATGGCTTTTCATCAGTTGATAGGAAAATAAAAAGATTTAGCCAATAACTGTAACAAGACAGCTTCCATAATTATCAAGTCCGCTGACCATTATTACTTTCTGTTAATCCAGGGGAATTAACGATTCTTCAAAGAACAGCTACATCCATGATTCCTTTGAAAGAAGTAACTTTACTATTCTGGAAATTCAGTGATGTTTTTATCCTCCCTTAAAGTCCCTGGAAAAGGTTATGAAATTGTGTTTGAAATTTAATGGCAATATAGATGAAAAATAGAGATATTTTCTAGGATCCTGGCTGGAGATAGCTGATGAAGAAGTGTTAGCAAAAGATAGATTGAACTTCATAAAGGCGGGGAACAATGAGTCAGCTAAAGCACAGTGACCTTGATCAGGAAAGCTTTAAACTCAGTCTGGTAAGCAAGAAGCTCAGATAAAGATTTGTGCATAGAAAAAGAAAGTGAGAGCTTTGTTGTTATGGGGCCTATTAAACCACTCAGTGAAAAATCAGAGCTTGGCTCATAAAGTCCATAGCTTTCGTTTTTATATACACCAATGCTCCGAATAGAGGGATAAACAAAATGCGCTTGAACTCCTGGTATCAGAAGGCAAAAATGATTTTATTATCTTGTAGAGATCTGACGCCATGACTCCCATGATTAGAATATGGAAAACAACATGTTCAAAAGGAACAGAAAAATATGAGTTACACAGTATGTTAATATGATGTATGCTATTCAAAACTGCAAGCGAATCAGTTTCATAATATTGTACTGTAGAGAGCACCTTAATGAAAAGCTCCCTAGGAATACCTCAGCAGAAATTCCCAAACATAAAACTGCCGTGGCTTGTTTAGGCTGCTTAATTTAACTCAGCCAGAGGCTCTCAAACACATCACATGGGATGGCTGTATAATGTTATTGACTATTAGGATGAAGCCACATGAAACAAATTATTTGAGGGCATAAACTCCCTCTTCAAGACAGTTAAAAATTAATCGACCCTTTTCCTCTTTGCCATGTGCATTTTTTATGTAAGTGACACCTCTACCCTGGAAAGCTTACCTTTCACTCATTCTTCTCTCTGTTCTCCACCTCCTCTATCTATGTGGTGGAAGAACCAGGAATTTCATCTCTCTTCCCCTACCTCTGAGTAGCAGGAAGAAAAATATTTCTCCCCTTTGGCCCTTGTTTATGAGACCTCACCATTTTATAACTCACCACCTTTTCTTTCTCTTTACTCTGACCATTTGAAAGGAAGTTGTCTCTCCCTTATAGCCATTTTTTCTTCAACTAGAGTTGATAAGACTCCATCCATTTTCAGGGCTCATTCTCTTTCCTTTGGGTGGTCATCCTCTGTGCCCTTCTCTTCAACCATAGGAAACTCTGCCTCCTCTATCAATTCTCCTTTTTCAGAGTCCAAATCACTTTTCAAAATAGCTAAATGCAACATTTTTATTTAAGAAACAAAAATAAAATGGACAGGCAACTTAAATTTTAAAGAACATCTATATTAATACTTGGAAATAATCTTGTGACTCAGGAAGAAGAGTGCAGCCAGGAAATCGGTCTGATAAATGAAATCTGAAGTCAAATGGGGACGGTTAGCTAAAGCATCTAGAAGGGACCCCCTCGGCCTAGTTTTGGGGTGAATAAAAGTGTGGGACAGGAGGGGTTCCTTCAGACTTACAATGAAAACAGAAATAGCAGATTCTGGCTTTGCTTCTTATCTTATTTGGACTGTTTCATGCCTCATCTTTTGAACACCATATTTTAAGAAGTTATCACAAGATAGGTTTGGAAAATTGCATCAAGAATAATCCAGGAACTAGAAATTAAATCTTATGAAAATAGATTAAATGAACTAGTTTTGTCTAGCTTTGACAAAAGATTATGGAGGGAATGAAATAACTCTTCAGATATGTGAAAAGATTTCCTGGAAGAGGTCAAAATTTATTCTTCACAGTTCCAGAATACAACATAAAATAATGGATTCAAGTTGTAGAAATGCAGAAAAGAAGAGCTTTCTATCCATAAGAGCAGTTTGATAGTGGCATCCATTATCTAGGCGGTTGGTGGACTCCCCCTTTAGCAAATACAAAGCATGTTGACTCTTCAGAATGGGTTCATTCTTGAAACAGTGTGGAGGTATTTGTGTGTACACTATCTTTCTACCAAGATATGAAGCTCAAAGAAGCAAATAGGTTTGATTCATTTAGAACTGAAAAAAGTGACTTATTACCAGCCTTCACATATTTCCAGCTTCTCAAAGCATCCCCATGATCACATGATCAGAATTTGTGTGGCTGACAACCGGCATGTATTAAGAACAGTTATAGCATCCCAGGGTCATGTGATCACCATTTATGACTTTCCTAGGCAGCTTCCAATAAGCAAAGTCAATGCTTAACAACCATGGCATAAAAAGTCATAAAATCAGATGCACCTCATTTAATAACCGCTTTGCTTAGCAACAGAAATTTTGGTCCCACTTGTGTTGTATGTTGGGCACTGCCTGTAAAAGCCATATGGTTAAATCATCACTGAAAACAGCGATAAAAGAAAACTAACTTGCATCTATGTCAAAGCCTAGTTTTATACTCTGATACAACATAGAAGTGTGTGTCTATCTGTGGTGTGTGTCTGTGTCTGTGTGTGTCTGTGTGTGTGTGTGTGTTGTGGAGAGAGAGAGAAATAGCCTACCAAGAAACCAATTAATGCTGACTAGATTCCAGGATGTCTAGTAAATCTGCCAACTGACAATGTTTATATCTATTCTGTACATAAACAATGTTAGCTGCCAATATAGTTGATCAGGCTGTTACATATGTCACAAATACTGAGGCCAGCTGAACAGTTAGCATCGCTTTCCGTCTTCAGTGAAAACCTCACCAGCAAGTAGGATTCCTAATAGGATAGCCAGATGCAAAAGAGAACAAAGCTTTGATATGTTTAACAGGGCAAATTTCAGAAGCTGTAGGTTGTCTTTCCATCGTAGTCGTGATGGCACTGAGGATTACGTTTGAGGAAGAAAAATGTGACAGTAAGGTTTCCAGATTGCTGTCTAAAAAGGCAATACATTTAGGGTATTTCTCTGCGCTTTGCTTTTTATAGTACACAGTATAATAATAATTGCTTGGCAACCATTTGGCTGTGTTTATCAAGCATTATTGCTTACCCTTTATTTCTGAATTTGTCACAGAACAGTCATAGCTAGAGATTGTCTGATTACGACATTTTTGCACTACTGACCAGACTCTAAAGAATTCAAGGATTTAAAACAATTTTCCAAGGTGCAAATAAATGTATTTGCAATAGCCAGCAATTGACCTATACAGCTTTCTTTCTTTCTTTCTTTCTTTCTTTCTTTCTTTCTTTCTTTCTTTCTTTCTTTCTTTCTTTCTTTCTTTCATTCATTCATTCATTCATAATAAATAAATAAATAAATAAATAAATAAATAAATAAATAAATAAACAAACAAATAAATAAATAAATAAATAAATAAATAAATAAATAAATAAATAAATAAATAGGATCAGGCAGATTTTTATGTCTGTTGCCACACATCTTTATATCTATATTCACCAAGGAAACTTATAAGAAATGAATCCTCCACTGATATTATTTAATATTGCCAGCAATTTCTCAATTTCTCCAACAGGTCAATTTCTCCAATCTGTAGATCTTGTTGCATGACTGCTATTAAAAATATTGAGATGTAAACAAAGTGGAAACCTTTAAAATATTCTGATTATATACTTATTATTTATTTATACATTGACTTATTACTAAATATGTATCTCACCATAAGCAAAAAAAGAATCTCAATAGTTATATCCAAAAGAGATTACAAACTTAGAACAGCATAAGCATATCAAATTCATAAAAAAATGAATAAAATAATGAGCCAAAACATGAATACATATAAATATATAAATACATAAAATTTTGAAGGGTGGGGGGAGGGAGAGAAGCCCAAGATATGATCCTGATAATGGAGAAAGGACCAAGAAATTTCGGACATAATTTTTTGCTGGGCAATTTTAACCATAGATATTTCATTGAAAGATAAACTAATTGTCCAACATAAAAGGGGTTTTGAGGGGAACATCATTTGTCTGCTTGCTCCTTGTACCTTGATAGCTTGGGTCAATGCCTTCTTCATGTTCACCCAATCAGCCTGGAAGGATGTCACTCATTGGTCCAAAGTCTGGGAAGTAGGAGGTTCCTGTAGGAACTCAGGCATGGGCACAAAATCTCGACCCATCACTATTTTGAATGGGGTGAGACCAGTGCTATTGTGCACAGTATTATTGTAGGCTACCTCTGCAAAAGGTAAAAAGTCAGCCCAATTAGATTGCTGGTAATTTACATAACATATGAGGTACTGTTCCACCATTGCATTAGCTTTCTCAGCAGCTACATTAGTATTCAGATGAAAAGCAGATGAAAGCGCCTGGGAGGACCCAATCAGTTTAACAAACTCCTTCCAGAACTGTGCTGTAAACTGGACCCCTCTGTCAGAAATAATCTTCTTTGGGGCATCATGGAGTCAGTATATGTGCTTCAAAAACAGTTTGGTTAGCTTCTGTGCAGAGGAAAGTCCTGAGCAAGCGATGAAATACACCTGTTTGGAAAATAGATCAATCACAGTCCATATCACAGTGTTTCCCTTGCTCTCAGGTAATTCTACTATAAAATCCATGGCTATTTCCTCCCAAGGTTGAGATGGATCGGCCACTTGTTGCAATAAACCTGGTGGTTTTCCAGGACACTTCTTCATGGTAGCACAGGTGGCGCAGCTTTTTACATAACTCTCAATGTCCTTCATTCTCAGCTACCAGAACTGCCTGCACACTAGATGCAATGTTTTCAAATATCCAAAGTGGCCCACTTTGTCAGAACATGCACAGTCTTATTGCACTGAGGTAACGCAGGAGTGAATACAGTAAATGGTGGTTTGTATTCAATGGTGGTTTATATTACACTATCTACAAATATACACCAGGAACAAAATACATACATGTGGTAATTCAGCAAACTCCAACATACAGCAGTGAACGGATGAGAGAGAAAAACTCCAGCAAGGCCTTCCCTTTTATAGTCAAGCTCTTAAAGGGATACAGACTCCTGTTGAGTCATTCCTAACATTACATCATTCATCTCACATTATACAAGCTGGTTAGCTTCTAAATCATTACTTTGACACACTTGCTTAGCGTCCTGATTCCGTTGCAACACCTGGAGTCTGAGGTATAACTTAGAACCTTTCCAAGCTAATCCCCCCCTTTAAAGTCAATATAGATTTGTTATCTTTAAACCAGGATCAGTCTCTAACTTGTCCTTCAATTCCTTTAGCGCTCGATCGTCAGGACCAGCAAGGGGTCTCTCTGTGTGTGATCTGGTTATTATTTGGTAAGCAGATTGTGGCAGAGAATAATGGAGTTAATTACTTCCTCTCAGTTGCTCTTGAACTGGGTCATTCTAGACAAGGCATTAGCCAAAAAGTTCTTGCCTCCAGGAAAATATTTTAAAGTGAAATTAAAATGGTTGAAGTATTGAGCCTACCAAACTTACTTGGGGGATAATTGAGAGCCTCCAAATTCTTGTGACAAAAGGTATTTCCCCCCCCCTCCAAGAAATGACACTGTCAACGCTGCTAATATTGAATATTCTTGCTTTGACAAAATATACAGAACTGTCTGGTATTTTTAGAGTTAATTCAGATGATGGGGGGGGAGAAAGATAGAACTGCGTGTGGGAAGAGAACGGAAGAGAACCTTTGCCCTTCCACCTGATAGGAGAACGTGATATATGACAGCAAATTTAGGGAGGGAACATGCTGATAACTTAATTGTTCAGGGGAAGAGAATTTAGATCTTAGCATCACTTCATCATGCCGTACCAACATTTTGTAACATAAATAAAAGACTTTTAGGAAAATCAATGCCTGGAAGTTCTTTGAAGTGTTTCATTAGCCGGAACCTTGACAGACACCATGTCAGCAAAGCCCAATGAACTACAAAAGCCTCTTTCTCCCAAACTGCCCACCTCCTCTTGGTCTCAGTTAATTTCCAGGAAGTGGTTGTAACTCTCCTCTGTGATTTTTTTTTGTAAAAGAACAGCACCCATGGCCACGTCACTTGCATCAGTTTGAATGATGAATTGTTATCCAAGGTCAGGGTGCTTAAGGATTGGTTCAGCTGCAAATAATCTCTTTAATTTTTCGAATGCTGCCTGGCATTCTAATGACAATTGCAATGGCTGACAAGGTCAGGGGTTTTCCCCTCCTTTGCCTGTTTTGAGCAAATTGATGATTGGCTATCTCTGCGAAAGAGGGAATAAATTGATGATAAAAGTTGGCAAACCCCAGAAAACTTTGAAGCTGTTTGCAGGTGCCTGGGGATTGCCATTCTAGAACTGCTTTGACTTTGGCAGGGTCCATTTCTATCCCCTCATTCGAAATCCAATAACCCAGATAGTCAAGATGTGTCTGGTGAAATTCACACTTTGACAGTTTTGCATACAGTTTGGCTTTAAACAGTTTCCTTAATACCTTACAGGCTAATTTGATGTGTTCATCCATGGTTTCAATGTAGACAAGGATGTCATCAAGATAA
This sequence comes from Bothrops alternatus, assembly GCA_034064705.1. Lineage (NCBI taxonomy): Eukaryota > Metazoa > Chordata > Lepidosauria > Squamata > Viperidae > Bothrops > Bothrops alternatus. The sequence continues at coordinate 15,883,884 of JARGCV010000009.1, forward strand.
ACCAAACCCCCCTTGTATAAATGATTATGGAGCACTTGATTTATCAATTGCATAAATACAGCAGGGGCCCCTTGCAGTCCAAAAGGCATCACTTTAAATTGAAAACTCCCCAAAGGGCAATTAATAGCAGTTTTCCATTTATCCCCCTCCCTAATCTGGATCTGATAATAAGCTTCTCTTAAATACAGCTTGGTAAACATTTTTCCTTTAGCCAGGTGGGCTAACATGTCCTTCATTAGGGGAAGGGGGTACATATTTTCCATACTGACAGTGTTGAGAGGCCTGAAATCGATGCATAATCTAAGAGAACCATCTATCTTTTCTTTGAAAAGCATGGGAGCAGCCACGGATGATTTGGCTGACTGAATGAAACCCCTAGCTAAGTTTTTATCAATGTACTCTCTTAGTTCTTTCATCTCTTTGGGTATCATAGAGTACATCCTTGGTTTGGGGAGCTTGGCACTGGGCAGAATTTCAATAGCACAGTCCGTAGCCCAGTGTGGGGGGAGTATGTCACATTCCTTCTCACTAAAGGCTTCTGCCAAATCTCGGTACTTAGTAGGGACAAATTGAATCTCCGGCAGTTTTTCGTCTACAGTTTTTAGGATTTCACGGGACTCCCCATGAGTTTCACAGATGGCCAGTGTCTGCTTTATGATCAGGATCCTGTCCCCAGTCTTAATTTGTGCATTCCCTCATCCCATCAGATGTGAGGACGCCATTTGTCAAGCCACACTAGCCCTCAAATTACTGCTTCAGTCACGTTTGGAACTACCACAAAATGGATGATTTCCCAATGCCGACCCATTTCTAAATATACAGGTTCAGTTATGTGCATGGCAGGAGCACCTCTGATGAGGGACCTGTCTACCTGCTCAAACCCCATGGCACAAGTAATAGCAGCAGCAGCAGCCGGGCTAGTAAACCAGCAACAAGCCCTGACTTACAACAGGCAGCAGCAGCAGCAGCAGCAGCAGCAGCAGCCAGGCCAGTAGACCAGCAACAAGCCCTGACTTACAACAGGCAGCAGCAGCGGCAGCAGCAGCAGCCGGGCTAGTAAACCAGCAACAAGCCCTGACTTACAACAGGCAGCAGTCCGGTAGCAGCAGCAGCGGCAGCAGCAGCAGCAGCAGCCGGGCCAGTAAACCAGCAACAAGCCCAGACTTGTTGTGGAATTGTGGAAGTGGTTATTGTGGCTAACGGGCCTGCTCCATCGCTGGGTGTTTTTCCCTAAATTGTAAGACCTGTGGGTGAGGCCTTTGTTGCTGCCGCCATTGTGTTGAACTTATCTGAAGGCCTTATCTTTATCTTTGGGACGTTCGGTTCCACAATTATTGTTATTGTTAGTATTATTATTTTGGTTAGTATAATGGTTTTAGAAAGCTCCTGATCCTGATTGGGTATCCATCCAGAGCAATTGTTTGTTAGCTATTGTTTGTCTAAATTTTAAATATTTAAATTTGTTTAATACCATTTTAATTTATTGTTAGATGCTACGAATGATGGGGGGAACTGATGTTAGTGGAAAGAATCGGGTTGAATGGATGGTTAGTTTATTGTTGTTTTTTTTAAATTCTTTTATTAAAACAATCAGCATTGAACATAAAATCTTAGTATGCATCAATCATCATAGCACCTGGTATACAACACTAAGTATTAATCTTTGTAAATGTCAGGTTTGGTAAACATTTTTCACTCCTCACATCAAGCCTCAACTATACGCCTGTGACACTTTATTTGATTGGTGTTTCTCTTTTCTATAGTTTATCCACAGTTTCTAGTCTATCACATATTATTCATCTCAGTATTAGTACAATCTTTTATGATCCCTAACCAAAAATCCTGAGGTAAAAGTTTAATGACCTGAGGTAAATCTTATATATGGTCTATCTACTATATCTAGTCTATCACATATTATTCATTCGCGCTTCTGAATTAACTTTGTCTCAGTAATAGTGCAATCTTTTATAGTCCCTAACCAAAGATCCTGAGGTAGAAGTTTCATAACCTGAGATATAAATTCAATCCGCTTTATCAATATTAAAGCAAACAACATTAGGCATAAAATCTTGTTAAGAGGCATTAGTCATAGAACATAAACATACAACATTAGGTGTTAATTTTTGTAAACGTTTGATTTGGTAAACATTCTTCCCTCCTCCCGTCGAGCCTCAGCTAAACGCCAGATACATTTTGTTTGATTGGTGTTTCTCTTGGATATAGTCTATCCATTGTTTCCAGTCTGTCAAATATTGTTCATTGGAGCGATCCTTCAAGTACGCTGATATTTTTGCCATTTCCACCAAATTTGCTACTTTCAAAGTCCATTCTTCAATAGGCAGTATTTCTGGATTCTTCCAATATTGTCCCACCAGCAATCTTGCTGCTGTAATCAAGTTCAGAAATAAGTTCATCTCTGAGGTAGTGCAATCCTTTGTGATCCCTAACAAAAAAACCTGAGGTAGAAATTCAATACGCTTTTTGAAAATGGTTTGGAGTGTCCACCACATCTTCCTCCAGAATGCTTTGATTTTTCTGCATGTCCACCATATATGAAAGTAGGTAGCCTCCCCATCACCACACCTCCAGCATTTGGGTTGGGAGTCCGGGTAGATGAGTGATATTTTTTTCGGGTCTAGGTGCCATCTATAGAACATCTTGTAGAAGTTTTCCCTTAAGTGTTGCGATTTCGTAAATTCTACATTTCTCACCCAGATTTTCTCCCACATGTCCATGGTGATAGAGTGCCCAAAGTCTTGTTCCCACTTTACCATACAGTTCTTGATTAGCACGGTTTCAGAGTCCATTTCTATCAGGATGCTGTACACTCGCTTGATGTGCATGATCCCCTGCTCTCTAATCTGTTTAATTAGGTTCTCGTCAGTCTGGGATAAACCCTTCTTCTTGTCCTTATGCCACCGTGATTGCAATTGTAGATAGGATAGCCAGGTACCTCCTATTCCTTCCTCTGCTAGCGTTGTTTGGGGTTTCAAGGAGAACCCATTTCCTTCTTCCAGTACAAGTTTACTGTAGAGCACCACTTCTTGCCCTTGGGATATGTTTGCATCCCCTATTGTGTGTCCAGGGATCATCCAGATGGGGATCTTGTCATGTAGAAGGTGTTTATATTTCTTCCAGACCCAAAACAATGGAATTCGTAGTGGGTTCTCTCTGAAGTTCTTGTCTGCCTTTTTGTCGTACACCAAGTATGCGTGCCAGCCGAATAGGAGACCATGCCCTTCAACATTCAATATTCTATCATTCGTCATGTTGATCCAGTCGCTCAACGCCACCAGTGTCGCTGCATAGTAGTATAGCTTTAGATTAGGCATTTTGAGTCCCCCTCTCTCCCTTGCGTCTTGGATGATTTTTAGTTTCACCCTCGGTCTCTTGCCATCCCAAATAAATCTGTTGATGCTCTTCTGCCAGTTGTCCAAGTCCATATCCTTTTTGAGTATGGGCAGCATTTGAAAGAGAAATAGAAATCTTGGCAATACGTTCATCTTTACTGCTGCTATCCTGCCCAACAGGGACAGTCGTACTGTTTTCCACCTTTCCAGATCTGCTTGTATCTTGTTCCACAGCACCTCGTAGTTATTCTTGTATAATTTCGCATTCGTTGATTCTATCTCCACTCCTAAGTATTTAACTTTCTTGACTATTTCACAACCCATTATTCTTTCCAAGTCCTGTTTTGCTTTGTCTAGATTTTTGACTAGCATCTTCGTTTTTGATATATTTACTTTGAAGCCTGACACCCTACCATAGTCTTCCATTATCTCCATCAATCTCCTTGCTGACTGTGCTGGTTGCGACATTGTCACCAGCAAGTCATCTGCAAAGGCACATAGTCTGTAATCTTGCTGTTTAATCTGTATGCCCTTTATGTCCTCTGCCGCTCTTATCCTGTTCAGTAGAATCTCCAGCGTCAAGACAAATAGTAGGGGTGACAGCGGGCAGCCCTGTCTCATGCCTCTATCTATGTTGAATGAGTCTGTTAGGTCTCCATTAACAATGATCTGGCCTGTTTGTTTCTGGTATATTGCCAGTATGGAGTTGAGAAACTGTGCTCCTAGTTTATTGTTTTTAATGTGTTTAGTTTAAAGAGTGGGAGGGATAAATTGATGTTATGGATGAAGTTGTGGCTGAGTGGAATGAATGTGATGAACTGGCTAGCCTGCCTGGCGCGGCAGAGGCGGAGGGGGGGAGACGCTGGCTCTGGGGTGATAGAGGGCCAAAGTATACCGGTCTTGCTGGGGAGAGGCAGATATGGCGGGAGCCATAGGGTAGGCCATTCTCGGGAAACAAGAGCTCGCTGTCTAAAAGCGATCCCTTGCTCCGACCCTGTGAGTTCAATCCGAAGTACTGGTAATGGGCGAAATCCAGACCGTGGGCTCAGGTTGTTGCTGCTCAATGCCAGGTCGGTTGTAAATAAAGCTCCCCTCATCCATGATCTTCTCCTGGATGAGGAGGCCGACCTCGCATGTGTGACCGAGACCTGGCTGGGCACGGAGGGAGGAGTTCCTCTTCTCTGAGATGTGTCCAGCCGGGTTTCAGGTATGGCACCAGCCACGACCCCAGGGAAGGGGGGGAGGAGTGGCTATTATAGCCAAGAAGACTTTTAGCCTACGCAGGCTCGCTGTTTCTGAGATTGCGGGTTGTGAGTTGCTCCTTGTGAAGTTGGACCTAGGGGTTCAGGTGGGCTTGTTGCTCGCGTACCTGCCTCCCAGCTGCGTGTCAACAGCCCTGCCTGCGCTACTTGAGGGGGTTGCTGGGCTGGCGGTTGAGTTCCCCAGGCTTATTGTCTTGGGGGACTTAAATCTTCCGTCGCTCGGTGAATCCTCTGGGTTGGCGCAGGAGTTCATGGCCACCATGGCAACCATGAACCTGACTCAAGTAGTTCAGGGACCGACTCATGAGAGGGGACACACTCCCGACATGGTATTCCTCTCAGAACAGTTGAGCAATGATCTGAATTTAAGGGGCTTAGATATCTTGTCTATGTCATGGTCAGACTATTTTCTGTTACGGCTTGTTTTCAAGGCTCCAATCGTCCCCTGCAGGGAGGTGGAACCGATTAGGTGGTTCCGCCCCAGATGTCTGATGGACCCAGAGAGCTTTCAGAGGACGCTTGGGGAAATACCGGATTCTCTCATTCTCGGTTCGGCAGAGTCCCTGGTTACGGCCTGGAATATGGCTGCAAAGGGGGCTCTTGACTGGATCGCGCCGCTGTGACCTCTCTGTGATAGCAGACCCAGGAGATCTCCTTGGTTCACTGAGGAACTCAGGGGGATGAAGCGCCAGGAGAGACGTCTAGAGAAGTGATGGAGGAAAAGTAAATCCGTATCTGACCGAACACTTTTAAGATCTTATATCAAGACTTATCAGGTGGCGCTCAAGGCGGCAAGATGCGCGTATCATTCCACCTTGATTGCATCTGCGGAATCCCGCCCAGCCGCCCTGTTTAGGGTGACTCGCTCCCTCCTTAATTGGGGGGGGGTGTTAATGCACCCTTGCAGGGTAGTGCTGAGGACTTTAATAAGTTTTTCGTGGATAAAATCGCCCAGATTCGGATGGACCTTGACTCCAATTGGAATGCAGTGTCGGCTGATAATGATTCAGTCGAGATGACAGGGACTCGTCTTGATCCTGTTGTGTGGACAGAGTTTGACCCTGTGGCACCCGATGAAGTGGACAAGGCCATTGGAGCTGTGAGCTCCGCCACGTGTTTATTGGACCCGTGCCCCTCCTGGCTGGTTTCGGCAAGCAGGGAGGTGATGCGGGGCTGGGTTCAGGAGATTGTTAACGCCTCTTTGAGGGAGGGGTCCTTTCCGGCTCCCTGCAAGGAGGCAATTGTGCTCTCCCTCCTCAAGAAGCCTTTGCTGGACCCAGCTGTATTAAACAACTACCATCCTGTCTCCAATCTTCCCTTTATAGGGAAGGTTGTTGAGAAGGTGGTGTCACTCCAGTTCCAATGGTCCTTGGATGAGGCCGATTATCTGGGCCCTCAACAGTCAGGATTCAGGCTCGGCTACTCCACGGAAACTGCTTTGGTCGTGCTGATGGATGATCTCTGGCGGGCCTGGGATAAGGGATTTTCCACTATCCTGGTGCTACTTGACCTCTCAGCGGCTTTCGATACCATTGACCATGGTATCCTTCTGCACCGACTGGAGGGGTTGGGGGTTGGGGGCACTGTTTTGCATTGGTTCACCTCCTACCTCACTGGTCGGTCGCAGTCAGTGTTGGTGGGGGGTCAGAGGTCGACCCCTAGGTTCTTCCCTTGTGGGGTCCCTCAGGGATCGGTCCTCTCCCCTCTGCTGGGTGAGATCATCCGACAACATGGGGTGAGATATCATCAGTATGCTGATGATACCCAGCTTTACATCTCCACCCCGTGTCATTTCAGTGAAGTAGCGGAAGTGATGTGCCGATGTCTGGAGGCTGTTAGGGTTTGGATGGGTGCCAACAGGCTCAAACTCAACCCCGACAAGACGGAGTGGCTATGGGTTCTGCCTCCCAAAGATAATTCAATCTATCCGTCCATCAGCCTGGGGTGGGAGCTTTTGACTCCCTCGGAGAAGGTCCGCAACTTGGGTGTCCTCCTCGATCCACAGCTAAATTTGGAACATCATTTTTCAGCTGTGGCGAGGAGGACATTTGCCCAGGTTCGCCTGGTGCACCAGTTGCGGCCCTATTTGGACCGGGAGTCTCTGCTCACAGTCACTCATGCCCTTATCACCTCGAGGCTCGACTACTGCAATGCTCTCTACATGGGGCTACCTTTGAAAAACGTTCAGAGACTTCAGGTAATGCAGAATGCAGCCGCGCGAGCAGTGTTGGGCCTGCCCAGAAATACCCACATTTCGGCATCACTCCGCGAGCTGCATTGGCTGCCTATTGGTCTCCGAACGCAATTCAAAGTGTTGGTTATGACCTATAAAGCCCTACATGGCATCGGACCAGGTTACTTACGGGACCGCCTGCTGCCTCATGAAACCCAGCGACCGGTTAGGGCCCACATAGTCGGCCTTCTCCAGGTCCCGTCAGCCAGACAGTGTCGCCTGGCGGGGCCTAGGGGAAGGGCCTTCTCTGTTGCGGCCCCGGCCCTCTGGAATCAACTCCCCCCAAGATCCGTATCGCCCCCACCATCTCCGCCTTTTGTAAACTACTAAAGACCCATCTCTGCTGACCCGCCTGGGGCGGTTGACATCTTGCCCCTAGCCAGTGTATGTTTGTGTGTACGTTTGCTGAATGAATGGTTTCTTAATTTAGGGGTTCTCTTTTTTATATATGTATTTTTTATATATGTATTATGTAGTTTTTTATATTGGATTTCTATTTATGCTGTGAGCTGCCCTGAGTTCCTGGAATAGGGCGGCATAGAAATTTAATAAATAATAATAATAAATAATAATAATAATAGCTTGGCTCGGATGGATCGAGGAGGACACCCAAGTTGCGGACCTTCTCCGAGGGAGTCAAAAATTAATTAATTAAATAGACCCCGAGTCTATTAGGACTCTCAGATTCATGTGAGCTTCTGTTTTGGGAACTATCAATCTGGTGGGAATGGCAAAAGGAGGAATGGGCCAACTCACCTTTGGGTCCTTCTCACCTTTCTCATTGCTGTCATATGGTGCCGACACCTGCTGCAGCTCAGCTTGGGGTTTGGTTTTGAGCTCAGCAGGAGGAGAGGCTTTGACACCTGGGCCTTGATGTGCCCAGTTAGTCTTTTCTCTTCCCCCTCTGGGAGCTCTTCATGATTTTGTGGCAGCAACTGGCACATTCTTGGGTTGAGGGTCAGGAGTGGGGCACTCCACAGCATAATGACCTATCTGACCACTCCGATAGCACTTGATGGGAGCCCTGGCTGGCACTTCGGAGACGCTGGTGGTTGCAGACGCTTGACCTTTCTCTTGGACACATGGCGGCTTGGGTTCGGTGGTACTTGACTTTTTGGGGTGGTCCAGTTCAATGTCTAGCACCACTGCCATATGGTAATACTCATGTAATAGATTAGGAAAATCTTGAATGATGCAGGCTTGAAGCAAGTTGCGATTAAGCCCCTCTTTGAAGTAATTGACCAGTGACCATTCAGGCCACTGCTCCAACCAGTTAACAACTCTCCTGAATTCATGGAGGTACTCCATAGGGCGACCTCTTTGCCTCAGGTGGTGGATTTCTTTCTCAGCCATCAGGACTCAGAATTCATCTTCAAACTGGCCCCTCAGTTGCTCCATGAATAGATTAATGTCATCTAATTCAGGAGCCCTCTCATTATGGAGGTTGGTCACCCAGTCGGCTGCTTCCCCCTCTAAATTTGCCACTACCGCATTCACCATCATAGCCCCATCCAGGTGGGCATAAGTGTAGCAATCCAGATGAACCTACTCCTGGTTTAGGAAGAAGGTCAACTTCTCGGGATCCCCATGAAAGGTGGGCTTGATGTGAAGTGGCTCGAATCTCGGTGGGGCCACTTGCACTTGCTGCTGGGCTTATGCGGCTTGCTGGTCCTTGGGAGGTGGCTGAACCACTCTCCGGACTTCTCTTGGCTGGGCTCTGGAACTGGCATCCTGAGGCCATGGCATTGGGCTTGGCTGGGATACAAGACTCAGTATCGCAGCTGGTTGGGGGGTGGGCAAAGCATCACGGGCTTTGGTGGTTGGGCTGGAACTCCGACGAGGGGGAGGGAGAGATGGGTAGTTTTGGGCACTTCTCCCCATGGCACCCACCTCCTGGGCAACAGGAATCGTATCTTTTACCTCCAGCCAGCCGAACTTCTCCTTCAGCTGTTCAAGTGAGGGGCTATGGACTGCTGACTAAAATCTCCACTCTCTGGAGTCACCCCACCCCATTGAGCCCTTTCCTTTCTTTCCTTCCATGGACAGAAAACCCTGTGACGGCAGCAATAAAAGCTCCTCTCCAGTGGTTACAGGAGTGCTCCTACACTGAGGGGCAGCCTTGGCTTGGAAGTGGTCTGCTAGGGCTGTAGTTTCTTCCTGCGGTACCTGTTTCCCAGGTTGGATCAACCTGGTTTTCAACAAAGCCCCTGCCAGTGACACCTCCTCAATGGCTGGAGCACCAGCCTGTGCTCCGACAGCCTGAACCCCGTTGCAGCTAGCAACAGTTTCAACTTTCTCCTCCACCTTGAGTCTTCACCGAGTCTTCACCGCTCTCTCAAAAGTGAGTGGGTAGGCGGTCGGGGCCCAGCACCCCGAAAACGAAGTTTTTAGGAGACTTGGTTTAATGTAAAGGTTCTGACAGACAGAAATAAATAAAGCAGAACACCGAGGTTTTCAAGTTCCTCAAAGAACATGTTTATTGATACAAAGTATCAGCACATCAAAAGTGAAACCAAGTCTGAGTAGATACGTAACAATCCCCAATATAAAGTTAAGAAATCCCACCCCTAAAGCTATGCAAGGTACTACGTTCCCCCGTATAACTTCTTGGTGTGCTTTTCACAAAATGCCCAGCCTGCAGTTCTGGAAGCAGCCAATGACTTTGGTTCCCACGGGAGAAAGTCTGTTTTGTCTAATGAAGCACCTGGTTAAACCCCCCCCTCTGTGTTAACCAAAAATGAGTAGGGAAAATGGCTGCAGCCACACTCATTTTCAAAGTTGACAGTAGAATGATATTATTTTATTTCACTGCATCAGTTTTGATAGCAGAAAAAGTATATTAATTGTTCCTACAATTCCACAAAGTTGGTTAGAAAAGCCACTTTCATGGCACTGAAAAATCTGCAAAATCAGTTATCACAAGTTCATATGTTAACAGCCATAGATAGATTTTCATCTATATGATGTGTAGATGAACAAGCATATTGCATTTACATATTTTATGTTCTTATGTTGTATCTTAATGATGTACTTGTGCAAAAGAGAATAATTGAAATCCTCACTTTTACTGGAAATTGTTATATTACATTCGTTAGTAAGTAACACAGTTATGAAGCATGATAAAACCTGTTAGATCATTAGCCGTCTCAAACTGTTCTCTCCTTCCCTCTGTGTAAGAAGAGTAATCCTGAGCTGAGTGATTTTGAGCAGAAGTTTCAGAATAAAAAGGATAGCCCAAAGCAATATATTTACTCTCTAATCCAGAGGGCCCACTGGTTCCAGAGACCATGTCATGCATAAGCATTCTGAATTACAAGTAAAAATTCTCTGGATATTTTTTTTTTTTGCCTTAAATAGATTTGTATATTAGGAAAGATTTTGCCATTCAAAGCATCCTTTAATTTTCAAGGGATCAGAGAATTCTTTTATATTTTTTGAAAAAGATCTATCTATCTATCTATCTATCTATCTATCTATCTATCTATCTATCTATCTATCTATCTATCTATCTATCTATCTTTATTGAGGTCATAGACTTCTCCAATCATGAACAAGCCATAGTGTTGTACAGCCCAACTCACATCAATCAGATTAAAAAAAACCACAATACCACAATATCATCATATTATTGTAAATGTAATACAAAAAGATTGATTAATCACTTAAGCCAACCTCAAAAATAGATATCCCACTGCCAGAGCAGATAAGATTATCTTTCATTCCCTCCCTCCCCCAACACGCCCCAGTTCCTATGTGGAATAGTCACAATTTGGAGGGTTTCTTGAAAACCAACATCTGGTTTTAAAATACCTGAAATAAATATCTGCAGTCCTTTTAACGTTTTACAGTTCTGGTATGTAGCAAATCAGTTCTGAAAAAGTACTTACAGCAAATCACCACCAGAGGGTAGCATAACCCTTTTGTCTTAATACTGTACTATGAAGCAGTATTCTAGTTTTTTCTTATTCCTCTATTTCAGAATCCCTTGTCTTCTCTCTAATGTAAATAAAATGGACTTTGTAATAGGTTGCATACTTTGGATTTGATCAAGGGATAATAATCCCAACGAACATTTGCCCAATTATTTTTCTGCTTTGTTACTTTCTGTTTTTAAGTCTATAATCTAAATCAAAGGAGTTGTTATATTAATGGGTTTTTATATTTATTACATTATGTTTGATTTTATCCTACTCTATACAATCCCATAGACTTTGATTCAAGAAACCAACTATGTCATTTGATAGACGGGGATACATCAAAAATAGAGTGCAGGTTTTACATGAAATGATCCTCATCAGTTCCAGATATGCTGGAAAAGTTCCTGCATGAAACCTTAGACAGTCACTGCCATTCACTGATAGTGATACTTAGGTAGATGAACCAATAATGAATCAAAACCTCATTAATGAGTGTCACAGTCATTATTACACAATAACTAGGGGAATAAGAGAAACGGCACCCTACATCAGGGGTGTCAAACTCAATTTCATTGAGGGCGCATCAGCATTGCAGTTGCCCTAGGGGGGGCATGTGGGTGAAGCCAGGGTGGGTGCATCCTACTGGGTGGGCGTGGATGGAGTGGGTGTGGCCTACTGGGTGGGCATGACCAGCTTTACATCGTTCGCGTCAAGGGTGCCTGTGGGGGCCTGGGCAGGAGGGGTGATGCTCGTAGCGGCACTAGTCCTGCACGCATGCACAAATGGGGCTGCTAACATCTGCAAATGGGGGAGTGTGCACACAGGTGCGTGCACTGACCACCATTCCCACAGCCCGGTGCCAATAGGCCATGGACTGGTAGGGGGCACAGGTTGAGAACCCTTTTATTAGAATACCAATTAATTGATTTAAACTATAGGAAGGCAGATTCTGATTCAGTCTCAGAAAACATTTCTTTATGCTAGGAACAGTATGATGTGGTGGTTGCTCCTTCATTGGTTGTATTCCAATGGAGACAACAAGCCATTTGTCCAAGATTTTTTCATTTGGAATTTATATTACATTCTTGGGGCAAAGGGATCTCTTCCCCTGCTATGATTCTATGATTTTAATTCTCCATTTTAAGTACTTGTTATTTATTTATTTATTTATTTATTTATTTATTTATTTACTTACTTATTTACTTACTTACTTACTTACTTACTTATTTACTTACTTACTTACTTACTTACTTACTTACTTACTTACTTACTTACTTACTTACTTACTTACTTACTTACGCTGCTCATCTCACCATTCAAGTTGAGTCTGGGTGTCTTACAATACAATAAAAAGATAATATAAAAACCATTAAAATTAACAAGCGGTAAATAAAGACTAAAAACCGAGAGCAAAAATGGTACAGAGGTGTAATCTTCTCTATTGCTCCATCAACCACTTCCAGCATAGTTCTCTACCTCATTAAATAGGTCTAATAAGGTGTTGTTGTTGTTGTTTTGTTTAAAAAGAAGCTAGTGGATTTATCCCTTTCTATTCCAGAAAGAATTAAATACAGTAATTAATCCTAGTAAATATTTAAGAAACAAAAGCATTTTAGATTCAGTAGTGCTCAAGGAATTAAAGCTCAGGAAAAAAATCTATTGGCACACATTACAAAGATTACTGACAGAACTGTAGTACTGTTTTTTTCTGAAATTGAGAGGAAGGACACACACACACACACACACACACACACAGCTTTTGGTCCATGTCCAATTGTGAATCATAGTTCTCATTAATTTCTAAAGACAGCATTACTTCCCGGTCTCAAAGTAATCTTTAAAATATGCAGAGATTGTTTTTTCCTTGTTGGGTTATTGAACATGGCATCTCATGAAATATGTAGTTAACTCATAAGTCAATTTGGCATGAAGGAACTTGAGAACCTTGCCATCCATATTAATATGCTTTTCACAAATGTAAGATGAGAGAGCAATATTAGGGATTCCCTTTCACTGTGCTAATGTTTAATAAGTGATAGTATCTCTTAGTTTTATATTGTTTTGATATTTGAATGTTGATACGCATTCTGATGTTAAACATTATATATTACTATCATAAGATCAAATATTATGTTAGAGTATTTATGGGAAGAACATTTGTGTTTCACCTAGTGCTATTATTACCTTATAATAATCTCATAAAACACAATAAAGACTATATATATTATCAGCAAAATAATATTTTGCTACCTAAAGAATGCTATTTCAAACAATTAACAAGGAAAGGCTTCTTCTGCAATACACTTGCAAGAAAAAACACGTTTGTGAGGAAAAAATCAGATATTTACAACTAGGGCTAAGATCAAGTGTAGTAACTAGGGCTAAAAAATTCAGTGACTGCTAGAAGGAGGAAAAACTCTGTTTTCTGAATATCTTTGTTGTTGCTTAGTGGTTGTCATAATTTTTAGCTAAAAGTTATTTTCCTAAACAGATAGTTTGCCTTAGGAGCAATATGCTCATTTTGGCTATTTCAAAGAACTTTTAAAATTTATATATTTTGAATGTGTACGTGTATTTATTTACCGATTATTTCATACACACATGCACGCACACCCTATAGCTATGATATAATCTTGCTCTGTAAAGATTCAACATAGATTAATGGTGATTAAAAAGTAATGTTTGCTGTTGTTAAAAATGAACAGGAACAATATTCAACAAACAAGACAAGCTCTGAATATGAGACCTTTTTTCAATTGGTGTTTAATTCCACTTTCATTTCAAGTAACAAGAACCCATTTCTGAAAATCAAGTTCACTCCTGAATGTCCAGCTTTGCCAAAAAAGAGAGGAAAGAAGGAAGTTCAAATGCAACTTTGTAAATAGTAGCACTTGAAGAATAACATAAATTAAGTGGTGCACAAGGGCAGTGGTGTGTGTGTGTGTGTGTGTGTGTGTGTGTGTATGAGAGAGAGAGAGAGAGAGAGAGAGAGAGAGAGAGAGAGAGAGAGAGAGAGAGAGAGAGAGAGAGAGAGAGAGAGAGAGAGAGAGAGAGATTATGTTAAAGTGTCTATGTGCCATTGCGGTGAAATCCTCTTCAAAACCCCTGTGTTTCTAAAAGCTTCCATGCTGTAGCTCACAAAAAAGAATCCATTTGTGTTAAGTTGATCGATTTTAGCTTGGCAGTGTAGCTTTCCTTCAGTCCCAGAGGCAACCTTACTTGGTTACTGCTGTCAAATTCTGTTTCCCTCCTCATCTTCCATGCAGTGTAGAGAATTTGCCTAAAGCATCCTGGTCTCTTGAACATTTCTCTCTGGGAAAAGCACTGAGTCACTTACATTCCTATGCAGCCCTGCCAGGCACGTCTTATTTTGCAAATGCACTGCCCCTACACGCTCAATTTGTCACTGTCTGGGCAGCAACATCCTTTCCTCCAGAAACAATACCCTTCCAGATCTCTTAAACCTGTATGCTACCATATACCATGTTCTAATCTGCAGCTGGATTTTAAAATATATTAATAGTTTTAAAATATTTGATTCAGGATGTTTCCAAGGCTGGCCTTAAGTAATATTCACCTAGCAAGAAGCTCAGAAGCAAATCGTATAGTAGAAGATATCAAATTCATCATCTGGTTTACAATATCTTTAAGAAACAATTTTCTTCCAATACTTTTCAGGTCTTAAAACCCTCCCATGAATTTCTTTTAATTGATTTGTTAACCTTGTTAATGGCTTCTTGGGATTTTTAGCCTGGAAATACAGAGTGGGGAAAAGAATTCAATTGCAGTGTGTTGTATGAACTTCTATCATCCAGGCGAGTGGAAACTCGCCCTGATCTTTTCCATGCATTTGTCAAAGCTAAGTAATGAAACTATTTGAAAACAGGACCATGTGTAAAATAAAGGGTCTCCTGTGAAAAATATTCCCTCACCATATATTTAATTATACACTGCCCAGAGTTGCTCTGAGATGGTCTCTAAATTTGATAAATAAATGAATAAATATATACAATATACAGTAGATTTGAATTTAAGTCTGCATTCTCATTCAATGGACAAATGCCTCCTATACAGTCATCTGCCTAGTTCAGTATTGTAGACATTGATTGACAGTTTCAAAATTCAATATTTTTTCCCTTAAATTTACTTAAAGATGCCAGCTTTCTGCATGTAATGTTAGTACTACACAAATGAGGAACATGGACTAGAAAATGGAATAAATGGAACAGAAATTGTTGGAATCATTCAGTGGGAAGTATTTCAAACTATACTTTACTGCAGTGGTTCTCAACCTTATTCAGGCCGAGACCCCACCTGCGCCGCCCATGTGTGGCGTGACCCCGACCTGCGCTGCGCATGCGCGGCGCGCGCGACGGCCTGAACCGTGCATGCACGACGCACGTGCGAAGGCCCGAACCGCGCATGCATTTATGCTATGTTATTCAGTCTTGACCCAACTGGTCATAGATTCTCTAGTACAGTGATGGCGAACCTTTTAGAGACCAAGTATCCAAACTGCAACCCAAAACCCACTTACCGTATTTATCACAAAGTGCCAGGACATTGTGCCCTTGGGAGGGTGGGGGAGAATGGCCCACTGGGTGGGCATAGCTGCAGTGGTCACGGCAGACTGGGTGAGCTGGGCCAGGGCAGCAGGGTCCAGTCCCTCGCCATCTCGGGGGGCATCTCCGGGGGCCGCCGCTTGCTCGCTCACTTCCTGCCCTGTTGCTTCCAAACACCACTTGTTTGGTGTTTGGCGAACTCTGGTGGGGCAACGACGCAGGTGCCCACAGAGAGGGCTCCGAGTGCCACCTCTGGCACGCATGCCATAGGTTTGCCACCACTGCTCTAGTACTTATTTAATTTCTTAAATATATTTTTCATCTTGTTTATTCAAAAATTCATTTGGAAACATGAAAATAAGTTCACATTGTTGCATAGAAGATTCAAAAGCCAAATTAATCGTGTAGGGAAATTAATGCATATGAGCTTTTTATGTTGAATTCTTTGAACCCTCATACATTATTATATCTTATGGAAACAACTTTCTGGATTACTTGCCAATATGCAAATTGATTAGGCCAGTCTAATGTGTGAATGCTATATAAAACTTCTGCTTTTTCATAGTTTTTTTTAAATCACCCAAAGTCTTAGCTTGATTCAGACTCAATCATTTGTGTATTTATTATCTTTATCTTGGTGACTCTTCTGAATGTAATTAACTAAATTAAAGGTCTAATGCTTCTCTGCAGTTTACTAAGCTCTTATTCATCAATCTGATGGCGTTGAGTTCAATAAGTTAATTACAGAATAGAAGAAAAAAGCCACTAACATTAGAAGTAAGCCAAGCCAAGTACAGAAAGAATCTAATTATATCACATATTCAGAATTTATTTTACTATGGTACTATAGGAAGAATGGACAACTTCTGAGAGGACTTGGCAGAAGGTTGAAAAAGGGCTTGTTCAATAATTAGCAATATGGAAATGGAAGGGAGATCGCTACAGAGATGTCCAAAACTTCTTATCTCTGAACAGAGGAAGTTTACTGAAATTTGGGATCATTAGGCCATACAATATGGCAATTTGGAGATAGTTTGGCAGTTTACTAGAGGAAAATGTTCTAATAGGAAACTGTCTTTGATACTCGGACTCTGTGCTGAAAGATATACTCCTGGAAAACCACCTTGAAACAAGTTGATTGATATAATCCAGAAGCAGAGCAGAATGTCCCAGAATTCCCAAGAACATTTTGGCTCAGAAAATTAAATATTTTACACAAATCATTTCTTAGCTTTTCTGAAAGAGCTGAGCTCAGCTTTCCAATTTAAGCTTTATCTCTTTATTCTCAGAACATAACAGGTTAATCTAGATTTTTAGAAGCCAATTGACAATAATTAGCGCACCCCATAACAAAATTCCTGTATTTATGCAAGTTGACTTAAAACAGAACATTGTTATATTTCTAAAGTTAATAAAAAAGATATTATCAATGGAAAATGTGATTTCAGTAAATTAAACCTATACAGAAAATCCATTATTTGTACTGAAAAAAAATCTTTAAATAATTATACAACATGATTTACAATTATATGTAATCAAATTCACTTAATCACAATATTCCACTTATCAGTGTAGGTGCAGGATCCAGTCTGAGGGCATATACAAGCAACTGCAAAATGTGTGAACACTGTGATTTCCAATTTATTCCTAAAACAAATAGAAATCCCACCAATTTAAAAAATGTTCTTCAATCATTTGCAAAAAGAATTGCTGTATTGAAAATTAGATAAATCCTGAGAAAAAGATACAACTACAAAAGCATAGGCATCATCCTACTGATATTTATGTTTGCCTATTTATCTAATGAGCCGAATTGATTGAACTGACAGAATTTGTACTGGAGACTTGAAAATACTTGGAAATCATCTCCATAAGAACATCCTAATACATGTTTAGAAGATAAATGTTATGGCCACTTAGCAAACTAAAGCGTAAAAACTATAAAGCACACAGAGTAATAAAATGTTATGGGGTTATAGGAAGTAAATATTTTAAAAGTGAGTTTTTACATTAAAATAAATTATTGCCTGATCTTAAGGGCTTCTTATGACATTATTTGGCACTCAAGCATGTATGTATTATTTATTTCAAATCTGAATGTAAAATGAATCTTCCAGTTGTGTAAGATTACATTCTAGGCAATCCTCTTTTTGTACTTACTGAATAATTAACTAATGAACCATTTATGCTATTTTAATAGCTAGTCAACAGTCCACTAGTGTATAGAGGGCCATAAAATTTACTTGCTTCAGGACTTGCTGGAGAATTAAGGAATTACATTTATAAAAATGAGAAAATGTTCATATTAGGATTGGAAGATGAATAATAATGAATCCAGGCAGCCCATATTTATTAAATGAAGAAGCCAAAAATAAAAAAGTGAGCAACTTTATGGGGACATTAGAACTCCAGGTGTCATTTTATTGATAAGACCCACAATACAGGTAGTCCTCGATTTACGACCACAATTGAGCCCAACATTTATGTTGCTAAGTGAAACATTTGTTAGGTGAGTTTTGATCCATTTTATGACCTTCCTTGCCATAGTTCTTAAGTGAGTCATTGCAGATGTTAAGTTAGTAACGCGGTTATTAAGTGAATCTGGCTTTCCTGTTGACTTTGTCAGAAGGTCGCAAAAGGTGATCACATGACCTCATGACAGTGGAAACGTCATATATATGAACCAGTTACCAAGTATCTAAATTTTGATCACGTGGTAGCCATGGGAATGTTGCAACGGTTTAAAGTGTGGAAAATGGTCATAAATCACTTTTTTTCAATGCTGTTGTGACTAAATGAACTGTTGTAAGTTAAGGGCTACCTGTACAACTTTTCTCTGTAGAAATAAAATGGATATGTTGCAGGCATCACTCTTGGTCATTTCCTTATCTGCCAAGCTACCATGACATCAGATATTGTAAAGCATCTGGGTCTTTCTGCTAGGATCCTTGTTTTGAGTCATTTAATGATACCTGCATGATACCTTCTATCAGCTGCTGATGTCACAATTAGCTTATTCCATAATAAATCCTAGAATGAGTTTCGGTAGAATGAAAGCTGCAATATATAGGTGCCAGGAATATAATTGACAAAAATCAAAGACACACTGAAGATACAGATTTGGCTATTTGTGCCCTCTTTGTTGGATGAGTCTAAAATTATTCCACTGAAGCCAGAAGAAAAGTAATGAAATGCATCCTGATGGAGAATTGAAATTGGTGATCATTGAACTTTGGCAGATCTTTACGATTCTCTACTCCAAAATAATTAATCAGCATTTTCATTGCTATAAATAATTTATACAAATCTCTTTCACTTTGTAATCTTAGATTGTAGCTTGCAAATTGGAGCTTTTTCTTGACAATGTTTTACTTCATCAGCCCTTTTTAAATATAGTGAAGTTATTCAAGTTTTCCAGAAGATTTACTTTTATTTACTTCTGTTTTTATTGATATAATCAGTGATTCAAATTAAATCATTTTATTTTAGTAAATGACCACTTAAAATCAGTGACTCTTAGCTAAGCAGAGAAAGCAAGGAACTAACAGCTATTCAAAACAGTGAAAACCAACTAACCTCAGGCTTGGCTCAAATGCATTGACAACATAATTGAAAAAGTGATAGTGGAATTAGGATACCAATAAGATAGGGCATTGCAATGCATAATCGGAAGGTTGTTGAGCTTAATGGACAAGAATTTGTAAAAACTATAAGATTGCAAGATAGTAGTAGAAAAATGCTTATCAAAATCCAAATGCCCACAGATTGCTTACTTGGGCTTATTGTTAACATAAATGAACTACGGGATCAGAGATGAAATGATAGAAGGTGTTGAAACTACAGGAACCTTGGAGGTGGGGGAAGTGATCACGCATTATTGGAATTCAACATTATGTAAGCACTAGCAATAGAACAAAGTCAAACTAGAGTCTTGGATTTTAAGAGAGCTAATTTCAATAAACTTAGAGAGAGTTTAGAAAGGATTCCATGGATGAGAATTCTCAAGGGGAAAACAACCCAAGAAGCTTGAGAAACTTTGAAAAGTAAGATTATAAAAGCCCAGTCTAGCACAATACCAGTGAAGAAGAAAAATAACAGGTCTCAAAAGAAACCAGCATGGCTGCATAAAGAACTCTCTGATAAATTGAAAGACAAAAAGGACAAGTATAAAAAGTGGAAAGAGGGACACATAACTAAGGAAGAATATCAGCAAATAGCTGAAGCCTGCAAAGATGAAGTGAGGAAATCTAAGGTTCAAAATGAAGTAAGGCTTGTGACAAAAGTCAAAAATAACAACAACAACAACAATAACAACAACAAAAGCTTCTTTCAACATGTAAAAAAATAAGAAAAAGTCAAGGAAATGATTGGTCCATTAAAGTGAGAAAGTGGCAAGAAGGTGCCAAGCAACAGGGAAAAAGCAGAACTGCTTAACTTGGGTTTTTTGCATCCATCTTTAAGCAAAAGGAAAAAAACAGAAAAACTTATCAAAAATAGTACCTTAAAAACAGATTAAGAATAAAAATTAAAATAGGCAAGAAAATGGTATGTGAGCACCTGTCTACCCTAGATAAGTTCAAATCACCAGGACCAGATGGATCATACCCCCAGGTTCTGAAGGAACTGGCAGATGTGCTCTTAGAACCACTGGACTATATCTTTCAAAGATCCTGGAGCACCAGGGAACTACCAGAAGATTGGAAAAAAGCTGATGTAATTACCATCTTCAAAAAAGGAAAAAAAATAGATCCAGGAAACTACAGACCTATCAGTCTGACCTCAATACCTGGAAAAGATAATCAAGCAACAAATCAGCGAGGCAAACAAAGTCATTACCAAAAGCCAATATGGGTTCATCAAAAACAGATCATGCCAGACAAATTTTATGGCATTCTTTGACAAAGTGACAAAATTAGTGGACCAGAGGAATACTGTGGATATAATTTACTTGGACTTCAGTAAGGCATTTTATAAAGTAGTCCACAACTTGATAACATAGAAAAATGTGGGTTTGACAGGATCAGCACCAGATGGATTCGTAACTAGCCAACCAACAGCATTCAATGTGTAGTCTTCAATGGAATTGCATCTACATGTAGAGGCCCAGTACCCTTCAACATCTTCATCAATGATTTGGATGAGAGAATAGATGGGGAAGTCATCGAAATTGCAGATGACATTAAGCTGGCAGGAATAGCCAACACTCCAGAAGATAGGCTTAAGATACAGAAGGATCTTGATAGACTTGAACATTCGGTGTTATATAACAAAATGAAATTCAATAGTGAAAAAAGTAAGGTTCTACATTTAGGCAAAAACTATTACTTTACAGTTATCAAGAAACTGCCTCATCATGTTTATTAAGTTACCAAACATGGAAATCAACTCAAAAGAAATTTCATTTTATTCCATATGCAGCATACTTATGCTATGCTTGATGCCCATAAATTTTTAAAATTTTTTGATTCAGTCACGGGTATTATTTCATTGATCATTTATTTGACTTAATATATGACCAAAGTCTTCTGGCAGTTTTCAGCTTAGATAACAATTGAAATAACATTAAACTTTAGCGAACAAGTCATAAATTGTTAATAGAGAATAAAAATGGCTAGACTATTTGATGATTTGATGTTTTATGACTTTATGGTTATTGCTTTTATTATTGTGAGCTGTCCAGAGTTGTGTTTAAGGCAGGGGTTCTCAACCTTGGCAACTTTAAGACTTGTGGACTTCAACTCCCAGCTTTGCTGGCTGAGGAATTCTGGGAGTTGAAGTCCACAAGTCTTAAAGTTGTCAAGGTTGAGAACCCCTGGTTTAAGGTAAGTGGCCATACAAATCTTTTAAATAAATAAACGTAGCTTCTGCTTGTGATGCATCTAGTCTGGCATAGAACATCTGCCTGTTCCATTATTACAGGCTCTTACTGAGTATTCCAAGATAAGATTAACCGTAAAAATATAAGTCTTCTAATAGTTTAAACTTTAGACTGTTTAAAAACTGGACAATTATCAAAAGAACATTAATTAACACTATGTATGAGTTAAGAGAATTTGCATAGAATTGCTGTATATAGCACATTAATTAATTACATAATGGTACTCTCAGTGTCTACCTCACATTGCAACGTGTATGCCAAACTGGCTACATATGCAGTAGTATCAAAAGTATGCTATCATCATGTCAATGTGTAAGAAATTCTATGAACTGGAATAGCCATAGCAACAAACCAGCCAATGAGAACTGTTTTTTATTGAGACACAATATTGGCTGTGTGAGGCATGTGATCCAGCCTAGGTCTGGGCGTGCCTCAGTCTTCTCTGTGTTGTTTTTCTGATCTCCAAGTTAAAAGCTGCTGATTTCCCCAGAGCTGAGTGAAACTGTATGTATCATGTTTATATATATTTTATAGATGAAGTTTTTCTAAACTATGCCTCCTGCTCCTTTTCAATGTGCTTATTTTTTGGGCTTACTTTTGCACTGGAAAGCTGTAAAACTCTAACGCATCATTTGCTTATCAACTATATCAACTAATCATTTGTGTAATCATTTGCATATTAATTGCATCTACATAAATCTCTTTCTTCAGTAGAGAAGAAGAATGACAATCATTTTTTTAAAATTAAAAAAACAACACTATTTTGATATATTTAAATAGCCCTAATAATTATTTGATGAAAAATATGACTAGAAGTTTCTGAGCACTTGAAGGAATTCACATCAAATTATACAAAATTGTATATTTCAAACTAGAGCATTTCCATGTTCTTATGTGTATAAAACAAAACAATACAAAACCCTGTAAAATGTTATGTTTACATCAAGGCTCACTTTGACATCCTTCCCCCCTTTTTTTACGAAATAGAATGCAACCAAGTAGAAGAATCACATACAGTATATTTACGTAGACCTGCCAGCTTTAAGCCAGCTATTGTAGACATGCTGGGGGGGGGGGGAGAAATGAAAGATTTAGAATTTGACTCACACAAAAAAATAAAAATCTTAAATTTTTCCCTTAAAAAATGGAAAAGATTTTAGAACATTAGGGGATACGTAGTGTGAAATCACATTTCTAGAACGATGTTCTTTCCATAGTCTAAATTAATGCCTAAAGACACTCTTCTGTGATCTCTTATTATTTATGTTGATTGATTGACTATATGCATGTGATACTAACAGAAACCTTTTCTTCCAGGAGACAGTTGGCTTTGCAGCCATTGAGAACAATACTAATTTCTTTCCGAGCTTGAAATATAGCACTTCACGATTAACCATTTCCCTGAGGATATCAGTAGAAAGATTTTAGTACTGGGCAGACTTTTTAGATAGTAACTTTTATGGGTACAGCTGCAAAATTTGTGACTGATACAATTTATAGTTGTTGAGTAGCATTAGATTCAGATATGCATATAACTTTTTTATAGCAGTGTGAAATGAGCTGTTCTTTATAGAACAGCAAGAATGGCTGCCAGTGCTTAAGAAAATTCTAATATTAACTATCCCTACAGTCCAGAAAACAATCCATATTTACTGGAGAAGTTTTGCCAATTTACTCTGCTAATCATTGCCGAATGTAGGGGGCAATGCTCACCTATATTTCAAGGCCATTGAGCTAGTGCTGTCTGAAGACATTTCTAAGGTCATGTGACTTACCTAAGTGGTACCTATTTATCTACTTGCATTTGAATGGGTTGGCAGAAACTGAGGCAAGGATGGGAACTCAGCCCATCCCATGCTTTGGTCTCAAACCTGGGCTGCCGGCTTTTCCAGCTGACAAGCTCAAGATCTTAACTGCTGAGCCACTGTGCTGTCCCATTTATTGGATGGTAAAACTGAAAACCAAACAGAAATTTCACATAAATGAAAGTCAAGTAATATTTGTCCCAAGCTCATGTCAAAACAATAGACTGAGAATTAAATGTCGATCACTGAAATCTACAAGGTGGTTTACCACATCAACTGTTGCAATTATAGGGTTATTTTCAGCTTTTAACATTTTGGGGAGATTTCTATTTGTTTTTCAATGTCTAAACTAAATGCTATTACAGATATCCTGTGGGGAAATGTCTGTGTTCCTGGTGTATGCATAGTCTCCTCCTCTTCTGTAATTTCTCATGACAAGTAATAAAAATCAGGGGTATACTAGGTTTTCTGACACTATAATCTGTAGCTTTAATTTGTCAAAGTGAATGCTGATACCAGCTCAGAGTGAAAAGAAGAGAAGAAATCTATTATGTATTGATTTAAGTCTTTCTTAACAATTTATTACAATCCTTATTAACTTGACAAAATAAACTTCGAACAAATCAGGTGATTTCCAACAGGACCCAAAACAGCCCAATCAGATAATGTCAAATTGCATATTAGGAAGCTGTCTATAAACAGTAACAGTTAGAATTATTGTTGCACCTCAGGGGAGAAAAAAAAATCTTCCCTTATCCACCTTTCTCCCTCCCTTGCATCAATTCAGCATAAAGAATTGTTCCAGTTTTAGAATAAATAAAGTCAGTAATTAAAAGCCATTCCCTCATTCTTGCAGAGAACATGTGTTTACTTTGTGAGAGCTGATTTGGGCATGAAAGTTCACAGGGAAGGTCTTAAAAGGGAAGATGTATCCTTCAGGAAAAGGACAAAATTTAAAAGGTGGACTTCTTGCTTGCAGAAATTTCATTATTCAGCCCTGAACTACAGATATTTTTTTTCTATTAAAAACAAAAAGTCTGAATTTTAAAACAAAAACTGCAAGACAATTCTTAACAGAGTTTAGCAGTCTACAACTTTTTAAAAGATGGATAGGAGCTTTTAAAAACATGGATAGGAACACAGAAAACAATATACAAAAGCAATAGCATTAACTGGACAAGTCCATTAAAGGCTATTAGCTCTGAAACTTTTATGTTACACTTGAACTTGAGAGAGCATGTTTCCAAACATTAGTTGCAGGAGAACAACGGCAGACTGCTAAGTCTCCATCTCTGGCTTCAGAGTAGTGCCTCAAAAGCATCTGCTTACTTGGCCACTGCAAGAGACATGATGCTGAATTAAGATGGGCCTTAAGCTTATCCAGAAGTTCTATTCTCATGATCTTATGCTGTGTATAAACTAAGTGAAGGAAGGATGCTCATTTCAAACTTAATAATTAATATCCAAGGAGCCAAAAATAATACATAGAAAATGAGGGGGAACTTTTATTGGAAGTAAAAATTCCAGCTTCTGAAACAGATATGAAACTTTGGGAATATTACAGAAGTCATCTGAACAACATAATAACTTAGGTGCTTCCCTTCTCAAAGTAGAAAGCGGAAGCAGCAGTAAATGAGAAGGATGACAAACTGACAATGGAAAGAAGTACATCTAGCTGAATATCAGTTTCCTGAAAATTGGTCTTTATTTTGTTTCTGGAACTGCACAAATGCTAAAAAAAAAAATAATAATCCACAAAGACACCCAAGCTATTACAGTTACCTTTAACCAAATGCTATTGCCAGCAGGACGATAGTTCAGCACATACCACAGGCACTCATGCAAATGGAGCATCAATTTTATTTTCACTATTAATATTTTATGTAAGAACCATAATTCTTTTCTTCACTGTAGGCCTCGGTAATATGTGTATTATCTTCAAATACAGTAGGTATGTTATGGCCAATAGGAGCTCCCTGAGTAAGTGTTAATCTCGGAGCAAGTGTCAAAACATGGCCACACTATTGGATTACAAAAGCATCTTAGAGTGAAACGTTAAGGCAATAAGAGTCTGTCTACCGGATACGGCCCATTTAACATTAAAGGAAGGTTTGCTTTCAGCAGCTGCTGCTTCATGGCATTGTGTGCTGAGCATTATCTAGGCTACCAAGGACAGGAGTGACTTCATGTAGCAACAGGTAGAATCTCTTCTTCTAAAACAGTGGTTCTCAACCTTTTTAATGCCGCGACCCCCAACCGGTCGTAAGTCGAGGACTACCCAACCAGTCGTAAGTCGAGGACCCCCAATCGGTCATAAGTCGAGGATTATTTCCCTGCCCGGGAGCGCCATGCATGCATGGTGCTGCCCCCTGCGCCGGCCGAGGCGTAGCTGGCAAGGGGCAGCGACGGCGCAGGGCAACCACTGGCTGGGCCACCAGCTGGCCCAGCCCAAGGGAGGTAAGGCATCTGCCGGCCCCACGCGTGCCAGCAACCCTCCCTGCACCCGCTAGCCTCCCACCTCCCACCCCTGGCCCTCTTTTACTTACATTTTTAGTAGTTGCTCAGCAGGGAGGGGTGGAAACTTCCAGACAGCTCGCCTTCGCTGCAGACAACTTGCAGCACCGTTTTCAGACTGGGACTTTTGGCGGGCTCAGCAGGGCAGAGACAGCCTGGACAATTCCTATTGGCTTTTGAAAGCCAATAGAATTAGACTCTATTCAAGAGAGTTTATTCTATTGGCTTTCAAAAGCCAATAGAATAAGAGGGAGTAGCACAGCTAAGGAAAAGGGGGGGAAATGGCAGATTGCGTTGTTTGGCAACCCCCATGAAATGGTCGTTCGACCCCAAATGGGGTCGCGACCCACAGGTTGAGAACCGCTGTTCTAAAAGAACACGAGTTGACTAGATGTGAACAACTGAATACAAGTAGTCCTTGACTTACAACAGTTCATTTAGTGACTATTCAAAGTTCCAATGGCACTGAAAAAAAATGACTTTTGATCATTTTTCACCTTTACGACCATTGCAGCATCCCCATGCTCATGTGATCAAAATTCAGATGCTTGGCAACTGACTCATATTTATGATGGTTGCAGAATCCCCAGGGTCACGTGATCACCTTTTGTGACCTTCTGACAGGCACAGTCAATGGGGAAGCCAGATTCACTTAACGACTGTGTTACCAACTTAACAAGTGCAACGATTCACTTAACGACTGTGGCAAGAAAGGTCGTAAAACGGGGCAAAATTCACTCTAACAAATGTCTCGCTTAGCAAAAAGAAATTTTGGGCTCAACTGTGGTCATAAGTCACAGGCTAAAACCACAAAGTCTATCTTGAATTGCACTTAACTCCAGTTTTCCAAAGCAGTAGAAGAAGGTGGAAAATGGTACTGACTCAAATGATTCCTCCTTGCTGTGCAGTAGATGGCAGCTGTTTTTGTAATCAACTGAGCTGTGCAAAGCATCCAAAGAAGATACTTTGCAATGCACTTCCACACAAATGAAGCACTTTTATTTGACCCAAAGATGTTTTTTCACGAGGCAACTGGACTTCCTCGTTTTTCTTTTACTTTGAAGACGTTTCGCTTCTCCTGAAGAAACTTCTTGGATGAGAAGCGAAACGTCTTCAAAGAAAAAGAAAAAAAAAGAAAGTCCATTTGCCTCGTGAAAAAAGCATCTTTGGGAACAACTATGACCAGGATGACTATGACTCTCCATAGACACTTTTACTTGAATGCTATAGTAGTCGTTGTCTGCAAATCCACTCTTTGTGTCTGTCTGAGAGGAAAATGAAACGAAATGGCTGCCCATACATGCAAATATAACCAAGTTCAATCTTCAAAGCAGCTGCATGACTTTTGCAAAAGATGTAAAACTATGCTATATATGTTTACTGGTGCTTAAGTCAGAAGGCATCAATGTATAGGAAAGATGTTTTATGTCTCCATCTTGGACATTTGGTAAAAGGAGAGCTATATAAATTGGTTTTCTTAATACAACAAAATGAATGAAACAAAGGAAAATTTCCATTTTCTTTCTATAATCCACAGGATCCTCTGAATCAGGAATGGACAATCTAGGGTTCTTTAATACGAGTAGACATCACTTAACAAGTGCCCTGTTTTGCAACTGTTTGACAGTGCTGGCTGAAAAATTAACTTTATGATTGGTTCTCACATTTATGACTTTCATAGTATCCCTGCAGCCACATGACCAACATTTATTTATTTATTTATTTATTTATTTTATTTGGGTTTGTATGCCGCTCCTCTCCAGGGGACTCGGAGCGGCTAACAACATATACATAACAAAAAATACAATATAAAAAACCCAAACAGAATATCTAAAAACCAATAAACACACATTCAATACATCAATCAACCACAATCATCCCCAGGCTTGCTGGCAAAGATGAGCATTTAGGTTTTTCCGGAAGGCCGGGAGAGTTGGAGAAATGCGAACTTCAGGAGGCAGTTGGTTCCAGAGGGTGGGCGCCACAACAGAGAAAGCCCTCCCCCTAGGGCCCGCCAGACGACATTGTTTCGCTGACGGGACCCGGAGGAGGCCAACCCTGTGCGCTCTCACCGGTCGTAGAGAAGTATGTGGCAGAAGGCAGTCCCGTAAGTATCCTGGTCCCATGCCATGAAGGGCTTTATAGGTAATAATCAACACCTTTATAGGTAATAACCAACACTTCCCAACCAGCTTCCCACAATCAAAGTCAATGGAGAAACCAGCAGTAAAATTACAATTATGGTCACATGATAGCTCATTTAACTATGTACCTAATGATCAAATGGGAAGTGACATTGTAAGTCCATCATGATCATATGATGTTTCTCTTGGTGATTGTGTAAGCGAGGACCCCCTGTATTGAGTTCTTGATTCCCACTGTCCAATATTGATAATGGTCAGGGAAGAAGGCCAATGCAGTTGAATAATATTAAGAAGGTCACCCATATAATCCAATCTAGCATTCCATAAACATTTATAAACATGATACAGGTAGTCCTCAACTTACAACAGTTCATTTAGTGACCATTCAAAGGTACTGAGAAAAGGGACTCATGACTGTTTTTCATAGTTACAACCTTTGCAGCAGCCCCATTATCATGTGACCAAAATTCAAAGGCTTGGCAACAGATTCGTGCTTGTGACCTTTCTAGTATCCCAAGGTCATGTGATCCCCCTTTGCAACCTTCTGACAAGCAAAATCAATGAGGAACCCAGATTCACTTAACAACCAGGTAACTAACTTATCAGCTTCAGTGATTCACTTAACAACTGTGGTGAGAAATGTTATAAAATGGGGCAAAATTCAATTAACAAATGTCTCACTTAGCAATAGTAATTTTGGGCTCAATTGTGGCCATAGGTCGAGGACTCCTGCACAGTTGTCCCTCAAGCTGGTGTATTTCAGATGTGTTTGGCTCAGATGCTACAGTCAATGCCTGATTTAGGCAGGTGGATCACACCAGGGCACTGACCATAATTCTCATTCAGCAGTGTCAAAGTTTGGCTACTCAGGAACTATGGCATTTGGGAACTGAAGCAAGGGTGACAAATATACCAGAGCTGATACGAATTTGATTACTGATGTTATAGGTTTATAATTCTATGATTGTTATAACTATGTTGAATTTATGTGAAAACATTGATTATATAATTTTGATAACTGCTAATTTATTATATGCGGCACGGACCCTTAAGCTGCTTAGAGTCCTTCATTTTAGGGGGACACTAGAATACCATGAGCTGATCTCCCTTATGTTTTACCAGCTTGGGAAGGGAAGGATGACTGACCATTATGCAAGGGAATTTCCGAAACAGCTTTACAACTAAACATGATCTAACGTTTATTGAATTCCAGCAGGTGCCGATTGCAAAGCAAACATTTCCAGCCTGGGTAATTTTAATTTCAAATTGTCACTGTGAATCTGAAACCTTCAATTAAAGTATTAGATGCACTCCTTCTTCAGGCTGTTTTCCATCTCCCCAGCAATCCAAACAAATCTGCCCCAAGGCTCATCTTGGCAAAGACATTTCCCTCCAATACTTCAAGGTAAGTCAGTCAAACAGCCAGAGATATTTCAGCTCAGATGCAAGAGTTAATGCACGCCTTAGGCAGATGAAGTGCACTGAAGCATTCAAGAGTGAAAAGAAGCATGAAGGTGATAAATTACCACAAGTGACACCTAATGCAAGTCAAAGTATCAGAATAGCCTTCTTGATTGTACATTGCCACTTCTTCAGAAAATATCATTCCTGTTTACAGTTTGGGGAATTTCTTTCATAGATTGGTTCACCATCTTTCTTTATTGTAAAGATATTGTATAGTAACTTTGCTTTACATATATAGAGACAATGACCAACTGTTTTTAATTTTCAGCTTCTATTTTTTTAACGCTACAGTCTCATAAATGAATCTGAATACTAGATCACTAGTTAGCCTTGAATCAATTGCTCCCATATGATATATGTGGAGGCTTGTGCCCAAGTGATGTGTGGTCTACTTCTCTGCACCACTATAAGGAAATAGAAACTCATAGGAGTTTAACAGCTGGATCAGACAGCAAAATGTTGTGCACTATGAAAGCAAAGAAAATAATTTAATTTGCCTTTTGTATAACTAACACGGGCAGGTGGAAAGTGCTTGTAGGATTTTTTTCCTTTGTTCTAGATATTTGTATTTCGGATTAACATGGGAGCAGGGTATCATTTGTTGTTCTGCCCCTCCCCCCAAAAAAAATATTGGAGAGGGGCTACTCACTAAACAGCAATAAACTGAAAAAGGAATGACTGAGTGCCAGGCCAGCTTTATGCATATGAGCTTAATTTTTTTGCTGAACTTGTAGCAGTGAAATAAGCACACTTTCCAAACCCACAGCTTTAAAGTACGACTTTGTATTCAGAAGTGGTGATGTAGTAAGG
Organism: Bothrops alternatus; assembly: GCA_034064705.1. Lineage (NCBI taxonomy): Eukaryota > Metazoa > Chordata > Lepidosauria > Squamata > Viperidae > Bothrops > Bothrops alternatus. Next base: position 15,913,823 of record JARGCV010000009.1, read on the forward strand.
ACATTGCTTGGCTTCTCACTTACTATAACTCTTCTTCCAGTCCCTGCAAGATTAGGTGATTGTGACTGTAAACATGTGCTTGACGTTTTGTAGGATGGTGAAGTAGTATTTTATCTTCACAATACCTTGTTAGGTGGGTTCAAAAAACCGGAAGTGAATGACCTCCATAGATTAGGAGCCATGGTGGCGCAGTGGTTAGAATGCAGTATTGCAGGCTAGTTCTGCCCGCAGCCAAGAGTTCGATCCTGACCAGCTCAAGGTTAATTCACCTTTCCATCCTTCTGAAGTGGGTAAAATGAGGACCCAGATTGTTGGGGGCAATATGCTGACATTTGTAAACCACTCAGAAAGTGCTGTAAAGCACTGTGAAGATGTATATAAGTCTAAGTGTTATTATTTTTGCTATTAACCTGGAAAACAACATGAACGTGCCTAAAGAATCAATAGGAGTCAATCTTAACTCAAGGACTTCTTAATTTTATTTTCCAGTGCTTAGTGGGTTGGTATAATGATTCCCCCATTCCAATTTTAAAGAGGAAATAACAGCCCAATTCAATGTTTCAATATTTGTGTGTTTGCATAAATAAATGCTCTCACTGCTGCAACAGCATCCTGTTTTGTGGCTTTGTGGTTGCCTCTTCGAAACTACACACCAGAGACAGGCAAGCAAGTCTGCAGCAGCCTGTAGCTTCCACATCTCCCTCTCCAAGAAAATAAGCTCCTCTCCCTCCCCTTTCTCTCTCTCTCTCCCCCCACCCAATAAAATGAACACTTCATTCCCATGTAAAGAGTTTCGATGCTATATAGCCAGCGCATGAGTTTGTGTTCTCCTGGCTGCTAACTCTGGCTTGGCTAATGCCTCAATGTTACTTTAATTTCTCACCAGAGCACATGAAAAACAAAATGGGCTGCTGGGAACCTATTAGGGAGTATTTTACTTAATTTACTTCCTTTGATTTCAGGAAAAATGTTTTCTGTCTCAGAATCTTTCCTCTGCAACTGTTAACATTTTATTCACCCAGCCCTGAAGCATCACAACACAAAACTGTTATAAATATTGGCTGTACCTACTGCCAATCTCTCTCTTGCATCTGTTCTGAGTCACTGCTAAATGGAGTTGTCCTGATTTATCAAAGTTTATTTCCTTAGAGAGAATGTGATTAGCTCTCTCCTCTGGCTTCCTCAACACCCCCTTTAGTATCTCCCCAGCCAATGGGGAAAACATCCACCAATCAGGGCTTCTCTCAGCTGGTATATTTGCCTCTCTTGTGTTAGACAAAAATTAATATATGAGAGAGCCCCAGGATGGAAATAACCCCAGAGAGAAAGAGGGAGAGAGGCCTTATTATGATTGTGTAATTACTTAGGTCCCATAGAGAGGGGAGATTGAAATTAGCTGCTGGACCAGAGTTCTTCCATTATGGAGCAGGAGAGGGATTGAAACGAAAAAATAAGCAACAAAAGCAAGTTCAGGGTCATATTATCTGGATTCCACAATTTCTGCGTCTGAGAAAGAAGATATGCTTTAGAACAGGGGTGTCCAACCTTGACAACGTTAAGACTTGTGGACTTCAATTCCCAGAATTCCCCCCCAGAATTCAGGGAGTTGGTCCACAAGTCTTAAAGTTGCCAAGGTTGGGCACCCCTGCTTTTAGAATAAGTGGGATCAGCACACATGTATGCCTTTCACATTTCCAAATGCAGGAAAAATCTGCTCTCATCTATCTGATTGGTATCAAACGGAGGTGGAATGGAAGTAGATTGAGATAATGGGACAAAATGGTAATGGGGCAAATAAATTTAATGAATAAATAAATAAAAATAAAAGGAACCCAGCTAGTGCTGGGAGAAAATTATATAGAGACTGGCTAGTGACCAGAGGAGGCATACGATATCTTCCGCTATTCCCAAAACACACCACAATAGATCAGCTGATCTTGGCTCAGAGTTAACGAACGATAAATAATTTATTCCTTGGAAGTTGTGGCAGATTGTGCCATCTTAAGGAGGAAAGTACTACTTGAAATGGTTAGATAGTGTCATCAATACAGTGGGCATGAGTTTGGGCAGATCCTTGGAGACAGTGGAAGACAGCGGGGTCTGGTGTGCTGTGGTTTATGAGGTTGCAAACAGTTGGACACAACTTAGTGACTGAACAATAACTCCTACTTGAAAACAAGTTTATCTGATGTCACCTTCAGGCTGGGAATGAGTTGAGAACATGATCTTGTAGCCAATGAAAAGGACTGTGTCTCATATGTCCTTATCAAATCCATAACAGGAGCAACTATTCTGTGCCTCCTCAGAAAATACTCCTGGAACTTTAGACCATTCCATTTCACAGATCTGAATTTTTCATCCTGGTAAGAGGGAGCCACTTCTGGCTTCCTTTCTTAGCTTGATTAGATTTCCTTTTAGCGCCTTCCGGGACGTTTGCCAAGGAGCTGAGAGATTGCTCTGGGAAAACATCCAAGAATATTGGGTCTTCCTCTGTAACTTCCTTAGAAGAATCTGTCAGCGATAGGGCACAGTCTCACTGTTGTTGGAATGTTCTTCTTCTCCCTTGCTGGGCTGCTTCAGGAATGGACTCAGGAACACTTCCACTGTCAGCCTGTGGGAAGTTGGGTATATCTCTTTTCCCTGTTCATTTAGAGGTGCAATCACAGCAGGTTCTTCTGTGGCTGCCTCTCTGAAGCAGTTTCTCAAGGTCCAACTTCTTAAGGTCTTTCTTAACTGGGAGATTGCATTCCAGATATGGTTAGCAAGATTCTTATTCAGTAACATGATAAAGCACTCCACTGGAAAGATAACTAAAAATGAATCCCTTTGCCCTTTGATCCTCCAGGTGTACATTACAGGACATAAGTGTTGCTTCTTTAAAGGGGAAGGATAAAATCTGGAGACAAAAGGACAGGTACGTCTCACTAGGCTCCCACTGAACATCTATCTGTTTATGCTGTGAGCCGCCCTGAGTTCCCGGAATAGGGCGGCATAGAAATTTAATTAATAATAATAATAATAATAATAATAATAATAATAATAATAATAATAATAATAATAATAATCTACTGCGACATTAGAGTAGAATAGTTAGAAAAGTCAAATACTAAATTCTGGCAGAATGAAAATTAGCTTTTGAATCCATTCAGGGTTTCCTGAACTGATTTGGTTAAACCTGCCTTTAATTTTGCTGCAGTCTGCCTTACGTAGAGCCCTGCTTCTCCACCTTTGAAGTATTGGAGAAGAGATTGATCTGCAGGCTTGTCAAGTACTTGTTGAGATTTTGCAAAAAAAAAAAAAAAAAGCACATTAATAAGGTCCCCAAAGAAAGTTCCCATTAAACAGTGAAAACCTCGCTTTAAAAAAGCACTTTCTGTATTTTCATTTTGTTCACCTTTAGAGGCTTGAAGTGAAGGCTGAGAACCAGCAGGGAGGGCAAGTTGCCTTTACAACAGCTTCTAGGGCAGGGGTTCTCAACCTTGGCAACTTTAAGACTTGTGGACTTCAATTCCCAGAATTCCTCAGCCAGCAAGTCTTAAAGTTGCCAAGGTTGAGAACCCCTGTTCTAGGGTTTAAAAGCACTCTGCTTGAAGCCTCTTGAAACTTCACCGAAGTTTGAGGTATTAGAACGGTTCTCCCCTCTCTACCACTCGTAACCCTCACAACTGCTCTGTAAAGGCATATTATCCCTGCAAGAAATAAATAGGTTTGGATCAGAAGGAACCTGATAACAAGTAACTAATAGGAACCATGTTCCCCATTTCTGACCTATAAGAGTGCCGTCAAAGACCCTGGAAACTGGGACTTCCATAGGACGGATCGCTGGAGGAACCTTCCCCATTTCTGTTCTCTTCCTTACTGCCCCTCTCCCAGGTTTTTCCGCATAAGACGAAGGACCCCCCCCACACACACACACACCGCGACCATCTGCTTGTTTTTCCACTCCCACAAAGCAGTTCAATAGACTTCTGGAAACGGGTCATGAAGGCGCTCCCAAGCTGAAGTCCGAAGTCTTTGCATGAATTAAAGTTCAGCCGTCTGGAAGGATGTATTTGTCCCAAGAAAAGGACGGCGACCATTTAAAAATCTTCCCAACGTGTAAATTTGCCCTGAAGTGATAAACAAAACAAAACAAAACAAAACAAAACGCGGAACTTTTCCGCTCGGCAAAGCGAGACTCAAATTCTCTTCCTAGGTAGAGCAAACGGCTTTCCATCTTTCCGAAGGGGCGTTCAAAATAGTTACCAAGCAGCGGGCGGGCACACAATCCTTTGGCAAATAAACCCCAGTGGATCAGCTGCGAGCTACTTGTGACTTTTTTAGAGCAGGAGGATCTTTAGGAATATGCTTTCGCCCCGAAAACGGGCGGAGTGAGGAAAAGTGCTCCGACGCAGGAGACCCACGCCAGGTATCCCGAAGGTCAACTTTGCTATAGGATTTACTTCTGAATAAAATCTGTTCTGCTTCAAATCTACGAATCCATTTAACTGCATTTACATCAGCAGGGGTGCCTTCTAAATATCGGGCTTTCTGGTGCTGTAGAACTGCAACTTAGCCCACCGCTGACGGTGAGACACTTCGAAGTCCCATACAGACTTTTGCGAAAATCATACTGATGTGTACTTGCAGTTTGTGGAGGTTAATTCAGGCAAGAGCTCAAGTTGTAAAATTCTGGTATTTCAGGATCAAAGTAATGGGATTTACTTTAAGACAATTTCTGTCCTGACTAGTATGTATTAATAATTGGCTAATCCCCAGCAGAAGAATTTCATCTTTAGTTAGCTTTCATATGCCTAATATTGAATTGCTGTTTTGTCCTGCAAATAGACAAACATAAATAAATCCTATTTTTTAAAATAAATAAATAATAAGTTGATTTAAATCCAGATTTGATGCCTTTTCTTTTCCATTTATGATTTATGCACATTTTAAGCCTCTTGGCAAACCCTGATACTTTTTATGGCTTTCAAATGAGTAGAATCAATCATTTTTTTTCTTTCTGAATACTTATTTAAATTCTACCACAAATAACCTCCCCAAAATATTGTATAAAAAAGCAAAGCCCATAAATTATTTGCCTACAGGCCATTTGGATATGAACAGTGAATAGCGTGTTGATGGAGATGTACCTGGGATAGTTCTTTAAATACTTGCTTAAAGAAAGGTCAAGCAGCACCTTATAAACTTGGCAGAAGAAAGTATTTACAGTTACATTGTTGAATCTTCTTTCCCATGCTCTGATCATTTCCATTAATGGCTTCATTTCTTAGTATCAAAGCTATTGTCTTAAAGATGCACCCAAAGTATCTATTTATTTGTAATCCCAGGTATATAACAATTGACTGTTTATTCAGTGGAAAAATAGCCAATGCTATTTTATGTTTTTTTTAGAAGTTGGCAGAATAAGAATGATTATAACTGAAGTTTAAGCTTAAAACTTTCATTTTCATTTTGCAAGATCCAATTTTGGCCATGAACAAGATTCTGGGTTTTAAACACTTTAAATTTCAGTTGAATTGAAGTCCTGAAACAAAATATTCCAAAATAATAAGAAATGTAGCAAATATAAAATTGAGACAAATTAAATTAGGACATTTTATTTTGTTCATTTTATGGTCAGCAACATTATACATTTAAAATCTAAAAAATGTCTCCAAAATTTCTCAAAATATACCTACTTTCTTAAGCTTGATGTCTACATCTGTAATATACAATTTCCAAAATATTTCTGTTATTGATTAGTGCACTTTTTAAAAAAAACTGAGGAGTTTAGTCCATAAGGCACAATATTGAGCTTATTAAAAAAAGCTACTAAATGATTGGATGCTGGAACATTAAATGAAATTATGAGGATTTTTGCATAGTTCCTTGAAAAAGTCTGAAGTAAATCGGATGCATTTTCAAATATATGTTAAGGATTAGATGGTTGTTGTTTTTAAAGATGGTGATGTGTGTGTAACAGAAAATGAATGGATTGTTAAGAAATATTTACCATTCTCACAAGTTGATAAATTACATTTAATTTCCAGAAAAGTAGCTGTTATAAGACATAGAAAGTTAGTGATCTATGAAGCAAACACAAAATATTTGGTATGTGATAAAAATCAGAATTAGTGGCATCTCTTGCCACTAATTAACGGATAATATATTCTGATTGGAGATTATTCTGTGGGAACTCTAAGAACTGTGCCATCAAACTGTTTTTCGATGGATAGAATTCTGTAGATTAGGGCTCCGTATTTCATCCTTTGAATGACCCTTCATACTTCAGCTTGTAAAATATAAGGGGCCTAAACTGAGTTTATGCCTTAGTCAAAAGTAGGTCTAAGTATACTCCCTTCAGCATTTGCTGCTATTACTTTTTGTTTTAACGGACAGGTGAAAATAAAAGACAGCAGGATGAACACAGGAGAAGAAAGAAAAAATAATAGAGATGATGCAAAAAAAAAAAAAACCAAATGGAAGGGAACAGGATAAACTACTCAAGATAAAACCATTAAAAGTGGATCTCATATCAGATTTAAAGAGGTCAAGACAGAAATGTCCAGGTTCAAATTATCCTATTCTGGACACATTATATGAAGACCTAACTCTCTGGGGAAGACAAAGAGAAGTCTAGGATGACCAGCAGTAAAGTGGATGGACACAATTACTTTGGTAATGAGTGCATCATTTGAAGGCCTTAAAAACCCTGTTAGGAACAGATTTCTATGGAGAAAAATCTGTATGGCCACTAAGAGGCAACACTGATTTGATGGCATTTAATCAACCAAATGGGACTGTAAATGCTGAAGGCTGCCTACATAAGGCAACCTGACTAGATGCTGAACCACAGTTGCTTAATGTGGAACACCAGCTTTTCAGCATCACTTTAAACTTCTGTCCCTTCTCTGCTATAAATCAGATTGTTCACACTAAAAGTACTCAGGACAGGACTGTTGAGCCAGCTCGACTGCCCACCAACACCTGCATAGTAATTCATCCTGGAGTGGGACTGGGAACTGAGTTCAAATGCTGAAGCTGGGTTGCCATTTGAAGGAGAGCAGGAGTTCAAATTGGGCCCATTCTGCCTCCCAGGTGTGAATTCGGATACTGGCCCACCAGAAAGCTGTCTGGGGAAACCATTCCGGCCATGGGCCACAACGTTCATTGTTGAGACAAATGTGGAGAAACAATGGCTAGAGTCCAAGCTGTGGGATTTGCAGTCATTCCTAGATCCCAGAGAGCACTGCAGCTCACCAGAGCCCAAGCTGCGAGGTTCAGGGCTTGGCTGAATAAGACAACTGTTACTTTTCTCGTCCACTTTGTTATTGGCTCCAGGCCCACCAGCTGCATCAGATCGTCTTTTCCTCTTCCTTCTGAAGTTGCCATTATCAAACATCTTCTCACAGTTGGGATCCAGGGTCCAATAATTCCCTTTGCCTATGAATCAATGGAGAACATGTGGGTTTAACAGGGGTACACAAATACTCTAAAAACTGAGATACTGAAATGATCAGAACAAATGATTCTAAAATGGGTAAAGTAATTGGAGGACACGAGGCAAAGGAAGTGGAGCAGACACTACCTAACATTGTCTTAAGAATTCATGACAGAGCTGACATTCAACTCCAGGACTTCCTGATTTATCGGAGTTTTAGTCATGGCAGTACACTTGGGCCATTTTCTCACTTGTGATTTATACTGTCACCCAGCATGACTGTGGTGACAAATCACTAATGGAGACAGATTTTCTATCACAGTAGCAATGGATCAGTGACATTATAAGCTGAGATGACCACTCAAAGTGACCCTTTGATTGTATAATTCACATTAGTGGCATAAGGTAAACTTAACACGCCCTTGGAGGATCCATCAGTTGTTGCGAGGAGTTTGGAGAAACAGCAAGGCAGAAATGGAGCAATATTTTCTAGCCCACAGTAACTTGAAAGAAAACACCATTTATTAAAATAGGCTTAGGTGAACAGGCATTAAGATTGCCCTGCAAGCAGGCAAGTTACATTCCCCATGTTTAGAATATACTGCTTAAAGTGGCGTATATATTCATTGTATCAGTTTTGGATATCCCTTACATTCACAACATTGCCATATGTTGACACAAATCAGGTAAGAGCTTCAAAGGTATGTTAGAAGATGCACTATTATTTTTACTCTGCTGTAAAAAAAATTTATAGGCCCTTTCTCCAAAGTTGGGGGGTTCTCCTGGTCTCACGACTCCTGCTCGAAGAGGAGGTTGCAGTTGCGACCAGGAGAGCCTTTGCGCGACTTCGGATTGTGCCGCAGTTGCGGCCTTTCCCGGATAAAGAGTCCCTGCACTCAAGTCATTCAGGCTCTACTACTACTACTACTACTACTACTACTACTACTACTACTACTACTAATAATAATAATAATAATAATAATAATAATAATAATAATTTTCCGATTTCTAGTCATCTCAAGGTGGAACTATTGCAATGTTCTCTACATGGGGCTACTCTTGAACAGCATTCCGAAGCTGTTGAGATGCGACAGGTCTTCAAGGAAAAGCAACATCCAGTTGCCCTTTGAAAAAGCACCTTTGGGACTCCCACAACCCAGATGGCTGAGTATCTCCATAGACATGTAGATGTCCAGACTTATTTCCAAGGAAACAAGCTCCTGGGCTGCCGCCCAGCCGGCCCTTAGGTTTCCTCTGACAAGCGTGAAAAGGACAGTTAATCAAATCTCCGTTCCCACGTGACTTCCCTGCCTCTCAGAGGGAGAACGAGGAGAAGCGCGGGAACGAGTTCCAGCGGGCGCCGCCTGATTCACCGCGCCTGCGGACGCGGCTCGAAGAGCCTTCCCTACCTGGGTCGTCCTCCAGCCTCGGCACCTTCTTGAAGCAGTCGTTGAGGGAGAGGTTGTGGCGGATGGAGTTCTGCCAGCCGGCTTTGCTCTTCTTGTAGAAAGGGAAGTTGCCGGCCACGTACTGATAAATCTGGCTCAAGGTGAGCCTCTTGGCCGGCGCGCTCTGGATGGCCATGGCGATCAGCGCCGAGTACGAGTAGGGCGGCCGCACCAGCTTGAGGAAGTCCTGCTGGCCGGCCAGGGACAGCCAGCTGAGCTCGGGGGCCGCCGCCTGGGCGGCTAGCAGCTGCCTGGCACCCGTCCCATAAGCCGCCGAGGGCACGAAGGGGCCGGACGCACCGCTGGGAGCGGCCAAGTAGGGGCTGTGCGCCACGGGCGCACCGTTGAGCCACAGATAAGGGCCGCCGCCGCCGCCGCTCGAGTCGCCCAGGCCGTGGCCGCCGTGGGGCGGGACTTTCGGCGCCTGCGAGGTCGGGAAGAGGCTCCGGTTATTGTCGCAGAAAGAGGCTGCCGCGTCCAAGAGATCGCGAGCGCTGAGGGGCTGCTGGCCCTCCGGTGGGTTCATCTCGGCCGCTTCGCGCACCATCCGGTCGAGCTTGCGAGAGAAAACCGCCAGCAGTGGGGCCGGACCCGCCGGCAGCGGAGAGCCAGTGGGTTAGGAAGGAGCGGGCGGCGCCTCCCCCTCGCCTGCCCATCTGCTCCCCTCCAGGGCCCGAGCTCACCTCTCCTTGCACCGACCCCCGATGACCTCCTTCTTTCCCCATCGTCTCTTGCACCCCCGCCCTACCCCCCCCCCCGTGATCCACATCAAGCCTGGAGGGCCCCCACTCTTCGCAGAAAGGGCTTTCCTCTCCTGTCAGACTGCCCTTTGGGGACTCGGGATTTGTTTTTCCAGAAATTTATTCCAAGAAGACTGGGATCGCCCACTGAAAAAGGAATAACAGCAGGGAGTGAGACGTTATAGATTGACTGTAGCGCTGTACAATTTGTACTGTAGTTACAAACACAGTTGAGCCCCAAATTTATGTTGCTAAGTGAAACATCTGTTAAGCGCCTTGGCTCCATTTTGTGATTTTTCTTGCCACCGTTAAATGAATCATTGCATTTGTTAAGTTAGTAATATGGTTGTTAAAGTGAATCTGGCTTTCCCATTGACTTTGCTTGTCAGAAAGTCGGAAAAGGGATCACATGACCTCGGGACACTGCAGCCATCATAAATATGAACTAGTTGCCAAGCGTCTGAATTTTGATCCTGTGACATCACAATGGTCATAAGTGTGAAAAATGGTCATAATTTCCTTTTTTCAGTGTGGTAACTTTGAACGGTCACTAAATGAACTGTTGTAAATCGAGGACTACCGGTAGCCTGAACATACACAGATTCTTTGCCTTAAGTTCTCAACCCACCAAGGAAGATGATGGTGGGAATGTTCCACTGTGATCAGACAGTCTGCTAAATTTCAAGATCCTTTAAGCTCCTGATACCAGATCAATTTTTTGGTGCCATCCACTATGCAAGCTCAGCTGGTGTGTTAATATGAAAATAAAAGTTCCACTGAGACATTTGAATGATGCTTGTCAATCAATATCTCTCAAGTGCTTTCTGGAATTCCTTAAACACACATAGGCTGCTTCTAAGCCACACCTGAGGTACACATCCACAGGTTGACAACCACCATGGCGCTGTGTTGGTATCCATGCTTGTATTTTAAAGTTGTACCAGGTAATCAGTTATTTCTTCAACCAGGATCGATCAATACATTTGGTTTTCCCAAGTGAATAATGAATGAGGCTGCCTTGCCTATTAGCTGTTTGGAGAAGTTATGGACCAATTCTCTTGTGAGAGCTTTGCTGTTCAAATGATTGAACAATATAACTGAAATGCATGTAGTTTTTACATGAATTCACAATATTTATCAGACAGGCAGAAAACTTTCATGTGCATATTCTAGCAGCAATGGAAGGTGGTGATTGTTGCAAAATTCTTCCAAATGCACAAACATCTTTTCATTAAAAACTTTTAAAACGTTTTATATAAATAAATCTGCTTTTCTCATCTTTGATACTAGAAATTCTCACTAAATAATACATGTTCATATTATTTCCAGTGTTTATTGTCTCTCTGTAGTTGTTTGCTGTAATTAGTACAAAAGAAAATAAAATGCAAAATTCTAGTAATATTCTTTGTTTTCCTTCTTTTGTTTTGTTTTTCTCATGGTCATGACAAATGTCCTTGATAAGCAAAGAATTTAAGCATGAACACATTAAAGAGGAGTATCAAAATTTAAACATTGCTCTGTTGTGTTTAAAGCTTCAAAGCAAGACTTCCAATGTACCAAAGGTTTGATTGAATCATTTTATCAGAGCAGAACTGATGCAGAAACCCACTTCAATGAAATGAATCATGAAGCACCCTGTAGCCTTTGAAAGGCTTCACAGATTCAATGACTTTTCTGCTATTTCAAGGTTATTACAGACAATGTATAATATCACAACTTCACCTGCATATATATAAAAATACCAAAAGTGGTGTGGTAGGTTCTCTGACATGACATGAGTAGATATCATTGAGTTTTCCCTCCAACTCTACCCTTACTTTCTCAACTTTCAGCTTTAGTGGGCCCAGCCATGAGTCTTAACTTTGCCTTGTGCAAATGGAAAGTTACATTTCTTATAATACAAGTGGTAGCATAAATAACCTCTTAGCATTATAAACATGGCTTAAAGCTAGCCAGTTCAGTAGACAGTGATGTCAAATTGTTAATCTTGTAGAATTGGGACAGTTTTAAGTATCTTGGTCATAAGTGAATGTATGCCAGGCTGACATAGGTACTAAAATATTTACTGCTGTTAAGAACAGTGGGGAAGATGGCAAAGCTATAAATGCCACTTTCTTTGTGACAGAAAGAAAGTAGTAAGCCACTACTGGCTACCAGCCAACAAGATAGCAAGCTGGATCCCTGCCACAGTCCAGCAATATACAGTAGGAGCTCAGGCAGAATTGTATTTTGGAAGAAAGAAGTCCAATATCTTAGGAAGGCATCTGTAAACATTGTCAGCAGGCCTGGCATAGGTCAAGACCAAATCTCCCGTAAACAAGCAAACTATCCAAGGGAAAAGACATGAGGCAAAATGATGTAGAATCCAGAGTTCTAAGCAATGCACAGCAAAGTAATTACAATAGGCTTGAAAGTATGTTCTTCATGTTTTCCCCCCTCCCAGGAAGTGAGGCTAATAAAAAAGCCAAATTAAGCCTCCACTCAAGTGTACAGCTGAGATGCATAACTGGTCTGCTGGTCTGCTTCTTGCCAAATCTCACCAACCTACACAGCACACTTCTTTATATCCTATGCCTCTGTCTCAAGAGTCTGAGACATTTTCAGTGGATACAGGTAGGTAGTTCTGCCAGTTTTGGATCCACCTCAGCCAAACAGAATCAACAGCTCCAACCCTATGGAATGACCCAATCCAGTCATTACACCTTTTCCTCCTCGGTTGAAATATACCCAACAGACACCACCTCTTTCTTAATGATGTGCCTTTGTGGCCTTGTATCTTGCTCCAAAGTCTTGCAAACTAATATCAATTATTGTCAACAAGCCATAATGTGACCCAACCAAGTCATACCCATAAGATTCCAACCAATACTAATGGTCCTTTTTCAGCCTGCCATCACTGAAGAAGCTTATGAGAAGGTCCTTAACAGGATGGCCTACGTTTACCATGCAAGTATGCCAACCTTCCACAAAATTCAGTGATTAGAACCAGGAAAGATGCATTACATCATCAATGGTATTTTTCTAAGCCTTCCCCAAAAAGGCCAAGCTTCAAATTTTCTTAATCAAGCTGGTAACCCACCATAGCCAATGGTGAAGAAGATCTCCCCAGGCAATTAAAGATGTACAAAAGCTATACAGTAAAAGCAACTTCCAACTAGGAGAATTAAAGGTAGAAAGGCTAACAAGGAACTGCAGTAAGATTCCCTTTTGTGTCTTACAATTCCTCCTAGAATCTCCCAGCCATTGCTGAAGTGATAGAAAACCTGTCCAAATTCTTGTGTTATCCCAACAATGATTGGATATTTGCACAAGATACTGTAAATCCTTAGCGGGGATTGTGTCTTCTTTTTTGTTTCTGCTTTTACTTTCCTCAGTTGGAATCATGATTCTCTTAGAGTTTGCCTTCTTGCCTTCTTCCTACATGAAAGTAGAGCCTTTTCTGCATCTTCCCCCCAAATTAAGGGGAAAGCTCAGAGAAGAAGGCCTTATATGTAATTTCTTCAATAAATCTTACTCATCCTTTTTGAACTTAAGCATTGAAATAACTTTAGTGACTTATTTCTATTTATAGTCATATTTATGCACTGCTAAGTACAGAATTTAATGAATGAACTGAAATATTCCGTCTGGGTTCCTTCAACATTTGTTTGACCTCCAATTCTGCCAACTTCCATGTTTTCCCCAAAACTCAATAGAGTCAAACAAGCTACATCACCCCATAGGAGCAAACCAGTGTCTATTCTTTAGCATTAAGCCAAGCCCGACACTGCAGAAAAGCAGATACTCTAAACTGGGATAGGGGACTTTCTGCTTTGCTTTCAACACAAATTATCTATACATTTTTTGCTAGTTAATAAGGAGACTGTTGGACTGTCTTTTCCTCATTTCTGCTATCCCTGACTTTAAAAAGAAATATAGGAGGAATATTTCAAAATATTATTGTGGGGAAACTCTTTATGGAATTAAGTTACAACTTTTCTCGATTCTGTCCTCTGAACGGTTTGCCATCCCTGCTTTCTTCATTCCATACTGCCAAAAATAAAACAGTTACATAGTGCTACAATAAGTGGGCTGCAGAAATCAAGATATCCACTAGATGGCATGAAAAGAATGAACAAATTCTTTCCTGCCATCTAGTGGTTATCTTGATTTTTGCATCCCTGATCTGGTAAGCTCTAACAACAATGGTTCAATAAATTACTGAAAATGCAGAATCATTTGCTGGAAGGCTAAGCTTTTGTTTTGAGCGTACTAAAACCAGCTTGAAATACCTTCTGTGCAATTAAAATCTGCTGGTGGAGCTGTCCCTCTTAAACATGGCTTCCCTTTAAACAAGAGATAGAAAGATCAAGCCCAATTTCCCCAAGTAAAAATAAACTAAGACAGTTTAATTGAACCTGGGAGAAATTCAGCTTGATAGCAGAGAGGTGCTTCACTCAGACAAGTTTGAAAAAAAAGTTCAAAGATTGCACAGGCCTACCATATAAACAAAAATATATAAAATATACTTATTTATCCATTTACAATACAGTCCTATGTATGAAAATAAATATAATAACTTGTCTCACTTTAGTTTTCATGAAATTGATGACATCCTACATATATACAAATGGAGCTGCATTCTGTGGCTGTAATTCTCCATATATTTGTATGCCAATAAGCCCCTTTAAACTCATTGATATTTAATCTTAAGAAGTAAGCAAAAATTGCCCTGTTTTATATTCCAAATACATTCAGTGAGGTTATGTGCTTCTCAAATTCCCAAGAGTGTAAAGCCATTAAAATGAAGAGAGAAAAGGAATTTGGGAAATAAATTTTGTTTCTAAGATTGAGTTACTCTTGGTGAATGACATGAAAAGGTATCCAATCATAGATAAGTATCTCAAGATGCCTCCAAGCAGTGTTGATGGGAACGAGACAAGGATTACATACTTACAAACAATGAGAGCTTCCTGTTTTCTTCTCTGCCTTAAATATATATTAGTTCCACAGGGACTGAGAAGTTTAGAGAAAACTGTGAAAATTATTAAGTATCTTGGTTGATTAAAGTCTACAGCTTAAACAAGTAAACATACAAACTTTCTCCTATCCCATAAAGCACAGGTGTGTTTTTGTATCTACCCTTTAAATAGATTAATGAACAAAAAGGGAAGATAAAGAACAAACAATATAATATCTTATCTAACAGATTATTTCTTAATGGTCACTAGGCTCTCTCTCACCTCTATCTGACATTATTTTTTCTTAGAATTCTTTAACTTAAAAAAGGAAAGGGAAGCAAGAAGGGTTGCCCAAGATTAAAAATACAATGCAAATACTTTGCACTTCATTAAAGTACCCTTCATTAAAGTAATCTGCATGAGCCTGAAAAGAGATTAAAAGATGCCTAACTTTAGCAAGCAGATCCCTTAAAGCAATAGTGTCCTTTTTCAGCCTCACACTGAAACCTGAAAAAAGTTGGATGATATCAGTAAGCCCAGGGATGCTGCAGTGGTGTGATACCAGAAACAATGTTTTCTGGATCATTCTGGAAGCCTGCATGGGCCTAGAAGTTAGCATGCTACAAAGTCAGGTGCCAGGTTCTAATGTCATCTGTATTCCTGAAACTCACAGGTATTCTTAGAGAGAGAAAAAAGTTGTAACAAACTGCAATCTGTGCTTTGTCTAGAAATGTGCCCTTTGTTCAGAAAAATTAAAGTCAAAAGTAAACCTGGCTGATAGCATGCTGAGACATTGGAGAAATTGCCTTGCCTTCTATTAAAAGTTTGCTTTCCGGCTAGACCCTACTGTCATGGCAGACATTTGAAAACAGGCAAATCCCCATGGAAATCAATTTTGTAAGAATGTCCACAGCATGTTCTCAATATTTCATCTGTGCTACCTACCCACAAAGACTGCCAGTTGCTGAGATGATAATACCATGCTACACTTATCATAAATTGGTTTCAACCATCAGTGGATTCTTGACTCTGGTTTGTAAGTAGGGGGGGGGAAAAATAGGAAGCAGATGTATCCTAAGTGGTGTTTTCTGCTGCTTCATCTTTGGAGGTACCTATCAAATATGGGAAAATTTGTAACAAAAGAAAACCTCGCCGTCAAATGCAGTTCCTGATGTTTTAAGGGCTATAGTTTGGAACTACTCTCTTCTGGAACATACCTTTTACTTCCTTATCTACAAGTGTCATAACCATTGGAGGAACCTCATACAAATATTAACCAGGCCTAAGCCAGCTTAGCTTCCCAGCTCAGAGAAGGTCAGCCAATGTGCCACTACTTTTTTGGGGCCTTTCTGTTCATCCCAAAGGGTCAGCAGAAAACTCTGGGTGAAATCTGCCTCTCCCTTTTCCAGATTAACATGTTGCCTCTGTAGTCACCTGACTTCTATCTAAGGCAGTGTTTCTCAACCTTAACAACTTTAAGAAGTGTGGAGTTCACTTCCCAGAATTCTCCAGCCAGCCTGCTGAGGATTGAAGTTCAGATTGCTTAAAGTTGCTGAGGTTGAGAAACACTGGTCTAAGGTAATGGATGGCCAAACTAATGATTTTTTTTAATGATATGAAGAGGTCCATAGATAGTGTTACGAGAAGGAAAAACATCACTTTACTTTAGTAATGTATTTATTTAAAACATCAAAAAATTGTCAGGCTTGTTTCTTTTCTGGTTAGCTGCAAGTTAAATATATGTATTTTTAAAGTAGATTGTAAAAATCCTTATAATGTTGCCCAGAGGTCATTTAATAAAGAACTGTGATTAATACAATTATTAAGAATGTGCCATAAGTGAAAAGAATTTAACTTCCTCCTTCTCTGCTGCCAAATTACTCGAAAGTTTAAAATGTTAGTCTTGAGCTGACATGTGTGGGTGCAGTATTGCTTCTCATTTTCTTTAATTGTTTGATTAGAGTGCCATCTAGTGGACTATTATTAATTTGTCTCACGATGGAAATAATCATATTTTTAGCAATTTTGTTCCTCCAACAGTTTTTGGAAATATATGTCTTTCAGTGTTTCTCAGAGTTTTTCTCTGAATATGGCATAGATTTTTTGGGGAGGAAAAAAATTCATTGGATATTCATTTATTTTTAAGCTTGCCCAGAGGGTGGCAAAATACTTCATTTTTTTGGTATTATAACATAGGAAAGCAGTAAGGATGTGCAGATTTCTTAAAGTCTACATCATTTGGCTTTGCAGAGTAACTATATTACATATTGGACAGCACTGTGCCCTCTTCTTCGTTGCTGACTTCCTCTGGCTGCATATTGGATTTGAATTCCCATTTGTACCAAAGTTTCAATTCAACTTAGAATTCTTACATGAACCCACTGTGAGATCCTGAAAGGGGAAGAGAGGACAACTTTGGCTTATGTTAGAACAGGGAACAACCCAGATGTGGTGGCTTGGGGCAGGAAGCACTTCAAGAGACTCCATCTTAATTGAATCACTTTGCTTGGGAATCCATTTTCAAGGTTGTGGTTTTCTTGCTGACTAGCATTATAGATGATTGTTTGAAGTTTGCATGATTCTCACTTTGCTGGGCCAGCCATCTGGGCCTTGACACCTATGAAGTTCTTCATGGCTTGGCAACCTAACACTTACAGGACATTTATTTCAAATGGGTCAAACAAAGATGCTCATCTTGGTTGGCATGCTGTGATTTCCTTGCCATGGGAAATTTGGGGAAAGAGAAAGAAATTATTCCTTTTTTTTTAAGGATAAGGTCTATCTTGTGGCAGTACTTCCCACCAGAGATCAGAACAAGGTCTTCACTCTGAAAGCTTGAAGACAAAGAGATTCAGAAGGGCAGGTGGCAGAAGAGTTGGTATCTAGTTGTTGGAAACTATTTATATTAATTTTAAATTTGTCGTTGCTATGCCTTCCCCCTGTCCCCTTCCTTCTGTTATGATTCCTGGCATCATTACTCTGCTGACTCTAGGAAGAAGTCATCCTGATTCACAACATCTTAGGAAAACAGTAGGGACGCAGGGGAAACTCAGGACAAATGGAAGGAAGTACATCTTCACAAAGCACATAATTAAAATATGGAATTTGCTTCTAATGGGACATAGTGACAATCTGAATGGTTTTAAAAGAGCGTTAGACAAAATCATGGAGAATAAACCTATCAAAAATGGCCAGTCATGGATGGTCACTCTACACTGACCCTTTTAGATGCGACAGAGGAGGGGGCTTGCATTTATGTCCAGCTTGCTTTCTATATGCATATGCTTAAAACAGAGTTGCGGCCTTATTTTCCTCTTTCCTCTATGGGTGAAAGGCCCCAAATCCTAGAATTGGTTCTGCCATTCCCTCACTCTTAGCTCCTTTGATGGAAACCCAAATTTTCTGCAAAATGATTAAGCTAGAGAAAAGAGATTCTACATAATTCTTGTCAGGCATCTTTTGCTTGATTAAGAACAATAGAACCAATTTTCCCCCAAGAGATTTTAGTATTTTTAATTGATACTGATTCTTCTGCATATCTGGCAAGTGATGAGAATAAAGACAGGTACGTATACCTATTTACCAGTATTTGTTTATTTGCAGCATTTAAAAAAAATACAGCACACCATTTTTTACTTATATGCATAAGTAACATCATATAAATAATATTCCATAATATAATTATATTCCATAATATAAAAGGAAGAAAGCCTATAAAGTTAGCAATTCATTGAAAGCACCAGACTATAAAGCGTAAGACTATAAATAAAGTTTTGTTACTGCCTTCTAAATACCTGGGTTTTGATCATTTAGCAAAAATGCCTTGATCTCTTATTGATAAGTGGAGCTTCTTGTACTCAAGTGCCGGTATATTAACTCTGATTTCCGTTGCTAGTAGAGAGGGCACTTTTGAAGACTCAGTTTCTGTGTTCAAACAAATACATTTTTTTTAAAAAAATCTGGGTTCGTATGCCGCTCCTCTCCAAGGGACTTGGAGCGGCTAACAACATATATATATATAACAGTGAAGTACCATAAAAAAACCAAACAAATCAATTAAAAAAAACACGCATTCAATTCAACAATCAACCACAGTCATCCCCAGGCCTGCCGGCAAAGATGAGTTTTTAGATTTTTCCGGAAGGCCGGGAGAGTCGGAGAAACACGGACTTCAGGGGGCAGTTGGTTCCAGAGGGCGGGCGCCACAACAGAGAAGGCCCTCCCCCTAGGGCCCGCCAAATGACATTGTTTTGCTGATGGGACCTGGAGGAGGCCAACCCTGTGCGCTCTCACCGGTCGTAGAGAAGTATGTGGCAGAAGGCGGTCCCGTAAGTATCCTGGTCCCATGCCATGAAGGGCTTTATAGGTGATAACCAACACCTTGAATTGGGTTCGGAGACCAATAGGCAACCAATGCAGCATGCGGAGTGTTGGTGAAATGTGGGCACAACGCGGAAGGCCCACAACTGCTCGCGCAGCTGCATTTTGCACTAATTGTAGTCTCCGAACACTCTTCAAGGGTAGCCCCATGTAGACATGCTCAGTCTTCATATTGAAGGTTACCATCTATAAGGCTAGGGAGATATCATTTGGTCTGCTGTAACTATCTGTCTGGCTAATTATTTTTCTGGCTCCATACACAAACACATACACACAAATGTCAATATTTAGAACTTAATTTATTCAGAAATATAATTGGGTTTTCTGTAATAAGTGAAAATGCCTCCTCTCCCAAAAACAACATCTGAGCATCAAAGATGGCAGAGTATGTCAGAATTGCTAGAAAGATAATATGTAACTATTATACCTGGCTCCCATTCACCTGCAAAATAATAGCAAAGACTGCAACCCTTAGTAACCATGTTTGGGAATATTTGTAGGCATGCTTCTTAAGCTGGACCAAATGCATTCTCTTACTCAGAAACCTATGCAAATATTTTAATTAGAACTTACCAAACTGGAATAGAAGAGTGAAAAGCTATGCTCCTTGGTTTTCTGACTGACCAAGGTGAGAAAACACATCATGGGAACTAATAAAAAATTGGAAGAGGTTTAAGACAGCTGCAATTTTCACTGAAATGTGTTCACTTTATTGCCTTGATTAAAGTCACTTTTCCCTTGCTTTTCAATACATTTGGTATCATGTAAGATTGTGCACGGTGGGCTTGAGGCAGTTCTTCTTAAAAATCTGTATGCCATAAATAAACTGTATCCAGTAGCCTGTTCTTATTGGTGATCTCTGGATTTATGAATACTGATATAAAAGAAGAAGATTCCTGATTAATGAACTAAAATACTACCAGTTTAAACTTGAAGCAAAATATTCTTTTCCTGTCCCATTCAGTTATTAGAAAGGGCAAATCTATGTATTAGCAAATGTATTTTTTATCACTCTAACCCATTTAATTTTCTTTTCATTATTAGTTCATTTATTTATTATAGCTTTAATCCTTTTTTATTTGTTTCTGTAATACTTGTTTGGTTTTGGTTTTAAATGACTGCAAAGTTCATTTTTTCCCCACCTTACATTACAAGGAATTTAAGCAACAGCCCATGTTTCATTTCAAGATTTCTATTGGTCAGTTGTTAAATCTGCTACAGTTAAACAGCGAGGATTGTAATTAGCTAATTTCTTAATCTAGTGCATCACTTTTTTTTGCCTTATTCTAACTTAATTACAGAGATTTGAGTAGGAGCTGGTTACAAATTATAATGTATAACATGTGGAAGTAATTAAAAATACTTTATGAAGCAATAATGGTCACAAAAGTCTTTTACTGGAAGCAAACTTTAAAATTAAGACCAAGACATCCAATATCTGTGTATTCAAGGAGTGTTTTCTATTACAAGGTTAAATAGCAAGTGTGTCATTTATGTAAAAGCAAACTATATGTTCAGCCAAGATTCTCTGACAGATTATTCCAAGGCACTGTAATTCTCAGTCACTTGAGTGTCATTGGAGGTGGAAATGGAGGAGGGGGGAAACATCTCTCTATTGTGAGGTAGAAAGCATTTGGAAAAAGATTTCCCAAGATACTGCTGCTGGAGGGCAAAGAAAGAGAGAAAATGAAGTGACACCTCTTTGCCTTGAGGGAACCGAAGGAACGACTTACTGAGGGTCTCTCTTCTAAGCCAGCTGAAAAAAAATCACACCAGCTCTAAAGGACTTCATGTTATAAAAGGCCGTCACTATAGGCTGGCACACAGATCTTTCCATCACTGTGTAATTCTATCTCCTTCCTACCCTCTATAATTGATTAAATGCTTGCTCTGAGGCAATAAAAAAAAGGCTTTTCAACACTGTTCAAACACAGGAGCACTCTGTAGAATTTCAGTAGGGTGACAGGGGATGGATTTCTATCTTTTTCAGGTGATAGAAGGGTAGGTGGGAGCACTTTGTCATGATTAATCACCAGTGTGGCTAGGAAGTAAGCCAGAACTTTAATTAAGCTGAAGGTCGGATAGACATGTAACTTTTCCAATGGTTTTGTCTGTGTGCAGGCCTTTTCTCTCCCACACAGTCAAGATTAAATCTTGTCAAGTTGTGTATATTGAGACAACAGAATATATTCTGTAATACAAGGACAAAGAATTACTTTTGCTTGACCCCTATATGTGCATCCTCAGTAGTCAAATGCAGAAATTGGGCAGACTGGAATATACAGAGTGATGAGCCACTTAAATATGTATTTTGTGGCCATCTATGTAAGTTTGCTTTATATTGTCAAAAATAGAATAATTTAAGATGCCACCTTTATTGCCACTCTAGTAGGCTAACCTATCTGTTTCTCTGAGAATCTAGAATACTGAAAATTCTTAAAAATCTGTACCTCCATGAACAATTATAGATGTATCCAATTTCAGTCCTTCCAGAAATTTGCATATATGCCAAGATTTATAATATTGATTATTCACCTGGATTTCTAGATGTTTTTATAATTGAACTCTCTTTGGATATAGTACTGTATTTTGTTCATGATCTATGGATTACATTGGGATCACTATTTTGACCAATAATTCCACCGTCTTGAATTTGGCTGCCTATCTAATGGAGTCTTTCTACAGTTACATAATGGTACTCTGGATACTGTAGGGCAGGGGTCTGCAGTCCCGGTCCAAAGACTGATATTAGTCCATGGCTTGTTGGGAATTGGGCCGCATAGGTGGGTGAGTGTGTAAAGCTTCATTTGCACCTGCACAGGATCTAGGTTGAATTTCTGGCATTGGTTTCTTGATTTGATCTATTTGGTTTGGGGCTGATATATGTCTCCATTCCTAGCTAGAATACTTCGTAATATGAGAACAAGGAAAACTCTGGAACAACATAGGTTGAACAAATCATGTCGCTTTTCCATGGAAAGATAAGTGATAATTGATTCTCTTAATGTCACATATAAACCCAAACCATAAGGATGGAGTATTCCCATTTATTTAAAATTTATACTTAACTTAGATGGGTAAACAGGACAGATTCTTGAGTAGAAATGTGTTCACCAACTCAACAGAATGTGTTTTTCAAGATTAACTGGATTAGACTACATTAAACTCTTCTAGTTTGGTGAGTAGACTCCTCATCCAAAACCTGCTGCTGGATACCATAATTTAAATAATCTCTGCAGCATTGATCTGTAAAATGTATCATTTCTGAGGGATATGACAGGTATCTGAAATGAGATACCTCAATATTTTTATTAACCTTTCATCCATCTTTTAGCACTAAAATAAAGATTTCTTATCCTGTTGCATCATGTCCTTGATGCAGCCATCTCCCATAAGGCTAACTTTAGCAGGAAGAATATAACTGGAATTCCAGTTACAGAATATTTTCAACATATCTAATCTGATCTTGCATATATGTGGAATCCATTATGTCAGCGGTTCTCAACCTTTTTCAGGCCGCGACCCCGGCCTGCACCGCGCATGCGCGGCACGATGGCCCACATCGTGCATGCGCGGTGCTACCCCGTGCATGCGCGGTGCTGCCCCCTGCGCCGGCCGAGGCGTAGGCCACTGCCCATTCGGGGCGGCAGCAGGCAGGCCCAGGTGCTCAGGTGCTTCTGGGCGGCTGCGGCAGCGACGGTGAAGGGCGACCACAGGCTGGGTCACCAGCTGGCCCAGCCCAAGGGAGGTAAGCCACCCGCCGGGCCCCACGTGTGCCAAAAAGTCTCCCTGCACCCACCGCTGCCCCGCTAGCCTTGCCTTCTCTGCCGCCCATTTGGGGCGGCGGCAGGCAGGCCCAGGCGCTCCTGGGTGGCCACGGCAGTGACGGTGCAGGGCGACCACAGGCTGGGCCACCAGCTGGCCCAGCCAAGGGAGGTAAGCCACCCGTCTTGTCCCACGTGCGCCAAAAACCCTCCCTGCGCCCGCCGGCCTCCCACCTCCCACCCCTGGCCCTCTTTTACTTACAGTTTTAGTAGTTCTCAGTAGGGAGGGGTGGAAACTTCCGGAGAGCTCACCTTTGCTGCAGACAACTTGCAGCATCATTTGCAGACTGGGACTTTTGGCGGGCTCAGCAGGGCGGAGACAGCCTGGACAATTCCTATTGGCTTTTGAAAGCCAATAGAATTAGACTCTACTCAAGAGAGTCTATTCTATTTGCTTTCAAAACCCAATAGAATAAGATGGAGTAGCACAGCTAAGGAAAAGGGGAAAAAATTGGCGGACTGTGTTGTTTGGTGACCCCCGTGAAATGGTCGTTCGACCCCAAATGGGGTCGCGACCCACAGGTTGAGAACTGCTGCCTTATATGAATATGGAAGTACATTATAGTATCTGCATTATGAATTATTTTGAGAGATTATTTTAATTTCTTTCATATGGTTTAGGAATGTATAAGAAAGTTGATTAATGAAATAAATAACTATATAAAGAATTTTTATCTTCATTTATGTTAGCCATTGCTTGCCATGTGCTAAAGCTGGAAGCAACCCTTCTGATATAAGAAACCCCTTACTTACTGGTGGGCTGATAATGATGGCAACTTGATTAAGGATTATCTTAATCTACTCCAGGGGTGTCAACCTGCCAGCCCATGGGCCGGATGCGTCACAACAAAACTGCACCCACCTCATTGCCGGCAATGGAGAAAAAGCTCCAATATGTCGCACGACGTCACATGACGTCACAAGTTTGACATGTCTGATCTATTCATTTTTTTCTCTTTTCCAAGTTCATTTGCCTTGTTTATATAAAAGTTTGATATAAAAATTTGCATAGGAGACTTCTGGAGGAAAATGATTATCAACTCTTTTGCACCGTTCTCTTGGTATATATTTTTATGTGCAATTTTAGCTAATCCACAGTTTTTCAAGCCATTTTACCCAGGATATCTTTTTAATACCACAAATTATATTATTTTGCAGACACTTATCATTTGTTGAGGGGCAGTTTATTAGAAGAATATCTTTGCAAAATTTAAATAATTTTAAAGGAACATTCTTTTTAATTCATGTGTTGCACAGAAAATTTGAATGTACATAAATTCAGCTCCATAACCATAAATTACATTAATTGAAGAGACATATGAGCTGATATATATCTGGTGGGAAGACCTGTTACTGCTCCTTAATTTAGGACTTGTTTGCCATCATCGCATCAGCTACTTTTTTTTTAAAGAAATGCTCTGATGTTTCAAATTTAATTCTGTTTGAAATAAAAATTATTGTAGCATTAGTCATTAGTATGGAAACACCAATAATGTATGGAGCAGAGAGAGCATAATATTCTCCATAGACCTTTTCAGATCTTTCGAGCTGCTAAATAAAGAAACAGTAGCACTATAATATGGAAATATTCAAACAGCACCCATTTATAGAAATGCATTTTGACTTGGGAAAATCAAGTACCACTAAACCCATGTAATTTCTGGTGGTTGTGTGTGTCCGTCTTGCAGTTAAATGTTTTGGCCACAAATACATTGCATAGATAAGGGACCACACAGTGCTTAAACATTAAAGATCCCACATAAGAGCTCCCAGCTGCAAGAAGAAAGTATTTCCTCTTTTAGAGTAGCTGAGTTTTCTGATCAGCTTCAACAGAATACAAAATATTAGGCTTGTAATGTTTGGATTTAGAGAACTGGAGCCCAAGTTGATACTAGCTACCATTCCTAGGAATATCTATGCAATATGTATAATCTCTTTCATCCTTTATTTTCATCATCTCTTTTCAGGTGTGATGTTCAGCAAAAAGCAAAGTCAAGAGGTGTTTTTTTTTAATACCCTCTGTAGTACCTGATGTCTCAGAGGAGATTTTTTTTTTTGAAAATCACATATTTCTAAAGCCTGTGCTACAAAACCCGGCCAGTTTTCCCCCATTATGCTATTCTTTGAAAGAACTATCCTGTTAAAATATAATTTTCTTTTATGAAAAAAAGCATTCACACAGCTATTCTGATATTCACTGTGTGTTGACCTGTTATAGTTTCCATTTCAAGCTTCACAGCAGGTTTGCTCTTATTACAGTGGCATAAAACCTACTTCTGATGTCCTTCAAATACTCTTCCTTCCAATAGATTGCCAACAGTAGAAGAAAAGTGGGACAAGTTCATCACAGCTTTCATCCTTTTCTCCTGTTACACAGTACTTTCATCCTTTTCTCCTGTTACACATTTTAAAAGCAGTATTCCTCCTTCCTTCTCCCAATCAGAAGCCTTCCAGACAACTCAGTACCCCTATTGGTGAGAATTATGGGCATTGTAGTTCAACATGCTGGAGGATGCCTGGTTTGAGAGAACTACTGTTGCTCTTATATTTGCAGTGATGCACTTGCACTGATGTGTAATGCCTTTACACTTGTTTGGCTAAGGATAATAACATGTTATAATCATGCTCAGATTTGGTTGAGCTTTCTGGTTATAATGTCTCAGATGGTTTAGGCAGATTTTTTTTCCAATAGAAGGGAATATATAACTCAGGTTGAACTGTGGAGTCTTTGATGCTCTCTCAGCTTAGTTGTTTTCTTTAAGACATTTCATTACTCAGCTAGATAAGATCATCAGTATGAGGTAATAGCGACTAGGTAACGTCTTCAATAAGTCCACTCATTTGTATGGATAATTTATTTTATTTACCAAATTTCTATACCACTTATCACACTGTGGGCCTCTTGTCAACATTCAGCTTGAGAATCCAAATAAAACTCCAGGTTCATTCCATTTCCAAAAATCTTACTGTTTATTGAATACATGGCATTGTAATGTCAAAGCAAAACTAACTCTGAGGTTCCCAGACACCAGTTCATAAAACAATAATTTCTCTGGCCAATTTCTCTACCCTCTCATCTAATCCATGTAAACAATTCCACTTTGTTATGGAAACCGTCTGCTTCCTCTCCACATATGCTACAGTGTCCTTGGAAAGGTTTTAGGGTCTCATGGTCTTCAGTGGAATTATAGAGGTTTTGTTTCTCTATCTAACCCATTCTAAAGCAACACTTCCCCCCTTACTTGAATAGCAAGTTGAAATGAAGAGGCAACGTAGCTGCCAAAGTTTCATTCTTGACACCTCTATTACCTAATTAAAAATAAAATGTCTGTAAGCAAAGAGCCAAGCTCAGAGAGCACAACGGACATCTTAGATATTTTCTTCTTCTAAGCAGAAGGAGTAGGATAATTTGATGTCACCAGAAGACTGTTCTTATACTAGACTGAATAAAATTGAAAGCCCTGGGATGGGTGGGGGAATAAAAATTGCACATTAGTTTTCATTCTGGCATCCAAAATGATGAATATGTTGGATTTAAAAGGAAAAAATGTCCTTTACATCTTTACATTTCTTTTTTAAGAGTAATTTTATTAAAGATTACAGTTTACAACAATAAAAACTAATATAAACTAAAACAAAGAAAATAAAAAATAGTAGGTGAAGAAAAGAAAAAAGAGAAAGGAAAATAGGAAAGAATGAAAAAATAGGAAAATAATAAAAAGAAAATAAGTATTAAGAGAAGTGACTTCACCTTTATCATTCAAGCATACACAATGTTATTAACATCACTTTGTCTTAAACTATAACACTCTTTTTCTCATATTCCATTTTTTATCTATAAATACATTCACTAAACCTCATCATTTCAATCTTGATGTTGGCAGAAATCTATTAAGTGTTACTAGAGATAATAAGATATACATTTTAAACTTGAACAAATACGTCTTGACCTTTAACTCCTTGAAATAATGTTCTAAAACTTGATTTCTTCTCATTTTTTTCCTTTGTCCCTTCTCACAAAATACCTGTGGTCTGTCATTTTTAAATCCACTGTCAAATTTCAGTCATGAAGGTAATGCTGGTTTCTCTTCCACAGCATCTTTTAAACATAGTCTATGTTTTAAGATAGTCTTAAAATTAGTTCAAAATATCCTTCAATATGTTCAATATTGAAATATTTTGCTGCGCTCTGTGTTAGTAAGTGAGTTTTCTTTTCTTTTAATTATCATCTTTAGGTTCTTCTAGTTCCTTCTGGTGTCCAATTTTTAAAGTTTTTTTTTTAAAAAATTCAAAACAAAAGCATTCTCTACATGGGGCTACCCTTGAAGAGTGTTCGGAGACTTCAATTAGTCCAGAATGCAGCCGCGCGAGCAATCGTGGGCTTACCTCGGTATGCCCACATTTCACCAACGCTCCGCGAGCTGCACTGGCTACCTATTAGTCTCCGCTCGCAATTCAAAGTGTTGGTTATTACCTATAAAGCCCTACATGGCCTAGGACCAGGTTACTTGCAGGACCGTCTTTTGCCTCATACCTCATCACGACCGGTCAGAGAGCACAGAGTTGGTCTTCTCCGGGTCCCGTCGACCAGTCAATGTAGGCTGGCGGGCCCCAGGAGAAGGGCCTTCTCTGTTGCGGCCCCTACCCTCTGGAATCAGCTCCCTCCGGGGATTCGGACCGCTCCCACTCTTCTGGCCTTCCGAAAAGAATTAAAAACTTATTTGTGTCGGCAGATCTGGGAATGATTGGTGTTGAATGTTGGATGAATGTTTTTATTAAAAAATTTGGGGTATTGTTTTAACTTTATGATCATCTTAATTTAATTTATATTAGACTTATTAAATGCGATTGTTATTTATCTATGTTGTAAGCCGCTCTGGGTCCCCTGGAGAGGAGCGGCTTATAAGTCTAATAAATAAATAAATAAATTAAATAAATAAAATTTTCCTGCGGAAGGATTCTTTATAATTAATTCCAAAATATTATTTCAAATTTATTGGGCCCCTTAGTCCATTTGTAACTTTCTAAAATGAAAGTTTTAATTACTCTTTTGCTGTTTATTCCAGAGGGAAAACAGTGCTTAAACTGTTTAAAACTTCACTAAGGATTGAAGGAAAGTGACCTGGTTCTGGAAAAAACTTATCCATCCAAATGTTACTAATAATTGAAAAGCAATTTCCAAAAGTGATTAGAAAATATCCAGTGTCCTTCAAAGGAACTGACCACTGTTCAAGCAAAATGGCTATTCCTTGTCCTCCCAGGGCTCTAAACCCACTGGAGACCACTCTTTTGGTGTCCTTGGGAGGAGTAGCTATCTGGAATAGTTATGGATGATCTCCAATTCCTTTCTTGTGTATAGAAGAATTTATGAAAATCAAATCTATTCAGTAGCTTTTTATTCTGCCATGGTTGTTAGCTTCTCTTTTCACAGAGTCATTTTTAGTTCACCTTTCCTTTTCCAGAAGTCCCACTTCTTTGCTTATTCCAAGGAATATAAGCTTGTTTGAAACAGTATTAGAATAATGCTATTGATGAATGTAACTATCAGTTGGGCAACAACAGTGGTCTTCCATTTAGTACTGAGGCAGCATGTATGCATGTATGTATCTCCAGTATCTTGTGTACTTCCAAAACTAAATGGATCCACCGCACTGGAAAATGCAAGAAGTAACAATCTTCCTTTGCCAATGAAAGTCATTGTTTTCAACAGGTAAGAGTAATAACCCATTGAGGATACTCCATGGCAAAATAGGAATTGGTGACTCCAAGTTGTCATGAATTCATCAAAATGCTTGAAGAGAGCAGCTTGGAAAATAAATCTTGATATGCCTTGATGGCTATTTAGTTCAAATAGCTATTCAAAGATAACGATATCATCTCTAGTTGCTCCAGTATGTTCCCCACTCCATAGACACACACACACATACAGAGGGTGGGGGGCAGAGACAGAGACAACAAGAGAGAAAGCTCATAAAAGTTCATACATGCTCACTTATTTTTCTCCTATTTATTATCTGAAGTTTTACCACTGTTCTCTTTAGAGGCTGCATTTTGCAATAAGTGTGGTTATCAAACTAATTTCTTGCCTTTTTATTGTTCATTAAACTTAAGTATTTTGCAACTTCCCATTTCCTTATAAAATCGATATAATAAATCTAAAACTTATTCTAACATTAAGTCTCCAAGCTTCTCATTAGAAATGCCACTGCTAAACATATATAATCCCATTTGAGACAGGACTTTAATTTGATGCATCTTGTAATTTGCCATTCTCAACATGAATGCTAAAACAGAATAAACTTGGAACTTATTTCACACATTCACTGAGTCCATGAACCATATGCTGTTTTGCTTATGTATAACTCAACATACTTTAGTCAGTAGCTGGGTAGACTGATGAGCCACTCTGAGCCGAGAGCAACTGCTGAAGAGCATTGCTTCCTAGGGGGAAAAGCATTTTGAAAGAAAATTCATTCTTGGCATAACAAATACTTTGTTTTAATCTCCTTGCTCTCTAAAGAATAATTTTCTTCCTTCAAAACAAAAACCAAATACCTAATTTTGTCCCTAGAAACCACATTTTTTCCAACAACATGTGGGCTCATATTATTTTTCCAAAGAAATGTACTAGGCTATATCATAATATAATATAACTTGTTCCCCAAAAGTAGAAATTGTCACAGAATAGCATTTAGTGCATAATTGAGGGAAACACAAAACCCCAATTCATATTCTTGGGGGGGAGTGGCAGGTTCTTTAGAGGGTTGAAGCATGAACCATAAGGCATATTTCTATTCTGTGCAATGTCTGCTAATGGGAGAAGAGAATGGTTTCCAAATTGATCAAAACACTTTGCTTTCCAACTTCTTGATAGAATTTTCATGTTGTACCATCTTCTGCCTTAGACAATAAGTTTACCTAGAGCAGGAACAAGCTCTGGCAATTCCAGAGTCACTTTTGCTTACCCTTATCTTGTGATTAGTAATATGGAGGAGCTGTATGTCTGCATCTCTTTCAGCAAAAATGGATCTCTTCATTCTGCATGTCACAGTTCTACTCAGCCCATATTTCCCCAATTGGAAATTTAAAACAAGCATGTGTTTAGGGTACACTTTTGTCTAGTCCAGTGTTTCTTGCCCTTGGCAATCTCTGTATGTATCGGCTTCAACTCCTAGACATTTGGGAATTCTGGGCACTGAAGATCATACATCCAGAAGTTGCCATGCTTGCATAAGGATAAAATGGGAAACACTGTTTTAGTTGCATTTTTACATTCAGTCCACATTCATTCACGCTTCTTTCATTCCTGTCCCCACTTGTTCCTGTTCAACTACACACACTTCAATTCTGATTGAATTCAATTATTATCAACCTTCTTTTATTTCCATATTTGTATTCTCCCATATTTGCTTCTGTTGACAAATATTCATTCTTCATAATGGACCATATATTACTCACTATGTTTTTATCCATCTTAAAATTTCTCACTCAGTTTTCCTATCTTTGGTAAACATTCTATCTAGATAGAAAAATGCATCTACTGGCATACATTCACACACACACACACACACACACACACAGAGAGAGAGAGAAATATATACCTATTCATGGTCACAACAAACTCCATGGCATCATCTGCTTACTTGTGAGAATGTAATACAGTATTAAAGTATCAAGAATTGATGCATTCCTACACTGTCCTATGCACATAGAACAATCAGATGATACTAATCCATATGCATCTAGAACAATCAGGATAATATTAAACCATAAATAATAATAATAATAATAAACCCTTTATTATCAAAGTTTAACATGTATACAGTGAAATTGGCTGAGCCTCCCTCTGTGCCCCCCCTCACCACAAACTCAGGGTGACTACAAACCCCCAACTTATTTCATCCTGTGAACTAATTGCACATCATGCCAGCCTCATCAGTCTGTCATGCATAAAGTTAAAACTGTTCTTCAACCTGTTGGTATGGCTGGCTATGTTTCTGTATCTCCTACCCAATGGTAGGAGAGTAAAACAGTACCAACCAGGGTATGAGTCATCCCTGAGAATTCTCCTCATTCTGCCAAGGCAACGGACCCTGGTGATGTCATCTAGTGGAGTCAGGGAACAGCCCACAATGTCTTGTGCCGTGCTCACCACCCTCTGCAATATCTTCCTGTCCGTGTCTGTCAGGCCAGCATACCAAACCACAATACAATATATGAGAACGCTTTCAATAGTAGACCAGTAGAAGAAGGTCATGAGTCGCTGTTCTACCCTGTTCTTCCGCAAAACCTTTAGGAAGTGGAGTCTCTGTTGGGCCTTTCTGGCCACCTGGGCTGTATTATATTTTCTAACAAATATTTTAGCCTTTTAATTCATGATAAATTACACCATCATTTACATATGAGTTTTTGAATTCCACTACAACAGATTAGACCAATTCTACCTTTCACCCTTTTTGTAGTTTCACAAACACGTCTCTTCTTCCTTTGCTTCCCTTCCTTTCATCTTCATTATATACACTTCCTACATTCTACATCACAATCTTTATGTCATGGTTTCAATAGATGAGACCAATTAAAGCAGAACTCCAAGGCTTGAGTTTTCCTCTAAGAACATGTTTATTGGTTACAAAGTATCGGCATGGTCAAAAGTGAAACCAATACTAAAGTTCCGTCCCAATAACGGTATTACAAAGTTAAACTTCCCACCCCGTAACCTATGCAATCAACTACGTCTCCCAATAGAATAGTTTGGCGGGCTTTCTAACATTAGGGTCACCCCCAGCCTAAGAAACAGAAATGACCTTGTTCCATGGGACAGAGAATTGTTTAGGCTAGTTTAAAACTCCCCATTCCTCCCCCCAATCTTGTGGTAACCGAAAACAAGCAAGATGGCCTCAGCTAGGTTTGTTGCAGAGTTGATACTTTCATATTTCAGATAAGCCTACAGATACTGATCTACAGTAAAAAATGACAATAAAGGTTATCTATCTATCTATCTATCTATGTCTGTCTGTCTGTCTGTCTGTCTATCTATCTATCATCAATCAATGTTTTCATGTAATGCTTTTTAGTAAGAAAGGCAAAGAATAAAGTAGGTTACCAAGTTAATTGTGACAAATCACATGTTGCATTCTCTTTTATAGACGAGGATATGACTGCAGCCAATTTGGAAATGTTTTGCCCAGTATGCCACAACCTATGCAAACCCCATACCAGTTTCAGTCAAAGCTTGCTCATGCTATTCTATACAACTTAGGATATCTAATATATATTGCACATATCCCAACAATTTATAGATACAACTAATGTAACAGACATTTTCAATTCGAAGGGTCCAGACCCTTTCCTCTAAAATGGGGTTCCAAATCTGATATTCCTGCTTTCGAAGCGGTATAACTTTTGCTTTGTAACTTCAGAACCACCTGCAGAATGAAAACATTGCTACCTTCCAGTGTTATGAAAACTTTGGCTTTACTTACAAATTATTTATATCCTACTTTTCTATTAAAATAATAACAAAAGCGTACCATATAATATTTTTATTATATTACACTTCTTTAGAAGACGGCAACAATATAAAAAATATAGATAAGCCATGAATAAATCACATTTGCTACCTAGGACTGGAGGTCATGATTCATAGTTTCAGTATCTCTCATTCACTCATTCTCTGTTCCAACATTTCTTGCCTGTTGCTAAGTCTCAGATTTCTATCTGCCTTTTCAGCTATTAATCTTAGGCCTACAGAAATCATTTTATTTTATGTTTTCTTCTTTCAGTTGTAACTTTTCACATTTTTACTTGATGATTGATCAAACATAAAAAGAGCAAATGAAGACAGTGTAGAAAGAGATGTAGCATTTCCAGATGGATAATGGTCAACCTATTGCTGCTAAAGTATCTTAATAATAAAAATAATAAAGTTGGAAGGGACCTTGGAGGTCATCTAGTCCAACCCCCTGCTCAGGCAGGAAACCCTATACCATTTCAGACAAATGGCTGTCCAGTCTCTTCTTAAAAACTTCCAGTGTTGGAGCATTCACCGCTTCTGGAGGCAGGTTGTTCCACTGGTTAATTGTTCTAACTGTCAGGAAGTTTTTCCTTAGTTCTAGGTTGCTTCTTTCCTTGATTAGCTTCCATATGTTACTTCTTGTCCTGCCTTCAGGCAGGAAGATACTTTTATTACTTAAAGATACTTTTATTTCGTTATAAATTTGTAAATGGACTGTAATCCAAAATGTGCCAAAATGAAGTTAATTTCTATTGTCCAACCCCCCCATTGGTGTTTTACACAAGTCATGTAACTACAACAATAATAGCAACAAAAAATCATTGTAACTCAGAATACTCTTAAAAGGATCCAAAGTTTCTCATTCAACTATAATTAATGCCATCCCCTAATTATACAGGAAAGGAAAGGGAAGTGGGAGTGGGAGTGGGACAAATTCCAACTTCCAATTTCCTGCCGGCTTTCCCAATGACTTTGTAGAAAGCTGGCAGGAAGCATTGGAAATGATGATCATGTGACTGCGACTGAATGCTGCAGCTTGGCAGCACTGAAGTGGCCACAACTTTGCCAAATTTCAATCCAGTGGAAATCATGGGTGCTAGATTTTGGATGCAATCTGTAAGTTAGCCCATCTGAGGTGCATTTATTCCAAAATTGCTGTGCTGAAGTGTTTTGCAGAATTGAAGATTATAAATAATTAAACAGACACAAGAATGTTAGCAGTAGACAGATTTAGGTCAGATTAAAAATAATCCTCAAGACACAAAATAAACTATTGTGATGTGAAATCCTTCTTTCACTGTTCCAGGGCATCAGTCATACCAGCTTTCATGATTTTTCATTAATGTGCATCTAAGGTAGCTATATTTCATGTCTACCAGCACATACAGTTCTTAACATGATGTTTTTGGAATTCCTACTCATATAGATATTTCCTTCTGGATTCTTATTGATGAAAATCTTGGGTTTTTTCTAAATCTATCAGTATCTCCTCTCTTTTGTATGTAGCAACATTTTGGCTATTTTACAATGGTATCGCTTTTGAATCAAAAGTAGAACCAACCCCCCCTATCTATTTATCTATCTATTTATCTATTTATCTATCTATATAGTTATTTATCTAGCTAGCTATCTCAGGTTAATAATCCATAATGCACAAACAAGTTTTAATAATGGGCTAAATAGATTACTGAGTAGCCTAAAATGCAAAATATAGAAAACATTCTAATGTAATGATATGTATCTCTCTTTCCATTATTTTACTATATTCGTTCTGTGAAAAGGAAAGTTGGAACACCATCTGTTTTACGTTTTATATTGACTAAATTATAGAGGTAAACTCTATTTGCAAACATATCCTGACAATTCTATCAGTTGTCTAATAATCAGCACCACTTAGAGATTTGTTTCCTTTCTTCCAACGCCATTTTGGCTTCATTAAAGGACAAATAGGTCAGATGCAACACAAAAGAATAAAGGATTCCAAATCAGACATCAGAAATGGCAATATTTAAAATAAGTCAATGAAAATAACCATTTCTAATACACTCTGTCACTTTGAAACATGGAATCTTTCAGTGGAGGACTTTCCAAAAGGATACTCCAAAATGAAATAATTGAATTAGATATAGTATAGCAAATTTCTAATCCATTTGGACTGCAGCAGAAACAATGGTTTTCTATCCTACTAAAATCATTAATTTACTAAGCTATTCTAAAACAGTGGTTTTATCACCAATTACTGTAGTTTCCAATGGTTGCTGTGTTTTATTTGCATACATTTAAGTTTTAATTGAATTGTCACAGTCTGTACATCTTGCATTTCATTACCATTCAAACTATCAACATTTCATTTTCCTCTCTGCCCATCTGTGTACATCTATCTGCCAAATAAAGATTAGATAGATAGATAGATAGATAGATAGATAGATAGATAGATAGATAGATAGATAGATAGATAGATAGAGACAGAGACAGAGACAGAGACAGAGACAGAAACAGAGACAGAGATATAGAGATATAGAGATATAGAGATATGGATACAGATATATGGATACAGATACAGATGCATCCATTGAGGTAGAGTTTAGCTTTTAAGGTGCTATAAGACCTTTACTGTATTCACAGCGTGAGATGAGTTTTGAGTTACAAAAATATTACAAAGTCAAGTTTATCACTCTCTATTCTACTTAGCAGTGGGATGTTTTGAATATTAGATGGTCATCAAAGTGTTAAGAATCAAGTGTTGTTAGACAGTTGTTAGATATTCAAATTTACAGAGTTAAATAGAGTGTTGGGTTAGAAATAACAGCAGATGATAACAAAGTTTCTTTTAACAACTCTAGAGAGATAATTTATAAAAACTCAGAAAATCCATATAAAAGACAACCACGTTTAAAACTGAAATTTAATATTGCAAACCATTAATCTCGTTATTTATTTATTTATTGAAAAGATGAATGTGGCCATCCATCTTACATAATTCTGGGTGGCATACAACATATATTTTTTTTATAAAATTTAGTTGTAACTCAAAGGGGATTTAATTGGAAGGCAAGTATGGAATAAAAGAACAAAGATATTTTATGACACCAATAAACGACACCATGAATAACACAAAATCATGACCATTATAAAGTGTTATAAAGTATTAGAAAAGGATCCCTGTACTGTTCATATAATTTATTTATTTATTTATTTATTTATTTATTTTTTCGGATTTGTATGCCGCTCCTCTCCGCAGACTTGGAGCGGCTCACAACATACAAATAAACAATTCAATATAAATCCGAAAAAAAACATTAAAAATAAACCCCACACGTACTCCTCAGTCACACCACAATCAACAATCATCCCCAGGCCTGCCGGCAGAGGTAGGTTTTTAAATTCTTTCGGAAGGCCGGGAAAGTCGGAGAAACGTGGACTTCAGGAGGTAGTTGGTTCCAGAGGATGGGCGCCACAACAGAGAAGGCCCTCCCCCTAGGGCCCGCCAGACGACATAATGTTGTTTCTTTCCCTTCTTTGTTCCTCTTCCATGTAAATTCTGGACCAAATAAGTGCCTAGCATCCTTCTTTATCTCTCACATCTATATTAAAAAGAAAAAAATGGTAAGTAGACCAGTTTTCCTGAGTGCTCATGTAATCAAGCACATTATTTCCTTTCTCTGGTCCAGTTTTCACAATAGCAATAGCATAGCACTTAGATTTATATAATGCGTCATAATATTTTACAGCACTCTCCAAACAGTTTACAGAATAACTTATTGCTCCCCCCCAAAATCTGGATCCTTATTTTACCAACCTTGGAAGGATGGGAGGCTGAGTCAACCTTGAGCCAGCCAGGATCGAACGCTTGGCAGTGAACAGAGTCAGCCTGCAAAACTGCATTCTAACCACTGTGTCACCATGGCTCTTCATATATTACCATTGTTTCAATTATTCCACTCTGATCACCCTCACTGAAATGCCCTTAGCCTTCATTATCTCGTGTAAGGCCATGTCTCTATTAGCACTTTTAATACAGTAGCATCATGCTCTTTTCACCCCAATGTGATCCTTGACTTTCTGATGCTGCCCTCTTGTCATGTTTATCCCATGGAAAAAAATCATCATTAAGGCATCATTAAATCCAGAGGGTTTGTAATAACATTTTCTCCCTTAAGCTGATGTTATCCCATCACAACTTTGAGATAAATAAGATGTCTTGACTGTTACCTTAGTGGTGAAATGAGCCGACCTGTTGTGGACATCATAAGAAAGGATGTTCTTACATCTGAAAAGTAAAATAATATTTAACTTTTAATACAGCAGCTCTGCATTTCCTCATTCTGGCACCTTATTCTGCAGTTCCCAGAATAAACTGAGGGATATTAAATTAGACTTTTGTTGCTTATTTTGCTACCTTTTTCTATATTTGTCCCTTTTAATTGCTACCTTGCTCCATATAAAACAAGAGGTATAGTTGCTTAGCAGCTGGCTATTTTCAGTTCTCTCTGTACTGTAGCTATTTGTGCAGTTTATGCAGTCTGTCTCCCTTCTCTCTGGGGCTACAGTATTTCTCCTTGCTGGATCCCCCTATAATCTTCTTTATTGTACATGATTTTTACTTGAGAAGCATTCAAGTGGTAGAAAAGGCAAACTAAATCACAAAAAAACAACAACCTGAGCCAGAATTTCATCATTTGATCCTCTTGATGTTTTAGATGTAGTTCCTTGACTAGTAGATTTCTTCCAGGCTGATTAGTCATGTATTTAAAGGGGGTAACAGCAAAGCTAGATTGTGAAACCAATTACCTGGCCTATAATGGACTGGCATATTCACGAATCAGGGCATGCAACTGGGCAGTGAGTCAGAACAGATGCAAGAAAGAGATGACAGAGATTGGCAATGGACCAGCAAATGGAATCAAAACATGGTTTGGTGTCTATTCCGGTATAGCTGAATAGCATTCATTCACCAGTGAAGAAAGATCCTGCCTGTAATCCTGTTTTAACTCTGTGTAACATCACAGGGTAAGGCAGCATACATAGTAGGGAGTAGATTGCAGATAACTGGAAGAGTTTCTAGAAAGAGTTCTATTTCTTTATTGTCAAATAAGATGACCGATACAACTTATTTAAGCAATGCTTTTCTGCATTTGTTCAACTGAATGATTGCTATTACTATAAAATTCATTTTATGCCCATCTCTTTGAGGCTTTTGGTTCATGAAGATTCTTCCCATTTCCTCCTCCTATCCTATCATTTCCTAACCTTTTCTCATAAATTATTTCTTAACAATGGTGAAAACAACTTTACACAGTATGATTGTTTTGTGTAAAGAAATCTCATGAAACATATCTAATGGAAGAGAAAAGCAGTTGGTTATGAATTCAACTCGCCTGAAATATGTGGGTGATATAGCTGAACATTCTTTATCCTGTTTTCTCCTAATGTTCTGTAGTTATTAGGAAACATTGTGCTATGTACAGTAAATCTTATTTGGGCTTTTTCTAAAAATTTACATTGCTTTAAAATAAATAACTTGGAGAAAATGGTAATGTAACAACCCAAAGCAATTACAAATTACAATCAATAAAACAAGGATCACAGTGTAACAGAAATCCTCCATTCCACTCAATGAAAGAAGCTTTAGGTAAATGTCTGGAAAGTCAATTTATTCCTGCATAAAACTCTAAATGCCATTGTTTAATCCTGTGCAAGGAACTTTATTGCCAAAGGTCATGAGTGGGCAAAGGTCATGAGTGAGGTATGGCTGTGGAGTAATGCTATGGAGAGAGATTGCTAAACCCATTGAACTTCTGTCCTACTGTAGGCAATAGTATGGTTCAACCTTGTCCAACTATGATCTCCGAATGTGTTGAACTTCATCTCTCAGAATCCCCAGCCAGTTGAAACACATTGTTCTGTTTCCATCACTATTCATATTCGGTTCACAGTCTGAATATATAGTTTATAATATACTATGAACTATTGAAAACTTTCTCTAAGGATTTTTTTTTGTATGATTGGTTCATTGCAAGCTATGAACCTGACAAAGTAATGTTTTGAAACAACTCTGCTTCCTTCATTATTTGGCCTTCTGTGTTTTCTTCTTCCAAGTTGTAATGACAGTTTCTGTATAGCTTTATCTGGGGGAATTCAAGAGCGTGTCTGCAGAATAACCTGGATTCAGGACTAGCCATTGAAGTTGATGTTACATCTGAATCTTGGGGGATTAGCAAGGATGGTGCCATTGTGGCTTCCAGATTGCATATTGCATGTGTAATAAATAGTTCGATATCACACTAGTATTCTTGCATTGCCATTACAGATTTGCTGTTATGAGATCATTGCTTGTACCAAACAGAATGATTGATAGAAATAGAAAAAAAATCTCTGACACAAGTCAGTATTATCTTTATTCCTCCATAACACTGGTTTACATATTAGAAATTTCCACTATTCCATTTAAGAGCGTAACTGGAAACAGATACATCTCTAAAATAGATATTTTTGTCCACTAGTTAGTTTACCTCCTCTGGATTTTAATCATCTGGTTTGATGGACATATCAGAAGTTTGAACATTGGACATTTGACCCGCTTCAGTTTGCCTACCGACCAAATCACTCTATGGAGGATGCTATTTCATCCATTCTCCATCTGAGCTTGAAGAACTTAGAGGAAAGAAATACTCATGTACGTTTGTTGTTTGTCTACTTTAGTTCGGGGTTTAACACAATCATTTCCCAGCATCTAGTAGACAAACTGGGATTTTTAGGCTTAAACACTCCTTTGTCCAACTGGATTCTTGATTTTCTTACCAACAGGCCCCAATATGTGCGAGTTGGAACAAATATCTCTAATACCATTTTCTTGAGCACAGGTTCTCCTCAGGGCTGCATCCTAAGTCCGCTGCTGTTCACCCTGTTGACCCATGACTATGGTGCTAGGTTTGCCACCAATCATATTGTGAAGTTCACAGATGATACAGCAGTAATGGGCCTTATTCATAATGACAATGTGGATGCTTACCGCAAGGAGGTTGAGGGGTTGGTGAACTGGTGTAAAGAAAACAGACTAGTTTTAAATACCGGAAAAACCAAAGAGATCATTGTCGATTTCAGAAAAGGCAGGCACAGCCATACTTCTCTGTGCATTAATGATTCACCTATGGAGATGGTTACCAGCATCAAATTCCTGGGTGTGCAGCTGACGAGTAGGCTGGCTTGGCCGCTCAACAGCGAGACACTGATGAAGCAGGCACAGCAGCGCCTGCCTTTTCTCTGTCTCATGAGAAAGGCACATCTTCAACTTCCGGTTCCGGATTATGATGCCTCTAGCCGCACGGGGATACTTGTCTCCTCATTTGGCTAGTTTTCCTCCACCGGTAGACCCCTGCGGGCGCGACTACCGTCGAGGAGGCTGCGCTCGGCTGTAGAGGAGTGGTGGCTCCTCTAGCTGTCTGAGCTGACTCTGAGGGACGAGGGAGAAGAAGATCGGCCATAAAATGGCTGATCACCTAGCCGCACCAACCGCAAGTCACAAGAACAACTAAGCATGAAGAACCACCGTGGTGAATCCAGGTGAGACCTTTCCTTCCCTCGGTATCCTGACTTTTCCTGTAAAGAGTTTCTATTTTCCTTTATTAAGAAAGCGGCGGCTGCCTATATGTGGAAAGATGAGCTAAAAAGAAAAAGATTAATTTTTGTGTGTGTGGTTGTTGTTTTTTTACTATTTGACTTCTGTTGGGTGAATTTCAGGGGAAAAGAAGGAAAAAAGGGACTTTGTTACTTTCCTTTTTTAATCTGATAATGTGTTGTGGGTGTCTCACGACTGGATGATGACATATCAGAGGATGAGGAAGCACAAGCAGGCCCCTCTGGGTATTTCCCCCCCCCGGCAGCCGAGTCAGACAATGAGGAGTTTTGTATGCATTCTGAATCAGACTCTCCAAATGATGAGTCAGATTTAGAGCAAGAAGATAAATGGATTGATCCGAGGTTCCGAAGGTTTGATAAGCGAAGGTGTCAGTTAACTGGAAAAAGGAAGTAATGGGGGGAAGTGACGTATCGGACACTATATTAGAGGGGGGAAGGAGACTACGCCCTTGTTACGAGCAACGTTTATCAAGGAGAGGTTTGGAAACTTTTGCAGTGCTTTGAAAGTCTGATGTTTTGAAAACCTACCGAAGGATAATGAGGTCTTGGACAATGTGATAAAGACAGAGTGAGTAATTGGAAAGTTTGGAAGGAGTTTGTTGTAATCTAAATGTAAATAATGAGTCTTGGATGTTTCTGCCAGCAAAATGTCAGCAGCTTGCTTTGAAATGAATCCTTTTGAAATGTGTTTAATAAATCTCTTAAAGACATATTTACGTGGCTTTTAATGAGCTGAGAGAGGCCAGATAGAACAGATTGCTCGTAACCCAAAAGCAGAAAAGACGGAAAATTAGTCCGAGCTTTCAGTGACGTCATGGAGGAACTCCTTGCTGATAACCCGGCTCTGCATCTATTAGTTCAAAATCTCCAGCAACAAATTGGACATTTGCAACAGCAGATTCAAGCCGCAGTAGCCCCAGCTCCAGCCCCCCCTCCCAGAAGAAACAGATGTTACTTAGCCTTGCCTGATAAGTTTACTGGAGAGCGTAGTAAATTTCCAGCTTTTTTAAACCAATGTAAAACATTCATTGCCTCAACTCCAGCAGACTTCCAGCTTGATGAAACAAAAGTAGCTTTCATTTTGAGTTTACTCTCTGGGACAGCTGCTGATTGGTCGTCTCCTCTGATAGACGGACAAGATCCTGTCCTGCGCAATTATGCAGGATTCTGCCAGCTGATGGAAAGAGAATTTGTTGACCCCCTTCGTAGACAAAATGCCACCCGGCGGATACGAGAGCTACGTCAAGGATCGCGCTGCGTAGCGGACTATATATCAGATTTTCGCCGCCTAGCTCAAGAAATTAATTGGAATGAGGAGGCTCTCATGGAAATCTTTCAAGATGGCCTGTCTTCTCAGATCTTGAATGGATTGAAAACGACTGTAATACCTGCGACCCTGGATGCATTATACCAACATTGTTTGGCTATTGAGGCGCAAACGCAAGCCATGGATGCCCGCCTGGTCAAACAGATGGTTCCAGTCACTGGAAGTGCCAAGCCAGTTCCTGCACCACGCAGAGGATTCCAGACCCTACCTATCGCTCCACCTATCCCGACACCCAGACGTATTTTCCAAACAGGGCCGGCTTACACTGAGAGGCGCCCTGCACCCATGACCAGAGATGAGCCCATGGATCTTGGTGCAGCCAGATCTCGTTTGACCGAGGCTGAGAAGGCAAGACGGAGAGCTGAGGGCTTGTGCCTGTACTGTGGAGAGATGGGTCACTTCGTCATGGCCTGCCCCCAGAAAAGACGTGGTACGGCAGGTCCTACTCCTGTTCCAGCTAGGCCTTCCACTCAGCAGTTTCAAGCCACCTTGCCGGGAAACGGCCAGAGCCCGGCCTAATGGAAACATTGGGTCGGGCAGGCGCCAAACCCAGTTCCAGTTCCGCAGACAACGACCCCGGTCCTCCGAGACATCTGATCCTAGCAACCAATATACTTCTGGGAAATCATGCCCAGGGCATTCCGGCCCACGCCTTGTTGGATTCTGGAGCCACCACCAATTTCATGAATGAAGCTTTCGCTCGTCAGCATGCCATACCTTTGTGCTCCGTGAAGCCGCCTATGTTGGTTGAGACAATCGATGGTCGTGAGTTGTTGTCTGGACCGATCAAGTTTATGACCCAGCCCATACGCCTGGTCATAGGACAACATGAAGAAGCCATCCAATTCTATGTTACCAAGGGACTTCATTTCCCCTTAGTTCTCGGCCTAGCCTGGTTGAGAACCCATGATCCTTGTGTGGTGTGGTCCCAGAACTTTGTTTCATTTCCCAGTTTGCAATGCGTAGACCACGTACGCCAAGTTTGTGCAGCCCAGCTACCATCCCACCCTGACATCACCTTGCCGGCCGATCTAGCGGACTTTGCAGATATATTCAATGAGAAAGAGGCAGACCAATTGCCTCCGCATAGACCATATGACTGTGCCATTGATTTGCTACCAAATGCCAAGCTTCC
This sequence comes from Bothrops alternatus, assembly GCA_034064705.1. Classification (NCBI taxonomy): domain Eukaryota; kingdom Metazoa; phylum Chordata; class Lepidosauria; order Squamata; family Viperidae; genus Bothrops; species Bothrops alternatus. Next base: position 15,956,189 of record JARGCV010000009.1, read on the forward strand.
AAGGGGACGCCTTTACTCCATGTCAGAACCCGAGTTGGCCGCATTGAAAGACTTTGTGGACAAAAACCTGGCCAGGGGTTTCATTCGCCCCTCTTCCTCGCCTTTGTCAGCTCCTGTGTTATTCGTGAAGAAGAAAACCGGAGATTTACGCCTATGCTGTGACTATCGCAAGCTCAATGCCATTACGGTGCGCAACCGGTACCCTCTGCCTTTGATTCCTGATCTCATGGACCGTCTCCGATCAGCGACCATCTTCACCAAGATAGATTTAAGGGGTGCTTACAACCTGGTTCGCATTCGAGAGGGGGACGAGTGGAAGACCGCGTTTGGAACCAGGTATGGTCATTTTGAGTATACCGTTATGCCCTTTGGACTCACCAATGCTCCGGCCGTCTTTCAACATTTCATGAATGACATCTTCCGGGATTTATTAGATCAATTTGTAGTGGTTTACCTCGATGACATCCTGATTTACTCCCCGTCACGAGCCACTCATCTTCAGCATCTCCGGCGAGTTTTGCAACGCTTGAGGGAGCATCACCTTTACGCCAAGTTAGAGAAATGTCACTTCTATCAAACCACCATTGAGTTTCTGGGACATGTGATTTCTCCACAAGGCATCGCCATGGACCCTGGCAAGGTTGAAGCCTTGCAAACCTGGCAACCACCATGTAAAGCAAAAGATGTCCAAAGACTTTTGGGATTTGCGAACTATTACAGGATATTTATTCCGAGATTTTCTGCCTTGACTGCGCCCCTTACTCGACTGTTACGGAAAGGCGTTAAGTTCCAGTGGGGCGATGCCGAGCAACAGGCGTTTCAGACCCTCAAAAAGGCTTTTGTTCAGGAACCCATTCTCAAGTATCCAGATCCTTGTCGACCCTTTGTAGTGGAGGCTGATGCCTCAGATGTTGCAGTAGGGGCCGTGCTACTTCAAACACGCCAAGATGGCGGCCCCCTGTTCCCGTGTGCTTATTACTCCAGGAAACTGAGTCCCTCCGAACGCCATTATACCATTTGGGAAAAGGAACTATTGGCCATCAAGACTGCTTTTGAGACCTGGAGACACCACCTGGAAGGAGCCCGCTACCAAGTTGAAGTTCGGACTGACCATAAAAACTTGGAATTTTTGCAATCTGCCAGGAAATTGAATCAACGTCAAATCCGTTGGTCTTTGTTCTTCGCTCGATTCAACTTCAAAGTCACCTACATTCCGAAAGGGTACAACAAAAGAGCAGATGCCCTGTCCCGTAAACCTGAGTATCTACAGTCAAGGATCCCTTACCGCTTCGAACCATTCTGCCTATCGAATCGATCGCAGCCGTGCATGATCCGGTAGATCTACGACGACAGATTCGGGAAGCGCAACAACTAGATGACTTTGCAATACGGAAGAGACAAGAGGTGGGTCCCGACTCACCTTGGACCTTGTCCGAGGGACTATTACGCTTCCGCAACCTGTTATATGTTCCAGCAGGCCCACTCCGGGGTCTCATCCTGACTCAATGCCATGATAACCCTGCGGCAGGTCATTTTGGTTTCTTTAAGACTCTTCACTTAGTGTCTCGGACTTTTTGGTGGCCCAGACTTCGCCATGATGTGCAATCCTATGTGAATTCCTGTGTATGGTGCCGTCAGGCAAAACATGCCACAGGAGCCCCTCCGGGATTATTACAGCCTTTACCCACGCCGGAGAGACCCTGGGGAGCTATTTCCATGGACTTCTTGACTTGTCTACCTGTTTCTGCCGGCTACACCGTTGTCTTTGTAGTGGTGGACATGCTGACCAAAATGGCACATTTCATTCCTTGCCGAAGAATACCGACAGCCAAGGTCACTGCTCAGCTGTTCATTCAACATATCTTCCGGCTACACGGTTTGCCTGACAAAATAGTGTCCGACCGAGGAACCCAGTTCACCTCGGAGTTCTGGAGAGAACTCATGTCTGCGCTTCAAGTCCAAGTTAATCTAGCCTCCACGCATCACCCAGAGACTGATGGGGGTACAGAGAAAGTGATTGGCATTCTGGAGCAGTATTTGCGTTGTTTCATCAACGACCAACAGAACGATTGGTCCAAATATCTCTCCGTGGCCGAATTCGCTTTCAACAACTCTCAGCACACTTCCACTCAGACCACCCCGTTTTTTGCCAACTACGGCTATCATCCCAGATTTTTCCCGCTCACGCTCCTCGATTCTCCAGTTCCAGTTGCAGAAGACTATTTAACCGAACTGCAGTCAGTCCACGAGATGGTTAAGCAGCACTTGACTAAGGCCAAGGAAGACTACAAGCGGGTTGCAGACCGCTCGCATCGCGACACGCCGCCGTTAGCTGTTGGAGATCGGGTTTGGCTCTCCACCAAGTACTTGTTTCCAGGGAGAATTCACCGCAAGCTTGATCAACGTTTCCTGGGTCCTTTCCCTGTGGAGACGGTCATCAATCCGGTGACCTATCGTTTGACTTTGCCTAGGTCTTTTCGTGTACATCCCGTGTTTCATCGCTCCTTGCTTGTTCCTGTCAACCCTGATTCTCCGCTTCGACGTCCTGATCCGGGCCCGACAGCTCGCCGTGCTCAAGTTCCTGTTTCCCGGTTGGAGGTGTCCGGCATCCGAGATTCCCGATGGCTCGCCGACCGCTTCCAATATTTGGTTGATTGGACCGGGGGTGGGCCCGCCACTGGCTCTTGGGTAGATGCTCAGGATATTGAGGCTCCTGAGTTAAAGTGGGATTTTCATACTGCATTTCCCTCCAAACCACATCCCTTCCGACGGCCCCTGGGGGAGGGGCCTGCGGGGGGGGGATAGTGTTGTGGGTGTCTCACGACTGGATGATGACATATCAGAGGATGAGGAAGCACAAGCAGGCCCCTCTGGGTATTTCCCCCCCCCCCGGCAGCCGAGTCAGACAATGAGGAGTTTTGTATGCATTCTGAATCAGACTCTCCAAATGATGAGTCAGATTTAGAGCAAGAAGATAAATGGATTGATCCGAGGTTCCGAAGGTTTGATAAGCGAAGGTGTCAGTTAACTGGAAAAAGGAAGTAATGGGGGGAAGTGACGTATCGGACACTATATTAGAGGGGGGAAGGAGACTACGCCCTTGTTACGAGCAACGTTTATCAAGGAGAGGTTTGGAAACTTTTGCAGTGCTTTGAAAGTCTGATGTTTTGAAAACCTACCGAAGGATAATGAGGTCTTGGACAATGTGATAAAGACAGAGTGAGTAATTGGAAAGTTTGGAAGGAGTTTGTTGTAATCTAAATGTAAATAATGAGTCTTGGATGTTTCTGCCAGCAAAATGTCAGCAGCTTGCTTTGAAATGAATCCTTTTGAAATGTGTTTAATAAATCTCTTAAAGACATATTTACGTGGCTTTTAATGAGCTGAGAGAGGCCAGATAGAACATAATGTAGGAGACATTTTTTGTTGATTTTTTAAAAAAAGAAAGAGAGAAAACTTTCCCTTTTTTTTCTTTCTTTAACTTGATTAACTTGGGAAAAAAAAGAAGAAAAAGACTTTATAGTCCACTGAGGACATCTGGTGGTGAAAAAGCGAAACTCTAACTATATTTCTCCCTGTTATCTGAAGAGGGATTGGATTTATGTGATAATAAAAGAGAAAAGATAACTGGACAGCTGGGTGGTAAAGCTGGCTATTAGACCATTGGAGGCGGATACTTGTGGATCTTTCTCAAGTAGTCTCTAACAAAGGAATAGGCAAAGCTACCACCAAAATGGCTGAAAGTTATTCACATCTTGACTATGATTTAATACTGGAAAAAATATTAGAAGTTAGAGAAGATTTCAAAACTTATTGGAAATCTTGGAGAAAATCCAAAGATGCCACCTTGGAATCTTACACTGACCCTCTAATAATGAACCAAGTTATGGAACAAGGAACAATAGAAGATGAACAGAATAGTCCTGAACAGACCTACTTACAACTTAAAGAGACAGAGACACTATTCTTACAACCTAATTGTGAATCTGCATTGAGATAAAATGTGGAAACCACTGAATCAACTAATGCTACACGTCACCTACAATTGATGCACAATTTTGATGACCAAGAAATAACTGTAATTGACTCAACTCAACTACCAAAAATAACAAAGATTGATACCCAGACACAATTTTTCGGAAATTATAATAAAGAGGAAAGGGAAAGAAAATTTGTTCAGTTTAAACCGGTTAGAAATCCTCGTAATCAAATCTTGAGGTTTGATAATCGAAAAGCCTTATTATGGTAAACAAATTGGCATAGAAAGAAAGCTAGAGTCAGGTTTAAATGTGACATAAAATGTTATTTGATGGGTTATTATTATTATTATTTTTTAAAATATATTTTTATTGGTTTTTTTAAAATTTTACAGAAGAAAAAAATTAGTCAGATCAAATCATAGTATTAAAATAAACAATCATCCATAAACAAAACATAAATACATTGTTCAATACATCTAATACTAATAACTCAACTGAAAATAATCATCCCAAACAATTAACATCACTGCTCGGCACCCCCACCACCACATCCCCCCAACCCTATCCTTCCCCCCTCACTTACCAACTAACTACCTACCTTCCTCCCTCCTTCTCTTCTTTCTTCATCCTTCTCTATCTCCATCCTACTCTTCCCCCTTCTTATCAACTTCCACTTACATCAGCCTTCACTCCTCCTTCCTCTTTTCCATCAGATGTGGTGCCCAGAGGCCACCCGAGCAACCCCTTAATAACAGTAATTACATATATTCTTCCACCAACCCCAATAACAGTTACTGTATTTGTTATGAAGGTTTATTTGACAGATGAGAGAGCCCAGAAGTCGACTGATAATAATTTATAATTAAATGAAAGGAATTAAGGCTAATCTAAGACTATGGGTTGAATCAAAGATCAATTTTATAAGTAAGTTGTAAGAGAGGATGTTTAAATGAAGATATATTAAGATATATTAAGATATATTAAATTGATTAAGAACATAATTTTTCTTTTTGAATTGAGGGATTTATTGTTATTGATATTATTTGTTTATTTTTTTTTTAAAAAAAGAATGGTATATATTAAACTTGATGGTTTGGGTGATTTTATATAACCTCTCAATGGATTGAAGTGATTTAAGATTTGACTTAGATTGATGGTTTAAATGTAAATGATAATTACTATTCTTAACAAGATGAGTTGTTTGTTAATGGATTGAATTGATTTAGAGAGTGTATATAGTATATAGTTTAAAATTCTTGTTAGTATTATACAATAATTTTGTTTGATGTAGTGGGGTTTTCTTTTGTTGTACCCTGTACTCACTCTGGGAAGTCGGAGGGGGAGGGTTAGGGAGGGTTTATAATTTTATAGATGGGTTATTATTATTATTATTATTATTATTATTATTATTATTATTATTATTATTATTATTATTATTAATTTAATTTCTATGCCGCCCTATTCCGGAGAACTCAAGGCGGCTCACAGCATAATAGAAATTACATACATATAAAAAACCCTTAAGTTAAAAAAAAACAAAAAAACAAAAAAAAACAAAAAACCAATCATTCCACGAACATACACTGGCTAGGGGCAAGATGTTAGCTGCCCCAAGCCTGCCGGCAAAAGTGTGTTTTAAGCAATTTACGAAAGGCGGAGAGGGTGGGGGCGACACGGATCTCCGGGGGAAGTTGGTTCCAGAGGGCCGGGGCCGCAACAGAGAAGGCTCTTCCCCTAGGCCCCGCCAGGTGACACTGTCTGGCTGACGGGACCTGGAGAAGGCCCACTCTGTGGGCCCTAACCGGCCGCTGGGATTCATGAGGCAGCAGACGGTCCCGTAAATAACCTGGTCCGATGCCATGTAGGGCTTTATAGGTCATAACCAACACTTTGAATTGGGTTCGGAGACCAATTGGCAGCCAATGCAGCTCGCGGAGTGATGCCGAAATGTGGGCATTTCTAGGCAAGCCCAACACTGCTCGCGCGGCTGCATTCTGCATTACCTGAAGTCTCCGAACATTTTTCAAAGGTAGCCCCATGTAGAGAGCATTGCAGTAATCGAACCTCGAGGTGATAAGAGCATGAGTGACTGTGAGAAGAGACTCCCGGTCCAAATAGGGCCGCAACTGGTGCACCAGGCGAACCTGGGCAAATGTTCTCCTCGCCACAGCCGAAAGATGATATTCCAAATTTAGCTGTGGATCGAGGAGGACGCCCAAGTTGCGGACCTTCTCCAAGGGGGTCAAAAGCTCCCCCCCCAGGGTAATGGACGGATAGATTGAAATATCTTTGGGAGGCAGAACCCATAGCCACTCCGTCTTGTCGGGGTTGAGTTTGAGCCTGTTGGCACCCATCCAAACCCTAACAGCCTCCAGACATCGGCACATCACTTCCACTGCTTCACTGAAATGACACGGGGTGGAGATGTAAAGCTGGGTATCATCAGCATACTGATGATATCTCACCCCATGTTGTCGGATGATCTCACCCAGAGGTTTCATGTAGATATTAAACAGCAGAGGGGAGAGGACCGATCCCTGAGGGACCCCACAAGGGAGGAACCTAGGGGTCGACCTCTGACCCCCTGCCAACACCGACTGCGACCGACCAGTGAGGTAGGAGGTGAACCACCGCAAAACAGTGCCCCCAACCCCCAACCCCTCCAGTCGGTGCAGAAGGATACCATGGTCAATGGTATCGAAAGCTGCTGAGAGGTCAAGTAGCACCAGGATAGTGGATAATCCCTTATCCCGGGCCCGCCAGAGATCATCCGTCAGCGCGACCAAAGCAGTTTCTGTGGAGTAGCCGAGCCTGAATCCTGACTGTTGAGGGCCCAGATAATCGGCCTCATCCAAGGACCGTTGGAGCTGGAGTGACACCACCTTCTCAACAACCTTCCCTATAAAGGGAAGATTGGAGACAGGACGGTAGTTGTTTAAAACAGCTGGGTCCAGGGAAGGCTTCTTGAGGAGGGGGCGCATAATTGCCTCCTTGCAGGGAGCCGGAAAGGACCCCTCCCTCAAAGAAGTGTTGACAATCTCCTGAACCCAGCCCCGCGTCACCTCCCTGCTGGCCGAAACCAGCCAGGAGGGGCACGGGTCCAATAAACAGGTGGCGGAGCTCACAGCTCCAATGGCCTTGTCAACTTCATCAGGTGCTACCGGGTCAAACTCCTCCCACACAACAGGATCAAGACGAGTCCCTGTCATCTCGACTGAATCATTATCAGCCGATACTGCATTCCAATTGGAGTCAAGGTCCATCTGAATCTGGGCGATTTTATCCGTGAAAAACTTATTAAAGTCCTCAGCACTACCCTGCAAGGGTGCATCAACTCCCCCCTGATTAAGGAGGGAGCGAGTTACCCTGAACAGGGCGGCTGGGCGGGATTCCGCAGATGCAATCAAGGCAGAATGATACGCGCATCTTGCCGCCTTGAGCGCCACCTGATAAGTCTTGATATAAGATCTTACAAGTGTTCGGTCAGATACGGATTTACTTTTCCTCCATCGCTTCTCTAGGCGTCTCTTCTGGCGCTTCATCCCCCTAAGTTCCTCAGTAAACCAAGGAGATCTCCTGGGTCTGCTACCACAGAGAGGTCGCAGCGGCGCAATCCGGTCAAGAGCCCCCTTCGCAGCCATATTCCAGGCCGTAACCAGGGACTCTGCCGAACTGTGAATGAGAGAATCCGGTATTTCCCCAAGCGTCCTCTGAAAACTCTCTGGATCCATCAGACGCCTGGGGCGGAACCACCTAATCGGTTCCGCCTCCCTGCAGGGGAGGAGTGGAGCCTTAAAAACAAGCCGTAGCAGAAAATGATCTGACCATGACATAGGCAAAATATCTAAGCCCCTTAAATTCAGATCATTGCTCAACTGTTCTGAGAGGAATACTATGTCGGGAGTGTGTCCCCTCTCATGAGTCGGACCCTGAACTACCTGAGTCAGGTTCATGGTTGCCATGGTGGCCATGAACTACTGTGCCAACCCAGAGGATTCGCCGAGCGATGGAAGATTTAAGTCCCCCAAGACAACAAGCCTGGGGAACTCAACCGCCAGCCCAGCAACCTCCTCAAGTAGCGCAGGCAGGACTGTTGACACGCAGCTGGGAGGCAGGTATGCGAGCAACAAGCCCACCTGAACCCCTAGGTCCAACTTCACAAGGAGCAACTCACAACCCGCAATCTCAGTAACAGCAAGCCTGCGTAGGCTAAAGGTCTTCTTGGCTATAATAGCCACTCCTCCCCCCTTCCCTGGGGTCGTGGCTGGTTCCATACCTGAAACCCGGCTGGACACATCTCAGAGAGAGGAACTCCTCCCTCCGGGCCCAGCCAGGTTTCGGTCACACATGCGAGGTCGGCCTCCTCATCCAGGAGAAGATCATGGATGAGGGGAGCTTTATTTACAACCGACCTGGCATTGAGCAGCAGCAGCCTGAGCCCAGGGTCCGGATTTCCCCCATCACCAGTACTTCGGGCTGAACTCACAGGGTCGGAGCAAGGGATCGCTTTTAAACAGCGAGCTCTTGTTCCCCGGGAATGGCCTACCCTGTGGCCCCCGCCATATCTGCCTCTCCCCAGCAAGACCGGTATACTTTGGCCCTCTACCACCCCAGAGCCAGCGCCCCCCTCCCCCTCCGCCTCTGCCGCGCCAGGCAGGCTAGCCAGTCCATCCCATTCATTCCACTCAGCCACAACTCCATCCATAGCATTAATTTATCCCACCCACAAAAAAACTACCCTTTAAACAAACAATTTAAAACAATAAGCTAACCATCCATTCAACCCGATTCATTCCACAAACATTCAATCCCCCCCAGATCATTCAGCATCTAACAATTCAATTTAAAATGGTATTAAACAAGTTAACTATTTAAAATTTGGACAAACAACAGTTAAAAAAAACAGCTCAAGAACAGCTCAAATTGTAAAAACAGTAATAGTTGTAAAAACAGGAGTAGTTATAAAAGCAGGAGTAGTTGTAAAAGCAGGAGTAATTGTAGAAGCAGAAGTAGTCCCTCCTAAGATAGAACGTGTAGTAGGCTTTGAACTAAAAGATCCAAAACCAAAGCCCTCGGTAGGAGTAGTTGTAAAAGCAGTAGTTGTAAAAACAGTAGCTGTAGCTGTAAATCCTGCAGCAATAGTTGTAGCTGTTCCTGTATTAGTCCCTCCTAAGATAGAACCTGTGGTAGGCTTTGAGCTAAAAAGTCCAGAGCCAAAACCCACAGAAGGAGTAGTTGTAAAAACAGTAGCTGTTGAGCCCAATGTCCCAAAGTTGGCTTGATTGAAATCACCTACAGCCACCAACACTCCACCCGAGTAGGCCTGCTGCTGTTTGTAAATGGTAGTTAATAGATAATTCATGGCCACGGTTATGTTAGCATCAGGGGGTGTATATACTACAGTTATTATCACAATATTAAACTCACGAGGCAGATAAAAGGGGCCGCACTTCACTGCAAAAAATTCCAAATCAGGAGAACAGTGAGTGTCAATCACTTTAACATTTGTGCTCCAGTTATTATTTATGTAAACACAAAGTCCCCCTCCTCCTGTTCGTCCCAGAGACCATAGTTCTGTCTGCTCAATACACTGAGCATCCTGATAATTCAGTAGCCTCTCCTGGAGTAGTATCAGGGTCAAGCCACATCTCTGCAAAGACCACGACACAGCAGTCCCGAATATTTCTCTGCAAGAAGATAACAAGTCCCAACTCCACAATCTTATCAGGAAGAGATCCAGTTAAAAAGGCTTTAGAAATTGTGTCTGATTTAATGACGAATGAAGGATGTAAATTTACTGTTACCATGATTGATAATTATTTAAGGGAGTAAATCTTTCTAGAGGACAAAAAGACCTCGTAGATTGAATGATTGAATATATCTTTTTTTTAAAAAAATGGAAATGCATTTTTTTTATTTTTTTGACTTATATAGTAATTTTAAATTTGATAATTATGTTGTAATAGAGAAAGAGAATATGTCTGATTTAATTAGGAATGAAAGATGAGAATTTCCTGATATTATAGTTGATAAGTATTTGAAGATATAAACTTTATTAAGGCCTTAAAAAGATTTTTTTATAGATGTAGATTGATGAAATGATAGAATATATTCTTAAAAATAGAACTGTATTTGTTGGACTTATATTATTATTTTAAATATGATAACTATGTTGTAATAGAAAGAGAGGATAAGGGAAAAAATCTGTCTCAATGAACAATCTTGTATTAAGGATACCTGAAATCACAACTATATACTTACTAAAATGTAATTGGAGTATGACATTAGTATAGTATATACTAATCAGTATATTAGTATAGTATAGCCTAAAAACAGGATATAGATTATAATTGTATGTGTTTGATGATTTTTGTTTGATTGAACTTTACTTAAAATTGTATAAATTTTAATAAGCAACACCACATTCAAGAAATAGAGAGGAAACTTTTGATAATTCATTTGAGGTATATTTATATGACTTTGTCTTTGAATGATTGGACATCCTGATCACCATGTTGTGTCCTAAGCTTTTGGGGAAAGATGGGAAAAATCAGTAAAAAAAATTTTTTTAAATTTTTTTTTTAAAAAGAAGTATATACCGAGAAGATTAGATAAAATAGAAGTATTAATGTATAATACAGATAGCGAAATTTGGAGAGAGGAATTGCTCGGACATTACCCCTAAACTGTATCTGAAGAGGGATGAGAGGGAAGAAAGGAGAGGAGAGAGAAAAGAGTAAAGGAGGGGAGAAGGAAGTAGGAAGGTTGGAAGAGAAGAGGAGAAGTGGAGAGAAAGGGAAGGAGAGTGGTGAAGAGGGGAAGAGAGAAGTAGGGAAGAGAAGAAAGGGAGAAAGAAGGTAGAGAAGAAGGAGTGTGGATGCGGTGAAAGGGAAATAGGCGAGCAACACCAAAAGTCATGTGTAGGTATTTATCTCATTTCATTAAAAGTATTTTATATATGAATGTAAAAAGAATGTATGGTAACATGTCATAAATATCATGGTATATGTATCGGGGAGAGTTTGGAATGAAATTGACAGTCTTAAAATAGGTTTAACAGAAATTTATGATAGAAATGGAGTATATTAAATTTATATGTTTTGTGTGTGTGTGTGTGTGTGAGAGAGAGAGAGAGTGTGTGTGTGTGTGAGGGAAATAGAAATAGAAAGATGAAAGTGAGCTGTTTATGTATGTTTTTATTTTGGAATTCTTGTTTACCCAATCACCACGGTGTGCTTTAAGCACCTATTGTTAAAATCATAAAACCTATAAAATATTTTTCAAAAAAAAAGAAAGACACATCTTCCTTCTCCTATCTTTACCACTTTCTACAGGGGGACAATCAAGAGCATCCTGTCATAAGGCATCACAGTCTGGTTTGGAAGCATCACTGCTTCAGACAGGAAGGTGGTGCAGAGAGTGGTGAGGATGGCCAAAAAGATCATTGGCAGTTCCCTTCCTCCCATCCAGCACATAGCACAGAAGCATTGCTTGAGCAGGGTCCGTAAGATTATCTGGGACACTACACATCCTCTTCACGATCTGATTTCCTTGTTACTTTCTGGGAGGAGACTTCGTGGTATCCATAGCAGAACATCCAGATTCAGCCATAGTTTCATTCCATACAGCATTAAGCTTGTGAACTCTCAAGCTTCCTCCTTCCATTATATATTCAAGATGGACAGTATTTAATATTTATTTGTTACGTATATGTAGATGTGTGGGTCTATACATATGTTGTATATAGTATGTTTCGGAGTGTGTCATGTATGTGTGTCACTTTAAGAAAGGGCAATTAAATTTCATTTTTTGATGTGTGCCATTGTGCCCACAGTAAAAAAAATGACAATAAAGGTTATCTTATCTTGTAGCCATTGATACCCATAATGGAATCCAGCATGGAAGCTCTGAGATCCTCTTTTCAGTATTGTGCTATTATTATTTTTTCTTGAGAGATCATTGTGCAGTGTCCCTTTTTGCTAGGATTATATAGGATCATATTGATATTATGCTGATATAAGACATCCCTGGGCATTTGATAGAGTTATTTGATTAATACTCTATTGATAAAAATGACCAAACTCCTACTGATTTTAATGGTAGTGGCTAAATCTTTCAAACTAAATACTAGTTTTTTTAATCCCAACTTACCCACACAAATATAAGTTTGGGGGAGGAAAGGTTAGCAAACAAAGTTTTGAATTTAATCTTCAACAAGATTATACTTTCATTGCAAATATACATTACTCTTTGGATCTCTATGTTAGAAAACTGCATTTGTCAAGGAGATTTTATTATATGAAGGGTGGTCCCACAAAAGAGGCTCAGAAATGTTCATTTAATTTTGCTCATTTAACTGGATACTAAATAAATATTTCACGTTTCTTTTAGAAATGTGAGTTAAGCACATATGGCATGTAAATAACCATATAGCTAATGTTATTAAACTTTTAAAGTGGTCAACTATGCATGAAAAGCATCTTCTTCAAATGGGTTTATGATTCCCAATTCTCATTTTATATGCAGTCTGTTGTTATACAGCAGTGCTTCAGATAAACATGTCAAGCTGCCTGATTATTGGCCCAACATCTTTATATATTGATTTATCAGACAACAGCACTAACACCTGCTATCCATATTGACCAGTGACATGAGATATTAATTATCCAATTAATTAATCCAAGCTTTTCCCTTTTCCAGCTAACTGCTATTGGAACTATGATTATTATTAGCAGGAAGGTCTATAGGATCAAAAGGTCAAGATAGCAACCATCACTGTGTGATTAAAGCCCTATTCATTTTCCATGTATGTTGTATGTAAAAAAAGGGTGAGCTTTAAACACAGAGACATAGCTGACATCTTGACTTTTTTTTAACAGGTACCCACTGAAATTTTCCCTGGCATTCTAGCAACTTATTATAGCCCTCAAGGGTTTCCCAGGTACAATTCCTACTGCTGATCCTGAGTGGTCTATGATGGGAGTGAGCAAACCTCAAGTTACTTTTTTTACAACATCTAGGAAACTTCTGATCACTATAGTATTCACTATTGCTGAATATTATCAACTCAGATTCCTACTATATTTAGGTAGAAAATGCACAAAATATGATTTGCAAAATCCAAAACAAACTTAATGCCTATTTTAAAAAATTCTCTTATTCTACTTACAAAATGTACAGAAAAAAATGGGAAAATTGGGCTCCCTGCTTGTAAATATCATGGCATTATTTATTTTCCTCATTTTCTTAACCACTGTTGCTTTGGTCGTCAAAAACTGATAAAGGCATTTTTTCTATCAATAATTTTCCATTTCTTTTCTCTGGCCAAAGTGTTTGAAAAAACATAAATCTTTTTGTTGTACTCATCTTTGGAGGCTGTCCTGTTTGTCTCAATAACTTTTCTCCTGAAAGACAGTCTTTTAATAGTGGAAGTCATTTTCCTGGGGCCTCTATCTTAAGAACCTCAAAAACACTTTTCTGACAGTGTGTTCTGGATGGTGTTTTTTTTTCTTAAGACTTTGTTTTTGTGGTTTTATTTGCTATTTTAATCTAAGCCGCCCTACGTTGTGGGATGAAATATTCCAGAAAGCAAGAAGAAATTAAACAATAGAAACTCTATGTGCAATGAGTAGCTATAAAGCAATGTGCAAGGATCTGATTTATATTTGCATGTGTTCAGTGTTGAGTGTTGAGTCTTGTCCAACTTTCTTCAGAATTAGCTTTTTCTTATTCCTAATTTTTATTTTAAATTGCTTTACTTCTAGTTCTTTTGTTCATAAATTCAAATCCTTTTGTTTAATCCTTATACCCAGTCATGTTTTTCTTTCCTATTGTATGCTCTTAATAAATTGCAGATAATTCTTTGAAACAGATAATTGTTGATTGGGGACAAGGTTGTAATCTGATAAAGTGCCTCAGAAGATCTATGCCTCTCCATCATCAAGCTGGAGAGGCCTAGATCTTTTGAGGTAGCTTGATGATCAGACATTGAATTTAAGGTGCCTATATGTTCTTCAAGTAACAGAAAGTGGAAGTCAATGTACTTCTTTTGACCTTGTTACTATAAATATAACCTTGGTTGAGGGATGTTGCCATCCCTCAGCCGAGGTTATAGTTACAGTATACTGTATATATAAGGTATCCTAGTGGTGACAGAAAATGTCAACTAAGGATATTCACTGCTGCATCCTCATCTCTATCCAGTAGTACATAAAACCTTATAACTGAAACCAGAATTATCTTAAAACCACACTGAATTTCAAATTCTCATGCTTTTGTATTGTGTCAAAATACTGCCAGTATAGTCAACAGATTTGGGCTGCAAAAATGTGAGCATACATTATTTGGCAGCAAAAAGGCAATCTTCTTTCTATATATAGTTTTTTATGTATATGAATGATCTATGGTACCTCATTGACAATGTTGGTGATAGTGTCATCAAGGGCTGGTTTCCACCTAGCTGCTATTGGCCACTTAGGCTGCTATAGACATGTCCCTTCACTTCTTGTCTCTGGACATTAAATATTGGATTGCTTTAGATAATAAAAAGATCAATTCTTTCAAACAGGACTTTTCTCCAGCATCTCCATATCTCCCATACCATAGTGTGTATTTGTGGCTTCAGAATTGAAGAGTTAAATAGCCATCTTGAAGAGTTACTTCTCCTTCCAGCTTGAAGATGGAATGGTAACAGAAGCAGTCATTTCCCCCCCCCACTAGGTCTTTAATTAGAAGAAGGCAAGAGAAAGTTAGCCACTTAACGAGCCCTGGGAAGGGAGAGGGTGTGATGAAACAGGAGAAATCCTACTTCACTGCACAACCCATGTGATGCCTGTCAAGATCTTTGCAATTGGTTATCACTATTCAGGATGAAAAGTAGTTCAAATATTACATTGAGGTGATCCATGGTTGTGATAAGCAGGAACCAATTCCATCCACAGTGAGAGCAAGGAAGCTCCTTTCCCTATGTCTCCTTGTGCTAAGAAAGCTTTAGCTGACCATCCAGCTTGTAGCATGACCTTACCCAAGCATCTTTTCAGTTGAGGTCACTCAGAAACCCATGTGGGTATATGTGTCCATTGTAAAATAGGAAAGGAAGGTCAGTCCAGCGATAGCAGGTGAGTCCAAGCCCAATGCAGTAAGAATGTAGCAGCCTTGCCAAGTTCTGGGCTATTGGCTAACTTAGCAGCCTCAGCCTTTTGTTGTGGAAGCTTGTTTGCTATGCTTGCTATGAACATACTTCCAAACCAAATTTTCAGTCTGCTTCAGCTCACCTTGGGAAAGCATCAAGCCAAAATGAAAGAACGAGCAATATAAGAAAGGATTGACTATAGGCGGAATGTAGTGTTTCAGCAGTTTTGCAAGGCAGTTGGGGAGGGGAGCTTTTTTGTAGGCATATTCCATACCTAGTCCAAACCTTTCATAATTCAGCTTAGGAGAAATATAATTAAAAGGAGCAGTTGGGGGAGGGGGCGATAGATGCTCTCTGTTGCCTGTTCAATTAACCCATCTCTAGGTGTCCTCTATGTCTTGTGGAACACCTAAACATCATCAGGATAAAACTTCCTGATGAGTAGAAAGCAACAGTAAGGGAGACATTCACAAATGATAAATGATGGCCAGAAAGAATTCCCAGATCATGTCTTCTATACAAACGAGGAAGGGCACATTTAATGCTGACTCCAAATCTTTTATTGACTTCTTCCTTAGTCCCAGTCCACTTGGTGAATGTATCTTCTGCCACCTGGAGGGAAAACAAAGCCAAAGGAATCCACTAATCATGCTTCTTAATTTTTTGCAATAAATATGTAAGGACAACATCCTAATCACAGAATAGAACTCAGTAACAAGGAACAGTGTTACAAATGCTAATATACTTTACATGCATCTCCTAACCCAAGATTTGGAGGAAGACACTTCAGTGGGACTGTGAGAAAGTGTACAACAGCTTCTTTCCTAGTGCTTTCTTCACCAGTACGTTATAATTTATGTTAGTTTATGCATACTTGTATATATGTATATGGCTCAGTCATTCATCTGGTTGACTTTGGAACAAACAAATCAAGCTGTTTTGCTTTGCTGCTTGTTTGGATAAAAAAATCTTTAAAAAATCTACAAGAAGCTTCAGGAGGCTTATGTAGCCATAAGAGCCAGAGTGGCGCAGTGGTTACAATGCAGTATTGCAGGCTAATTCAGCCTACAGTCAGGAGTTCAATCCTGATCCGTAAAAGGTTGACTCTCCCTTCCATCCTTCTGAGGTCAGTAAAATGAAGATTCAGATTGTTAGGGGTTAATATGCTAACTCCATAAACCGCTTAGAGAGGGCTGTAAAATACTACGAAGCGGTATAAGTCTAAGTGCTATTGCTATAATATTAGCCCTTTTAAAATCAGCTTATATCAAAATAAGCTGAATTCTTAATAGCTAAGATTTTTGAGTTGTATTATGTCTTTATTTTCTTTGGGGATACCTGATAGACTTCCCTCCTTTGACACTGATGAATTCACTCCAAGATGGTTTCATATCTTCTGAAATAATTTCAAAACTGAAAACATAATTTCAGAAAACAAGCAAAAAATGAATGCTTATATATGGCGCATGTGAACCCCCTCCTTCAGATTTCAATTATCTGCCAGAAATAAGGATGCAAAGAATGAATGCTCTTTGTCATTATGGGTGGAAAAATGTATATTTTGTGTAATGTTCTGAGCATTAATCAGTGGATGAAGTACTCTGATTTGGAGCCTTTAGAATTATAATTCACAGGTGGTTAACATTCAATTTCCTGTGAAAAAGAATATGTGTTCAGAAAATTTCCTTGTCAGCAGACAGGCATGCAGAACGAAAGCTTTTTAGCACCAGTATAATTATTTTTCTTCTAACTAGGAAAATATGCAGCTTTGTTCTTTTTATTTGACTGAAATATAAACAAAGAGGGAAGAAAAATTTGTGGAGAATATGAAAAAAGAGCCACTAAATAAATATTGAGCTATTTACTTTATGCAGCATGTTCTGCAGTTTGCTGGACAATGGAAATGGACAGTGGAAAACTGTGGTACAGAATTGTATATTTGTATTACTCTTTCTTAATGAAAGGATATTCATGCTGGAGTCTGTTTGGTAGGCCAGCTACTCAATCATTCACTAAATGGGTGCCTATTCTCATTTCTTCTGTCACACCTTTGCTTCTGTATTTGTCTGTCTGGGTTTTTTCCCTGATGTTTTCACTCGTTGAAAAACACAGTTGAAACAGCTTTCTATTGTCAGAGGTGGCAAAGCAGATATGAGTAAGTGACAATGAAGTCAGGAATGTGGGTGAAATCTCCATTTTTAGTTAGTGTGATTGATTCATTACTTTATTTACTTACTTATCTTAGCTCAGCTTAATTGACTTTAGTTTAACCTCATTATGAGGTTTCTTTGGGCATTCTGGAAACAAAAAGTAGATACTTCAAAAGGAAGAATACTTCTACAATGTTGTACATGGTCAACACAACAATATTTAAGGTACTGAAAGACAGATTAATATAATTTTAAATACTTATTTGATTTAAATAGTTGGTAACTGCATCCTGTCCTCCATTTCCCAATCTTTTCCCCCAAATTATTCCCTTATACTTTCAATTCTCCTTATAGGAAGGTAAGAAGTTGACTGCAGGAAAGGAACACAATCACCTTTTATTCATGTGAGAATAATGCTACCGGTATGTATACAAGTAATTTCTACTAAAATATTCTTCTCCAAGTATAATTTTGTTCAACATAGCAAGCATAGTGACTATATTGTTGTGGTGCCATTATCTTTGTAGAATGTTCTATCTATTACTAAATATGAACAGCAAACTGAACAGTTATGAATTTAAGCAGCTTAAGCTAGCAGGTGCATGTTATGTCAACTTACACTAAGAATGAATAAATGAGCAAAAAGTTTAAATAGGCTGAAAAAGGCCAGCATGAGATTCAAGAACACAAAAAGAAATATAAGAGAAAAGAACTGTAGGGGGTAGGAAAACAACAATCTGGAATGTCAACAGCCATATAATATCTACCAAAACAAACATTGGGTCCTAGAAAAGCACTGATCAGCTCATGATCCAACACAAGAAAAAGGATCTGAATGATTCCTTTGTGGCAAATTCCAGTTTATGAGGGACAAAAAAGCACAATCAGATAGAAGAATAAAAAGGGCTGTTTCAAACAATAAAACACAACAAAATGGCAAACTAATCGTAATAATACCTTGTCCCAGAAAAGCTGAACAACTAGGGGATATGACATCTTTGACATAAAAACCATAAAGATGGAACAGTTCTTTCTTTCAAGCATGAGAACATATAAATGGGATTAACAAACATAAACATTCGGGAGATGACCAATATAAAGGAAACAGCACCTTCAGGCAGTGATTATATCATTATGTAGAAGATTATATCCAGTGCTTTTTTTTGTAAAAAAAAAAAAAAAAAGTGCCGGAACTCACACACATCATACAACCTACCTTGCCTACTCTACAAGGTTTACCTTTGTAGCTGAAAAAAAAAACCCTTCAACTTTTAGTGTATCTAAAAGACTAGGATTTTGTTCAAGGTAAGTTAATACCATTAATGTTACCATGCACTGTGTGGCTTTAAATTACAAAAAGGTATTTTATTAATCTTTTGGGACATTTACCACTGGCATACCCATTTAGTTTAATGAGTGGAAATGTCAGCTTTCTATGTGGAATGAAATTGGCCCAATAAAACAAAATTTGGTTGCTTGTAAAAGATTGAATTATTTTTAAAAACTTGTCAAGTAAGGTGGAAAAATTTACATTTGGAGTTTAATATGGATATTGACTTGAAACAAATTAAAGTTGAAACTTTGTCAATGAACAGATTACTTTTAATTTACCTTTAAGTTAAACCCAACTTAATAAATATATCTGATTAAACCTCATACTGTAGGTCTACCTTTACATCTGACCAATACATAATTAATATATATATATTATTAATAATAATACCTCCAAATCACAAGACATTAGCTTTATTCTTATTCTTCCCCTCTGCAGTTTGAATATAAAGTATAAAAGACTAAAAATAGATTTTCGTAGACTTCTGAGCCTTTGAACTACCCAAGGAACTGAAACAGCAAAGTTTTACTGTCGGGCAAGCTTCCATGCCAGCTGCCTTTCTTTCCTCTCGCTTCCCCTCTTTTTAACCTCACACTCCACCTTCTGTAAGGGAAGGCAAAAGACTCATTCACCCTCTCGTGAAAGATGGCCTCCATGTTTATGTGTCTCCCACTGCCACCATCGGCTTCCACACCACATGGTCTGACCCAGCCAATCAAGCCACGCTCTGCTGTGGTGCTCCAGCACCTCATGGCTCCTCCTAGAGGAGGCAGACAGCGCCGGAGCGGATCCCCCTTGCACTGTACCACATTTTGAAAACCAAACAAGGATAAGAAGGGAAACAATAGGAAAAGAACGTAACTCTGGAAAATCTATCGAAAAAAGGAGGCGGAACTCTGTTCTGGTGCGTTCTACCAAACTACCCAAGGAACTGAAACAGCAAAAAAAAGGCCTGATTATATCAATATCTTCTGTTTAGCTATAGTTGAACAGACTATAGATATAGACTCTCAAAGCTGTCTATCTCTCGCCAAGTGATACAGTATTAACAGGCACATCCCTACAGTTTTCAGTATTCTATCTTGCCACTATCAGCCTCCTCCTCTTCCTCCTCCTCCCTTACTCCAATCCATTCAAACCTGCATGATAGTTTTTGTCTTCGAATCCTGGCTTTCAATCAATATTTGGGCTTGAGTTCCCGTAGTACTAACTGGTTGGTCCTTTGGACACTCTCAGATATACAAGCAGACTTCCTGCAAAGAAACTCATTCTTTTCCTCTGGCTCTTATGGAGAATCCATATCTCATATCCATACATCATCATCAGCAATGATCAGCAGGTGGACCATTCTTTTATTTTAATTTCATGACTTTATATAATCCCTCTCATGTACTTTTGCTCGTTCTTTTTCTTCTCAGAATGTAGAAATAGTCAACAGTTTGTGCAAGGAATGCTCCAGGACCACATCATCTTCAGTTGCAAGGAAAGAAAAGAAAGGTCCTCCTCTACCAGTTATGTCTCATATCCTGTCTCCACTACAGCTTCAGTACTATTGGCTTTTATTCTCTGTTGCCTGACAGAAAGAAAAAAAAATGGTGCAGAATCTTCAATCAGGCTTTTTGTGGTTGATTTGGATATCAGGAACCAGCCCTGCATTCCACAGTGAAACAATAGCTGCATACTCACACTACATGATGCAAAACAGGATTAGCATTTCATACAAAAGCCCTGCCAGGATTGCTGAACATAGGACAAAAAATGCCAGCTACATAAAAGAATTAAAGAACACATAACTACGACAAAGAACTGGGCTCACAAATATTTAACAATTATGTACCCAATACCCTCAATACAAATGTCATATGTGACAGACAGCCACAGAGCACTCATTACCTAACTGGAGAATGAAATGTCTGCAAGCAAACAACCAAGACCAGAGAGCACCAAGGGATCTATTGTCTCTTCTATGCATGCAGAGGCTGCAATGTCAGCCTCCCCAACTACATCCTCCAGGTATCATCTCTGCCTCCAATCCTGGACATTAACTGGGGGACAAAACGGAATTGACGACAACATACATAACATAGTGTTCTTCACAAGTTACCCAGCTTACATAGTATGTGATGTTTGCACCATTTGCATGCATGATATTGTGCCTTGGCATCACTTTTATTGTGTAATGGCATCACTTTGTAGCTTGTACCAGAGACCTCCAACTCCAATCAGGAATCTTTAAGTGCTGTTCACAATCAGATCTGAGATAGATGGACCAATAGTTTGATTTCAAATAAGATAGCTTCCCATGTTCCTCTTCCAGAGCATTGAATCCATTCAATTGGAATATAACATTAAACAATTGTATCCTATGTGGCAGTCTTGTTCCTTCTCAGAAAAATGCCTGTGGATGTTCATGTGACATATGGAGTCAATCCAGCATTATAAATGAATGTTCATAGAATTCCACTTTTCAGTCAGTTCTATTGATCATGATGGATTTTGCAAATCATAGAAAATGAAAAATAGAGTGGGTTATAACCTATGTTTATGTGACTCGGTAATCTTTTCAGAGCAAAATATCTGGGAATAAATGAATAAGTATTGTTCATTTATGTTTATTCATGGCATAAATAGTATAAAATAATCAGATACCCAGTCAGGTAGATTCTAATTATCTTACAGTTTATTTAATAGATTGAATTATTTATGGTAGCAGCCTTCTGATTCAGTACTTCAGCATGGTTTTCTTCTTCTAAAAGCAATACAAAATGCAAAAAGAAGACACCAGGCTCATGCAATCCAGTGAAAATCAATTGGCTGTCAGTCTTTCCTTTTGAAATTGCCAACTATCAATTGTAAAATTAATGTTGGTGTCTTGTTTATTGTGGGCTTTGTACTACAGCTGTTGCTAGTGTTGTCTCTAACTAAACATCTTGCTGATGTTAATCTTTAATGTCTAATCCATTGTCTACCTATTTAATTTACTTTATTTGTTTGTTTTAAAAAAAATAGAGCTTTAGAAACATAGAATGTAAGGGTTGCAGGATTTTAGAAATCAGCTACTGCAGTATTTTTCAGCAGTGAGCATTTTAGGATGTGTGGACTTCAACTCCCAGAATTTCCCAGCCAGATTCCATGCCACAGTTCTGACATCTTGTGTCACATTTCTTCATCTCTCCCCACCACTAATTTGTATTTGTGTGTTTGTGTGTTTAATCATCCACTTAAAACTAGACCACTTAGTTTCACTAAATTTTGACTAATTTGACACCATTCCAGATAAATTAAGCCAATTTGTTTTAGTGGTTAAGGCACGAGGCTAGAAACTAGGAGACTGTGAGATCTAATTCTTTTAAGATTATGTATTGGGTTTTTAAATGATTGGGCCAAATTATTTAATCTATTTTTAATAATTTTACTTTTTGTATGTTGATGTTTTTTAATTGGGCTGTACACCGCCCCGAGTCCTTCGGGAGGGGGGACGGTATAAAAATCATAAAAATAAATAAAAAATAAAATAAAATAATTCCTCCTTAGGCATGAAAACCAGCTAGGTGATTTTGGGCCAGTCATTCTTTCTAAGCCCAGCTCACCTCATAAGGTTGTGGTGGTGGGGGAAACAGGAGGTAGAAGGAGTTGAATTATTTAAAAAAATAATTAAAAAAATAACGGTGGGATTAAAAAAAAATCTAAAAACATTTTTTTCTTCCTCCATAGTTTTTCCACTATGGGAGCAGGATTAAGAAACTTCCCACAAAGATTCTTTTGATCTCCAAATGATGAAAGAGTCTGCACTAAAGTACACCTTAATTTAAAAATACAGGTTGTACAAATATGAATATAATCTTTATCTCCATTTCCTGTTTTAAAACACAGGCATGGACGGTGCCATTTATGTATTGAGAATTGTTTATCTAAAAATTTTACATCGATGCCTTTTTTTCCTAAATGAATGAAACAAGAGAAAAGGATTACATTTCATTCTAACCATGCTCAGTGGTTTTCATCTAGAGTGGGTCACTATATATTGCACTGCAGTGAACTGGGGAAAATGGAAGTCAACTGTACAGTATGTGTTTTATGTACTGTGCAATTTAGTACTCAGAATCGATACTGGCACAGCCAGAAATAAAGTAAATGGAGCTTGCATTGTTGCAGGGCTGTACGGAGATTTTTCCCTTCTTTCTCTGCAATATGCACATTACTGTTTTCCCCCAAAACCACTCCCTAGGTCAAGAAAGTAACACGTAACTGAAAGATGGTTGGCCCCAGTCTTGTTTATTCCAAACATAGGTCTATGAGGTAAAATCTAAAAGAATCTGGACAGCCGCTATGTGGCAGTAAAGTTTTAAACGCCTCTTTGCTGTCATTTATATTTTTGCAAACCCAATCTGAATGCCCTTCCAGTAGCCTCCTAAGTGCACCAGAACTTGCTTCAACCAGAACTGCTTATCCTTCTGACACAAAAGGGAAAGAGAGCAAGACAGAGAGTGATTTCTAGGAGGGCAAGGATAGCCAGCATGGTGGTCCTGGCCACCAGAGTCACTGTCCTTGGTATCAGTAGTTTTCCTATCCCATAGGGCAACTGAATGGAGCTGAGCATTTACTGACTGGATGCCTTTCCTGACTCCTATGTGGAGCTCAGAGCTGATATTTTCTCTTTGCACCCAGAGAGAGAAATATCTGCTGCTACATAAGGATCAGACTCACAGCCTCCTGATTGTGAGGCAAGAACTCCACCTCTAGGCCACCACACCATTCACATAATAAAGCAATCAGAGGCCCCCAACCTTTTGGGAACCAGGGACTGGTTCTGTGGAGAGAGATTTTTCCATGGACCAGAGGGGCCGTGGTTTCATGTGCTACCTGCATCCAGCGAATGGGGCTTCACTTGTTTACGCGGACCGGTTTCTGGCATGATGTGGACCGGTACTGGTCCATGGACCAGGATTGGGGACCCCTGATATAAATAAATAAAATGACAATTACAAAGCAATATAATAGTTTAAAAAGTTACAGCAATTTAAAACCTTTACAAAAGCAGATATAAATAAGACCATGGGAAGAAGGGACTAACAACCTTCATACAATGTATCCAACTTTAAGGCTTCCTACTTCCCTGGGATCCCCAAGTCTGTTGAAAGAACCAGGTTTTAAGACAAATGTCATTTGAGTCAAGGTTAATCTTACCTTTGGTTGAAGTAATAGTATTCCAGAGTGTGATGTCATAACAGAAAAAGCCCACCTCCTGGGTCCCATCAAATGGATCTGTTTAGCAGACAGGACCCGTAGTATGCTACTCTTGTCAGAACTGATCGGATGGGTAGAGGCAGTCTCCCAAATAACCCAATTGCATGCCATGAAGGGATTTAAAGGACAAAATAGCATCTTGAAGATAACTCCAGAAATAAACCAGCAAGCAATGCTGCTTGCAGAACAGAAGTGTTAACATTTGCCATTCTAGCGATATATTGCCCGTGCTATTGCATTTTGTATCACTTGAAGCTTTCAGATGGTATGCAAAGGCAGCTCCATGTATAGTGCATTACTCTATTCCATACAGGAGGTGACCAAATTATGAGTAACTGCAAGCAAAGCTTTTTGATCCAAGAATGATCACAACTGGCACAGAACATGAAGTTGTGCAAAGTCCTGCCTAGCCATGACTGCCATCTACATTTCAAGCAAGAGGACCCCCAGAATGCATACTTGATCTGTTGGGGCAGTGCAACCCTATCCATCATCAAAGATGGTAAAGTCCCAGATACAGAAGACCCTAAAATCCAAAGCCATGGTTCAATTGGAGCCTGTTGTTCTCTCTCACAACTTCCAGGCACCAATACAATACATTAATAACATTGCTTAGTTTGCCAGGGGCAAACAGTTGATTCATAGTCTTTGACCACCTTTCAATTCATTTTTGAAATGTCAACCTCCTATGATGACAGCATGGGAGAGAGATATTTGCCAAAACCCAGCATGAATGGAGGTAGGAAAGTTTGTTCTATAGCAATTTACCAAAGGAAGAATTGTGTTCCTTACTTATACACATGGATTCACAGTGTTTGTAAATAACATAAATCCAGTTTCTCATCAGCAGGCATGAAAATACTAGAGGTTCATTAAGCCTATTTCTATAGATAAGAATCAGGAATTACCTAAAAGGCCAGACTAAAGCAAACAAGATTCTTTGCTATCTTCCTTGCAGGTCCATTTCTGAATGTGGCTGTCCAAACATTTTCTTCCCACAAATTGTTTTTCAATCCACAGGACAGAACCACCAGAGGAGCAAATGGATAAAGGAGGACCAAAAACAAAAAATAAAGAACACCTTAATATTACCAGAGGAATAATACATATTCCCCTTTTATTCATTAAATACTTGTAAAGAGACAGTCATGTTAAATTTTTGTCTTCTTTAAAGAAATGAATAATGCTCTTATTATGACAAGCAAACCTGTATAGAACTTTTTTATGACAACAAACAAGTTTAGCAACTTATTTTATTAGTTGCTATGTGATGCCTCTGGTATTATGCCTATGTATTACCTTAACATTCTTCCCTAATCTTGACAATATCTCTATGTGGAGGGCAAACTTTAAGGAATGCTATCCACCTTGCTCATCTCATTCAGGACTGTTCCTATCTGGGGAAGGGGAGGAAGAAAGGAGGCAGGATACAGCAAAGGGGAAGGGGAGGGGAGGGGAGAGGAGAGTAAGGGGAGATGAGGTGAGGTGAAGTGAAGTGAGATCCAGTTACTGGCAAGGTCAGAAATTTCCTATTGGCTATGATGATCTGCCTTTTCTTAACTACCTTGCTTATAGCTAGAAAAGGTGAATATAGAATGGGTGAAAAAGACTCCATAAATTGAAGGTGTTTGCTAATTATACAAACTATTTAAACCTCACAGTCTTAGTGTCTTATTTATGATATTTGTGAACACATAGTAAACACATACTCCCAAAAACAATGATTCTGGAATAAATTCTCAAATTCTGAAGAAGTATAATTAGATACTGTTTAGGTAAGGCTTACAAAGTAGAGCCCAAAAGAATAGATTTGTGGCACATTTTATAGTCTCTAGATGATAATGAAATTTTAAAGGATTAAACCAATAGGATGTTCAACCTTAGCAGTATAACACTTCTCTGTAACAGAGAGCATAAGAAAACATTAATAGAGATAGTTTGGCTTCACATTCAAAGATTTCTGCTGAGCTGAGAGTCACTAATGCACACACATTTTACATTTTGCAACTTAGCTAATGAAAGGTGAAAGTAAGAGACTCATCAAAAATAGAATAGTTGGTGCATGTTTAATTTTGCCACCTATACCTGAGGATTTCAAGTTTTGAAAGAGATCACAGTTCTGCTTGCATGTGAGAAGAGTTGTCTTGCACCCTTAAACAATTATGCAAGAAGTAATTTTTGAAACCTGTTTTTAAAAGTACTTTAGCTTGAATATGGTATGTAAACCTCAATTTTAGGAATTCGTTATAAAAAAGCATCTATTCATATTTTAATCTCTAAGGTTGCATTAAGTACATCTGTCAAGATTTCTAGTGTACAAGGGATCATATTATAAAGTGTATATGAGGTACAGAGCTACCAATTAGTTCTTTCAATATGTTTATAGAAGGTTCAGAGAAAATGGGGACAAAGAATAATTTTCCTTGATCAAAATAAGCTTCCTCTGACTCTAATCTGCACAGCTTCCTGAGCAAGAAAGCAAAAAATGGCATTTGCATTGCTCTACCCAATAAAAATTAGAGGAAGGCACAAACATGTTATTATTCAATGACATATCTATTTGATGTCTTCATCTCAGTCCCATCCTACAGTGGGAACAGCTTAAAGTTGTTTTTAGCTGTTCCGGTTTTCAAATAGTATTTTCTGCTCTCTTCTGATTCAATTTTTTTCCTGGACACAACTTATGACTCAGCATTTGGATGATGACCTTCAACAAATCTGGGATCTGCCCAGTTCCATTGTAGGATTCTTCTTCCAGTTGTAAAGCCCTGCCTTCTATTTTTGACATGGGTGTAGGAGAGAACTGGTTAACCACTGAGGCAGATGTTCCACTCTGTAAGCAGCTCTGGAACTGCCAGTCACTCTCAACCAGCACTGTTTTTCCCTTGCAACATAAGTCAAGGATGAATCTAAGTCATTAATTTAACCCCTGTTCATAAATACAGAGCTGTAGGTCACAAATGTAGTACATCCATATTTGCAAATTTTCTGGGACAGGTACCCACCTATGCATATTCAACTACTCCTAAAACATAGATGTATTAAGGGTAGCAGGAGATATATGGTAGGAGGGGAAAAGATGCCTGGGACCAATCATTTCCCCTAACTTGTCTTGTATTAAAACTGCAAGGATAGCACCACTCACCCGGAAGGAGTACAATATAAAGCCCAGCAGACAAGACAATACTGTTTTCTGTTGACTCAATGATTAAAGAATAACATGTTAATGAAGCAACAAAGAAGAGTCCTTAAACTGAGGAAATGGTATAAGACATGGTTTTATGGAAAAAAATAACTTGGATGTTCTCTTTTGACAATGCTTCTTCATCAAATGCAACTCATCCATTCCCCTCTTGAGTATGGTCCCCTCTCTCAGGCTATATTAAAAAAATATTGCTGAGAAATCAGATCGTTGCTGAAAAGTAGATAAACTGGGAAATAAATAATTTTAAGTAAACACAAAAATACAAACTTTAAATCATTGCATACTTGCTTTCAGCTTGGAGAAGCAATTATCTTTTACAATATTAAGTATGGATTATAATGCCAACAAGGAAAACCTACTGCAATAGTTAAGAAAGTCCTAACCATTTCTAAGGTCAGTTAAACGGGTTTTTAATTTTCTCGTGTTATAAGTTTCTGTGTCCAATGTAATTTTATAAATAAATCGAGATCTGAAAAGACTCAATTATGAGCAAAGTATGATTGCCCAGAGGAAAACAGTACTTTAGCATTTCTTAACAATTGGAGAATTGTTAGGATTCCAGGAAAAGCATGAGCAATTAATTTCTTCTCTAGGAGTATACTTCAATCATGCTGTAGAGGAACTATTAGTGCACTGAAGTACAAAGCTTGATGCAGCATCTATAAATTAATAAGATAAAAACAGAAGCTGAATTAGGGAAACAAAATCCATCTAGTTTCCCAAATCCAAAAAGATGTGATTTATTCCCTTTCCCAGGCCAGTCGAAGGAGCAGAGATACCAACTAGATGAGTATAGGATCCTCTCTTGAACAAAGCAATCCAATGGGAATGAGAGAGAAGGAAAATGGTAACAAAATCAAGAGTAGACTGAAGTAAGACATTATCTTTTAAAAACATTTTCTGTGCTATGGCTCCAATGGGAAGAAAAATACCCATATAGCTGCAGGGTTAATTTTAATCAGTTCTGATCAGAGAAAAAGATATGCATGCTTCGACTTTTGGGACATTTTCATGGGCTATAAAATTGCACCTTTAATTTCTGAACATATATTTTTCTAGCCTTCATAATTTTATTGACATTTTGATGAGAAGTATCCACTAGGTACCATGTCATGATGATGTTAGCCTTTTATTCCTGTCACCATTTGATCCTGATACTAAGATTTTAGAGCAATAGCCAAAGACCTGTCTCCTGTCAGGGATAAAGTAAGATGTGAAAGTAGCAGTGCCATTTAATGCAATTTGTGCCCGTATTTACCTGCTGTTAAATTCTACATTTTTAAAGCTATTGGAGTATATTTTTATAACTTATTTGCACAAGATGTTCAAGAATAACTTGCCGTAATTTATGGCCCATGTTAACTTTCATTGATTTGCTCTCTAGGTGTCCTTAAGACTGCAAGGTTCAAGTGAGCTAGGTAGAGCAGGGATGTTCTAGCTTATGCACCTAGATTCTATATAATATTCTATGGTGAATTGGAGGGGTGGAATAGAAATTGCTTTCATCCATGAGGAGCATTTTTATTCCTGCGTATGAGGCAGTTAGATCCAAATATATGTATTTCACTTTGGGTTTGTAAGACAGTCTAATGAACCATAGCCCATCAATCCATGGCCCATCAAGTTCTTTGAACAAGCTGGTAGAAATTGCCTCTGGTGCAGTGTTAGAGAATACAAGGATGGTAGTCTTGGGAGATGTTAATACACATTACAAACAACATAGGAGTACAAATTTGGGCCTTTACAACTGCCATGAACCAACAGAGCTCTAGGAGAATGTCATTATCCCAGCAGATTTAGCGTTCAGATTTTCAGTTGGATGCAGCTGACATTAGGAGGGATGCCTCTGTGATCTCATTGTCATGATTAGCACAAGCCTGGGTTTTAGTAGATGGTGGCCATTCCTTTCCATAGGGCAATGACCAGTGAGGATGGTCTAGATCAGGGGTGTCAAACTCGCAATGTCATGTGACATTTCGTGATGTGTCATGACCTTTTTGCCATTGCCGGCAATGGGGTGGGCGTGGTTTCACTATGATGCATCCGGCCCGCGGGCCGGCAGTTTGACACCCCTGGCCTAGATCAGGAGACTAAAAGAATGTACAGTAAGAGATTCCTGAATTCTTTGGGGGAGCACCATTTAACATAGCATTAAATTAATATTGTCATTAAGAAGACCTTTGAGCATTGTGATATTGTAGGATAAAATGGACATTTTCTCATGTCATTCTCATGTATTCTTTCCTTTTCTGTTAAATCTAGTTAGCTTTCTAATTCTAGTTCTAGAATTTCATAGGAAATTCTGAGCTATTAGAACGTACAAGTCAACTTCTAGAGTATAGATAAAAATGTGAAAATCTCACTTGGATATAAATGAAATATGTAATATTCGTTCCTATGAGGCAGTACTTACAGCAAAGCAACTGTCTCCAATTTACTGAGTAAGTTGTTAAACCAGATGCATAATGGAACTGTAGGGGGCTTAGGGTGAGTACAACTTTGCCTTGAAGCAAGGACAAAATAACTACAAGGTTCATACCATTTATAAAAATTCAGAACTACACATTTTGATCATTCCAAGCACTGCGGAGAAAGTGCTTGGACGAGTGCATCTGAGTATCAATATCAATAGTTTTTTTTTCCTTTTTGTTAATACTAACTAGCATTATAATCCATCTCTTGAAGAGATTGACTGAATGAATCCAATAGGCACTTATGAGAGTTGTGCAAGTTCACTGAGTGTGCAATTCCTGGGTCTTTCTCACTGCTGCAAAGCAGCCACAACCACTCAAAGGCTTGATAGGATAACTTCAGATTATTCCTGGTCCTGAATTGGCCTGGCCTGTATAGTTCAGTTCAGCCTAGCTGGGTTACTATAATGAAAATGTTCCCCACCCCCCAAAAAAATCAGGACAATGCAAAGGCCAGAATTGCTATCAGTATAGGTAACTGGAGTCAAAGACATTTCAAAAAAGTTACTTTTTTTAAATACTTAGATTACAGAAAGCATGCTTCATAATTCATACATGACATTAAATAAATGATAGCTTTGCTTATGTCTAAAGCACTCCCTTGCATCTTTTGAAAGGAGAAGTGTACCTGTCCTGCAGAAAAGATTCACAAATCAAAACTTCAAGTCAAAAACTTCAAGACCTTATATCTATATCTATACCTGTACTGTGTATCTATAATTATACCAACATTGAAATCAACATCCTCTAAGTCTATGTCTGTATCTCCTTTTATTATGGGTTTCAATTCTACTTTGGTAATATTTGTAATAGCACTTACCTGAGAGGCAACATAACCACTTTGTGTCCTTGTTAAAGCTTCTGCATAATCCAGAGCAGGGAAGTGAATAGATTGGCTTAAATTTCTGACACTAAACAGAAAATGTCCATCTTCTTTGCATTTGGCTTTCTCACTTACTAATGGCATTATGTAAGCGTCCTTTGAAACAGCACACATAGGAAAGTTAATTTGAGAATATCAATGGCTGTTTCACACCTGTCTCATGTAATTTTTTTTTCATGGATATCATGCCAAGGGCAATTTTATATATCTCTTCAAGAAGTGAAATGAGGATCACATCACCATAACTTTGCATATGCTATTATTTTAGCAGTTCTGAAGCAAAGATCCAGAGTTTGTGTCTTATATAACCAAATGAAGAAGTGTTTGATATGTGTTTTCTAAGTAATTCTCCTAAAGGGTAGAAACTGGCTTTTGATGGGGATATTTGCAGGAAATTCTGCATTACAGACAGAAATAAAAGAAAGCTAAAAAAGAGGTAACCTTTAAGCAACAGGGAAGATTAATAATTAACAGTAACAAAAAAAGGAACCTGAAGATAATGGAAGAAAATGGATATCTGTCATGCTTGACTTTTCTCTGCCTCAGAATTGTTAGTTAGCAAAATTGGAAAAAGCTATCTGCTCTGCTCTCTCTCACTCTCTCTCTCTCTCTCTCTCTCTCTCTCTCTCCTCTCTCTCTCTCTCCTCTCTCTCTCTCATCTCTCTCTCTCTCTCTCTCTCTCTCTCTCTCTCTCTCTCTCACTCTCTCTCTCCTCTCTCTCTACTCTCTCTCTCTCTCTCTCTCTCTGTACACACATACAAATGCAATCTTGAGGGTATTCCTGAAGTGGATTTGAAGTCTAACAATTATGAACCAAATCTAAAACCTTGAATTTAGACAGTAGTGGAGTGTCCACGCTACTGAACATAGTGATGGCCAGTCCACTCCACTTTCTTAGCACTTCCTTCCTATCATTTCAAGAGACATACAGTAGCTTTGACACAGCTAAGCACACATTCACTGTATCTACCATAGGGCCACATTTGTCACCCACAATTCTGGCTACATTTGTTTTATATTTGGTGTCACTAAATGCTGCCTAATAATGTCAGTTTACGCAATTAATGAGTATAGTGGTCAGAAAATATTTTAAATAGGTGGACTTAATAACACTATAGGGACCAATAAAGGACAATATTTGTAGCTCAGGGTTGGAATGAGGGGTCCTTGGTGCTCTCTGAGCTTGGTTGTTCTCTTGCAGACATTTCATTACCCAAACTAGGTAACATCATACATCTATGTTGTTACCTAGGTTGGATAATTAAATGCCTGCAAGAAAACAACCAAGCTCAGAAAAAAAAACAAGAACCCCTCCACCCGTATAGGATCATAGTTTTATCCTTTAGCCCTCTAAAACAGCATCCCAACTGCCATATAATGTCTGCCTTGATGAGGTTTTGTGAGGAGCCTGTTACAAATGAAAGATATGGCTGCCTGAATCAACCATAAAATTCTTCAATAAGCCAAGCTGATTTCATAAAAAAATGCTTCATCTGGAAATGTTGAAGAGTTGAACAAGGTTATCCAGAATCTTTCATCTTCAAGTACACTGGCCTCTTTCCAAGAACAGCTTGTTTCTTTCTTCAGGTTCAAAGCTAGAACTGAAGTGAGATGCTATTAAGACTAGAAATGTTTTATAATAGTGACCTAAACTATCTCACAAAAACACTCTTGGAAATCACTGTGAGCAAACCAGCCATTCACCTTCTGCCAGACTTAACTCCATATTAAAGTAAACCTAGATTCAAGCAAATATTTCCACAGCCTGGCTGAGCTTCTGATTGCTTTGGAAGGTGAGGAAAATGTTTTCTTTTCATTCTTACATAAAGAGACGGAAGAAACACATTTAGATAGGTAATGCAAGGTATCATTAGCTTCATTACAATAACCCTACTAACAGATTAGTGCTATCACCATATTCCATTCCTGATTCACTTTCCTAGTTAATAATATGCATATCTACATATCCCTTCCTTTTTTGGGGATCACAAATGATGGCACAGAGGATGGGATCATTAGCTGTATGCAAGTATACATATTTGGTTATTTATTTTAACACCAAACTAAAGGCCAAAAGAGATCTTTCTCCACCTCTATTTTGGCTGACAAAATTGATTACATGAATAAATAAAAATGTTTATCATCATATTCCATGTATTCATGAGGTAAATTCATCTCCCCCTAATAAAAAGAGATTTCTTAAGCCAAGCAGCCATATATAAAATATGTGAATTTCATGTGAAGCTTTACATCCAAGCAATTTATTATCCAGCTGGTGGCAGTGTTTTCTTTAGGAAAAGATTACAAATACGGCCTTCATTTCTCTCAGATCCACTTGAAACATTTTAAAGTGGAAGAATCACAGATGCTTGAAAACTCTCTCACTCAAAGTCTAAGAACATTATTTTAAGAGGCAAAAACATTTGGTCATTTCTACCACTGCTGGTATTTTGGAGAGTCATTTAATACCAGGAAAGAAAAAAAGAAAAGCAAGATGTTTCTTCTGAGTTGGACATCGTTGCTTTTTTGTTGTGTGACTGATAGAATGCTGTTCAGTTGCAAAGATTTCACTCTGCTTGGAGAAGCTAGAACAGAGTTATTAAAAAGTACAAAGTGGAAAGCATAACAGATTTAATATGGCTTTACATTCTATTGTTTTCATGCACTACAATTAAGAAAAAACATGTGCTATTAGAATGGAGGAAAGCCTTACAGCAAATGCTTCTCCCATTCCCACATATTCCCACTGGCGGCCTATTCCCATAACTTGAGAAGTAAGCGGAACAATAACAATTCCCATAACTTGAGTAGTAAGTGGAACAATAACAAAGGCAGAAGGAGAGATTTATGACAAAGAATTAGAAAATGTGATATTGTCAGCATCCATCACCACTTATTAAAAGAGACAAACAAAAACATTAATAATGCCATCTTATGTTATCTTTCTGCAGTATCATCACTTAGATTCCCCTGCTAATTACAGAGGAAAGAAGACAACACATTTTGAGTCTGGATTTCAAATCGTTCTACTCCATCCATAAAAATGAGAGTGTGCCCATCACAGATATATTGTTTGTATCGATTCCATCTCATAAAAGTTTCTCCTCTTCACAACGGCCTTTCTCAAATTTCCAATTTCCATTAATGTTAGATATTTACCTGAATAAACCTCCTAGATAGACTAGCTAAGGTAGGCAACCTTGGCTCTTTTATGACTCATGGACTTCAACTTTCAGAATTCCTAGCCAGCATGGGCTAGCTTAATTAGGAGCTGTCAGGTAGAGGAAGGCCCTTGATCTACCTTGATCTATCTATTCCCTTCAAATACCCCACTGATCAACAGAAAGTCTTCATTATAGGACAAATCACTGCTGCAATTGAACCAGTTGAGTTCTGTTCAGTTTGAAAGATAGGAAAAGTGGGAAATTCTTCTAGATGATATAACTTTGAATGAAGGCAAATATATGTGTCTCAAGATTATGTTGCAGGATCCAATCTGGGTTGGTCACCGGGACCAAAGGTTTAGTCTTCTGAGCTTTTGGATTCGTGCTGGAGCCCATTTCTCTCACCAGAATGTCTCTCATTCTGATGAGAGAGAAGTTCCCTGAAGATGGGCTCCAGCATGAGTCCAAAAACTTGGAACACTAAACTTCTGGTCCCAGGGACCGACCCAGTTTGGATCCTGCGATATAACTTTGCTTTTGCTGTATTTATGCTACCAGGTTGGCCCTACCATTTGAAAAGTGGGACAGTCCCCACAGGGAGTCAATTTTTCAGTTGTTACAAAAAGGTAACAAATTATAGTTAATGTATATTTCTTTTATTTTTATTGCAAGGAAAGAGATGAGGTTACTTGTTGAATTTTTCTGCCTCAGCTGCCAAAATAATTTAAGTGACTGTGGGAATGTTGCACCAGGAATAGAGAGGGTTTGCTGATATGCCTCTGGAAATATTAGGACCAACCTTGTTCACCCTTACTTGATAGCAGTTAATACAATGGACTTGTGAATGTGGAAGCTATCTAGCAATCTTTTGCTTACTTTATTAAGAACAGACATCTTAAAAACAAATATATTTTTCTGTCTTTCCCATCTTCTATTCTTGTTGATCGATTTTGTTGCTTGATTGCAAACCTTCAGGAAAAGACATTTTTATTTATCCATTCTCTCTGTTTCTCTACCTTGGACTCTCCCTCTTTAGCATTTAAAAGTAGTGAGCTACTATACAAATCTATATAATCAGGAATGTGCAGAACCTTCAGGAGATGTGTTCAAGAATGCCCTGGGAAAAATGTTAAGTGAAAGTGGACTCATCTGGGGGAGAATCAGTCAGGACCAGTTTCTGAAGTAGCTGTGCAAACATGGAACAAAGGGGGACTTCCAGTTTGCATTGCGGCGGAATAGGATGCAGGAAGGCAGGGCTCTGCTGGAGGCCCTAAAAAGGGCCTAAAATCTCCCCGAAGAGGTGATGAAGAAGAGGGATGCCTTGTTGATTATGGAAAGATGGCGGTCTTTCTGTTTGATCCAAGGAAAGCCCTCCAAACCGGCAGGGGAAAGACCGCTACATTTGGTTGCTGACAACCAAAGAGAAAAAAAGCACTACTTAATACATCGTAAACAGCATGTCTGGAACTGGGTGAGAATATTGATCCTTTCTTTACTATTTTACAACTGAATTTCCTGGGAAAGTCTCCCAAGAAGCAAAAAACCTCTGAATGTAAACGGAAGTAGCATTTTAATTTTATGGGGCACAGTAACATACAATATTGAAGTGGAAGTAACATAAAGCTACAGTTTTGATAAAGTTGAGAACTTAGATAACTGTTAAGATTTTCTTTTTGAAAAAAGAAAAAAAACATTGAGGCGAAATATAAGAAATCAATCCTTTGTTTTAAGAGTGGGAAATGGACTTTGAATGACATCTTGTAGTGAATTTGTGTATAGCACTATAATTTGCTCTGCTTGCTGATTCCTACCCTGAGAGAACAGCTGGCAATAAAGGAAAAATTTTGGCATACTTATCATCCTGACCTTCTTGGATTATAAATAACTACTAAGCTTGAACTTTTAAGTTCAAGAGCTAGTGGGAGAGAAAGAAAAATTTGACTTTGGACTATGCCAGACTGGGAGAGACCTTTGAGCTGTTTTCAGAGAGGTTTAACATTTTGAACACTTCGAATATTGTGGATTACGACCTTGCCTGATTGACAATTTTTGGGATACTTGAGACAAGGGATTACTATAAAATATTGCCTTCAGAACTGAATCTATACTTTGGAATATACTGGATTATAAAGAATACATATAAAGACCAGAAAACCAATCTCCAGGAATGATGTCCCAAGAAAAAACAAACATCTTCCAGAAAGAAATATAGTCTATGCTACAACTAATCCACCAAACAATTGTTGAATGCAAAGAGGATATAAAAAGAAACCATAATAAAACAATTTAGATAATATAAACAAGCAAATTTCCAAATTTAATCTACAACTAGAAAGCTCCCAGATAACGACTACAAAGTATGAACAAATAATCTAGAAATCAGAAGACGAAACAGAGGAAATGGATTTAGAGATGGAAGAGATAAAAGAATTGCAAGACTTAGCTATAACAACGAAAATGCAAAAGAGCTTTTACCCCTTAGGTCTGAAAAATATATCTGATGGCAGAGAAAAAGATTTTTAAAAAGGGAATATAGAGATGTTAAGGGAAATGTCAAAACCTGAGAGACAGGAAATGAAAAGAGAAATGGGGAGAGAAAGGAACTGAGAGTTGTTTAAGGAATATAAATGGGCGGAAATCTCCCTCCCCCCAAAAAAATATCCTACCCAAATTGTTTTCCTCATGCCAAGCAATTTTCACAAAAATAGAAAGAAAATTCCTGGGTGATCTAATTGCCCTGGCTTGGAAAACGACTTGGCAAAGAAAGAAAGCAAGAGTCAGATTTAAAAAAAACAGAAGACTTGACCTTCTAGAAAGGGCATTATATGTTTAAATACTTTTTTGAATAAGATTAAAATAATGGAAGACTTTTAGATACTTTTATAATGAAAGATATGATTTAGAATTAAGATAGTATTTTTTCTTTTTTTTAATATGGGAGATATGAAAATAAGAGGAGGATTGATTTGAATAAAACTTCCAGCTTATAAATGTAATTAATACTGAGGAAATCATAATTGATAAAGATATTTCAAATACTAATGTGAAATCAAACTTTAACAAGAGTATGGAAAACAGGATATTGATTAATGAATTGACATTATTGACTTCTGAATTGATATTGTTGTTATTTGTATGATATTAGTACCGGTAAAATATAATGAAGATGCTTATATCTAACTTTGTATACATTAACAGTACAAAAAATTGTAATGGTGTAATGAAGGGAAAATGAAAAAAATATGGACAACAAAGGAGGATCAGGGAAAAATACTGGATTGTGTAATATTGAACAGATTTATATTGAAAAAGTTAATGTTAAATATGTTAACATGTTGTCAACATGTTGTTTACTAAGCACTGAAGACTAATAATTTTTTTTAAAAAAGAAAATACTAAAAAAAAACCATGGAAAAAAGGCACACCTATTTTAACTTGCTCCTACAAGTTCCAAAGCACAGATTTGCACAGCCCATTGATAATAATAACCCCTTCAATAAACATTGGCAATACATATGCATGAATGCTACAATAAAAGAACTTTCCTCTTTGAAAAGAATTGCAAATGGAATAAAAAGAAAGGCTTGGTACCGTCTGTATCACAAGCTGGTAAGGATAAATATTAAGGATATTTTGTGAGGGGGTATGGTTTGGTTCTTCAGAGATGAGAATTACTCTCTTCAGGGATGTATTCTTGAAGTCTTTGGTGCTCTTTGATTACTTCTGAGATAAATTTTATCTCATTCTCTTTTAATAAGCTTTATAGCAATGGTGGAAAGCAAAGACTGATTTCTGTGTGGCAGGCTAGAATTATTGAAAAGATTAATAACAAAATGGTAACTAGTGAGGGTTATAGTATTCTGGTTTGAAACAATACAGTTAGACATACTGATGAAGCATAAATGCAGCACCTGCCTGTTATGATAATAGCTAGATAGTTTTTTTATGTCCAGATCAAAGTGTCTTATCAGCTGTCCAAATGTCACACAGAAGTCTCTTCTATCTTCTATTGTCTGCTTTTAAGATTATTGACCTTGAATAAAAAATAAATTTGTCCACTAAACTCTTTTGCCAACTCTATAGAGCAGAGGGAAACAATGGCCCCTCAATGGCTTGTGAACCTCAGCTTTCAGAATTCCCAAGCCAGCTATGCTGGCTCGGGAATTCTAGGAGTTGAAATCCATAGTTCATGAAAGGGCCATCGTTCCCCACCCCTGCTATAGAGGAAGAGTACCAAATATTGGGGGATAAATTGAAGAAGACTACCATATGGCTTTTATATTTACTTGAAAGCGTATCAGAAGGATGTTGGAGATCAACACAAAACACTTTCCATTAAAATTGCTTCCTGAGCCAATCTGTAGAAGCTACTAGAACTGCCAGCCACATTACCACCAGGGCCTCTCTATAATTCTGTATTTATTGATATGAGGTTGTAATAAGCAGAAACCTGGAGAGAAATAGTTTCTGGCATATTTGGCTTGAAGTAACAGAGATTTTTAACATGACTTTTAAAAAATACAATTTAAATCTGGCTTCCTGGGAGGAAGAGGCAAATGACCTTTTTGTTACACTTCATGCAGCCGTTCCTACTCTTCATCAGTTTGGTATATAGAAATCAGACTTTGTAGTCTTTTGCTATTGTATAACTCCCACTACAGTTTTTTGTTGCTCTCCAGGATAACCTGTAGATTATTAAACACCCTGAAGAAAATGAATACTTAGGGAAATAGAAAGTCAATGCATGTTTTCACAGTTCCTGAATATTTAATTATATATTCGAAGCCCCATACTGCTCACTAGATGGATTCAGCATGTCCAATTTCTGCTTCTTTGTAAGATCTGGAAAGAACAATGCCAAATGGTTGTACTGGATTTTTCTCATGAAGCCCAATTACAATACAGTACAAATACCATTGCTCTTAAGTGTCTCTCTTTTATTTCAAGCCCTACTTATTTAAAAATCGTTACTTGGAGATCAGAAACAGGTTAATAATTCTGGCATTCCGCTGACCTCATTCTTCTTATGAAAATCCAGCTAGTGGATTCAGG
Organism: Bothrops alternatus; assembly: GCA_034064705.1. NCBI lineage: Eukaryota > Metazoa > Chordata > Lepidosauria > Squamata > Viperidae > Bothrops > Bothrops alternatus. The sequence goes on from JARGCV010000009.1 coordinate 15,994,805, forward strand.
AGTGTCTCATCTGGGGATGAGTTGGAAATGGCAGCAGATGCAATTAACACACCATGAAGCTCGATGACGGTAATTAGTGTTGCATTTTCATCTGAAGCAATGTTTTTCAACTGCTGCAAGAACTGTATGAATTTCAGTGTGTTGATATCAGTCAGTCCCACTAGGTCAGGGGTAGGCAACCTTTGCTCTTTTCTGGGAGTTGAAGTCCATGAGTTATAAAAGAGCCAAGGTTGCCTACCCCTGCACTAGGTAGACCAAATCAGGAAATCATCTCCACACTGAAAACAACAAGGCTAGATTCACCTTTGCTGAGATTGGCTCTAATATCAGAAACCTGCAAGCCTGGTTGTTTTTTACCTGCTCACCCCACTTTTTTTATACCTCAATGTATTAGGAAGGTGTCTATTTAGGCATTACCTTGTTTCTCAGGACTTCAAAAAGTCCCCTTTATCTGGGTAACAGTTCTTGCATATTTCTGTCAAGGTCTTCTTTCTCTTGAAGATTAAGCCAACTAGGCCCTTGCAATCATAAATCACACTTCAGTGAGTCTTATTCTGGAATTTAAACATTATCAATTAGCTAATTCTAGATGGTATCCAAATATTACTCTTACAAGAGATTTTTCTTTCATGGAAAGCACCAAAAAGGAAATTTGGTCTGTATTCGGGTCTTTTCCCATGTAAGATTGAGAGTATCTTGGTGACGTTTCGACGAGGTCCCACTCGTCATCTTCAGGCTGGGGTCTTCAGCTTCATGCTTGTGTGAGCAAAGTGTGATCGGAGCTGCCGTCTCTCTATATATATTGGGGAGACGTGGAGTGCTGGCTTAATTGCTGTAGGTTGATTGGTTGGCTGTGTAGGAGTTATTGTTTGTGGATAGTTTGGCTGTTTCATAACATCCTGAGTAGTTGAGGTGCTGGTTGTGTGCCCATTAGTCTTTTGTGTTAGTAACAACCTGGGTAATGGGTTGTGTGATGACATCCTGAGATCTAATGTAGTGATATCCTGAGTTCTGTGTTGCACTATCCTGGGTGGTTGGCTGTGTTGTAACATCCTGTAACATCGCCAAGATACTCTCAATCTTACATGGGAAAAGACCCGAATACACCAAGACCTGCATACCTATATAACAAACTTATATAGCTGCCCATCTCCCAAAAAGTAACTCTGGGTAGCATATAACAAAACATTAAAAACAATAACTACACAAAAATAGTCATCATTAACATGTAAAGCAGACATTATTAAAAAATAAAATAAAACCAGAAGAAAATAATTATCAGTCACAGTGATGAAGCCACTGTAAAATTTTATCATTCCCCTGGAAACTGAGGCCTTTTCAGAAAGCCAGGTTTTGAGGGACCTCCTGAACTTCAGCAGGAATGGAGCTAGCCACAGTTCATAAAGGAAAGTGAAGAAGAAGAATAAGGTGGATATCATGACAGAGAAGGCCCACATCCTGGGGCACACCAAATGTAGCTCTCTAGCATATGGGATTAGATGGACAAAAGTTATTGGGGAGACCCCCTCAGATATCTTAATGAAGGTTATCATGCTATGAAGGGCTTTAAAGATTAAAACTAGCCGTTATAATTAGACTCATAAGCAAACTAGCAACCACTGCAGCTTGTGGAACAAAGGTATAATGTGCTGTTCTGGAAGCACACTTTACTGCTTGCAATACTGCATTCTGTAACAGTTGAAGCTTCCAGATTCTTTCAAGGGCAGCCCCATATAGAACATATTATAGCAATCTAAACAGAAGATATCTAGGGCATTGTGATTGTGAATAGTCTCCGGATCTAGGAACAGGCATAACGGGTGCACAACACAAAGCTGTTCAATATGCAGATGTCAAACAGAAAAGGCATCGAACCCTGTAGTATCTCATAAGGAACTGTCATCTCAGCAAAAAGGAGATTCAGAGATTTTAATCTTAGTTGAAAACAAAAGGTTAAAGACTTACTTTTCTCTTATGCTAGAAAACCCACAAAATAATCATATTAAATATTTATCATAACTAAGGTTAAATTTGGCCTGCTACATTCTGGAATCAATACAAGAACCGGGAAGGTTTTGGGGTTTTGGTTCACTAGTTCACTAGTTGAAACAACAAGACCCACAAATTTTTATATCTTTTATATTTACAATTTTATGCTCAATTACATAAATAGGAGATACCTCTAACTAAAGAGCAAATTATTAATTCCTTGGGAAATATTGAAATGGAAGGATATCTGGGCAAGAGGGGAAAAATTGGCATAACCATTAACTTTATAAGAAATTATAGAGAAACATAGTCCATGAAGTTTGAGGAAAAGTCTAGACTTGATTTCCTGTTGAATGATATAGAACAGTGTTTCTCAGCCTTGGTGACTTTAAGATGGGAGACTTCAACTCCCAGAATTCTGAGAGTTGAAGTTCACCCATCTTAAAGTCACCAGGGTTGAGAAACACTGGTATAGAACTTTATGGAATGAATTGGCACCTATATTGTAGAGGTTTACTACCAATGATTTAATTGTTCTGTACTTAATTGATCATTTTATGAGATGTTAATCATAGTAATATTAAAGCCTCACCGGATGTGCAATTTGCAGAATTATTATATATCTTTCTTTAACATAGATGCTAAAACATTAACTGCAATACCAGCCAAGAGACTACCAAAAGTAATACTGGGAATAAATCACCCATTTTCAGTCTGCATTTATGAAAAATAGACAAGTATCTGATAATATTATTTGATGATTAATGTTTTGGACAATGCAGCAGATAAATTAGACTTAGCTATTTAATCTCATTGGATGCTGAAAAGGTCTTTGGTTTCTGTTTGCATTTGTGAAATATGTTCTGGGGAGATTTGGGTTTTCATCATCTTTTGTCCTTTGGATTTCAATTTAGTATCTTCACTCTATGGCTATAAACACCACAAAAGGATTTTTTTCCAACCAATCAGATTATCTCATGGAATGTGCAATGTTTTGCTTTCATCATTGTGATGGTACAAACCACTTGGAAAATTTATTTCATTTATCTGCACTATTTATATTCCTTTAAAAAGCTCAAAGCAATTTCCTGCTCCAGACTGAGAACAATCCAGAAATGATTACTATTACAAATGGAAGGTTTATCTTATTCTGTGCTTTTGAATGAGTTCAGTCATGTCATTTATATGTATTTCCCCCAAACATATTTTTGTGGGGTCCTTGGTGCTCTCTGAGCATGGATGTTTTCTTACAGATGTTTCATTACCAAACTAGGTAACATCACCAACACTGACGATGTTTCCTTGTATGAAGGATGCCCTGAGCTACAAATATTCTCTTCTATTGATACATATATTTGTGTATAGATAGTCCTTTAAGAGAGGCGCATTGGTTTCTAACTTTTGTATTGATAAGTGTGTGCTTTGAAAGATAACTCATTTCAATCTGTATTTTATGTTCATGAGATGTAAATTAAGTTACACAAGGAATAAAGTGTGTGCACATAAAGGAAACATTGTTAATTTATATTTAACAAATTCAGATAAATCTAGCAAATGTCAGAAATGTTTTGGGAATTGTGGGTTGAGACTATTCTTTTTTTTTAAAAGCCAATAATTTTATTTATTGTACATATTATAAATGAAAATTAAACCAGATTTGCAATTTCCACTCTAATAATGTGAAACCTTAGACTTATGATACGTAAGTCTCTTGCTATGATTCAGACAAATGTGCTGCTTGATTTCTTAACTGTTTTGTTCCTTTAAGATTATTATAATTAATAGGAAAAACAATGGTGAGTAAATCTTATAGCCAACTCCCATCTTCAGAATTATTAACTTCAAAACAAAATGTGAAACTGAGACAAGTTTTCTACCCATTTATGCTGGCTGAATTCAAACAGAGGGGTTCTTCAGATCTCTGATATCAATTAAGTCTAAGTCACAACTAAAGATTCACTGATTTAAGTGGTCTACTTTTAGTACAACTAATTTTATACAGGATTGTTAGCTCAAAACTCAGGTATAAGAAACTGAAAACGGAAAGAATTGTAAAAGAGAAAAGTTTGTTTTAATTATTGCAAGTTTATATAATTTCCTCAGAACTAATGGTCAACGTAAGCTGAAATTGAAGTTCTCTATGCATGCAACATGTAGTATTTACCATTTTGTATTAAGGAACAAAATCTCAGGTTCTATCATTAAAGCAGGAGACAAACTGGTTGAGACTATTCTTGAAGAGCTGATGTAGTATTTGAAAGGGGTTTTTTTTTATACCATATGCCATGTCCTTTAAAAACAGCAAGATATCCCTCTGTTGCAGTTGATAGGAGGGAAGTATGAAGTCTGAAACACACAATGCAGTCCACTTTTTATAAGAAGCTATTACATAATGCAAAAATGAAGCTCTAGGAAAGACCTCAAGGAAAACATAGTTTATTAAGCAAATTCTGCAGGCAGAACATTCCCAAGAATGAGAATAAATAACTTCCCATCAGAAACTGCCAGATTTAAGCAACTGAACTGTATCTTTAAAATCTTCTCACATATGTCAATGGAGCATATAAATAATTCTGCAGCAAAAAAAAAGAAACTACAATTTAACAGTGCAGATAAAGTGGTTGGAATATTTCTTTTCATGCTAAAATGAATTCACTCCCTGCATCAATATATCAGTGAAATTAATTGCTCTGCAGCAAGATCTAATCACATCAAGTGATGTATTTCTCCCCATCATAAAAGTCTCTGAATGCTGCAGATTTTGCGTTTCTTTGAATACAAAAGTAGGCTCTTTCTGAAGAAGTGTAATCTATAGAAGCAAGAAAGAAAACTGAAGGAGCTCAGGGGAAAATGTTCAAGCAAGGGAAGAGAAGCTATCTTCTTGCTAGTTGCAGAATTTAATCCCATAAAGACATTGTTCCATATGTTTGCAGAGTTTAATCCCATAAGGCTATACTGGTTGTGGAGCTTAATCCCATAAGGCCATTGTCCATTGATCGGTACTGTGCTCTGGAAAGCAATACAATATTTGAAAACTGTTCTCTGAAGGAAAGCGATAACAGCCTGGGCTGTATTGCACCCTTCCTTTCCTTCTGACATCTTAGTGAAGATAAATGCAGTTCATTTCCCAAGTATAGTATATAAATAACACTTTAATTACTGATCATAAGTTGTGATTTGCAGGGTTGACATACCCTAATGTCTAAAACTGCTGTAGTACATTGTAAGGCGAGAGAATGGAGCACAATCTATTCTTAAGGAAGCTAAGCTGACCTGCAGCTTTCCATGCATCTTTGGCTTTGAATAACGCCATGTACAATGATCTAACAATAGTGCATCGAGTCAGCATTTTGAGGTGGAAAGGGCCATTTTGCAGCAGTGTTGGTGTTTTTTTAAAAAAAGGAAAACTTAAAAAAGGGATACAAATGCAAAAATGAAAAAAAAACTGCATAAGCCCCTAAGTAGGTTTAATACTATTTTAAAAAGAATGAGCAATTACCAAGATCCTACTAAAACATTCTCCTGAGGCCTTGGGTATGATTTAACCCTGTAGATGTGCTGTGGATGAGCCACTTACCCTATCCTCCCATAGCTCTGCTGCTGTGCCTTTCCATGTCTAATTGCATGCACAGATACACACACTCTTATATTTATTATACTGTATAATATACATAAATTATGCATAACACAGAGAGGCAGTCATACAAAGTCATTTTAAATTAAATGTACACAAAGTTAAGTTTCATTTTATGTACCCGAAGTTAAAGCATCAACATGCACATACAAGATAGCTCAACAACCAGACTTAAAATGCAAATTCCTTTCTTGCATTTCCTCTCAGCTTTTCCTCAAGGGTATCCGCTGGTGCTTCTATGACAGGCCTTTCTCAGTGGTAGAATGGTTACAATAATTGCTTGATGGGCAGAATATCCTTGGCTTAAGACCTGGCAAGAAGGTGGGACTGGGAAGGAAGTGCACTGGCAGCTTTATTTAAAAACAAAAATGACCCAGAGGAAAAGCAGCTGGCCCAGCTAAAGAAAAATATAATTTTGAGAAAAGTTTCTGCTGGGTTTGAACCAGGGAGAAAACCATATAATAGAGCAAAACCAGGTTTTTCTGGAGGAACAGCTGAAAAATGATGCTAATCAAACCAGAAAGAATGAAGGCAAGCTCAGCAGGCATATGGAACAAATATATAAGACTACTTTCAACTCAGAGCAGGAAGACATAGGCAGAGGTCACTTCAACAGTGAGTTCTGGGCAGTGGTGGGATTCAGGATTCACTTCGGCAGAACCGGTAGCTAATTTTTTGTTTCCCAGGTCCAGAATGGACTTCCGGAAGCAGCATTCACACAGAGAACTGGTTGTTCACATATTTAAATCCCACCACTGGCTCAGGGTGAGAAGAAGATGACTTCCTGTGATCCTGGCCTCCAGAAATGTAGGGTGATCCATACTCACAATGAAGCAACTTGGCAGTGCAGAGATGTCCTAGGTTGGTTGCCATATTCATGATCTGCCAAGTTCTGGTCCTGCCCAGCATGAAGTTGTAGAATATAACCCAAGTGGAAGAGTTTTATGTTTTCTATAAAATAAAAAGGACCGCCTGATGCCTTTATAGAAGAGAGATTGCTTTACTAGAGCTACTCTATAAAAGAACTACCCCGTGTTTCCCCGAAAGGAAGAAGTGTCTTACTTTCTTTTTATCCCCAAAAGCCCCACTATGTCTTACTTTCGGGGTACGGCTTATATTGATTGGAAAACAATTGTCAGTTTTATTTTAAGTATTTTAAGTATATTAAGTATTTTAAGTATTTTAAGTATTTAAGTATTTTAAGTATTTAAGTATTTTAAGCAGGAGGCGGAAGTGGGCAGGAGTAATATGTCTTACTTTCGGGGTACGGCTTATATTAGCCGACCCCCTGAAAACCCCGATACGTCTTACAATCGGGGGTGTCTTACTATTGGGGAAACACGGCACAACACAGATTTCATAGGGCAGCAAAATAGTACTCACTGCCAATATAAACTCAGTCATGGTGTAAATGGAAAACAAGGAGTGCAATTTGCTAATATTCTCTATCTGTGCTCCCAAACCATAAAAGAAGGGAACATTTGCAATAGCTGCTTTGCAAGAACATATCTAAAATGGAACAAATGTGCTCTGATGTTAAAAGAAGTTGGGGGAAATCAGCACTCTCCTGTTTAACAAGTGTTGATTAAATGCTGCTTGGACAGTGGATTTATTTATTTATTCTTAGGCTGACCATTACGCTTATAACTTTGAATCAATCTCTCATATATACGCCTCAGACCTATTTGTCTAACTCACTTTTACACATACCCAAAAGGAGCACTACTGGCAAATAAAGTTAAGCTGACCTTTGGAGTTTGAATTGTAGCCCATTAGGATTAAATATAGCTAGAAAATAATTCCAGGGTGGTAAAAGCAGCACTTTGTAATGGCAAATATGAATCCATAAATCAGAATGAATCACTCTCATCTCAGTCAGTCTGATTTTTCTTTCAACAGATTTGCACCAACAGAGGAAGATACTGATATAAAGTACCAGTGGACAGTTCCCTCAGATCACTAGTTGGTCAAACTGAAAGATTAGAAAACAATTATTTAATATATATTTTGTATATATTTCTAGTCTTATCATAAACCTCCAGAGCCATTGTTAGTCAAAACTGAATAGTCAAATTATAGAAAACTGTATTATCCGCTGTGCTGACTTCAAAGGTACCAGAAATGTACAAACTGTTGTCCTTTCGTTTTACCACAACCCTCCCGCATCAAAATGTCCAGGAAACACATACATTATCTTTATACATATAAAACATTGATTGATTATACTGAATCCAAACAAACAAATGTTATTTTTCATTGTCCAAATATTTTTACCAATAACATTTAATTTTTTTACACTTACAATAAGTATTGTAATTATTCCATATTTTTGTAGCAAAATGTGCCACATCAAATAAATGCTTTCTTAACATCTCTATGCAACCATGCTGTGTTTGTTGTATCATTTCTCTAAAGAAATGGCCACAAGGTAAAAGTCACACAAATAATATATTTTAGCAGATGACCTTTCCTTGTTGACAAAATCTACAATGTTTATAAAGTTTACAGCTAACCAGGTCTCTTTTTATACTGCCCAAAAAAAAGACCTAAAGAAAAAAACAGAATTATTTCTATTCTACCACCGAATGTTTGTAAATAAAATTCAAAACATATTTGTTAAAATTCATAAGCTGCATGAAATACTTTTGGGGACACATCTACTACATGTGTCAGTGTTCTAACTGAATGGTCCACAATCTTTTATTCCTATAGTAAACTTAGTTTTCGGAAACTCACTTCCTTTGCTTTGTATTTTCTATCCCATATAGATCCATTTATGTGAAATCAGTTAGAGCACGAGTATCAAATTCGCTGCATCACATGATGTGTCGCGACATATCATGACTTTTTTTGCATTGGCGGAGCTGGGGTGGGCGCAGCCTCTGCATGATGCAGTTGGCCCATAGGCTGGCAGTTTGACATCCCTGAGTTACAGGGTTGGACTAGAATTGGGAAAAAACCATGTTCAGCCTGGCAATCATAAACTTAATTGTAAGTCCCTATATTATCGTTCAGCACAACCAACTTCATAGGACTGTTGTAGAAATGAAATCAGAGGATCAAATAAATTTTATCTCGTCTTGAAATCCTGAAGGCCTCAATGTTGGGATAAAGATAAAATTTGTAACAGGTGGAATTAAGCTGAAAATCACTTTTACATAAATGCAGAATTGTATGATATTCTAACTTAGAAATGTTTTGAATGACCACATTTGCTTCATTTGGCTAGTACCATTTCAAGTAAACATCTGCTTTCATTATGAACAAACTGATACATTTGTTTTATTGGATTCATTCATGCACCACAAACAATTTTAAGCACATCCATTTTAACTTTATAGATTCTGCTTTGTGAGTATTTCTTTAGGCAGCTGTTTATGACTTGGCTTTACGAAAGGATATTTTTTTAATTCCTGATCCAACTCCATTTCGAAAGGATCTTTTAATATCAGAATTCTCCAGAAAGGAACTGAACAAAGCTAGTTCTTCAGATCCATCCATCTTGGCTAGGCAGCCATTCAGCAGCAGGAGGAGGAGGCAATCAGATTTCCTGGGCAGCTGGCAATTCATATAAAGGGAATTATTTCTCTGAAGATTAAAAAATAGATGAGAAAATAAGTTACGAATTTATATGTGTAGGACAGACATACTCACATGCATAGGCATAGATAAACCTATTTAGGTTGTAAAAGGTATGGATGAATGTGTATTACAGTATCACTAGAGCAGGGATACTGTTGAGTTTTAATATCTGGCAATGCTAGCACAGTTTTTTCTGGAAAGACTACCTATATTGCAGATTGTAATATAATAATATTGTAAGCAAACGATGTTCTGTTGTTTGGCTTTCCTTGAAAACAGTTGCGGGATAGGAGTGGGGAATGTGAGTAATAATCTAGCAATAATCTTATTACTAGGAACATCAGCTTCACATAGCCACAACTTGTGAATACAGAACAGGCACTTTTTTGCGTGGGTCATTCCACTCTGTCTTTGAGATTTCCGAAAGCTCAGGACATACGTATTATTTTTGTACACGCTGTACAACTTCCTGTGATTTAAAAACTAGTAATTTACACCCTTTCTTACACATACACACATATACCTGCCTAACATTTATTATTTCATTTGAGGCCCAAGAGTTTTGAAGGAAAACCAACCATTATTTTCATGTCCAGTTGCCATATTTGGACTTCTCCTTGGAAGGCAAAAAGCTAAGAGATACTAAGAAGTAATTTTTCCTGGAAGGTTGGCTCTCAATTTCAGGGAAACCCAGGCAAACTGCAATCTCTTGTGCTTCTTCTTCAGACCTTGAAAATCCTGGAAATCATGCACCAGGAAAATGAGTGCACCACCCTTTTAGTTTCCTAAGGACAAATGTTGCATGGCATTGAGACATTGGATGTAGTTACAGTGGGGGCTGCTGAGAATGCAGTGCAAGCAAGAAGGAAGAAAAAGGAGTGTTTAATGAGATCCTGGAAACAGATTGTTTGTAGTCAAGCGTTGTCCAAGCACTGGCCAGAGTATTTCCAATGCAACTCAGAAACATATACAGTATTGTACGAACAGATGGAAATATTTACATTTCCTTTCCCATGAGGGTTGAAAAGGATAAAAGAGAAGATATATTTTACATACAGAATTTTGCCACGACTAGTCAAGATTTGGACAAAAGCAGTACTGCATCATTGTGATGAGGCAAGTGCTGTTGCTTTTGTTACATGCATGAGATACCACAACACAGGTATAAAAAGGATGGAGCTTGGATCATAATGATGCCGGATTGCTTTTGTCACCAGCAGTCTGAGGAGCATCTGGTTGTATATGACAACTTCTTATGCAGAATTTTTTTTTTCAATTGGCATCCATCCTTTACTTAGAAGTTCAAAATGAGGAAGATCACGATCAGGTATATCTGAGCCTATTTCCCAAGTCCTCCTGAAAGACAAGGTCCAGGCCTATGTTTCTTCTCCTTTTCATTCTAGATGTTTAAACAAATGTTGGAACTTTTCAAACAGGAGATTAAATGAGGGAATATCCTTTGTAAAACAGGACACATGGACAGGTATGACCAGGACACAAACCCAAGCACCTTCAGTGTTAATGCGGCAAGCATTTGGGGTAGTTGTACTCATCATGTTTTTTGAGGGATTATTTACTTCCCATGATATCTGCCTGGTTGACCTGAGCTGATAGGATTAGTACATTCCAGATTCCTTCAGTTAAACAGTGTGGATCAGGGAACACCTGCCCTGTTGACCTTCTGGAGAGCCATAAAAACCTGGCTGTCCTCCCAGGTTTTAGGCTAGCCTGTCTGGAGCACCTCGTTTGGATATGAGGTAGTGAAATGTTTGCTGAGTTTGCTTGCTCCTTTTTCTTTGTCTTTTGTTCTTTTTGGGCTTTTGTTGCTTCTTCTCATGTTCTTTTCATATCATCTAAAATTGTGAGCTGCCTAAATTGAATTCAATAAGTAAATAAATTTCCATAAGATGAAACAAATGAGTTTCTTTTCAGGTATAACAAATTAGGTTAAGATATTTGGTCTATGTCAAAATAATTCTTGGAGGACCCCATTTTAAAACCATTTCCCCATGATTAGCCCAAAGGAAATTCTGTCATTCTGGAAATGAGAAATTTCTGATTGTGCATACTTGCAAGAGTTCCCACCTGGGAAGATGAAATCCATCACAAACCAATTCAATTGGGAGCATGCAGCCTTTCATCCTAGTAATTAGATTTTAAGATAGCATCATAAAATCAGCATAAATACACAGACAGACTGGATGTTTAGCAGTAGTTTGCCCTTCAGTTTGTTTTCTAAGTATCCCATTTTGAACTCTCAAGAAAAATATTTTTGTTGTTGCTAAATGCTCCAGCGGTGTAACATTTAAGCATTGTCATTTCCATGTGTCTAGACACTGTTTTCTATTTTATTATTAGTCAACTAGAATTTTGCATGAGAAAATTGTCTCCAACTAATTGCTTGTTTCTTCCTTTAGGAAATACTGTCTTTATTGTTTAGACTGGACCCGTAGCTACCATCCCTGGGCTGTAAAATGCCACCAAATGGCATCAAATGACTAATATTTTCTGTCTCCCTCTCCCCCATGTATGAATTATCTACATTTTTTAGGCATAGTGTAGTCACACTATTTAGAGAAAGTGGAAGACTGTACAATATTGGTTTTCTTTGCCTATTTAAGTAGGAATACTCTTGACATATCTTATATTCCATTGGGATTTGGATTATTGTTTTTTATTTTACACTTATTTTTACAGGAACATTCTTTGCTCTGATCCTGAATTTTTTCATATACATGTCAATATGCCACTGACATTTTTCCAACATGTGTACAAAAATAGCAATTAATATAATTTCTAACTTAGCCTTCAGATAAAGGAGCCTTTCCCTGTATCTCCAGGAGATGCCAAGGATTAAATCTGGGACTTTTACATACAAACCATTTTCTGTTACATTTGAATTATAAGCCTTCTTTTCTGTGATGCCATCTTTTAAACATGACTTCATCTCAAAGGACAAAAATATTTAGCAGAAAATAGCAGTGCAAAATTCAATCTTTGTTGCATGTGTAATTAGATTCTGTATGAAATGAGTGATCAACCTCCCTAAAGAAACGATTTTGTTATAATAGTATACATACCTGGAGACAGCAAGGAATTCTAGATTAAATTTTATAGTAATAGGAAATGATGAAACAAGCAGAACATAATTATCATAAAAATTGTTCTAATTGGAAGTTCCAAAGTATTTATGACCATCCTGAATAATGTTTATGCTTTTTAGTGATGATTTCTTTTCATTCATGGATAATTTCCTTATTTCACTCTGTATCCAAAGAAACACACTGTGTTTCAGATAAATTGTATCTACTGCATGAGGACTAGACCTAATAAACAAATTTCTAGGGATTTGGTCTCACTGTTGCTCTATTCCTTATCAACTACATTACAGATGAAAAGTTGTTATACTATTTGAATTATGCTAAATAGCAACTATTTGAAAAATTAATGAACGTGATCTCCAATTTTCTTGCATTAAAATCACACTTAAGTATACCTTATGTCACCATGCACAACTCATGTAAAAAAGGCTTTTGATCATATTGTTGTAACTACCTTTTTTTTTAAACAAGGCACCCCATGGTTGTCCCTGGAAATAAACTTGTATCACCCACTGAAAACAAGGGTGCATCGTGAAGAAAGGATCAACACATTTTCTTGTTGACAATTGGCAGGAAGTGTGAGAAAAAGTTGATATGGGGCAGAGGTAGTGATTGCAACATCCCATGTATTTTTATAACCATTGGCACAAATGGCATAATTTAGATTTCATTATACTGAAAATCGGTACTCTGCTACTGAAACCTGTTATAAGACCAACTATACTGGTGTCAGTCTGAAGCAAGCAGGAAGACTTTGATACTGAATAAATCTATGAATTTTAAACAATTGAAAGCAAGTCAATATAATGTTCATGTTTTCTGAACGTCATGACTGTATATAATAATTTGAATCCATTTCGGAAAGAACTAGGAATGTTATATTAATAAATTATTTGAAGTTTAAATCCACAAATGTAGACTTGCAGGATTAGCAAATAATACCCAGTGATGTGCTGTATTCCCAGTATCATTTTGATTGTTTATATTGGTATCAACATAACTTTATATAGTATTTCATTTTTGAAAACTCATCATATATTCAATATGTGTAGGTAACCATTCCTTTTTTGCAGAAATTTTATCTGCAACCCACCCAAATTAGAACATTTCAACATTTTTATAGGAACCTAATCACTTAATATTATAGTTTGATTTTATAGTTTTAAATGTACACATATTGTATAGGAAAAAGTCTTGTTGAAAGAGTATTGACTAAAAATTTAAATAGGATTGCAAAAGTTAGATATACCGAAAAAGTAAAAAACAAACAGTAGCAAAGCAAGTATATAGTACTAAATATCTTAATTCCCAGTTTCATGCTTCAGTCACTAGAACAGATAAAGTGACTATAATCTAAACTGATGGAAATCGATAAGTGCAAGATTAGTACAATTTTTACAGCAATGCAAAAAAAAAAGCTTAATAAAGCAAGGTACCTGTGAAGATGTATTACAAGTTACATAAAGAGAATTAACACATTTGATAATACTGGTATTTAAAATAGCTCAACACAATGGTTTTACAAGTAATAGCCACGGAAATGTTCTTACTTACCATAGATGCAACAATTGGATAGCAGCTGTTCATATTCAATGCTGAGAGCCAGATAATTAATACAGCATATAGCCTGAAAAGACTGTGAGAAAACACATATTAATTTACTTTGCAGAAGACAAAGTGCTTCATGCAGAATGTTAATTTTTCAAAGATGGAAATCTAATACATGTACCTGAGCATGGATTTTTTTTCTGTTTTATAATACTTCCAGGTGGAAAGAAAAATTTACAATGGCACAGCCACATTCCTTATCTTTATCACGAGTCATTTCCTCAACAATCATTTTATACTAAGACTTTGGGAACAAAAATGTCAGTGAATCACATTTATATCTGACTAATTAGTCACAGGTTGGCCTTTATTCTTGCTAACTGGAAAGATGGCAAGGATGCAACTTCATGCAGCCACCAAGTGATTAAACTGACAACATCGTTACGACGAGTCCTTTAAAATCATTCACCTCTGACCAGTAACTTTCCAACTGAAATATCTTGCCTGTATATACCACAAATTTTAAGTTACTTCTATCTATTGGGTAAACTGTACCTCCTGAGAGAAAAAATAATGTTCCTAGTTATTTCATTTAATGGACCAAGCAAGCAATTTTAAAAGAGTTTTATTTCGCTGATATCAGAATTTGTTGTATATGAGTCCAGCTTATTTGTTAGGAAAACACTATCGATTTCCAACATGGGGTGGGATGAATGGAGTTCATGAATGGAATTCAGTAAGATGAACTTACTATAATGTAGAGTTTTCTCAAGGGAATTATAAACTAAAACCAAGAAAAAATTTCACAATAGAGGGAGAGCCTTGCCAGTGGTTTTCTTATATACAGTTGTAAGAAAAAAATTAAAGTAGGTAAAAGATTTTATGGTTTTGAACAAAGTAAATCAGAATTTGAAACAGAATTATGTACAAATGATTGGCATGCTATTGCTAAAAAGTATAAACTTGTTGAAATATGAAACAGAAAAATAAGTGAAAGAATATAGGAAAAAATGGGCTAAAATTTTGGTTATTATATACAATTGGAACAGTGGGAAATTATGTGGCTGAAAGAACTGAAAATGTACATTATGTTCTAACCTTAAGGAATTTTTTAATAAAATGTTGTATTGTTAGTATTAGTCACCAGTGAAATTATCTAGAATGCATAATGCTACTTTAAATATTTGTTTGAAATGTGAACAACATGATGGGGCATTTTACCAAGTTTGTAAAGAAGGCAAAAAAATTTGGTCACAAATATATTCATTAATTCAGAAGATTTTTAGAATTAAAGTTCAGCTGAAACCAGATGCTTTTCTTTTGGAAGTAAAATAAACTAGAAAAAAATCATGGAACATTATTTTTATATATGAAACTGCAACAAGATTATTATATGCTCAAAGGTAGACACTACAAATAATGAACAATTGGTGAATTTGATGAAATTTCCAGAAGATAGATAAAAGACAATATCAATATTTATGGCTGATTTGAAGACCCTTATAGACTTTTTGCATAAAACAGAAAAAATATATTTAAGACTTGTGGTTTTGATGATTATAAAAAAAATGGATAATAGAAGATGAACTATTTTTGTAATCACAAAGTAAAAGATAACTTTGTAATCATATCTTCATTTGCTGCAAAAGAAATTGGAAATTCTTTCTATTTCTTTTTATCCTTTCTTTTTTCAACTTTCTTTTCTCTCTCTCTCTCTTTTTGTCCTTTTTATTCCGTATTATTTTGTGTTTACTTTTATGTTCTTTTAAAAACTTTTAATAAACTTTATAACAAAAGCCATTTATGTACTCTAAAAATGGTTGCTAAGGCATTTTCAAACTGCATTTAGCAGGTCAGGTGGAAATGCTCTCAGACCTAAGCAAGAAGGTAAGGATTCTGCTGGATGTTTCTTCCTGGGAGTTAGAAGGTGGTGGAAATGCTGTGACCTTGGCTGAGGAGGGCCTGAGTACAAAACTGAGCAATCTTTTCCCTGGAGTCTTTTGCTGCATGCTGAAAGAGTCTACAAGGCTGTTCTTGCTGTGAACAATGAGGGGGATGTTTTTAAAAAGTCAGAAGCATTGAATGCTGTTCTATCACACACACACCATGCTAGGTGATTGTTATTGTCATACTGACTGAAAAAGAAAATGCTCCCTCTTTGATGCCATCTAATGGCCATCTGGATTTTTACAGCTCAGATACGATAGCCATAGTATCGAGTTGTTACAGCCAGTGCTTTTTTTCTAAAAATAAAAAAAAAAGATGCCAGAACTCACACATGTCATACAACCCGCCTTGCCTACCCTACAAGGTTCCATCCAAAAAAGGTGCCGGAACTCCGTTCTGGGCGTTCTATGAGAAAAAAAAGCCCTGGTTACAGCATTAACTTTTTGAAGAGTGGAGATGTGCAGTGGTAGGATTCAAATATGTGAACAACCGGTTCTCCATGTGGATGCCACTTACAGAAGTCCATTCTGGGCCTCGGCAACAAAAAAATAGCTACCAGTGGTGCAAACCGGCTGAATCTCACCACTGGAATTGTGCCTGCATTTTGAAAAGAGTCAGAATTTCCACTACCGTCCCCATCAATCAGAATAGAGCTGGAAAGGACCTTGGAGGTCTTCTAGTCCAATCATCTGCTCAAACAGGAGACCCTATACCATTTCAGACAAGTGGCTGTCCAGTCTCTTCTTAAAAACCTCCAATGATAGAGCAGCTACAACTTCTGAAGGCAAGCTATTCCACTGTTTAATTATTCTCGCTGTTAGGAAGTTTCTCCTTAATTCTAAGTTGCTTCTCTCCTTGATTAGTTTCCATCCATTGTTTCTTGTCTTGTCTATGTTTTTTTCATGAAACATAGGGCCACCCCAAGTGGGTGCTAAAAATATGTGTTATCATCTGATGACAACAAGGAAATCCAGAAACTCTTTGCCATCATCCACGTCCTTTCCACATTTTGACAGCCTATATAAAGATAACTTCTTAATAGAAGACTTAACAAACTTCTAGCTCTTCCCTGTCTCCTCTGTTCAAACTGGAGGGAATAGCCAAAACAAGAGATCCTGAGGTTATTTTTCCTATTTTGTGTGAAATCTCCTTCTATGTAAATAGAAGAGAAAGAGGACATGGACCAGCACAAGAAACAGAAGTCTTCCTGATTTCTCCACAGGCGAATCGTGCTTCCATACACACTGAAGGCTTAACTGGAATTTGTTCCTATTTCAAGTATCTGTTCCACCCTGAAAGTGAATTTAAGGCTAAATTTCATATTGGAACTGTATGTGATATAAGTAATCAGAAACTCAGAAGAGTTTTCAAAGAGTTCATCAAAAATAATACTTGTAAGGATCAATTTGGGATCATTTCTTCCAATCATTAGTCTTAAATGTCATAGTACATAAATGGACATGATCCATTTACAATGATTTACATATTCTACAAGATCAGATATCTCCATTGATGTACTATAATAAAATATGGTTTTTTTAATGGCCATAGCATGAATAAGTTTAATACAATGGCAGAAATATATATTCTGTACTCCTGTAGGCATGAGTTCTGTAATTCAGTTCCTGATTCATAAACTCATCTGCTTCCTACTTTCATTCTTTGTTTTTTAATATGATTTTTATTGAATCTTTTAAAAAAGAAGATTAAAAACCAATAGAAAATAATAAAAAATGACGAGGAGGGAAGAAAGAACAAAAAGTTCAAGAAAATAAAATTGAGGATTTTTGGTTTCCAATATTCTCCATAACAGTTATATACACAATTATTGTATACTTTAACTCTTACATCATGACATTCTTTCTATAATCTATCCTGTATTATCTTCAAACCCATAAATCACAGATTCTTTTTTTTTAGTTTGCTTCCTCCTGTCTTTCTGAAGTTGTACTACCTTAGAAGTTAATGTTTGAAATCGCCATTTCTCTAGAATTTAGTCTCATTCTGTCTGAGCAAGCATGCAGAAGATTTGTAAATAAATGTTTTCTGTTTCAATGTCATTTGGGCAATAAAGAATGACTTCTCTTTTTATTACCTTAGTTCTAATAGAGTCTGAGAAGCAGCTTCAGCCATACAAGCTGTCAGGAGGATTTTGGACTATTTACATATTCAAGCAGTTTAAGCCATATTGAGTGAGAAAAATCCCATCATTTGAATAGAACTGAAAGCAGCAACAGGTACACTAAGTTCATCCCTATGTGATAAATGAATTAACTGGATGATTCTGATAGAATAGAAAGTTGTACCGATTAGAGTCTCTTTTGATATAGTTCAGTTTTAATTGGCTCTGCATTTACTGAGCTCCATTTTTATGCAAATCAAGGCTGAAATCCTCCCAGGGTGAGGGAGAAGGCAGCCTTAGCCAACAAGGAGTTGATAGAACAATGACAAGCAATGTCACAGTTCTGCATTTCTTTATGATTCTGTGTTTTAGCCTTGCAGGGTAACCCATTTGTAAAGCATTTAGGACTCCTTTATGCATACAATTCTGTCCTCCAAATGTCCTATGTGAGGAGCTATAGATTTATGAAAGAGACAGCACTGTTTTCCTAAGCTCTCTGCTGTCAAAATTGTTCTTGATAGTCAGGCACTACCATTTCTCCAGCTTTTTCCTGCTTGTTATACCCTTACTTTAATTGTGTTTTCTGGTCTGATTAAGCAGGTGATTATATGACCCAGTTTACTTTCTTTAACAGGCCAACTGTTAAGATATTCTGTGCAACTATTGCACATATTACTCTCAGTGTTTGGTTAGCATTTAGCAATTTATTTGTTGGTATTAAAAGATATATATATATATATGTGCTACCTTATCTTACATTTCACATTGCCTACTAAGAAGACATGGAGGATGGGGTCTATGATGACTCACTGCAGCCAGGTGGGCATGATCAGGTAGGCATGGCCATCTGAGTGCTGCCAGGTGGGTGTGGGTGAGTGGGCGTGGCTGGGTCAACACGAAGGGTTAGGTTCAGCCCATTCGGGGCAGATGACTTGGTGTGGGTGGGTAGGCATGGCCAAGTGGGCTCAATCATGTTGGTGTAGCTGGCTCAGAGGTGCCAGGTGGACGTCGCCAAGTAGGTGCAGAACAAGTCACCGCAGGCAACTGGAGGTGGAGCCAACTTGGCACCCCACCAAAACAAAAAAAACCCAGAGATGTGCTCGCAAACAGGAAGCGGAGAAGCTGCAAAATATGAAAGGCAAAGGGTGGATTTCCCCCTCTCCCTTTAGAGAAATGCTCCTTTTTTCTTGCTGCTTCCTGAGCAGAGATTGCAATCCCTGGCAGGGAAGGGAGGGGCTGGACTCCCCCCACCATTTGGTGAAACAGAGCATTTTTTCTTGCTGCTTTCTGAGCAGAGATTTTTCTGTTAGGTTTGGGCGGGCTGGTTCACTACATGGAGCATGTGAGGATGATCAGTGCTGGATGTAACTTCTACATTTCTTTAGAGTTATAAATCCAGATATCTCCCTGAAGCAAGGAAGGGATTCATCATTCTCCATTTGGTCAAATGCACAGAAATGGGGAAGAGGAAGGTGGAAATGGAGAAGGAGATAAAAAACAACATATCTGAAAATTCCCAAATTGGGAAATCCTCTATTAAATTATATAATATCGGAGATTATTGCATTTTCTTAATGTCTCCTTCATTTTTTGGCTTTATGGTGAAGCAGTCTTTTTCATTCTGTGTACCCATTTACACTATACTTATTTTATTAGACTTTATTCATGGATTCATGGTTCCACTGAAGTAGTTTAAGCTAATTGCCTTCCAAAGATATTTACTTATAATTGCTGGTCAGAAAATTAACATCTCAGTTAAGGAGCAGACAGAAGACTTAACAGCAAGTCACCTCAACTACATATTATGATACCCTCCATTGCCCCATTGCTGTGTTCAAAACAATTCCTGTCATTATGTAAGAGAAAAAGATTTCTTGGAGGCTATCTTCTATTTTTATGTGCACTCAATCTAAAGAATGTTTTCTTATTTGCTTTACTGAAATCCATGTTTTTACAGTATTCTCTATATATGATCTATTGATTGAACAAGTACCAAGAGTTTAATTATGGTAGTAACTGTCTGAATTGTTCTAATGTCTGAATTGTTCTAATGTATTAGTACTGCTTTATAAAAACCTAGTAAGACCACACCTGCAATACTGCAGCCAATTTTGGTCACCGAAGATGTTGAGAGTTTGGAAAAAATTCAGAGAAGAGCAACTAAGATGATCAAAGGCCTGGAGACTAAAACATATGAAGAACGGCTGCAGGACTTGGGTTTGGCTAGTCTAAAGAAAAGAAGAAACAGGGGAGACATGATAGCAGTATTTGAGGGGCTGCCACAAAGATGAGAGGGTCACATTATTCTCCAAAGCACTAGAGGGCAGGACAAGAAACAATGGTTGGAAACTGAATAAAGAGAGAAGCAACCTAGAATTAAGGAGAAATTTCCTGACAGTGAGGACAATTAACCAGTGGAACAGCTTGCCTCCAGAAATCGTGGATGCTCCTTCACTGGAGATTTTTAAGAAGAGGCTAGACAGTCACTTCTCTGAGATGATATAGGTTCTCCTGCCTAAGCAGTGGGGGGGGGGTGCTGGACTAGAAGACTTCCAAAGTCCCTTCTGGCTCTAACCTATTCAAAATTTGTAGATTCAGGAAGTTTCTTGCCCTTCATATGAACCTTGTTAATGCTGATCAAAGGTGTTGCAGATGAATTATATTTGAAGTAATCCGTACTCTTGATAAGGCCATCTAGCATCTCTCTCTTTCTCCCTCTCCATCTCCCCCCCCTTTGCTTTTCAGTGTGATGGCATCAGTATTTCATGGAGCTGGAGGAGTTGAGATGGCTATGCATATTCTTATGTTAAGCTCTTTTAGTACTGATTCAGAGTTGCCCTATTCTTTAATCAGCTTCCTCTCTCATTTTAAGAAGAGTTATGCAAGGAGGGGAAGCTTGACAATGGTCTCTGAAATGGAAAGAGATGAGTCAGCTAAGATTTTTGCCCTGGATTCAGGGTTTCTTTGTTCGTGTGTGTGTGTGTGTGTGTGTGTGTGTGTGTGTGTGAGAGAGAGAGAGAGAGAGAGAGAGAGAGAGAGAGAGAGAGAAGAGAGAGAGAGAGAGAGAGAGAGAGAGAGAGAGAGAGAGAGAGAGAGAGAGAGAGAGAGAGAGAGAGAGAGAGAGAGAGAGAATATTGAAAGAAATAAACAAAATAATTTTCTGGTACACTTTAATTTTTATTAAAGTGTACTTTTATTCTCAAGAGCGTTGTAACACTTTTGCAATGCACTTGATAGCATTTCCAACCATATAGTTTTGGGTCTAATTTTCATGTTGTTTTTTTCTTTCTGAAGCATAACCTGGTACTATCACTAGTAGGTCAACAAGAGCAGAAACAATAAATACTATCAAAACACTCACTGGATAGTGCATTAAATTCATGCCCAAGAAATCAATAAACCAAAACAAATTCGTCACCAGTGGATTATAGTGAGAAACATGCAATGTTTTGTCCCCCTAACAGAAAACTTAGGCACCTTGATATAAAGATCACTGTGATTTTTGTTTTCTTGTACTGAAATAAATACCACATTTCGTCCTTGTTTTCTAGAATCTGCTGATAGACGAAACACAATTATTTAGATTTGGTAATCATGGTAAATACAAGATGGAAAAGAAACCATCACTGAAAAGTCACAATTTTGATTCTGACCTAATGGTATTGGAAAATCTAAGTAAGATACAAATAAAACAGAGCAATACTGTACAATTCAAGAAATAAGATAAAACTTCTACTTATCAAGCTTCCTATTAGAAATAGGGAGCCAGAATATGGAAAATAAGAAACCAATGAAGAAAGAATTCCTAAATTCTTTATTTACTAGTTATATATGACTTCTACAACAGGAAGAAAGAAGACAGCAAGAACCAGGTCATCAAAATCTGGATTTGATAATAAAATATTATTATATAAACAATGGATAATCTTGAGCCAAGATAACAATAAAAATAACAATAACAATAAAGTTGGGAGGGACCTTGGAGGTCATCCAGTCCAACCCTCTGCTCAGGCAGGAAACCATATACCATTTCAGACAAATGGCTGTCCAGTCTCCTCTTAAAAATCTCCAGTGATGATCAGTGATCAAACTGAGGTCTAGCAAAGTTTCAACATGATTTGAATAAAGCTTCTTTTGTTTACAAAATTCCAACATTCCAGTTATATATTGTCAATTATTGTCAAACTTCCAAGTCACCTCTGCCAACTCACTGCTGCCAAGTCATCACAGAACAATTCAACGCCAATTGGCCTCCAGGACAACTCGCCACGGGCAACTGGAGTGAGAACCAGGTGGGCAAGTGGGTGGGCAGAGTGCAGAGTGATGGTGGCAATGGCCAGGGGCTTCCCATTTTCACACACACATCCTCTGCCACCACTGCATCAGCAGTGTTCATGTCATTTGGTGGTGGCAGCGGTGGGGGGGCAGTTGGTGGGGAGACGATGGAGGCTGGGCACATCCCATTTTCACACACCTTGCTGCTGCTGTTGCTGTCACTGCGCCGACCATTGCCTGAATACTGCCACCATTGCTGAACAGCCTGTGGCAGCAGTAGTAATAGCAGGGGATGAGTGAAAATGGGAAGCCCCCAGCTACCACCACCACTCTGTACTCTGCACTCTGCCCACCCACTCACCTTCCTGCCTGCCCATCTCTCTCTCTCTCCAGCTGTCCACGGCAAGTTGTCCCCATGGCAAATTGGGTATGTTAAGTTGTCCTGTGATGACTTTGCAGTGGTCAGCTGGCAAAGGCAATTTGGTGGCGGCAAGCTGGGCATGCCGAACTGGCTGTGCTGAGTTGTCCCATTCCACCATGAAAGGCAAAGCTGATGATCACAATGGAATGAAGTAGACTGGCTTTTCAATTGTGTCTTTCTAGAAGCTGATGCCCAGGAAGCAAATAAATAAATAAATTTCAACCCAAATTCAAAAACGGATGCTGGGACGAGATTCAGGGTGGAATTTCCTACTGAAAGATGGTGCTTCTTGCTGTTTTTAAACATTGAGCCTATTGGGTGCCTGAGAACTTCAGATTACCCACAGATGCTCCAAGTGCTTGTTCCTCGTGAGAAGATAGCAGCCTCCAGCGAGTTTAGAGTTCTGAGAGACAAGGGGACAGCCCTCTTTCTCAAACATCACTCAGTGCCTTTAAAATGACGCTGGATTCACATACTTTCTTTTCTAATCACTTTCAGAAATCGTTAATTTTTCAGCTATTAGGTCCCTTTTGATCAACAGCCCTGGGTCAGTTCTACTACTGATACTCATCTGATCACAATAAATATTTTCCTTTGCTAAGCATAGCTCTGCGCTTCTTAATCTAGGTGATCCAGTTATGATTCATTTCCTGTTATATAATCCCCTGGCTTTCAAAGAGTATTTGATTCTTTGCAAAAGGAAATGTCAGGCATGACATTCTGGCCACAACTCTTATTGTGAAAGGAGGAAGGGGAGAAAGAGATGATGATGATGATCATCATCGTTATCATTGTTGTTGTTGTTGTTGTTGTTATTATTATTATTATTTTCTTGCAGTATTATTAACTACATTTTTCTCTCACTAGCATATTTCTTTGCTCCATAGCTTCTCCAGTCCAATTTTATTCTGTCCTTTATGTCCTATGGATTTTTGATCCCAGGTTTGATTGTGATCCCTCCCCAGTATAATGCAACTTTTTTTTCTGCCTCCCCACCCTTATGCCTGCAGGAACAGCAGCAGAAAGGCTTTGAGGAATTTTAAGTGGGCTTTTAAGTTTCATGGTGAAAGGATTCCTTTTTTAAAAAAAAAATGTGCTGAAAGGATACAAATCAGACCCTTTATTGGCCTTCCCATGCAGCGGTCAAGCTGGAAACATACCGGTAAAGCCAAAAAGCAGAGCCTGAGAAAGTAGAGGGTAAAAAGCAAGTAGCAAAAAAATTTACACATTTCTACTCGTCAGTTATCAGATTTTACCCTTTGTTAAATTGAAGAGTGACAGCCTAGAGCTTTACTATCCTTGGAAATGTCAGCACTAGATCATTATTTGATGACTATCACTGCCAGCATAAAGGTCCTTGTGAAGAAGGAAGCTAATGTTGCTGTCATACAATTCAGTGGCCAGCCTGACATGCCTTTTGTCTGAGCAGATGCCATGGATCTTCTCCTATCAAAAGATTCAGCCAAGAATATCATATACAAAAGGGATGGAGGAGACTTAATTTCTCCTTCACAGTTTCCTAGGGCGATGGAATGTTACCATTTTGTAAAGAGACGTAATCTCAAAAAGAAGACTAACTCCCAACATTAGCACGGCTTGTTTTGTGAAGACCCCTCTTTCCCATTTTTTCAGTTAATTCTGTTCAGCTTAATGCTGATATAAAGGGTAGAGAAATCTAGCCCTGGTAATTAAGAAAATTGCAACAACTTTTGCAAAAGAGCGAAAGTGGCCCTTTCTGGCCTCCAAGGTAAACCTTATGAATGATAGCAGAGCTTAGGGCACCTCTGCCCAGCTGCAACACAATTGAGGGTGGGTTGGACAAAGAGGAAAGAAAGCTACCATGGCCACTTCTGCCATGTTACCAACTTAGTGATTGTATAAAGATTATCCTTCGTTAATAAAGGAGAATATTTGTAGCTCAGGGTTGACATGAAGGGTCCCTGGTACTCTCTGAGCTTGCTTGTTTTCTTGCAGACGTTTCATTACCCAAACTAGGTAACATCATCAGTGCTAGTGAAGAGTGCAGTTTGCTGTCAGTTTATATCCCAGTGGCTTGCATTAACATTTTTAATTAATTTCTTATATGGCTGCCCAGACAAATCTCTCACACTTGTAAATAAATAGGTGTTATGATTACAGGGAAACTGAACCTGAAAAATGTCCTATCAGAAATTTCTAAGAGAATAGGCAAGCAGCATTTCGCAAAAATAGTTTATGCATTCTAGTTCAACAATATTATTTGAGCATCAGTTTCCCTGCCAAAGGTCTAAGCTTACTTTTAACACTGATATTCACCTTAACAGAATAAATATATTTGGTCATTTATTTGATGGCATCTCACAATAAATATACTTACAGTATTTGAAAGTAGTTAGCTGAAAGTAAAAAATTTGAAACTGAATTTTAGGAGAGAAGCTTTGAAGGAAATGCTAATGGCTTATTAGAATAAAGTATATATTCTAACTCAGGAGAGAAATTTGGGGACAGATTTGGTATTTTGGAAACCTGTTCTGGATCTTCTTACAAAATATTTGCCATAACTGGAGTGGTCAGTGGGAAAGAACACCCATTTGCTAGTAGGCAAAATTATTCCCAACAACTTTTCTTTAGTCTCTAGGACTTCACAATTGGACTAGCTTTATTTTATTTATTTTTTTTGGTTTTTTGAATAAGAAGGAACTAGTTCAGGCAACATTTTGGGCCCTTGTATACCACATTTTATTTTTGGAAGAAAAGAGGCAATCATAGAAATAACGATGATACTAGAGCCAGGTAATTCAATTTGCAGTTTCTGTTTTTAAAAAGTTTAGAGTCCTGTGGGAGAAGAGCCCGATAAAGGT
Organism: Bothrops alternatus; assembly: GCA_034064705.1. NCBI lineage: Eukaryota > Metazoa > Chordata > Lepidosauria > Squamata > Viperidae > Bothrops > Bothrops alternatus. The sequence goes on from JARGCV010000009.1 coordinate 16,020,264, forward strand.
CTTGTGTGTGACTTCTAGGCCTTCAGTTCAGCTGAGAACAAATTTTCTTCAGAACAAATATTCTCTTCTATCAGTATTTCATTCAGCTGAAAATGGAAGACTCCATTCTTCCAGAACTACAGAAGATACCCAGGAAAAGCAACTGTCATTCCATCAGGAGAAGAACAAGATAAAGCCTAACTATTGGAATAAGACATAAAAGACCTATATCAAATCCAGATAATTAAATAGAATTAGGAGGAACTGGAAGCCTCGTGAATGGGCACATTGATGCCTATGGCCTCCTATATTGTAACTGATAAGAAACTTAACTGTGAGTATTCCACTTTGTCAATCAATATTCTGTGACCAGTGAATGAGGGCAGTTTTGCCACTGACTTTCACCTCTTTATTTTTATATACTTACAAACTGCAGGTTTATTTTTTTAAAGACGCTGATCTGATTAGTTCAACATATCTTCCTGGAAACCCAACATATAAAAACATTGCCAGTTTAGCATTATGGCATATTGATAAAGCTACATCCTTTATGCTGCGGTGACAAATCTTTGAATCTAACTGTTGGAGAAGAGAACATCATTATGAGATTTATTATGCAAGATAATATGAATGAGATAGAACCAATATGAAATATCGTAACCATTTCAGAAACAAATTTAGACAAGAACATACTAATGTACTCAGAAGTGTTTTGTCAGCAAAGATAAAGGTATTGCTTGACAATTTATTAGTTTGTTCTAACTTATCCATGCCAAATTGTATTTATTTTTTTCTGCAAACATCTTGAATGCAATCACTTGTAAATCACCTATTTAAGCTTGGAGAGATTAGACATACAACAAATGATTTCATAAATTAAAGCCGTATGAAGACAACTGTTTGTGAACATTTTATCTTGCCTAGCAAAGAAGCTCAGAAAAACTAACTTACATATGCAGAACTATATTTTGGACATCAAAACTGATCAGGAAGATGGCACCACTATATGGATTAAAAATATTTGTTTCCATATTTAGTTAGTATTAGTCCAGTTGGCACATCATACACAGACAACAAGTTCTACCTTTCTATAATCACAGTAAACTTTCGTTTTCATATGGGACCAAATGAATTATTTCATATTTTGGGGGTGCACAATTACACAATGTACTGTATATTTCTTTTAATATATTTTTGCTAATTGAGCAAAAAAAATCACTGCAAACACTCAAAAGCACTATGATATTCTTCCACTGATTTTGAAGAAATCGATAACCCAGTATGATAAAACTGACATATTTATTTAAAAGTTTGTATGTCCACCCAAGTCCAGGCAGTTCACAACAGCTGTAAAACCAGCAACTCTAAAACATACCATAAAATAATAAAACAGTAAAATGATGAAACAAAAATAAAAACTCTTCCCCTTAATCATTGCCTCACAGCAAGCTCCAATTACCCTCATTCCATTCTTTCTAGCCTATTTTATCCAATCTAGTGCCTTGATAAAAAGGTCTTGATGACCTTCTGAAAGGCTAAAAGGATGGGGACCTGGTGAATCATCAGTGGGAGGTTTCTGAGATGGCACTAGATGGCAGGATTTCAAGAAAGAGATCTGGTCCCTATCTGATGTAGTGAGAATGGGCAAATATTCTTAGGGGAAGGCTGTTCTTCAAATAACCAGATCATGTCAGATAGAAACGATCAGGCACACACATGAAGATCCAATTAAACTGATTTATTACTAATCAAGCCTATACATGGGAATCTTCTCAATTAACAGTTAGCACCAGCTTGGAGTAAGATAAGGGTTTACCGAATTGAAGGGAGCTTGGAATTACTTTGCTTGTGGCTACATAGGGATTCTAGGCTTCTTCTCTTTTAACTCTGCCCTCAGGTTCTGCCGTTCCTTCTCTACAGATCCTGTGCCACATAGGGTTTTAGAAGTGATAACTACCGGTAACATCTTGGATTGCATCTGTGAGGAAACATGGAGTTGCTTGCAGAATAGAGGTATAGCACTAAGCTAAGCATTCTTCTGCATTCTGGGCCAATTGCAGCTTCTGAATGGTTTTTATGGGCAGCCCCTTATAAAGTGCATTGCAATAATCCCAAATAGGAAATGATTAAGGCATGAAAGATCATGAGCAAGGCCTCCTGGTCGAGGAAATGGTGCAATTGGCACATAAGATGGATCTTTTCAAAGTCCCCTTATAGCCACCTTACTTTTTTTAATTGAACTAACAGAAATGTTTCACATGCTAAGAAACATGATTTTTGAAAATCTCTCAAAACACCAGGAACATTATTTTTATGCTATTATTTGTATGTTGCAAATATATATGTTATCCACTTTCAAACGGCTCTAGTGGCGTACGGTATAATTATATGCATTAAAACTTATGTCAGAATTTAGAAAGATGAGTGAGGTGCATCCATAATGTATGATCAAAGAAGTTGAGATAGAGTCACAATGGTGCATTTAAAGTTCTGCATGTTTTTATGTTCTTTATCTTTTTCCCAGCACACATTTAAAAAGGGGAAAGCTTCAATCTCAGCATCACAGCCTCCATCTCAACTTTTTTTTAAATCATACCTTGTGGATGCTCCTGAGAGAAGCATAAAATATTTAAAAATCTAAAAAGCCTCAGTAAAAGGAAGCTTCCTTCAGTTTTAGCAATGGTTTGTTTTGCAATGAAAGCTCAGTCAGGCTTTAAGTATTGTCCTGAGATGCCAACAGTATTGTCTCACTATTCACTGGTTGGCAAAAGCTGAAGTGTAACATGTGGTGTCATTGTGCTCTATTGGTTGGATGAAAGCCAGAGAGTTTTAGGTTCAAAGCCACATTCTTCCAATGGAGTTCATGAGTCATTTGGGACTACTCGTTCTCAGCTACATGCCCTCATATTGCTGTTATTAAGACAAAATGGGGAGGGAGAAATATACCTGTTACAAATGTCACTTTGAGGCCCCAGAGGAAACATGGAAAAAAAGCAAACATCTGGTATTCCAATAGCTTATTGTCATCTTTTTTCCAGTAGACATGGCTAATGAATAAGTACCTCTTAAACCAAATTTATTGAAATTTTTTTTAGCATAGCTTGCCCATCTCTGTGATTGTTTCCAAATATAGCATTCTGTGATAGCTAAAGTAACAAGTGAGCCATCGTTCATTTCATCCATATCTGAGGGTTTTTTTCATCCAATAAGGGATTGGAAATGCAACAGTCTTCTTGACTGACAATAATATCCCAAATGCAACAAGGATCCATTAGGACTATTGCACCCGGTTGATTACCACTGAAAGATCCATGCTGGCATTGAATCTAAAGCTAATCAGAGAGACGTACATCCATGTGAGTGGACTGCAAAAATATTTGATACCCTCAACTCACCAGCTCTACCTGAATACAACAGAAAAGCAAGAACTTGTGCAGAACTAGCTATTATTAAGGCTATATTTGCTAGAATAATATGACATCCTGAAGAATTTGATTTCTGAGTAGAAGCTTACTAGCTTCTTTTCAGAAAATCTGCTTTTTATTTTGGGAGTTCTGCTCTATTACATTATTATTCATTCTGCCTAAAATTGTTTCTACACTATGAATATTCCAGATTGTTATTCTGATAAATGGTGTTGTAGTATGACCAGCCAGTTGGCAAATTCCTGAGTTGCAGTAAGATCCTTTTAACAAAATCTGCACAAGGAATAGTTGAACATTGGACACATATTTTGATGACCAGGAATGAAAGGAAACATAATGAAAGACAGAATTAAATTTCAGCCACTCATGCCAATTTCTGCATTTACCATTCATTGGTCATTCTAATTGGCTTGCAGTGGGACTTATATAACTCATCCTGAGAATAAAATCAGTTGTGTGTCTTGTGCCTTACATATAATGAGCAGGGAATTTTCAAAAGAGCAGGAGAGAAGCAAGCAGTAGCTTGTAAAAAAATATTTTGCAAGCCAAGAAAAATCTTAAAAGAATATGGGCTACAGAATATTTTCAGAATGCATAAAGGGTTCTTCTATCACTCTTCAGGGGTAAAGAAGGGATGAAGAGGAAGATAGAAGAAAGAAGGAAATAAGTCATATATTGAAGCTTTCTCTACCTATATTATGGTCCACCCTAGAATGTTGCATCTGAATGTTAAATTTCTGTGGAGATATTCAGTAAGCATAGAAAAACACCACAATAAGTTTATATGGTATTAAAATAACAGAGAGGGGAGGGGCAGGTGAAGCACAGCAGGATAGAAAGTGGCTTATTATAATTGTGAAAAGGGGAACAATAGGAATAAGAATGTAAAATGAAGGTTCTCTCTTCCTCTAGATCACTTAAGAATCTATTAGACTTACTTCAAGCCTTGAAGGCAGCTTAGTTGCAAGAGAAAGAAGAGTATATTGCTGCAGCCTTAATTGGCAGGATTCAGGTGTACTTCTCTAGATCATTTCCTCCCCCACTTTTTGCCTTTGCAAAACCTTCTCAACAGAAACATGACATGAATTACTGAGATCATGCTGTTAGTCCAGATGAAAAATGGAGAATAAGGTGCTTGAAACTGTGACACTTAATAGGTAATTTGTTTGCCTGTTTGAGGTGCTTTTAGTCAATTTTACAAGATTTGCATAAGCCCTTTAACTTCCTGGCACATCATAAACTAAAAAATATAGTGTTGTGCAGGATAATATGTATCAATAAATGTTATCTGCATGCTTCAAAAAATAACAGGCATTTTTGCATAAGATTTATTTCTTCTTTAGCTGAACCGTATGTTGTTATACTTCGCTAAATGAAATTCTATTGGTCTTCGGTTTCAAGTTTGCTGCCACATTCTCATTTTATTATAACAGATGCATATTGCACTGTGACAATGAGAAAAGGCAGAGCCACAGAGTGCTGAACTTATATTAAGCCAAGAAGATGGGGAGTCAAATCTCTCCTCAGCTATGGAGCTCACTTCGATGTTTCAAGCAAATCAGTGTTGCAAAGCCTCACCTTCCTTTAAGCTCATTGGGTGTATTGGATGGGCTATAGAGATGAAATAACCTGTGGGATGCCAGGATTCATAACCTAGATTCACTAATAGTCTTTTCATCTAAATGAGATAGCTGCTTTATCATCTTATTGCAATGAGCTGAGCAGTCCTGACATGCTGGAGGCTGATGGTGTAGATAGCAGTTAAGAGAAGACATGGGACAAAAGGAGACAATAGGGTTTAATAAAGATGCTAATTTTGGTATATTAAATAACATAGTGTCCACAGAATAACTATCTGTCCATCCAAAACTAACCCATGTACCTGCTCCCTTTCTTTTAACAATAATTTCACTTGCTACCTGAAAAGTTTTCAAAATATTTGCATCAAATATTTCTCTCTTCCTGACCATAAAGTTCAGATAATCTGATATGGAAATATGCTGACAGAACTTGGTAGGATCAGGATTACTGTAGACAAGTGACCTATTATTCAAAATGTTACAGGTAGATTTAAATGTTCTTGAGAAATATCTTTCAAGGTGGTTGGATGGAAATGATATAAAATCCAAAGCAGGAAGGACTTAAAAAAGAATATGCCAACAGAAGCATAGCAAAATGTGTGTAATATGATTTAACTCTCTTTCCTAATTAATGGTGACCAATGGGCAGCTGAACTGTCAGTACTTTCTTTCTTCAAGAGTGGGTCAACTCTACCATTCCTGAGGCCTGATTTTGAAGTTAGCAGACTCATAGTCTTACTGGTGTCCAAAATAAACTCAGGGCACCAGAAGAGAGGTTTAGGGCTCTTGACAATACAGCCAATGTGACTGCTGAGGTGGACAATATTTAGCATGTTCAAGCCTTAGGAGCTGTCCCATTTCTTCTTCAAGAAAAGACCTATTTCTGAGTGGTGGAACAGATATTTTGCAATCCATTTCACATTTGCCGTTCCAAAACTCCCAGATTCAACTTATGGCTGCAGCTGGGGAAGTCCTTTGTATTCAAAGAACACATCTGTTAAAGAAAACTTGGCATAAAATCTATTAGAAACACTACACAATATCAATAAGCACCCTCATATTATCATGCTTGAACAGCACAAAAAATGTTCAGCCCAACACCACCCTATCATTTTACTTAAGTTTTTGGTCCTTCTTCATGACCATCTCATATGTTGGAACATGCTGCCATGTGATAAGCAAAGAATTGGTGGAAGGTTTGTTTCTAAAATATCCATTGGAATTTATAGATCTTTATTAGGCCATGACCATGTTTATTCTATTCAAAATATCAATGAATTCTCAAGATAATATCAGTTCTTTGAGGTAGGCAACATGAAGAAACAGATCCCACAGGAAGCAAAATAACAGAATAACAGAAAAAGCCTTGGAGGTCTTCTAATCCAATCCCCTGCTCAAGCAGGAAACCCTATACCATTTCAGACAACTGGTTGGACAATCTCTTCTTAAAGGCCTCCAGTATTGGAGACCCTACAACTTCTGGAGGCAAGTTGTTCCATTGATTAATTGTTCTAACCATCAGGAAATGTCTCCTTAATTCTAGGTTGCTTCTCTCCTTGATTAGTTTCCATCCATTGGTTCTTGTTCTGCCTTCAGGTGCTTTGGAGAATAGGCTGACTCCATCTTCTTTGTGGCAGCCCCTTAGATATTGGAATACTTCTATCAAGGGCCCCCCTAGTCCTTCTTTTCAATAAACTAGACATGTCCAAGCCTAGAACTATATTTTATTGACATAAGCTATAGCCTGATTGTGCTTTACTTCACCACCCTCTTATGGTTCAGTGAATCGGGGAAGAGGTCTCTTCCAAACACTATTGTTTCCTAGGATTTAAGAAATGTTTCACCTTTTTCTGCTTATAAAATGGTTCTTGTCTATTTCCCTCAAGGTCATCTCTTTGACTCTCTGCAGAAAAAGATATGAAAATGTAATAGAGTTGGAATATATTAAACTGAGGAAATATTGCAAACACAATGCAGAATGTGACCAACTCTCACAATCTCAGTTATGCATAGGGAAAAAATGAAGGGATAAAATGGATGTCGTATTTTTATGAAAAATATAGGGTGACAATGAAAGAATACATAAAACTATAATATTAAATTACAAAAAATGAAATGAAAAAGCATCTTATATGCTGTATGATCAGTAAGGCAATTATAAAAACTATGCTTATTTAAAAATTCACTGGGAAAAAAATGTAGCAAAGGAAATAATGTTATGGGACAATGCCAAGGGCACAAAGGACTCATAGAGATAAACACAAAGATTCTAAAATTTCAAAATAAAGGAAATATTGCTTGGAAAAAAATCTGATATAACTGTATTTGCTTTAGATCAGGATGATTCCCTAACCCAGATTAGCCTATGACCTGCAGCTGAGGAAGTCCTTTGTACACATTAGGAATTTAGGAAACATGTTATAGACATTTTCACAAAATGATAATTGTGGCCATTAGTGGCAATTAGCATTAGTTTACTACAAATTCCACCACCTTTCCCTTGCTATTGACTGAACAGGTGGGCAGACTAAATACTGGAATTTTATATAATATAACTTTGGTTAAATATCAATACAAAAATTCAGATACTGCATAGAACCTGACTGAAACAAAGGGAAGTGTCTACAGGCCTTATTGGTATCTATGGACCAATAAAATTTTAGCTTTTGGTGCAGATATTGGTGACATTATTCATTTACTTATGTCAATATAGCCACCCATCTCATTAATATGACTTTAGGTAGCTGACAAGATTTAAAAATACATAATACATACAGTACAGTAAAACAAAATTAAAACCACAAAAGCACAAAGTGGTTGCCAAAATACAATATACCAATAATGTGTCCTCAGGTGTGCTCCTGTCCCCCATGTCCATGAAATAACCAGGACTTCAAGGCCGTATAAAAGGTAATCAGATTCACAGCCAACTTAACCTGTTCTGGAGGGCAGGTTACAGAGCATGTCCATCCTGCCTGACTTAATGCCATGGTTAGAAACAATGGGAGTAAGACAACCCCTCAAATTCTCAAGCCCTATGCCATGTAAATTGCATCTCAAAGGCAACTGAGAGCCAGTGCAGTTCACAATGCAAAGGTGTAACATGGGCATAATGAATCCCACCCATAATTGCCTATGCCACCACATTCAGGGCCAATAGAAAATTCTGATAGCAATAGCAGTAGCACTTAGACTTATATACTGCTTCATAGTGCTTTACAGGCCTCTCTAAGCAATTTACAGAGTCAGCCTATTGGCCCCCAACAATCTGGGTCCTCATTTTACCAACCTCAGAAGGATAGAAGGCTGAGTAAACCTTGAGCCGCTCAGAATCAAACTCCTGGAGTGAGCCGTGAGTTAGCCTGCAGTGCTGCTTTCTAACCAGTGTGCCACCATGACTGACGTTCTTCAAGGGTAGCCCCATTATAGGAACCTTCTCAGGAAGTGACAAAAGCCTGAGGGACCATTTGCAGTGCCTTCTGATTCAAGAACAGACACAACTGATTCACAACACAAAACTGTGCTACAACATCCCCAGTCACAGTTGCCACTTGCTCTTTGAATAGGAGTCCCTGAGTCCAAGATCCAAGTTGTGCAAATAATTTTGTTTGGGATAGTACAATCTCATCCAGAACTAAATACCCAGGATTTTAATAATAAAGTGTGTAGTTTTTAATATTTTAATTATTTTTTACTTGTTTTATAACTTAAAAGCTGCCCAGAGTTACTTTGCAGGGGAGATAGGGGGCAAAAAATATAATAAATAAAATAAAAAATAGATAAGTGGCTCCAAACCCAAAGCCACACCATTTGCTAGTTGAAACTTGTTCCTCCTCATTCAGACCCCCACAGCCTCAACATCCAAAAACAGAACCTTTAAAATATCACTTAGATGGCCCAGAGTAGAAATATAAAGCATACTGATAACCTCATCCTGTGCCATTGAATGACTTCAATCAGTGACTTCATATAAATGTTAAGTGCCTCGGGAGGGGAGGGGGGAATTGAGCCCTGAGGCACTCCACACAAGAAAAGCCATAGGAAGACATTTCCCGTCCATCAAGGTTAACACAGAAGAAAAAGAACCAGCATAACACTGTCGCTCCAATTCTGAATTCTTGCCAGAAATTGCTGAGAGATCAAGGATAGCATGGAATTAAGTACTATCCCCTTGCTGCTGCCTCCAGAGTCATCTATCTCTGTGACCAATCTGCTTCCCTAAAAAAGGAAGCTTGAACATAGGGCAAATCACCCCAAACAGTCAGGCCTAGGGATGGCTTTTTGAGGAGGGGGAAAATCATCACCTTCTAAAATGATAGGGAACCACTCCTTCTCTCAAAGAGGCAGTTAGCATTGTCTTTCTTTGTAGTATGATTCTATAAGAAAGGCAGGGTTCCCAACATACATTCCAGTATAGAGACTGTCCAGTCATTCAGCTTAAGTATATGAAGGAAAGCTAACCAAGATGTTAAGAGACACAATCTGTTCTACAGGAAAACATATTCCTCCCAAGTCATAAAGAGACAAATTAAGCACTGTGGTGTAAGGTCACTGGCCCTTGATCAAACTTGTGACACCAGAAAATCCAATCAGGAAGCTCAGGCAGAGGCTTCTTAAAGGAACAGTACTTTATTCAATAGAGTGAGGTAGCTGGGTGGAACACAATCTGAAACACTGGCAGTGATTGCGTTCAGAAATGCCACACCTCTTAGAAAGTTAATGGCATCGCTTTATAAACTTTGCTAACAAATCAAAATGAGACAATAGAGTCATTAGCATATAAGGAAGACAATAAACATCAATCATTCCTGTATACTCCCTTGTCCTGTACCTATTTCCCATGCTTACATGAAATTTGTCCCTGATGCAAATGCTGATTACAGAAGTGAGATAGCAGTAGTTAGGCTGAACAGTTTTCTTTCTTCTTCTAGTTCCAGTTACAGAATCCTACAGTGATAAATAAACTTTGCCATATTGACTTTGCTCCCAGGTTACTCACCACAAACAATGCTATTTTCATTTATATGTGATCATCTAAGGGGGGACCTAAAATATAAACTTTAAAAAAATATCCATAGTATATCAATTTTAATTTTAAATATTTCATCTCTCGCCCTTTCAACCTGCCATGATTTAATTGGAAACCTAATACTGAATTCAGTGAAGGACTTCAAATGTGAAATAGATAGAAATAAAAGCCTTATTATTTCAGGTAGCAATGCAGTACAATATTTTAAAGATTCCAGACAGAACAAATGATTTATTTTTATATTAAAATAAAAAAGAATTAAAGCAAAACAAGCACATTATTCCACCCCACTGTATTAAATTTGTTGGAGTCAACTGTAATAGCTGAATACCAATTCTGGGTACAGAAGATTGAAGATATAGTTTTACAATATTCAAAAAGATCTATTCTAGATGATCGAGATGGACAACCAGTCATTCCAAACAATAGTGGGGGATAATTGAGTCCAACTTAGTATTAGGCAGCTGTCCAAGTTTCTTAGCTGCTTTTTACTTTGAACTCATTTTCTTTTGGTTTTCCAAGTAGGTGTATTTATAAGGATCTTGAGGAACAGTGCTAGGATGTGCCAAAAATCTGCAGTTGCATTAAAAATGGTGCAATAAAAAAAGAAGATAAATGTCTGAAATGGCCAGGCTAACATCTTTCATTTGCATTTATGAAGGACTCAGCAATGGGGTACTTTAAGGGAAGAGTTTTATTCATTTAAAAAGCATTATAGTGCTGAGAACTTTATTTTCTAAATTATATATCAGAATGGCTTAAATATTATTTTTTAGTCCATTGGATTGCATGCAGAATAGTCAAAGAATTTAAAATAATGTTTTAATCAAAGATAAGACAATGATGTTTATAATCCTAATTATGTAAAACATTGCTTGGGTATCTTGCTCACTGCAGTTTGTAGTGCACTACAAAGTGCAGCAAAATATGTAAAATATGTTTATCAGGATTTTGATCTTTCCTCAATCACTGTTGAAATGTTTTATAGAGAAAACATCATGATTTATTTACATATAGGCATTTTAATTTTTGCAAAAACATTTATTCAGTAAAACTTCACAGCTTTCTTACTGTTACGATGGCATGTAATTTGAAGAGGGGTGTGTGTGTTTCATATGCAGAGTAAAACTAGTTTCTTTCCTCCATGGTTATAGTGTCTCCATGGAGATTTATTGTATGTGCATATCTCTCTATTTCTACACCTCAGCTCTCTAAAACGACAATAATTCTGACCTAAATGGAATATTAATCTGATCCAGCAAAGTGGTCCTTATCATCCTCAACTCTCTTCATACATTTGTCCCTGACTAAATGTTAAGTTCTAATTAAACACCACACTTGTCAGCTGAGAATATTATTCTTGAAACCCTTTTTACCAGGATTCTCATGTTCTTGAAAGGGATGGGGAGAATGGACAGAAACTCAGAGAACCTGTCCCTCAAGAGAGAAACTCTGAATTTCTTATTAGAGTTGTCTGTTCTGGTCTTGAGTCTTGGATACTGTTTTTCAACAGCAACAAGTGGAATCCTTCAGCTAAGGACAAAAGCAGGCTGGGCTCAAGGTAGCAATCAGAAAGTGACAGAAGCAATATCTAGCAACTAATTCCACAGCCTAGTTGACTTCTTGCAGCTAACTTTCCTTTCCCCTATTTGTTCTCAAAGGAATCCAGCTTCAAAAGACTTTAGCAATACAAAGTGGCATCTATGACCTCAGAAATGTGTCCATTTTACTGGACAGATTTTTGTTTAAATTATTTGAATTAGTTAGGGGTGAAACAAATTGGGGCAAAAAGGGTTAAGCCTTTCCAAACACAGCTTTGAAGTATTTTCTGCTACAATTGTTTATAGCGTATTGCTAAATATTGAATGGAATTTCAAGCTGTTTAACCTAGCAACAGATATGAGAGTGCAGCTTTTATTTCTCTGATAATCCAATAATGTTTACACTCTCACTGTGGGGTCTTCCAGTCGATGTTTCAGGATCATCTGCAAACTAGCTTTAACACCATCTGTTTTGGAAAGTTGAGTCTACTGCTTTTTACTGAAAACTGAGATTACTTTGCATATAAATCATGAAGTTCATGGAAGCCATCTTTATGGACAACCCATTTTTTCACTAGTGTGAATTCTTGTTTCCCTTCACCCATACTTCCACTGTTCACATCATCTATTATATAGCAACCATATAATGGATCATATATTCAGGTCCTCCAAAAAGCCCAGTGTTCTTTTTCTGCAGCATCTCTCTTCCTGTAGTTACTCCTTATCGCTTATCTTCTTCACTGTTCTCTTTTATAATCCAGATTCAAATTATGAGTATGGCTATTGCATAAAGTTGCAAGATACTATGCTATTGCACCATTATTAGAAGTTACAAGAACTTTTTAGTTCAACAGTTAACACTACAGCAAACAGGATACTTTGAGGGATTTTCATTATGTTATTCTTTTTTTTTTAAGCTCTTCCTCCTTGTCCACCCAAGTCTCTTTATATTTGTAAGCTACCACTTTGCCACACAGAGCCATGTATCTTGTGGGGAGGTAGGGTTCTGTGCTAGCACTTTTATTTTATCTTCATTAATCCACAACTGGTAATAGCTCAGACTGTGGGACATTGATTACATAAAATTCTTTGCACACTCCTATATCTCAGCTGGAGAGACAGAGGGTAAAATACAAATTTACTCACAATATTCTCTGTGAGCTTGGTACTTGCAAGCATAGAGCAATGAGTTTTAATGTCAGCAGACAGCTGCAAGTAGAGAGGTGAATCACACATTCATTTCAAACCATCATTAACTCCATTTCCTTGTTAGTTCCCATGCAAAGAAACATGACATGCAAAATAGTGAGGATACCGTTTTGTGGGCAGAGAAAGTACTCTAACCTCATCCTTAAACCACTGAATCCATAAGGAAGTAAGGATTTAATTTTTGGTTAAGCTCTATGTGATCTACAGCTTTTACAACAGAGAAGAAGAAAAAATGTTTGGAAGTAGTAGACAAACTTTCTAAGCTTTTGTGGCAAAATTTGGCAAGATCCAAGTATGACCCCTTTTGGAAAGGGTAAGAAATAATTTTTTTACATAATACCTGAATTAAATAGAAATACTGTTGCAACTCTGAAATTCACATAAACACATATAATTGATTAGACTAGATATACGTGCATGCATATAGCTATATATATTTACATATAGCTATATATATTTACAATTTCTATATGTTATATATCATGTGGTTTGTCTTGTTTTCCACAAGAATGTTTCAATAACTGAGGCAGCTAATAATAAATTCATTATTGCAATTATAATTAATTATTCATTTCATTAACTATTCATTATTAATTTCAATGCATTGATTAAATTTAAATAAAATAATGAGTCAAATTAGATCCTGCCTATTTGATATTGTTCTATGAATATATTTCTATTATCCATACAACATTTTAAAAAAAGGCCTGAGTAACAGCTGTTCCCTTCTTCATAGCAAGTAGGATGACTTCATCATTCAGCTGAATCTTGAATGATTTTCAATTAATCTTTGTTGGAAAATGCTACAAAATACTTTGTTTTGATTAAATAAAAGCCTTGTTTGTGTAGTTTTAAATCTGGATATATAACATTGGTTAGAGAGCACTCTCAATTGCTACCAAGGAGATAGCAATTTCTCTCTGCCAAAGAGGTGGCCACGTCCAATCCCAAACACCAACTGGCACCATTTCTAATCTCCAAAATACTTTGTATTATCTTGGCTTAGTTAAAAGGATTTGTTCAAAAATAAAAGAAAGTAGGCACCTCTGATTAGTGAGCAGAAGTTTCCTGTAGAAGCAGCACTGTCTTGTCCATCTATAGAGAAACATTTTGAATATATCAGAGGCTCTTCTTCTTCTATGACAAGGGAGACAAGTGAAAATTGGCAAGACAGGGATTGTAATAATACAGCAACCTTTATAAGATAATTGGGGAAATCTGAAGATGTAGATTGTAATAATGGTGGAAATGACAGCTGCATTTAATGATCACATTTCAGAAGAGATACTGAAAGTAGTTAGTGCCAAGATCTTGTTCTGGCTAATAATCAAGAAATTGCAAAGAAAGAGCTGTAATGCAAGAGGTTATGGTAAATATGATCCAGCACAGCAGATGTAAAAAAATAAATGCCAGAATTCAAAAAGTTTCAATTTAAATTAAGGAGGTTAGATATAACAAATTAATGGGTCAGGCCAACAGATGGAAAAGATAGTTCTTCATTTGAAAGTGTTTGCCTATTAAAGTTTGAATTGCAGGTTAACTTCAGTGACTTTCTTAAGAATGTAAACTAAATAACATTTTATGTTGTCACAGTTTAAATGGACACTATATCTGTAAAATGCAGTGCCCAAACTTAGAACTCAGGGGTCATCCATTAAAATCAAACACGGGAGAATCAAGATTTATATTAAGCAAATGTTCTTTGAACAACATATGGTTAAACGGTGAGATTTTCTGCCATCAAATACAGTGGTGATCATTGGCTTCCAATTTAGATTGTTTTACAATGGAGTGGACTAATTAAAAGAGTCCAGGGTATCCATCTAATTAAAGACTATCAGTGTCTTCATCTCCCACTTGTCATGCAGTTCCTCTGCCACCAGCAGAATGCTCTTTTGCTATTTTTTCTTGCCTGTAGCCTGTTTCTGTGGACCAGAAACAAGTCTCGCTGAATGGCGAAATATCTGCTTTTCTCTGATACATTTACTTCATGAATAGCTCACACAGTCAATGATTGCCTACTTGGCATTTTCAAACTTATTCAACATCTAGCCAATGTTCTCTGAGAAAATACTATATTTTGCATGAGGCCACACTTTCTACCCTTATTCTTCAGGTTAGCTTTTTCTTCTTTTTTTCCCTCCCTTCCTTTCCAAGAACCCGTGACAAGAAAGAACTGAGTGGGAAGAGAGGTCAGTAGAAGACCAGCTATACATACAGAGAAGATGATCTCCTGGTCTCTTGATGAGATTTGTCCCTGTTATGAAAGAAGCAAAAGGGTTAAATACAGACCTCTGGAATGTTGAAGAAGCCAACGGGATTCACTTCCATCATCTGCTATGGAGTGTCAGATTGTAAAAATGACAATATCATCTGAAACGGAATGTAAAACTGTCTTCAGATGCAGGGAGGTGAGAAGGGAGAGGGGAGAACCAGAAAGGGCGAAAAACATCCCTGGAGATTTTTAAGAAGAGATTGGACAACCATTTATCTGAAACAGTACAGGGTTTCCTGCCTGAGCAGGGGGTTGGACTAGGAGACCTCCAAGGTCCCTTCCAACTGTTATTCTGTTATTCAATAATCTTGGCATTATCGCTGCACATATGTCGTATGAATTCTGAATTCCAAGATATAACAAAGGCAGTGTACTAAATAAACTGAAATCAACTTAACTCCAAACATAGGTAATTCAGAACATGTTCTGTGCTTTGTGATTCTTCCTCTGATAATATTCAACCTATATAAAGTTGTATCATATTCTTTTAACGTCATGCAAAATGTTCACAAAGTCGCCCTGCAAGGGTGCATCTGCCTTGTTCTCAGAAAGACCAAGATAAGGTACTGCTCTACTTCATATCAGCCAGCAGAACCTTGACATATTTCTTTCATGCTGCAGAATGATACTGCAGAACTCTGCAGGTGGTATATTGTCAGTATATCAATGAGAGATTACAGATGCATATTTACTGTGCTCAAAATTGTGCGCTAAATTATGCTGGAAATTTACAGGCCTCAACAGCTTGCTAAACTGCAATATTAAAAACAATGCAAACACTATCAGGAAAGCAAAATGGAAAATAATTCATGTATATTAAAAACTCCAGAAGGCTTGATTGGCACAGAGAAACTAGCTAATGTCTTGAATTTCTTAAGAGAATTTAAGGCTGCGATAACAACAAAGCATACATAATTGCTTAGTTTGATTTGCAGAGAGACATTGATAGACTGTTCCTTCCAACCTAATCTTACAAGAGATGTCAGCTTTTGGAATGCAGCATTGGAATCCAGAAAAGGGAGAAAGAGTTGGGATATAACATAAAGCAGATGTTATTTATCTGTGGCAAGCCCTCAATGAATATATAGATGCACATCAGAAGAACTGCAAGCATGAAGTACCTATTAAGTGTGGCTCAAGAAGTTTGGGGTTCATTACTGAGTAGAATAATTGACGCTAATAAATGGGAAACCTGGCCTTGGCGGATATTAAACAAACACTTAAAGCATAAATGAAATAAATATAGTCAAATAAAATATTGAAATAGAATGTGAAAAGAAAGTACAGGAAAGATCCTGAAGGTTTATTTGGGTTGACAATGGAAATAAAAAGGAAAACAAAATCATAATATAGAGAGCTGTGATGAAAACAGCCCTTAGTTGAAAAAGAGGAGATTGGCATGAGACAATGTCCCTTCTGGCTTATGGAAGTTGGAGAAGACTGTAGCAAGTCCAATGCAACACAAGGCCTTACTCAGCTCTGGGGTTCATGGTTCCCACATCAGGTTTCTGGAATTGTGTGAGACAACATACACTGTATATTGATTACAGGGGAAGTAGATAAAACAAAGAGATCAATATGAACCATACAGTCCACATGCCTATGAGATTGGACAACCATTTGTCTGAAATGGTGTAGGCCAGGATTTCCTGCCTGAGCGGGGGGGGAGGTGTTGGACTAGAAGACCTCCAAGGTCCCTTCCAACTCTGCTATTCTGTTATTCTACACTTGCATATATTACCTTAGCAAGCAGGCATGAAGGTTAGAGCCCCTTGGACCAATTAGACCCTTGAATCAGAGGCTAGTCATGTTGTTATCCCAATTTTATATCAGATTAATATCTATGTTTTGGGACAGAGATGTTGAGTATTTTGTTTATTCAGGATAAAATATTAATCTGAATATTTTAAATTGAGTTCAGATGCCCAGTTATGCTGAAAATATCATCCTCAGTCATCCTCTGAATTCAAACCCCAGGGAGGCAGTAGCATCACTTTTGTACTAATTTTAAAAGATAAAAAAGTTTGTAAGATGAAAATTACAAGTAGAATCACTTTGGTGTGTTGGCCTAGTGGGAGATTGTTGATTGGATGATACACTGAAATATATGTAGCAGGAAAACATTGATTACGCTGGACAGTTGGATAAACAGGAATGTGAATTGCATAGGGTGAAGTGGCAGTATTTTATGCAAGTGACACATATTTAGACAGGATATTTGGCCAACTAAATCAGAGATAATGTGATTCTCCAGTATAATCAGTAATCTACAATGCTGTAACATATTAACTAAATTAAAGACTTATTTAGAGGCCATTACCTAAACCCTGACATTGAACCCTTGACATGGCAAATTTGCTTTATAATAGTTGATGATGGCAAAATTGTAGAGGTATTAAACCTAAGGTCACTGTGATAGCAACATTATTGAGGGTGTTATTTCCTTTTATGGCGTTAAAAAGCAATAATTATATATTTTCAAATAGAACAAACAGCTACTTGTTATCCAGAAGCAGACTGGGCTTAATTCCTTTTATGGAATTAAAAATTATTAGTTGTGCGGTTCATTACACAGCTGCCATGGACGGTTGGGAGACTTGCTCTCTCTTCCCGTTCAGTTTTGCATCGCTGGAGGGCCTTGAAAAAGGCCGAAAGTCACCCCAAAGAGGCAAGTAGCAAGGAGGGGCTTTTGCTGGATCCCGGGAGAGCAGCAACATTTCCGTCAGACCAGGCGATCCCTCCAAACCGGCAGACGAAAGGACCAGCCATAGAAATATGGCTCGTCCCTAGGCTGCAAACAGCCGAAGTCACACTACCATCAGCAACTTCAAAGCAGCATGGACAGGACTGGGTGAAGTTTACCTCTCTTAAATCCTAACTACTTCATTACCTGCATAAGCTGTTAAAGTACTTTCCCCCCTGTGGTGAGGGAAGGGGGATTCTAGCCCTCCCTCCAGAAACAGCAGCTATCAACCACTTGGGAGTTTAAAACGTTGGAAAAATACTGAGATCTTAATTGGAATCGTATTTCCTAAAATTGGTGGATTATAAGAGTTGCAACTTTCTGCTCTCTCTGTATATATTTCTTCCTTGACTTTTATTCTAATTACTATTGAAGATTTGGGGTTTCCCCCCCTTAAAATAGAGTGGGAAAAAACCCTAAAAAGATCCAACTAACTCTAAGACGTAACCTACTATTCTCTCAGAGACTTGTTGACAGCTTTGGAAATAGACAAGATAAAAAAATAACCTTGAAACACCATCTGCAAAATTCAGCTCAGCTCCCTATTTGGTGGACTTTCTGACTGTCAGTTTCTCTCTCTTGAGTTTAATATATTACAATGGAAGGAGAACAGGAAAGAATTTCTTCTACATAGGAAGTACAGGAACAAATTCTTTGTATGTTAAAAGCGATGATCCAAACTCTACGTATGCAAGCTCTGGATATACAAACTCAAACTATGACTTCAATCAAAGAATTATCTATACAGAATTCTATAGAGAAAGTGAAACAACCAAATGTTATGACAGAAGACTTAGATACTCAACAAATACAGACAATAGAAAACACAAAAAAGGAATTGATAATAGAGAACAAGGAAAGGGTGTTTCTTATAAACCAGAAGGAATTTGAAGATAAACAAGAAAAACAGATGAAAGAGAAGATAAATACTTTGGGACAACTGCATCGAACTGGAAAAATAAGGAAATTACCGGCTAAATCAAGTCCTCTTAAGAAAACATCAACTGGACGTTCTTATCAACATCAAACAATAGCCACAACAATACAAGGAGATTTTTTTGATGATTTAAAGGCAAAAATATGAAAAATGACCTGGCAGAGGAAAAAAGCTAGAATAAGATTGAAAAAGATTGGGGTTCTGATCTATATATGAGATCTAAAATAGAATATATCTAAATAAATAGAATATTTATTCTGAACACAAGGCATTGTAACGATTTGAGATAAAGAAAATTTTGGTCATATAAAATCTAGAAATATGTTGAAATAAGAATATTATATTGTCATTAGATGGGTAAGATAGAGGGTAGAAGTTATATATAAGGTGTGTATTTTAAATATTAGAATGTATGAGCAATTGGGATAAAGGAATTGTGTTTAATTAAAATTTGGAAAAGTTAAATATTAAATGTAATCTGAACGTCTACAAATAATTAAGATTTGAATTTAAGATGTTGTTATGAGTTGAGACAAAGGTTAATAAAACTTAAAAGTATAAGTACTAATAATTAAATTTGTATATGGGTTTGTGGTATAAATGTTGGTGGTTTATTTTCATTTTTTTCTCTTTCTGGAAAGGAAGAAAGGAAGGAAGTGAAAGGAAGAAAAGAAAAAAAATTATTAGCTCCAAATGTGAGATAGGAGACTTAGAAATTGGGATCATTTAAAACCTGGAAATGATAAAGATTAAATGTTAAACTTAAATATCAATGGCAAATTAAAGTTAAGAAAAACTTACTAGGTTATTGTCTAAAATGTGGAATGTCAAATTAATTAAGATATGTATAGACTGAAGATTATTGATGAATATTAGAAAGGTATTTTTTGTTTGATTAATAGAATAAGAACTGTATTGGTTTGAACATGACAGTAGATATCACGGGGGAAAGAGAGGGAATTAGTTTATTGTAATAATTTGAGATTTGTACTGATGATATTCAAATGTAATGGAATTACTGTGCTCAGCCGCCACACTACTTTTCAAATATGTAAATGTAATATTGTAAAATTAATAAAAAACTTCAAACTGAAAACAAAATAAAAATTATTAATTGTATATTTTCAAATAGAACAAATACCTGCTTGTTCCTGAGCATAGACTATTTGAAAAGTACTTAATGAGCACTGTTGTGTCCTGAGCCTGCAAAAGCAGGCTCGGGACGTTGCATTGGTTCCAGGCATTCCAAAAGCTGCCCGGGACCAGACAGAGCAGCGCTAGCCTTGTGCGCATGCGCAAGGCGTGAAAATGCTCTATTCTATTGGTGGACGTTGTCCGGGTTTCTGGCCATATAAAAAGGCCTGTGTGCCTTTTGTTGTTGTTTGGGTGTTGCTAGAAGAAGAATAAAGAGCTGTTTAACATCGCCATGTGTCTTCATCATTCGCACGCAAGCGAAGTACTTAACAAGCACCATTTAAGCCCTACTCTCATAAGCAAGGAAGAATGATCAAATCTGCTCCAGCAGTAATAGCTGGAATTTAAAGGTGCCCCGTTCCCCGCCCTCCCCCCCCACACACAATGTATTCTGAAGGCATGAGAATCAGCTGAGACAGAATAGTTTCTCTTGGTTGATAAACTCATGAACCATGCAGAAATAACAAGGTCAAATGATTCAGAGAGTGCAGCTCATTCATAATGATCTCTCCAACATTAAGCAGCCAGAAAGCGTAATAACTTGCAAAGGCATCAGAACAAAACCTTGGCAAATGTATATTTGTCATCCAGGTGGAAATGACAACCCAGGTTGACCCTCCTTTGAACAAAAACTGCTCAGAAGTTGCTCTATGATCCCAATTTACCATCATTTAAATTATTTCAGTAGGATCTTCCTAAGGCTCCGTTTGCAATGGCATTTCTCCAACCAGGTGGTCAAAATACCATCTAGGTATCTGATCCTGTATTAGTTAACACCATCTAAGCAACCATCAATGTACGCTTTCCTTATTTTAAGTTCTCAGGGGAGAGAGATGAGTTGTGATATGTCATACCTTCAGACTAGAAGTTCCATGCCTCCTCTCCATTCCTCAGGTGGAATGGAGAGGAATTATAGCATACATTTCTGTGCTATTTCAACTACTTCCTGACCAACCAGAGGCATTGTGTGGAACACATTTTGTTCTTACAAGAACACATCAATACACATAGTCATTGTATGAAGAGGTTTTATATAGTCCAACTTTAGGAAGTTCTTGGATAGAATTTAGTTTACCATAATTTGTTGTGGTAAATCAAACTAAATCAGTATACCGCAATCAATTCTTATTTCAGGCATAAATTAGCTGTAGCAGTCTTAGGCTAGCCTAATTTGCTGTTCTCAAGTACTTTGGCTGAACATTGGTATTTTTCTTTCATGTGCAAACATGTTATAAATACGGTATTATCCGAATTATGCACGCTGATCCTGTTTAGAAACATTCCATTGGAAATAACCATAATAGCCAGTTGTAGTTATATAGCTGCGGAAACAGATGGAAAAATGAGGCATAAGGAAGGAGCCAGATTCAAATAACCAACTCTGCTTCATTATGCAGCTCTGCTACATTGCTACTTCTCATAAGTTTAAAATGTATCTCTGAAGAATCACTCTTGATAAATGCTTCTCAGTAATATAGGAGATCTGTGGAAGATGTCTTTTTGATTAAGTTGTGTTAAAACACATGTCTGCAAAGTAATTTATAAACAGTAAAAAAAAAGTTGTGTGGTACAAGGATTATTTAGGGCCTCAAAATAAATTTACTTGCTACAAGAATTGTTTAAAGACAATAAAAATAAATAAGATTCATTACACCTTATGTTTGACTTCTCCTAAAGATCAGACGACAATTGCTTTAAGCACTGATGATACTAAGTTCTTTTGTGTTTATAACTAAAAAAAAACAGAAGTTCATTCAGTAGAGGATTAAATTGAAATATGATTCCTTTGCTTGTTTCTCTGAGATTGTGATTGTTACAGGATTACAAAAAGTGGGACAAACTATTCCCCAAGACTATGACACTAGTATTCTTAGGGCTACCAGATCTGGGTTGCAAAAATCTGGATCGCTATGAGAGGCATCAAAGATATACCAAAAAATTAATGCATTTTCCCCCCAATGGTTGTCTGGCGTTTTGCAGCCCGGATGGGTATTTCTGCTTATTTCCATGTTTAAAGCAGAAGCTCCATTGTAATATACACAGTGATCTATAATGGGTTCCTTAAGTTCTCATGCAGTTAATTCTGAAATAGGAAGAACAAAGGACATGATTTGCGTTAAAATGGAGGTGAAGAAATTTCAATATTTTTTTTAATCATCAGTAAAGAAAGGATTGGAAGTGAAAGAAGTTAGCCCAGAGAAGGAAATATTAAAAGGGCAGAAAAATATATTTTTCGTCAAAAGGATTTTTTAAAAAACCAAACCTGGCCCCAAATCTATCTCTCTGCCCCAAGCAAGAGCTAGCCCCATAGGAATGCAGATGTAGAACCATCAGAAAGCTGAAGCCAGGGCACTCAAGAAGACAAAGAGAAGATCTGCATGCCCCACCCAGACTCTAGGAGTGATTAACCCCATCACCTGACAAGCAGGATATGATAATAGGATTAAACCACAGATATCAAGTCCTAGAAAAACACTCAGAAATAGCTTCAAGGTTCATGCCACAGGAACAGGAAACTATTCCAAAGGCTAGAGGGGGTATAAAAACCTACTGCCCATGTGCTCAAGCCCCTCTCTTTCCTCTCTGCTCCTTGCAAGGACCGTCTTTCTGCTTCTTCAATAAACTGTAACCTTCTTCCCAAAGCAGTCACCATTTTGCTTATTTATCCCGGCTTGGATGAACCAGGATGAAGACTTACTTCTAACAGAAGTTTCCCAAGCATTGTGCAATAGTCATTATTTATACTTCTTTTTATATACAATTAATAAATAAATGTTGAATTAATTTATCATTCTCAAAAAGAGAAGGCATTTGTAACAATCATTAAATTTTGCTAATGAATAAGGTTAACCATGAAGACAAGTCTCATAACCATGGCTGAATCTGTTCATTAGATAATGCTATGCTGGGGTTTTTTTTCTTCTCCCTATAAATCTGCTATGCACAATGAATTTACAATGTCAGCAGAAACTCATCTAATCCTATAGTAGAGGAAGATAATTTCAAAAGGTAATTGATATCATTTTAACCTAGAAATGTCAGATTATATTGAGAATAATGGGGCCTGACAAGTCTAAAGTTACTAGAAAAATGGCAAAATTGATCCACATTGGGTTCTGAATTTTAAACTAAATTAGTCTTGCACTCCTACTGAAGCATTATTACATGAAGATTTCCTCTCAGTTTCTTCCAGAATGAGAGCATATGATTTGTCAAATGAGAAAAAAACAAAAAAAAAAAACAAACCACAAAACCCAGCAACAACAACCACTCTTCCTACCTTCCTGCCTTTAGTAGGCTCTTAAGCCCCTTCCCCACTGGTCACATCTTTGCTTTTTTCCACCATGATTTTATAACACTTTTTTTGTGATTTCCTTAGGTCATACTTAATTGCTTTCCAAAGTGGATGATGGGAATATGATTCATCATATATGATGAAGTCCAACATTTCTTAGTCACCTGAAGTGCAAAGCCACCTGGGTGGATAAATTAACCTATCTATAAACTATCTCATAGTAATGGATGGAACATATAAGATGGACAATCTTGATTAACTGCTAACTGAAATATAGGAGAGTACTGGTTTTTCTTTGCCCTGTGTGTAACATCTTGAATATCAATATAGAACATAGTGTTCTTTTTCTATTGGTTAATGCTACTTAGGAATTTGTGTTCATGTAGTAGTAGTAGTAGTAGTAGTAGTAGTAGTAGTAGTAGTAGTAGTAGCAGCAGCAGTAGTAGTAGTAGTAGTAGTAGTAATAATAATAATAATAATAATAATAGTAAAATTGGAAGGGACCTTGGAGGTCATCTAGTCCAACCTCCTACTCAGGCAGGAAACCCTATACCATTTCGGACAAATGGCTGTCCAGTCTCTTCTTAAAAACTTCCAGTGTTGGAGCATTCACAGCTTCTGCAGGCAGGTTGTTCCACTGATTAATTGTTCTAACTGTCAGGAAATTTTTCTTCAATGGGGCTGGATGATAGTTATCAGCATGGACTGGCACCTACCTATCGTAGCCATGTGGCTTTGGGATGAAAAACAAGGGAGTAGGAATTCAAATGGTAGTGGTAGATGCTTTTAAAATACTTTTTTCCCCAAAAAAGTTTGTCTTCAGAACCTAAGATATTTATCAAATATGGTCCAGCAGTCTGTTTCATAGATAATGCTGCACCAGTTATGGCTTGTTTAA
Organism: Bothrops alternatus; assembly: GCA_034064705.1. Classification (NCBI taxonomy): domain Eukaryota; kingdom Metazoa; phylum Chordata; class Lepidosauria; order Squamata; family Viperidae; genus Bothrops; species Bothrops alternatus. The sequence goes on from JARGCV010000009.1 coordinate 16,044,369, forward strand.
TATCAGAAACATCCATAGGCAAAAAAAACCAACCCCAATCTGCCTGTCCATGATATTAAAACTGGCTTAAAGCTATAAGGGAAGAGTTTTTGTGAATAATTGTCTATGGGTGTTTCTGATAGTAAACAAGCCAAAAGCGAACTAGATAGAAATAAGTACCGTGCAGAAGACCTTCTATTACTATGGTTTGGACACTATTGAATCCTTTGGGGAAGTACACCTGCTAGATAAGAATTTAGTCAGATCCAGGGCTTCCAGTTTGTGATCGCGGCAGTGGTGTATGTTCGGGGCGATCGCTCTCTCCACTATCTGGTTTTCTCCTGCTGGGGGATCCTGAAAAGCGTTCCTGGAAGGACGAAGAGAGTGAAAAGGAGCCCCAAGTGATCGTGGAAGGGCAGCAGCTCTCCCATTTGATCAGGGGCAGCTCTTCGAACTGACGGAGAAAAGATTGGCCATTAACATAGCCCATCACTAAGCCACTACCAAAATTAACAACAAGCACTTCGAAAACACCACGGAGGAATTGGGTGAAATCTTACCTTCTTTGTACCCCAAGTATTTTTCTGTAAAAAGCTTCTTGAAATTTCTTTCCCCTGTGAGGAGAGAGGGAAGGGAACGTCTTCCTCTCACTCTCTAAAATGTTGGCATTACCTAGGGGAAATAAAGCCTTGAAAAGAACAACCAAATAATTGGATTTACATTTTCTTGATATCTGGGGACCCAAAAAGTTTCTACTTTCATGGGGATCTGCTAACTTATCTACTCGTAAAAAAGATGAAAAAGAAAAACTGGATAAAAACCTAGCCTGAGTCTTGAAAAAGACTTTAAATGCTATCGGGGACATCTTGTGGTGAAGCTTGGTACAGCAAGTGAATATTCTTGACAAAGAGACCTGTTCATAGCCCAGATCTGTCCTTGGTATTATCTAAAAGAGATAAAAAGCTGAGAGAACAGCTGGGTGGTGAAACTGATTCTTAAGAACTGTGGAGATGAACACTTACCAACTCTTGTTTAATAAATAGCCTTCACTAAAAGACCATCTATAGCTATGTCAGAAATGGAAGAGGACCAGCAACAAATTTCAGCTAATTATAAACTTATACTTGAAAAAATTCTTGAAGCTACTGAGATAATTAAATCTAGACTGAAAGACAAAGGCACCAGTTTAAACCTACAAAGTGAAACCCTGATTGCAACCAAAGAACTTACAATCCAAAAACAACAGGACCAGAATAAATTAATACCAAGACAGAGGACTTTAAAGATCAACAAGTACAATGTACTTAGACAATCAAATCCTGAATGCAACTAAAGAACTTACAACACAAAAAACAGAAGTTGAAGGAAGTAATATCAAGACAAAGGGCGTTAAAGAGCAACAAGTACAGCCTACTGTAAACTTAGACAATTAGACAACAACTATAAAATTGGACATGACTTTCTATTTAAACCTGAAGAAACCTGAGGAAGAACAAGACCAGATCAAATTGAAGATAACTATACTAGAGCAAATATGGGGATCTGAGCCACCAGGGCAACAACTTAATGATTATTATTATTATTATTATTATTATTATTATTATTATTATTATTATTAATTTAATTTAATTTCTATGCCGCCCTATTCCGGAGAACTCAGGGCGGCTCACAGCATAATAGAAATTACATACATATAAAAAAACCCTTAAGTTAAAAAAAACAAAAAACAAAAAAACAAAAAACCAATCATTCCACGAACATACACTGGCTAGGGGCAAGATGTTAGCTGCCCCAGGCCTGCCGGCAAAAGTGTGTTTTAAGCAATTTACGAAAGGCGGAGAGGGTGGGGGCAACACGGATCTCCGGGGGAAGTTGGTTCCAGAGGGCCGGGGCCGCAACAGAGAAGGCTCTTCCCCTAGGCCCCGCCAGGCGACACTGTCTGGCTGACGGGACCTGGAGAAGGCCCACTCTGTGGGCCCTAACTGGCCGCTGGGATTCATGAGGCAGCAGACGGTCCCGTAAATAACCTGGTCCGATGCCATGTAGGGCTTTATAGGTCATAACCAACACTTTGAATTGGGTTCGGAGACCAATTGGCAGCCAATGCAGCTCGCGGAGTGATGCCGAAATGTGGGCATTTCTAGGCAAGCCCAACACTGCTCGCGCGGCTGCATTCTGCATTACCTGAAGTCTCCGAACATTTTTCAAAGGTAACCCCATATAGAGAGCATTGCAGTAATCGAACCTCGAGGTGATAAGAGCATGAGTGACTGTGAGAAGAGACTCCCGGTCCAAATAGGGCCGCAACTGGTACACCAGGCGAACCTGGGCAAATGTTCTCCTCGCCACAGCTGAAAGATGATATTCCAAATTTAGCTGTGGATCGAGGAGGACGCCCAAGTTGCGGACCTTCTCCGAGGGGGTCAAAAGCTCCCCCCCCAGGATAATGGACGGATAGATTGAAATATCTTTGGGAGGCAGAACCCATAGCCACTCCGTCTTGTCGGGGTTGAGTTTGAGCCTGTTGGCACCCATCCAAACCCTAACAGCCTCCAGACATCGGCACATCATGGGCCAGTTTCTCTAGAAAATTGATAACTAGATGGTCTCCTTTAATTCAAGTAACATGCACAAGAATGAAGGGCGATCCATCTGATGATCTAAAAGCATTGGTATGGAAGCCTGGTTGGCATAAAAAGAAAGCTAGAGTTAGATTTTAAAAATGGGGTCTTTTGATTTATTAGAGAGGATCTAATGGGCTAATGGGAGATTTTGAGCTGAAGGGAAATTTGATTACTAGACTTAAATATTGTTGGAAAATGATAAAAAAATAAGGGATTAATTGGCTTAATACTGAGGAGTTAGACTTATAAGGGAAATGAAAATTAACTATTAGGAAATAGCTTTGAATTATTGTTTAGCCCAGATAATATAGAGGATGGACTTGAGACAATAAAGAATACTCCATTAATAAGTGATGTATAAGGATGAGAAATAGAAAATGTTTAAGAAACAAAATAAGAATATATTTAAGTAAGTAATATGTGTATTTTATATATTATAACTTCTATGTAGTGAAATAAAGGAAATTTGGGTTACTCAAAACTTAAATACTATGGATACTAAAGGTTAAATTGGAATACTGCAATTAAAAATTAAAAATAAGATACAACTTATAAACAGGATATGGATATGTATAAGCAAAAATATATTAATAAATGTTTCAACTGAGTTTGATATAATTAGAAATTTACTAGCTTAAACAGGATATAGCAAATGTTAAGGGAAATAGAGTTGGAATTTTTGATGATGTAATCTGAGATAAGTACTAAAGATTTTGTTATTGAACTATTGATTACCCAATCACCAAGTTGCTTTCTAAATACTTAAATGTAAAACTGGAAAAACAATTTAGTCTGACCCAGAATAACTGTTTTTATGTTCTTGACTTGATTTCAGCAGGGATAACCCAATTCCAGCTTTTAAAATATCTCATCTACCTATTTTGTGGTTATAATTATAAACTTAATTGTATAGATTTCTGTACATGAAGTATATATTTTAAATAGCTCATACATAGGTTATATCTGGATAAGTGTCAAACATAGGCTCCATACTAATAACTCTTAGTGTGGAATTTGAACATTGTTGAGGACAACAGAGTTCATAAATAAATAACACAGTCTACAGTAAAATATTTCATTAAGATATGGAATATGCTTTCTTGTGTCAACCTTTAAAACTTGTTTTTTTCACTGAGAAGAGCATTTTTGAATCCCTGGTATCAGATAACACCATCAATTTAGCTTTATGATAAATACACTATCTTCTCAAGACATCAGAATCTCTCTGACTACAGATATAACTGTTGAAAAGAGAGAGCATTATATTCTACATTGTCTCATGTATAAAGAATCAAGAATCAGATTTTTCAAAGAACCATATGGATTTCAACAATACTTTTAATTACCCTACATGCAAAACAAAATTTATTTATAGATAATCATTTTCTACAGTAGCTACCCAGAAAATTAGAAGTAATTATTGACAATCAATTGTGCTGCTATGCTACAGAAATAATTTCATATAATGTTTAATGGTGTCAGTACATAATATACTGTTTGGATTTACTGAAGAAAGTCGTTACTAAGATATTTCCTTAGATATATAGCAATAAGACCCATTTGTTATTCCCTATGGCTTTAGATTAATAAATTGTAAATGACAGTCAACTCATAAAACTTTAATGGCAGAAATTCACAGTAGTTGCCCTAAAGAATTATATCACATAAAGACAAAGATCTGAATAGATATTGTGATTTGTGCACCTCTGCCTATTCAGAAATAAGACCGTGCAGTTCACTGGGCATACATATGCATATGTTGGTATACAGGGCTGTAAATTTTCTAGAACCTTTTATATATTACATAGAACACACATGATTCTACTTATTTCACAATTCACTTTAAAACATGAAAAGTTTAAAATATGAATTTGACCATTCCTTTCAGATTTGTCGCTATTAACTGAGAACAAAAAATAAAGAACTAGTAGTCTCAATATTTTTTTCTCTGCAATACTCTGCAATAGATTATTGCCAAGTGTTTGGATGCTAGAGTCCATTGGAACACTGAGAGCTACAAGGAGTCCTCAGGTTATGACCATGATTAAGCCAAGAATTTTTATTGCTAAGTGAAACATTTGTTAAGTGGCTTTTGTCCCATTTTACGACTTTTCTTGCCACAGTTGTTAAGTGAATCGTTGCATTTGTTAAATCAGTAACAAGGTTGTTAAGTGAATCTGGCTTCCCCATTGACTTCGCATGTCAGAAGGTTACAAAAGGTGATCCCAGGATACAGCAACTGTCATAAATATGAACATGTCATAAATATGTCATAAATATGCATAGCGTCTGAATTTTGATCATCATGGGGGATGCCGCAACAGTCCTAAGTGTGAAAAATGACCATAAGTCACTTTTTTCAGTGCTATTGTAACTTTGAACAGTCACTAAATGAACTGTTGTAAGTTGAGGACTATCTGTACTTACAACCTCGTTCTGGAGTTCCAATGGCCATCCAAGCATGCACATGCGCGTGCGCGCGCACGTGTGCACACACACACACACACACACACACACACCTGTAATGATGTGATCACATTTTTAGAGCTTAGCAACTAGCTCACATCTACGGCCATTTGTAGGATCGCACAGTTATGTAACTGCTATTTTCAGGAGATTTTGCCTGTTTTTGGCAAAAAGTGCCAATCAAAGAAAATGGATTTGTTTAACGACCATCGGATTCACTTAACAACTATAGCATTTGCTTAATGACTGGGGTGCTTGCTTAATGACCACAGCATTCACTTAATGACTGCTGCAAAAAACAGCGTCAAATTGGATATGGTCACGTAGTAACCAACTTTATGACCATCATAACTTTGGACTGTAATTCCAGTCTCAGTTACAGTTGTAAGTCAAGGACTAATACATTGCTCCTTTCTTCAGAGTTTTGAGATGTGACAGAAAACAATGGAGTTCCTCAGTTCTTCCGATAAAGCACCATTTCAGCTATGTGGAAAACATTGCAGTAAGCTAATTAAAGCCTGCTGCCTCATAGCAGGAATTCAACCACAAATCAAACATTTCCATATACCTTTTTCAAGGCAGGGTGTCCCTGTAAATAATTACTTATTCTACTTAGACACAGTGACCTGCAGTCCATTTTCAACTATGTTATATTAGGTAGTTGCCTAGATACCATTCGCTGGTGAAAATGCACAAAAGAAATTGCAATTTTGACACTGAGAGTGACATCTGTCTGTAGTTGTTCTTCAAGAAATATACAAAATAAAAGGGAATATTTTAAACAAACCTGTGGATTCTTAAATAGAGTTCTACATTGCTACCTAGTCTCAATCAGACACGTATTTCGGAATATAGACTTCTTTTCTCACAAGCCATGGTGACCAGGAGACTATTAACAAAGTGAGTAAATGAATGAATGAATGTTTAATTGCATCACTGATGTGTAACCTCTGTCTCTAGGTCTAGGACAACACAGAGCTCACAAATTTCTCTTTTGCAATGATTAAATCTATCACTTGAATTCAATACTACATATGCTGAAAAACTGCAGCATCAGTTTAGAGCAGCTGTTCTCAACCTATGGGTCAAATGACCATTTCATGGGGGTTGCCAAACGCCGCAGTCCGCCATTTTTTTTGGGTCGGCCATTTTTTTTCCTCTTTGCAATGCGGGCCGTCGCGCCACGCATGTGCGATGCACCCGTCGCACCGCACATGCACGATGCGGGCTGGGGTCGAGCCCCGGAAAAGATTGAGAACCGCTGGTTTAGAGTGTTTTAAGGAAATTAGTTCAAAAGAGGCAATCCTCGACTTACAACAATTCATTTAGTAACTGTTTGAAGTTAGAATGGCACTAAAAATGACTTATGATCATTTTTCACATTTACAACCATTGCACCATCCACATGGGCACATGATCAAAATTCAGATGCTTGGCAACTGACTCATATTTATGACAGTTGCAGTGTCCCAGGGCCACATGATCACTTTTTGTGACCTTCTGACAAGCAAAATCAATGGAGAATCTGGATTCACTTAACGGCCGTGTTACTAACTTAACAACTGCAGTGAGTCACTTAACAATTGTGGCAAGAAAGGTTGTATATTCCAATCCAAAACTAAACTTTCACTGAGTTCGCACACTATACTATTTGTTGGTTTGAGGTTACTGTAATGCAAAAACCCACAAACCATGGCTTAGCAAGATTTGTACTGGAATTGTTAAAAACTATTAAATCACAGCTGGAGATGAGACTAAATTTGGCAGTGCCTTGGATTTTTTTGCACATTTTGCAGTCAATTCTTAAGGAGTTCTACTTCTGTTGCTCTACTGGATTCCATTGCTTCAAGATGCTGGATAGAAAATATATACAATTCTTAGTTATTAATTAAATTTCAATCCCTCTGGTAATCATGATCCAGGAAAAGGTATAATTTGAATGAAAACCAAATTTTCAATAGCCTCCCTTTAATTAGTTTATGTTCCTCCTTTTCATGAATACTGTGAATTTCAAATTACATTTATCATCTCATGGCTGGCAGTGGTAGGTTTCCTTGAAATAATCTCTCATCTTTCTCTTGCCTCTGGATTGCTCTAATTTTTTTTGTACTTTGAGTGCAAACTAAGTAATTACTATGGATTCTAAAATCAATGTTTAATGGTAAAAAGTATTTTTAAGGTTAAACAGACTCATAAAATATGATTTGTCTTGGCCAATAAACCAACAAATGTTGGGATCAGCCTAACATCTAAATCTTTACTCTGAGGCCTAACTCAAAATATGGGGTCAGTTTCATGATGCTTTAGGACAGCGGTTCTCAACCTTTTTCAGGCCGCGACCCCAACCTGCACCGCACATGCGCAGTGCGACCCTGACCTGCACCGCACATGCGTGGCACGACGACCCGCATCGCGCATGCGCATCGCGACGGCCCACATCGCGCATGCGCGGTGCTACCCCGCGCATGCACGGTGCTGCCCCCTGCGCCGGCCGAGGGGAAAAGGGGAAAAAATGGCGGACTGCATTGTTTGGCGACCCACGTGAAATGGTCATTCGACCCCAAATGGGGTCGCGACCCACAGGTTGAGAACCGCCGCTTTAGGAAGTACTGCCTAAGAGACGAGGTACTAGGAACCTGTACAACAAGAAGAACTACAAGCAATCCTTGATTTACGATTGTTCTAACAATGCTTCAAAGTTATGATGGCCAGATAGTTATTTACAACCCACCTTCAAAGTTACAACTGTTGCATCATCCCCGTGGTCACGTGATCACAATTCAGGCACTTGGCAACTGGCTCCTATTTACGGTGATTGCAGCATCTTGCAGTCACATGATCACCATTTGCGATCTTCCCAGTCTGTTTCTGACAAGCAAAGTCACTTGGTGAAGCCAGATTCACTTAACAACCTCATGATTCACTTAATTACCATGTGATTCATTCAACAATCACGGTGATTTTCCTAACGACTGCAATAAAATGGTCATAAATCAGGTCCAGTCACATGATGGCTCACTTAATGACCACATCACTTAGTGCAGGGGTGTCAAACTGCCAGCCCACGGGCCGGATGCATCATCCGGAAGCTGCACCCACCCCATTGCCAGCAATGGCAAAACTGTCCCGATATTTTGCGCGACGTCACGTGACAATACGAGTGATTGAAATTGCAGTCCAACTGTGGATATAAGAAAAAAACAAGCAGGAGTTAGCTAAGGATACTCGAAAATGCTGTTTAAACCACCTACCATATTTCCCTGAAAATAAGACCTGGGCTTATTTTTTTTTTTCCAAAAGAGGCACCAGATCTTATTTTGGGGGAAGGTATCTTTTCTACTCCCCTCACAACAGCAGCACCAACAGCCCCACCCAGCCAGCCCACTTCTTCTGCGGCTGAAGGAGCAGCTTCATTCTGCAACTGAGAATGGAGTTCCGGCCTGCACTTCTCAGTCAGAGGACTTTCTGGAAGGCCTCTGCAGCCGAGAACTGAGCGATACCCTTCTTCTGTCAAGGCAAGTGTCGATCCATGGGAGGCCTGGCTGCAATGGTAAGCTTCATCCCCACCCTAGCTTGATTTTTAGGTGTGCACCTCATTCCAAAACTAGGGCTTATTTTGGGGGTAGGGTTTATATTGGGCCCACCCCCAAAAACCAAGCTAGGGCTTATTTTCGAGGTAGGTCTTACTTTCAGGGAAACACGGTAGCATTATGAAATGATAAAATGATCACTGAATTAATAGACTGATTTGCACCAATAGTTCAAGTGGCTAAGAAAAATATCCATAAAACAACTGAATAAAGCCATTGAAATACATCCTTCCTATCTAAAGGACATTTTTCCATGATTTGCATGGTAGAATTCTAACTGCCTGATGTTGCTACTAGATTGAGGCAAACCTAGTTAGATCTGGGATTGTGCCAAATTACATTTAGTTGGTAGATCTTTTCCCCTTAAATCTACTGAAGGGATTTTATTGTGCTTATGATTTTAGTATGTTTAAGTTTGACACTAGCAGCTATTTTATACAGATGATGACCATTTTATATTTATATTTGTAGTGTTATTATGTAATCATTGTTTTGTTTCTTTGTAATCGTTATTTTGTAGCCAATTGTTTGAGCAGACACTTTATGTATATTGGAAAAGTAAAAGTCTCATGATAAACATACAGGAAATTGCTTACATGAAAAGAGCAAGGGGAGGGGGAAAAAAGAGTTACGGATAGAGTCTGGGTTGCTGTGTATGAGTCATCATCTTGGAATTATTATTCGGTACCTTTTCGTTTCTGATACAAAGACCTGATCTTTTTGTTCTGAAAGGTGGAAGACATCTTTCCTAGTTGTTGCCTTCATTCCTCTACCAGCCATGAAGAGGAATAAGGCCACCCCTCTCTGTTTTGATCAAAATAAAGTTGTAATTCTTTGCTGAAACCTCGGCTCAGGAGTTACTTTTGGCTCTTTCAAATTCCTGAGTAACGCTGGGACAATTGTCAGGCTAAGTGGATAACCTTACACTACCTTCTAATGTAGGTAAGTTAAAAAAAAAAACGAGAACGATACAGTATCTATGAATGTTTGTGCCATTACTAGAAAGGATCCTCCATCCTTTAAATGAACTATTTAAAACTGGCCATGAGGGGATAAGCAAGCTGAAGCTTCCAGGAGTGCTAAATGCTTCTATGAGAGCAGCTAACATGTTACAGTATATACTGCAGCTAACAGCTATGGAATAAGTGTGGTAATATTTCCAGATCACAAAGGAGAGCCAAATGAATAGCCAATGGTCCTAGAAAATTCACAGATTCTGAAATAGGGTATATTGAGAAAAAGAGTCCTACAGCAGTATGGCATGTTAATGATTCTCAAAATATTTTTATGGACTAAAATCCTTCCAGGTTTATTCCCATCATAAACCTCTCCTGATGAACTGCAAAGATTTGGATCAGATTTCAAAGAGATATCAGAAGCTTCTCTTCCAGTAATTGGATATAACTCCTGCTGAATACCATTCAGCAAAATATTTATAGTAGGATATGCTTTGTCCTGACATCTATTAAAAGCTTCTGCTCTGTGCAGCTTAGAAGTAGAGATTATGAAGCAGTATAATAGGTCTCAAAACTTATTTTTAATAGTTATCTTGAAAATATACAATATATTATTGCTTATGATGCAAAGCTAAAGACCATATTAATATAAAAAGGTTATTGATCACATTTCTGGAGCAAAACCAATGGCAAAAGCAGTGTTTCTCAACTTGGCAACTTTAAGATATGTGGACGTCAAATCCCAAAATTTCCCAGTCAGCATATGCCAGCTGGTGAAATCTGAGAGTTGAAGTCCACACATCTTAAACTCACCAAGGTTGAAAAACTGGGCTAAAGATTTGACTTGAGGAACTATGAAATAATATCCAACTGTTCACAGAGAAAGTGATTCCCTTTTGTAGAAGTTTTTTTCCCAGTTTTATTCATATTCCAATCAGGTCCTATTAATCCCACACCAATGGAGAAACAAAGAGCTCTTCAAACTACAAAGTAAATTCTAACACAGCAAGATCCATCCTTTACTATATTAAGAGCACTGTTTAGAGTCATATGAGGGAGGCAATATACTGTACAACAGCAGTGAAGTAAATGAACTATTTTCTATGCCACCAAGTTTAACCCGCCACAGCTAATCATCAGCAGACAGCTCCAATTTTGGAAACGTGCCATATCATTGGCCAAATTACAGAGAATAGTTACCCAGAAATTCCACTGTGATAACTCTCCCAAGAGGCATCCAGGTTCTCAAGTGTAAATTAAACTACAGCATGAAAATGTATAGAAGACCCTTGAAGCTAATTCCAGAAAGGAATCAGTTCATGTCTTCAAAAAGAATTTCTAGAAACAAAGTGAAGTGTTTGTTACCAACACAGCCAACATGTGACTATCATTGAAGAATAACAGCATCTAACCATCATCACCAGACTAAGGGTCCTCATTGTCAGCCCTGGGATCTGTTATTTCAAGAGGCAGAGTGATGAAGATCCTGCATATTTCATATACATTCGTTTCAAAAGGGGAAAAGAGCATCCATTTACTGGGGGAGAAAACTTTCCAATGCTATTAGAAGCAAATGATTCTTTATCTCAGAAATAGGAAATAGAAAACTCTACTGCTGTTTATTATTTATGGTGTATTGGTAGATTTGTAGATTACCTAGACTTCATGACTCAGAGAGTGCTCTAGCAAATGTGATCTCATGATTTCTTCTTGGGCAAGGAAGAAACCAGAAAGAACAGAAGCAGTTTCTTCCATGGATTTAAGCAGAGTTCTTCTGTGGAATTAAAATGAGCTAAAGACTGGCGGTTTGTGCATTGTTTTTATGGACAAACTAATTTAGTTTTATTTAACTGAAAGTCTATAGTCATTTTGATAAATACACATCCCAGTGAACATGAATAGAAAAACCGTGGCTTTGACTTTTTTTTATCATTATGGTTCCATTGAAAGGACCTAATTTTGCTGTCTTCATTCCAATCTTATTCTGACTTCAATATAACAAAAGTCAGCTTCTCTTGAATTAATGACACGTAGCCCAAGTGTATAGCGTTCCTCAACCAAACCATTATTGTCAATAACTACAGTTAAGTGGTACAAATAGAGATACAAGTAGTTCTTTACTTATGACCACAGTTGGGACTGGAACTTCTGTTGCTAAACAAGGTGGTTGTTAAATGAGTTTTTTTCAATAACCCTTTTCTTTGCCATGATTGTTAAGTGAATCACATGGTCATTAAGGTTCCCCCATTGACCTTGCTTTTCAGAAGCCAGCTAGGAAGGTTGCAGATGTAGATCATATGATCTTGAGATATTGCAACTGTTGGAAATACACACTAAGAACATAAGAACATAAGAAGAGCCATGCTGAATCAGGCCAAAGCCCATCGAGTCCAGCATTTTGTGTCACACAGTGGCCCACCAGTGGTACATGGGGATCTTGAGCAGAAAGAGAAGGCAAAACCCTCCCTTTCCCTTGACCCCCAACAAATGGTACTCAAGGGAATCCTGCCTGCCTCAACCAACATAGAGGTGGCACATGGACATCCGTTTTAATAACCACCGATACACTTGGCATCCATGAATCTGTCTGACCCTGCCTGGAAGCTATCAAGGCTGACAGCTGTCACGACCTCTTCTGGAAGTGAATTCCATAAACCAATGACCCTCTGGGTGAAGAAATATTTCCCTTTATTTGTCCTCATTTTCTTACCTACGAGCTTTAGAGAGTGCCCCCTTGTCCTAGTATTGTGTGATAGAGAAAAGAATTTTTCTCTATCCACCTTTTCTATCTCATGCATGATTTTATACACTTCGATCAAGTCACCCCTTAAACTGTTTGCTAAGTGTCTGAATTTTAATCATGTGATTATGGGGATGCCGCAGTGATTGTAACCATGAGAACCGGTCACAAGTCACTATGATTTTAAATGGTTACTAAATGAATGGTTGCAAGCCGAGAACTACCTGTATTTATAATTTGGAACCAGTGTGGTATACTTGTTAGGGCAGTAGTGGTGAACCTATGGCACGGGTGCCAGAGGTGGCACTCGGAGCCCTCTCTGTGGGCACATGTGCCATTGCCCCAGCCTTGCCTCCCCTGCGACCTTCTCCTCTCCAGCAGCCCCCCGAAGGAGAGTCACCCCTGCGCGAGGCCCACATGGAGCAGCACAGCCAAGGATGTGGCAGCCAGGCAGCGTAGACAAGAATCTGCCTTCACGTCCCATCATGCAGTTGATGCTGCAGGGCATGGACAGAGGGTGTGGCCGCCATAGCGCTGCTGGGTTGCCTGGGCGATCTGCGGTGGGCCCTGGAGGCAGTCGGTGGTCCTCTGGGCAGGCAGAGCGGTGGGTGGGGGGGCAGAGTGGAGGCGGGGCAGGAGGTGGAGTGGGGGCGGGGGCAGTTTTTAGGCACTCGGTCTCTAAAAGCTCCGCCATCACTGACTTAGGGTATTGAACTGGCATCTGGGAGACCCACGGTCAAGTCCACCATGACTTGAAATGAACCAGTCACTCTTTCCCAGCTGTTGTGATAAAAATCCTTGAGGAGCGAGTACTACGGTACATACTCTGGCTCAGTTCCTTAAGGAAAGGCAGGATATAAACCCCATGAACAAATAATGTGTAAGTTTGATTATGATAGTTCCCCCCACCTTTCCCAATTTACTCCACAATTCTCAAAAATGTGCTGTGTTATTTGGAAATTCTGGGCAAAGCAGTCCAGACAGATTAGAAAAGTCCTAGATGAAGAAATGTGAATAAGGGTTTATATCCAAACTTTTAAAAAGCATTTTTATGGGTTGAAGGAGGAAAGATTTCAGAAAGAGCCTGCATTTGATAACAGTTACAAGCCACGTGTACTGAGATTAATGGAGCTGCTGTTGAAGCTTTTACAGGACTAACATCTGAATAGAACAACACTCATTTTGGTACTAAATTAAGGATTCTGAATGTTTACTTTGGGCAATAATAGTTAAAAACACAGTAGGCACACGTGCGCGCACACACACACAGAAACACATGCATCCACACCAGAAACAATCTTTGTAAATGAGGATATTAATTTGATTCCAGATTTTATTAACTTATTTTCACTTAACACTAAGCAAGGAATTTACCTGAAAATGATTCAAATTGGATGAGGACATCAAAAAAGAAAGTTTTGGAATTTACCTTTCTTTTGGGTGACAAGGTGAGAGCTCATGTTTGATGGTTTCTTAGTCACGCACTCCTTTATGTTGCTGTTTCTGAAGCAAAGCTCTCTGTTTATTACTAGACCCAAGATATACCACATCGTTTCACTAAAAGCACATTGCTAACATATGCTTTATTTTCTTTTTAGCCAGTTCTGTTCTCCCCTGAAGATCTTTTTCTTCCTTTCTATAATTTTCCTCTTAAAATGAAAGGAAAATGAATACAGAGTTAGTTCATTACAGGTAAATTATCACATTATAGTGAGGCACACATTTTTACCACTCAATTGTTTTATCACAGAAATAAAATACTACAAGCATATTGAGTAATTGCTTCTAATCTACAAGATAGACACTAGCTGAAGCCATATCTTTAGCTATTTTAAAAAAATCACTTAATGAACTCCACCTTGCAAATGATTTAAGTAGTCTAGGTTTTAATAGAGTTTGAAATAAAAAGCTAGAAAAGGATTAGGAATCCTTTTCCAATTGTAGACAGTCAAAGGGTTTGTTGAGCTTTCTTGAAACATGGCTAGATTATATTCAGGGGCAGGGGTACATTGGTATACTTAGATGAATATTCTTTATAATGAGCATGTCAAGAATATTTTTTTTTCAAATGATCAAAATTTTCTTTGTACATTTTAGGAAGTATGAACAGCCAGAGTCTTATCCAGTGCAATAATTTCTCTCCTGCAATACATCTATTCCTCACAAAGATGTACACCAACTGACTTACAAACAAAAATCATTTTAGCATTTTTTTTGTGCCTTGGCAATCCAGCTCCTGAATGAACAGCACCCTTGAATAGGAGTTATAAACTGTAGGTAATAATCCCATTTTGGATGCTTTTACTTTTTAGAATTTTTTCTTAACATTCACGTAGCATCTTCCTTCCTGTAATTTAAGGGTGTTCTGCTCTGCACTTCAGAATAATAGAGGACAGCTTTTATCTTCTTTCTCTCTCAGGGATTTGAAATATGCTATCACAGGCATGTGCACAATTGAGCATGAAACAGCATATTTTGGCTGGCCTTTGTCTATGAGAGTCCGGATTTGAAAGTCCATATATGAACAGAAACATGACTGTGGTAGATATGTGTCACAGTGTGACTGAGTTCTTTTGAAACTGGACATAAATTTAGAGTTACAAGAATAGCATTTGGCACAGATAAGCCAAGACAGCAGAGGCTTTTATTTACATTTACAATAGGTTTTCCAACAAAATCCTGGCTTCCACCAAGTGTTTCCCTCCCATTTCTGAATTACCAAGAGCAAGTAAAAGGAAGGAATATGCTGGATTTACAAATGAGTGTCTTTCATCAATTTTCCCTGAATCAATTTAGCCAATCTTCATCATCATCTCCTCTACTGGGGATGAACCTCTCCCAGGGGTCCTCTGCCCAGTTCTTCTCCAGAGACTAGGATTTCTCCAAAGACTCGGACTCTCTGTCTATAGCCAGCGGTCTCCTTCCTTCCTGTCTTGGTTCAAGATAATGTCTCTCTGGGACTTTGCTTCTCTTCCTTCAGAGAAGCCATCCATTGACATTTCTTCTTCTACTGTGACTTAGGAAATCAACAATTCTTCCATATACTTGTGTCAACTTAATTCTCCAACTTTGTCTCCAGCTATTCCCTTCTACAACAGACTTTATAGTTTATATTTTCTTTCAGTTGGTTACACCAGGAGCACATCCCTCACCAACTGAGGAGATAGGTGTCCCCATAAAGGGGTCTATTCCCCAATATCTGTGTATAAGACTGGAACAATGGGAATGCAGTCTACTCTGCCCCACAATATCCCTGGTTAGCAGACAAATCAGTTCATCAGCTTGCATGAGAGAACTTCTAGCACTTCAAAGGTAGAGTTGAACTTTTTCTCCATCTTTTTTTCTCTCCTTTGGCTGAGTCACGCTAGTACAACTGCAACCATGCTGTCATTAAAAACCTTATACCACAATATGACTGAAAATAGTTACTTTGCACAGAACCAGTTTGTGGAATAAATATAGGAAAAATCCAAGACTGAAAGGTTTTCTCAGCACAGTATGGGGTAAACCAGCTGAGAACAGGGAGTGAGGAACAAGAAGAAATTGAGAGGCTTGGCAGATGAATTGGTGGAATAAGCTGCTCGGGGAATTTGTACCTTGATGCTGAGATCACTGAAGGCATCAAGGCCATTCAAAGTATAAGTAAAGTCAGGAGACAATGTGCACTAGCTTTATCCTCCTTGTTCTATCACCTCTCCCAAGAAACCCTCTGGATGTTGTTTTCAGGTCAAACTAATAATATTATTTTGCAATGTTACAACTATTGTTTCTGATCAGAAATAATTTGGCAGAACTTCTAGAACACAGTGTTTGCATGTGGGTACCAAACAAGACATACATTCTGTTTGGGAGTATTCCTATGATATCATATTTTTCTTTTGTTGGTTCTGGTCCCCTGCCCCACAAGACTTAACCAGCACACTTCCTTCAGTCTGTCCTTGATAAATGAAATCACAGCTTCCTGAACATCTTTACCACTCTTCTTTATACATTTTCCCATTTTTGAATTTCTGAATCGGGGGTTATTGGGGGTTCTTCTTGTCTATTTATAGTTCACCCATTCAGAACATTATTCTGAACAACTTGTTTGATAGCCTAAATATCTAAATTAAATCATAATTTTTGTCCATGAGTGATCCTTTGCCTTAGTCCTTTGTAGGCCATTTCAATTGCTTGGCTTGGATTCCACAGACTTTCTTACAGTTCTACAATTGGCTATCAGTCCTAAGAAATAGAAGAATCAATTATGATATGTATATCATGTGGGAGTCAGAAGGGTGAAGTCAAAAAAATAAAAATGACGACCATAATAGTATAGCACTTAGACTTATATACCGCTTCATAGTGCTTTACAACCCTCTCTAAGTGGTTTACAGAGTCAGCATGTTGCCCCCACAATCTGATTCCTCATTTACCGACCTCGGAAGGATGGAAAGCTGAGTCAACCTTGAGCCTGTGAGACTCGAACTGCCAAACTGCTTGCAGTTGGCAGTCAGCAGAATTAGCCCGCAATACTGCATTTTAATCACTGCACCACCATAGTATGATGGGCATAAAAACGGGTGCTTTAATTACACTGTTGTGGCTGCCATCTTGACATTTTTCAACCATGCTCTGTAGTTCATCTCCTCCTCATTGTCTCTTGGCAACATTCTTTCCATTTGCATTGTGAGTTGCCCTTGAAAATTATACTTCCTTATCATCTTAAGGATCAGTTAGATCCTTGTTAGATCTTGTTAGAAGAATAGAAAAGTACTTCAGTTTTTTCCCATTTTCTCCCTGCAAATGTCTTCAGGCTTGGAATAAGAAAGATACCGTTGGGTTTGAGACTTTCAGCCCAGCAATTAACAGAATGGGAAAAATAATTAGTAATTTTGTATGGAAGATCGTGAGAACCACAAGCCCATTATTTTCTAAAAAAAATCCCAGTTATTAATGGGACATTCAGAACCATTACATGGACTTCAAATCAGCCAGGAAAGAATAATATCAGCATCCTTAAATTAGCTTACAATGCTCCATTCACATACCCTAAATCAGCTTGGTGGTCTTGCACAGTTATTCCAACAGTAGCTATGAATCTCACTGTGTCACAGTAATCTGTTGGAGGTGGATAATAGAAACAAAGAAGCAACTGCCTTATAAATATGATTTAAGAAAGAAAGAAAGAAAGAAAGAAAGAAAGAAAGAAAGAAAGAAAGAAAGAAAGAAGGAAGGAAGGAAGGAAGGAAGGAAGGAAGGAAGGAAGGAAGGAAGGAAGAAAGAAAGAAAGAAAGAAAGAAAATCATGTTTCCTTCCACACTTTGTCTCTGTGTGTGTTTATGTGCGCACCCGTGCGCATGCACACATTTGTATTTGTGGACCTGCTCACTTCCAATTATATTGTTCCATCAGCTAAGGCCTGTTGTCAGCTAAAAACAAAGAACGCCAGAGGGAAACAAAAGTAAGAAATAAAACAAGTTCTAACCAGTGAAATTGTTTCTTTCTGGTACAGTAATGGCCTGAAGTAAAGAAAAACATTCCTATTGAAGTTAACGTAATTATGTGCTAGCTAGCTCTGTCAAAATCCCAGAAGAAGCCTGGCAATGCTGGTTTATTCCTATTAAAGAACAGTGCTCTCCTATAAATTACCTGCCACCTTGAGATTACATAGTTGTGGGGACACCCCTTTCCCGAGCTGAAAACAAGCCATCATTTGGGCAGAGACTTCTTCCGCAGAACAGCCTCCCGACTAAGGATGAATAGCTTCTTCTAATATGCCAAAGATCATGTTCCTGAACTGGATGGAATCACTGCTTCTCCCTACTTCTTTCACTAAGCGCGTATTTTTTTTTATTTCTACCTTTTACTTTGTTGTTTTGCTAAGCCATTTAGCAATAAGAAATCCCACCCCATCCCATAAATCAGGAGCCAGTGGTCTGGTGACACTGAGATGCTTTGCTGTTTTAGACACCCATAACTGATGAAAAAAGAAAGAGCTGCACCTTTTTTTTTTTTTAACCAGAAGAAAAGGGAAGAGCCATTTGGATGGATCTGAATTTTCATGTTTCTAAGAAGCTCAAGCATATCATGAAATACAGGGAGTCCTCAACGTACGACTGCAATTGAGGCCAAACATTTTCTGTTGCTAAATGAGAGATTTGGTAAGTGAGTTTTACTCCGTTTTATGACCTTTTTTGCCACAATTGTTAAGTGAATCACTGCAGTTGTCAAGTTAGTAACCCGCTTGTTAAGTGAATCTGGCTTCCCCATTGACTTGTCAGAATGTTGCAAAAGGGGGATCAAGTGACTCTGGGATACTACAACCTTCCTAAATATGAGTCAGTTGTCAAGCATCTGTGAGCCGCCCTGAGTTCTTTGGAATAGGGCGGCATAGAAATTAAATAAATAATAATAATAATAATAATAATCTGAATTTTGATCCCGTGACCATGGGGATGCTGCAATGGTCATAAGTGTGAAAAATGCTCATGTCACTTGCTTCAGTGCTGTCATAACTTCAGACGGTCATTAAATGAACTGTTGTAAGTCGAGGACTACCTGTAATAAATCAGATCATTTTACTGGATCCCATCTTCTGAACGAAGTGCTCCAAAGCAGAGAATAATTTTGGGCTCTTAGGAATTGGTATCCTTGTTTACCTCCGTGTGAAAGAGGTTCCACTTGGAAAAATGGCCAATTATGCTTAGCAGGACATTAATGGTGCCAATAGGCCAGTGGTTCTCAACCTTTTTCAGGTTGAGACCCCACTTGCGCCACCTATGTGCGGCGCGACTCTGACCGGCGCGCGCGCAGTGCGCGCGCAACGCAAAAAACCAAACAAACAACAAAATGGCGGACCGCGACGGGCCGATCCGCGCGTGTGCGGCACGCGCACGATGGCCCGAACAGTGCATGCGCGATGCGCGCACGACAAAAAAAATGGCGGACCGCGGTGTCCGGCGACCCCCGCGAAACGGTCGTTCGACCCCAAATGGGGTCACGACCCATAGGTTGAGAACCGCTGCAATAGGCAGATAGCTACAAAGCTTACTTGAGGCCACAGCACAACAGCAAACACAGCAGGAAAGAGGAAAGGCTAAGAACACTAGAAGGATCCCATAAATACAGGTCTGCCCTCAGCCAGGGCTCTGTTTCTTCCCTTCACACAAGAAGGCAAATTCAGACTTATAGAGTATGGGGAAAAAAATAATAAAATGAAGTCTGATATCAGAAACAATGACAGTGTTTAAAAATATGTTGATGTAGTCATCAGTAGAGTGTAATGGGAGAGAATTTAAAACTCAGTACTTAGTACTTATCTTCTTCCTTTCTTTAATGTAGCTATTATTCTGTTCCTGCAAATGTTTCAATAAATAAATTATAGATATTTTTTTTAAAAAAACTTGGTTACCTTGGAATGAATTTGATCCAGCTGCTATCTCTCACAGATAAGCTATTATGAGAAGATATGGTGCAGCAGAAAATAAGGATGCTGATAAAGAAATAAATAAAATGAACCTACCGATTAAATATAAATTTGGAGGAACTATCGGTACTCACTTATGATCATTAGAGTTCCTTTTGGTGATGATGAAAGGACAAAATACTAGAATTGGAATACAAATAAATCCTGCATGTGTAATTTACATTCTCAGTTGATTTCTACCACTCTCTGTTGAGCTTACATTGATTAAAGGTGTTACCTCCCAGCCTGCTGGTTCATATTACATGTTTTAGGTTTTAAGATGGCTATTGTCCTAATGTTGCAGGAGACATATGATGGCTATTGAGAGAATCAGGGCATCTACAGTAAAAAAATTAAGATCATGGCATGTCTGTGCAATCAAATGGCTGCTCACTTTTTTAAAAAAAACCCTTCCCCTATGCACTTTTAATGCTTCCATGTCTTATTTTAAATTCTCCCTGTTTATATTATAATATAAGCACATTACACAATATTATAATTATTATATAAAAGGCCTCCAAAGTCCTCCCAACCTTGTCATTCTACGTTCTATATCTTCTACAGTATACTTTTTGCTTTTTTATAGATTATTTAGTTGCTTCTTTATATATTTTGCAGAGAGCTTACATATAACCTTGATGCTTTGTATATTTTTGTGCTCCTTTTGAATGACCCCCCCATGCTGGTCTATGGTTGTAATAAAAATTGATTTGATTTTTTTTTTACTTCACATGACAAAAAAAAAAAAAAAGGGTAGGGCTTGAATTGTATAGAGTCCTGACCTTCTTGAGCCCACAGATGCCCCTGATTAAAATTATATCTAGTAAACTCCATTCATTCAACTGGTATAGGAAAAAGATTTTCTGAGGAAAAGAATGCTGAAATAGATAACAATGCCTATCAACTATAATAACTAGTCCTGTTTGTACATTGGATTTTAGGCTACTAAAATAGGACCAAATGTTAGCACCAAATATTTTTCTTCAATTTATATGCAGCTTTAAAAAGTTCTGGTCCTGATAGCACACTTCGTCAGATTTTTTCTTCTTTTTTTCTGCTGTATTTATTTAGATATATTCTTTTTGCAAAAGAAAATCTACAGCCTCCGAACACTGGGGGATTGCCAGTATGGCTAAGGGCAAATAAACCATGGAAAGGAAGAGACAAACATTTCATCTGCATGGGAAATTGCAGATGTAACTGGCATGGAGATACGATTTCAAGATTTTTTTAAATGTGTAACAGTGCTTTGATATTCATTAGTAGCACTGATTTGAAACTTGGGTTCAAGCCCATGGACTGCATGCTTCTTCCCAGTACCTTTTGTGATCCACTAAATTATGGTCACAAAATGTTCACTTTTCAGGGGCAATATTTTTTGCTTGATTCTATCAACCTCCACCAGTCATCCAGCAGGACCATGATGAGAATTCTGAGTAGGCTGAACCACTGATTAGCATCACCCAGAATCAGGCTTTTCCATGCTTTCTGCCCTTTCAGATTTCAGAAATGATCATAAGCTTTTTAAATCCAGGCTCAGCAGCAACCATCATTCTTCCAAACATTTCAGTTGGACTATAGACATGTAAGGGGAAAATAACTCTTATATTAGGACTCTGTAAAGTTGTCTATTGATTTTTCAAAGTTCTTGAACATGGTTTGTACTGCCAGCTCTAAACCAGTCTTATACATGTAATGTGGCCTATCTTCTTGGAGGACCCTTGGCTAGATTATTGAGTTTTTACAATGTATGAATATCTGTATCAATATTGATAATATTGATAATGTTATCAATATCTATTGATACTGATAATAATAATAATAATAATAATAATAATAATAATAAGAAGAAGAAGAAGAAGAAGAAGAAGAAGACAGAGACAGAATACACAAGAAAGAAATGGAGAAGATAACAAAATACAAAGACCTACAAATAGAAATAGAAAGACTGTGGCAAAGGCAACAAGGGTAGTACCAATAGTAATAGGCGCCTTGGGTGCAATCCCCAAACAATTGGAGCACCACTTGTACACCATTGGCATTGACAAATTCGCCATTAGTCAATTGCAAAAGGCAGCCTTACTACGGTAGGAACTGCTTCCATCCTGCAACGCTATCTGTAATACCATCAAACATCCACATCTGCCTATCCTAGGTCCTTGGTAAGGACTCGATAGGTTGGCGAAAATGCCAAATCCAGTCTGAACATCTGGCTGACTGTGCGATGATCATCAACAACAACAACAATAACAACAACAACAACAATAATAATAACAATAAAGTTGGAAGAGACCTTGGAGGTCCTTTAGTCCAACCCCCTCTTCAGGCAGGAAACTTTATACCATTTCAGACAAATGGCTGTCCATTTGTCTTCTTAAAAACTTCCAGTGTTGGAGCAGTCACCGCTTCTGGAGGCAGGTTGTTCCACTGGTTAATTGTTACGTCAGGAAGCTTCTCTTAGTTCTAGGTTGCTTCTCTCTTTGATTAGTTTTCATCCATTGCTTCTTGTCCTGCCTTCAGGTGCTTTGGAGAATAGCTTGACTCCCTCTTCTTTGTGGCAACCCTTGAGATATTGGAACACTGCTATCATCTCTCTCTATAAATAATCACATTCTTTCTTGTCGTGATAAGCCATATTATGCAAAGTTTGAAAAAGACATACTGAACCAAATAAATTAAAAGCATGAGAGAAAAAAAATATTTACTTATTGAATAGACTCATATCCTGCTATCATTTTATACAACTCAAGATGGAATTTATAATATTTCCTTCTATTTTCCCCACAATACCAACAATCCTGTGAGTTGAATAAGGTTGAGAGAGAGAGGGACTGATCCAAAATCCCCCCACCAGCTTCCATGCTTGAAGAACTAAAGCTCATAGCCTCCCAATTTACAACACCTTAAACCAGGGGTAGGCAACATTGACTCCTTTATGACTCAATGTTTCCTACCCCTGCCTTAAACACTACACCAAATTTGCTCTCCTGAAACTGTGAAATACTAAGGCGACCAACTGCCCTCCTTTAGGGAGGACAGTCCTCCTTTTGTGAATTCTGTCCTCCCTCGAAAAGTGTCCTCCTATATGTCCTCCTTTTCGATAGTTGAAGACTAATTTGCAGGGCTTTTTTTTCCTCATAGAACGCTCAGAACGGCGTTCCAGCACCTTTTTTTGATGGTTTTTTTTTCCAACTTTTGCATGAGCTGTGCTACTCCCCCTATTGGCTTTCAAAAGCCAATAGGAATTGCTGCTGAGCGCATCAAAACACCCAGCTGGCAAACTTTTCATATGTAAGTTGTCTGCAGCGAAGGCGAATTGGCAGGAACTTTGCACCCCTCCCTGCTACACAACTACACCATCTCCTAGTTAGTCCCGAAGATACCTGGAGGAGACTGGAGTGGCGACACCATGGTAACTTTCTCTTGATCTTCCGCCCTGCTACAGCAATAATGGCTGCAGGCGCAAGAGGCAGGGGCGGCAGGACTGCTGCGGGCGGGGGTGTGAGGGGCGGTGGTGGGCGGCTGCCCCCTGTGCTGTGGGAGTCGTGGGGCGTGCTCTATACGGGACTATGCAGGGTGGGCGGTGGTGCTGGCAGGGCGGAGCCATTGCATGTAAGCATAATTATAATATAAAATGTTATTGTTACAAATGTTTTTTATTATGCATTTATCATATTATAGTGTATTTTGTATTATTGTTGCAATGAATAAAATATTTCTTTTATTTACGATATTTTTTTCTTCAATTTATTTGTGTCTTCCTTTTCATTGTAAAAAAGTCGGTCACCTTAGAAATATAAAACTTTAAAGTAGTAAGTATTCTATTAAACCCCACCATACCTTACTGTCTTTCAAACTATCTTTGCTTTTTCCACTCCTATATGTTAATTTATACACTGTTTTTTATTATTTAAATTAATTTATTGTCCTCACCAGTTTAACCTTATACACCATCTCTTCTTCTGATTTTTCGCAATAACCACATTCCTGTGGGCTTGGTTGGGCTGTAAGAGTGTGTAATCAACTTAAATTGATGACTTTAGGTGGGACTGCATCAAGGATGGTGAATTTTGGTCTCCTGACTCTTATTTCAACAGCTTCTCACCTCTTTCTTTGTAGGATCCCATCAACCAGCCACAATTTTCTTAGTCTGCCTCTTCTTTTTAACCCATTCACGTTTCTGTCCCAGATATTTTTGCAATTTGATCTTTGTATGACCAACATTCTGTGCTCACTGTTAGTTTTTTCTTTAATTCTATGCTGTCTTATTCTTCAATAAGCAGTCTATGATGTAAAGCAGCCTTTCCTAACATCCTGCTGTCTAGAAGTGTTGACACTAATCTTGCTGGTTGGCAAAATGTAAAATCATACTACAACACATTTGGAGGATACCAGATTGAGAAAGGCTGTCATGTAAGCTAAGTTTTCTTCTGTGAGGCTTATAACTATTGGTTGGTGTGAAGATAACAATATCTTCACTACTGATGCATTGACAAGCACGGGCCCTTTAAGAACAGCACGGCTGGTACTAATGAGTGGACCAATGACCCATTCAAGGGTTAGAGCGCAGACGAGTTATATAAACGAACTCCCGGATCCGGTGTTTTTACACTCTGACGATGTCGGTAGTTCATCACTGAATAAAGATGGGTCAATCATAATGCCCAACTGCAGCACATTTTTCCATCTTTCCATCTATAATCCATCTATAAATTAGAGTTTATAACTTGAGATATCTATTATTTTTATCTCCATCTCTATATCTGTCTCTTTTTCTTTCTCTTTGTGTATGTTTGTGTTCCTAGCCATTTTGAAAATAAAATATTCTTGCATAGGATCAGTAAAACATATCCTGCAAAAATAAGAATGTATTGCAAATTATAGTTCTTCAGTAACTAATTCTTGCTATTTGAACAATTGTTGTCAAAACTGTTCAAACATTACTTCCTCAAGGTTTTTAGTAGCCGTCTCCCTACAGGATGAAACATAACTTTAGTACTTTAGTATTGGATCACTACAGAGGAGATATTTTCCTAGTGCTCTGTTGAAATCTCCTTCCTTCAAAATGGTGTGGTTAAGGGTGTATTATGGGCACAATTTATGGGACCACACTGGCAAATTAAATATTATAAAATCTCCAGTTAAAAGCATCTGGCTACATAAGTCAATAAAATGAAAGGGCTTTTGACATAAACATGCTGAAAACTAATTTGAAGAGGAAAAACTGGATTCCTTATTTTTAATCTGATTGTGGTATCTGCTAATACCAATTAGATGAACTCAGAGCAAGGAAAAGCCATGAATGAAAATGGTGACAATAATAAGTTCCTTGTGTGATTCTCAGATAAGTAGACCTCCAGAAAATGACACCCCTGTTATTAAAGAACGCAATACACAGGTATTAGACATATTGTTTTCTTTATAAATCTACTTCAGCACTGAATACACTGACACAGATCTGGGAAAGAAGATGGACTTGTCTCTGGTTATCTGTAAACATGAGAGATGAATAAGTAAATGTTAGATTAGAGGATATAAAAAGGAAATTGATGTTGAAGTAATTCAACTATCTATAATGGAAAGCTCACCTACCTTTCTTAATATTTAGTTCAGGTAGGTCTGTAAAGCAATTACTTTGGAAACCTTGATATAGAAATGTAGACTTAATTGTGTGGATGCTTTGCAATCTTTTGGTGCTGTTTCTACCTGTTTGAACTTGTAATGCATGAGTGTGGGAGGGAAGGAGGGAGGGAGGGAGGGAGAGAGAGAGAGAGATGGAGAGACAGAGACGAGAGAGAAAGATAAAGTACTGCACATTCAAAATCCCCAAAAGGCATGTGACCCCAGGGAGATGTGATGGTGTACTTCAAGAACATTTAGTGTGGTAGTAACTGCTATAGTTCTAGCTTGATAAAAAAGAGGCAGGTTTTTTTACACACAGAACAGTTGCTCATAAAAGAACCAAGCCATTTCAAATGGCCCATCAAGATCCAGTTTTTTGATCCACTGTAATGCAGCTTATGAATGTCCCCTTTGGTGATATCAATGAACAGTACTGTCTTGTTCTCATGTATTATTAGTGTTTTAATAAAGTATCCTACTCCACATATCATTTCCAGATGGCGTGATATAACCATGCCGAAACAATATATCAAAATTCTCAAAGCATGATATAACTGAATGCAGAAATAAAACAAATCATTTATACACTAGCCTACAATCTATTTTTGTTTGTCTACTATCTCAGGTTCCAGGTGAGTCATCTAGACCTGGAATAGGCACATGTGGATGTTATAGGTATTGTTGAAGGATGTAAACTGTTCCAAGTAAAGCTGCCTTTTGCAATTAAATGATGGTGAGTTTGTCAATGCTGACGTGTTCAAGTTATGCTCCAGTTGTTTTGGTATTGCACCCATAGGCACTACCTTTGCTATCTTTGGCCACAGATTTCTATTAGCATGTATTTGTATTTTGTGATTTTCTTCAGTTCTTTCTATTCTATTCTGCTCTCTCCAGATACTGCCACATCCACTATTCAGATTTTTCTGTGGGGTCCTTAGTGGTCTCTGAGATTGGTGGTTTTCTTGCAGATGTTTCATTATCAAATTAGGTAACATCCTCAGTGCACTTTTTTGCTTTTATTGTCCACAATAAAATGTTTTGTGGCAACAGGCTGTTTGTTTGAATTTTAAAGTCCCAGAGCCCTTTGGCGTCTTCATTTTCTATGACTGTCTATCTTGTGGTCCCACCAGTTCTTGCTTGCAGGCAAATGGTATTTCTTGCAGATCTTCCAATGCACCATTGTCGCTACTTTGTCATGCCATTGTTCGGAATAGGACAACTTGTCCTGGCTAGCTCACCGTGACCAGCTCACCCAGGCTGGCTCACCATGGTTGACCTTCCCTGACCTATTCATCACAGCTGACTCGACACAGGACAACTTTGCTGATGACACTAAATTGTTCCGGGTTGTGAAAAGTGAAACTGATTGTCGGGAGCTCCAGAAGGATCTCTCGAAATTGTGTGAGTGGGCAACAAAGTGGCAAATGCATTTTAACCTAAACAAGTGCAAAGTTATGCACATCGGGGCAAAGAACCCCAATTATACTTACCAACTGATGGGGACCAAACTTTCTGAGACAACCCAAGAAAGGGATCTTGGGGTTTTGGTGGACAGCTCGATGAAGATGTCAACCCAATGCGCAGCAGCAGTAAAAAAAGCAAATTCCATGCTTGGCATGATTAGGAAGGGAATCGAAAATAAGTCAGCAAGTGTTGTATTGCCTCTGTACAAATCGATGGTGAGACCACACTTGGAGTACTGTGTACAGTTCTGGTCACCGCACCTCAAGAAGGATATAATTATTATTATTATTATTATTATTAATAATAATAATAATTTAATTTCTATGCCGCCCTATTCCGGAGAACTCAGGGCGGCTCACAGCATAATAGAAATTACATACATATAAAAAACCCTTAAGTTAAAAAACAAAAAACAAAAAAACAAAAAACCAATCATTCCACGAACATACACTGGCTAGGGGCAAGATGTTAGCTGCCCCAGGCCTGCCGGCAAAAGTGTGTTTTAAGCAATTTACGAAATGGAACTGGAAAAGGTGCAAAAAAGGGCAACAAGAATGATCAAGGAAATGGAGCGCCTCCCTTATGAAACCAGATTGCAATGCCTTGGTCTGTTCAGCCTTGAAAGACGACGTTTAAGGGGTGACTTGATCGAAGTGTATAAAATCATGCATGGGATAGAAAATGTGGATAGAGAAAAATTCTTTTCTCTATCACACAATACCAGGACAAGGGGGCACTCCCTAAAGCTCATAGCTAAGAAAGTGAGGACAAATAAAGGGAAATATTTCTTCACCCAGAGGGTCGTTGATTTATGGAATTCACTTCCTGAAGGGGTCGTGACAGCTGTCAGCCTTGACAGCTTCAAGGCAGGGCTAGATAGATTCATGGATGCAAAGTGTATCGGTGGTTATTAAAACAGATGTCCATGTGCCGCCTCTATGTTGGTTGAGGCAGGCAGGATTCCCTTGGGTACCATTTGTTTGGGGGTCAAGGGAAAGGGAGGGTTTTGCCTTCTCTTTCTGCTCAAGATCCCCATGTACATTTGGTGGGCCACTGTGTGACACAGAATGCTGGACTCGATGGGCTTTGGCCTGATTCAGCATGGCTCTTCTTATGTTCTTATGTTCTAACTTGCTTAACCAACTTACCGTAGGACAACTCACCACAGGACAATTCAACGCAGGAGAACTCAATGCAAGATTACTGTTACCTGCTACTGTTTGTTCACATTATTTTAATTTTTGTTATTCACCTTTCATTTTGTCCCTCCTCTAGCATTCTTTTAATTATTCTATTCCACCATTTCTTTGATATTATTCTAAATGTTACATAACATCATTCTGCAATGGAAATCTCTGAATGCTAAAGTATCATGCTTGTCAATAATTAGAGAGAAATTGCTACAGACAATTCTTTAACTAAAACTATCCTTGCAACATTTTCTATGAACATATCCAGAAATGGACTTCTAATTGAAGCTTTTAAAGGGGACAAATATAGGAGGAAACTGTTTCTTGTCTACTTAAACAAAAGTAGGTTTTTTGTTTGTTTCAATCATTAGAACTTTGCGATAACTTTTAAAAGCATGGTTTGTCAAGCAAGCCATAATACCTTCGTTTAGCCACATAGCAAACTGTATTGTACTATTCAAACCAATCACATTTTGATTTGCTTGTAAATCAGGCATGTATCTCAGTATTTTCCAGTTCCAATTACTGTTTTTAACGGCATCTTTTATCAATAACTTAATAGTCTTTTTTTCTTTCATATAGTTCCTTATTTATTTTTAACATTTCTAACCTGCATTTGAGGGCAAAATCTCTTTCAAGAAAAACTAATGTCTAAATCTAACAATATCAGGGCTCTTGTCTCAGATGTTAACTTTCAACTATAATATGGGCAATAGGACTGGGCAATGCATTTGAAACAGATGCTTCTCCTGCATGCTAGTCTGAATCAAGCTTTCTCTTCCAAGTGTTAAAGGAGACCTCTTTATATTTCATAGATATTCTGCATGCACAGACATTTCTGTTGGGACCATCAGCAAAACAAAATGCTTCTGTAGATGTACCTGGGAAGCTTTGCATTTAATGTTTCAACAAGAGGCCCTTTGTATACATGTAATCTTTTTCAAAAGATTTTTGATTTTTTTTCAAATGTTTTGCACTACCAAATCTGAATGTATTTCCAGAGATGATCCTAAACAGCACTATTATTTCATGCAGGTATACCATGAAGGTATGTCAGTCTAAACTCATATTATCTTCCACTTGCAAATTGTTTGCTGAGCATTAAGGAAAATATGTTCAGCAAAAAAGAAGCTATGTTGTATTTTCAAAGTTCAGTAAAAAGACATCTTTACTTTTTCATGGGTAAACCTCATTCTCTACAATTATTTGAGTCTGCCTATTGAGATCTTTTTGCTTCACGAAACATTTTGTAAGAGTGGGAAAAGTTAAAACTCACCATCAATGCTATCACAAATAGAATAGCTGCTCTTTTATTGTAGCTACCATTCATGAAAATGCTATTTATCCTCAAAGCTACACAATATCACCAAAAAAAATGGCAATTGTAAGGCCCAAATTTATTTTAAATCTACCATAAAAAATGGAATGAAAGGAAATTGAAATGTCAGGGCAACTAGACCTTAGAGATAAAACGAAATGAATTAATGCTGATAGTAGAAGATAAGCAGGGAAAAAGAACAATTTCAATAAACTGTGGGGGATGGGGTTCACACAATGCAGCAAAGTCTGTCTTTTGTGTATCTCTTAAATGTGGAGTAAATTATAGTCTGATCTTGTCCAGGCTTGGAAGTGAAGCAGAATTAGGACTGGTCAATTCTTAAATGGGACACCAGCAGGGAATAGCAGATAGGCTAGATAGTGGAAGTTGAAAAGGCATTTTGAAAGAAAGCAGTGACAATCCACTTGCATTTTTCTGCTCAGAAAACTATATATAGGTATGTGGAGCTGAACTCAATATGTAAGAGACTTGACCTTAAGAAACTAAATAGAAAATGAAAAATGCATTGTTCTCTAATTCTACATTGGCTTTTCCCAATGTCATAGCAATATATGTATTTCCAACCAAAATGAGTATATCTAATAGATTTATGTCACCACAGTCAATGACAGAAGCATATATCAAAGTAATATTTATTCTTTCCCATAGAATAATTGGGACTCGCAAAGAATAAGAAAACAGTCTCTTTAGTTAAAAATAAGACCCTATAAAATAATTCAGTGGAGTATTGGACCAACTTACACAAAACTTGATTTGAACTGGTCTTGGCATTTACAAATTTAGAGAAAGCTTGGGAGAAATTGGTTTTACTTAAGAATACTAGTCATACTGATTTAATTTTCACAAGGGATTTTTACTGCTGCTCAGTGAGTTCTAGGACAGAAGGTAGTCCTCTTCTGTCCATTTCTTAGGACTTGGAACACTTCCTGGATGTTTTTAAACCTTCATATTGAAAAAAAAGTATGATTGTTGAAATTATATTTTAATCCCATTAATTACAGATTTCAGCAATTAGGCATTCTGTTTCTGACTGGCTATCAAAATGCCTCAAGAGGCTTACAAAAAATGGTATGACCTCTAGCTTAGAAGTCGGTCCAATGAACATATACAAATGTATAAAGGTAGTCTTCAACTTATTATAATTGAGCTCGGAATTATGGTCATAATTGTTGATCATTAAGTGGGTTATCACATGACTGCACCCAATTTTGTGGTGGAGATCATTAAGTGAACCCATTGTATGCAATGGGCGGTTTTTCCCAGAAACTGGAAATAAAGACTAGTTTCCGGCAAAAAAAATTGTAAATCCTGGTCATGTGACAGAAGACAAAGCAAACAGTCTAAATGTGGGCCATCTGTCAATAACCAAAATGCGATCAAATGAACTCAGGCAGAGCAGTCACCAGAACTTTGAAATCGGGTCATATGTAGCTCTGGGGAGGTCTGTTGTAACTTCAAATGGTTGCTAAGTAAAAGACAACCTTTACAGAACATCTGGTTGTAAAGATAATATTTTATTTCTGGAATCTAGTTGCTGGAAATCAGAACAAAATATTATTGTTTCCTGTACAGTATTGCTTTAAGTATTAAGTATCTAATTAAGGCTATAGTAAAACGTTTTTGAGCATCTCAGTTATACTAGAAACTTGCAAGATACACTAAAACACTTTAATTACAGGCTTGGGGAAGACCAAGCTTATAAGAAATATCGCCAGCAGGAGAGGAGGCTGCTAAGTATGACTGGAGTCTAAATCTCTTCTCTGCTGGAGGGAAGAATCTATTAAAAAGTCCCCAATGGGAATTCTAGTTTTTTGGGTTTTTTTTGCCTTCTAGTTTCACAGCACAATTCTGACTCCAATATCACTGGATGTAAGGCTGCATGCCTTCCTTTTTCATGAACAATATTTGGATAAGGATCACCCTTCTGCCTCCTTTTGTGTGACTGTAAGAAGCCGAGGCAAAGAAGATATACAGCTACATATTTAGAGGTCGGCTTTGACCCTTACACCCACTGTGATCGAATGCTTTTGGTACTTTTGCTGTCCTTATTAGTCTATCTCCCAAACCAGCTACCAATTTACTTCCAATTCTGTGATGTTTATCTTATTCAGAGGTTGGGTGCACTTCTCTCTTCCTCGCCTTTCTTATTGAAAGAGTTCAGTGAAGCACAGAAACTATACTGGTCACAATAACCTTTGTTCTGAACACATACAGCAGTTGAGAAAAATAGCTCTGCTTCTCTGCAGCCTCAGTTTCTCCTCTAATATAAGAATAAGAATATTTTCTTTAAACAGTCAGAAAATATAGGTAGGTCCGCAACATACAACAGTTCATTTAGTGACTGTTCAAAGTTACAACAGCACTGAAAAAAGAGACTTACAAATGTTTTTCACTTAAGACTGTTGTGGCATCTCTGTGGTCATGTGATCAAAATTCAGACGCTTGGCAACTGACTCATTTTGAGAGACGATTACTCTCCCTCCATAGGGTAGATCTGACGGTCAGGGACTGAAACATAAATGTTATTTTGTTTTTTGTATATTACACAATATTTAGTAAGATTTGCTGGAGATGCAATTAGGTGTTGGGACATTTTTATAGGGACTGGTCTTTTCCTATTATTGTAATATTGAGGACACATCAAGACTATTAATATGATTCTGAATCACCCATTCAGATAGGTTATTCTTGGTGATATCACAGCATTTGGAATCAGTTAAAACATCACAAGTCAGGCTGGCTAAAAGAAGTGCTGGCTAAAATAAGAAATTACTGGAAGAAGAAATCTCTATTTTGCAGCAACAATTTGGTATGACATTTTAATTTGTTCTACTTCAACAACAGGGCAACAGGCCCTTTTTCCTCTTTCTTTTTTACTTTTGATTTTTTTTTATCTTTTTGTTAGAGTTTTATGTTCTTACTTTCCTTCTGTTAATTTATTTAGCATAAAAAACAATTAAAACTTGGGGGAAAAGAAGGCAGTTCAAATCTGGGAAGACTGATGGCTTCTGAGATTTACAAAAGTCTCTCAGACATTAGGGCAGATTTGTCAATCAATGAATCAAATTCTCCTTCCTCCTCTCCTCAGCTTGGTATTTTCCACAAATCACAGACATTGTAAGGTGTGAGGCACAGCTGCTGTGGTAACACCTGCTAGAATGCTGCAGAAGAAGACAGGTCAGAACTTCATGGTGGTGATGAATGTGATGTTTTTATTTAGAAGAGAGTAGTTACATTCATTTGCTTTTCTGCAAATGAAGAAAAGTCTATTCTTAATTCCCCATTGCATTTACTCATATCTCTAGTAGACAGTAGATATAGCAGTATAATAGCACAGAATATATACTGCAGTACAGCAGTAGAGAAATACATTCCTTGCGTATCTAATTACACCTGGCCAAATATAGTAATTCTGTTCTATTCTATTTTATTCTGTTCTGTTCTGTTCTGTTCTATTGTTCTGTTCTGTTCCCTGCATAAAACAGAATGCCATTCCTGAATCAAAGAGTGTTCTGAATCTGGCAGGGTGTAGTAACAGGGATTGAGAAGGTGGCCCTTTTCAAGTGGAGGTCCTTTTCTTAAGCTGAGTGCATCTTACAGCTAACTCTGTCTTCTGATACAGGCAAACCATTTATAGTTATGTAATACTGTCTAACAATATTAAGAAAATTCATATTAATAATGGTAAGCCAATAAACACAGATTCTAAAGTAACCAGCATTTTTATTTTCTTAGAAAAGGGAAATACTTTAAAAGGATTTCTTTATTTGACAGAGAAATATAAAAAAAAAATGTTAAGATTATAAAATCTGCAGATGATTTTAAAAAGTTATAGAGGCATTTTTAAAAAGATTCTTTTCTGATTCTTCATAATATTTCAGAGCTTAATTACTCTGTAGGACTTGTTACATATTTTAACAGTTATCAATAATTAAAACACCACAATACATTTGAAGATAAACTATACGCTTATTACTGAAAAGTAAGGAATGAGTGAATCTAAAGAGACTGTAAGACCATAATATATACATAATGTCTGTACATAGTGACACAATTGTGAATCAAATACAAAAGGTAAGATTGGTTTTTTATGTTCCATAAGCATCATTTTTATCCCTATATATTTTTAGACTTCTACATTTGTAGGTAAGATATTATTCCCTATAAGTTAATGCTGACCCAGGAACCTAAAATATATTCTGCACTAACATATAAGCAAAAACCAGCTGATAATTTATTGAATAAGGACCAATCAATGCATGAGAGACCAACTCTAATGTAACCCTAGAGCATGATAAGTGGTTTTCCTAACACTTTAATGTAAAACATTATACAGCTATAATACTAAACTACATTGCAGGCATTAGGACAATTATTTTCATAAGGCTTATATATGCAAATGCAAAGATAAAGACACAAATGCAATCTCTTAATGATATTTTGATTGTTCTTAGAACCCATTCAGAACCACAGTTCAAAAACAGCTCCTGGTTGCTTTGGAATGCATTCAGCTGAATAATTTTGTAACCATACTTAGAGATATCAGTAACTGTTGGAATGTGAGAATCATTGCAACTAAGGTTTCATATTGTTCATTTGGGTTGATATATATAATATTGCAAACATTTTAAACATATTTAAGACACAGAAATTTTACAACTTAATCTTTCAAGGTATCTCTTCTTTCTCATTGGACGATCCCAGAATCGACAGAGGCTTGTTTCCGAGTGGTCTTTGGAGGTGGTGGTGGTGGTGTTTTGCTTGGCAAAGGAGGCGGCAGTTGCTAGAAGAAAATTTGGATAAAAGATCTTACTAGAGAATTAACTGTATTGATTTAAATATGATTTCCTATAATGCTACTATGGTGATAGCAGGATAAAAACCTATGTCTATTTAATTCCACTCCCACCTGGGCCTTATAACAGGACTTTACTAATGACTGTAATTCAATTGAGTATTCAGTAAGGATATCAACTGAAATCTATTACATACATAAACAAAATTATTTTACATTGCGTATGTTAACTATTTTAGCACTAAACATTACTAAACTGAAATATATTTTGGAATAATGTATATAATATACCTTTTTTATAATTGGACGCCAATTCTAATTTTAGAAAGGCCATGCTATACCGTGTTTCCCCGAAAGTAAGACCTACCCTGAAAATAAGCCCTAGCTTGATTTTTGGGGGTGGACCTAATATAAAACCTACCCCAAAAATAAATCCTTGTTTTGGGGTGAGGCGCATGGCGAAAAATCAAGCTAGGTTGGGGGTGGGGGATGGAGCTTACCATTGCAGCCAGGCCTCTCACAGATTGACACTTGCCTCGCTGGCCTACTTCTGCAGCCGAAGGAGCAGCTTCATTCTGCAACAGAGAATGCAACTCCGGCCTGCATTTCGCAATCAGAGGCCTTTCCTGAAGGCCTCCGCAGCTGAGAACTGAGCAATGAATTCAATCTGTAGCTCAGTTCTCAGCTGCAGAGGCCCTCCAGAAAGGCCTCTGGCTGCAAAATGCAGGCCAGAGCTCCATTCTCAGCTGCAGAATGAAGCTGCTCCTTTAGCCGCAGAAGAAGTTGGTCAGCTGGGTGGAGCTGTCAGTGCTGCTAAGGCGAGGTGAGTGGAAAAGACATCACCCAAAAATAAGACCTGGTGCCTCTTTTGGAGGCAAAAAAATAAATAAATGAGATCGGATCTTATTTTCGGGAAACACGGTATGAAATATATATATTTCTAACTTATGAACAATTTTTCATTTGCCAGCATATATTTATGAAAGCTTAATATTTGTAATGCCAATATACTATATTGTGGGTACTGTTTTGACTTCTAGGATTTTATTTAATCAAATTAATCAGGAGTAGAAGTGCAAATTATATGAGCAGCAAATTATGCACCAATAAAGATCAAGCTATGTGGCCCACAATAAAAATCTTTGTTAGAAGGGTAATGTGCAGCTATTTCACATATGTGTATATGGTACTATTAAGCTGCTTTACCATAGCTTTACTAAGAATACAATCATTAAAATCTCCACGAAAAGAACATTAAGTCATTTTGCAATGCTCCATCCAGCAATTGTAACACAATAACAGAGTCGGAAGGGATCTTCCAGGTCTTCTAGTCCAATCCCCTGCACAAGCAGAAGATCCTATATCATTCCACACAAGAGGCTGTCCAGTTTTTTCTTAAAAGCCCCCAGTGATGGAGCACCCACAACTTCTGAAGGCAAGCTGTTCCACTGGTTAATTGTTCTCATTATTAGGAAATGTAGTTAGTTCTAAGTTATTTCTCTCCTTGATTAGTTTCCATCCATTGTTTCTTGTCTTTCCTTCTCATGCTTTGGAAAATAAATTGGCTCACCCCTCTTATATTGTAATATCATCATTCAATAAATTTTACTTTGTCAGGAATACTTTCCATTTCATTTTATATCTTAAGACTTGTTTTCCCACATTGCCCTCCCGCAATTTTTCTTCAATCTTTTATTATTCTTCAAGTAAATCCATTCCATTTCATACTGTTAGTAGACAAGTTATTACAATTTTAGCAATTCTATGACTCTTCAGTAATGAAAACAAACACATAAAATATCTATCATTTTTTTCACTATTATCATAAGGAAAGTACAAAGTACAAGCTGAAAATAGTACTACAGTGTCTGTCAATTTATCTCTCAGAAAAGTGCTTTGTCCTCTTAAACTTTGATTCTGCCTTTTCAGTTGTCAATTTAATATATATCTTTAGAAAAAAGAATTTGCATTGATGTCTTGACATCCATTCAGTGTATCAGGTACATAGTTTTAAGATAAAACTCTTAGATCAAGATATTCTTTTCTTTAGTGGTAGAATTCTTTGGGCATACAAGGCCAATAAGTACTCAGACCATTTCCCAGGAAACCAATGGTCAAGTCTGATTTCTTGCAGAGTGCTT
Organism: Bothrops alternatus; assembly: GCA_034064705.1. Classification (NCBI taxonomy): domain Eukaryota; kingdom Metazoa; phylum Chordata; class Lepidosauria; order Squamata; family Viperidae; genus Bothrops; species Bothrops alternatus. The sequence goes on from JARGCV010000009.1 coordinate 16,080,722, forward strand.
CTAGACAAATATTTCTAATATAAACACCTTGTTTCATTGTACAATAGAGCCAAATAAAGTTGCTTTCCATTTATAACCATCTTGTGTTTTTTTTCCTTACACAAAAAAAGCCAAATACTACTTAATAATAGTGCCATGAACTTCTATGTACCACTTTTAATGCAAATCACTCTCTTGCCTACAGATGAACTGTGAACATTGGGTTTCCCAATACTTAATGATATTTTTCAACACTTCTCTGTTCTAGCAAATAATGCAATCTGAAGCTCCAGGATTAATGCAAACAGCTTTTCTGCACCTCACCATCCGCTTTCAAACAAAATTGCTGGAAAAAAAGCATCAAGATTTCTTGCCATTTTGAAATAGCAAAAGTATACAGTTATTAATGTTAGCGATTCCACAAATCTCTCTTCTACCAAAGGACCTGTGCAATCATTACTATATTTAATGGTCCATTATGGTCGATTTCTTTCATAAATAGCTATTCTCATTGTTTATGTAGCTGGCTTGCTGAAGTGGAAGAACAGTCTGAAGAAAACTCTTGATGCATGGTCAAAATGTTACCAAAACCCACAGTCAGATAAAAGTCTGGTAATAAAGCCATTTACACGATGACATATGTTTCAGCTTTTCATTTGGGGGTCAGTTCTCTCTCAATATCAAGATGGAACAAGTATTCTGTTTCATCTCTCAGTAAGAATCATATCCTAGGGAACATAATTATTTTTCTATAGAGAAACTAACTTTAGCCATGAAATAGACCATTTGTTCTCTACATTATTACTTACTGCAAAACCCTTTGTTATTTAGTTACTAACTATGCACCTTTGGAGTGGCTATGTAACATAGTCAATACAATGTCAGGAAATAACGGAGGACTGATTTACCATAATAATTTATATTGTGAAGGGCATATGCATAGTAATATGCATTTTTGACTTGATGGATGAATGGGGGAATTAAGAATCAAAAAATGAGAGAAGGATACAAATTTAAAGGATAGGGTTTATGAAGAATTGAATACAGCTGCTGTTATGTTATAAATCTTCATAGGTTGAACAATTTAGGCTAAGGGATGAGGAGATAGGTCAACAGCAAGCTGATAGTGGTGGATTTCACATTGAAGGGGAAGTATTTAAATTTTAAAAGCAACCATGGAAAGAGAAGGTGGAAAGAAGGTAAAGAACCAGAATGATATAAATCTCAGTTTAATAGAAAATATTGACAGAGGAAAAGAATAAGATTCTAATAAAGCCCTGTGATAACAAAGCCTTTTCAATGAAAAGTAATGCTGCTTCCCCTCAGAGTTAAGGGAAGGTGGTGTGGCTTTGTAGAATATTTAAACAATAGAAAAATATTATATTAGTCATTATCGTCAGCCATTCAGTCATGTCTGACCCTCAGTCACCTTATGGATCAGCACTATCCATGCTGCTCTGTCTTGTACCACCTCCTTCATATCTGCCATGGTCATCCTGGTGTTATCCTTTATAATGTCCTGCCAACAGGTACTATGGTGGCCCCTTCTCCTTTTTCTGCTGATCACTCCAACATAATTGACTTTTCAAGCGAGTCACCTCATCACAATATTAATAGTACTGGAAAGTATCACCAAGAAAGTTGCACTGGACCCTCCTTCTGGAGCAGAACTAGTAATGGCTTTTGATTTCATGCATATCAATACTGTATAATTTGGATTGTCCCCATAATCAAAAAGCCAAGAAAGCAATCCTAAATTTAACTTCCACTCATGACTTGATAGATCCTGATTGAATAATCAGCTTTAGTGCTGTCTTGATCTTAAAGGTAGATTGCAATGATGAGTCCAAAAACATTACAACCCTACCTATAATGAAAAAATGAGATCTGAAGAGTAATGTTAGCATTCTAAAATATTAATGATCTATTGAGATCTGAATCACTTTAACCCTGTAAAACTCTATACACCTTTTAGAAGAGCAGTATGAGAGGGAAGTATTTTTCTCTTGGCAATTTTTTAGCATGGGTGGGAAGGATAGTTGGTCATCTACTGAAGATGCTCAATCTCTGCATTTTTTATAATAACAGCAAGTTAGATTCCCTACTTTACACAAACCCTTTAGGATTTGGTAAGATCCCCCATATTAACTTCGGATCCCTAAATTCTAGTATGAGCCTTGGGGTAACTAAGGTAATAAGGAAATTGATCACTGAGGGTCTGATTCAAAGTATTTGCTTGCCAGAACAAAGTTAATGTGTGTGTGCCCGTGTGTGTGTGTGTGTGTGTGTGTGTGTGTGTGTGTGTGTGTGTGTGTGTGTGGAGAGTGTAAGGGGAGAAGAAGAAAAGGACCAATTAAGGAGAATATTTATAGCTCAGGATTGAAATGAAGGGTCCTTGTGCTCTTTGGGCTTGGTTGTTTTCTTGCAGACATTTCATTACCCAAACTAGGTAATATCATCAGCAACAACAGCATTGATAGTTTGGGTAATGAAAGGTCTGCAAGACGCAAGAAAACAACCAAGCTCAAAGAAGAAAAGGAATTAACAGTATAAATTTCTGCATAATTTTAACAGAAATTTTAACGTATTAAAATACTTAAAAAGGATACGAAAGTATCTATGTTTGCCCTAAGCCAGATTAAGTCAGATATGTCATTACAAAGAAATCTTGAATTTTAATACTATTAAATTAATTGAGTACATAAATATTCAGTAATAGATAGGGCTGCAAGTAATGCTTTGCTGGCAGAGTAAGTAGAAAATAACACATTTTTGAGATCGATAGTCCTTGCAACCTCTTCCTATCTTCTTTTCACTTCTATAAACATGCAGAATGTTTATTTCTGTTCCTCTAGTTTCTGTCTACCTCTTTACAATGAAAGAAGAAAAATGCCCATTAGACTCTGCCAAAAAGTTTGACTGCCATTTCCAATATGCTTAAAATAGAAATCCAAATTTTCTGAAAAACTGAAAGTTTCCTTCCAATTGAGCTTACCCCTAGTGACTTACCTAATTAACACATCCATGTAGTTGTCTTGGCAACAGTACAAAAGTTGGTTGCTGCCTTCTTGCAAGTTTAATCTGAGATTCTGGTATTTCTTAATGACTTCCCTTCCAAATACCGGTAGTAAGTGAGCCTGACCCTGCTTAGCTTCCTGGGTCTATTTCAAAATTTGTTTCTATATATTTGAAAGTGTACTATGGTTGTTCAGCAAATGTTTTAGGCTGTGTAGGTACTTATAAACAGATTCTGGCTTGTAAAACTGTACTAGTGAAAGTTAATTATAGATAATATGCTTGGTAACGATTACGTTTTTATCTGTAAGTGAAAAACCTTTTACTGCTTTCTTTTCTATGTCTATTTTATATTCCTAAATTCCTATTAACAATTTGGCCTTTTTATTAATTTAAATTTCATAATTTTTAATTGCTTGTAAAGGATAATTAAAATAAATAAAAAACAAAAAACTCTAATTTAACTTCAAAACTAGATGACACCAGCAGGTTACTATCAATAGTTAGGCTGTAGATTAATCACATTTAGTAGAAACAGAAAACACAGACTTATTTAGTTTCCAAGCTTAGATAAAGTGGGCCAGGGGCTCTATGTATTTTTAAGAAGACTGTGTTAGGTTTCAACAATGGTAGGTTTTAAGACAATGATTGAAGTAATGATATGATTTACCAGAAATTAAGGCAACACCTAGGCCAATTTCCTATAGCCATGTGACTTTCAGGAAAAATAGAAGTTTTATTTAAAAAATGCACCTGGAACATGGAAGCATTTCATCTCCAATCACCTCTCTTTATATTTTTTTTCTGTATTAAAAGAAACAATTATCCTTGTTTGTCTTGAATTTTGCCTTGACAGAAATGGGTGAGATATAAAGGAATAGGAATTTTTCTTCATGAATTTTTAAATAACATCTGGGGTTTGCATTGCAATATTGTGGGCAAGAAATTAAAATCACTATTTTTTTAAAAATGTAGTTCCTTGACTTTCTCTTCCTCTGTGTCTGGCACAAAAGGATATGCAATTGTTTGTCCTTATCTACATGCATCTTACTTTGTAATTTCCTTTTCAGGCCTAATATAGGACTAATTCTCTCTTTTTCATAAACTACACAATATTTTGAATACCCACAAGCAGCTGATTGCACTATATGATAATGCAAACAGTAATTCTCATAGCACTATTGAATATTAAACATTTGAGGCAATGCTTATAAGATAGTATGTAAGAACAGAATGCAAACAGTAAATTATAACCTTTCTGTTTCATTTTGCCTTCATTTATTTGAATGCTGTTATTTCATGCTCATAATTAAAGAAACTTCCCTTTCCCAGTGTTATTATTTATTAATAACCAGGACTTTTCTCACACACACACACACACACACACACACACACACACACACACACACACACTTTTATACACGTATCACTAGAGAAAATATAAAAACAATCCTATAATAAAACATCACCACCCCCTTCCAATCAAATTAAAATAATAGAAAAAGATAAAATAAGAAACGATGGTGTGTCAGTTACCATCAAGCTTTTACTTAATGTTTACTAATATTTCTTATAAAACCCACTGACCTAGTTTAGTATCTATGGTCTATTTGATTGTGTCCAAAGACAAATTAATTTCAAATTAATGAAGATATTTGCCATATAACATTTGATATACTGTGGAGATATTTAATTCCTCCATTCTTTTCAATAGCCATAAATGCTTTCCTATTTTGGTAGAAAATGCATTTCATTACTTTTGTCAAGAACAACATTTGTCAAAACGACAATCTTTTATTGGTTTGTTGAGGTTCTAAATGCAGGTTCAAAAGCTATAGATACTATGGGCAGACAAGACGCACAAATGTTTATAGTTGTCAACTTACTGCACACGATTACAGATGTTTATTATGAAAGCAATAGAACTATAGTACAGTTATCATATGTTTCTGTCTATATTAGTTCTGGTACCATATATTGATTCTCTTAAAAAGTGCATAAAGTTTTGCTTGTAATTTTAAATTGAAAGTAAAATTTTATTTCCATTCTGAGTAAGCATCCCATGTTTTAAATTAAACTCCATTTCTTTTGAATTTGTTTTCTTGATTCTAATTTAGCATGTAGCTGATTTTGTATACAGTGATGGATACAATCCTTAGAAAGCAATATGCAAGGTTTCATGTTAAATTCAAGAGGAAGATATTATAGAATCTTTTCCCTTAAGTATTTTATAACTTTAGAGTTAAGGACACTGAACTGAATATGTCATTCTAATACAAGTATCTCCAGTTCTACTATAGGAAGAGAGTTTATGCTCATATAGATGCTACAGGACTACAGTGCCTTGAATGCTTTATCACTGGCTGGGCCTCATGGGGTTTTAGTTAAACATTTGAAGAGCTTCAGGATGTCCGCTCCAATGAAAATATGTTATCTAAAAAGTTTCAATATGTATTTTTATAATGAAAAGTATGGATACTACAAATAAAACCAAATGTATAAAGTTGGATCAAATTTAAATGTTTATCGTAAGTATTGAGGGAGGTCTCAGCACTTGATAAGTCTCTTCACTTCATTTCCCACATGTATGATGGGATTACTGTCAGGATATATCCTACTTTTAAATGTGTTAATAAGATACATCTTGTTATCACACAGAAATATTGAATATTGCCTATTAGCATGTTGATAATGTATTCATGCATATGTAAGCTTCCCATTTAATCAAGGGTCCATAAAATAAGTGATCATGTGACACCCATGCATGATATTCTCCTTATATAATTGACTATGAGTTGCAATTGCATTCTTTCATTTGCAAGGAATAATTTGAGGAAAATGCTGATTTACCAGAATTGTTAAGTTAATTTACTTTTCTACATAGAAGACAAAAAGTTTGATGAAAGATAATAGCTGTGAAAATATTCAGATGCATATACTGTAGCTGTACATGCTGTAGCTCTGGATAAATCAGATTCAAAAAAGGAATGTGACTTAAAAGTTGCAGGAATGTGATTTAAATGCTGTTGGAAAGTCAGGAAAGAGATATGGATTGTACAGACGCAAAACCAGCTGAGCCAACTGTATACCCCTCTCTGAAGTTCAAGCCTGCATTCTTTTGCAATTGCAGAATCCTGTCTGACTGGAGAAGTGATAAACTGGTTTTTCCTAGGGAAATTGAAGAATATTGGGAAATGGATTTGTCACATTTAACCACTTTCCTGTGGACTTTGTTGGGAAGATGTACTGATTGTGGAGACTGAATTTATTATATTATTATTGTTAAGACAAATTACTCTTAACTCTTGGAATGACTGGGATAGATAAGATGCCATGGTAAATTTTCTACAAGTTGATTACGATACTAATTTGTTAACAGAAGGTTTTGAAACTTTAACCTTGCTCTTTTTATTATTATTGTTCTTCCTGTTAAATATGTTGTTATTAATATAGTTATTAATATGGATAACAGGTCAATAATTTGTGAATAGACTTAGTAGCTTAAATTTTTTTCTGAGCCTGTTTCACAGGGGGTGGGAAACCAAAACTGTAGTAATATATTAATCAGTATTCAACTAGGTGGTATAATATGTGTATATGTGTTGTTTTTTCCCATTTTAATGCACTTTTTTCAATGTTTGTTTTGTGTTTTTTCTTTATTTTTTTTAAATTTGTTGGAATTTTGTGTTTTAACTTTTTTTGAATGAAATAGAAAGAGTTTTTTAAAAAGAAGATAAAGACAAGCTACAATAGTTTAGGCTGGTTAACTATGTGAGCCACTCTACTGTCAGTTATTAACAAGTCAAGTTCAACCTCTGTTGTCTTCATGGACGAACACTTGATTCTCAACCTGATTTCAGTGACAATGTGTAGGATGTTCAGTAATAGTTTTAATTCTATTGGCCTAACCCATTGTCTTTCCATTTCTCAATTCTTCTCAATCTTGTCTCAATCTTGCCAACCATATTTTTTTCTACTTCATCATCCATTCTCATCACATGTCCAAAGTATGTGAGTTGTGGCTTGCTTTTTATTGCCTCAAGGAAGCTGCCAGCCTCTATTTGATCCAGGATTGATTGGAACACCTTGCTGTCTCTAAACCTATAATTCAGTAACATCTGTTTTCTTCCTCTCAATGTATCCATCTTTCAAAGCTTTACCTTTACTGGAAAAAACAAGTATCCAAGTTTGTCATTGCTCTCTAAGAGTAATCTCTTTACTTCTGTAGCATGTTGGCCATCTTTATTCTAGAGACCAAGAAAATTCATCTACTAATTTCATTTTTTTCACCATCAGCTGTAACTTTGGTAAACATGCAGTTGGACGTTATCTTTGTCTACTTCACATTTAACATTAAGCTGGATTTTTCACTTTGGATTACTTTTAATCTTATTTACTTTTAACTGATTAAATGATGCTGTTCCCATATCTAAAATTATAGTTTGACTTCCATTTTGATTCCAGCTGTCATATCTTCCGATTTTAATAATATATTCACTATATAACTAAAACAAATTTGGGGCAATATGCATCTTTATATATATACACACACACACACACACATATACATGTATACACCTACATACATACACACATACATACACATACATACATACATGCATACATACATACATACATACATACATATATATATATATATATATATATATATTCTTATACATTTTTTTTAATAATTTAATACAAATGAATAAAAAGAAAAAAAGAAAAGAAAAAAATCAAAGGCAAAAAGTGCATGAGAAGCAAAAAGATTAAAGATAGAAAAGAAAGAAAAAAAAGTAGCTTCAAATACTCTTCAAAGCAACTATAAGTACAAATATATTTAACCTTTATGGGCTAAGAGACACTCCAAGAAATGTATGCGCTAAGGAGAATAGAACAAGAAAATCCTGCTGCTGTTGTTTCCTAGTTTGGTAACGAAACGTTCAGAAATTATATTGAAACACCACAACCAAAATATTTGACCTTTCTCTAAAGATATAGTCTATTACTTTTTTCTACAACCTATCCTATCTAATCATCAAAACCATAAGTTGTAAGTTAATTTTTTTTTTCATTTTTACACAAAAGGTCCTTAAGCGGACTCTAGTCAGCAATAAATGTAGATAATGTCTTTTCTCTAATCAAAGAAGTTGGGTTAATATCCATTTTTATCTGATTGCCTTCCTTATTATGAATCTCTGTTTCCTCACATTCAAAATTTTTGCAACAGCTTTTTTTTTTTACTGAAAGAATTCTGCAGAAGAATAATTAGATGTTCTGGCACATTTATTAGTGATTGCATGATCCACATTCGGACATGATCTTGGCTATAATATGTCAAGGATCTTATTATACTCAATAAAGCAAAGATAAATCTTCATCTTGTATTCTCTTTTTCTGTTATCTTGTGTTAGCTATTTCATATCCATTTGCCTTTTCTGAAATCTGCCTGCTTATTTGGCATTTCTTTTTCATTGTGTGGGCTATTCTTTTTTGTAACATCTTCAAAATACTTCAGCTGCTATTTATAGAAAGAGTTAATAATTTATATATTCTCTTGCATTTTTTCCTTTGATATAGATTTTTGTTATGAACTTTTTTAATCACTAGAACATACACTATTATTCAATATTTGTTGATATGAAGCTGTTGGCACTTTACCTGCCACTTCTGTAGCTTTAAACACTTCAGTGGGTATTTTATCTATGCCAGATACTTTCTATTTGATAGCTGGTCTGCTGTGTGTTGCACCTTACTTTCTAGTAGAATCGTTCTTGACTATATTGTCTCTGAATGTCAGCGCAAAAGGTAGATCAGACTAAGAAACTAATTCATATAAATTAAGTCTATTTTTATTGTAACAGACCAGTAACAGCAAGTCTGAATGTGCTTTCCTGTCCATCCCTTTACTGGACTGAAGACCTTCTTGGTAGCAGCACCTCCTTCTGTCTTTCAAGACCATTCCCTCTGCCATCGATAAACTTTTCTCTTTATCTTATAATTCAGATTTAGTCTTTCTATCCTCCTCTAATCTCACTTGTCTACATTAGATCTCTAATGTTTTTGAGCATGAGTATTATAATTGTAATTTTCTTGTGATTCTCTGGTATACTTGTAAATATCTCTTATTTTCCTTTTATTATTATATTGTTATTATTATTATTATTATTATTATTACTATTATTATTATTATTATTATTATTATTATTATTATTATTATTATTATTATTATTATTATTATTAATTGCACAGTCAGCCAGATGTTCAGACTGAGTTTGGCATTTTTGTCTATCTATCGAATCCTTACTAGGGATCTGGGATAGGAAGATCTGGATGTTTGATGGTGTTACAGATACTGTCGCAGGATGGAAGCTGTTCTGAGTAAAACTGTCTTTTGCAATTGACTGATGGTGAATTTATCAATGCTGATGGTGTTCAAGTGGTGCTCCAGTTGATTTGGAATTGCACCCAAGGAGCCTATTACTATTGGTACTACCTTTGCTTTCTTTTGCCACAGTCATTCTATTTCTATTTGTAGGTCTTTGTAATTTGTTATCTTCTCCAATTCTTTCTCTTCTCTTCTTCTGTCTCCAGGCACTGCCATATCCATTATCCAGACTACCTTCTCCTTCTTCTTCTCCTCCTCCTCCTCCCATCATCATCATCATCTATATTCTTTACTTGCTGATATTCTTAACTGAAGTATCTTACCCTCTCTATTTTGCTTGACATTAGAAAGCATGTGTCTTTCTTCTTAACCAGGGCTTTCATCTTCTAGCTTTCTATGGCTATCATCATAATTTCTTCTAAAAGTCATTTGGATTTTTCCCTCTTCAAAATACAGGGAATATTTCTCATGTCCTTGCTTGCACAATATCTCTTATTACAGCCATATCTCCTTACCTAGCATAAGGTAAGCATAGTCAATCCGTTCCTTACATTGATCTTATATTCCAACTGCATCTTTTTCAAATCATATCTTGCTGGCACAACTTAAGAGTCTTGAATTTATATGTCAGCATTATTCTGGTGTGTCCGTTTCAAAGCTCCACATGATCTCCCCCAGTACGTTCATGTAGATGTTAAACAGCACAGAATAGTGATAGCAATAGCACTTAGATTTATATACCGCTTCACAGTGCTTTACAGCCCTAGTGGTTTACAGAGTCAGCATATTGCTCCTAACAGTCTGAGACCACATTTTACCAACCTTGGAAGAATGGAAGGCTGAGTCAACCCTGAGCCGGTCAGAATATACAATAGAACCACAAAGGGGGAGGAGGATAAATAACTATGCAAGGAACAGTTTGGACACAGTCAAAACCAGCAACTTTACTTTGGCAGAAAATTATTTAACTAAAACATTGGAGGCAGAAGGCTGCAAATTAAATACTGTCTTACTGCATTCCAAACTTATGCAGCAAAACCTGTGAGAGACAGATCTAAAAAAACAATTTATTTATTTATTTATTTAAACTGGCTGGATGCTGCATAATTAGCCTTTTGACTTGAAGGCAAAATTAAACAATTTTCCTACCTTTGTTATGAAAAAAAATCAGAAGCACATATCCTGAAATCTTCTGATTATTTCCCAACATAATATAAGCCTCAGGACAAATGTGATGGCAGAAATTGGATATGAACAGATACATGGCAGAGTCTTGTGAATGAAGATATGTGACAGAGAAAGCAGAATGAGAGAAGAATTATGTCCTGATTTTTACCCAACATTCAGAAGATCTGTAGTTCAACCAGAAGGCATATTTTCATGTTTTACAGAGCAGAAGGAAAGACTGTGTATGAAGATTCAAATGCTGGACACTCACAGATGTTCTCGTATAATAACTGAGATAAGGAAGAGAAGTAGAAGCCATAATAAAGTACACACGGAAAGTGAGGGAAAGACACTTGAGAGAGAGGAACATTAAGTAAGTTAAAACTTGATTTCTTATATTCCCTATACTTTTCTGAACATACTGATTTTGTAAAGAATACTTTCACAGCCTTCATGCAGGGCCAATTGTGTTTACAGAGGCTGAGTCTTGCATATTATATGGGAGGAGTTTGAGCCTGCTGAACCTGAGGATAGGGTTCTTGTAGCTGTTAGTTTGGTCATTTCCATTTTGGATCCATGCCCCTTTTGGCTGGCCAAGGATGCCAGGAAGTGAATACATGTTTGGGTCCTCTTTGAGTAGGGGTAGCCCCACTGGCACTTAAGGTGGCTTGGTGCACCCCTCCAAGGACTATCATGTAATCAAGAAAACTTTTGCCCAGTCTCCAACCTTTCCATCTTAGGGACGTTTGTACAGAAAGTGGTTGCACAATAGATTCAAAAGGCCCTGGATGTAGCAGATTATCTATATCTACATCTATTCAGTCATGATTCGTGTCAAGATGTGGGCTGAGTCAGCATCGATTGCCCTCTTGGAAGACCTCTGGCAGGAGCGAGATGGGTGGCGCATCCATCCTTGCTCTTCTTGATCTCTCAGCAGACTTCAATACCATCAGTCATGGTATCCTTTTGAACTGGCTTCAAAAGTTGGAGTGGGCTGCACAGTGTTTCCTAGTTTTCCTCCATTCTCTGGGATTAATTGCATTTTCCCTCCAGAGATTAGGATGGTCCTGACCCTGTTGGCCTTTCATAAGGCTTGAAGACCTGACTAGGTACCTGGCCTGTGGGTCTGAATGTGTGAAGACCTCACTTTCCTGATTAGGTTGACCCAGATAGATTGGCTGCTATTTGTAGTTATTTTTTTTAATGATTGTTTGCCCCCCAGAGTCATTGGTTTCAGATGGGCAGCTATACAAATTGAATAAATAAATATAATATTAGATCACACTACTTTATTAGCATAGGTATCACAGAATCCACAATAAAAACCCCTTATTTTTTTAAGTAATGGCTCCTGACATAATCTCCAACACTTCCATGGGATCAAAAAGCCATTTGTCCCATTTCTCTTGCTGAGCTGAGTTATAGCTGAATCTGGAGGGGAAGTAGATCTTGATACTTTTTACCCCAGCACTAAAAAAAAAAAATCAACTTCCCTTCCGGGAAAGAAGAAATGGGAAAAGTTGGTCTTTTGTTGTCAACTCTCCAGTCTCTATAGATTCATGCAACTAGACGCACAGGAGCCCTATTCTCTCCTTGCTCCTGCTAGAAGAAAGAGAAGTGGATGTTTTGGGTGCCAAGTCTCTTTCCAGCAGCTAAATTAATGGAAGCACTCTGGATTTTGTATTGTGAAATAATTTTCCTCGCAATTGTTTCCAGATGGCATTTCCTTACATTGCTACAAATCATCTCACAATATTTTCAGGCACTTTGGAAGCTTCAGGAGGAAAGAAAGATGGATAATAGCAGTTCTACAAGCTCCATTTTGTTGACAAATGGGCGTAGGGAACACCCATATACCCTGTTCTCCACTGTATTAGTATACGGATATTACCCATATTTATCATGTTTTATTATCTGTCAAATATAATAATTTTACCATCAAAATATTTTGAGGCCGACAATTCAGCTTGTTTGCACGTTTTGCTCTAATGTGAAAAAAAATGTTAACTGTGCATATATCTCAGAATATAATGAATAGCTTCTAATTAAAAACAGCAATATTTTCACTCAATTATTTTGACAAAATTGCATGATCTAAAAACAAAATATATGATAAAATTGCTGGCCTTAAGACTGTTCTTTAATTTGTTTTCATGTATTACCCTATAAAAGTAATATTTCATGAAGCCAATAAATGTTATGTAGACTTACTTCTAGCAACGTTACTTACCCTTTGAGGTACAGGGGGGGAAGTGGCAGGGCTAATAGACTCATGGCTCTCCATGACATTTCCATAGTCTGCCATGCTGCCTTTCAGAGGTAATGGTGGAGGAATGTCCATCATTTCCAAATTATTCATGCCATTTAGTTCAGAATCTGAAAATAAGGATGCATGTAATTCTCAGCAGCTTATTCACATTCACAGCTAATCTATAATATTATAAAATAAAAAGAAACTTTTTTTAGTTTCATAAAGTCCTCCCAACATTTCTTTTTTTTTTTTTTTTTTTTTTAATAATTTTTTTATTAAAATTTTTTATAAAAAACTTTTAACAATTATAACATAGTAACCTATTAACTCAACTGAAAACAAACAAATTACATAATAAAAATAAACAATACAAAGAACTGCTCGGAACCCCCCTCCAGAACACCTCCCAACATTTCTTATTTGAAAAATGAAAGACTAGCAACAAGAAACATCCAATATCATAAAGAAAGAATGTTTTTATCATAATATATAATTGCTAATCAAGTTGCTACCTTTTTTTGCTCAGAACTCAAGTATGTCCTTGTTTGTGACAAGTGAATGCTTTAGACATGCTGGGAGGGTGAGCATTATAATTGGTGGGGGCCAGAAACATGTGAAGTTGAAAGGTCCCTTCATACATAAATTCAAGGTTAAATTCAACAGAAATAAGCAGTGTACTTGCTATAATATTTGTTATGGTTGCTTTACCACATCCATAATAACCAGAAATGTCAAGACTCCTGTGGAATGATCACACAGCTGGGAGACTAATCAGTTTTCCTTAAATGATATTTGATACTGCAGAGGTAGCCATTATTAATCTTTGCCCCCTCGCCAACAAAGCATTCTTAATCAAAGTTGAAGTTGCTCCTTCTTTGACAGAGCTGGTTAATATTTGTATTTCATCAGGCAGAAAAATTAGGAGCATCTATACTGCAAATGATCATTCAATAACAAAAATGTATCATCTGAGATGGGAATTTCTAATTTTCATTTGCAATATTAATTACTGAATCTTGGATGATGTATGAGAAGTGGTCTACAAATGCTAACACTACTATGAGGAAAGAGTCCACTAAACTATTTCTTACACTTTTTGCCTATTATTCCTTAGTTACTGATTATAAATGATTCAGCATTTTAATTTTTTCCCTAGGATAAACACAATTTAAAAGGACAAAATTGAATACACTCTACAATTTAAAGAATTAAATGTATAACTATATAATTTTACTAAAATGTTAGAAAATTACTGTAATGTTAAATGAGGTAAATAGCTACAAGTAGACTTTGATTTACAACCAAAATTGAGCCCTAAGCGAGACAGTTGCTAAGTGAGTTTTGCTCCATTTTACAACCTTTCTTGCCACAGTTGTTAAGTGAATTACTGCAGTTAAGTTAGTAACACAATTATTAAGTGAATCCAGTTTCTCCATTGACATTGCTTGTCAGAAGGTTGCAAAAAGTGTATCATGTGACCCTGGGATACTGCAACCGTCATAAATGAGTCAACTGCCAAGCAGCTAAATTTTGATCATATGATCCTGGGGAAGCTGCAATGATTATAAGTGTGAAAAACAGTCATAAGCCACTTTTTTTTTACTGCCGTTGTAACTTTGAATGGGCACTAAACAAACTCTTGTGATTTCAGGACTACCTGAATTGCACAGCTACAGATATCAAGAGAACATGAATAGACTGCAATACCATTTCAGATGTATTCTATTTAGGATCTCTTTTAAAATTTCCAGAAGTTTGTTAAAACCTTTAATTCCAAATAAGGCAACATTCTGTTACATACAATATGAAATGTGCAATACAGGTTCTAGTAAACAGGTTCCTAAAAATGTTAAAAATCCAACTTCAAATTATATTTTTCAGTCTGTCTTTTATTGTACCTCACAAGGTACTTAGGAGAAAGAAATGGGGATAGGAAAGAACCACATATCCTGCCATGTTCTTCTTGGAAAAGGAATCAGATATATGTAGTTAAAGGGAAAAATGTATTTCACCTGACTTCTATTTCATTTTTATTTTCTACCTCAGAAAAGTAGTAAATAAAACTTCCTGAGTTTGTGTTGGGGACCTACATCATCGAGAAGCAGCACATCAGACTTTAGTTTCATGCACATAAAATACATCCATCTCAAACCTCTTAAAGCTTACTCTTGCAGACAACTGCTTTTCTGCAGTATTAAAAGATAGGAACTGATTGTGAGAAGTAGACAGCCCATTAAAGCCTGCCAAAGAGATGAAATCTCAGTCCTCAGATGAGGAAAGCATGCCTAACTGGTTCCAAAGGTACCTAGAAGTGGATTCCATATCAATTTATCTCAGCTTGGTCTGTGTTGCCAGGGGATTCTGGAAATTGTAGTCTGCTCTGCAATACTGAATAAGGCAACAGTGACTTTTATAGTGTCAACCAACTTGGAATTAAGTTCCATATGCTGTTGGCATACAATCTCCAGTTGACCCAAGGCAATATACACTATCATTTTTCCCCAAATGGGACAATTTTAAAACTAACTTTCTAATCTTCCTGACATATATTTTATTCTTTCTTTTTCTTTCTTTCTTTCTTTCTTTCTTTCTTTCTTTCTTTCTTTCTTTCTTTCTTTCTTTCTTTCTTTCTTTCTTTCTTTCTTTCTTTCTTTCTTTCTTTCTTTCTTTTTCTTTCTTTCTTCCTTTCTTCCCTCCCTCCCTCCCTCCTTCCTTCCTTCCTTTCCATTGCAACTAAAGGAATTTTCACATGCTCAAAATAGTCCTGCAACTGGGCTTGTTTTTTGTGATCATATAGCTCAATAATGAAACTGCCATGACTTAGCTCCTTTGTTCTTGCTTATTAATAAAAGAAGAGAGCCCTTATGGCAGCGGTTCTCAACCTTTTTCAGGTTGAGACCCCGACCTGCACCGTGCATGCCCGGCGCGACCCCAACCTGCATCGCGCATGCGCGGCGCACGGCGCCCGCATCGCACATGCGCGACACGCGTGTGACGACCCGCATTGCGCATGCACGGCACGCGTGTGACGGTCCGCATCGAGCATGCGCGGTGCGCGACGCCGCATTGCGCATGCGCTGTGCTTCCCCGTGCATGCGCACTGCTGCCCCCTGCGCCGGCCGAGGAGAAAAAAATGGCAGACGGCGGTGTTTGGCGAACCCCGTGAAATGGTCGTTTGACCCCAAACGGGGTCGTGACCCACAGGTTGAGAACCGCTGCCTTATGGGTACAAGAGAAATCCTAAAATCTTCACATCAGAAAAGGAGCAAAAACACAATCTAGGTGAAGTACAATATTCAGATGCCTTTAGATAAAAAAGTATACCAATATTAAGATATATTCTTTATATCTCATTCAACAGTTTAGAATTATGTTTGTTGGTGCTTCTGTTTATTAAAAAGGAATGATACTGTTTAATATTTCAACAGACTATCAATCTACTTAGTAAATGTTAACTTCTTTAAGAAATTGTATATACTAATTATTAAATTTCTAAGAACTTGTTTTACTGCTTTACAGCGGTCAAATTATCTTCCGTAATTTCTGGCAAGAGATAGGAAACTTGTATTTCTGTACAAGTAAGTTTTAATGGTTAAATCCTGGTAACGGCTAGTACTAGGAAAAAATGGATAAAATCTATTTTACCTATGTATTTCTACTGTAACT
Organism: Bothrops alternatus; assembly: GCA_034064705.1. Taxonomy (NCBI): domain Eukaryota; kingdom Metazoa; phylum Chordata; class Lepidosauria; order Squamata; family Viperidae; genus Bothrops; species Bothrops alternatus. The sequence goes on from JARGCV010000009.1 coordinate 16,097,188, forward strand.
TTTGCTACAATCTCCTTTTTTTTTCCCCAGATCCATACATTCCTCTCTCTTCCTTCCCACCCCATCTTCTCTACTGAGTTGCCTTCCAGGGAACAGATTGCTCTTGTCAGAAGTAATCACCTATTGAAGATTTCCCGTCTTAATTCACTCTGTTTATTTTTGTTATTCTCACTTTTTTTCTTCGTTAAAAATCAAAACTGATCACTTGGAAAGGGACTTTTCCCCCTTCCTTCTATTTCTCTATTTAAACTCCTCCCATTTGCATAAAATAAGGTTACCTAAAATCAGGCTCTTAGGCTACAATTTATTTGCCCTTTTTTTAGGTACAGTTGGATAGATCAGGAACTTGCAATAGGCTCATTTTCTCACATATTCCTACTTCCTCCCTAATAAGTATATTTATTGATTTACATTAAGCAAAATATATTTGGGCAGCTAGCCAAAAGCAACCAATCAAAAATATAGACAAGGTACCCTTAAAAATTCTCTAAAGCATACAAACCAAACATACATACAGGGCTCCACTAACATCCCCACCAGAGTCCCTGGAAGAATAGTCAAATGTTCAGGGCCATCTGAATCTTAGGGCGAAGCTGTTTTATAGGACAAGTGCCTTGACAAACTTTTGCCAAGCGACATTGCTTCACAAAAGGGAACCGGAGCATACCCATCCTGACAGATATAGTTGAATGAGAAAAAGCTACTGGAGATGGGAATAACCATGCCATGTACAGTTTTAAAGTTCACCACTAGCACTTTGAATTGCCCACAAAAGCTCTCTTAGCTGTAGTGTTATGTGGGTGTGGAGGGCATGATGGCTCAGCAGTTAGACACTAACTTGTCAGCTGGAAAGCTGATAGCCCAACTTTGAGACCCAATTGGTCCTCAACAGGGTGAGTTCCCATTAGTTGCCACAGATCTTGCCCATCTAACTGTTTGAAAGCATGCAAATGTGAGTAGATAAATAGGTATCACTTCAGTAGGAAGGTAACAGTGTTCCATGCATCTTGGCATACAATCATGCTGTCCACATGACCATTGAAATGCTTGGCTCCCTCAGCTAAGAAACGGAGATGAACACCGCTCCCTAAAGGGGAAACCTTTACCTTTATTTTTACGTGGGTATATATGGTGCACCCCAACTTCATGCCCTGCTGAATTTTTGAAGGTGGTGAAGGTGAAGTTCCAAATGCTTTTCAAGGGTAGCCCTATGCAGAGTGTATTGTAACAAAACAACTGTGAACATGAATGATTGTGAGTGATAACACCCCAACCAGGAATGGATAAATCTGGCACACAAGAGGGATTTATGCAAAATCCCCCCTGGCTACAGCTGCCATTGGTTTCCCAGCCATGAGCCTGGGAAAACTCCCAAATTGCATACCAACTCTAAATGGGGAAATATTATCCAGCCACAATTAACAGTAAAGGGTCTGCAGACCTAGGGTACTAAAACTCACACCCCTCAGTCTTGTTAGGATTCAATTGAAGCTTCTTTCCCATCCAGAACTGCACAACCTCCAGGCACTGGGAAAGAACTTTGGCATCATGGCCTGGGCAGAGATATACAATACTGATGATACTTAATCCTATGCAAACAGATGACCACTCCCAGAGGCTAGAACAGTTATATTAGCCCCTGCCTTAAGTTCACTAAAGGGCATCTACAAAAGTTCAGTGCTGTAACCTGGTCTGAAGCTGACTGGAATAAATCTAGATGATATGTTTCATCCAGAGCCGTCCACTATGGAGATCAGATTGAAATTATTCAGTACTTTTGAATCCACTTTGAGGAGGAAATGGACCAACACCTCCTTTAAGGAAAGCAGAACATGTCCTTTTGTAAAGAGAGATTTGCTACTGCTTGGATTCTGCTACATATCAGCTTCCAGCAGGCCTTAACTAACCAACCAGGAGAAACCTGGATCTAAAATGCAAGTGATAAAACATCATGTCAATTATATTCCAGTTCACATGCTCAAGATTAACTGGCTCAAACTCTCTACAGAATAGGATTTTTACCATCAGAGTCCAACTCCAAATGATTCTAAGCAACTAAACTTGACAGTGTGTAGAATGATTCTCATAAGGATCCTGCAAGGATTCAAGTGCTCCTTTCCTATCCAAAACCTGGTCACAGCTGGTTATCCATGGATGGAATAAGCACAGAGAAATAATTAGGTTTCATTGCCCTTATAGTCACAAGCTAACCATTGATAAAGGCTCTATGTTCAGTTGGAATTTTTATTTGTCTTCCTCCAGAAGTGTCTTTTATGCACCTTAATCTGTCTGAAGACAAAAAAGCAAATAAAAATAGCATTTATGCTGACTCAAAGACATCGGATGTAATGCTGAAATGTAAATCACATTAATAACAAAACCCATATCAGATATACACCTAAATATGTTATTATGTATGCATGAATCAATTATTTCTTTCCCATCCAAAGTCAATATGAGTGTGCACTTGATGGACATATTCTATACATTTGTTTATTAAAACAATACATCTAGACATAAATTTTTTTAGACTTACTGGGCTGTAAGCTGAAAGAAAGCTTGGTTCTTGGAGTGATTGGTGGAGGAATACTTTGAGGAGGTGGCAACGGGGAAACAGATAACCGTTTTTCACTTCCCATAACATTAATAACTTGGCTCTTTGGTCTTTGTGGTCTCAATGGGCTGATCTGATTGGGGAAAAAAGAGAATGTTAGACCAATTTGATGTATATTTTACACTAACTATATTTTACACTGCAACATACTGCTGAACTATAGTTCTTAGCATCACTTACTACTGGTCATGATGGCTGATATAATTGTAATTCAGCAATATCTAGTAGGCTAATTTACCTACTACATTTGCCATGAAATACAATAAAAACTAATTTGATCTTACAGGATAACTGTTGGATATAAGAGAGAAAACATGAATTTATGAACTGTCGACTTTGTGATAAGTGTGTTCCAATGTATACATCATAGTGTCATAATGATAGGAAAAAGTTTTTGTCTGAAGGCAGAATTACTCCATTGAATTAATAAAATAGCATTAATAAAAGGACCTTGGTATGACCTTTACCAAAAATACTATGATAGTTTTTTGGATAATAAAATGTTCTATACAACTAACAGATTAAAAGATAAATAAATATGAAAATATTTCTATAATGATTCTAATCTTTATGCTACAATCATCAACATCTTAACGTTGAGTTTTCTCATTCAGACTATTAAACCACATAATGTTGACTAGTATTTTTAGTTACTGATGGGACATAATACAGATTGTACTGAATTATCAATATTAAGTAAACTATAGAGCTTTTAATAAGAGTTAGATAGTGACTCATATACAATGGAAATGCACTTATAATTTGTAATGTTTCTTAAAATGAAATAGTGATACAGATCTTTTTTTCTGTTACTGAAAGTCAACATACATCGAACTGGGAGGATTCAGAAAGCAGTGTTATCACTTCCAGGAAGTTATTTATCCCCCTTGCCTCCAAACCCCATTTCAGAACATTGTATTGTACATCCACTGTCCCTAAACCTCTATGCTTATGCAGGCTTTTGTGATTATTTTTCAATAAAATACAGAAAGCTACTAGGTATATAGATGTGTTTTTATACCATAAGTTATATACTTAAAACTCCAATCTTTTTTCAGCAAGAAAGATGCAATCCATCACAGTGGTAGTTAAATACATTTATTTACTTGCACCCTTCTCAAAAACTTTAGCAGTATCTGGATTAAAAATCAAAAGTTTCCTCAGTATATTGTAAAATTGCAGCCCTATCCAGTTAATACAGAATTGTCATGATCTAGTATTCAAATGACTCTGAATCTGAAGAAGCTGTTTCAGCTGAACTAGGGGAATGTCAACCTCAGGAGATATCAAGCTAGGAATCACTTGAGGCTGCTCAAACACAGGCATCATCAAAACAGTTGAAGCAGTCAGATGATGACTTAAATATGCACAATACATGAAGAATGCATTGTATAAAAGGGCTACTATAAACAGGGAACTGTTTCTCTTGACTTTGAAATACATGGGTTTGACACTGCTATCTTTTATTTAATGAAAGTCACGCTACGGAACATCATTGTTTTCAACAAAACTAATCAAAAGAGACAGATTTTTATGAAGTTTTTCAAGGTCTGGAATACCAGAATTATTTTCAATTTCCCAGTTAAATTATAATATGTATTTTGTGGTGGATGTTTATGTTTGGGTTTTTTGAAATGCGCATTCATGGCCAATTTGTTGGTATCTCCTTTTTTAAATATCCGATCATTAGTTTCATTCATAGCTCATATTAAACCATAGTTATTACAATTTACTACATGTGCACAATTATTGGATTCATATGTTAAACTCTGAACAAGTAAGCTACATATTGTGCAATATGGGAACTCAACCTATATTTGATAAGAGATATTAACCTTGTCAAATAGTTTTAGCTTCTGTGAACAGTACCTGTAACTGGGACTTCTAAAGAGTTATTATGTTCATTTTAAATTGTATTAGCCTTAAGAGATTGCAAGAGTGCTGAATCTGTTGTAACTCTACAATGCAACAGCAAAAATAGAAAGATGCTATCGTGTTAGCCCTGTAAAACATGACTAGATTACCCATTTGTTTCTGAGCACAGTCCAAAGCCTTGAGAGTTACATTTAAAGTCTTAAAAAATTAGGTTCAAGATACTTTACAGAATGCTTATATCCCTATCATTCTGCATGTGCCCTAGGTTTTGATTGTATAGCTATCCTCTGTATCAACCTGAGGCTACCATAGTCAGTAGGAAAATGGGAAAGGGAGATTCTTGCATATCTGGAGAGATTGGACCAGCAGCCTCCTTAATAGCCTTTGGCAGTTCTTTTGTTAAAAAATTCAGGCCTTTTAAAATAAGAAATATATAGTATGTATAATTTTAATAATTATTTTTAGCTGTTATTTTGACTATGCTTTGACTGTGATTTTTTTCTTTTAACTATTAATTTTATTGAATGTAACCATTTTTAACTATTGTGAATAAGTCAGCACTATTTAATTGGATAATAATAGTAATTTATTAAACTTGTATGCTGCCGAACTCTCACTGATTCTGACAGTCTCACAGCGAAGGATGTGTGTGTGTGTGTGTGTGTGTGTGTGTGTGTGTGTGCACTTGTGCATATGTGTTGGGTGGAACACCCGGTCTATCAAATGTAAAGCAATCTGTTCTGCGTTTCACTCCAGTCTAGGAGCATCTTTTGCAGGCAGATGTCACTACTGTGAACACTGTAAATTCAGCCACAAAATTTTGAATTTACAGTGTTCACAGTGGTGACGTCTGCCTGCAAAAGATGCTCCTAGACTGGAATGAAATGCAGAACAGATTGCTTTACATTTGGTAGACCGGGTGTTCCACCCAACACATAGTTATATATCCTCCCTGGCCTCTACTGACAAGAGTGAGGAGGAACCTGTGGCCTAAAGGTTAATACAGCTGCCTAAGATGCAAGCTGCCCAGATTCGAATTCCAGAAGGGTAAGACTAGCTGACAGGGTGCATCAAAAAACACTCAAGATAAATCTCCTCCCCTGGTCTCTTCCCTCCCTGATACAGCTGACAAAGTGAGAAAGAGCCTGCGGCTTAGGGTCAACATAGCTGCCTAACGTGCAAGCAACCCAGGTTCGAATCTCAGAAGGGTATGTCTGGCTGATGACAGCTAATCCCGGTCCCCCTTAATTCTTTGTTAGCAATCCAAAAATTTAGGAGAAATATATATATATATATATATATATATATATATATATATATATATATATATATATATATATATATGTAGGTCTTTGGTTCTTCGGGTTTTCTCCCGCGTAGAATTTGAAGTGTCTTGGCAACGTTTCGATGAAATCTCATTCATCATCTTCAGGCTGGTGCTTTTGGCTTCTGCTTCTAGGAGCCATGTGTGGTCTAAGCTGTTTTTTCCTTTTAACTGCCAGTGGGGGTTTGAACTGATTGGCTGGGAGCTTGGCTATGTTCTGATTGGTTAGGGGCTTGGCTGTGCTCTGATTGGCTGGGGGGTTGGCTGTGTTCTGATTGGCTGGGGGAGTGTTCTGTTTGGGTGGGGGCTTTGTTGTGCTGGAGAGGTTCAAAGTGGCCACTGTTGCAGCTCTGGTCTGGCTCCTGGTCTGTGGATTTCTGATATAGCTATTTCGAGTTTCTTAACTCTCTTCAGTCAGAACTCACCCTTCCGGGATTCGAACCTGGGCAGTCTGCATGCTAAGCAGATGCTTTAACCTATTGAGCCACAAGTTCTCTCCCGCTTTGTCAGTAGTCAGGGAGTAAGGATATGTGTCAAGTGTTTATTTTTTAGATTGCACCCTGTAAACCCAAATATGGGAGGAAGGAATCATTCTTTCCTTTTGCTTGTTTCAGCTCAACCCAGAGCCATCCTGCAAGCACAAATATATATATGTTGTTTAAAATTGTTGACAAAGAAATAAGGGATTTCTGATATAGCTATTTCGAGTTTCTTAACTCTCTTCAGTCAGAACTCACCCTTCCGGGATTCGAACCTGGGCAGTCTGCATGCTAAGCAGATGCTTTAACCTATTGAGCCACAAGTTCTCTCCCGCTTTGTCAGTAGTCAGGGAGTAAGGATATGTGTCAAGTGTTTATTTTTTAGATTGCACCCTGTAAACCCAAATATGGGAGGAAGGAATCATTCTTTCCTTTTGCTTGTTTCAGCTCAACCCAGAGCCATCCTGCAAGCACAAATATATATATGTTGTTTAAAATTGTTGACAAAGAAATAAGGGATTTCTGATATAGCTATTTCGAGTTTCTTAACTCTCTTCAGTCAGAACTCACCCTTCCGGGATTCGAACTTGTGGCTCAATAGGTTAAAGCATCTGCTTAGCATGCAGACTGCCCAGGTTCGAATCCCGGAAGGGTGAGTTCTGACTGAAGAGAGTTAAGAAACTCGAAATAGCTATATCAGAAATCCCTTATTTCTTTGTCAACAATTTTAAACAACATATATATATTTGTGCTTGCAGGATGGCTCTGGGTTGAGCTGAAACAAGCAAAAGGAAAGAATGATTCCTTCCTCCCATATTTGGGTTTACAGGGTGCAATCTAAAAAATAAACACTTGACACACACACACACACACACACATATATATATATATATATATATATATATATATATATATATATATATATATATATATATATATATATATATATATATATATATATATATATATATATATATATACATACATACATACACACATATACATATATATAAATAGAATGTGTGCTTATGCATATAAATATTCAGAAGGAATGAGATTTTCAGGGACAACCTAATGAAACTATTCTGGAATTGTGCTAAACCAGAAATAAGTACAGTTTTCTCTATAAAGTCACTATATAACAATATTTCTAAATTTAACAAAGAAGTCCAGGCAATAGGTGAATCAGTTACAATCCAGTTTCTGCAACATTGTGGGAAATAACTCTCTATTGAAAAATACATCATCACTTTGATATAAGTGTGAATGCAAAAACTACATAAGGGTAATGAATAATTTCCACATATCTGTAGCTTGATAAGAAAGGTGAGGGTAAACTGAATGATGCCTACAATTTGTCATGTTTATGAGGTTATACAAATATAACTATCAATGTCCACAATATTTCATAAAACTTATATTATTCATACACTCACAATAATTCCTTTGCATTGATTTTAAAATAAGGCAATGAAGAGGGACAAATGAAATTATAGACAAGAAGCTACCGGTATTAGCAAAAAAAAATACCATGAAGAATGAAGAATGAAAACCAGACACTGATAGTTATACACACACCTTCACACACTTGGATTATACACTATTTTATCTCCACAGCAATTTTTGATTGAAAAATTATGAGATGTCAATAATGAGCTATTGAACTGAATGGCTAAATGGGAAATTCATTTCTTATGTCTCTAGTTCAGAACTGAGTAGTTCAGAACTATCATACTACCTACCAGATATGTAAACCCACACCAGCTGTAAATGTATTACAGCTATTTTCAAATTTAAGCATATAAAGTAACAAACATTTGTTTTATTTATTGGTTTTATGGTTGTTGTATGCTGCCCACAATTGCTTATGATGGATGGCCATATAAATCTTTTACATAAATAAAGCCTTTCATACTAATTAGCATGAACAGAGAACACTGTTCTAGACTAGCTAAGACCTAACAAATTGCTGTTATATAATGACAATCTGAATTTAAGAACTGTTGTCAAGAAAAACTCATATCCATGTCCATGCAGTCATTTGAAGTTGAGCTCTATTCAAGGGACTCCACTAAAACTCTAATAAAAACTAAGGACTATAATCGATACTAGGTGAACAGGTTTCTGATAGCACAGCAAGACTTCTTTCACTTTCATCTTTCCCTCTAGTGCTGTGTGCATAAACTACAAACTGGCTTTGGAAGATTTCTTGTCTCTTCAAACCAGATTTAAGAAAGAGGAAGGAGGAATCCTTTCCCTAGCCAAATGACATCCATCAGTAGAATGGTCTCAAAGCACCAGAGTAATGATGCTTTTCCTTACATAGAATAGCTGTCTCTCCACAGGGAGGAAAAATTATACCCTAATAGCTTTGTAATGTATTTTAGCCAAAGACTGAAAGCTCTAAGAAGGAAAGAGTCTGTACTTCTACATTCTCAAAGTATCCTACACTTTATTAATGGCATTATTTTGATTTATATGTTTATGTTATTAAGAATAATATAATACAACATTTTACTTATTTTTTTAACTACAGTTTAGACTCCCTATTTCTGCAGCACACTACTGGTCTTTATGTAGTATACAAAGGATGCCTTAGAATGGATGCTAGTAATGTATCCATTATAGTTTTCCGAAAAACTAGAATTGCTATGAAAAAACATGAAATTTTCCTAGTACAGAACATATGACAATCTCCCTAAAGAATATATGTTTATAATTATATTAATCTAGAGGCAACTTTGTATTTAAAACATGGAGAGTATATGGTGTATTACACCAACTTCAATTTGCCTACTTATATGTATTGTATGCATGAGATAGCATATCTTTTATTATGTCTGTCGGTCTATCTATCTCTATCCAACTAAAAAAAATAAACAGTACAATATTTAAATTTAAAGGAAACTATTTGGAAACAATAAGGCATTTTGTACAAATAACCCTAAATACAATGGTTAAGGGGGGCTTCTTGATATTTATGATTTTTTTTCTACTCTATGCAGAGCACAGATAACACTAATAAAATAGTTGGGGAAACATAGCAACGGGGCCCTCTACCTCGCTGTCATCCACTCCAGATTTGACAAGACCTCAGCAACTGACCTGAGAGCATAAATTATTATTATTATTTATTAAATTTCTATGCCGCCCTATTCCGAGAACTAATTCCGAGAATTAGAAAGATACAGTAAAGACTCCAAGGTCTCTTCCAACTCTTGTTATTCTGTTATACCGTCCTTTAATATTCACTACTCACTAATCCCAAATCTCATGATAAATTGTAAGCCCAGATTAATGAAAAATATATCTACTGTGCTACAAAGAAGCATGGCAGCTATCCAGATCGGTGTTTTTAAAGATTCTGTGCTGCTTTCTCTGAATAGTAGACAAACTGTACAATTAATAAAATGATTGTTTACAATAGTTAGATATAACAGTAATTACTTTTTTTTATTATCTTATACCCCTATATGCTGTGGTGGGATTCAGCCAGTTTGCACGAGTTTGTCAGAACCAGTGGTGGCTTCCACACAGAGAACAGGATGTTCACATATTTGAGTCCCACCACTGCCTATATGGATAGATATAACTGCAGATTCTTTTGACTGTGCTCTTTTAAAGACTGAATATAATTTACAATCAATATAAAGTTTGGTAAATCTGGAAAAACTTATTGAATATTGATTAATCTACAGTCCCTCAACTCTCTTTAATATGGCACCAGTATAGGATTAAAAATACATACGGGGATAAAGTTGCATAGTTTTTCCAAATGTCAGCACATGGAGTGCGCTATCTGATCACTTGGCTAAATAATCTAGAGAAGAGGCTTCTTCAAGTGAGTATACTAATTATTCACATTCTGCTTCCACTCTATGTTATATTCACAAGGATTCATAAGTTTTGAGATATTTAAATCAGTCCTACATGATATAAATTCCTTAGAGATGCCAGATCCTAAGAGTATAACCCCCCCAGCATTTTGACAGTTTATTGGATTCTGCTATGCAGAAGTTATTTTTTTAAAATAAAGTATGAGTAAATTATAATTACAGTTTCTGAAAGTATCACTGCTTCAGACTGCTGCAGAGAAATATCAGTTGATTTCAATTCTTTCTCAAATATTTCTTGGTGCTTGCTGTTTCTCTTTTCTTTCTTCTTTTCTTTCTTATCTTTATCTGAGTCATCTTTATCCAACTTATCTTGTGATCGAGAATGCATCTTTTTTGGCAGAAGGGGCTCAAGCACAAACCTAAATAATATTAATTTTTCTTAATGCGCAGTAAGTACAACGAAGCACATCTCTTTCAGCATATTCATTCTACTTCAATCAAACAAGGAAATGTGCAAAAACATGTTTGTTTACAGATACATACGATATGCAAACATACATTTATAGATTTTAATTCTCTAGGATTATTTTTCAAAACAGTTTATAATACAGTATTGCATTTTCTGAATCAAAGAACACAAGGTCTTAGTAAAAATGCAGCTAGGACATCAATCATCGTTATATGTGTTCACTATGGCTACTTTTTCTTAAAGAATATAATCACATGGTAATAACATCTATATGGAAGTTAGTTGCTAGTTGCTAGTATCACTGGACATACTCATATTGACTGTTTTTTAAGGAAATCAACCATACTGTAGTAATTGTGGGAACATTCTTGCTCCAGATTAAGGCACAACAGAACTTTTCTGCCAAAAATTATTTCTCTGCTATAATATTTGCACTAAAATGCAAATAGGCATGTTTGCTTCCATCCAAGAATAATCAGTTTGAACATACTTTTGCAAATGCACAAGTATCCTAACTGGTTCCATCTTTTTTATTCTCTGTGCTTTTACATGCCAAGATAAAGAACATATCAAAAGCTATTTATAGGCTAGATGCCTATTTTTGTTATATAAACAATGGCAAGTTAGTGATAAAGTTTCTGGATCAAAATCTTGGAATGCATGCAATTACTCCCACTCCCTCCATGCAATGGGATAGGGATTATGGTGTGTGCAACATCAAACAGAAATAGTAATAAAACAAAACAAACAAAATCAGTAGAGAATTTGGTGAATTCTAAATATTCTAAATATTTTAATTTTAAATATTAATATTTAATATTTTGGATAAAGAGGCTGATAAGAATCTTCAAGCTAAATATTTTTCACTGTTTGATTTTCAATATGCCCGTAAATTTTATGAAATGAAAGCTAATAGTTCCAGAATGAACTAGGAAAATACATATCATGATAGCCTCTTATTGCTTAGATTTGATTTTCAAAAAGACAAAGAAAAGGCATTTACCCATCTGAGCCAGGTCTAGAAGGAGCACTGTCAGAAGAGATTGAAGAAATTGAAGCAACAGATAGTGGCCTTGAGGAGGATGGCATTGTGAATGATCGAACCATAGACCTTGGCCGACTGCCTTGTCTGTCATCTACTGATGAGGGCTACAAAACAAAATAGAAATAAAAATAAGATATAATTTTTTCTGTTACAAAGACATAATAAAAAATGAAAATGAAAAGTATGGTGACTTCATCAGTCCATTATTAAGAGCACCATCACTAACTGGGGCTCCTAAGATCTCACTTAGAAGGCTCTGGGCCCATGGTGGCAAACCTATGGCATGCATGTCAGAGGTGGCATGCAGAGCCCTCTCTGTGGGCACACGTGACGTCGCCTCAGTCTTAGGCTTTCAGTTTGGTTTTATAAAACCTTTTCGCTTTAGGCTTCCACCGTCGTGTGCAAAAAAAAAGGTTCAATCAATTTCAACTTCTTGCGGGGAAAAAAAGATCTCGCAAAGTTGGAATTGATTGATTGAACTTGTTAGTCCCACCCAGTCTGCCATTGCCACCACAGTCACGCCCACCCGGCACCCGGCAATACATAAGTGGGTTTTGGGTTGCAGTTTGGGCTCTCGGTCTCTAAAAGGTTCGCCATCACTGCTCTAGGCCATGATAGCCTTTCTTCAAAAAGGGTACTTCGAATAACAGTCATTATAATTATACTCAAATTTAACAGACATCTGGTGTGTGCCTGTAGAATACAGAACTAACAGTGAAGAAGGAATGCAATAATGGTTAAGATACAATAATTTATCCCGGAAAAGAAAGAGGGAATGACAAAGAAGTTCAATGCCATGACTATCTCTAATATAAGTGGAGGTCAAGGAAAACTCAATCAGATGTTCAAGATTCTTTAAATATACTTTAAACCTCCTTCCGCCCCCCCAAAATTCTAGTAATCTGTGTGGTATCTGTTTCCTGACTTGGCCTACTTAACAGCAAGATAGAATTCCTATTGACTATTCCACCTCCTCATTTTCCCGTCCTATTTGATTTTACCATGGAGTAGGCTGGTGACACAGATTAAGGAGGTACATTCCCTCCTCTGCAAACCCATCCCCTCTCCCTAGCTGGATTGTTAGCAAATCACCAGCTCCATCCAAGATTATATATAGGATAATAAATATTTGATCAATAGCTGACTTTATATGAAGAACAGCACGTTTAGCCACCTTTGTTACTTTGACTTCCTTGGTTGGACTGTAACCTCAAAGAGGACAACCAGCAGCCTGCCCTAATTCCCCAGCAATAACCAAGTTGTTGACTCTTATCATATTTCCCCATGATGATTTTTACTTCAGTGTTTATTCTCAGGCTTCTTTCCGTTCCTTGAAAACACATCCCTTATCATCAGATATAATTACAAACCTTACCTCACTTGGTACCTACATTATAAAAAACAAGACAGAGTAGAAATGAGCTGAGTCTGAAAGTTGCCTCTCTGGTGGCAACCTCATTGCTCCTGCTCAGCTCTTATTTTACATGGTTTCCCCGAAAATAACACATGGTCTTATATATTTTTGCCTCCAAAAGAAGCACCAGGTCTTATTTTCGAGGGATGTCTTACCTGCTTACCTTAGAACCGCCGCAGCCAAACTTCCCATGCCCGGACATCTGCTTCACCTCGTCGGCCCTTCTGCCGCCACTCTTTGCCAATCCTGCATGTCGCTCCCCGGCCTCCATTTCAGCATGAGAGGCCTTTCCATCACTTCACTTTCAAGCCAAAAAGTGTTTAAAATAGCATATTTAAAGAGCTACTCACAAGACTTCTGATTCCATATTGTTTTTCAACTTTTTCTTTCAGTTGTTTAAAACAGGCTTCCATCCTCTCATGAAATGGCCTTAGTGCTTCTGTGACTTTATTCCCATGAATTCGGATACCTTCTGTCAGGAAAGGGATCTGAAATGGGAAATTATATTTTATTTCATTTTCTGATCTTCTTTCAAATGAAATACGAACACAATGAGAATTTCACCTCAGCTGTATACATACGAGTTGCCAGCATAAAAATACTTGTAAGAATGGTGCTAATCTATGCAAAATGTCACTGTTCATTATAAGGAAACAAAGATTATACAAATGTTATTGTTACTGTTATTCCACAAAACTCATATTTGCATCATATTTATGTCCTGTGCAGTTTTTCTATTATCCGTATTTTTATGTATATAATTTCACAAATACGTATTTATATGTTTTTAAGAAAACAAGGCATATACTTAGATAATGAATGATGAGTCGTGTTACATTATCACAGTCTGAACCGAAATATTTCAAGAAATGAAAATATTAAAAAGCACGTGCTTTTGGCTAAAGAGGACTAATTATGACCACTAAAATATTTTATATGAATTTGTATACATCTTTGTGTGTTTAAGTGTTTATAAATCAATTTGCTCACTGCTAAACATGCATATCTAAACAATGGTTTTGAAGATTTTAAAAACAGAAAAATTAATTCTATTTTATGATTGAAAGTAACTATGTGCGAGGCTGCTGTCATAAAATATCCATGTTAAGATAATTATCTCAAAATATGGAGAGAGGGCTGACCTTTAAAGTGTTTTCAGAAAAACACTTTATTCCCTCAGCTACAAACCTTCCTGTTTGTTGTTTCCTCGCTCCCTCTCTCTGCCTCCCTCTCTTTCAAACTTAATGGGGTGGTAATAAAATGAGATACATGTTTTTAGTATTTAGTATTCTTCATAGTAATCAGACTAAGAGGCTCTTTCTTAATCATTCATAATTAAATCCTAATACTGATTAAAACAATTTTTCCTACCATCCCTATATATTCACCTAAATTAGCAGATTTTATTATTAAGGAAGAGAAAAAAACAAGGAAACTGCATTTAATGTATTCAAGAAATCTTGCCAGAATGTAATCTGGAATCTGATTTGAAGTAGAATGCAATTGCCGATTCGCTTGACTTCTAACGAAAAAGACTTAAGAAGTATAATATTTACATTTACAGTATCTGGTATCATATTTTTTTTAAAAGTCACTTTTCTGCTGCTTCAGTTAGAACTACTTCCTTAAAATCAAACATTAATTATAACCTATTTCGATAGCTATGGAACTTAAATATAAAGTACCACAATTAAAATTACTCTTCTATTTGTTCCTTCTCCCATTTTATTAGGTAGCTAAGGCAGCGGTTCTCAACCTATGGGTCGCGACCCCATTTGGGGTCGAACAACCGTTTCGCGGGGGTCGCCGGACACTGCGGTCCGCCATTTTGTTTTTTTACATTTTTTTTAATTTTTTTTAATTCTTTTTTTTCGTCGCGCGCGTGCCGTGCATGCGCGGATCGGTCCGTCGCGGTCCACCATTTTGTTTTTTAAAATTTTGGGTTTTTTTTGTTTTTTTCATTGCGCACGCACTGCGCATGCGCGGATCAGGTCGTCACGCGCGCGCCGCGCATACGCGGATCACCCCGTCGCGGTCCGCCATTTTTTATTTTATTTTATTTTATTTTGTTTTTTTTTCATCGCGCGCGCGCGCTGCGCATGTGCGGATTGGGCCGTTGCAGTCCGCCATTTTTTTGTTTTTTTGTCACGCGCGCAGCGCATGCGCGGATCGGGCCATCGCGCGCGCGCTGCGCAAGCACGGATCGGCCCGTCGCGGTCCGCCATTTTGTTTTTGTTGCTTTTTTTATCTCGCGCGTGCCCGGATCGGCCCGTCGCGGTCCGCCATTTTTTTATTTTTTTTTGTTTTTTTTGTCGCGCATGCGCGGATCGGCCCGTCGCACGCGCATGCACCCGGGTCGGGGTCGCGGTGCGCATGGGCGGCGCAAGTGGGGTCTCAACCTGAAAAAGGTTGAGAACCACTGAGCTAAGGGATCAAAAGAAGACTTCTCCCTTGGTTTATCACATAAAATGTTTTATTTTTCAGTAAATGAATAACAAGGAAAAAACAAGCAGAAAAAAGTCTTCAAAATATGTTTGCTGATGGTTTTATCTATTGCAGTAAAATATGATAGAAGTAATCCTGTATATTAAAAAGATCAATGGATCACTCATAAACTACTCCATAGCTTCTTGGTTATGCCACTCCCCAAATAGCCATATATTCTAATTATGATCTTAAGGTGCTCAGAGCCAAAGAACCAACTTACTAGACTCAATAACACCTTTTTTGAGTGTTATTGGTCCAGGATAAAATATCAGACACTTATTTCCTTATTTTATAATTAATCTATGTTCTCTTACTACCATTTGGACCTATTGAATCCCTTTGCAACTTTCTAATCCTTAGTCAAAGCTTTTCTTTTTTTCATTAGGGTGGTATGTTTGGGATCCCCTTTTTTATCTACAAGCCTTAAAAAAACATAACCCTCAAATCCATTTACTCCTGGAGCAACACAATGGATTGGCTGTTTGCAAAACTGTACAAAATATGTTCTATATGGGCCTTGCTACATTCTGAGGGAAAAAAATGAGACAGTTTTAGAGAGAGACTCCTTTTCACAAAATACACTAGTGAAGTTACTATCAGTGATATGCTTCTTGATGCATAAATGCAGTTTCTTGCTATGGACCTTCACCCTGGGAAGGGGATAATCAATACATTACCATCTTTTCTACTCCTTTTGCGATAAGCCTTTTCCATTCTTGTAATTTATAGCAATTTATAGCATTTTATAGCATCAGCCAGCCTTGCTATTATGATATAAAGCTTGTCTTCATTATTGATGTATTGCCACAGCAATGGCTGGATGGCTATAAAAGCCATAAATCATTGGGCGGAATGGCCACTGGGTGTGGCAAATGACTCACTGCATACAGTGGTAAAAATGATAATCAGAATTCCACTGCTTTCAAAAAACTGGATCGAAATGGTTGGAAGGAATACTGCATGCAGTGATGGGATTCAAATATATGAACAACCGGTTTTCTGTGTGGATGCTGTTTCCGGAAGTCCATTCTGGGCCTGGGTAACAAAAAATTAGCTACCGGTTCTGCCAAAATGGTGTGAACCAGTTGAATCCCACGACTGTATAGTACTATCTTGGGAAGGAATATCCATTTCCTCATAGCTGTATCAGCAACTATTAACAGAATTTATGATATTGGAATGGTGCTTTTGCATCCTACTTGGAATTGTGTTTTTAAGTTAAAAATAATTTAATTAATTAAATTATTTTTTAATTTAAAAACATAATTCAAAATAGGATACAAAAATAGGATACAAAAGCAGCCTTCCAATATCATAAATGCATATACTTAACTATGAATAGTTTTTTTCTCTAAGAATCACTCCAAATAGTTCTGAAGAACCAAAAGCATATGTCAAATGCTACAAACTTTCAGTCACCTTTAAAAATTGAAACTAGCTCATAGAGAATATTTCTTCTATTGAACTATTTACATAATATATAATAATATTTACATGCATAATACTTTATACTGACTTCCTGCCCTTTTCTGCAATGTATTTTGAATGTTATGTTGGTTTTCTAGAGTATTAGGTATCCTACTCAATTATGTATACTCTGCAAATATCATAAGCAATCTTGCTACCTTTTCATTTTGGTGACTAATGAAAATATGAAAGAGTAGTTACTCTTGGACCAATCCACCTAGCACTTCAATGAAGAATCATTAATTAATAACAGCTCTTAATTACATTTAGACTGTCATGTCATGTCAAAAACACTGTGTATCCTTAATAGATTATCCATAATCTATTAAGGCTATTACTCAGTCAAATTGTGAGAGAAGACTGGTCTGTAACAATTAGTTATAAATCCATGGTAATGTTTAGAAATTATTGCATTCTTTTTGATGTACTTATGGATAGACCTCTTCATGATTTGCTCTAGAATCTTCCTAGGGATAAATGTCAGACTGACCACAAAGATTGCCGGATTTTCTTTCTCCACTTTTGGAAGACAGAAACATTTGCTAATCATCTGGAATTTCAGTATTCTAGGAATTTTTCAAATGTAATATATTGAGGTACAGCCAGATCAACTGTTAGTTCCTTTGGGTCCCTAGGATGCCATTCATCTGGTCTTGGAGACTTAACACTTTCAAAGAAAAGAGGTATTCTATGGTCATGTTTATATCAATCTTAAGTTTTGCCTACTACGTTGTAATTTCTTGGTGGAACACACAGTCTGTTTTTGAAGTATTCTAGGAGGATTAGCTCCCTTTTTTTTGTTACCTATTAACATTTTGCCTTGAGCAACTGGTATTCACCTTTCTCGTTTTCATTTGCTTTCATACAACTGGAAAATGCCTTTTCAGTTATTTTTAGCATCCTTTGCTAACTTCAGCTCAGCCTGTATTTTAAATTTACTGATACCAGCTAATTTGTGGCCACCTGTTTGTACTCTTCCTTTGTGGTCTGACCCTTCTTTTCTGCCTGTGTCCCTTTTTGTTTGCAGGTCTTCACTAAGATTTTTTTGTGTTGGATTCTTTTGCTGTCTTTAATTTTGTTTCCTCAGTGGAATTTTTTGCCATTTTAGTTTCTTCCTCGGTTATGAACTCCCCACTTTCTTGAGTTCCTTCCCCCTTTATTCCTTCTTGGGTCCTACTAACCATTGTTTTGAACTTATGAAAACTCACTTTTATGAAATCCACAATATATCTTTGACTATATTATTGTAAGGGCATGATAGCTAAGTGATTAAAGATACTGAGCTTGTCAGCTAGAAAAGCTAACAGCCTGGATTCAAGATGTGAGCACTGTGCAATGGGATAAGCTCCTGTTACTGGTCCTAGCTACTGCCCACCTAGCAAAAGCATGCAAATGCAAGTAGATAAATAGGTACCACTTTGGTGGAAAGGTAACAACATTCCATGCGCCTTTGGCATATAGTTATGCTGGCCACATGACCACGGAAAATGTCTTCAGACAATGTTGGCTCCCTTGGCTAAGAAATGGGGATGAGCACCACCCCCTTGAGTCAGACCTGACTGGACAGAAAAAACCTTTACCTTTATGTTATTTTAGTTTCCCTTAAAATTAAGACTCTAGCATTACATGATCATTTTCTTCCAATTTCTTGCTACTTGTAATTCCTCAGCTAAGTCATCCATATTGATTAGTATCATGTCAAGAATACCTGAACTTCTTGTGTCTTCCTCCATACTCTGAAGGAGAAAATTGTCAGTATGAAGAATTTTCTGGAAGTACTATGCCTGGCACAGCTTGTCTCCTGATAGATATCAGGAAATCATGACTAGTAGGTTTGTGTTAAGAGTTTCCTTATTATGGGATGGGATACATACATATTCAAGTGTTAAACAAATTAACTTTTGATAAAAATAATAAAATTTTAGCTTAAAAACCTTTAAAATAAGATGGCAAGCCCAAATGCAACTATAATTATGATTTTATTCACTTAAAAATGGAAAATTACATGTTAAAGACAAAAATGTAGGGAGAGTTTGTTTAATTGGATGGTGTTTGCATTCTCTAAATGTTTATATAGTTGTCCATAATTTTAAAAACACTGGATTGGAAGGATGGAAAAGAATAATGCCTAACCTTTAGGGTCTATAGTTTAATCTCATTCCTAGAGTTTCAAAGTCTATGGCGATAGAATTGTAATTCATTGCAGTATCCTTTTCCCTACATGTATCACCAACAGACAATAATCATCAATGGGATTTTTAAATATTGGAAATTATTCTGACATAACTTTGCAGATAGCATACTTCACCAGCACAGTTGCCATAGAATTGTTTTAATTCATTATACCAGTAATAATGAGTTGCCAAATCCCATAACTCTTCTATTTGTCTTTAAAGAGCATTGTTGATTATTGATTATTAATTTTCACCTATTCTGCTGTATCTTCTCCTGAAAAGGTGGAATCTCTTATATTTGCAATTATATGAAAATAATTTCTGAGTTCCAGTGGCACAAAATATCTTCTGTGTTTTTGCTTTTAGTCATTAAACACATCTATAACTCTTGTTCCTCCGTTTCCCTGTCTTCATAATGGAGGATCACCTCCACTGTCTGTGAGCCTTTTATCTTTGAACAGATAAGCTCCTGTGCTTTCTCATCAACTGAGATTTGGCCTTGCTAGACTTTTACTGCTATGAGCTTACAATTGCTGCAAATATACCTAGTTGATTTCAGACAGGAACATGTCATAAGCCCTGTAAATATTAACTCCCTATTCTTGTACTTTTATCTTTTTTCTAATCATTGATGAAAATTTTAATTTTAGCAGCAATTCAATACATAATGATTAAGGTATGAGCAGAGCTGAGTAAACTCACATAAACTTAATAAACTTACATCCTCATTTTAAATGCCTTGAATAAGAAATAATTAAACAAAAAATAGGTACAATGAAATCTCAATTTAGTGGACCTCAATATAATGGACTTTTTAGACAATGGAGCAAATTTCTGTGGCAATTTACATCATTTGCATAATGAAATTTGCATCATCTGCACATCACATAAATCACTATAATGACATATGTTTATATTTAATAGATATTTTTGAATAAAAGATATCCCTCTAATGAATTAATCAATAGAAGGTTTCATTCCCCCCCCATCAATGTTACTACTTTCTGCAACATCAACTTCATATTTCTTCTGGTTTATAACAGCAAACTTCACATCTAAGATCACTTATCCCCTTCAGTGGACTTCTTCACTTTTCTTATTCCCGTTTTAATTTGTACTAACCTGCTGTCAGCAGTATTTGTAATTAATTTTCTAACTAAGTAATTTCTAGTTAAAGCTCACTTTTTAAATACCAGCATATATAGAAGAACCATATAATTTCATAAACCCCAGAAAGTTCCTAAACCTAGTTTAGAAAAATCATTTAAAAAGTTCAATGAAGTTTAAGCACATTCAATATTCTATGAAGCCTCAGGCGGGCTGTGTTATGATGCAGAAAGCAGTGATAAAACCTGAAATATATACCTGTTTTCTTACTTTTAGCTACTTTGGAGAACACTGTCTATTAATTCTAGTTTCTTATTTTTTAAGATTTCACCTTTTTTGGCTCCCTAACTTGATGCCCACAAGATATATTGGATTAGCTGTCATAATAAACTCAGAAAACATACATAAATTCCAAACTTATTGTGAGATTTTAGAAATTAAAATGCTCTTTTATTAATTATTTCTTCCGCATTCTGTTCTTTTAATCTGGATCTAGCAAAACTTTGTCATAAAATATTTATAATTAAGATTTCTGTTATCCCGATATGATAATTTGCATCTGGAAGTCTAACTTATATCTCCAAGTCCTTTTTCATTACTAATGGAATAAATCAGCCCAGGCAATAAACATATGCACTTTCATTCCTCATTTTTGTTAAAAGTGACAATAAACTATTTGAAAAAGACATTTGGTTCCTTCTCAATCTGATTTACCTGCCATGCAATTAGATCCTTTAGTTTTTCAATTTTTTCATGGTCTTCTGGGTGTTCATATATGTATTTTTCATTAAAGAAAGCCTAGTAGGAAAAAAGCCAGCAGTTATTTAGTACAATAGCATTTATACAATAATGATAATAATTATTATTATTAACAACAACAACATAATATTTAACATTACCAATGGCTCTGAGGAAAATCTTTCTGAAAAGAAGGAAAGTAGACACCTAGTAGATGCCTATTTCACTTGTGCTTTCTCTCCACTTCCTGAAGGACCATTGCCACCAATTGATTCATGGGAGACATGGAAGGAAGGCTACTGATGGCTATATCAGAGCTTATTTTATCTCAGCTGTCCCTTCCTCCAATAAGGTCATTGTTAACAATGCCTTTTGGGGAAAAATATTTCTGTTTTATTAGTGACATGTTGAAATAAATAAATATTGGTATAACAGTAAAGGTAAGGGTTTCCTTGTCAGTCATGTCTGACTCTAAGACATGGTGCTTATCAGCCAGTATTGTCTGAAGACAATTTTCATGGTCATGGGCCAGCACGGCTATACGCCAAAGGTACATAGACGGCTGTTTCCTTCCATGGAAGTGGTACTATTAATCTACTTGCATTTGCATGTTTTCGAACTGGTAGATGGACAAGAGCTGGAGCAAGCAATGGGAGTTCACCCCATTGGACGGAGTTCAAATCTCAAACCCAGACTGTCAGTTCTCCAGCTGACAAGCTCAGTGTCTTTAACTGCTGAGCCATCATGCCCCCAGTATAATTTTTATACCAAGTATAATTTTATATTAGATATAAAAGTACCAAATAATAACAAACAAATCAAATTGTTATTTGCATCAGCAAATAAGCTTATCAATTTATGAAAGAAAAATAAGACCTGTCTCAAAGCTGAGGATTCAAAAGTATTAATTGGCATATATAAAATAATTATAAGACACTTAAAGCATTCATGACCATGAGAAATGAAGCAGGAGATGAGGAATATAGCACTCTCCCACTTGTGTTTCCCAAAAAATGATAAACAGAAGCAAGTAATATCTGTCATCATGACTAATAGATGCTGATGGCCTATTACTTCATAAATGGCTCTGCCTTTTAATAAAAAGTTAGCATTTCTAAAATGATTTTGGAAAAAACCAAACTTTTTTTGGTGGGAAAATAGATTCCAATTGAAAATACAATCCTGTAATTTTAACGTTTCAAAAGGAGGTAAATATCTGAACAGACACAGTACTGAATATAACTATCATTAAAGATTCTCATCATTATCATAGAGAATGAAGACTGGAATCATGCATTGTGAAATGTAACCTTTATTTCATTTAAAACAGTTAATGATGGAGGAATTTTTATGAGTGCGAATAAATATATAAATAAGGGTAAAGGTTCATTCTCCGAGCCTGTGGATTGGTTTCTGAATGTTTCATTACCAGGCTAGGTAACATCTTCAGCAGAATTTAGGGGATGTCAGTATTCTATTTATAAGGGTTTCAGGTGTCAGTGTGTTAAGTGAGGTCTGTGGTGAGTCTTGCTATGGGCCAGGTGTGAGTCTTGTGATGGGGAGGTTACCTCAGGTCAGGATCATTGGGAAGTAAACTGTTGCATGAGGGTCGGTGCTGTCTCTGAATAAATCATTCAGAAACCAACCCACAAACTCAGAGAACGAACCTTCACCCTCATCCAACACCCGAGCTACAGATGTTTTCCACTACTGTAAATACACAAATGACAATAATCTTTTAAAGTGCTTCATGTTATATTTATACAACTTAAAGTTCTTCATGTTGCATTTATACAACTTTGCTTCATCTTGGATTATATTTACTGCTAGAACGGTGCCAAATGCTATGATTCTAAGCCACTAAATGATGTAATATGCATGTTAGAAAGTCACAGAATTATATCTGCACAGATTACTATAGGTCATTTAAGGAAGCCTAATTAAATAAAATAATTTTTATCTGGTAACAATAATATAATTTTGTCTACTTAGCAATAATGAATCATCATTGCTGCCAAATCTGGGATCAGTTTAAGTCTTTTCAGTATTAATACAATATTGTAATCAGGAAATATAAGCCAGCTCTCGGTCTAGCAAGCTGATTCATTCCCTGCCCCCATTTCAGGTAACAAAGACCTGCACCTTTAGCCACCTAAAGTTCCTTTGCCTCCCTTCAGGAAAACATACCTGGGCCAGAAAAGATGGTTTTATTGGCTTACCCTATCAGCCATTCACAGCATTCTACTCTTGAATCTAGCAGCACATAGTCACTGTAATAATGCAGAATCTGTATCTAATTTCTTCAGTCTTGCTTAATATAATGAGGCCCTAAACCAAAAGTGTACTGGCTGTTATTTCTTCACAGAATTGTATACTATCACATAGATGCATGGATCTTGAGATTTCCACAACACAGGCAGGCAATCTAAATCACAACTACAAACTAACAATTGCAAACCTTAAGCTGAATCACAATTTGGGGTTAAATTGCTGCTTTCCTGGCCCACTATTGACTGTTAGTAGATTCATATAAACTGTCTGGGCTAAAAGCCATTGTAAAAATGTGGCTAAAGGGGTCTCCTCAAAGCCTTACCCTGGCACCAACTTATCAAGTGGTAGATTAAATATGGCTTTCAAATAAGATTTAATTCTTCAGTTTGTCTAATAATTCAGAGGAGAAAGAAACAAGATAGCACAAATTCTTCCTTGATTTTCTTTTCTGTGTACTGATCCTCATTACTTATCAAACAAGAAACGTTTCGCCTTATTTTCCAATTTCAGTGACTCTTTGTCTTGCCTGTACTGCTACAAAAACATTTTAAAAGTACTTACATTAGTAAATGATTACCCATTTTAATATGAAATACGAATGTAATGTAATGTAATGACTACCAATCAATTTATTAGTAACTTATTCAATTGTGGCAATAAGTAGCTACATTGTCATTGCCATTAAGCTCTATAATATAGAGTTTATATTTTTCATTTCTACAGCATCACTACTGAGAGAACAAAAATCAACCAAACCTTTTCGTAATTGGTGAAGCCTCCCATGACAGCAGGGTCCACAATGCCATTTAGCAGCATCGACAGAGGGTTAATAGGTAAATTTGGATCATTCAAATGTTGCTGAACCATATTGTTAATTTTATCGTTTGCTAACTGCATAGTTTCAATTGCATTTTCAAGTGGACTGATTTCAATCTGAGAAAACAAATTTTTAACAAATGATTACAAGAGCTGAAATAGTTTGAATTCAAATATTACCTGAAAACAATAAATTTGTTCCAGAAATTTATTTAATGTAGTTTTAAAACACAATATTGAATAATGATGCTCATGCTCAAAAATTTGGACAGATAAATGCAACAACTTGATAATAAGCAAAAATGCTTTTGTTTTGATTAACCATCATTTATACATAGTAAAACAGAAACTGAACAAATCAAAAGCTACATGGTAGCTCTTTGTACATTCAATGGACAAACTGCTGTCATCTTTTACTATCATGCATTATGTCACAGGGTAGACTGTTTTAGAAATTAAAAAGCTGGAAGATGGAGAGGATGGAGAGATAATAAAAAAATCTTAATCTCTAGCATGTATTTCATGTTACAAAGATTTTTCATTAAATACACAAAATAGTAGGACTGTTGCAATATTTTGAAAGATGCACCACGCAGAGGAGCACAAAGAAAGTACTTCTGTTTGAACCAGTAATGCAGCTGTTCCCATTTCCTATCAAACACGGTTGCTTCAAAGACTGTTTCTGACTATGCATGCAGTGACAGTCAGGATTATTTTAATAATTTAAAGAGAGATCTGTTTTTCTTCTCCAATCCAACAGAGACACACCCTTCTGAATAATAATGACACACATTTGAGGTATGTCAAAATGCAATTTTATATCTGATTGCTGTAATTTTCATAAACTTTGTAGAAAAACAGCAGTAGCTTAAGATATTTCTGAAAGGCACATAATCAAGTCTTTGTGGCCGGGGGGATGTTTTACCAGATTTGTCTGGTACGCCAGTTGCGCCCCTTCCTAGATCGGGACGCGCTACGCACGGTCACTCATGCCTTCATCACTTCCAGACTGGACTATTGTAATGCTCTCTACATGGGGCTCCCCTTGAGGTGCACGCGGAGGCTCCAACTGGCGCAGAATGCGGCCGCGCGGGTAGTAGTGGGGGCACCCTGGCGGGTACGAATGGCCCCCATCCTGCGCGAGCTGCACTGGTTGCCAGTGGTTTTCCAGGTGCACTTCAAGGTGTTGGCTACCACCTTTAAAGCGCTCCATGGCATAGGACCCAGTTATTTACAAGACTGCCTTCTGCCAGTAAATACCTCCCATCGACCAGTTCGCTCCCACAGAGAGGGCCTCCTCAGGGTGCCATTGGCTAAGCAGTGTTGGCTGGTGGCGCCCAGGGGGACAGCCTTTTCTGTGGGGGCACCGACGATGTGGAACGAGCTCCCCCCGGAACTCCAGACGTGTCATGATCTCCGCACCTTCAGAAGAGAATTGAAGACTCATCTCTTCAATCAAGCCGGCCTGGCCTAGACCTCCTCAGGTTTTATGTAAATTTTTATGTAAATTTTTAAACAAGGTTGTTTGGGTTTTAGAATTGCGATTTTAACAGGTTTTAGTAACAGCCATGTATTAATTTAATTCATTTTTAAATATTTATTATTATGTTTTAATTGGGCTGTAAACCGCCCCGAGTCCTACGGGAGAGGGGCGGTATAAAAGTTTAAAAAATAAATAAATAAATTTGTAACTGTCACTTATATACATACATTGATTATGTTCAACCTGTGTTAATTAACTGTCTTAATTAATTAAATTTCCAAAATATTTAAATTTTAACTTCATTATTAATGCTTCCAGCAAGCTATGTACTTTTAATTCTTCTAGCATTCTTACCAATTTTCTACACGCTACAATTTAAAGGCATATTTTTTTCCCTAAAATCAACTTTCACAGTGATACCTCAGAACTGGGAAGACAAGAGCCTTCAGAATATGTATGTTTGTCATCAATGTATTATTTGTGCAGTTTTATATATATACCTGTCATAGTCTTTCTCACATATGTCTCTTTATTTCATGACTATAGTCGCCATTCCTATGAATTTTTGAACATAGGAAGATAAAGTGGCATTGGACTGGCATTGACACAATCCTAGTTTTGTTCAGTGTTAATTAGTATAGCGGCTGATGAAGAAGTTTCTCTTCTTTCACCTTTAATAAGAGGTTTATTATATTCTCCTTGCTTGTAGCCATCAAAAAAGTATCATCAGTAGGTTTTTCAGGTTGTTGTTATTTCCCAGTTTCTATTTCTTCTAATCCAGGATTTCTCCTGCACATAACTAGATAAGGAGACAGTATATTGTCTTGGTACACTAATTTCTCAGATAACAACCATTTGATTGCTTCATCTTGCATTCTGTTGCTTCGTGTTCATTGTAGAACTTTTCAGTAGGCAGATAAGGTGGCCTGGTACACCCATCATTTTAAGGGCTATGGGCAATTTATTGTATCTACAGTATAAAGAAGCCTTAGAATAATCAATAAAAAGATGTCTTTGGAGAACTGTAACTTCCATTATCCAGAAGTGATTACCAATGTGAGCTGCCTCTTTTGAATCCAACTTGTACATCTGATAGTGCTTGTTCCACGGATTGTTGAAGCATGGAATGCAAAACCTTGACCATTTTCTCATTATCAGGTATCTGCAATTGTTTGGTAGCTTCAACAATTTTTGACACTGAAGTTTTTCTGATGCTGGAATTTAAATTGATTTTTTCCACTTCCTTAATCTTGCTGTATTTGCCACATCTGTTTACTAACTGCAAATTAATAATTATTGTGCAAAGCTTTAAACAGTTCTGTTGCTATTTCATTTCTGCAGTTTTATTGTTAGCAATGTTTTTTTAGTCCTTCATAGGTGTCATCAATTTATAGATTGTGGGAATAGTTCTTATGTTTATTTATACCATTTTTATAGTTTTGTCTAGGAAATGTTTATCTTTTTTATTCTTGATTGATCTTTGCATAAAAGATTGCCTTGAAATCTGTAATTGTTATCAATTCCTTGCTTTCTCTTTAGATATAACTCCTTGGGTTTTCTAAAACTCAGTATATGGTGAGGCCAAAATTTTCCTCTATCTCTTTTACTATCTGCCTTTCTTTAACTATTTTCAACATACCAGGAGAAGGACAATTTGGCTTATTTTGCATTTTGCAATATTTTTGTTTCCTGTTTAATGATATAATACATTTCAGTCTAGAGTTCTTCAGAGATTTTATCAAACCTAATTCATTAAATCAAATTTTTAAACATTCACTGCATTATCCCACAGAATATTGCTGAGGTTATATTTTGTCTGATTACATTATCCATTTTATTTAACTTAATTTTGTAAGAAGGAATGTCTGATCTGAACCACAATCAGCCCCAGGACTTCTGCTGACTATTTTTTTCATCTTTGTTGATACAGTACCAAAAAAAGATAGGATACTAGTTATAGGTCTCTGAAAACTTTAGTATCAAATTTTCATTTCATTTCTAGATGGATCAACAGGACTTCCACCTTGAGCATTTGTCAAGATCTGGCTATCTACTTTAAAGTGAATCAGGCAAAGTAGAACAAATCTAGATGAAAACAATGAAGAGACTAGAAACTAAGTCTTACAAAGAGACATTGAAGGAAGTTTGAGAAGAGAAGAATGAGAGGAAATATAACTTCCTTCTAAAAGCATCATATAGAAGATGGATAAGATCTACTTTCTTATTATTTCACAACTCCAGGACATGATATGATGGATTTAAGCTATATAAAGCCAGATTTCATTTAAATGTTAGAAAAATCTCCTGAAAATGAGAGCAGTATGACACTGAAACCAATTACCCAGAGTGATAGTGAGATCCCCTTCACTGCATGCACAAAGGAAGCTAATCGGCTATCATTTGGCATGCCTTTAATTTGGAATTTTGTGCAGAGCAGGGAGTTGCATCCAATTGCCTAACTAACAATTTCAAACTTTGCTGCTATAGTTCTAATGTTACGCTATCTAACCTGTTCTGATATAGTTTAGGCAACATAAGATTACACAGATATATAGATTAACATTTCAATTTTTAATATTTTCTTTTTCTGGAAATATACAATATTTCATCTATAATTTTAGAGATTCTGAATTTTTTCCACTGTAACTATCCTTGTCTACTTTTTTATTATTTTAGAACCTATTAACATAGCTATGATCATACTGCTATTTTACACATTCAGTGAATATATGAATCCTCAAATCTCAGTGCCCTTATGATCTCTCCTGTCTTCTTTTCCCATTGTAAATGTATGTGGATGTTTCACTCCAGTTATCCACTGCTTACTCCAATATTTGCCTCAGTCAAGAGAAAAAGAAGATTTTTATCAGGTATTCTAGCCCCTGATTGAGACACTTTTCAAAATAAACTATTTTTGTTTGGGAAACCTCAGAGTAAAAATAAATTACTGCACTACAATAAATCACAAATCTGTGATACCTGTATATATTCACCAGCAGCTATAATTAAAAATGGAAACAGAGATAAAAATACTAAATTCATTAAAATGACATTAATTTTTAATGGGATTTATTTGACTTTGCTGGAATAGTTTCTGTTAATTAAATGTTACTGTTTAACCTACAACTCAAAAGACAGGACTAAATTTGAAGTCATGTGATTATTCCTTATTAAGGAATACATTTCAGAAACAATCATGAATCAATGTCTATGAATACTCTAATTACAAATTTAGTGATAAGATTAAATCCTAATCAGAAGAAAGAAACCCAGTTTAAGGAATCTGCTGAGTATATTGTGATCTCAAGCTAGGTAGAAAATAGGCCTGCACATGTTGGACATAACCCTTATTCTCCCTGACTATCATGTATATTGCTGAACATCTGGAGATTGGGAAAATAGATGTGCCTGCATGAACAATAAGTCTGAATATTTGAACTCGCCATGTGTTTAACTGGAGACCTAACCAGGCCCTAACTATAAACATAGTCAACAGGACAAACTTGTGGTCTCCAATAACTAATCTATTTGTGTCAATCTGCATAATACATTTTCACTTCTGATAATACATTTCCACTTTTATTTTGTGATTGATTACAATGCAAATACAGGAGCAATTACAATCTCCAAAATCAGTATTTATTTGCATACTTTCTTCTATTATTCTTTGCAAATATATAACTAATAAAATTAATCTGGAGAGTATAATGTTCATGTCATAATATATTTTTTGTTCATTCCATCACAAATGTTAACACTAAGAAGACGCTGTCCCAAAGGTGTTTTTTCAATAGGCAACTGGACTTTCCTGTTTTTCTTTGAAGATGTTCCACTTCTCATCCAAGAAGTTTCTTCAGCTCTTCTTGAATGACAAGCGCAATGTCTTCAAAGAAAAACAAGAAAGTCTAGTTGCCTCTTCAAAAGCACCTTTGGGACAACCATGACCTGGATGACTGAAAATCTCCATGCACATAAGAAGAGGCTGGTTTTAGACTGAAATTAGCACAATTTCCATTTAGAAATAAAATACTAGCAATACAGCTGATTACTAAAGATTATTTCTGTTTCGAATAACTTGCAATGCATATAATTTATTTCATCTTATTTTCTACTTTGGGCATAATATTTGTGTCAAGAAATCAGTGTTTTGAAATTATAGAATTCTGGAATACATAATTGTGTTAATAGCTTTCTATCTTATCAGACAATCTGAACAGGTGCTGTGACTTTGGAGGAGCTGTATTACACATAGGAGATAAAAAGTTAAACGCTCTGTTTGAAATATTAAGAATAGTTGAGGTGTATTAATTTCAACTGTGTATCATTATAACTTTATTTACAAAAAACTTATACAAAAGAATTAGAAACAATTATGCATAATTATGTGCTATGTGTAAAACTGATCTGTTTCATATTGTCCCTGCCTATCTAAAGAAAGCTGATTTCATAACAGGAATTTTAATCAGATAACATATGACTAAAGTCATCAAATAAACTATAACCCATCAAATATCAGTATAAAATTTATCCATCCTTTGAGTTTCAATGTCTGCACATTCAGTTTTCTGTGCTGAATTTAACAGTTCATTTTAGAACATATTTAATTTGATTTTGAAAAAGAACAGATTTTAAAATTATATTACCATTGAATTTCTATGTTGCCAATCTCTAAACTCTGGGTAGTTTATTTAGAAAATACAATATTATGATAAAAATAAGTAGATTCTATAACAGTAATTAAAACAGAAATAGGATTACAACAGGTACAATCTACTTTTAAGCCTCTAGCACCTTAATGTCATGTGGAGAAGAAAACTAAAGCATCCTCTTCCAAAATAACTTTGTAGGATCAGCAAATTTAATTTGGAGAGGTGTTATGTAAGGCTACATGAACCTCAAATTCAAAACCATTTTGCTCTAACAGAAATCCTTTTCACAAAAATGCAAACCGATTACAATGAAAAACTTATAATTTATTTTCAAACCTGATGTACCGGTAGGTAGAAATTGTGTTTCACCCTAACATAAAACTATTTCTTTGAATCTATAGTTCATTCATGATAACGTTTCAGAATCTTTCATTTCATACTCATAGCACACAAAACTATTTTTAATCATTTCAGATGTCCAAAAACACTCCATAGCAAAGTGAAGCTCTGCTGTCCACCATTTTTAATTTCTATAAATGGATCTAAGCCAAAATGGTGCCCAGATGGAAAAATAGGAAGGACAAGCAGATGAAGTATTTCACAATGAAGCACTTCTAGCCTTAAAAAAAAAAAATCAGCAAAGTATTTTCCAAATAAGGTGTAATGTTCTAATTGTCATGATAATAGAAGGAGAGAGGAAGGATACTTAAACTTGCAAGCATTTATAATAAAAGTAGTATTGGCCTACATGACTTTGGTTTCCTAGTTTGGTTTCCATAGAAGGACTGACACAAATATAAATGCATGGAAGATTTCTGCAAATATTCAAAATGTAAGCATTAGCAAATTATAAACATTTTGATTTGTTTAAAAATATCAGCCGACTAATAAAGTGATCTTATTAACCTGAACTTACCATAAATACTGATTTGACTTCAAACCATCTTAAAATACCAGGTAGTTTATACGCTGTCACATAAATAGTTCTCTCAATCCACATATTCTGTAATTTAAGAGAAAAGTTTTAAAGTAAAATGCTTATAGACTGACAAAATTATCCTAACCCAAAATTTATACTGTCATTATATAAAAATCTAGTAGCAAATGTACTAATGCCACAGTGGCAACACAATTACACAAAATGGATAAAAGAACACTTTTGCATCCAGTTTAATTAATTTTCTTTACGTTTTGTTATGAGCTTTTGTATTCATATAGATGACACAAATGAATTAGCTCTTCCCTCATTTCAACACGTACATATATAAACAGCCTATACTGCAAACAATTATTTTATCCTCTAGCATTCTGTAGACAGTTATTTCTAGAGAATAAAATTGTACAGAACTGTTGCTTAGAAAATGAATGAGAGAAAATCCCCAACTGGTGCAAATATCAGTTTCAGAAGATGGAGGAAAAGAGTTTAATTTCTTCTCTTTCCCTATTCTGACTCCTTTAATTATCTGTGTCTCCCATGCAGTTGATACAAGCTGCATATTATATGCAAAGAAGCATTTAATATTACTTGTAATTTAGCCTCAAATAAGTGTTTATAATTTTTGTTTGCCAATAATGTGATGTGTACAGGGAGCATAACTCAATGGAGACATCTTAGTTTTTGAGTAAATATTTGAAAGCATAAATTAATTAAACTAAATGAAAAAACTGGTATTAGTGAAAATCATTCGTGCAGAAATTAATTTTTCATGACTAAAATCTTTACATTAATGCAACCACTTTTTAAAAACTAAACACTATTTTTTTCTTATTTTTGTTCATCTTGCATTTGATGACAAGAAATTCCTTAACACTATAAACTAAATGTCACATATACATACAAACTGTAAAGATTTACAGAGAGCGTATTATGCTTTCTCTTACATATTAGACAAACACATTTAAAAGACATGAAGGAAACTGCATAACATGTTCAAATTACCGCAAATTCATTGTCTGGATTTTTCTCTCCTTTTCGAATGGGTCTTGAATATTCAAACCGCTGAACCTCATTTACCCTATAGAAACTAGAAAGAGATAAACACACAATTGCATTTATAGTCTCATGTGGCCACAATATCTAAGATCACAACAAGGCTTTAAGTATTAAGCATTGTAGGAAAGTAATATTTTATAGGTCTAATATATATCTTACTAGCCTAAAATGAGGATTTTCAAACTGCAATATCACAATCCCCTAAAATGATAAATGGAATTGTATTGCCTCACCCTTCTGCCAGAAATCTTAGTGTCATATTTTGATAAGGAATAAATATGTTATTTGTTTTTCATAATTAGATTTTAATCTGTGTACAGTATCACGAAGTTTTCTGGCTCTGCAATATCACAACTACCCAGTACTGCAGACTTGTGCAAGCAAAATAAAAAGCAAATTCCAGAGTCAGATTTTTCTCACAAAGATACACAGTATTAAGAGATTGTGATCAATCTATGGCTACTATTGCAGATGATGGTTGAATGGAAATTCTGCATTAGGACTTTCCAACGGAGACAGGAGAGACTGAAAAATACTATAAGTTCAAAACATACACTCATTATTCTATTATCTGGAAAACTCAGAACTATGTTCATCCTTTAAAAGGTTTTTTTCCCCCAAGAGAATGAAAATAAACTCCTATAAATTGGGTTCTAAAAGCATTCAGTTGTTGAGATTTCTGTAATCAAATCCCTTTTCTTTTTTAATAAATCTGGTTAGAGAAGCTTTTTTAAGAGTCTTGGTTTTGGGTGCACAAGTTTAATGCTATTGATACTATCAGTATTCACTACAACTTATTTGGCAAATTGTATCATGACATCTGTGGCCTATATGCAATTTGAATCAACTTGGTGCTGACATTATGACATATGACATTGCCCTTTTGCTCCTTTTGAGGATGCATATTAGTTTTTCAAATAAATAACAATGCTTTAAACATAGTTTCCAGAATATGAAGATATGTTCTTTTAATGGTACACCAAGGCCTTAGATATTACTGCCACGATAACTGGTCAGGAAACCTTTTGTTTTGGTTACTAGTGATATATAATATTTAGACCACATTTGTTTATTTTATGGGATATTGTCTAGAAGGAATTATAAGGAGGCACAGGTCATACTGAATTGCAAAAATCCCTTATTTCAGTTCACCTAAAAATAAACAAAACTTGATTGAAAATACTGATCTATCAGTCATTCACAAATTACTCTACTTTTTATCAATATTGAAAAATAAATGAAAACAGAAAATGAGAGAAAGCAACCATGAAATCAAAATTATTTTTCTTCCTGAGATAAATGGAAAAAGATAATCCCTTGCTGCACCTTAAACTGTCTATTTTTTTTTTTGTGTGTTGATGAATTTAGATGCAGTTCTTCAGGCCATTTAGCAGATAATACATTTAAGCAAGTGCAGTCTACTAAAGCTATTCCGAGTAATTGCTCATTTCGAATGTGTCTGTACCTTAAAATTTGCTCTGATACAGGCTTGTGAAATTTTGATGGTAAGTCCAGTTTTGGCTTTACTGTAAAGCACTGGATATCTGTGTTACATGTTAAGAATTACAGTGATGTCTAGTTAAAGTTATGCAAATAGAGTACCTAATTTATCACACACACACACACAAACACATACTGTACACTGAGTAAAAGTAAAAAATAATTCACTCAAGTTGTACTTGGCTCTTATGATTTCTTTGACCACCATAAGGAAAAGAAGTAATCTGCCTGCCACTGTTTTTTCTCCCAATTTCTGTTCTAATCTATAGCTCTGGGATTTCTTCTTGGTGCATCACTTGAGTATGATCCAGACCCAAACCTGTTTAGCTTTCTTCATGATCAGCCAACTTTGGCTAAATCTGACTCCTTCTTACCATCTTGACCTAGATACAACTCTTATGTAACAATAAGAGAATGTAGGTATGGCAAGAACCCCATGAGTTGTTGAAATTCTTATTAAACCAAGGCCATCAAAACTTTTAAAGGATACACTGGCCAGGAGAATTTTTAATATCTTCACCAGGAGGTGATGTAGTCTTCATTTTTTCTGCATTAGGAAACTGTGTTAATAATCTTGCTTCAAAATCTTCACGGCGTTCATATTCTTTTCCTCGATAAATAAAAACTTTGTTCTATAAACAGATATATAATATGTTTAAGTTTTTGACAGATTCCATTTAAATATACAAATGTACATAATTTCTGGTTAGGAATATCTTTAATTGCTACTACAATATGAAGCTAAACATTTCTAGAAACCAACAGAAAATAAAATTCTATACAAATCAATAGGTTTAAAAAAAAAAAACAGGTCCTGAAACAAGAATATACTTATACTTCCACATATTTACTTAACATTCATCATTTTTTTATTCTGATACATATTTTTGAATTAAATGAGTACATTATAGTTTTCAATTTATGGAATGAAAAATTATTTGTGAAATGAGGTTCTTTTATGATTACGACTATTTTATCATGGCTAGATGAATTTCCTTAAAAGTTTAAATGCTCTTTATAGATTAAATCTGGATTTACAGGAAAAAAAACCTACTGAAATTTACTAAACCTGTCAGTCATGGAATCAACAAAAACAATGTTCCCAAAGATTTTACTGGGTCTATTCAAAGAATTATTTTCTTTGGATTGAATTCTATGTGCATTTGTATTACTACCATATAAGAATCAAATTTTTTAGAACACAAAATAGATAAATATAAAACCATTAGGCAGGGTAGTAAAAAGAAAAAGGTTATTCTTAAACATTCATTTGTGACTACTAAGCGTTACAATTTTTTGCTCCTCACAACAAATGCAAGAGTACTATTGTTATATTAAGAAAGCTAACATATTTTGATTAATATTTTTGTAAACCTAACTTCATTGTATTTTATCTATGAAAAGTTTATTTGTATTTCCATTTAGCATATAAGCAATTTGTGCTATTATATTTCTATTTTAAAAGAAAGAAATAATGCACTTGAACATGTGAAAGTTGTTCTGTTTCATTTCTTAGGGTAGCACTGTTATTTTACAACCTATATCTTACTCAGATTCAAATATTTTGGATAGCTTTGCTACCTCTCAAGTGATTTCTCATGGTTTTCCACAGTGCTGCATTTAATTATTCAATGTTATTAGCATTTATTTCTTTAACTGTGAAACCAGCAAGAAAATATGAGACATTTTCTAGAAATATTTTTTAATAAAACACAGGTGGACTTCATGATTCACTTGGCTTTTCATCCAGCATTCAACCATGGGAAATAAATCATTGGTTAATGACTTGCTAAGCCTATAGAAACTGGAGTGGAAGCACTGAGTTAAATTCTAGAACACCGGAAAATTTCTGAAAATGTATCAAAATATTAGTCAAAATTCAAGAAAAAAACCAAAACAAGTATTCATTATTGTACTATGACCATCCATTGTATTTTCCACTCTATTTTATTCTCAATAAAAAGGATTTATGAACATTTAGAATACAGTCTTTCATTCAAAATGTATAGGATACAAAATGTGTTTTTCTGGCCTGCAGCAAAATTAAAGTAAAGAAGATTTTTTTTTTAACTTACCCGTAAAAATGTCGGAAACCCTTGTCCATAATATCCAACTGCAAAGTAATCTGGTTTAGGTCTTATTACTTTCACAATATTTTCATAGAACTGTGCTTGTTTTTTCTGTTAAGAAAAACATAATTTTTAGAATGTTCTTTTTCTGGAGATTATACTTTCTTTTTTTTCATAAACCTTTCCAATCACAGCTACTTACAAATAAGAAACATTTAATGTATTTCATCCTAATTCTATAGGATGCTATTGCAGGCATGTTAACAAGATAAGTTACTTTGTGTGCAAAATCTAATAGATAAATGGAAAAGAGAAGACCAATTTCTCTTAATTTGTTTTATTTATGGGCTGTATTGAAAGTCTTTTGCAAGTGTATCAGCTAGTAGTCAAGGGGAAAATCTGATGGTCAAATATAGAGAATTACTTGCAGCTTTTATAGCTGAATCAGGTGGAACAAATATACAGTGGTATCTTTCTAAATAGAGCAGACTTTTAACATGAAGATAAATGAAATTGCTATTGGAAGTACTTCTTCCATTTAAGTATATGCTTTTGATTGAACCAGGGTAGAGTAATAATCTAATGCTCAACTCTTAATAATCTAATGCTCTACTCTGGCACTACTCTACTGCCAAAGAGTAGTAGTCCTTAGTCATACTGCTGCTTTACTAATATTTTCTAATATTTCTTTTTTAATATCCAATACTTCTTTGCATATATTTTCAGATGAGTATGTAATTATGGTCTCTCTTGATCTCTGTGTATAATAAGTGGTGATATATATTCAAGTACCTACTCTTCTAATGCTTCTATATATTGCAAAATATAACTTGGTGTAAAATATATTATAATATCTGAATTGAATCAAGCAGCAAACTAGAATAAGAAGCATATTCTTCCCTTACACCTAATTCTTAGATATGAAACATGTCTGCTTTCTCTATAGTAAGACTGAAGTTATAAGAATTGATTGGAAAATTCTGCATCAAGAGGCCCCAAAGCATTATATATGTTTTTTTTCTCATTAATAGTACATTTAATCCAGCATGTGATACTCTTTTACCACTTCATAGGTTGCTTTTTGATCATTTGTTCTGCTGCAACATATTGACTGCCTTGATCCCAAGGGATTCTAGAGAGCATTTTATACACATGAATATGTAAGGGCAACCGTCATTGTATAAATAATGGGATGAATTAAAAACTTTTAAATTAAACTCACTTTTTTTGGTGAAGAGAGCAGTGGGTGGGTGTAGATGCAGTGTTTGTGTGTGTGTGTGTGTGTGTGTGTGCGCACACACACACGCGCGCGTGCGCGCCCATAATAATCAAGCCCAGCATGATTAATGATAAAGGATTTAGGGATTTTGTATTTTGAATAAAAATAGATGAGCTTTACTTTTCATCAGACTTAGCCCTCAGATAGCCAAGATGTTTTGTGTCTTTAGACTATATTTATGTTAGATATAAAATTCTGATTCTAAGATGTTGCTTGATTCAACTCACATATCATAATATTCTTTTATACCAACTTATACTTTGTGATGCATAGAAACACTATAAGAGTAGGCATTTGAACATATATCACCACTTATTATGCACAAAAACAAGAGAGACCCATCTGAAAATATACGCAAAGAAATTAGCGAAAAGTTTCTGTGCACAAGGTTTCACAAGCTAATTGTTTAGTAATAAACATTTCACTATAACTCTATGGTAAACTCTGCCCTTAAAACAGGCCCAGACTACTACTGAAATCAGTCCTCACTTAACAACCTATATGGTCCTTGCTTGACAACAGCAACCAGGACTGTCAGAATTGCTATTGCTAAATAACGTGATCATGTGATATTGAGTTTTACAACCGCATTGCTTAGCATCAGAAATTATGACCCCAATTACTGTCCAAGGACTACCTAAACTCTAAAATCAGTAGCAAGTATGTTAAAAAAGTCTTATTTCTAATTCAAACTGTTTCTTTTAATGCTGTGAAATATGTCCTGAAATAGTCCTATATGAATTTGCTTTGTAATTAATACTGAGATACTTATGTTAAGTTTCATGTTTAGAGTCATTTACAAATGAGTTAAAGACAAACCTACCAGTACTTCACTAAGTTGTTCGTAATCAAACATTTCATTTTCATATTGTTCTGAAAGCTCTTTGCCCAAGACAATGGCTTCTTCCCACATCTGTTAAAAACATAACTAAATTTTAATTAACTTTAAACATATCTTTTCAAAATTCAGTATTTAAAATTAAAATTCAGTTAATATTTATTCAACAACAAAATTTCAATTTTATCTCTGCTTACTAACAGATTCTAGTTAGCCATTCAAGGTGACTATTCAGAAAGATAAACATAAAGAATTAAGTAACATAAAGACACTTACATAATTTAAGTATTAACCAATCAGATTAAACTGTCCTGGCTAGAGAGAAAGAGTTTGATTAATTTTATAAAAGTAGGAAAAGTATAGAGCTCAGCTATCATACACTACATTCCACAGTGTGGGAGCAGTATAGAAGGTGACTTTTTTTTTTTTACAAAAACCTATATCAAGTCTGAGAAAAAGCACGTGGGAAAATATGTCATAGTCTGATTAAACTAAAGTTGAACATTTTGGCCATAATTCCAAAAAGTATATTTAGTGCAAAAACAACACTGCATATCTTCCTCCCATATTTGGGTTTACAGGGTGCAATCTAAAAAATAACCACTTGACACACATATTCACTCCCTGAATATTAACAAAGCGGGAGAGAGCCTGTGGCTTGAGACTAAAGCTTCTGCCTAGCATGCAGACTGCCCAGGTTCGAATCCCAGAAAGGGTGAGTTCTGACTGAAGAGAGTTAAATAACTCGAAATAGCTATCTCAGAAATCCCTTATTTCTTTGTTAACAATTTTAAAAACATATATATATTTGTGCTTGCAGATGGCTCTGGGATGAGCTGAAACAAGCAAAGGAAAGAATGATTTCTTCCTCCCATATTTGGGTTTACAGGGTGCAATCTAAAAAAATAACCACTTGACACACACACACACACACACACACACACACACACACACACACACACACACACACACACACACACACATATATATATTTGAAGTGTCTTGGCGACGTTTTGACGAAGTCTCATTCGTCATCTTCAGGCTGGTGCTTTCGGCTTCTGCCCAGATGATTTGAGGATCCTATATATTGTAGACTAGATTCTGTTCTTAGAATACTAATTATTTGTTATGCTGTTGGAGATTTGGGATGTTATAGTCCAGTAATATATGGGGATTTAAGAATAATTGAAGTGACTTCTGGTTCCGGATCGCGGCGCCTCTAGCCGTACGGGGAGACCTGTCTCCTCGTTTGGCTAGCTTCCCTCCGCCAGTAGACCCTTGTGTGGGTCGAAAGTCACCCTGGAGGGCGCAATTACCGTCAAGGAGGCTGTGCTTGGCTGCGGAGGAGCGGCGGCTCCTCCAGCTGTCCAAGCTAACTCTGAGGGCTGACGGAGAAGAAGATCGGCCGTAAAATGGCCGATCACCTAGCCGCACCAACCGCAAGTCAAAAGAACAACTAAGCATGAAGAACCACCGTGGTGAATCCGGGTGAGACCTTTCCCGCTATCCTAACTTTTCCTGCAAAAAGTCTCTATTTTCCTTTATTAAGCGGCGGCTGCCTATACGGAAAGAAGATTAGGAAGGGAATCGAAAATAAGTCAGCAAGTGTTGTATTGCCTCTGTACAAATCGATGGTGAGACCACACTTGGAGTACTGTGTACAGTTCTGGTCACCGCACCTCAAGAAGGATATAATGGAACTGGAAAAGGTGCAAAAAAGGGCAACAAGAATGATCAAGGAAATGGAGCACCTCCCTTATGAAACCAGATTGCAACGCCTTGGTCTCTTCAGCCTTGAAAGACGGCGTTTAAGGGGTGACTTGATCGAAGTGTATAAAATCATGCATGGGATAGAAAAGGTGGATAGAGAAAAATTCTTTTTTCTATCACACAATACCAGGACAAGGGGGCACTCCCTAAAGCTCATAGCTAAGAAAGTGAGGACAAATAAAGGGAAATATTTCTTCACCCAGAGGGTCGTTGATTTATGGAATTCACTTCCTGAAGGGGTCGTGACAGCTGTCAGCCTTGACAGCTTCAAGGCAGGGCTAGATAGATTCATGGATGCAAAGTGTATCGGTGGTTATTAAAACGGATGTTGGTTGAGGCAGGCAGGATTCCCTTGGGTACCATTTGTTGGGGGTCAAGGGAAAGGGAGGGTTTTGCCTTCTCTTTCTGCTCAAGATCCCCATGTACAATTGGTAGGCCACTGTGTGACACAGAATGCTGGACTCGATGGGCTTTGGCCTGATTCAGCATGGCTCTTCTTATGTTCTTAAGAGCTAAAAAGAAAAATATTTTTTTTCTTTTTGTGTGTGGTTGTTTTTTTTACTATTGGACTTCTGTTGGGTGAATTTCAGGGGAAAAGAAGAAAAAAGGGACATTGTTACTTTGTTTTTTTAATTTGATAACGTTGGAGATACTTTTCTTGTTGATTTTTTAAAAAAAAGAAAAGAGAAATTTTTTTCTTTAACTCTATTAACTTGGGAAAAAAAAGACTTTATAGTCCACTGAGGACATCTGGTGGCGAAAAGCGAAATTTTAACTGTACTTCTCCCTGTTATTTGAAGAGGGTTTGGATTTTATGTGATAATAAAAGAGAAAAGATAACTTGACAGCTGGGTGGTGAAGCTGGCTATTAGACCTTTGGAGGCGGACATTTGTGGATCTTTTTCAAGTAGTCTCTAATAAAGGAATAGACAAATCTACCACTAAAATGACTGAAAGTTATTCACATCTTGACTATGATTTAATACTGGAAAAAATATTAGAATTTACAGAAGATTTCAAAACTTATTGGAAATCTTGGAGAAAATCTAAAGATGCCACCTTGGAACCTCACATCAACCCTCCAATATTGAACCAAGTTATGAAACAAGAACAATAGAAGATGAACAGAGTAATCTTGAACAGGCCTACATACAACTTAAAGAGACAGAGACACTATACTTACAACCCAATTGTGAATCTACACTGAGAGAAAATGTGGAAACTACTGAATCAACTAATGTTACACAACGTCACCTACAACTGATGGACAACTTTGATGACCAAGAAATAACTGTAATTGACTCAGTTCAATGACCAAAAATAACAAAGATTGACATTCAGACACAATCTTTTGGAAATTACAATAAAGCGGAAAGGGAAAGAAAATTTGTTCAGTATGAACTGGTTAGAAATTTTTGTAATCAAATCTTGAGGTTTGATAACCGAAAAGCCTTATTATGTGAACCAAATTGGCATAGAAAGAAAGCTAGAGTCAGGTTTAAATGTGACATAAAATGTTACTTGACGGGTTAAAAAGGCTTTAGAAATTTTGTCTGATTTAATAACGAATGATGTATACTGTTATCATGGTTGATAATTATTTGAGGGAGTAAATCTTTTTAGAGGACAAAAAGACCTTATAGATGTAGATTGATGAAATGATTGAATATATTCTTTAAAAAATAGAAATGTATTATTATTTTTTTCTCTTTTTTTCTTTTTTGACTTACATTGTAATTTTAAATATGAGAATTATGTTGTAATTTAGAAAGAGAGCATGTCTGATCTAATTAGGAATGAAAGATGAGAATTTCCTGATATTATAGTTGATAAGTATTTGAAGATATAAACTTTATCAACGGCTTAAAAAGATTTTCTATAGATGTAGACTGATGAAATGATAGAATATATTCTTAAAAATAGAACTGTATCTGTTGGACTTATATTATTATTTTAAATATGATAACTATGTTGTAATAGAGAGAGAGGAAGAGCTATTCGTGATAAGGACGAAAAAAAATCAGTCTCAATGAATGCTCTTTTATTAAGGATACCTGAAATCCCAACTATATACTTACTAAAATGTAATTGGAGTATGACAACTGTAATTAGTAAAGCTTAAAATTAGGATATAGATTATACTTGCATGTGATTGATGATTTTTGTTTGATTGAACTTTACTTAAAACTGTATTAATTTTAATAAGCAATACTACATTTAAGAAACAGAGAGGAAATTTTTGATAATTAATTTGAGCTATATTTATATGATTTTGTCTTTGAATGATTGGACACCCTGACCACCACGTTGTGTCCTAAGCTTTTGGAAAAAAATGAAAAAAAAACAATAAAACTTTTTATATATAAAAAAAGAATAATTAGAGTAAGCATTTCTCTTACTACCAGAAAAAAATTAGTTCAACTTAATAATCATAGTGCCCTGGATACTTTACCAATGCTTTGTTGAAATGAAGATATGTCTACTGCAGTTTCACATTCTACTAAGTAAATTGCCCAATCAAAAATGAGCATAGCTTATTCTTGACAAATTCATATTGCTTTCTAGTAACTATCACATTGTTTTCAAGATGCTTATAGATATATCTCTTTATGATCTGTTGCAGAATCTTCCCAAGAATTAATGTCACACTGACTGGTCCTGGATCTTTATTTTTTTCTCCTAGTTTTTTGGTACTTCACTTTCTCACTACATTTATGACAGATATTAAATAAAGGTAAACCAAATGATCAGTTATTTCCTTCAGAATCCTAGAATACAATCATGTGGTCAACTAATTCAAAGTAAACAGCCATTTCTTGACCATATTTCTGTCATCCTATCATCCTCCTTCATTCTGCTCTTTATAATTATTTGTGGAACCATTACTCTCCTGAAACTGAATATAAGATGGAAATTGAGTAGTTCTACCTTTCCTTTTCTTATATTGATGAACAGAAATTCCTTTCTTCTTCCTTATTTTTTAAACACACTTGAAGAAGCCCTTTTTATTGTTCTTAACAGGCTTTTTTCCCCAACTTCAGCTCATTCTGAGCCTTAACTTTTCTGAAACAAACTTTTCAGTATCTCTAGGCACCTTTCCTTGGTGACCAATCATTTTTCCCCACTTGTTATATGTATCCTTGTTTCAAAGAACGGTACCTTCATGTTGACAGAGGGCAACCTACATTTTAGTAGCTTCTTCCTAGTATGCAGTAAAGATTATTATCACTTCAGACAGGGTTGTGAAACCAAGAAGCTCATTTCAAGCCTTGAGTCTAACCGAGCTATGACAAACTGAATGCCTGAAATTTCTTCTGAAATCATAACTGAGTCTCTGACAATATCCTTCTCCTTTCTCCAGTGAACAAACCGTGGTTCAGGACTTCCATTTTCAATCAACACAGATTCCATTATAAAAGTGACTATGCTTTGCCCAAACATAATTTATCAGTTTTATCAGATATAATCCATGTTGTCCAATGGTCCATCATTCTGAAAACAGAAACAATGGTCCTAAAAACCATATCTCTTACCCAATTTTCATAGTCAGTCAAAGTACTCCTCTTTTCTTTTCTGTTCCTTTTCTATGAATGGAAAGGATGAATAAAAATACTTTTCATTTTTTTCATGTTCTATCTTGTATTTGTTTTAATATTTTCTTCAAAGTGTTTGATAAAAATATTAAAAATAAAATAGAAATAAAGTCACCAATTAACATAACTCTTCTCTTTGGCTTCTTGCAGGATACAATTGCATCCTCTCTACCCTTTTTTCTTTACTGCAAGATCTCTCTGTTCCTCTGAAGTCTCAAAGCCTTTTTGGGGGGGGGGGACAGGAGGCTTAAAGCTGTTTCTCAAACTAGAATATTTATTTACCGTATGAGGGAAGACAGCTCCCCAGAGAAGGAAATATTAAAAAGGCAGAAAAATATATTTCCTCAAAAGGATTTTTAAAAGCAGAAACCAACCCTGCCCCCAAATCTCTCTGCCCCAAGCAGGAGCCAGCCCTATACAAATGCAGATGTAACCATCGGAAAGTTGGAGCCAGAAACTTAAGAAGACCTAAAATCTGCATACCCCACCCAAACTCTAGGAGCCATTAGCCCCATCACCAGGGAAGCAGGATATGACTTTTGGACATAATAGGATTAAACCATAGATACCAAGGCCCAGAAAAGCACACTCAGATTCAGTTCAAAGTTCATGCCACAGGAACAGGAAACTATTCCAAACAAAAGGCTTTCAGAGGGTATAAAAACCTACTCCACATGTGCTCAGCCCTTGATTTCTCTCCTCCTTCCTGCCAGAACCATCTTTCAGTCTGGCTCTTCAATAAACTGTAACCCAAAGCAGTCACCATGTTGTTTATTTATCCCCGGCTTGGATGAACCAGGATGAAGACTTTTCTTTCAACACATATTTACATGCTTCCTATTTCTTGCAACTCTAGGTAATTTACAATATATAAAAGTCACAACATACATAAGTCATTGTAAAAAAAAAATCCCCAATTAATAAACAACATTCTTGTTATTCTTGAACCTACCTTCCAACTTGAATGTCCTCTAAAAAATACTGTTGTAATTTTTTTTCTAAAGATCATACATTTGTAGAAATATATCTGTTCTCCAGCCATGCTGATCTAGATGGAGTGGGCTACCTATGAAAATGTGGCTTTCTGAGTCTTAACTCCCAATTACTATAAATCATTAAATGTGATGCCATTTAGGACTTCCTGCTTGCCAACTGTGAAGGTTACAGGGGGATGCTGCGGCCATCGTAATGTGTGCCAGTTGACAAACACCCAAACTGCAATCACATGACCATGAGGACACCACAATAGCTGTAACCATGAGAACTGGTCATAAGCCTCCTTTTGAATTTGAATTTTGAGTAGTCAGTAAGCAAGGACTTTGCCAAATCAACTAATGGTGACCAGAAAGCGGATAGCCACATCTTCAAGAGCAGCTCCACATAATCTAACTAATCTAATTTACAAATGATATAAGCATGACTCTGTCTTTAGTAACAGAGAATTTGTTCCATATTTGTTATTTCCAGCTATTATCTATTAGTCCCACTCTTTTGTTTATTTTCTTTATGGAGAATTCTTCCTATCAATTCTTGTGTAGATTTGATAAAACTGCCACTGGCTGAGATGTAGCCAAGTCATTGTTTTAATTCTGTACAGGCTTGTGGTTGCAGCAATCAATGCCAGATCATCTCAGGAACATGAACATATCATAAATTTACAAGTCATGATTG
This sequence comes from Bothrops alternatus, assembly GCA_034064705.1. Lineage (NCBI taxonomy): Eukaryota > Metazoa > Chordata > Lepidosauria > Squamata > Viperidae > Bothrops > Bothrops alternatus. The sequence goes on from JARGCV010000009.1 coordinate 16,142,149, forward strand.
CAAAGCCTTGTTCACTCATAGTAACTGCTTTTTGAAGTAACAACCACTGAAGAATTATTTATTTCTTATTGTTCCCTCTTGGACTTTCTGATAGTGTTACTGTTCACTCAGAAAGAAATTTCATTAGGAACTTGCCCACTGAATTTTACTAAGAAACTCCTGTTTGTTTCCCATTTCTTTGCTTTCCTGTGCCAAAATCCCTGTGCCAAGTCTTCCTAAATCTAACAATAACCTTAAGTAAGTTTAAATGATTAATGATCTGAACAGTGAGGGGCAAAAGGATTGTAAATAGAAATGACTAAGGTAAGGGTGCAGGGAAAAATAATTTCTCACCTGCTAGCATAAAGCTGAACCAGTGTTTTTTTGTTTTCAAAAAAGTAAATTAATATATAAATGAATATATCACAGATTCAAGTGTACAATCTTGGATGGAACTGTGAAATAAAATAAATTTTATTACAAAATATATTGAAATTATATTTTTGTTTTGGTAAACTAAGAAATAAAATATAAATAGTTTCTTTTTGCTTGTCTATTATTTTTTATCCACTCAATGTTTTCTATTTCATTCATTTGAACAGAAATTGTGAATATTTTGCTCATACATGTATTACTGTGAACTGATCTAGCTGTTGAAACATGTTACAGAATTTCTGTATAGTTAAAAAGGAATGTGAAATTGTACTATCTATCATGAACACTGGAATTCTAAAACATATTATCATCTGTAATTGGATGATTATTGCAAGATAATCAACTATAAAAAAATCCCACAAGAAAACAAAGTTAAAAAAATAATATATTTGTCAAGAGGTGGTACAATTTATCATTATCATTCAGAAACTAAAACTATTCAATCTTACAATTTGTAAAATTATTTTTGTGCAATTATTTTTAAATTGAAGAAATATTTCATAAGATATAAGCTAGGTGGATAGTAGCAACCTTTAAATGACTTTTCTAATTTCTCCTAGCCTTTATTTAAGAAAAGGTTTAATGAGATATATAGGTAATCGTTGACTTATGGCTGGTTACTTAGTGACAGTATGAAGTTATGATAGAACATCCAAAAGCTTCTTACGACCCGATTCCAAAGTTACAGCTGTTGCAGTGCCCCTGCAGTCATTCACCCTTATGACTATAGGGATGCTGCAGTGCCATCCTCCTATCTCCCTCCATTTGCTCCTACAGGGCCCACAGGTCTTGGGCCAGTTTCCCACTCCAGTGGACTCCATATTCTTCTCCTCACTTACCTTATGAAGATTTCCAGAACTCCATTTAAGAAGAAAGGCAAGCTGCTCTGTTCTGGCCTGTGTGGTACAATCCTAGATGTGGCCACCATTTTCAGAATGGCCACAATTCAATGTGTCCAGTGTCAAAAATGCCAGCTACTCTGGTATTGTTTCAGAAGGCTCAGGAATGGAGCAGTCTCTGGAGATCTTCAAAAAGTTAAGTGTACAATGGGTAATGTGAAGTGAGGAGGAGGATGTGGGGTCTAGTGGAATAGGAAGAAGACCCAAGACCTGAGGGACTCCAAGGGACAGGAAGCAGAACATGGGGCACCTCAGGGAGGGAAGGAGGCACAGGGCAGGACCTGTGCTAGGTCTCCCAGAGCCCTTGAGGCACCCCATACTCTGCTTAATGATCCACACATTTGTTTAGTGACCACATGTCAAAGGGATAGAGGGTCATAGTGAGGTGATCACATGGGAGCTTTGAACTATGATTACTTCTGTCCATAATGAGCAAATCCATTATGGTTTCTGGTCGAGAACTATCTGTACATTCACCACCACTTCCTATAAAGCTCATACCTTGAAGTGGCCCATCTATTATAATTATACATCCTTAACTAAGTTTCAGGATAGAGGAAGGGGGTCTTATCTGGAAAATTGGAAATATGAACTATTTCTGGCACCTATTAAATGTAATAGTTTGCAATTATTGTCTATTTCTCCAAAAGTGGATTCAAACTTCTCACGTTTCCTAAATGCTAAGAACCAGACAAAGTAAGTTCAAAGTTTCAGACAGAAAATTCAAGAACAATGAAAGACAATAAAATTTGTTACATAAATGCTAACAAGTAAGAAAAAAAATGGCTGATTGTTTAAAATGCAAAAGGAAGGAAGCAAAGTAAACACCTAGCAGTGCTCAAACTAGTTGCCTTTTTCCATTTATGACTACACTATAATACACAATTAGGACCAAAATAAAAATGAAGTTGCAATCTTTTTGCAAACTGTGAAATCCTAGTTTTGTAAAGGTCTGCATTGGTTAAGGCATTGTAAACAGATACTTTACCTGCTGTTCATGAACAGCTCATTAATACCATAGTAACAGAAATACACAAACCAGTTCTTAAAAAAAATACAGGTATTGCAGTTATTACCTCCACAAGCAGCTCAAGCCATTAAAGTCATTAAATATGCTGCAAAAAACTCCAGCTTTCTCATTCAGTTTGTTTCACTGCCTGAAAATTCATCTTTAAAAGCTGTCCCTGTTATTTCCCTTTAGAGATAGCTACATAAAACAGATTGGATAGCTTTTCGCTAACCCCCAAGCCTATCATTAATTATTATTTATCACATTTGTACATTATTTTTCTTTTAAGCCTTACAGGAAAGACAGTATACAAATGTGATGAATTATATTTCTTATGTTAATACTTAACACAAAGCAACTCTCTCAAAGTACATATTTTCTCTACTGGGAAGATGAGGTGAGAAATGAATTTTAGAACCCAAAGTGCTCAATAACATCTGGTCCATCTTTAAGTTTAAAGAACTGATATTGGAGGGAGATACATCCATCTCCATTATATTTTGCCAAAATGATCAGGCCAACAACTTGTACTTGTTCTCAATAATACCTGCTAGTCCAATTATGCAATTTCAGGCTGGATGTTATATTTTTTACATTCAGATATACGAAACAGCTCAGCCTCAAAAATTGTTTTGCTACGCTGCCTGGAAGCACTGCAATTTTGAGATGCTTAAGCCTTTCCTTGCCGGAGAGACAGCCAACTATCCTTCCTGTTGCTGTCACCACTGGGTGACTGAATGATGAGCTAGCATTCAAACCAGCTTCTCACCCTGTGAAGACAAAACAGATTCTGGATCTCCTCTATTCCAGGGGTGGCTGTCACTAGCCAAGGTTATAAATGCTCTCTGTGAAAGAATAAATATAGCTAGTCTTCAGCACACAACTATTTATTTAGCAACTACTCAAAATTACAAATGGCACTGGAAAAAGAGACTTATGACCAGTCCTTGCACTTATGATCATCCTAGCATCCCCAAGATCATGGGACCAACATTCGTAAAACCGGCATATATTTAGGATGGTTGCAGCATCCCGGGGTCATAAGATTGTAATTTGCGATCTTCCCAGATGGCTTCTAGATACATTCTTTTCTTTGAATAAAACAATCAATATAACCATCTCCATTTTAATTTTGGTTTTACTGATTAGATAGGTTCATTGTTATAGAAATGGCTAGTACAGATAGTCCTCGACTTACAACAGTTCGTTTAGTGACTGTTCAAAGTTACAACAGCACTGAAAAAAGGGACTTATGATCGTTTTTCATACTTATGACATTTGCAGCATCCCCACGATCGTGTGATCAAAATTCAGACGCTTGGCAACTGACTTATATTTAGGACTGTTGCTGGGTACCAAGGTCATGTGATCACCTTTTGGAACCTTTTGACAAACCAAGTCAATGGGGAAGCCAGATTCACTTAACAACTGGGTTACTAACTTATCAACTGCAGTGATTCATTTAACAACGGAGACAAGAAGGTCGTAAAATGGAGAAAAATCACTTAACAAATGTCTCACTTAACCACAGAAATTTCGGGTTCAATTGTGGTCGTAAGTCGAGGACTACCTGTGTAAATTAATGTGTAAAAGTAAAGCGTTGAGGCTGCAATGTTATTAACATCTATTGTACTAAAAAGTCAATGCCTTCCCCCCCTTTTATTTCACCCCTTTCACCCTTTTCTTTTTCCTCTGACAGTTTCCCATTATTTTCATTTTCCTTTCTATTTTATATTCGGATAAACTAATAAAAATTTGTAACCTGAAAAAACAATTGTGGCAAAAAATGTAGTAAAATCAGGTGCAACTCTGATTTTATATAAAATTGATGTGCTTCTCATATAATATCTAATCCAGTTCTTAGTGTCTGTTTAAAGCAGGAAAGAGAGAAAGTCTTTCATGTTCTCAACATTCAGAATGAGCAATATCAAATTGCTGGTCATTTTGTTTGATATTCTCAGCAAAGAAAAGCAACTCAAGGCTGGATCTCTTATCACTCCAGCTCTTAATATTCAGAATCAGTAACAATAATTCAGAAGGTTCACTTTTGTAGTGATCCCACCTACAGTCTCATAAAAGCAAACTATTTGCTGAGAAGTCTTATGAACCTGCAGAGGATATTCCCATAAATTTCTAATAACTTATAACTATTCCTGGCTAATTGGAAATGCCACTTTGCTGTTCTTCATGTCTCAAATACCCTTCACAGTTATAGGGAACGTACTATTATTCTCACACAGAGTTTGCAACTTTTGGTCAAAGTAATGTTTGTTTTTTTCCTTATTACCTTGCCCTTGTCAAAATAATGGATAATTTCTTGATAGAGCTGATCTTTGAGTTGTCCTTGCGTTGCTGCCTGGTAACCATCTCGTTGGGTAAGATGCGCTGCACATGGTTCTTCAGACCACTACATCAAATGAAAGCCATGAGGAAATTAAACATTAATAATGATTAATGCATGCATAGCTTTATCCTGCTTTAAACAAAACTAAGGAATTTATTTATTAATTTAGTTATCAATCAAGTTTATATACCCGTCATCTCACCAAGGGGGATTCTGAGCAGTACACGGAACAGGTAAGACCACATATGAAATCCACAAATATTAAAAAAAAACCATAAAAATCCCACTAACAGTAAATACAGTGATAACTCAGTACTCGACTGTTCTGAAAGTTGTCAAATTTGCTACTCAATGCATTTTGATGGGAATTTTTTTCCCCAGTACTCATCATTTGTTTGGTACTTGGTGCACAAGCTAAAAGTTGTCGGTATCAGCTGCCTTGTGACTCACTAATCTTTCCGGCCAAAACAAAGGGTCACATGCTAGTCATGTGGTTGTTTGGCACTCGTTGTTTTTAATACTCATCACGCCTCACAGAATCAATTAATGATAAGTACCGAGGTACCACTGTATTAAAAAAAGCACAGGTGAAATTAGTTTGTGAGGAATTTTTTCAGGATGTAGAATATGACATTGGTGTTAGAAATTCAGATTTCACCTACTGAAGGAGGTCAGGAACTAAATGAAAATGCCTCACATAATCATTCATAGAATTGTTTCTGTTGTAAATGAGCCTGTAGCATGAATCAGTTTTGAGTAAATAGAACAATAGGAGAAGAAAGGGGAGAAATCAGATATCCTTTGAGATTGTTGAGAAAAAATAGTATGTTGTAACTGATCTTCAGGTTTCAAAAATCAAAATATCAGTTCCTGAGGGGAAGATGAAGGCACATACTCTGCCCTCTTTCTTCAACTCCAACCCCTCTACGCTGATAGGGAAAATCTGCAAGGAAAAATGAAACCAACCAATCTGGAGTCATATTGGCTGGGGATTCATGTGGCACCATATCAGAACAGATTGAATTGTATTATCAGTCCTTGCCACCAAGAGGCAGAAGACAAACATTGAAATTGTATATGAATAAATTACTGTTTAAATTATAAAACATATTCATTAATTGGTTATTTTAAGAGATTCACAAATGAACATACAGTTGAAAAGACTTCCAAGAGATGGCAAACAATTCAATCATTGATTGCTGTTCCCAGTTTTAGGCCAGTATTACAACACATAATTTATAGAATTTCAACACAGCTGCTATTAAATGTTATGTGTGGGTTTTTTATCTTACATGGAAAAGATGAATAAAGCTTTCCTGTATCACTGGATCAATACAGGACTAAAATCACAAGTATTTCAAACACAGGAATCCTGCCAAATATATAAATTACAGCTAATATATTTTAAAGAATTTTCATGAATTGAATACAAAACTATTTAAGCTAAAAGAGAATAATATTGATACTGAAGGTATGCAGGCATAGAGAAATCTGTTCTTTTTGTGAATATGTATCTTTATTAATTAACACAAGGAAATCAGAACATTATCTTGATTTTGATTTTGAAATGTTATACAACAGTTGTAAAATCATTTTAAAATTTAACAACTTCAGGCCTCTCTATGAGACAGTATTATGCTATAATTTTAGTTACACACAAATATAAATATAGAAAAAGCAGAATAAAAGAACATGTTCACCCTAGCATTTGAGTGTATCTGATCATATTTTGAATTTTGTCATTCTTTGTTTTTAATACCTTTGTTTGAATTATCTGAAAGTAAAGAAAATAAAGCGAAGCAGAGTGAAAACACAAATAAGCTTTGCAGGTTCATCTTCAAACTTCCTTAGGTTTGGATATTTCCTGAATACAGAATCCTATTCCCCTTTTTTCCACTGTGGGTGCAATTAATTCTGGATAGGGTTAATGTCACCTTCTCACTCTTATTCAGTTTGGCCAAATAACCATATGCTTGGGTCTTAATTTATTAATATTTTCAAGATTTTTAAGTTCTTAAAAGTTAATATACATCTCAGTTCTTGCCCCCTACTCAGGACTTGTGTAATCTCAGCATGGCACACTTTTTTGCTCATGATCTTGGTTGTTACTGGGACTTTTTTCACTTTGTTGGCTGCCTTCAAGTTGGAAGGCATGGTTACTGCCAAGTTCCAAACTTAGTTCCAAGTAGCATCACTGCTGCTTATTGAGGTTTTTCTCAAGCTGCTAAATCTTTAGAACTTAATCAGTACTTGCATGCGCAGGTAGTAGCTCTGCTGCTACTGTTGCTCCAACATTGCCTTCACTTCCTTCACTATGTTATTTTTTTTCTCCCACCTTCTATAGATATTTTTCCTGTCACCAAGTCTTTCTTATCCAAAAACTTTGGAAAATAAGTCAAACAGGCTATGGATACATCTGCATCCTTGAAAAGAGGCAATTGACATTGGCATGCATACAAATAAAGTGGGGCTGTGTCTGATGAGCCATCCTGGTTTTTTGGCAGAAAAGAAAGGATGCTATTTATATTGAAAGAACTTTCCAATGTTTGTTTGGGGAGTGGCAGCAGAGGAAGGAGAGAGTCATCTGAGTGAGTGTCAGAGGCTAGTATAGAAGGCCAGTCTTCATCCTCTTGGTTAGACAGGCTGGTCTTGCCTCTCCAATATGGGTTTCAAATGTTGTCTGAGCTGACCACCATGGCATAGCTAATCTGAAGTCAGGAAGACTGTCCTTTCAGTAGCAACCACTCAAACTGGCAAAATGAGCTGCTTATCATATTTAAACTTATAAATACTTTTTTATCTTGAGTTTTGTTATTCTAGAGTTTATAGCTCTACAGACTGCTAGGGGGCAATCTTAAATTTCTGGAAACAGAAAAAACACAATTCTGAGGAAATGTGAAGTGGAATACAGTGGATAGGGATCTTCTTATCCGTGATTACCTGCACATTATTGTGTTTTCTTTCCTTAAATAATTTATTTCTCCTTAACAATTAGAAAACTCAGTTTTAATAAAACTGTTTAGTGACAGCTTCATCCTTTAAGCATGACCTAAATGTCATTGACATTTTCTTTTTTATAATAAAAGCATACGAAAATTTAGAGAAGATAGGTAAATCAACTGAAAAATGTCTCTGCACTGGTCTTACAAATCTACTGTAAACCTTTTCTATTCTTATAGTGACATTTTCTTACATTCAACATAACTCAGCTGTCCTTTCATTTTTTTCTTATTTAAAGGTGCTCTTTAAATGTCCTATAACCTATCCTTTTGTCTCTATTTTTTTCTGAAACATCTTTCTTGTATAATATCAAAATAGATCACACACTAGCATGGGCCATATTAATGATTTTAAAATGAACCATACATCCATCAGAAACTCATTTTATCATTAGTATCAGTAATATGATGTTATGTATGTATGGTTTTTTAAAATATGGTATTTCTACATTTTCAACATGGCTTACAAACATTAGAATATTCAATACTTAGAATACTGCTCTCAGCAAACAAATATTACATTGAAATGCTGATAGGAAGATATGGTCTTTCTGTCTCACAGAAATGCACAAATGCCACAGTCAGCTGGTTGCTGGGAAGTTTGAGAACTTGAAATGGAGGAAAGGGATATAGCATGGTTCACATACATTACATCCTTGTGTGTGCCACTCCATTTCCACAGAACTCCCAACTATGCAGTATGAATCCAGAGTCAGAAGAGGAGTTCTGTGCTTTACTTGTGCAAATATAGAATTTCCTGTCAGACTCTGTCATTCAGCATGGATCGGTAGGAAGATGTGAAAGGAATAGAAACGATGCCATCCAATAGGAACCAGTCAAGTGTTTTAAGGCAGATGAAACTGGAGATCCTAAGCTATGTAGGCACATAATCTGGCCTACATAATCATCCTACATAAGGATGATTCAGCTTTATACCAGAATAACCTCTGTTCTGATAGATGCACAATGAAAGGTGACTATGCAGATTATACGGTGATTCCTAGTCCCTCATCTGCAGTGTTTTGTGAATTACCAGATTCAACCTCAAGTTTAGAGAATTCTGAAAGGCTTGAGGAACAGAAGGAAAAGAAAAAAGTTTTCAGATATTCTATCCTTCCTGTTCCATTTATGGATGCCTTCAATCAGCAAGGAACAATTGTTTTTAGTAAAATAAGATGAACTTCATGACTTCATTTTCTTTCTGTTTTCAAAAGTAAGTTTTTTTTACTACGTACTAATTTACCCAAAGGGTTAGTTAGCATATTATAAAATATCTATACACACACACACATACACACCAGACCAAAAAAATGAAGATTTGTTTGAAATAGAGAACATTTCATTATCTTCTAAAATGGTCTCTGTGTGTGTGTATAGATATCTAAGTTAATCTTACTATGAAGTACAATTATTAAAATAATGGGTTTTCTATCTACACATATAAACATTTTTAGAAACATTCAATTGATAACTAATAGCACTGTAAAGTAATTATAAAGGTTGGAAGGACAAATTGCAAGAATACAACTATCACACTACAAGACTTATCTAATTCATCTCCCACCCCTTGATTGTTATAGAAACAGGGAAAACTATTATGATTCCTTTTTCTACCAAGTTACATTTAAAGATATTTCAAGGGAGATATCAAGAGATGTTCATGTGGTGAACAGTTTTCTCATATTTTGAAGTATCCATATTATTCAAAAACTAAGGTGTTTGGAGAATGTGAAAAGTTGTAACCAGTCATCCTGCAGAGCTAAAAAAAATCTGCTACTCAAAGAAAAAAATAATTGGAGAAGAAAACAAAGCAGGTACCAATCAACAAAGGTAAACTTGGAATATTGGTTATAAGTATCAATACTTTACTTGCAATATTTGGATCCAAAGTAGGAAAGATGTTTCAGATCTAGCATGGCTGTTTGCTATACTTGTCAGCCTATCCTCAAAGAAGTCTTGACTTTTCCCGGGCTCGCATGGTAGCCCCTTGATTCAGAAAAACATGTGTTAAGAAGGCATTAAGGAAGTGTCAACAGAGCAGTGGCATATGGTTGCATCATGTCAAACACATTTAATTCAAACACATATTTTCTACATAGCTACCATGCAAATCTTGGAAAAGGCAAGGCATCATTAAGGCCACACTAACAAGGATGGTGAAATGCGCCCCATACTGAATCCAGGAGAGATGATAAATTGCATCTTGGTTAACAATCTGTACTGGCATTTGTTGTTAATGTTATGGGTTACTTTGCTTTTGCTTCCACCATAGGTCTTTGGGTGATTCACCTTTGGTGAATCACCTTAAACTAAGTTTCAAGCAGTGACAATTCTATACCCTAACTTTCTGTTTCATTCTTATAAAATATTCAGTGTATTTTGTATGTAGGTATTGTTTATTTCTGGAGAAATTTTGCATCTTAAATTCTAAGCCTTCAAGATTAAAAACATTTGAAATATATATACCTTAAGAAGCTTTGCATGAAGAAGTAATGTGTAGGCAGCTTCAGTGTAGTTATCACATTCTTTGTGCAGGTCACAAAGTTTGTACAAATACCTAAAGTAAAAAAAATATAATTTTCAACAATATTACAAAATAATTATAGTTTAAGACACCATAAATGCCAAATGCCAAAATATAAATTAAAATTAATACGCATTTTTATCTCATATCTCAAATAAAATAATATTTAGTATCTGGTATACAAAAGAAGTCAGCTATTATATGAATAATGCATTTCATAAAGTTATATTTTCTATGGTTAAAAGATTCATAGTTTTTTTAAACACTGATATTCTGAAAAGGCATACAATATCAGCCTTCCATGCTTTCAAGTTCGGTAAAATGAGGACCCAGATTGTTGGGAACAATGTGCTGACATTTGTAAACCACTCAGAGAAGTGGTATATAAGTCTAAGTGCTATTGCTATATTTATGCTGATATTTACTATTGTTGCCTTAGTGTATATTATTGTTATTCATATGTTTGATAGTGTTGATAATTTTGCTTTATTTTAATTTTATTTAGTTTCATATGCATTTTATATGTAAACCAGACTCTGTCTGTCTATCTGTCTGTCTGCCTGTCTGTCTCTCACTCACTCTCTTTCTTTCTCTTTCTTTTGCCACCCAGCTGCTGCAAGGCAACTCTGGGCGACTTATAACATTAAATACAGTAAAACCATAATAATAAGGATACAGAATTATAATTAAAGTATGGGAGGGGAGGGAGCACGATTCGCAGGGGAAAATGGGATCCACTATTAGTCCATCAACCACCTCCAGCATGGTACTCCCCATTGAGGCCCCAGCTCAACTGGCAGAGATAGGTCTTCAGGCTCTTGCGGAAGGTTGAGGCCCCACAGAAGCTCTTGTAATAAATATATAAAATAAATACATATTTAACTTACTTCTGAGAACTTACATCTCAGAAACATATATGATACCTTTCTACCTGGGCATGATTGCATATTATATTAGAGTCTTGATGGTGACTGTAATATTGGAAGAGTACGAAAGCACGGAGGGAAGAATTTTAAGACTTTCTATTCAGCTCCACTTGAAAGTCTTACAACTCCATATTTCTATCCAGTGCAGCTATTCGCATTTAAGGAAAAATTCTTAATGATGCTAATGCATGTTAAAAATAACAACTTATTGTCATGGGAGTAGAAGTTACCAAGATAACTAATAGAAAGAAAGAAAAAAATCTACCTTCCTGATGTAATTAAGTGCTAAATCCACTATCTTGGCTCTAGTTTTAAACTAATGAAACCTATATAATGTGCGGCTTTGTCCTCTGTACACTCCTACAGAAAATTTCTGTAATTTTTGTAATTCTGAATAGGCTACATTTTGAGATGTAAATGATCAAAATGAAAGCTTTGAATGGAGGAAAGATACTTCCTCGAAGAGGCTCTACATATTATTAAAGAGTTACTCAAAAGCAAATAATCAGATGGTACTTTTAAAATCTTTTGATAATTAGAATTATAACCTGGGGAAAGAGGTTTTTAATATCCACTGGAGAATGCCAGTATGCAGTTGTGATAATAAAAATAATAATAAAAAGCAATGAGCATTTTTTCTCACTGCAGAAAGGTAGTTGATAATTAACACTCCTTTTCCCTGTTAAGAAACAAATTAAATCAGTGATAAACAAAAACAAATGAAAGGGCCAGCAGCTAAAAAAATTAGCTCTTGCTACCACAGAAAGTAGCAAAGAAATACCAGTCATAAAGTCATTAGAAGAAAGAAAACTTAACCACATGTTGATAGTTCAAAAGAAGTGGGAAGTGTTAAAAGAGCAAGGCCCACAGGATGAGGGCAGAGATGGGAGGAAAGGTACACAGTAACTCTGTCAGAAATCAACGTTAATATTTGGAAAAACTAAATGAATAAAATTAAATGACAGAAGGACACCTGAAGAGACTAGAAGCATTTGAAATGTGGATTTACAGGCGGCTGTTATGTATAAGCTGGGTTGACAAGATCAGAAATGAGGAGGTGATAAGCTGCCTGGGAAAGTCAAGGGAAATCATCAAAACAATTAAAAAATGAAAATTAAAATATTTCGGACATGTGATGCGACACCCAGAAAAATACGGCATACTCCATTTAATCCTCCAGGGAAAGATTGAAGGCAAATGAGGTCCAAGCAGAAGAAGAACATCGTGGCTTCAAAATCTAAGGGACTGGTTTGGACAAAACTCAGCAGCACTTTTTCGTGCGGCTGCTGATAAAAACAGGATTGCCAACATCCGATAAAGGACATGGCACAAGAAGAAATGAGTAAATTACACCTGCTGAGGAAAAAGAGGTGAAAGCAAACCTTTCTCCTCTAAATATGCTGTCTAAAATGTAATTAAATGATATAATAATAGAAACCATATTGCACACAATCCTACTCTAATCAATACTTAGAATTCCATTAGGTACTTACAGATATATGAATAAAGGATCTATTTATGTTCCATTTGTGTATATGTAAAACTGTGTATTTATTTATTCTTAAATAATGCTGATTAAAGTTCATATTTACAAACCTTATGTACATTTCTTCTCTTTCGATCTCTTTGTAGAAATTCTAGGGGGAAAAAAAGAAGTATCAGCCTATTTCAATGAATTTGGTTTTATACATATGTGCAAGGGTTTACATACACTATTTATATTAGGAATTTATAATTCTATAATATTGTAATCTGAAGCATGCATCTTCTAGAACTCATTTTTTCACCTATAAAATATGAAAGCATTACTTTAAAAAAACATTTTATTACAAGAACTCAATATATCCAATAGGGTATTTTCAAATCCTACACCATTAGCTCTTCTCACTTTTGCATCATCATATACTAAAAAACAATTTAAAAGTTTAAACAAAAATCAGTGTTAAATCATCCGTTCCTGAAATCTAATAAATTAAGGAGCATATAAAAACGTAAATAGCTTCAGGTAGGAAGGAGGATGACTGCTGATAATTATAAGATTACTGAAATAATATATTCCTCCCTTCTGATGCAGAACTAAATAAAACTCCTCTTCTGGAATATATTTTTCATTAAAAACACAAAAGGACTCATTTCCCCCTCTATGCCTGCTATAGTTCCTACAATTAGCAAGGGGATTATTTATTCTTTGTTTAAAAACTTCACTTTAGCTGAAGTTAGGTTCAGTTTGTCTCTTCCTTGATTAAAAAAGTATCCTTTTAGAACCAAATCATAGTCTAAAGTATAAAGAATTATATTAATATAAATGATTGGTCTACTGAGAAAATGTTTCTATGCAGTGATGTTGTCTAAGAAACCTGCTATGGTATGTACAGTACAGGCATGCAGCTTTGAGCACAAGTTGACATGTTTCAAATGGACAGATTTTCAAGATTCAAATCATTTCCCCTGTTTTTAGCCATAGGTGCTATGCTAATACCTGCACTGGGAAAAACAGTGCAGTGATGCCCACATTTCGGCATCACTCCGCGAGCTGCATTGGCTGCCAATTGGTCTCCGAACGCAATTCAAAGTGTTGGTTATGACCTATAAAGCCCTACATGGCATCGGACCAGGTTACTTACGGGACCGTCTGCTGCCCCATGAAACCCAGCGACCGGTTAGGGCCCACAGAGTCGGCCTTCTCCAGGTCCTGTCAGCCAGACAGTGTCACCTGGCGGGGCGTAGGGGAAGAGCCTTCTCTGTTGCGGCCCCGGCCCTCTGGAATCAACTCCCCCCGGAGATCCGTATCACCCCCACCCTCTCCGCCTTTCGTAAACTGCTCAAGACACATCTTTGCCGACAGGCCTGGGGCAGTTAACATCTTGCCCCTAGCCAGTGTATGTTCGTGTGCATGTTTGTTGGATGATTGGTTTTTTAATTCAGGGGTTCTTTTTATATATGTATTTTAATGTTAGATTTCTATTCATGCTGTGAGCCGCCCTGAGTTCCTGGAATAGGGCGGCATAGAAATCCAATAAATGAAATGAAATAAATTAAATGAAACATAATGTGTGTGGTTCCTTTAGTTTTGCTGGATTAGTGCTGTGATACCACTGATTGTGAAAGCCTTTCTTTTGCTAAGTTACATCACTTTGTAGCAGTTCTGCTTATTTCCATTTTCCTGTTAAACATAACAAGTTGATAAGTTGCTCTGGATATAATAATGCAGTGCAATAAATATGTTGATGCTACTCAGTTTTATTTCTATTTCATCAAATCCAGGAATGGCACCTCATTTTTCTTCACGAGTTTTTAAAATCAGTAACTGACTTGAGGAGGGTGAATCTACTTATGTCAAATACAGACAAGAAGGGTAATGATCAGAGGCCTCAATGGAGTGCATAACTAAGTAATTTTCTCTCAAGATATGACATGTTAATTATCAATAGGAATATGATGGTGTGAGCCCATTATGTCAGTATTAGGAAAGACTGACTATTAAAAAAATATTCACTCTTTTTGGACAAATATGTGTCCAAAATAACTTTAAAAAAAATCATGAGATTCTAGAGTATGTGGTCAATCTGTGAGCCCCAATTTGGCAGACTCCGGAGCATTTTGCAAAATAAAATGTATTCTAAATCTCTGCCAGGCTCAACACATTTATTTTGGCACTAGCTGCAAGCCCAAAGTAGGGTGGAGTGTGGATTGCCATCAAGGAGGCTTTATTGGCTCCAGATGCTATGCTCTGGAGTTAACCAGATGTGAGGTTTTTTTTGCTTAAGTTGGACTTCAGGGAACAAAGGTTGGGTTCACTGTTGTTGAACCAGTGTTTCCACTGGATGGCAACATCTGTGCTGCTTGATACAATTTCCCTTTGCAATTGAATCAAGCAGCACAGATGTTGCCATCCAGTGCAGTCATTGAAGAATGTGAGTTTTTTCCCTCTCATTAAGAAGATGTTGGTGGATCCAATAATTTTGGGCAATTTTCATACAGGCCAGCATGTGGCTGGATAAGAAGGAACAGAATCAAGCTCAACCAAGTGGCTTTGGGTACTTGGACCACTTGTAACTGAAGCCTCACTTCCCTAATTGAGACTGATATGCAATTTGGGGGTTATCTTAGACCCCAAGCTCCTACTTAAGTAGGTGGCAGTAGTGGCCAGAAGGGCCTTCATCCAGATTCATGGTATGTATTACCTGCACCCAATTTTAGATCTGAAGGCACTCCAAACAATTATTAATGCTTTCATTACTTTGCACATGGACAATTGCAATGCTCTCTATGGTGTGCTGCCCTTGATGAGCATTTGAAGCTGCAGCTTGTGCAGAATGCAGTGGCATAAGAAATTATGACCATGCCACAGTGTGACTGTGTAACATTGCTGCTTTGTGAGCTACCCTGGTTACTAGTACATTTCAGGTGCCTTTCAAACTGTGGGTTATCAACTTCAGAACCTTTCATGGCCATTATGTCTTGTAGACTTGGCATGTTTTGGATCCCATCAATGAAACAGTCCCACCTTTAACTTTCGGTTTTGCAAGACTTAGCCATAACAATGAAAATGCAAAAGACCCTTTACCACTTAGGTAAATACATCTGATGGCAAGGAAGGAGATTTTAAAAATGGAATATAGAGCTATTAGGGGAAATGTCAAAACTTGGGAGAAAGGGAATGAAAGAAAAATCGAGGGAGAAAGTAATTAGGAGTTGCTTAAGGAATATAAATGGGTGGAAATCCACCCCCCCCAAATATCCTATCTACATTGTCTTCCTCATGTCAAGCAATTGTCACAAAAATAGAAAGAAAATTCCTGGGCGATCTAATTGCCCTGGCTTGGAAAGCTACTTGGCAAAGAAAGAAAGCGAGAGTCAGATTTTAAAAAACAGAAGATTTGACCTTTTAGAGGGGACATTATATGTTTAAATACTTGTTCGAATAAGATTAAAAGAACGGATAATCCTTAAATATAATTAGACTTTTATAATGAAATATATGATTTAGAACTAAAATAAAAAAATTCTTTCTTTCTTTGGATATGGGGAATATGAAAATAAGAGGAGGATTGGTATGAATAAAACTGTTAGCTATATAAATGTAATTAATATTGAGAAAATTATAACTGACAAAGATATTTCAAATACTGATGGGAAATCAAACCTTAATAAGAACACGAAAAACAGGATATAGATTTATGAATTGATATTATTAATTTATGAACTGATATTATTGTTATTTGTATGATATCAGTAAAATATGATGAAGATGCTTATATCTAACTTTGTATACATCAACAGTTCCAAAAACTGTAACTGTGTAATGAGGGGAAAATGGAAAAAAAATATGGGGAAGAAAGGAGGATCAGGGAAAAAATACTGGACTGTAGTACTGAACAGATTTATATTGAAGAAGTTAATGTTAAATATCTGAACCCAGACAACATGTTGTTTACTAAGCACTAAAGATTGTAATTCTTAAAAAGTAATAAAACATTAAAAAAAGAGAAAGAAACAGTCTCATCCTTTCTGTTTGTGGCACATGGCATTGTAATATCCTGCTAGAAATTTGTATGCTCCTAGGCTCATCTCATTCAAATACGCCCTTGAAAATTGGCTTTTCCTTCAAACTTTTAATTGGCTGGTTGGCTGGTAAAATGCTGCATGTAGAGAGTGTTGCTCCATGATTCACTATCTTTGTTTTATAGTTGGTATTAATTTTGTTCTTCTATTGCATACCACTCAGAGTTGCTATAAATCGGGCAGCTTTACAAATTTTAATTTAATTAAAATATTTTTTCATCCTTTTACCTCTCCTTCAAAAATAGTGTGAATATTTCGTAATAGCCCATTCTTTTAATACCTCCTTGACAACAGACTTGCCTCTTGAAAGTAATTTTTTTCAGCAACTGGGAAAAAGTTATAAACTTTAGCTTTATCGCCTATGATTGATTCTGCCCAATCCTAGCCTACCTTCCATTTAATATTTTATAAACATTTGTCCTTCTCTATTTTTCTATTTTTAAATCATGATATTAAAAATAAGTAAGTTCATGCAGGTGAAGCACATGCAGGAGACAGTTACACAAATCAAGCCATTTTTCTTTTCTGTAGAATGAAAAACATCTTGTTGCTTATAAAATGAATTTTCAAGTATTTTGTACTTCAACACCTGTCTTCTCTATAAGTTGTAAATGTGAGTGCCTGTTAAGCTGATGATTCCCCATGGTTTCTAAATTTGCATGCGCAAATAAATGTCCTTGTGAATTAAAAATAGTTATTCCACAAATTAGAGAACAACTAGTGCATTAATGTAGAGCATATATAATGTACTTCTATGAAAGCATATATTGCACATAAGTGAGTTCAGAGTGTATCTACCACAAGTACAAAAAGTTAATCCAAAATCAATACCAATTTTCTAATGAGGCAACAAAGGTGCTCCAGTAGCATTTTAAGAATCCAGCCTGAAGATTTTTTTCTTTCTTTTCAGGACTGGATGTTGATCTCCATAATGGAGCAATTTGTAGGCCAGAGGTGAAATTAAGTAACTTTTGGAGAAGCAATCCAGATAGGTAGAGCAAAGGACTAATAAAAATTAGGAATTAGAATTTTTTTTATGACGTAAAAGCGCAAAACAGGAAGATAAACAAAAGAAAAACTACACTAAAAACTTGTTTATAATCGAAGAAATAAGCCCTCATTAATGACAATCCCTTTTATGGACTGAATCTGCCAATGAAATACTTCAAGCCATGAGTCTATTCTACAATTAGAAAGGGTTATGCAAAAGATATACTGCAGAAGTCTGAATGGTTAAGGGAGTTCTGAGAATCTACAGTAGGTACCTGAACTCAATGCAAGACAGGGACTGTGGAAAAACAACAACAAACGTATTAGCTGTTTCCAGTGTTTGAGAACAAGAATGAAATTTATATAATGAAACTCAGAATCTCTTCCTACCAGAATATAATTTTAATTGAAAATGCAAAATAAATTAAATCTCTTTTAAAGTGGTTTATATTGAACATAACGGCATAGGGCCTAGATACTGGAGAGACCAATAGTTTCTGCCCATCCAACGTGCTCCATCAGGGTGGTGTGCAATTCCAGGTCTGCTCCACTAAATATTGCCATCTTGTGGGACCTAGGAAGTGTGTTCCAAAATCTCAGGGGCTGCCACAGAGAAGAGGGAATCAAGCTATTTTCCAAAGTGCCTGAAGGCAGGACAAGAAGCAACGGATGGAAACTGATCAAGGAGAGAAGCAACATAGAACTAAGGAGAAACTTCCTGACAATTAGAACAATTAACCAGTGGAACAACCTGCCTCCAGAAGCGGTGAATGCTCCAATACTGGAAGTTTTTAAGAAGAGACTGGACAGCCGTTTGTCCGAAATGCTATAGGGTTACCTGCCTGAGCAGGGGGTTGGACTTGATGACCTCCAAGGTCCCTTCCAACTTTATTATTATTACTACTACTATTACTATTATTATATAAATTTCTGTGGAGCTAAGCTCTAATAGTGGTTAAGGTTCTAGACTAGAAGTGAAAACACCCAGATTTTTGTCCAGTCCTTATTCAAGGTAAGAACTAAAAAAAAAAATTCTCTATGGAAAGAGTGTGGGAGATTACCGTTCATAATCTTCAATAAAGAGACTTGATTTGGGAATAATAACAATGATGATGATGATGTTATTACATGTGGTAAATGGCTGAAACTATAAAGGTTGTAAAGTCATTTAATAATATGTACTCCTAACTTTTGTTTAGAGTTCTTGAAAAAAGAATAACACCAAATACCAAATCCAAAAATCTGATTTCTCTATTTTTCTTGTTTAAATTAGCTTTATCCTCTCTTTTTTCTCCATCTGATGTATAATCCACAAGAGGGATGACAGGTAAAGAGCTTCTGAAGCTGTTCTGATCCCATGAGTTTGTGACTGTTTGCAGGGATTTAGTGGTCTAATTCCTGGAAGACCATAATAAACGATTCCGACAGATATTCCATGTCAACAAAAGCCAACAGACTTTCTTAAAAGCTTCATGCCCCGTTTACTGTGTATCTTAAAGATACTGAGATTTCTGTTTCATTCTGTATAGGTATATTTATGGATCATTTTCCTGTATCATGGCAGCCTTGAGACACTAAGGAAAAGACTTGACAATTAAATGCAGAGATGATATTCAATTAAATCAACAGTATATCTGGTTACCATGCTATTTGATTTTTTTAAAGTTTTAATTGTCAGGTTTCTTCTGGCTTGAAGCTATGCTTTCCATTTATACTCTTACATTTATCTTTTATTTTTAGTTTTTAGAAAATTGCAGTAAACCAAGGCATTAACATTCCTATCAACCTATCAGACTTTTTAGTCCCCTAAATCTATCTAACAAAATTGACTACAATATACTTTTAAGATGCAGCATAATTTACCAATCAAGCTCTTTTGCCAAAGTTAGATGTTATCATCATACATTTCCCCTTTTATTTGCAGCTTACTTAGATGAATAATGATGGTGTAAACAGAATCATATATTTAATTTATGATGGTTTGTCTAATCCCCATTTCTAAAGTAACATAAACACCAATTTTAAAGAAGAAAAAGAAGTTCTCAAATTTTACTTTTTTTGTGAAATATCCAACGGGCAGAATCTTATCCATTTAATTATAGTCATAACATTAGGCAGCCTAAGAAAAAGGAGGTCATATAGAATTCTTTTTTCTTCCACATATAACTGTCTCATTTCTCACCAGAACATTGACTGTACAGCTCATGCGGTTTTCCTTGTTTTCATCATGCATAATAGTTCTGTAATCTAGAAGTCTCTCCATCAGCCATACCACAAGTTTAACAAAAGTTTCACCACTTTTGGCAAGGTACTTATGTTTTCTGCAGTGTTCTAAAAGACTGAAAAAGTAATAGTAAAAAAAAAATCTTATTAATCAAACTTGGGAACAGTTCCTTCATGAAAGACTAATTTGAAATATTTTGTATCAACAAATGTTAATTAATCATTATAAATCCAACTGTTATGAGTGCTTACATTTTGTCAAATAACACTTTGTATTGTTCATCTCCTCTTCCACCTTCTACTTCATGATCCAGTTTTGTGATTATCTCATTTTCAAACTGTAATTAAACAGAGCAAGCAGAAATAATTAACACTCCAAATATGTCATCATAGAGATACCCAGGTTATAAAGTTGTTTGGCTTTACAATAAATGCAATATTTGATTGAATTTTAATAGTTTGACATCTCCAGTACTATTTCCAGGTTGTATATAATGATCTGCTGCCATACGAGCATTTGGGAAATGTTTGGTCATGTTGTTAAATGAGCTTAGGTGATTTTTTTTTAAAGCAATTCTAAATAAGATGGTTAATTACAGTAGTAAGAGACAAGATAGGCACACTCTATCCTTCACAATAATTATAATAGCTACAAATGCAAGTAAATTGAAAGCATTATTATGGATGATATATTAGGCTGTACTGCCAATTGCAACATTTGGTTATCTGAAATACATTCACATTTATTTAGACTACAGAACTGGGCTCACCTCAGATACAATAAAAACAAGGAACTTCAAAGCCTTTGCATTAGGGCAGGGATCCTCAACCTTGGCAATTTTTTATTTTTATTTATTTATCAAATTTCTATACCGCCCCTCTCCCGAAGGACTTTTTAAGGCTTGTGGACTTCAACTTCCAGAATTCCTCAGCCAGCAAAGCTTAAAGTTGCCAAGGTTGAGGACCCCTGCATTAGGGGGAGGGAGACAAAGCAAAAACCAGCTAGTCATGAGGTTAAATATAAGGCTTTAATTATGAAAAAAACTTAAGTAATCAGTTCAACAGATTGTCAGAATCTTTTTCCAGCAGATGAAAATGATTATTATTATTATTATTACTGTTATTTCTTTGCAATGAACATGAGTGTGTATGAAGCACCTCCCTTAAAATCAGTAAAACAGCCAAATCTTTTTCCAGACTTATAGAGCTTTTCTGTATAATGCCTTACACAGAAAAGGTTTTTTTTGCAGGCATAACCCATTTTCTTAATTTCCTCCCCCTTCTGTTTTCCCTCTCACCCTTTCTTCTCTGCTATTAGTAGTTGAAAGTGTCTGTGAGCTACCTGTAGTCTGAGAGTTATACTGATTAATTGTTCTAACTGTCAGGAAATTTCTCCTTAGTTCTAGGTTGCTTGCAGTATAATAATTCAATAGTAGTAAAGCACCCTTCTTGTGAGATGGATGCCAATAAAACTTAGCTAGGGTTGGAAATCCTGGGAATAAAGATGTCTTTAAAGATCTTCTATAAGCCATGAGGAATGGACATAAATGGCAATGGGCCAGGATACTTGCGGGACCGTCTTCTGCCCCATGAATCCCAGCGACCGGTTAGGGCGCATAGGGTTGGCCTCCTACGGGTCCCGTCTGTTAGACAATGTCATCTGGCGGGGCCTAGGGTTAGGGCCTTCTGTTGCTGCCCCAGCCCTCTGGAACCAACTTCCCTCAGAGGTTCGTACTGCTCCCTCCTTCCTAGCTTTTCGAAAACTTTTAAAAACACATTTATGCAGGCAGGTTTGGGGCATGTGAGTTGCAGTCTGCCCCGGAGCCTCTGATTGTGACTGTGTTTTGTATGAGTGGAAATAGTTTTATAGTTTTTACATTGTTAATTAGTATTTTAATTGATTTATATTATATTTTTGTACTTGTATTTTTGCTGTGAGCCGCCCTGAGTCTTGGGAGAAGGGTGGCATATGTCAAATAAATAAATAAATGATTATGATGGCTTGCTGTGGTGGCACAGTGGTTAGAATGCAATATTGCAGGTTAATTCTGCCGACTGCCAGCAGTTCGATTCTGACCTGCTCAAGGTTGACTCAGCCTTCCAACTTTCTAAGTTTGGCAAAATGAGGACCCGGATTGTTGGGGGCAACGTTCTGACTCTTGAAACTGCTTAGCGAGAGCTGTAAAGCACCGTGAAGTGGTATATAAGTGGTATTGCTGTTGCTATCTGAATTACTGAACTTTTCTTACTTCTAATTCTCATCTCTGCCCTCCCAATGTCTATACTTACAGACACTGATTGTAATCACATTTCACCCTTTCTATACCCCTATTTGTTGTTGTTGTTATCACAGAGACAGTTTGTGCAGTAGAAATATGAAGTAATTCTGCATTAAAGTAGTCTGGCAATACAGAATCACTTTTACTTGAGCAGATAAAAGCTCTTTTTAAAAATATAGCACCAATATGGTAGAAAAAGATGGTTATACCATGAATCATTGGTAAATGCAATGGACAATAGGTATTAGCAATGAAATTATATTGTAAGTACATAAATTCTTAATTCGTAATTATAGGACAGAATAAATTTGTTTGCATGTGTACCCTAAAAACACCTGCAACATCCTATTATATATTGGAAACTGCAGGAGAGAAAAACACAAGTACATAAATGAATGTCATAAATGTGCTTTTAGCATGATGCAAACATATATCTAACCCACAGGAACCCACTTAACTGAAAGAATCCATTTTCATTTCATTTGTGAAAAATTACTTAGCTGCAGTGTAATTTTTCAAGGAATACCAGAATTTATTTCTTTAAACATTACACTTTCTCTCAATATCATGGTGACCTGGAATAATCTTTTCCAAAATCCACAAGTTGACAATTCTCTTAAAATGTAATTTTGTATGGCATATACTTGCAGTACGCCACTCAGTTTGATAGGTTAGAAAAAAAAATAGGATCACGGGTTGAAAATCCCCAAGAGGTTCACAATACCGCTGTATATATTCCTAGGTAAGCTAGTGAGAAATGGTTTTGCAACCATCAGTCTTAATCCTGCATACCTTATTGCAACCATTCACCTGTATTTTTAATGTCTATAAATAAAGGTTGAAATACCTGTGGCAAAAAAATGGGAAGTTTCTTTATAGGGTTCCAGATAGAAACACAGGCAGTCCTCAAATGACAACTATTGTTTAGTGACCGTTCAAAGTTACAACAGCACTGAAAAAGTGACTTGGTCATGTGATCACAATTCGGGTGTTTGGCAACTGGCAATGAGATCATTATTTGTAACCTTCCCAGCGAACTCAGTGGGGAAGCCAGATTTGCTTAATAACTGCATGCTTCGCTTAAAAACTATAGTTATTCACTTAACAACTGTAGCGCAAAAGATCATTTAAATGGGGCAAAACTCGCTTAACAACTGCCTTGCTTAGCAATGGAAATTTTGAGCTCAGTTGTGGTCGTAAGTCAAGGACTACCTGTAGGCCCTGGAGCTCAAAGCAAACAACTATAGAACAAGACCAAGCCAAGAATCTATGTACAGCTCTTTATATGGTGATTTACTTTGTTTTTAAATTTTCCTATTACATTTAAAGCAAAAAAGATGTTGATGAAAAGTTATATTGGGAAACAAAGAGGTTGAAATGCAAAGGATTAAAGTCCTATTTTCAGCCCACCAATTACCTTAAAAAGCCTCAGCGTTATGATCTTTTGAATCAGATTATGCTGACCGTTTCTAATAGAAGGCCAAAATCCACGTTATCAAAAGATTGCAGAATGAACCGATCTATTCTTACAACCGTATAGTCTGACTGTGAACCTGTCTCTCTATCCATTAAATAAATGCATGTCTTGCTCTTTGGGAAATTTTTAAAAAATGGGATGTTACGTAGGAAAACAAATTAAAATGCAACTGCAAAATAAAATATTTGCCTTTGTTTTTTCAATGAGGCTATAAAATTCTTCAATATAATAGAAATAGCACTTATATACTTATATACCGTTCCATAGTGCTAGAGTCAGCATATTGTCCACAACAATCTGGGTCCTCATTTTACTGATCTCAGAAGGATAGAAGGCTGAATCAACCTTGAGGTGGTGAGAATCAAAGTACTGATTCTAAAAAGGAAATTAAGATGAGAAAAAATAGCCCAACCTACCCAATTCCATAGAACTCGAAGGTATATCTCTACAAGTGAATGCCAAAAAGTACAATAATGTAAAACAATATAATCAAGATGGAAATAACAAATTATCCTAGCCTTTCTAAGGAGGTACAGATATGAACTACACCCTTTTAGGCATTTAATACACTAATTATCAGCTGATTTTCAGCCAATCTGCAAAAAGCAAATAAAATTGTTGTACATTTTTATATCACTCAGAAAATCTATAATTTGCTTAATCTTTCTTAAGAAAGCTGCAATCGTGCTTCTCTGAATACAGATTGAAGTAGATCTACTGCTTCTGTCATTTATAGTTGAACCTAAATGAAATACATGAATTAAAGTTAGGTTCTGACAGCACTCATAATTAGGTCATCCGTGAAATTAACACACCGAAACTGGGCTGCAAAAATCCAGATAAGCATGAGATGACAGCAATGAGTTATCCATTTTCTAGGTGTCTTTTCTGCCAACTAATGGTTGTCTGGATTTTGGAGCCAGATGCAAATGCTCAACCCAGTGAATCCTGGTATCTGTTCTGGAACAAAGTGCACTCCCTCAGACATACCATGTGAAGGCCATGAATTGCTCAAAGGGAAGACAATATGCTCCCTCCCACCTAATTAGTCCTCTGAGAAAAGAAGCTGGGGCAACAGGCTGCTGAAAAAGCCAAGTTTGCACTATCTGAGTCCTGATAGCAGTGAATTCATCTCCCTGCTGATATTCCCTGCAGGCTGCTTAAGGATATTTCTGCAAGCAATTGCACCAGCAATATGCTCAATTGATCAAAAATTCTCAGTGGAGCCTATTACATCTAAGCTCATAAAATTTTTAAATATCTTCCTCATATTCCATGTATAAACAAACAATATTCAGACCACAGATGTGTCTTGGGAGACACAAAACAGCACCAGGTATCCTTCTGTGACTTATGTCAGCTCATGAAGGTTTTCCAGGAAAGTAGGCTTTTTTTCTATCCTTATCAGAGTCCACAATCAAAATACACCTATGGCTCAATTTGGATGAAGTTTGTGAGAGTTCTTGTGTAAGGTGGGGCTAGAAGCACCATGGTTATCCTAGGTTCCCCCCCCCCTTTTGTTCTCCTCCATATCCTCTGCTGTTTGTCCTACCCAATATGAAGGTTATGAAACTTTGTTACCGGTAGTCCTTTTATGCTGCAACAGTTCATCAGATACAAGTTATTTGGATTTTGTCTGCCAGAACCAATGGTAAAGAGATCTGACTGTGTTAAGCAAATAGCTTTAGGAACTGTAAATCTGACCCCCTTACTCAATTTTAAAGCATTCATTGGAAAAGCTATTAATTCTAAACCCAGATGAAATGTATTTTTTTTTACAATTAAATAAATCCCACCTTATTCATGTACTTTTCTATTCTATTTTGTTCTGTTTTCTTTCCTCTTGCAAGTTTGCCATTGCATTCTGCACTTTTCTTTATTTTCTTTATTATAGTATTAGATTTGTGTCATTATTATTACATTCACCTCTTATTTTTGGAATAGATTTCTTCTTTTTGTTTTATTTCCTACCTTTTAAGAAATCGCTCATCTTCATTTCCCAGTCATACTTCTTCTGTTACTACATTGCTTGAAAAGAAATAATAATAACAAGAACAGTAACCACTGTATACCAATTTTGTAAGATTCACCATCTGGAAACTGCTAATCTATGAATATGTTTGTGTGTACGTGTGGTTAAGTTGTAAGTCACTTCACTGAGTGATAACGTAAAGTAGAAATGCTTAAACATATTCAAGATATTTTCTGCAGTGATCAGAATCCAGTGATAATTGAATTTTTATTCACTGTCTTGGCACTTTAGATTGCTCTAAACAGTTTGAGATCATTTTATTTCCATAATATTACCAAATTTAATGATGTTCTGTAACCTTGTAGGACATTTCAAAGGTATGAGGCCCAACTATACAAACCTACTTGGTCTAATTTGCTACTGCCAAGTGACCCTCTAACCGAGGATGGGATTTACTACAAAATTCTTTGCCCAAGGTTCATCAACATTTGAAACTCTTTCTAAATACAAATGTTGAAAAGCTAATTGGTAAGTTGACTTGACATACTTGCTCCTATTGACTAAGCCCAAAATTTAATTAAATAGAAAGCAGACTTAATTACTGAGCACTGAAACATTTCTAAAATATGGCAAGATGATAAGAGGAGCCGTGGTGGCGCAGTGATTAGAATGCACTACTAACTCACTGTTCACTGCCAGGAGTTCGATCCTGACCGACTCAAGGTTGACTCGGCCTTCCATTCTTCTAAGGTCAGTAAAATGAGGACCCAGATTGTTGGGGTCAATATGCTGAATTTGTAAACCGCTTAGAGAGGGCTGTAAAGTACTGTGAAGCAGTATATAAGTCTCACGTACTATTGCTATTTGAAAATAATAAAAGATTAAATAAATTGCTGACTGTGTATTATAAGAGAGTACAAAGAATGAAAGAAATATTTTAGAATTCACATAGATTTCAATAAAATTTTGAAAAATCTTTTCACACTGCAAGCAGTCCATTAGCAATGATTACACTCCAAGCAAAGCATTTTCTGGCCCAAATTTTGCATTTCAGGAGAAAATTAAAAAATCAGGCAAAGAGGAAAATGTCAAATAAGATGAATGTCAGAAAATGCTCTCTATAATATGTACTATTTTACATTTAGATTTTTAAAAATTAATTATACATTCTTTTGCTCAAGGATTTTTTTTTGCATTATTCAGCAATACATTACAAACCCAGAAATACAAAGTGATGAATGTTGTTTCAAGTATTATAATGTTCCAAGCAAAGAAATACAAGCAATACACATCCAATAATATTTTAGACCAAACAAACAAATAAACAAACTTGGATAGATACATTGATCTCTTCCAAAGAAGACTGACACTTACTACAAGATAAAACCAAGCAAGTACAAGAAAAAAAGAAAAGCAGGGAAATCTTCTATTTATATAACAAGAAATCAAACTGCTAAGCAAATAAATGACCAAAAGTAAAATGACCCTTGAAATACACCAGACTTTGTTCTTCCATGCCATCAAATTAACTAGACCAATGAAATCTAACACAAGCCAGGTAATTATTTTTTTTTATTGTGGTGATGGTCAGAACATGACTACCAAATTTTTATCTATTATGTAATTAAATCACCATTTGGATAAATTACTAAATATATACGGCAACTTATCAAAAGCATATGCGAAGCTGAACTGTAAAATAAAAATAACTGGTATGGTCTCACACAAATTGCTTTTGTATTGTGTATTTAATAATTAATGGCAGATAAATACATGATGTGTCATCATGACTAGTCATTATTGTAGCACAGCATATAAAAATAATTATACCTCATGATTTGATTCAATAGGATGTTGCTGCTCTGAGATTTGGATTATCTAGTCATGTTGAATTTTTTTCTCTTTACCAGTGATTTTCAATTTACTTTGTAATTTATCTGTTCAATCAGAAATGAGTCAAGAATACATAAACAGTTGTCTGAGTGTTCCTTAATAACTACAGCTATGACTTAGCACTGGTTACAGTTCACATATTAAAGTAGTCCTGACTTTTTACTAAACATCCAAAAGAAGGGACACCATTGTAATTTTTAAATAGATATTAAATGTGTGGTTTTAACAAGGGTAAAATGACTATATATGCATGTACATACCTATATACATAGGGATATGTATATAATATATAGTATATCCATATGTAAAAATCTTTTAAATCTGTAAGATTAACTAATACCCATTAAATGCAGATAATTCTTGACCTGTGACAATATGGAGCCTGGAATTTCAATTTTAAGTTGTTATGGTCAAGCTGAAACACCACATGATGACTGTTTTTATGACATAAAGCAAGTCACCACAGTCATAAAGTGAATTGTATGGTTGTTAAGCGACTCCATTCTTCCGAATGGGTGCCTTTTGCCAGAACCTGCAAAAATCACTGCGGATCATGATCACATGACTGTGAGACCCTGCAACCAGTCAGATATGCGAGTTGGTTGCCAAGCGTCTGAAGTGCAATCACTTGACCATGAGGTGGGATGACAATCATAAGGATGGGTCCTAAATAGTTTTTCTAAAGCTGCCCTGCAAGCAGCAAACAGCCCCAGAACCACGACTCTGGAGCTGCTTGCCACTAGGCAGGTCAGGGGCTTTTGGGTGTAACTCAGCTCTGAGGTTGCAAGAAACTCCTAAGCTGCAGCATATCACAAAATCCTTTGCACCATGAAGCTTCAACCCAGCCTAACCTAGACCCACCACTTAAAGCTGCTACCATGAGAAGCCTCGCAGTGCAGGTGAAGCCACCCTGCCAGGAAGCTCTAGTCATCCCGGTCCAGCTGCCCCAAACTTCAAGATCCCTGCCCTCCTGCCCTCTGCCACTCCAGCTGGACTTCACTGTCTTCACTCCTGATGCTGACAAGGCATGCCTGCCCTGACCTTTTGCGAGCAGCTGCTGGCCACATGAGACCATTTTCTCCCAAGTCTCATGAGTAAACTGTGATGCATGACCCATGGAAGAAAACCTTGCATGGCCAGCGGCTACCTTGTGAAAACTCTGAGTGGGAGAACAAAGACAGCAAAGGTCAGCTAGGGTAGCAAGGGCTATGGAGTGCAGAAGGCTAAGACAGCATAGATGGGGCAGATAGACTGGTGGGGAGTTGCTCCCCTGTGGTCATAAGTGTGTGAAGGCTGCTAAATGCCCAAATTTTAAGCACCTGACTGGGGGCACTGCAATGGCTGTAACTTCAGGAGCCAGTCTTAGACCCTTTTGTTCAGCACTGCCATGACTTCGAACAATTGTTGAACCAATAGTGATAAGTTGAGGACTACCTATATATTGTACATACTCCTCTGAGAGTAAGTTTTTCCTTCTTTTGGGGATGGGATGGGGTTGTTTTTGTTTGTTTTTCTTCTTCTTTTGCAATGGCTTTTTATGTGAAACTCTTTTGTTTTATTGAGTCTTAATTTTGTTAGCTTTATCTCTTACATTCTCTGCCTAAGTGATTAGAGTTTCCATGGTTGTATAGGGAGCTGTTTCTCTGAACAATATCTTTTAGATATGCACTCTCTTTCCTGCAGATGGAAAGAAGAATTGCCTTGGGCTTGGCTCTGGTTAGCAAAGCCTGCAAAAAGCCTTCAATAATCCAAGCTGCAGGAGCTTTTATCAACAAAAGAAGCCACAAACACAAGTGGAAATGAGTATCTTCTATTAAGTAATAAATATGAGAAGTTAAACCAGCTCGGGCTAGACAGACAGTATATCTTTGCCTCACATCTCTTATTGCATTGTGGCACACTGGTACAGTTACAGCAAAATGAAGAACTGTCAATATTGGATTCAGCCTGTAAATTACCTTGGGCAATATTCAATTCTGACAACTTGATGGTCAAACCCTATTTATTTATTTATTTATTTATTTATTTATTTATTTATTTATTTATTTATTTATTAATCAAATTTCTATACCGCCCCTCTCCCGAAGGACTCGGGGCAGTGTACAGCCAAAAATTTAAAAAACATATAAATATACAAAATTTAAAATAATTAAAAATAAATTAAATAATTTGGCCGAAATCCCCATTTAAAACCCAAAACATACAAAGCTAAAATCTTAAAAAATACTCAGTCCCCCTAAAACATTTTGACCCTATTGGAACCGAAGCTTCTATGCCAGGCCGGCCTGTCGAAAAAGGAATGTTTTTAGTTCCCGACGGAAGGTGCGTAAATCTGTTATTATACGGAGTTCGGGGGGGAGCTCGTTCCATAACGTGGGAGCTCCCACAGAGAAGGCTCTCCCCCTGGGGGTCGCCAGCCGGCACTCTCTGGCCGACGGCTCCCTGAGGAGGCCCTCTCTGTGGGAGCGTACCGGACGGCGGGAGGTATTTGCTGGCAGTAGACGGTCCTGTAAGTATCTGGGTCCGATGCCATGGAGCGCTTTAAAAGTGGTCACTAACACCTTGAACCGCACCCGAAAGACCACCGGCAACCAGTGCAACTCACGCAGGAGCTGTGTTACGTGGGAGCGTCGTGATCACTACCCGCGCGGCCGCATTCTGGGCAAGTTGGAGCTTCCGGATGCACCTCAAGGGGAGCCCCATGTAGAGAGCATTACAGTAGTCCAGCCTGGAGGTCACGAGGGCATGAGTGACTGTGCGTAGCGAGTCCCGGTCTAGGAAGGGACGCAACTGGCGCACCAGGCGAACCTGGTAGAACATCCTCCCGGCCACGGCCGTCAGATGGTCCTCTAAGGACAGCCGTGAGTCCAGGAGGATTCCCAAATTGCGAACCCTTCCTGTGGGAGCCACTGTTTCGCCCCCAATACACAGCGATGGAATCAGCTGGCTGTACCGGGACGACGGTAACCACAGCCACTCGGTCTTGGAGGGGTTGAGCTTGAGTCCGTTTCTCCCCATCCATACCCGCACGGCCTCCAGGCACTGGGTCAGCACGGCAAGGGCATCATTGGGGTGGTTTGGCGTGGAAATGTACAGCTGGGTATCATCAGCGTACTGGTGGTACTCCACGCCAAAACCACGATGATCTCACCCAGCGGCTTTACATAAATGTTGAACAGTAGAGGCGAGAGGACCGACCCCTGAGGTACCCCACATATGAGGGGTCTCGGGGTCGACCTCTGGCCCCCTGTCAACACAGACTGCATCTGGCCAGAGAGGAAGGAGGAGAACCACTGCAAGACAGTGCCTCCTATGCCCAGCCCCTCCAACCGTTGCAGCATGATACCATGATCGATGGTATCAAAAGCCGCCGAGAGGTCCAATAGCACCAGAACAGAGGAGCAACCCCTGTCTTGGGCCCGCCAGAGATCATCCACCAACGCGACCAATGCTGTTTCCGTGCTGTAGCCAGGCCTGAAGCCCGACTGGAACGGATCGAGATATGACAATTCCTCCAGGTGCTGCGGGAACTGTCGGGCAACCACACTCTCAACAACCTTCGCAAGAAAGCGAAGGTTGGAGACGGGACGATAGTTTGATAAAAGAGCTGGATCCAGGGCAGGCTTCTTGAGGAGGGGTCTCACCACTGCCTCTTTCAAGGCAGCGGGAAAGACACCCTCACTCAAGGAAGCGTTGATAATTGCTCGGAACCAGCCTCGTACCACCTCCCGGGAGGCCAGCGCCAACCAGGAGGGGCACGGGTCCAGTAAACATGTGGTCACCCTAAGTCCCCCCAGCAACCTGTCCACGTCCTCGGGGGTCACGGGGTCAAACTCAACCCACGTAACAGTCTCAAGACCAGCCTCCGCCTCTCCCATTGGACATATTATATATTAACTCTGAAAAAAAAAACCTGTGATTTTTCAAGACTTGTCTGACATCACAGAGATGTTAAACAAGCTCTATAGCTCCTTAATCCATTTTGCTAGATTTCTGAAACAGAAGGTTAAATTTGAAGTAAGCAGGAAGCTTATTCCTTTCTTTAAAATCTGGATATGTTAGAAGGCTGTATTCAAAGTTGCTATTGAAGAAAGCCTCAAAGCATTTTCAGCTCTTGTGTTTACTATCTGTTCATTGCTTCTCATAAGAGTCATAATATAAGCAAGAGAAAATCTATTGCATTCTTTGAGTGAACCATTATGCTGTCAAATGTACCAAATACATGTAGGAGGTGGCTTCCAAAAGTGGCTTCCCAAAAGCATCAATGGTTATAGAATTTTGCTACAACTTAGCAACACAATTATCTCTTTAAATCTCCATAAAATGAGGATGTTTTTGACTCTGTTCCAAATGTATCCATATTATGTCTTTCAAGATTAGATCACTGATAAGGAATGTGAAAAATCAGCCTAGAACTAATCCTTCCAGATGTACAGAAAAAATGTGATTTTAAAGGACTGATAAAGCAGCCTTGAAACCTAGAAGAAATAAGGAAGTAAACCGACCCCCTCTTTAACAGCTCTCAAAAAGATCATTTGTTCATTCAAAACACCAAGAAGCAGGAGGAAATTCTAAAAAAAGTATTCAACTTAAAACTTTAGTTATCATCTATACAACAGCTTGTAAAATGAAATAAGATTCACTCTGGCTTATAAGATGTATCTATAGATAATCTGCCTAATGTCTACTGGAAGAAGCTTGCTTCCTTAATTGTCTGAATGCAATTACCCAGTGCAATCTATTCTCAAATCCAGTTACCCTCCATACAAGCAACATCTTCAAAAGGAAATAATGAGGATGACACTATTTGCATGAAAAAAAAATATTCAGTTGACATAAAGAGAAATGTTATTCACTCTTCCCCTGGCACATCTGCTGCGTTTGCAAAGTCATACCTTAATTTTGAAAATTTCTTATATTAAATCAAGTTGTTTAGTAAATCAGTATGAGGTCCAGGCTCACCTGGGTGAAGACATGAAAAGTAATGTCAGTCTACTATCATTTGCTCAATGTTTTTTTTATTTCAAGAGAAATAGAAATGTGAGTCACTGAAGCTTGAAAGTTTAATGTTGTAATATGGTGGGCACCTACAAGTACCAAGAAGTGGTGCTACTGAAGGTCTTACTATGTTACATTTAGATAATTCACATTTTATTGACTCCAACATGTATCCATACTTCCTCCCCCCATCTCACTGTATATGCTTTTGAATCTGTCAGTAGACATTCAATATATATAATGATGTATGAGACATTATTGAGGACTGCATATAAAACCAGTCTCTATGGTTGCCTGATGTGATTATCTTAATGGTAGAAGGCTTAAACACCAGACAAGTCAAGTGTTGAATTGCTGCTTGTACATTTTTATAATGTTGCCTTCACTGAGATGCTTCTACCTTCACTCATTCTCACTACTATAAAGACCATGGAATAAATGATGGTCATTATATTCCAGATAGCAATCAAATACTATCTTTTTTATCCTAAACAGATCAGCTGAGGGAAATATGATGGGGAAGCTCCCTGTTTGGGTTAATGTAGAGGCAGTTCTATTGACTTTTTAATGGTTTCTTCAATTCTCTCTTTGAATATTAAGTCCTTATAGATTAATAGCAGCCTATCTGCCTCTAGTCACTAAAGTACAAGACCAATGAACTCTTCTGTTAACTACAACTTTCAAGGTGAAGTAAATTCTCACTTGGTAAAAGATATGAGAATGAAAACTCTAGTATTTTGTTGGTTCAAATAAAGCAACTCATCTCAGACACTCCATCTATAATGGACTGTTTACTATCTAATATTTTGTTCTATCTACTACTGCTATCTACAGTACCTGAGGGCCAAAGTATTATATTATGCTTTTATTCAACAGTACATGTACTAAAGCTAGGGCAAAATTAGTTGAAAAAAATAAGGCTCTTACAGTTACTAATTTTAATTACATTCCCATATATTAGAGAGGAAAAACATATATAGTACATTTCTGTTGAAAAGGAAGAGATCAAAATGATAACTGAAAAACTTTACTTTGGTACTTTGTCTTACCTGCCTTCCCAAAAGACATTCATTTAGTATCATTCCTCAGAGGAAGATCAGCATGATCAACACTGTCATGTTCTATTTAGCAATAATGGTAGCTCCATACCCATGCTAGACATTTGTCTTACGATATTCTCAGCTGGACCTCTTTTGACTCTTTCTAATGATGCTAAACTTATTTCTCGCTAAAACAAGGCAAAATTGTAGAGGTGACCTACTTCTGATAGAATTATTTAAGGCAAACATTAACTAGCGGGCACTCATCCTGGCTAATCTATTTATGCATATTTATGTTCATTCCAGATGCCAGCAGACTGGAATAAATTTATCACTGTCCTGTTGCATAAAAAAGGAGACAAAAGCATTCTATCATGCTACTGCTCAATCAGTCTGGTGAGTACATAAATAAGTTGTATGGTAAATGCCTTATGGAATACGGCTGAACGGAATGTCAGCGGATAAAAGTTTAACAGAAGAATAGCCAGCTTTAGGAAAGTTAGGTCAACTTTAGACCACTGTTATTCTTCTGAATCTAGTCATAAAGTATACTGCTCCACCTGGGAAAAATTATATGTTTCACTGACAGATGTGTCTATATTTAATTACTTAACTCCATGAGAACAATATAGTGCAAGTTTGATGTGGCATTCAAGGGTACCCTCTAGTTTTCCCTTCCCTACCTATTTAGAAAGGAGTGAAGTTGTGTTTATTTCTGGAACCTTCTTTTTTAATTTGTACATCAACTGTGTTTAGTGCAAGACCTGTCAAAATCAGATTTTCCTCTACATTTTGATTAGTAGAACTATTTTATTGTATGCAGATGACTCAGCTATCTCACCTATATTTTAATGAGCCTGAAACAGTGCCTCAGAAATCTTGCTTTTTAGTGGAAAGAAAGGCCTCATCACCAGTTCTGATAAAACCAAAGTAGTTTTATTATCTAAAGTTCTCTATCACCCTTGGAAAATGAAATTCATCAGTATTATTTAAACCAGCGGTTCTCAACCTTTTCCAGGGCTTGACCCCGGCCCGCATCGCGCATGCGCGGCGCAACGGGGCGCATCGTGCATGCACGGTGTAATGGGGCACATCGCGCATATGCAGCACGACGGGGCGCATTGCAAAGGGGGAAAAATGGCCGACCAAAAAATAAAAATAAAAAATGGCCGACCCAAAAAAAATGGCGGGCCTGCATCGCGCATGCGTGGTGCGACGGCCCGCATGGCAAAGGGGAAAAAATGGCTGACAAAAAAATGGCCGACCCCCCCCAAAATGGCGGGCCTGCATCGCGCATGCGCAGCGCGACAGCCTGCATGGCAAAGGGGAAAAAAATGGCCGACCAAAAAAAATATGGCAAACCAAAAAAAAAATGGCAGGCCCACATCGCAAAGGGGGAAAAATGGCCAAAAAAAAATTGGCGGACTGCCGTGTTTGGCGACCCCCGTGAAATGGTCGTTCGACCCCAAATGGGGTCGCGACCCACAGGTTGAGAACCGCTGATTTAAACTAAGACATCTTAGTGTTTCTTTTCTACCTCAACATCCTAAAAAGACAAACAAGAACCACCTTGTTGTGGGGGTTGTTTGTGAATTCCAGTTTACAATTTGCTACTCACCATCATAATAAACATATCCTGGCAGCAATTAGGATATATAAAGCAATCGTAACTACTTGATCAATAGTATGTAGGCCTCCAAATGTTGTAAAGTGGCTCCTTGAAAAGTTGTTCAATTGAAGTTTTTATGTCTCTTCTATCTATGCCCTGCTATGTAGCCAACAATTTATTACAGCTGAATTTCAAAAGAAGCTCACACATGGCTTTGCCTCCAAAATACTAGATTACTTAGAGAGTTATCTGTGCATTGATCCTTTGGTATAATGTAAGATCTTTATAGATCACTGAGAGAAATTCAGATTTGATGTCCTGTAGCCTTTCTATTTATGAGCTTGACAACCACCATCACCGAACTTGAATTCAATTACATTTACTTCTAAATTGTCTAGCTGGGACATTACTATATAGTATTTCTTTAAGGTTTCTAAACGTTTTACCATACTTTGTTTTATACAACACAAGTGACAATTATTAATTTTAAATTTTTTATTAAAAATAGAAGTTAAACCACCAACTGACAACTAATAAGAAAATGCTGCCTTGTTGATATTATAATTTAATGTCAACTGTAAGAAGTGAATAAAAATATCCTCTGTTCTCGCTGGCAGCTTCAACTCAATTACCTGCTTTCTATAATAGAACTTTAGCCAGAGGTGTTTTATTTGCATCAGTAGTTTTGCATTAGCAATCATATGTATTATCCATTTGTTTCTTTTACAGTTATTTGTGATGTTTCTTTCTTATTTTATGGACATTTATCTTATTTCTATGTTTTAATTTCAAGTATATACTATATATTAGATAACATTAATAAACAAATTGGCAAAATCCTTTTACTCAGTGATGTTCTTTAGCAACACTTTCTTTTCATATTATCTCCAGGTAGTTCTCCCTCACCAACTGCCTTATTTAGTAGCTGTTGAAATTTATGCCAGCATTTAAAAATAAACTTTACAAACAATCATTGCACTTATGACAGTCACAGTGTACCTGCGGTTACACAATGAAAATTGGGGTACCTTGCAATTGGTGGGGATTTATGCTTATGACAGCATCCTGTGATCGCCTTTGGTGCACTTCACAGGCAACCTCTGACAAGTAGAATAAATGGAAAAGCCAGCAGTAAAATCACAAATTGTGATGTCTCACTTAATAACTTTGTCACTTAGTGATGGGAGTTGCCAATCCCAGTTGTGACTGTTAAGTAAGTATTACCTCATACAGTATAAAGCAACTAATACACACAGTATATACCAACAATAGCTTAGTTATATGCAGTAATATTCTTCTAAGGCTATGAACTGCCCGTTTAACTCAGTGACAGTTCCTCATTAGGAAAAGCTAAAAATGTATATCTTTGCTTGAACTTTTCAGTATTTTAGTTTCTTTTGAGGCTAAATCCTATTCCACAGCTACTCAGACCTCAAATCTCAACACCATAACTTGCCTGCCCTGACCTTTTGCTACATATAGATAGGTGATGCTGTTGATGCGCTCTTGCCATGCCAAGAGCCTGTGGGGGCCTGGGATGGGACACAACAGGCTTTGGCTGAACCCTGGCAAGAACAAATGGTTTGGGTGTGTGGAGCCCCAAGATCTGGCACTCTGACATCTTTAGTTATGGATAGGGTGGCGCTACATAGATCCGATCCGCAACCTGGGGATTCTCCTGGACTCAAAGAGCAGGTAGTAGTCACAGCTAGGAGAGCCTTTGCGCAACTTCAGATTGTGTGCCAGTTGTAGTCTTTCCTGGATCAGATGTCACTGCACTCAGTTATTCAAGCCCTAATCATCTCACTTTTGTAAATTGCCACACATGGGGCTACTCTTGAAGAGTATTTGGAAGCTACAGCTCGTGCAGAGTGTGGCTGCGCAGGCTAGAGTAGCCCATTTTACAATGCTGTTTCGTGAACTGCACTGGCTGCTGGTGTGCTTCTGGATACAATTCAAGGTCTTAGTTGTTACCTTTAAAGCTTCATGGCATGGGTCCAAGGTACTTGAGGATCTGTCTCATCCCAATAGGATTGACCTGCCCCACCCATGCTGGCAGAGGAGGCTTGCTGTGCACCCTTTTGACTAGGAAATCCCAGCTGCCCGCCCTTTAGAACATCTTGCCCCATAGAGTGAGGTTGGCTCCCATCCTCCTGACCTTCCGCAAGAGCTTGAGGACCTAGCTCTGCCAGTCGGCTGGGGTTCCAATGAGGGAACGTCAGAAATTGGAGGTGCTTGATAGATTAAAAACAGATCTCATTTCTCCCTCCTCCCCCACTTATCCTACTCCCTCCCTTCCCATCTTTTAGTTATAGCTGATAATTTGTATTTTTATAGTGTTTTATTCTTGTTGTATACATGTTTTTGTATTGTTGTATTTTGTATTGCTTTATTCTTTTTAACACTGTAAGCCACGCAGAGTCACTTTGTGGTAAGATGGCTGGCAAACAAATTTAGTAAATAAATAATTAGAAAGAAAGAAATGTGTTTCTTCTGCAAAATCTTGCATTTAGGTCTTTACATTTTTATCTGTATTATACTTGAAGTTATAGTTTGGTCTGTATTGTAAAACTGAATTATAATTTTGAACAAGAGTATTCAATCTATATTAATTTCACGAAGTGAACCATGCAAATACAGAAGAGCCATTTTTCATTGGAACAACAAGCATACAACCTTTTAACATTAATTCAATTAAAATTCACAGTTATTTCAGTCTATATATAGAACATAATTGCTAATTATTTAATCTAGGCAAATTTTAGATGTGCAAAACCTAAGAGAAACTAAACATAAAATCATGAATTAAAGAAGTCGAATTTCTTGTAAATTATTTTTAAAATAATACAGATCTAATATAAATATAAATGGTATGCTTAATGTTTTATTTACAGAATAGAAATACTTAAGAAAAGGAAGCCCAATATTATTTATGAATCTATCTAGCATATTTTTATGTTCACAGATTGTATGACCTTCCCAAGTATGACATCGGTTCCTATCACCACATGGCCATGATTTGTTCAAATGACATTATCCCAAAGAAAAACAAACATGTTAGGCCATGTCACAGCTGTTCTTTCAAATTTTCTTTACTATTAGAGAGTTCAAAGATGAAAAGTATACAAACACAAAACGGACAGTATTGCTAAAATTATAAACCAAAGTAAAACAATAAGAAGCAGTCATTTCATACATTATATATTTAGAAATCATTAATGAGATTATATCATTTTAACCTGACAGAAGATACTGAAGATACGATGAATCTGAAAGGGGGAAAGCTACTGTTTTAGAGAATAAACATTTATCCAGCATCCTGCACTGATACACCAAAACAGCTTTCTGGCCAGCATAAATAGAACCCATTTCTTTCAAGAATAGATTAAACATTATCTCCAACCATCCCAACTCTGTAAAAGATGTTCTTCAGAGAAGGAGCCTTTTTAGTGACTTTATTAGACTAAGACAATTCAGGGTACTATGCATTTTCATTTCAAACTAATTTTGTCCATTGACAGGAGTTCAATCTGACCGGCTCAAGGTTGACTCAGCCTTCCATCCTTCCGAGGTTAGTAAAATGAGGACCCAAATTGTTGGGGGCAATATGCTGACTCTGTAAACCACATAGAGAGGTCTGTAAAGCACTGTGAAGTGGTATATAAGTTTAAGTACTATTGCTATTCTATACAATTAAGTTCTCAGGGTCTCCAGAGAACTCACTTAACCTTTTAAACACTCTGTCCCTTTCAGAAACAGCCATCTCAAGGCTTCCATGCACCTCCAGTGGGCTGTTCTGGGCCTGGGGGCCTGCCCCAGGCCTTTGAGGCTCGGAATGGACTTCTGAAAGTGGTGTCCATGCATTCTGGTGGGCCGTTCTGGGCCTGGGATGCCTCCCCAGCTCAGAACGGACCTCCGGAAGTAGCATCCACACACTTCCGGTGGTCCATTCTGGGCCTTGCGAAAAAGGGCTAGGGCATCAGCTGGTTCACTGAAGTCAATAAAAAAATAGCTATAAGTTCTACCAAACTGGTGCAATCCAGCTGAATCCCACCACTGCCTATAAGCCATGATTTCAGGTATTCCAAATGCTGTTTTCCTAGTTGGAAAAACAGAAGAAGCACAAAACTGAGTCTGAAAGCCCTCAGTCAAAGTAGGCCTGCCCAGAAGTAACAATCCCCTCTTGAGTTTCATGTTATTCATGGGTAGGGAGGCAGTGATATTATCTCTCTCCTCCTCAAAAAAACCCTGGAGTAAAATTCCATAGCAAAATTGAGTTTGCTAGATCCAACTGTGGATTTACAAGTTGTGCAGGTCTATTTTAAACAAGCGATATTAAACATGTTTTTCACATTCATCTTGATTAAAGCAAACACATTTTGTAAAGAAAACAATTCTTACCATCTGAAAACTTCTGGTAGAATGAAACTCACACTGCATCATATCAAAGAATATGGGAATTGTAGCTTTTCTAAGTTCAGTTTCCGGAATCAAAGTCATTTCTAACATGGGCCCCACCATCTCAGGAATGAACTTGATTTTATGCTGACCTGTTCGGAGAAAAAAAACTGAATGTAAGAAAAAAATAATACTTTCAAGCATAGTAAATATGCCAATTCTAGTCTATGTATATGTATTTATTATATATGAAAATTACAGCCTGTGATTATGAACAGGACTTCCACACAAAAGGATGAATCTCAACTAGTTAATGTATAATAGAGCATGAGATTAAGTCATTTTTATAGCTAAAAAAATTAAAATACAATTGAATGTTTTTCCCTAGAAAATACATTTTTGATCACAGAACAAAATGAGAGAATATATTGTAACAATAGTTTTTGTTCTTCTTTCTTCTTTAATGATCTATCATTAAAAAAGAATAATTGTATGCATTATTTCAGACCTGATCTTTCCATTAATTCTGCATAGATGCTGGGGTAGGGACAACAGGGTTGCTATTGGAGGTAAGAATTAAGTGACTGCTGATTGCCAGCAGTTTGGCAGTTTGAATCCTTTCATCCTTCTGAGGTCAGTAAAATGAGGACCCAGATTGTTGGGGGGAATATGCTTACTCTGTAAACCGCTTAGAGAAGGCTGTAAAGCACTGTGAACTGGTATATAAGTCTAAGTGCTATTGCTAATATAATGTACAAAAATGGTATACAATGAATAGTAAAACAGAATGGGTAATTGGAAAAAATTAGAATGTGTATAATCAAATTAAAATATTTCCCTTCTTCCTGAAGGCTATTTACATGATCAGTTCACCACTCTCACCATATTTTGCACTTCAAACATTATGGCAAGAACCAATTATGTTCAGGCTGTAGGAAAAAAACATATTCTAACCAGGAAGGAGATGTTTAGATTTAGCTATAGATACAATCCATATCTGATTTACCTCCCAGATTCCTTTGGAAATGTAAATTTAGCCCTTGGTCTCTTTACAAAATCCCAACTCTTGCTCCTTTTTTTTCCACCAGATGTTTTTGTCCACAAGTAAGCTCCACAATCACACATATATTTTCAAATGCATTCTACTTTCTCTATCTTGTTAATATATACATAAGTAAGAACCTGCCTGTGCAAATTGATCTGTTATTGGGCAAAACGTTTCAGAAATTAGATTTTTTATCAATGGTGGACCATACTTTCTATTAGAAGAGGATACAACTTAAAGGTATCCATCAGTATTGTGACCCTCATATGTCTTTTATAGTTCTTTAAATTGCAGAATTCTATTATGCATCAGTCCTCTCCTTAGGATATAGTGACTTTGAAAATATATTCATTTATTTATTTTAAACATTTGTATCTTCTGACAACTCTAGGCAGCTCCCAAATAAAATAATTATTTAAATAAAGTTTTGTTACTCTTACCCAAGTTCTAATCAGAACCTAATCAGGTTTTATAGACCAATACTGTGTTTCTGGTTGTCTTTATCCTTTTATTTGGAATGGCTGTCTGTTTCAAATTGTTTGCCAAGAAGATCTTGTCTAATGCTTTTCAGGATTTTAATTTATTTTGAGAAGAATATTTATATGTTTTATATTTCTTATAACCAGACAAACTGATTTATTCTTGGAAAAGTGCTGAAAGAAATGTGTATTATAAACATGGATATTACATGCGCAGGCAAACAGTATAGTCAACATTTA
Source organism: Bothrops alternatus (assembly GCA_034064705.1). Lineage (NCBI taxonomy): Eukaryota > Metazoa > Chordata > Lepidosauria > Squamata > Viperidae > Bothrops > Bothrops alternatus. Next base: position 16,183,472 of record JARGCV010000009.1, read on the forward strand.
GCATTACTACAAACTCTGAATAGCAAATCAAAAATTATTCAAGCTTTATATGCTCATAAAAAAAACTTCCAGTGTTGGAGCATTCACCACTTCTGGAGGCAGGTTGTTCCACTGGCTAATTGTTCTAACTGTCAGGAAGTTTCTCCTTAGTTCTAGGTTGCTTCTATGGTTAGTTTCCATCCATTGCTTCTTGTACTGCCTTCAGGCGCTTTGGAAAATAGCTTGACTCCCTCTTCTTTGTGGCAGCCCCTGAGATATTGGAACACTGCTATTATGTCCCCCCTCGTTCTTCTCTTCATTAAAGTAGACATACCCAATTCCAGCAACCATTCCTTATATGTTTTAGCTTCTAGTCCCCTAATCATAAGAGAAGATATCTTGAGTAAACAGGGAAAAGAAGAGATAAGGGAAAGAGAATGGCATGATTAGAATCTTACAAAAATTTTGTTGTAAATTCCACTTGTGTGCATTTTGTTAAAATATATCATGATTCCAAAAATAGAAAAATATTTTTTCAATCATAAAAAAGCTCTTGCTGACGACAGTTAAATTTCTGCAATCTATGAATAACTGGGGATACATATGTCCATAATCCCTCATTTGATGGAATTGAACAGTTGGAATCCAATGTGAGAAATAATACAGTATATATACATATATGATACTTACTGTATTTTCTTGGCATCTATTGTTTTTAATTAAAATTTATTTGTAATAAAAGACATAAATAATAAGTTCAATATAGTCAAGGAAAAATAGGAAATTAACAAAGAAATAAACTATTTGTTATTATTTTTTTAAATCTAATTTAAGGTCAAAGGACAAAACACACAAAAAAGTTTTTTACTCAGGTATAACCTAAGAGGAAATATGTAATCTTTTTTTTCTATCTTGCATGATTATGAGTCAGAAAATGATTTATCAGTTCAATGCACCATGTGATGTACAAGGGCAAACCAGAACCCTTGTGAAACTTTTCACTTCTACCACGGACGATGAATAAAATTGATTCTGGACTGGATCAATCTGAAATCTTCTAAAACAGACAAAGGCAAAATATTATATTGGGCAAAAGTAAAGGCTCTCCCATGAGATGAACTAAAGATGCTTGCTAAGTATTTTGCATGAGAGAATTGTCTTCCAAATAGATCCATCGCATACCAAACAGGAATTTTGTAAAAAAAAAAAAAAATCTAACTGAACGTCAGTGTCAAAGTCCTAATGTTTCAAATTTAACTAGGTTCTTCCTGGGTAAGGGTTAAAATAGTAAATAGTAAAGGGAGATAAACTAGTAAATTGAAAAAAAAAATATTGGACAAGATCTCCTTTTTTAAAATGTGGGTATGTAGTTGTTTTCAGCAACAGCATAGAGACATAGGTATTATCACAGAAGTGTTAACTAAATCAAGGATTTTAGCAGACATAATTACATGAGTCTACAAAGACGTTAGACCAGTAATAGGACTTGGGTAATGAGAGTAGCAAATTTTTCCTCTATCTAAGAGGCATCAAATGACCTTGACTCTAAAGACATTTATGTCTACTGGGATATGGTTATTTCCACTGTGATGTGCAAAATGAAAGATAGCTTTTGAAAGCCTGTGGGCTTAAGCAGGAATGACCCTTAGTAGTTTTATTTATTTACTAGACAACCTGTCACCCTTTGGGTCATTCTTTCAGAGATATTTCCTTACAGATTCCTCAATGTCTTCAACAGTTGTGACAGAGCTTCTAATGTATTGCCTTCACTGGGATACATTCAGAAAATGTTATCTGCCCATGTTGAAAATAGCTTATGTTCAACTGTACAACACAAATATTAGCATAGGAATTATTTATGATATGTTGTATTATGTTACAAACTGTTTTATGATGTTTATATCATAAATGTTTTACAACATTTACCAAATTTCAATTTCACAGCAGTAAATCTCTCCTGGATTTTGGATTAATTCTGTCAGCCCATTTGAAGGACCTTAATATTTTGCCTTATGGTATACCATTTCTCCCAGTTAAAATTACAGGAATTAGAGTTTTATAGCTCTATCTATCTATCTATCTATCTATCTATCTATCTATCTATCTATCTATCTATCTATCTATCATAATGATGATGATGACGATAAAGTTGGAAGGGACCTTGGAGGTCATCTAGTTCAGCCCCCTCCTCAGGCAGGAAACCTTATACCAGTGGTGGTGAATCTATGGCACGTGTGGGCATGCACGCCATCGCCCCAGGCCTGCCTTCCCCCACAACCCCCTCCTAACCAGCAGCCCCCCTGGAGGAGAGTCACCCCTGGGCGTGGCCCATAAGGAGCAGTGCAGCCAAGGATATGGCAGCCTGTTGGGGTCAAGACTCCGCCCTCGTGCCCTGTCGCATGGAGTTGATGCTGCGAAGTGCGGGCAGGGGGCCTAGCTGCTATGGCGCTGCTGGGCCACCTGTGGCAGGCAGTGGAGGTGGTGAGTGACCCTGCGGGTGGGCGGATTGGGGGGCAGGGTAGGGATGGGTGGGTCAGGACGCATGGCAGGGTGGGGCAAGGCGGGTTTTGGCCACTCGGTCTCTAAAAGATTCACCATCACAGCCCTATATCATTTCAGACAAATGATTGTCCAGTCTCTTCTTAAAAACTTCCAGTGTTGGAACACTGGCAGCTTCTGGAGGCAGGTTGTTCCACTGGTTAATTGTTCTAACTGTCAGGGAGTTTCTCCTTAGTTCTAGGTTGCTTCTCCCTTTGTTTATTGTATGGCAGCATATAGCACTTGATTAAAAATTATAAATATATAAAACAATCACACTAAAAATAACTATTAAAAGACATACAAAAAAGGAAAGGATGATACTAACCCAGTAAGGAAACTATCACAAAATCTCCGAAGTTCCTTGGGACCCCCATGCCAGATAATATAGTCAGGTTTTAAGGGATTTGTGAATGTTGAAAGGGACACTACTTTACTGGATGCTGAGGGAAATAATTTTCTAGGAATGCTGGCAGCGGACAGTTCATTTGGAGGAAGTGACTATTTTGGTTTTATTATTGTTTTATTATTATTATTATTATTATAGTTCCTCCTCTCTGCAATAATAGGCAGGAGCACAAATGCCACTTTATCAGTTTATAATTTACCCTTATTCTGACAGAAGTCAGAGATATTCAATTTATATCACCATTACTACATTGTGGCTTTCTTTATGAATAAAAACGCAGTAATTTAAATTCATAAATCGCAATCCTGCAATTAATTACCTCTGCACATCAATGGGCATTGTATGTGTTCATACGTGCCAGATATCTTACCTTAATCTAAATATTAAAATGAAATAATTTTCTATGGCAGTTGACATTTTCACTCTACTCTACTGCTAATTATTTAAAAAAATTCAGAACCCAATACCTGTGCAGTAATATTTTTAATGCATCTGACAGAGTACCTCTTCCTCATTCTGTTTTGCTTTTACATAAAGCCACTAGGAGAAATCATTCACTGACATGAGATTAAGTATCATCAGTATGCTGCTGATACTTATACATCCATGCCCCACACCAGCCAGGTGATGTTATCTCAATTCTGTCCCAACGTTGGAAGGCCATGGGAAGCTTGAAGGGGGTCTGGTTCAACCTGGCAAGACTTAGCGGTTTTGAGTTTTGCCCACCCTGGTCCCTCATATCTATTTCTGAGAATTTTTCGTCCTTGGCTCTAGATAGGACGATACTTCCCTACTGAATCTTATACTTAATCTGGAGTTTCTCCTAAGTTGCAGGTCCTGTTGGAAAGCAGGTGGCAGTTGTAGCTAGAAGGACCTTTATAAAACTTTTGTCTTGTGGATCGATTACACCTGTTTCTGAATTAGGAATATCTATTCACAGTTACTCATGCCTTAGTCAGCTCCTTGTTGGATTTTTGCAATGTGATCTACATGGGGCTGCTCTTGAAGACCATCTGCAAACTGCAGCATTCAGGAAATAATGGATGTGCCTCAGCGCATCCAGGTAATATCACTACTTTGCAGTTATACAGTCTCCCAGTAAGCTTCTGGATGCAATTCAAGGACTGATTATTTTCCTGTGCATTCAGCAAAAATGGTAGGTAAGCCTGTTTTGTGACATCACAGCCAGACTCACAAATTGTGAGAGGACTGGCTTATAAATGTTTGTGTAAATAAAACTAAACAAATCGTCAGCATTTTTAGCCTTATTTCCCACGTATGTTGGAAATACCTTTACTACTGCTTGGTAATCTGTAAGACATAATGATGTAAAAAAAAACACATCCTTCTTGGTTTAAGTGTTGGAGGGTGCATCTTCTACCATAAATGCCTGTTTATCTAGTGGGAGTGCTGGAGAGTGGTCACATGCTGACTTGAGAGATATTATCTTTCTGATTAGTTATGGGGAGCTTTGGTTTAATCAAAAACTTAATTCTGATCTGCTCTGGTCCTCTTGTGCAATGTTTTAGAATTTTTAAGAATTATTTTTATTTGCTTATTAAATTTGTGTGACTCCTGACTACCAACAACTCCCAAATATAATTCTGAATATAGGTTTTTAATGAATTATTCCATTGTTTTTATTTTATTATGTTCAATAATAGTATACTGCTTGTAATGAAAATAATGCTAGTTAGGAAAAGTATGGATAAATAAATAAATAAATCCATCCCACCCACCCACACCTATATACATTGCAAATATGCCTATTGATCTTAGTTATGGGAAACTAAAAAATCCAAAAGACTTGAAAAAAATCATGTTGGAGTATAGTTCTTATATATAGTCCTTAGGCACAGTCATTCAATTGTGACAGTAAGATAAATTCCTCCTTGTCTTTTATAGTACTCTAGTGTCAGTTTATAACACTGTACCTTATTAATCGTGGACATGTTCAGATGACATACATCGTTAGGCTCCAAGGCTACATAGATACCACCATTCAATAATTTGCACTAAAATTTATATACAGTCAATGCTAGACTATTCCTCTATTCTCAGCAGCCTGGCACAGCCTAAAAACAACTAATTTTATATTCACATTCCTCCTACATGTTTTTTAAAAAAATGACAGGCACAGCGGCAAATTTAACACTCAATCTTCTGCAACCAGCAGTAATATGCAATTACTTATAGTGGCTGTGAATTTTAAATTTCTTCTAGAATGTCCTTTTCCAACTTATTAATTATGAGGAGTTTGACAGTATTCAGGCAGTCGTCATGGATCAAATGTCAATATTTAGCTTCACAGCCCTCTTCTTATCGATTACTTTATTAGGATTATTCAACTATCTTTCAGTAACTATTTTTCAGACAGTGACTGTCTGAAAAATAGATTTATATAATATTATGTCAAATCTATTAGGCCAACACTTTGGAAACTGAAGTTATGGTTGAAGAAAAGTAATAATCTGACTATAAAATTAAGCTAGAAACCCATGAGGGCATAATAGACTTACAGATGATGTTACTAGACATTTGATGATTACATGTTTGTATATGCAGTTATTATCATTTGTCTTATAACAATGACTCTGGATGGTATACAAGAATTAAAACCAAAATAATAACAATCCAAATAACAATTGTTCAAGATCACAAGAAATAATCTGATTCCAATTTAAAATAACAATAGCAGCATCTAACCTTTTAAATGTTTAAACCTTTCAGCACTCATCCAAGACATATTTTTCATAAAAAGCAATGCTGAGAGCAAACTTTATGAAGGGCAATAGTCTTACAATGAATTAGAGATTGCCTTTGAAAAATGCCAAGCTGAAGTGAGTGGAAGGACATTTACAAAATCTTATGCTGTTCTGCCAAAAGAAGGTTTCTGAACAAAACTGAAGAGAAATTATTATAGAGAAGAGAAGACACCAGACATCCCAAATTCAGCATTAACTGACACAATATAATTAAAAAGGAATGAATGACATTAAAATCCTGCTGTATTCTGCACTTCAAGTAAATCACAGAGCAATTACAGAACTCCTACTTAGACTCCACCAGTGCAGCTTAGAGAGGTTCAGCATTTTGAATAACTAAAAGCTTATAATTGTATGAAACCTCAAATATAAATTCATCCAATCCAGAATCAGGAAATCCTGACAGATTACCAACTAGACTTTTTAATAACTCTGGGAATTGAGAACTCAAAGCACATTGTTCCATAAAACAAACAATTTAACATTAGGAATTGTGTTTTAATCCTTCCTTCCTTCCTTCCTTCCTTCCTTCCTTCCTTCCTTCCTTCCTTCCTTCCTTCCTTCCTTCCTTCCTTCTCTTATTCATAAATTTGATGTTTTATTTTCAATACTTTTCCACTATGGTACTTTAAAAATATAACAGATATGAGTCAACTAAGGTTTAAGTGAACATCAATTTTAAAAAGCAAATAGTTATGTTTACAATATCTTTATAGATTTCAGATGTTTCACTGGTCCTCTCTGAGCTTGCTTGTTTTCTAGCAGACGTTTCATTGCAAGAAAACAAGCAAGCGCAGAGAGCGCCAAGGACCCATCATTTCAAACCTGAGCTACAAATATTCTCCTTCATAGCTACTTCAATGTACAATATTTGCACTGACATTTGATGGTGGCGATTGTCGTGATCTAATGTTAATTACTTCATAAAGTAAAGACTGTAAGGAAAGACCACAATAAAATTGCAATAAATATGACTAAATATTTTAAATATATTATAAACTATTTTAATAACAATACGATGAATTGTGTTTTGTTCCATCTTGTACTCAGAGGGTCAGAAAGGGGGCTGAGAAAATATCTGCAGGCTCGTCATATCCTGGACATAAATTGTTTCAGTTCCTCCCCTCAGGATGCTGCTATTGAGCGCTGCATGCCAAAACAACTAGACACAGGGACATTTTCTCTCTCTCGTGCCATCACTCTGCTGAACACCTAATTCCCACAGCAATGTCTTATTTCTAAGAATATTTACCTATGTATATGGCTGTATTACTATTATCCTTCTCATCTTTTCCACTACCTTCTCCTTTTGCTATCTTATGATTATATTACCTTATTGTTTGCATGTACACTTCTTGTTTGCATGTACATGCTGTTTATATATCTGTATGTACACTGATTATATTACATTGATGGTATGTACACTGAAAGCTTATGCAGCAGAGAAAAATATCCTGTGTGTCCAATCTCACTTAGCCAACAAAGTATTCTATTCTGTCCTGTCCTATCCTATCGTATTCTATCCTATCCTATTCTTGCAAAATTGCTCCATACATCAATTTTAGCTTTAATCATACGTTTCTGTAGATCATTGCATTATATGTTACAAATAATAATTTCTGGAAAAATATCAATGCTATGTATTATAGGAAAAGTACAACAAAGTGCAGATTTAACAAGATGTAAGTGTTGTACTCCAGAATTCACTTCATCAGATTAAAAAACTATTGTCCTGAGTTATAGACAAACTATCAAGCTCTTGGCAGGCCATTTCAACAGAAAAAAGGCTCTCTGTGGATTTAACAGGATTTATTGAAGAGAATAAACTCAAGTTACAAAAAATCACAACCTTTACAACTTTCACTGTTAGAGTTCTATTTATTTCTTAGTTACTTAAAGTGAAAACTTTTTCAGCCTATTAACAGCTTGTGTGTGAAGCCACAAGAGGGCCATCTTCTTAACTGATAAGAAGTATGTCCAGGGGCCAAATAGTTCTCTGTGTATTTTAGGCAACAAATTCCAGTCTAAACTACTGAAGTTGATAAGAGTTGTATTTTAAAATAGCTAGAAGAAACCAGGTTTCCTATTACTGCACAGGATTCACTGTTCTTTTAGAGATATACTCGTGTTATAAAAGAAGGTAGTGAGTAAAAAAAATAAAGAACATTATATTTTAATATAAAGCCTTTCCATCTAAATCCATAAAATAATTTAAAAATTCCCTCTTTTAACTATTATGTGCTTTCTATAATATTTATAAATGGCTGCCATGGTTCTGCCTCCAGATTGTCAAAGTTCCGACTAATGAAACACTTCAAAGAACTTTCAGGCATGTTTATCCTAAAGCCTTTATTACAGTGTTACAAATTGACAGCACATCATGGACGTTTTATGCCAGAATCTGACTTCCTCTTGCTGGCATCTAACTTTTCTTGCTAAACCCCTCCCTTATCTTGCAGTCACAAGTCACATTATCCAATTAGTGTGAAGGTCAAAAGATTACTTCCTCTTTCTTTCCCAGGCTTTTTACCCCCCCCCCTAAGCTATGTATTAACCCAATAAATACCAGACAGTTTTGCATATTGTCAAAGCAAGAATATACAGTATTTGCAGCATTGACACAGATGCCTTTCCGGACACAAGTTCAGGAGGAAAAGGATAAGTCTGAGTCAGCAGGGAAAAGCACGGAGCCAAGTGTTGGTCAGAATCAGGGCTCAGAGAGTGCCAACCTGACCGAGCAGTCTCAGCTGGGTCAACTGGATGCGTGAGAGTGAGGCTGAGTGAGGTGAGCTATAGCTGCAGCAAGTTGGCCAGGAGTCTCAAGGCAGGGACCAGGAGCAGCTGTTCCCCATTAGCGATGAGGTGATGGAGACACAGAACAGAGAGAAGACAGGCACAATGCCGGTCAACTAGACTACTGGTGAGGAGGCAACTTCACCTCTCATAAAGGGCTGCACCAATGTTATCCAGGACTTGTTTGGGGGGGTTTGAATAAATACCTGTAGAAGGGCAACACAATGGTATGGTCATTCACTAGACCTAAGGATGCCAATGAACTTGAAGCAACAAAGGTTAATAAAGAACAATTATATTTTTTAAATACTTAAAAACAAAGCCAAAATTAATATTAGACTGCAATCTCCTACTTTCAAAAGAACTGTTCATCCTGTGTACTAATGAATAAATTTCAGGAATGGTAATTTATTAATGGATATAAACTAATTGTCACATCTGAAATCTCTGCAATTGTTTTGCTGCCCAAGCCATAACAGTAAAAAACTATTTTAAGTATATTTTCAATATGTCAATTACACCATTGTGTTACAGAGTAATATAGAAATAAATATACAAATATATGTCCACAAAATTTGCAAATCAAGCATAAATTCACACAATCAGGATATCTAAGGATCAAATATTGGGATTCTTACCCAGATTATACCACATATCACGAATCTCAAAACCAATTTGTCTTCGCATATCACCATACCTAGAGAAAGTGCAAAGTGTTTTATTAAAATTCTTTTAATACTTTAACTAAGTTCCTATCAAAAATAGTAGCATTTAGAACTAGCTTTTCCAATTTGTTAAGTAATATTTCCACTGTTAAGAACAGGAAAAATGTAAGCAAATAATACATTGACATTCATAAATCATACTGAAAGAAAATGATTTAAATAATAAATCAAGAAAACTTCAAACTCCCTGCATCCTAACTCCCACTTTAACATCTGTATTTCACAACTTTGCTTAAAGGGAAAAAGAATTCCAGTGGGTACTGTTTTTTCTGTAAACATTTCACCTGTGGGATTTTCACCGGCATTTTGCATAATTATCCCTTGTGAATCTAAGGTGGCTGTGTAGATTAATGAAAGTATTTTTCAATTCTCAGACTCCGATATCTGAATAAAATAGATTCAATATCCTTAGGAATATATTATATTTAGCTTATTTTAGCATTCATGAAATGTAGAAAATGGCAAAGAATAAATAGCAAGAATCAAGAACATCCAATCACATTAATTATGAAGTTATTTTTTAAAAAACAATCATGACATCTGCTGATATAGTACAATGAAATTGAATGTATGGTGTCTGGAAAGCTAACAGAAAATAAACAAAAATAGAGTATTACAGGTTGCATTTTTAAAAAAAGATGGATATACAATGGCCTTTAAAAGTTTGTAAACCCTTTTGAAAGTTCAATATTTCTGCATAAATATAACCTAAAACTTGATAAATTCCCTTCACAAGTCCTAAAAACAATTTTAAAAATGTCAAAAATATACTTATTCATTTATTAGTGAGAAAAGTTACATATTTCTCTGAGACAAAAATATCTGAATGTCCAGGATTATAATTCATATGAAGGGGAAATTTGATTCAGGTGACTCCTGAACACATCCTCTGTGTTCAGCTTTTGGTTGTCTCAGACTAAGTGATGGCTGACTGCCAACAATCTTAAACATACAAATGACATCTAGAACACTGGTTCTTAAACTAAGAGTAATTACGCCCAAGGGATAATCTGGGCATAATATGTGGGTAAGGGAACAATTTGTAATTGCTACTTTGTGATCTAGTTTAGAACTGCTCCTGACAAAACACTGGTGTAAAACAACCAAGTCTGGTTTGTTGGGGAAATGACATTTGGACAAAGAGTTTCAAAATATAGATCTTGAGTTTCAGAGGAGTAAAGGTAATGGGTAATGTTGAAAAACTACACGATGGTTTTTTAAATGTTTTGGGAATTGTTAGAAAATGAAAAGCAGATTATGTCTCCTAGAACAGAGGTCTCCAACCTTTCCAGGCTCGAGGACCGGAGGGAAGAAGAACAGCTTCAGAATTGGTGTGTGCACGCACACGCATGCACACGGGGCCACACATACTGGTGAGGCACTAGCAGACATGTTCATGCATGTAGCATGTGCTGGCCCCATCCACGAACAGCCGTGCAACCCCTACCGTGGCTAGCGGCCCGTTTGCACATGCGCAAATGGGCCACGCAAATCACCCAGGCTAGCAGCACATGTGCAAATGGGCTACGGACACCCGCCCCAAGCTACCGGTAGCATCCTTGTTTGCGCCCACACGCATGCGCAAATGGGGCCACAGGCGCTAGCACAAGTGGGGGGAATGTGCACCCATGCGTATGTACACCCGTCAGCCCTTTCCACAGCTCGGTGGCCAAGAGCCTGTGGTCCGTCCCGGATTGCACACCATAGGTTGGGGAGCCCTGTCCTAGAAGATATCTATCCTTTTGGGGAAATAAGATTATAAATATTGTAGTGAGATCATTAGCATAAAAATATTGATCAAAAAATTGAAAAACAACAGCTAAATCATAAACTTTTATCAAAAGTGCCTTTTTCCATTAATTTAAGGGCATTTGATTTAATTTCCTGGGCTCAAAATTCAGAATGAAAATAAGTTTATCATCAGATATCATGGTATGGCTAAATTTATACATTGTAGAAACTTATCTTATCCCTCAAGAGGTTCAGCATTTACATGAAATCTCTGAATAAGATCATTCAGCATATTGTTATCTACAGCAGAGGTTCTCAACCTTTTGGGCACCAGGGACCGGTTCTGCAGAGAAAAGTTTTTTCATAGACCAGAGAGTGCATGGTTTTATATGCTGCCTGCATCCCACAGATGGGGCTTTGCTTGTTTGTGTGGACCAGTTGCTGGCATGCTGCTGCTCGGTACTGGTCCACAGCCCAAGAGTTGGGATCCCGATCTACATCAGATGATCTGTACATTATAGCTTACGTATTCTCTAAACCCCATGTATTAATATGAAGTATATATCACACCTCTTTTTTTGATAACTTAACCACCAGTGCAACAGGAAAACATGGTTACTAATAATAATTACTAAGCAAGACATTTATACTAAATCAACAAAAAACAAAACAAATTATATTCTAGGCCTAATAGCCTATTTTACTTAATTATGTTTTGTTAAAAAAAAAGGCATGGTAGCCTTGGTTTGTCAAACCAGAAAATTAAGGCATAATGGGTGGGTTGTTGCACTGATTGTTAGGTCCTGGGTCTAATTCAAAGTGCTGGTTATCACCTGTGCTACAGTGTAGCACTGGGTTATATCAGGACTCACTTTGCTCTGACAAGGCATTCTCTGTGATCGTCCCAAACAATGACACTATCCCCCTTACTTCTGATATTCTGGAAAGCTCTAGGACATTTTGTTTTTTTATTTTTTTTATTTTTTTAAAAAAATTTTTAATTTTTTTTATTTTTTTTGGCGCGTGCGTGCCGCGCACACTCAGATCCACCCGTCGCGCCGAAAAAAAAATTAATTAAAAAAAAATAAAAAAAATTTAAAAAAATTTAAAAAATTAAAAAAAAAAACAAAATGGCGGCTGCGATGGGCGGATCTGCGCATGCGTGGATCGGCCCATCGCACGTGCCACGCATGTGCGCGTCCGCCCATCGCGGCCGCCATTTTGTTTTTTTTTATTTTTTTTAAATAAAAAAAAACAAAATGGCGGCCCGCGACGGGCGGATGCGTGCATGCGTGGCGCGTGCGACGGGCCGATCCGCGCATGCGCAGATCCACCCATCACGGCCGCCATTTTGTTTTTTTTTTGTTTTTATTTTTTAAAAAAAAATTAAAATTTTTTTTTTGCGCGCACGCGCACCCCCAGGTCGGGGTCGTGGCGCGCATGGGCGGGGCAAGTGGGGTCTCAACCTCAGAAAGGTTGAGAACCACTGCTCTAGGATATCTTACTTTTAAGCACACACTTGAATCGAAAAACGATCAAAATGGTTCATCTGAGGGTTGTATACTCCCCAGAGTCCCTACCTGAGGAAGATGGGCAGTTCAGAAATGTGATAAATTTAAAAAAACCTCCCTTTTTGCAATCCTGTAATCCCTTAATTCCAAGTAGAGTTGGATGACTGGATGGAGTTGAACATTTATTGGCTGGATGCCAAATGGAGTTTACAGCAGATTTTTTTTTCTTTTTGCCCTAGGAGAGAAACATCTGCTGCTATCTAGAATTGAACTCTCAACCTTCCAAGTGGGAGGTGAGCATCTTCATCACTAGGACACCATGCCCCTTATGACAGACAGACAATAGACAGACAGACAGCATTCTGTGAGAAATGGGTCAATCTCTTATAGAAGAAAAAATACAGAACTATTTTTCAATGAGAACTATTCCTCATTTGGACTTTGATAACTTTGATTTTATGTTTCAAATTTTTTTTGTACAAATCAGTCGATATAATAAAGATTTATGATGCTAACATTTATATTTTATACAAACAGAATCTAAAACATTTCCTATAATACATCTTGGCATTTTATGGTTATAAAGAGAAAAAAATTCAAAATAAAATAAAATTTAATTTTAATTTTAATTCAATAAGAGCATTTGATATTGAATATAGTGATAATTTAAATCACAATGATGTAGTGTAGGTATTTTCACCATAAGCATATATAAGCATATATAAACTTTGCTTTATTCACATGCTTTTATTGATTTCCATATAATTAATTTCTTAATTCATTGCTTATACATATTTGCTTTCAATACCTTTTTATTCTTAGTTGCCACTATAATCACTTGCAAATACTCAATTATTTATCAAATAATCACTCATTTATCACTTTCAAACAAATAACCACTTATTTGTTTATTGAGGTACTGCGTGCCATCTTATTATCCTGGTCTTCTCTAATTTTTGTATTGGGCTGGAAATGTTTATAAAAGAAATAATTTTGGAAGTTTATATAACCTAAATGCAACAATTTGAAGAAGGTAATTAGAATACTATAAACAATTCAAATTAAACCAAATAATTTGTTTTGTCTGATTTTAGAAGACAACACTGCAATCTAAATAATATACATTTTATGGCATAAGCTTGAATTAAACTAATTTAGGTCAAACACATGGATCATGACCCTAAACTTGAACCAGAAACATAGGAAGAAATCTCAATCAGAACTACACTAGAACAAGACAAAACATTTTAATTTTCAAACTGAATCTAGCCATATTTTCTCAGCTATAAGCACTTTCTGTGCATATTCTCTTTGCTGTAGACTCTTTACTGTAATTTATGGACCTGCTTTTATTTTTATGCCCACATAAACACACCTGCCAACTGTTTTCAATTGGCTGGGAAAGTCAGGGCAGTGGGAATCATTCTGTTTGAAAAATTCATCATAAGAAATCCAGACAGGGGAACAGAGAAGATAAAGCATAGCTATGGAGAGGATTGGAAGTGCACCCAAAAGCCAAATTAGTTGGACTCCATGGCACAATGATGAGACCCAGACATCCTTATTGTAAGTCTCTAGGAAGAGAGAAAGGAATTGGAAGCAACCAAGTGGAATACTTTAGATATAGAGAAGCTAGTTTCAGTAGAATACCAACCAGGTAAGGTCAATTGCTACAATTGGCATATTTATATTATATAAAGAACACTAGTTCAGGAATTTTTAAATTTAGTGGAAGCTTAGATCTTGTTAGAAGAATAGGCCTAATTTAAGAAATTACAATAACAGGAAGAAAATATAGAGATTAATACTCTGCCAGTAAAAACCAGATATAGCAACATATATTAGCCTATGATTATAAGGTGGCTGAATATATCAACTTAAGCATTAGCATTTATGTATTGGAAGGGGACAAATCAGAAGAAAGCACTCTATTGATTTTTTTATGTATTTATTACATTTATATGTCACCCATTTCATTGTCAAATGACTCTGGACAGAAATTTGGAGGGATTTCACCATCAACTGCAACCATGATTAGAGTTCTCCTGCTCAGCACTTCCCTGCATTTCCCATGTTCAACTTGGTTTCTAGTTCAATAAGCAATTCAACTAGAATTTGCAACTTTGGATATAAAAACAGCTAAACAGTATGGTGTTGTTAGAAAATATTATGCATCTTGTATTCGAAATTGAAAATGATTTTTAGCTTCTGTGTGTCTACTTGCTTGTTACTTAGTAAAATAAAAATTTCCCACTGAATCTCAATTTAGTGATTAAAGCTATGTGGTAAAATAGTTTAGAAAAGAAATAAGGAAGGAAAACAGCATGCTGCTAAGTTGTCATCTTAGCAACTGGCAGGAAATGAAGGTTGCCATCTGTGATTGAGAGCCTAGGAGAATTCTCTAAATAAAACAGGTACTGGATATGAGAATAAATACTTTGAATGTCCTCCTATATTCTAGGTTTGGGTAGAAATTGATGTGTAATCTAGAAGGTTAATGAGAGAAATAATAGAGTTTATTTGTAACAGTCTCTTTTATCCAAAAGAATATTGCATTTTTAATTTACTTAAGTACTCTAACCATAAGTCTTGTTAATTTAAAATAGTATGTTATTTTCAAAATTATATATTTACCTTTTGCTCAAACAAAAAAATCTAAGAAAAACATTATGGAACTACAGTATATTCTCACATTCTACAGGGCATTTACATACATGCTTGTATTTTCTTGATCCAATCTTCAGAGATCAGTAACAAAGCAGGGAACACCGAAACTAGTTACTTGCTTGTGACTGTCCATTTGTCTTTCTGAATATCTGTGTGCCTATTTTGTGCAATTTGTATAAAGACATGAACACATGAGACCCATAGGGGGATTGTTCTCAAAAAGTTTTGGTTATGTGGAATGTGGAAACATAGCACAATTGAAGCCTCTGGAAAGAGTCAATTCATTCTCTTTCAAAAAAGTTTGTTCCCATGAGAATTGCTTGAGGTAAAGGCAGTCCAATAAAAACACGCCAGGAAAAGTTACCAGACTAAGCTGGGGCTTGCCAAGGCTTGTTAGAAAGTATAACAGTGAATGGGAGTTTGTATTTTAGAGCCAGTAAATCAAATAAGATATTCCACAGTGGGCTTCCTGCTTCAAATGTTTTGGAACCGAAATACAGGTTGGTTAAAATCTGAGCTTCATAAACGTGTGAATAAGTAAAGCTTTTAATGCAGAAAGTGACCAAAATAAATCGTAAATTCGCTTCTACACATCCTGAGCTTTTGGATAAACAAAAACAAATAGTGCTTGTGGGGTTACAAAGACTTTGCTACATCATTCCATTTAATAACCACACTGATTTAAGCTTAGGCGAAGACTACCTCCATCACAGAAAACACTAGTTCAGTTCCAATTATTAATATTTCATTGGGTTGGATTTTTACCTCTCTAAAGCTGTAATGAGCTGCATCAATGTCAATATGGAAGTTTGTAATGAATTATCAACAAGACATTATGCAAACATGTATAATAATATCATGTCCGTATCTCTGATGCTGGCAGATTGGCATCACTACTATAAAAACTTTTTCTGTTTCAACCATGGATGGATACTAATCAAGGAGAGAAGCAACCTAGAACTAAGAAGAAATTTTCTAACAGAACAATTCATCAGTGGTACAACTTGTCTCCAGAAGTTGTGAATGCTCCAACACTGGAAGTTTTTAAGAAGAGATTGAACAACCATTTGTCTGAAATGGTATAAGGTTTCCTATCTGAGCAGGGGATTGAACTAGAAGACCTCCAAGGTCCCTTACAACTCTTCTATTCTATTCTATTCTATTCTATTCTATTCTATTCTATTCTATTCTATTCTATTCTATTCTATTCTATTCTATTCTATATGCTTATATGCTACAAGCTGATTGTTCTCTTCAAATATGTGTTTATTTAACATTTTTTGTACTCTTTAGTGACAGAAATATTGTTTGGATCCCAAAACTTGTCTGTTTGGCGATCCATTATCTATCTATCTACCGGTATCTATCTATCTATCTATCTATCTATCTATCTATCTATCTATCTATCTATCTATCTATCTATCTATCTATCTATCTATCTATCTATCTAATTTCAATTTTATTATGTGTAATTCAGAGAGGCACGTATCTCCTATTTTTCTAACAACAACTCCTCTTTGTGGGGGCAGGATTGAGAGGTCTGGACTGAAAGAATGGATTGAACATGGATAAAGTTCCATGTTGTTCACTTCTAAAAGAAAAAAGAAGGGGAGTATAATTCTATTATTTACAACCACCCTAAAAATCTATGAAGAGAAGAGGGACAGAGAGAGGAAGGGAGACAGTGGAAATAATATGCAACACAGTATGAATATAAACTTTGCTATATCAAAAATCTTTGCATTCACAAAATCCTATTATGAATGGAAAAATGTACTGTGTCTGTGGACATTCTCTTCCTGGAGGTAAGATGGGCCCCCTCTCTGTGGGCTTGCTTGGGGTTCATGGAGAAACACGCAACCATAGAGTAGGTTACTGCCCTGAAAGCCCTCTCACCATTTTTAAATTCATTTTTAACATCACTTGATTCTTTTACAATTTTATATAATAGTTTAAATATTTATTTGTACATCATCCAAAGTAACAATTTAAAAATTTGATAAAATAAATAAATAAATCTTTAATTTCAATCCATTGTAATTTATATATGAGTTTTGAAACTATGAAATTTTAAATAAAATTTGTAAACTACTCCTCTAAAGCTACAAAAAAGCAACGGTATGGCAAAGGTCTAAGATTTATTCATGTATTTCACATTAAAATTCATCTCAAAATTAGCTGCAAGATCTTTCATTATATATTTTTTGTTGCAAGTTTTACAAAGAAGATAAAAACTAACATAAAATAATAAAGAGTAAAAGCAGTAAATATATTTGCAGCAAATATAAGTACAGTTACAAAATTATCTTTTGCTTTATGATAACAAAAGTTCCCTTTTTTCTATTGTCAAAGTTTTTTTCTAATCATCAACCCCACAAATAATAAATACTTCTTTTTCTCTTTTATTCAAAACGTTTATAAAGGGTTTTCAATCAGCAATAAATATATTGTTTTTCTCTAATCAAGGAGTTTATGTAGCCATCACACAGGTTTCATCATCTTCATGCTACAAGATCTTTAATATTATAGCAATGTAAACTGTTAAGATGAAATTAAAATGAACAGAAAAAAATAGAGGATTAAAAATGGTGTTTTCTAATGTAATTTTGAAGCATTATGCTAAAAATATGATAAATACTTGAATCACAGTTTCAAATCTAACCTTACATCATACTATGATTACTTGTCAACCTGTCTTAAATTTTCTGAGCATCTCAAATAATATTATGTTAACAAAGTTTCAAGTTCCTATTCATGGTTTTTATTTGACATATAACTTACTTGTTAAGTATTTTGCATCTTTTAGTACTTGAAAAATTCTCTAGTTGTAATGACTCTTGGGTAAGAAAAGCAACAGCAAGATGAAAATAGTTGTTCCAAAGCTGGAAATGGCAAAAAATACAAAAATGTCAAAATTTTAATACTGAAATATAATAATACAGGTAAGTTAGCAAAGATATAATTTATATTATGTATATTAATGTCAAGAAAACATCAAGCTACTGAATATTTATTAACAAAATCTTTGTGTATTGCTGCATTGGGGAGTTCCATGTTGGAGATGGCTGCTAGATTGATGGTAGATTCTACCTCCCTGCTTGCTCTCTACCTGTTCATCTTTTGTTATCAACTTCTGTTTTGTTTACACTTCTGTTCATTTCTTCATTTAAATCACATAGAATAGCTCCACAGCAAGATGGGAGGCAAATAAATTTAACAAATAAATAAATATTGATTAAAGAAACGCACTTGTCTAATACTGAAATCAAGTAAAACAAAAAAGGAATGAATATCTATTTATATTGTACTTAAAGTAAAAACCTTTAAAAATCTTCTTAAATATAGTTTGAGAGCCTCCCAAAAGAAAAGAGGTGTTCTTTATTGTTCTATTGAATACTGAGGAAAAAAATCATATAGCACACAAGGTTGAAGATGATGTTTTAAGTTTGTTTTTTGAGCAAAATTTGGCTTTGCAAAAATTATTCAATGGAAGTATCTGAACAAATTATATAAAACAAGTGACCTTATCTTTGCTTGATTAAAATAAAGAAATCCCAACAGATTATTGGTGAAGATTGGAGAAGATGTTACTTATTGGTAACCATAAGTAAGAGATGAGGTATGGAATGAAGAGGAGATAGTGAAATTTTTTATACTTCTTATGAAAAAAGTGGGGATTATTTTTCTACTTTTTTCTTCCTTGCTTTTTTGCATCTTCTTTCTCTTTTAATCTGTATTATCTTATATTACTGTAATAATTTTTAATAACATTGTTATAAAAAGAACTTAAATAATATAGATAACTAAAATAGATTGTCATTATGTCTAAAATCTATATAAACTCTATATATCTGTACATATAGAGTCTATTATAAATAATTATATACATACATATCTTTTCCACATATAAATAGCACATTCAATGAAAATCTTTAAAAAGAGGACTACAGAAACATATATTGAGAAAGACTTTTAGAAATAATAAGACAATATTCAGTGTATGTTTTACCTGTAGCTCAAAGCTGGTTTGATCAAGAAATTTTTTGTTCAGCATATCTGCATACTGATTAATTGCTCGCAAAAAGACTCTGAAAGATCAAAAGAAAATTACATAATTACACATTTAAGACTTTAGTGCCTTTATAAGTTTGGCATTCCAATTAGCTATAAATCTAAAACTGCCAGGAAAATAGGTGTTATAGCAATAATTTTAAAATATGTGCAATTTTACCACTATTAAGTATACAGAATTATGTGCAGATACTTCAGAGTCAATCAAGGAAATTAGCATATGTAGAATCTGATAAAAACAGGAACCTTTTTGGATGAATTCATTTCTTCTTACTATAATATCATGAAACGATAATCAACAATTCTACTTACATATAAAACAAAAACATATTTGTCTCATAAAGCCACAACTCTTCATTGTTAAGAATCAATAGCTGATGAACAGTGCTTTGAAAATTCTAGTTGTCAAATGCTTTTATCTTTCTGTATAATTTATGCGTAGTTCATCAAAAAGAGTATAATTAGATAAAACCTTCCAAATTTTTTTTTACTTTCTACAAGAATAAATCTTACTATTTAGCAACATAATGTTAAGTGTAATTTCTTGGTCCCTCACATAAAAGCTTTCAGATCCCCTTCACCACCATGATGAGAAAACAGAAGTCCTGAGCCCAAAGCAAGGCTGCAACAAGTGAGGGGAATAGTAGCAAGAGTACATCACATTTCTAACTCTTCTTCACTGTGCTTCAGTAGATCTGAATTCCCGAGTGCCTCCACAACCTATCCAGAGTCAGCAAAGCATCCATTCTGCTACTACCGGTAAGGAGAGGAGGAAGGAAAAGCTGACAAGGTCAGTAGTAATAGAGAACATGGTTTTCAAATAGCCTCTCCCTCTCTTTTTAAAGATCAATATAACGGAGCGAAAGTGCCAAAACTTTTCCTTTCAAAAGTTTCATCAGAAGGTTGTTCAAACATACCAGTTAAAGTCTTGGTAAACTATGCTGACTTTTTAAAAGGTATAATTAATATAACTCTGTGACATTATCTGAAAGCATTGCAATCATAAAGGGCAGACTCCAAGATTCTTTCTGAATGATCTATCTTGTTTATATAACAACAAATAGGGTAAAGAGGAACCCACATTAGGGCAGAAATAATAAACTTAATTACTCCTAATACATTTCAATATTAATTAATAAAGTTTAGAAACTGAAAATATATGGCACTTCATAGTATCTTGAAGAAAACTCTTCCTATAGAGAAGAAATGTCAAACACAAGGCCTGGGGGCCGGATGCAGCCTGCGAAGTGGTTTCATGTGGCCCGCGAAGCCATCCTGGAAACAGTGAGAGAACAGCCTCCGCTGCCTTGGCCCTGGCCAGCTGGGAGCAATGTACAATTTTGTGGTGGCCATCTTGGCACTTGCCCTGGTGGACCATGCCTTGACACTTGCCCCAGTCCCACCCCCTTCTGCCAGAGACCCTCAGATCTGTCCCACTCCTGCCCAGGCCTCCATAGACACCCTTAACGCGAATGATGTAGAACTGGCCACACTCAACCAGTAGCCACATCCACTCCACCCACATCCACCAAGTAGGCTGCACCCACTCTGGCCACCCCCCACCCCCCCAGGGCAACCGCAATGTTGACGTGGCCCTCACTGAAATTAAGTTTGACACCCCTGCTATAGAGGAATCA
This sequence comes from Bothrops alternatus, assembly GCA_034064705.1. NCBI lineage: Eukaryota > Metazoa > Chordata > Lepidosauria > Squamata > Viperidae > Bothrops > Bothrops alternatus. The sequence goes on from JARGCV010000009.1 coordinate 16,204,298, forward strand.
AGAATCATTTAGGTACATTTAAAAATTATCTCGTAGTATACTAAAACTAATATATCTATTTCTCTTCTATTTTGATTCTTACTTTTCTTGGACCATATTTTGATGAGCATTCTTAGTCAGACATTTTTCTTTTTTAAAAACGGCCTCAGAATATTATATCTGAATCTGTTAAATTACCAGTTTAATTACTACTAAATTAAAAACTAGGTAATTTTTTTAAAAAAATACTTCCTTTTCATCTATTTCATTATTTTTGAAAGAAGTATAATTATACATATTTATCACTATTCAACAAAATTTTATTCCACTAATAAAAAAGTATTAAGATGCAAAGCTGCCATACTGAGTTGAACAATTGTTGGATTCATGCATCACTCTTAAGTAAAAGCAAACCATAATTTGTATGTACAATATGTTGCACAATAAATCATAGCTTATAAATGACAGTTTCTTAGTCCATATAGCATATTAAACCATGACTAAGAAATACTATGAGATATAGTATAAAGTAGTGGTATGTAATAGAATAAAGTAGTATAGTATAGTCGCTTCATGTTGGCATATTATTTCTCATCATGAGAATGGCACATAGAAAAGAAACTTCATAAAAAATTCATAATCAGATATAATTAGTCCTCAACTTAAACCCAGTCATTTTATATAATAGCCTCAGAATGGGTGCTTTATGCCCCAATAAAGTACATCCAGCCATCGTAAAATGTCATACATATCTTCACAGTCATGGGAAAGCATTTCAGGCACTTGGCAACTGCTTGCATTTATGACCGGTTGCAGATTCTCATGGTCACATAACCATGTGAATTGTGGGTGTTGTTTTTTGCTAAAAAAAACATCAAAAACACTAGTTCAGAATAATGGATTCGCTTTACAACCGCCATAAAAGATGATATAAAAATGGGTCCAGTCACATGGATGCTTTGACTTACAACTTTAATGACCAAATTTCTGGTCCCAATTGTGGTGGTAAATTGAGGACTACCGATACAGTATAGCTCCATAAACTCTGTACAATTGGGCAAGTTACAAATTAATCAATCAATCTCATTAAGTTACTGTTTCCATTAGTATGGTTTGGCAATTTAGTATTTTTCCATAAAGTAGCAGTCATAGGAGCAATATTCTTATATGCTTATAAAATACATGTTTTCTAAGTCTCATCTATAAATCATTATCCTCTAAAGATGAAAAGATAAAGTTAATTATGATACATCAATACCTGATAGACAATTGCTCCAAAACACACACATGCACACAGACAAAATGAAAATTTGATTTTCATCCTGTTTCTGCCATTTTTGTTCTTGATTAAGCACCAAAATGTAAACAAAACACATTGCGTGGAGAATGAAAGTGAAGAAAAAAAAGAACGTGATCTTTCTACTCTAGCAATATAATCAAAATTATAATTCAGGTGTAGAATCTGTTCTGCTACATTAGTCTGAGAATGCTTGTGTGGCTGACACTGCTGGAAATGGATCACTAATGCCTGGGAAAAGAAAAAATCTTCTGAAGCTTTAGGTAATCTTCTGACTGAGCCATGCAAAAGCTGACATATTTTCACATTTTAACAGGAGAGAGAACATAGTTATTAAGAAGCAAGTAAGGGTATGTTAAAGTAATTCTGGAGAGAAAGTATTCTAGCAGCTAGTGGGGAGTTGGGTCCAGACAGCAGTATCTGCTTTTTAAGAGAAAGGATGCATGTGCTCTTTCCTGAAAAAGTTTATAGTAGTCCAATTGTTTAATCCAGTTTCCAACCCTCTGTTTCTAGGTAAGATTACAGGGAAGTATTACAGCAGGGGTCCTGCAAAATAGAGATTATCTAGACCAGGAGTCCCCAATCCCCAGGCCACAGCCCACTACCAGGCTGTGGCTATTTGGAATTGGGTGGAGCATGTACATCCCCAGAAGTTTTGGACAGATTTGGTATAGTCTGGTTCCCATTGATTCAATAGTATTATCTAGTAAGACCCAAGGAATGTGTGAGATGTTCTTATAAAAATAAGAATCCGAAAGCATTTAATTATTGTCATGAGAAGTGTATACAGGATGTCATGGTCCAGATGAAATATGACAGAACATACTAATCTAGGTTGGCAAAAGAGTAAGATAAAGCTGCATCTCCAGATCGATTCAAGCTATAAGCTAAATGCATATCAAGGGATGCTGGATTGGAAAAATATAACAGTGGTTTTAAAACTGGAGGAAGAAACATCAATAACCTAATGCCTTAGTTCAGATCAGTAACATTCCTGTAACACTACTAAAAAACTGAAAAATAAGTTAGAATAGAATAGAGCTGGAAGTGACCGTGGAAGTCTTCTAGTTCAGCCTCCTGCTCAAGCAGGAGAACCTATACCATCTCAGACAGGTGATTGTCTAGTCTCTTCTTTAAACTTTCCAGTGTTGGAGCACCCACGATTTCTGGAGGCAAGCTGTTCCACTGGTTGATTGTCCTCACTATCAGGAAGTTTCTCCTTAATTCCAGGTTGTTTCTCTCTTTGATCAGTTTCCAACCATTGTTTCTCGTCCTTTCCTCTGGTGCTCTGGTGAACGTTACCCCCTCTTCCTTGTGGCAGTCTCTCAGATACTGGAATATTGCTATCATGTCTCCCCTATTTCTTCTTTTCTTTGTATGTTTTAGTCTCCAGGCCTTTGGTCATCTTAGTTGCTCTTCTCTGATTTTTTCCCAAACTCTCAACATCTTTTTTGTGATATGGTGACCAAAATTGGCTGCAGTATTCTAGGTGTGGTCTTTCTAGAGTTTTATAAAGCAGTACTAATACTTTGCGTGATCTTGATTCTATGCCTCTGTTTATACAACCCAGGATTGTATTAGCTTTTTTGGTTGCTGCTGGCTCATAGTCAAGTGATCGTCCTCTAAGACTCCAAGGTCCCTCTCACACTTGCTGTTTTTAAGCCAGGTCTCACCCACTTGTACCTTTGCTTTTTCCTGCCTAAATGTAAAACTTTGCTTTTCTCCACATTGAAACATTGTTCAAGTTTGTCTAGATCTTCTTGGATCGTGAGTTTGTCTTCTGAGGTGTTGGCTACTCCTGTCAGTTTGGTGTCATCTGCAAATTTGATGAGTTCCCCTTCAATTTCCTCATCTAAGTCATTTATGAAGATATTGAAGAGTATTGGGCCTAAGAGGGAGTCTTGTGGTACCCCACTGATTACTTCTCGCCATGTAGATGTAGTGCCATTGAGAGTAGGGTTTGTCAGCCAGCTATAGATACATCTGGTGGTGATGTTGTCTATTCCACCTTTTTCTAGCTTACCAAGAGTAGGTTGTGGTCTTTTTTATCAAATGCCTTACTAAAATCTAAGTATACTACATCCACAGCATTTCGTTGGTCTACTGGTTTAGTCACTTTATCAAAGAATGAAATAAGATTGATTTGGCATGATCTGTTTTTAACAAACCTGTGCTGGCTATTGGTTATGACTTTGTTTGCTTCTAGATGTTCGCAGATCTGTTTTTTGATTATCTTTTCTAGGATCTTCCCAGGTATTGATGTTAAGATGATTGGTCTGTAGTTTTCTGGGTCTGTTTTTTCTCTTTCTTGAAGATGGGAACCACATCAGCCCTTTTCCAATCCTCAGGTACTTCCCCGGTGCTCCAGGATTTATGAAAGATGTGGTGCAATTGTTCTGAGATAACATCTGCCAGCTCTTTCCGAACTCTAGGATATAATCTGTCGGGTCCCAGTGATTTATATCTATCAAGGTTGGATAGGTGTTCTCTTACCATTTTCTTTCTTATTTTAATTTTTGTTTCTAGTATGTCTTTTGCAGTGTTTTTTTTGGTATGTTGGGCTATAGTTTCTTTTTGTGTGAAGACTGATGCAAAGTATGAGTTAAGCAGCTCTGGTTTCTCCCAGTTGCCTGTTATTTCTTTGCCATCTTCGCTCTTTAGTGGGTCTACAGTTTCCTTGACTTTTTTCTTGTTGTTAATATGTTGGAAGAAACTTTTTTTTATTATCCTTGATTTCTGTTGCAAGTCTTTGTTTGTTTTCAGCCTTTGCTTTCCTGACTTCATCTTTGCATATTCTGGCTGTCTGCTGATAATCGGCCTTAGTTATGTGCCCTTTCCATTTTTTGTATTTGTCCTTTTTGTCTTTCAGTTTGTCAGAGAGATCTTTGTGCAGCCATGCTAGTTTCTTCTTGAAATTCTTGTTTTTCTTTCTCAATGGTATTGTGCTGGTCTGGACTTTTATGACCACATTTTTCACGGTTTCCTACACTTCTTGAGTTGTTTTCCCCTTTAGAATTTTCATCCATGGAATCTTTCCTAGGTTCTCGCTGAGTTTGTTAAATTTAATTTAGATCAATATGTTGTTGCTCCTCAATAGAAAAACAAATCACCGGAGTGGCTGTCTACAATGGAAGTGTTTGCTTACCCAAACTTAATTAATTATGATAAACTTGTTACTTACAAAGATGTTTTGGATAAGGATGGAAAACTTAAAGACAGACAAGTTTTTCAACAACAAGGCATTGACTTAACATGATGGTCTTATTTGCAAATTCAGACAAGATATGAAAAAGATGTAAAATCAATGGGATTTTATAAAGAACAGATACCAATTGACAAAATACTATTAACAACAGATGAAAATCTGATTAAAAAACTTTATAAATTTTTGTTAAGTTGGAAGATGGAAGAAGAACAAGTAAAAGAAACAATGATAGTATGGGCAAAGAATTTTGGACATTCTATAGATTTAGAAGACTGGCAAAAACTTTGGGATAGAAATATTAAACTTACCAAAGCAGCCTCATATAAAGAAAATTTATATAAAATGTTTTATAGATGGCATATGACACCAGTTAGATTAGCGAAAATGTTTTAAAATGTATCAAATATTTGCTGGAAATGTAAACAAAAATAAGGCACTTACTATCATGTCTGGTGGACATGCCCTAAGGCAAAGAAATTTTGGTTTAAGATCCAGTTATGGCTGGAAAAAATGACTAAAATACCAATAGAATTTAAGTCAGAATTGTTTTTGTTAGGAATATTAGGAATCAATTATGGGAAAGAGAATGAATATTTAATATTGCACGTATTGACAGTGGCGAGAATAATATTCGCCCAATTTTGGAAAAATGAAGATTTACCACCTGACCAGACTATAATTAGTAAAATTTTAGAATGCGCAGAAATGGATAGATTAACTTTAGAGATCAAAGAGAGAGAAGACTCTATCTACTTTAAAACATGGGAAAAATTTTATCAATGGTTAGCAATATGTTAGAACAAGAAAAAAGTTTGAAATCAAATTGGATGAATGTGATTTTAAGCATTAGTGATTATATTTAATTAATATTTAATTAATTATTTTGATTTAGCAAGATGAATATGATTTTTGTTAACCCAGTTTATTATAACTGTTTAGTAATATATAAATGATCTTTATTCAACATTTATACCCAGATGGTAATTTGCTTGCTAAGCGTGGAATTTTTGTTGGGGGTAACCCGATCATTGTACCTATCCTTGATCCATTCCCAATCTCCTATTCCTACCCTTTCCTATACCCGTACCAACCCTATTCTTTTCCTATCCTTATAAAACCTAATAAAATATTTATTAAGAGAAAAACAAATCAATAAAATTTATATGTCTTCTAGTAATGCATACACACATTTAGATCACACATAGACATAACACACAATAATCAGGATAAAGTACTAATAGTCAAGTTCTCTCTGAGGGGTCTCTTTCCCCAAACATTCATGTCATTCATCTTTGCTATTAAAAACAGAAACCGTGTATATCATTTTTCTTAAGAAATGTCCCATAATAATTTAGATAAAAAAGACTGAACATATTTGATTGATATAAATCTAATAATGACATTAATTATAATGATATAATAATGATATTCCATTAGCATAAAAAGGAGCAAATTGAAGCCTTGTTATCCTGCACATTAAAGAAGCTAAAAGCTGAGAAGATGAATGAAATTCAAAGCAGTATTTAATTTGTTATTGCATTTTTTGTATCTCTTTACTGACATCTAGCAATCATCCGTATTTCTGTCCAGCTATATTGATTAGATAGGTTTTCATATTTTTATTTAGATCAAAATTTTCCAAATATGTTGATCCTATCTTATTAGTCCACAGAAGTCTCATAATTAACTAGAGTTTAATAAATACATTATTTAATTTTTTCAACAAAATATATTTCTTGCATGAAAAAATATGATTGTTTTTAAACAAAAAATATTGTTTGTTGTCATTTATATGACTGAATGTTCCTCTTATATCTTATTAGGCAAAGAAAATGGATACAGTCTAACACTTATCTTGACAAAGTAAATGCTATTTTTATGTGTTCCGATTCTTAAATATGCACTTACATCATAGAATTCCATCTGCCAGGAATTTATAATTGTCTATAATCTTTGTAAATTGATATATCTATAAATAATACTTTAATTATAACTACAACAAAAATACAAACTATGAAGAACTAATTAGATTTTAAAAAATGAAGATTATAATTATCTTTAAATTTTCTTTCTTTTCTGTCTTTTTTTTCCTCCTTGAAATAAAATCTAACGAGTGATAAAACTGCCAACTTGCTTGGGTCATTAGGAGATTGTAGCATTATATTCTGCATGTTTATTGAAGCTTTTAATTTTGTTTCACAAGTAGCTTCAGCATGCTCTTAAATCATAAAGTCAGTTGACTCTTTCTGCTCTGTGGCTATTCCTGTGGCTTTGAAGCCCAGTATGTAGAATCACTCTTTATGATAGCTTTTGTAGCTACAAGCAAAGCAATTTAGAAAACACTTTTATAGCAGCAATTTCTATATACTGCCTGCAACAAATTGCCTTGCTTTGGAAACATTTACAAAATAGTTTAAGTAATACAAATAAATTATCATATGATCATCACGTAAACAAATAGAAAACTAGTTTCACATCAACAAATTCACTTCAAGTTAGAAAAAAACAGAATGATTTATAGGTAGTCCTTATGACCACAATAGGGACTGGAAAATTCATTGTTAAGTCTTATGGTTGTTAAGTAAGGCATCACATGACTACACCTAATTTTTATGACCTTTTTTGCTGCAGTCATGAAGTGAGAAACCATGTGAATGTCCTTTGAGATCTCCTGCTAGCTTCCCTATGGACTTTATTTGTTGGAAGCTGGCTGGCCAAGTCACAAATGGCAATCTCATGAGTGCAGGATGTCATAAGTGCTGATGGACATGGGTCCAGATCACAATCATTTGGCCACAGGAACACTGTGATGATTCTAAGTGCAAGGACTTTGTAAATAAGTTACTTTTTTCAATCCTGTCTTAACTTTGAATGATGGCTAAATGAATGGTTGTTAAGAGAGGACTACCTGTGGCAAGCTTCTATTCGGGTTTTTTTAATCTAGGAAGAAGCCAGGAAAACAAGATCTAAAACAGCGGTTCTCAACCCATGGGTCGCGACCCCATTTGGGGTCGAACGACCGTTTCGCGGGGGTTGCCGGACACTGCGGTCCGCCATTTTGTTTTTGTTTGTTTGTTTTTGTTTTTTTCGTCGCATGTGCGGTTCAGGCCGTCGTGCATGTGCCGCGCATGCGTGGATCGGCCCGTCACGGTCCGCCATTTTGTTGGGGTTTTTTTTGTCACGCGCGCGTATCGCGTATGCGCGGTTCGGGCCGTCGCGCACGCGCTGCGCATGCACAAATCGGCCCGTCATGGTCCGCCATTTTGGTTTTTTGATTTTTTTTCGTTGCGCGCGCACCGCGCATGCGCGGATCGGTCCGGCGTGCATGGGCGGGGCAAGTGGGGTCTCAACCTGAAAAAGGTTGAGAACCACTGATCTAAAATGTGACCCTTTCTGTGTGTCAGGCCCTCCATGACATATGGCAGGATTCATGGTGACCAGTTAGCCATGAATTCCCAAGCTGCTTCCATCTCTGTAGCTAGAGTAAGAAGATTAAAGTCTCTCAGGACCATGAGTCTGGGAAATTCCACCACCAGCCAGGCACAGCTTTAAGCAGTTGTGATATGGAAGCAGGAAAGCTAAAAGCAAATTGGTAATTTCATATGTTCTCCAACTTTATAATTAGGGTTATATCTAGGTGGGGTCATTACCAAGAGGAGACAGATCTCTCCACCTATGCTCATTTAGGACTCAGTGATATAGCCCTTCATTCATGAATAAGTAGTGTTTTATTACAGGCTGATCTGGCATTGAATAATAAGAACCTGAGTCCAGAGAGTTAAAAGGTAGAATTGATAAAAGACATTGAATATAGGTAGTTCTTGAGATATAAACAGTCATTTAACATCCATGACACATCTCTCAATGGCTATATGAGCCCATTTTGAAGTTATGATCGCTGCCAGTGACTGACCACAGGGATGCTATAGTGCCTATCCATTTCTCCATCTCTAATCCCACCCAGCTGGGACTTTAATTTGGCAAGATTCTATTAGATGTAAGCAAATAAAGGATTTAACTCAATTGGATTTGACTGTCTCGTCTCTAAGCTAGGACCTGACACTACAGGTAGGAAATCTTATGGGAATTTACAATAATGATTATAGATTTATTTTAATTGGGAAAATAATGTGACAAGATAGTAAAAGTTAAGAGAAAAGGGCACTGTGAATAACAGCTGCTTGAAGTAATATTTTGTATTTTTTCTGAATATATACAATAATTACAATGGAATAATTCAAAATTCTATACACAGTCTATCTCTGTCTACTCAGAAATACAGCAAGTTTCTTGAAACTCATGAGAATTACTTTCAGAGAAGTACATAGGTTTTTCACTTGAAACTGTAAAAGAAAGATGGAAAGAAATTAAAGTTCAGAGAAAGAGGTAAAATTTGGAAATTCCAGGTACTGTGAATATAAAGGAACATTTCTACTGAATTAAGTGGCATTTGTTAGGCAGTAGATAATGCTCTCATAAAATGATCCATTTGATGTTTTTGTTTGGGATTGAACAATAGTTTTCTGCTATTTCTTGCACTCTTTACTGGCAATATAAAGGGGAGTATTAGCCAGTTAAAAAGGACTACTGAGAACTCTCATGTTAGTGTGTAAATGGTGAATTTAGTTAAGAAGGCAAAGCCTGAGAAGCAAAGCTCAGTTTTGACATCATTTATGCTACCTTAGGGCAGTGGTGTCATTTAAAAAAAAAAATGTTATAAGGACTGAAGAAATGGGGAAATAGTAGGAGTTGTTAATCGGTAAAATATATTTTGCAAGCAAAAATTATATAGAATGTGACCGTCTGAGCTGTTGGGATTGATAAAAGATGGAACATGTTCAGATGCTGTACATATTTAAGGAGGATTACAAACCAGTTGCCCACAGAGCAAAAGGGGATGCCAGACGGCATACAGAAAGGCAATAGATAGAAAAACAGCATTTTCTTTAGTCTTGCAAATTACTTCTTACATGCTTTATTTAATCTAATCCATATTTAATTAGTGTCTGCTATGAAGTATCTGATAGACATTCACATCATTATGTAGAACCATATGATTTCAGTTTTCAGCATTTGAAAAAACGTGTTAATTGCAACCTACTGTCATGCATATTAATGTTTCATATTATTACCATGAAAACTGTTAACAGATATCATTAGCTTTTAACTACTACTCTGTAGGACTGAGTGAAAATAATATAGTTTCTTAGCTTCTTCATAGTTGGGAAGTTTCCTGTGAATACTCTCTCATTCAAAATCTCACCTATTTCAAGGATGATCATAGGAAGGAAAACTCCCTTCTGCCTTCTTCTACTGTCACTCCAAAGTAGATATTTCACAAATATCTTTCTATAGAAGGAGGAACAAACTATGCTTTGCTCCAGCAAAACACACCCAAGCATCTAGGGAAGAAGTGTCTTCTCTTATCAATGATTTTCATTGTATCAAATTTTTGGTGGGAGCCTTTCTTCCTCCATTTTTCTCTCTCTTTTTCATTCTTCAGCTAAATGAAGCCTTCCCCCCCCCATCCATTTGTTTAAAAGGTGGGAAGTATTGTTGAGAAAAAGCTTTTGATGGAGAAATTCACCAAGAGCTAAGAACTTCAATTTTTCCCTTTCTGACTTGGCACAAAAGGACTGAAGTTCATAGACCTCTTCCCTATTCTCCTCCAGACAACTTTTGTGAAGGCAAAATTTGCTTCAGGAATAGAATGGAATAATAATTCGTTTCACTTAAATATAGAGAGAAATGATTATGCTGCTTTTAAAAATTGAGGATCCCTGCAATTTAGTTACACAGATGTTTTCACCAAGAGAAAGATACTCCTAATGTTAATGAAATATTTGTAAAAATATGAAGAAAAATGCACAAAGACAGTTTCTAATATTAAGAAGGAAAGTTGTCAAAAGGTCAGTAATTCCTAATTTTCTATAGGAATGTTTAAAGTCTCTACCTCAGTTCTCTTTCTGCACTATCATACTCAATGTTTTAATAATTTCTTCACAAAGCTTTATATACAATACTGGTATATACTAATTTTTAATGATTTTAAATTTTTTAATAATGATTGCATATATTTTATAATGATTGTTTTTATATTGTGATTTTGATTATTGTACAATGCCCAGATTCACTTCTGGTGAGATAGGCAGCTATATAAATTTGATAAATAGATAGATAGATAGATAGATAGATAGATAGATAGATAGATAGATAGATAGATAGATAGATAGATAGATGATAGACAGACAGACGGACAGACGCTTTTATAAACACAATACATAAAATAATAAATAATGCATTCTTCATATATAAAGACAAGCCACTTTTTAGAATGAGCTATGCTTCCCTTGGTTTGATATCAACCTGAGTCAATATATTACTTTTTACTGAGAAATGTAGCTACTCAAAAGTTTCTTTAGTCTAGCATTGGGTGACATGGTGGCTGACACTTACCTTTTTTTGCCAAACAAACCTTATCACATAAATGCACAAATAAATTCTTCAGTCACAGTGTAAATAGCCCAGGCTTGTTAATTATTTAGTTTCACTCACTCCTGAAGTTAAGCACAACAATATCCTACAGTAGTATTGTTCCAAATATATAGTGGTTGATAACTCCTGAAAGTACTGTTTTACAAACTGATCCTCCTACAACATTTTGCTGGTTGAATTTTTACACACAGACAGTGCTTCTGTGTATCCCACATTAAAATGTATTAGTATTGAGAAGAAACCTAGGTATCATCTCTCTGAATGAATAAACCTAAGTCATATGTTGTATATATGAAATATCGATCCCCACATTTTCAGCTGATTTAAGATCTCAAGTTGATAGGAACGGAACTATATAATTGCTCAAATCCAGATAAATATCAAGGAACATCTACATGTACCTGCAGTCTGATATTTATATTTCATATTTGAACTGCAACTTTCCATGCCTCATTAAGAGCTGTTCCTCAATTTCAAATTCCATCCAGGCTTTAGAAACAACATTAAAATGCTGTATTTGGAAAACAATGCATATACATTCACACACATACACACACATACACACACACACACACACACACACTCCAAATTCTTCCTATTATTAACCATCAAAATGTTATTCAAAGTCTTTTTCATGTCCTTAAACAACCAGTTCCTCTGCCAGATTCACTCAATACTGTAATGTCATACTTTATTTTTCTCAACAAAACTTTTTCAGTCGAAATGAAGTAATAAACTGATCAATTCAACCGGCCCTAAGAAGAAAGCAGTAAGCAGAAGTAAAAGATTGCAGAGTGGGGGAATTATCCCTATCCCTATTCTTGTTCGTTTGTTTTTTGCTCAGATACATACATAGATCCTCATCATACAATTCTCTTTTTAATTAAAGCAGTGTTATGCAAAGCATAATCCAAAGGCACCCGATAGTCCTATAGATACTGATTACTACTGCTTATCATGACTTTGCCAATTAAGCCTTTTACATACAGAAAAGGTATAGACCAGGTCTGCAGACTTACTCATGTTTGTGATAAAAGACATACTAGTTCTGGCACATTTTGACTACTATTTCACAAGGGTGACAAAAGCCCAGTTTTACCCCAGGCATGCTCATGTTATTTTAGGAAAGTCAACATACTACTGCTGGAATTTCATTAGTTCATGCAATAACAATAAATACAGAAGATAAATTTACTCAGGAATGCCTATTTAAAGATTCCCTGCACTCTTTTGAATCAGATGGATCCTACTAACTTTGTTGATATTTGTTCTATAATAATTACTGGTCTGCCTGATTGAACTGCTACTTAAAAGGAATAAAGGAAACGATTAAGGAGGTGGGTGGTAAAAAATGGACATATTGCTTTTCTTTCACAGGCTCTGTGGTATTACCTTCCCACGGTGTTTTTCCTGTTTGTCAGGAAGGAAAGACCCATTTCAAAACAAATAGCAGAATTACTAGAAAAGGAAAAGCACATAATCCCGAAATAACAGTTTGACAAGCTTGGAAAACGGACAATCTATTTTTACAAACAAAAATACAGTGAGTGATATATAGCTATATTATACCATCACTCATTGTCATCATTCCATTTTGAAAACATTTTATACACTGTAAGTCTGATTGCTCATGAACAGTCATTCTAAATTTAAGCCACCTACTGGAATGCCATCATTTGAGCTAATTTTTTTAAATAGAACATTACAGATTTTAACAATGATTTCCCTATTATCTCATTCATTTTCATCAATATACTAAGCTGAAAAAAATTGGAACTCCTGAATCTCACAATGTAGTTCTGCAGAAAAAAAGTAAATGTGTGAAGTTATCTCCTGTGCTAATCTTCTATAGCTATGGTTTATTTGCTTTATGATTATAGAGAGTGGAAAAGAATGGGAAACACTGAAAATGAAAGTGGTGGTGCTTTCTATTTGTATAGATTAAGAATATTTAAAACTTTCAAAAATGGTTTTAAACCTTGTTTATGATTCAAAAATTCGACATTGGAATGAAAATTTGCAAAATTAATTAACATTACAATCTTAAAGAAAATTTTAAATATTTTTCTCTATAAGCAATAAAGCAAATACAAAACCATAATCAAAACCAATCAATATGACAATTAAGAAAGTACTATAGCTAGGACTTTTTTTGTCATAGAATGCCCAGAATGGAGTTCCGGCACCTTTTTTTGATGGAACCTTGTAGAGTAAGCAAGGCGGGTTGTATGACATGTATGAGTTCCGGCACCTTTTTTTTTTCTTTTACAAAAAAAGCACTGACTATAGCTATAGAAGATTAGCATATAACACAGATCGGAAACCTGTGGCTCCGGAGCCTTCCCCTGTGGCTCCCAGCCTCCTCTGCCATTTGCAGAGAGAGAGAAAGACAGAGAGAGGCAATTGTGCTTCCCTGCTTCTCTCTCTGTCTCTTTCTCTCTGTCCCTCCCTCCCTCTCTCTCTCTCTCTCTCTCTGTGTAAAAGAGAGTGCACTCACAGTGTTCTCCGAGGAGCTGAAAAACTTATTGGGTGGAGCTCCTCCCTTTGCTGCATCTCTGCAGGAAGCAGGAAGGGCAGGAGAGAGCTAGCTAGCCCAGCTATGCTGACTCAGGAATTCTGGGAGTTGAAGTCCATGAGTCATAAAAGAGCCAAGGTTGCCTACCCCTGAGCTTGTTGGAGAACAGCTTGAAGCCAGCTTGCCAGGTGAGCAGCAGATCGGAGGGAGGGAGAGAGGGGGGGAGAAAAAGAGAGAGAGAGAGAGGGAGGGCGAGAGAGAGAGAGAGAGGAAAGAGAGAGAAAAAGAGAGTGGGGGAAGAGGACTGGCAGACCAAGGGCAGAAAGAGAGAGAGGGAGGGAGAGAGAGACAGAGAGACTCTTTTGACATCTAAAATGAAGATAACACTGCATATATCCTTTTTTACCTTTATATATATATATATACACACACACACACCTATAATAAAGGTAAAAAAGGATATATGCAGTGTTATCTTCATTTTAGTTATCAAGGGTTTTGCGGCTCCCAGTTTTTTGTTTTCGGTGGGAAACGGGTCCAAGTGGCTCTTTGAGTGTTTTGGGTTGCCTACCCCGGCATAGGAGATAACATTGCAGTTTATTTTCTTTTATGTAGATACATTTTTACCCATTTTATTCAGGACCTTATATAGTTAAATACTAAGAAATAGATTTATTTTAATATTTAAAGGCTTGACAAAATATTTTAGCATCAAAAAATATTTATATTTATTTGGGTTTGTATGCTGCTCCTCTCCGGGGAGTATCCTATATTATATTTGCTGATTATCTTATTTCTTTTTTGGTTCATGAAATAATCATTTTAACTTTATTATTAGCTTAACATACTACTGTCAAATAGCAGAATATTTTTAATTTTAGGACCACTTTAAGTTCAAATCTAATAATGAGTCATAGAAAAATTGTCCTTAGGCAGAATGTTCACGTGAAAAGCAAGAGAAAAAGCACTATTTAAACTCAGTTTATCCTCTTCTTAAGACTTGTTCAGTCTTAAGAAGTAAATGAAAGTTTGTGCATTTAATTAAAAGGGACTCATATGCTTGAGCAGAATAGGCAGTCCAGTATTATTGATAATGGCTCCTATACTCAGCACCCAATATGATATCAATAATTGATGGATAAGTAAAAAAATACTGAGAACTAGGTTTTAAAGGGATTTTGCTGACTTATAATAATTTAGTTTTAAAATGTATTAAATCATAATGTTGCTTTACTTGATTTTGGCTCAGTGTTACATGTGAAGCTAAAAAATTGGATTTATTCAATAAATCATGATTTTCTGCATGAATATAATCAGTAATTCTTTTTAGAATTAGAGATATAATTTTAATTGCCTCCCTTGCTCTCCTGGACAAAATTAACATGTTGTCCATGGCTATATATACTTTTCTTTAATTTCCTTATCAATGTAAAAGAATTACAGGTAGTCCTCGACTTATGACCACAATTGAGCCCAAAATTTCTGTTGCTAAGTGTTAAGTGAGTTTTCCCCCATTTTACAACCTTTCCTGCCACAGTTGTTCAGTGAATCAGTGCAGTTGTTAAGTTAGTAACACAGTTGTTCAGTGAATCTGGCTTCCCCATTGACTTTGCTAGTGAGAAGGTCACAAAGGTGATCATATGACTCCACAATACTGCAACAGTTATAAATATGAGTCAGTTGCCAAGCATCTGAATTTTGATCATGTGACCATGGGGATGCTGTAACTGTTGTAAGTATGAAAAATGGACATAAATCACTTTTTTCAGTGCTGTTGTAACTCTGAATAGTCACTGAACGAACTGTTTTAAGTTGAGGACTATCTGTACTAGTAAACAGAAGAAATAATGTGTGGCCGATTTCTATAAGCTTATTCTGGTTTTGAAAACAAACTTGAACCTTTGACAATCTAAATGCCATTAGTTACCTGCATTTCCAATGCCACAATCACTAATTATTTTACAAATATCTTTTTGAATAATCAATATAATTCCAATATTCATGCAGCTGAAATTGGCACTGGAAAGATAAGGAAAGTATTACATCCTTTTTCAAAAATAGCTGTTACATGATAATGACTTATGACAAACTTTGTGAAGCACTCCTATTTTAATTTAACACTTCTACTTAATTACTTAGTTCACACCAAGGCTTTTCTTAGTAACAAACATATCTACATGTTCTTGCTCCTGACACTTGTTAAAAGAGTGAAACATAGCAACACTTCAAATGTGACTAACACCAGTTCAGTGATTTGTTTTAAATAAGTAAAGAAGAAACTCTTATAAAGCCTCATTCAAGGCTGAAGTATACAAGGTGTTATTACAGAAAGCATAGTCCATATGGTCTGTACAAAGTAGCTTGTTTATTTCTTTCTTATGACTGTCATATTTTGGAAAAAAATATCTAAGTAGAACATATGAAACATAATTTTATTTCATGTTATTATCACTCCATATTAGTTTTTCAGTAATATACTTCAACTCATGTTTATATTGCCTGCTCATTAGAAATTCAAAACATTTTTATGCAGGTAAAAATCAATGCATTAAGACAAATTGTATAAGGCTTCAAAATCCCATCCCTCTTTTTTGCCAGCAACAGAAACCTTTAATTCTTTTTCTAAAATACATTCTTAAAATACCCACAAAATGAGATTATTAAGCATTTTGCTAAAGTAAAATATTGTTTTGCCCTCATTTTTACAGTTGTTTTGGTGATTAAATTGGAGAGACAGAAAAGCTTTCTAAAGAGAGAGCAAGAAAATTTTTTAATAAGCATTAATCCCCTTAAAGAAATGTATGTGTTAATTATATTCCTGAGCCTTTGGGTCCATTTGCACTTGGAAAATTTACCTTGGGGAGTAGGGTACTCATATGCTACTAGAATTTCAGGAATACAGTACAGAACCATTAAGTACTGAAAGTTTTATTTGTGGCAATGGAAAAACTTTCTTTCAGTATAACACTTGAGTTACCAAATTAGATACTTTGGAATAAAACAAGGCTACTACTTCCAAATCAATCTTATCATACATCAGTGTGAGTAGAGCATCTGGCTTTCCATTAAAGAAGAATACAGAATAGCAAGCTCAATGAAATTAAAATTATATGTAAAATGGAAGGTTTTGCCATCCTTGCATTCTGTAACAGTGTTTCTCAGTGGGTGACATGAATATTACAGGCAATACAAAGGGGAAGCTTTATTATACATTAGCACAACAAAAGAAACGAGGGGTGGCGATATACGTTAAAGAGACAATAGACTCCAAATTAATATATTCAGATGAAGAAGGAAGAATTGTTATGGTTGAAATATATCTGCATCAAAAACAAATATTGTTAGTGGCAATTTATGCCCCAAATGACAGTCAAGGACAATTTTACCAAAGATTACATAAAAAATTAATAGAAATGGAATATGAAAATATTTGTTTAATAGGTGACTTTAATATGATAGTAGATGAAATAATGGACTATAAGACCAGTAAAACAGGAAAATTCGAAGGAGGAAATTATCTAAGGCAGGGGTTCTCAACCTTGGCAACTTTAAGACTTGTGGACTTCAACTCCCAGAATTCCTCAGCCAGCAAAGCTAAGGCATTTTTTAACATGGCCAAAGAAATTGGAATTCGAGATGTCTGGAGAGAATTTAATCCTCAAAATCAACAGTATACTTTCTATTCAAATTCCCATAAGTCTTGGTCAAGAATCGACATGATTTGGATGACTTCTGAACTAAAGATGGACATACAAGAAATTGAGATAGAAACTGGCACATGGGCAGATCATAATCCTTTAAAAGTGACATGGAAAGGAATAAGGAAAAAACCAAGATGGATTTTAAACTATTCTATATTAAAAGATAAAGAATTCGTAGACTTGGCTAAAAAAGAAATGGAATTTTTCTTTAAAGAAAATAAAGAAGAAGATACATCACTACAAAATGTATGGAACACAGCTAAAGCATACTTTAGAGGTATAGCTGCAATGTAATGGCAAAGAAAAACAAACAGAGAAAACAACAATATTTAACATTAAAAGAAGAATTTAGAAAATTAGAAACAGAGTTACAAAAAAATCCACAGGAAAAGACGGTGAAAAGAGAAATGGAAATAATAAAACATAAGCTTAACTTGTTGGACTCAGAGAAATTGGCCGAACAAATAAAAAGAGCAAAACAAAATTTTTTTGAAAATGCTAATAAGCCAGGAAGATGGCTAGCCTATAAGCTTAAAAAACAGAAAGAGAAGAAAGTAATACATATCTTAATAGATGGGAAAGGTTGCTTACAATTTAAAAAAGAAGAAATAAAAAAGATAATAAAGAACTATTATATGGAACTGTATGGTAGTGAGGAGGCCACGAAAGAGAGAATTGCTCAATACTTAGAAGAAAGCAAACTACCAAAGATACCAGAGACATTTAAAGCTATGTTAGAAGAAAGAGTAAAAACGATGGAGATATTAGAAGCTATAAAGCAACAAAAGAACGGGAAAACACCTGGTCCAGATGGCCTACCGGCGGAACTTTATAAAAATTTACAAGATATATTAAGCAAACCATTGAAAAAGGTTTGCAATGGACTATTGTTAGAGGCCAAACTTCCAAATACGTGGATAGAAGCAAATATTACTCTGATACCTAAAGAAGACACAGACTTGACATATATTAAAAACTACAGACCGATTTCATTACTTAATGTGGATTACAAAATTTTTACTTCAATAATGGCGGAGAGACTGAAGAGATACTTGGTTGAGTTCATACATCCAGATCAAAATGGCTTTTTACCGAAGAGACAGATTAAAAATAATTTAAGGGTGATAATGGACGTATTAGAACATTACGAACTACACCCAGGGAAACAATTAGCATTAGTGTTTTTGGATGCTCAAAAAGCATTTGATAATGTTTCTTGGCAATTCATGGTTCAACAATTACAAATAATGGATTTTGGGAAAAATTTTATAAATATGATAAAAACAATTTATAGTAATCAGACAGCAAAAGTAATAGTAAATAGAGATTATACTGAGAGTTTTGAGATAAAAAAAGGTACTAGACAAGGATGCCCACTATCTCCTTTATTATTTATTTTTACTTTGGAAGTATTAAATAGAAGGATAAGGCAAGATATAGAAATTAAAGGACTGGAAGTTAAAGATGAAATATATAAACTACAAGCATTTGCTGATGATTTAGTATTCATTCTGGAAGAACCTTTAGAGATGATTCCTAAACTATGGGGAAAGATAGAAGAATATGGAGAAGTGGCAGGATTAAAAATAAATAAAGATAAGACTAAAGTTATAGTTAAGAATCTTACAGATAAACAAAAAAGACAAATACTAGAGAAAACAGAGGTACAAATAGTGAAAAAAGTTAAGTATTTAGGTATTTACCTTTCAGCTAGATGTTCGTCAATTAAAGAAGATAATTATATAAGATTATTGAAGCAAATAAAATTAGATTTAGAAAGATGGAGAAATCTCCAATTATCAATATTAGGAAGAATTGCCACAGTAAAGATGAATGTGTTGCCAAAGGTTTTATTTTTATTTCAAACAATACCGATAAAACTTGAGAAATTTTTTTTTCAAAATTTAAACTCATTAGTTTTGAACTTTATTTAGCAGGCGAAAAAAGCTAGAATTAAGATGAAAACATTACAAGACGCTAAGGAGAATGGAGGTTTTGGATTGCCAGAATGGACATTGTATTACCAAGCTTCGTTGTTAACTTGGGTGAAAGAATGGATAACACTTCAAAAGAAAAGATTATTGTACTTGGAAGGATATGATCTACAATTGGGGTGGCATGCTTTTTTTTTTTTATTAATTTTTTTATAATTTTAACAGAGAAAAGAAACTAGTCATATCAAATCATAATATAAAAGTAAACAATCATCCATACACAAAATATAAATACATTTCAATACATCTAGTACTAATAACTCAACTGAGAATAATCATCCCAAACAATTAACATCACTGCTCGGCACCCCCACCACCACATCCCACCAACCCTATCCTTCCCCCTCACTTACCAACTGACTACCTACCTTCTCCCTCCTTCTCATCTTTCTGCTTCCTTCTCTATCTCCATCCTCCTCTTCCCCCTTCTTATCAACTTACACTTACATCAACCTTCACTCCTCCTTCCTTTTTCCCCATCAGATGTGGAGCCCAGAGGACACCCGAGCAACCCCTTAATAACAGTAACAGTAATTATTTATTCTTCCTCCAACCCCAATTACAGTTGAGAAAACATCATGTATAAGATTATCAAGCCTCCCTAACCCCCCCCCCGACTTCCCAGAGTGAATACAAGGTATAACAAAAGAAAACCCCACTACATCAAACAAAATAATTATATAATCTTAACAAGAATTTTAGACTATATAAAAAAAAAGAAAGAATAATAATAATTATATTCTTATCCAATTCAATTTACCATAATATATCTTAATATATATCTTCATTTAAACATCCTCTCCTAAACCTTACTTATAATATTTATCTTTAATTCAATCCATAATCTTAAATTAACCTTAATTCCTTTAAACAATCAGCTCATCTTGTTAAGAATAGTATTTATCATTTACATCTAAACCACCAATCTAAGTCAAATCTAATACATTTAATTTGTAATAATATATCTTAATATATCTTAATATATCATTTAAACATCCTATCTTACAACTTACTTATAATCTTAATCTTTTTCCATTAAACATCCTTTCTTACATCTTACTTGTAAAATTAGTCTTAAATTCACCCCATGATCTTAGATTAACCTTAATACCTTACATTTATTAAATTTCATCTCTTCAATCGACTTCTGGGCTTTCTCATCTGACAATCAATTTATTCCATTTCTAATTTACATTCCTAAAACTTTAACAAATCACATAATGCTTATCTATCCCTTCAATCAATCAATTCAATATCAAACCTGGATCATTTCAAAACAAATACATTCTTCATCAGTTTAGTTATGTCTTCCATTAATCATCTTCTCTTACATCTTACTCATAATCTTAGTCCTTAATTCAGTCCATAATATTAAATTACCCATAAACCCTTGCATACAATTTTAAATTTCATTTCAGTCGAACTCTAGGTTTTTTTTTCAGCCAAGTAGACCTCCGTAACGAGGCCTCCCTCGTTAATAATAAATCTCTCTTCTTTACTTCTTCACCTCCATAAGTAATTCGCATCTTGAACTGAATCAATGTCTCTTTTTTGTCAAATAAATCCTCTTCTTGCTGCTTATCAAAAAGGAATAACCAACCCTTCCTTTCTTGAAACAAGTCTTCTTCCTCCAGTCCATAAATAAACTGTTTATCAAACAAAATCCATCCTTTATTCTCTTTATACTCAGTACTGTATTCTTCTTTTTCTTGCTCTCCTTTTGATTTAGATTGTATTATAAGATGTTCAGCAATCAATTGTAAATCAATTCCATTTGAAAAAAGGGATCTAATTGATTGTTCTTGTTTTACTTCTTGATTAAATTGTATTATATAATGTTCAGCAGCCAATTGAAGATCAGTTTCATTTGAAAAAAATACTCCTTTATTGACTTCAATAATATCTTCTCTCAGCTCTAAGTTACAAACTTCTGACATAGCTTTAAAATCTTTTTTCTGTTCTGGCATCTTTTTATCCAGCTTGTTCTCCAGTTTATCCAGCTTATCATTTATTGAAGATAATGTAACCATTACTGGAAATAATGCAACAGTTAAAGCATTCTGTAAGTCTTTCATTGTAAGCATTTCCGAAGGAGACTGTATAAGCTCTTGAGATTCTAAAAAAACCTTTGCCATTGCTGCCTTATATCTCATAGTCATAGTAGAAAGAAGAAAAAAAGAAAAAAAAGGAAAAAGTAGAAAAAAAGATTTTTAAAATTGCCAGTTTCTCCCTTCTCAATTTCTTTTAAAATCCAATTTGCGTTATAATTTAGTAAATACATCAAGTCTAAATAGTCTCTCAAACATCACTTCAGAAAGAGAAGAGAAAATTCAGTTTCACTTTCCAGCAGATTCAATACTTTCGATTTCTTCACTCCGCCGGCGTCGCTGGAGTCTCTAACGTGAGGCTCCGGTCTCTGAGTTAGTATAGCCGTCAACAACAGCGCTCAACAGCTGTTTGTTGCGGCGAAAAAACTCCTCTTCGGGCAAAGAAGGGGAGTAGAGCTTCAAGAGCCGGGTTGAGCCCTTCCAAGACACCCGGGGTGGCATGCTTTTTTATGGTATGGGAAAAATAGAATTCATAAATATTTTCAAAATCATGTCGTAAGAAATGCTTTACTAACAGTATGGGAAAAAATTAAAGCTAAAATATATACTAAACTTCCAGGGTGGTTGTCAACGATGGAGGCATTTATACATCCGAATCTAGTGGACTTTGAGAAAATATGGACATATAAAGATATTTTAGATACTCATGGAAAATTAAAACCCAAACAAGAATTGGAAAATTTAGGAATTAAGTTATCTTGGTGGGCACATTTACAGATATTAAATAGATATGAAAAAGATGTAAAAATGTATGGATTTTATAAAGATCAAAATGTGTTTGATAAGCTTTTGTTGACCTCAGATGAGAAATGATTAAGAAAATGTATAATTTTTTGTTAATTTTAGATATGGAAAGTGAACAAACGAAAGAAACAATGACAAGATGGGCAAAAATTTTTGGTTATAACATAGAATTAGAAAAATGGCAACTGTTATGGGAAAGAAATTACAAGCTGACAATGTCTACTTCATACAAAGAAAATTTGTATAAAATGTTTTATAGATGGCATCTTCCACCAGTAAGACTAGCAAGAATGTTTAAAAATATGTCAGATAGATGTTGGAAATGTAAACATAATATAGGCTCGTATTATCATATTTGGTGGACATGTGGGAAGGCAAAGGTTTATTGGAAAAATATACATATGTGGTTAGAAAAAATATTGGATGAACAGGTTGATTTTAAACCTGAACTCTTTTTATTAGGCACTACGCCTGAAAAGACTAATAAGCAGAAATTATATTTAATTTTACATATCACTACAGCAGCAAGAATAATTTTTGCACAACACTGGAAAAATGAAGCTTTGCCACAAGAGGAAGAAATAATCAGGAAGATCTTGGAATGTGCAGAAATGGACAGATTAACCATGAGGCTAAAAGACAAAGAAGATACAGACCGTTACCAAATTTGGAACTTATTTTATACTTGGTTAGAGAAAAGAAGGAAGGATTAGGAATTGAATATGTATTAGTTTAGCAAATTTCAGACAACTTGTTGATTGGAAAAATGTGCATATATGGGGGGGAACTAATAAAAAAGATAAAAAAATAAAGAAGAATACAGAATAGTAAGCTCAATGAAATTAAAATTATATGTAAAATGGAAGGTTTTGCCATCCTTGCATTCTGTAACAGTGTTTCTCAGTGGGTGTCATGAATATTACAGGCAATACAAAGACCCTGAATATAACATGGTTCACTACCTCAAGTCCATTCAGGGGCGGAGAGGGGAGGAGAGAGGAGATGAGAGGAGGTCACAGCAACATCTCTAGTCCAGAAGGCTAAGGCAAATTGGATTACTGATCACAGTTCTGGCAGCATTCCAGAGACAGAAAAACCTAGGGCAGATATTCTCCAATATATTTGCTAGGAAAAGTGCCTCACTGCATGGCCCCTCATTCAATATTTACTGGAGAAAACAGTGGAGACAAAATAGGACTCTAACACATACATACATACATACATACACACACACACACACACACACACACACACACACACCAGACAAATAGACGGGGATGAAAAGTTTCACATAGCAAATAGGAAAAACTGCTAATAATATTTGAAGACATATTAGCAACCAGGCAGACAGAACAATTTGGGAAAGAGAATTTTCCAAGAATAATTATCATTCTCGTAGAACAATTAAGTATGTTTAGTAAAATAAAATATAAAGAATGAGATCCAAACAGTCCCAAGTGATACTTAAGCCTTTGATATACCAAGGCAGAAGTTCATACATAAAGGAAAAAAGTAATTTGCATAGGAAGATGACTAGCCTAAATAATGCTGTAATAAATCTCATTAAAGTTCTCATGCTCCACATGATAGGTTTAACATTCAAAAGCTCTTAAACCAATTACATTTTTATAAATTATTTCAAAGATATTCTCTAATAAGCAGATAACTTTCATCTCTTGCTATCACTGTATTAGTTAATCTCGGCAGATATAGTCAGTATTTTATTAAAAAACATGTTTTTTGCAATTCTTTTTAGGTTCTATCAAGTTATAAATCCATTTTTTTCCTTTAAAATATTAGAGGCCAAGAAGGACCAAGGTCTGATGCAAGGAGCTGAGACTAGACATGTCTATTCCAAACAATATTCAAATGTCAGCTGAATCCCACCCACAGCTACACAGAAACAGGTGAATCTTAACCCTGATTTTATGCTCTAATTATGACTTTTTTTGTATCAAAAATAAAGCACAGCGTTTGAATGTTTCCCTGCTAGCTTTTGAGTTTGAGTGAAGTCTGACAATACTAATTTTATTCTTCATATTTAAATCTATCATATTTACTCAAAAGGAAGATTGTCTTCTTGCCTCCCAATAATTATCCAGTGGTAGGGTTGATTTCACACAACTCTTGTAGAGAATCATCCTCTTTCCTTCTTGTAAACAAATAAGAAAAAAGAAGTTCAATAGAGAAAGATTATTTAAAATATTAGAGGCCTAGAACAGCGGTTCTCAACCTATGGGTCGCGACCCCATTTGGGGTCGAACGACCATTTCGCGGGGTCACCGGACACCACGGTCCGCCATTTTGTTTTTTTTTTTTTCCGTCGCGCGCACGCCGCGCATGCGCGGATCGGCCCGTCGTGGTCCGCCATTTTGTTTTTTTGTTTTTGTTTTTTTTTTCGTTGCACGCACGCCGCGCATGCGTGGATCGGCCCGTCGTGGTCTGCCATTTTGTTTTTTTTGTTGCGCGCGTGCCGCGCATGCAGAGATCGGCCCGTCGCGCGCACGCGTGCGCCCGGGTCAGGGTCGCGGCGCGCATGGGCGACGCAAGTGGGGTCTCAACCTGAAAAGGGTTGAGAACCACTGGCCTAGAAGGAGCTGTCTTCTTGTCCTTCAGTAGAGACAGATTACTTAGATCAGACATGTCAAACTCGCGATGTCATATGACATCGCACAACGTATTGGAGCTTTTTCGCCATTGCCGGCAATGGGGTGGGCGTGGTTTCCTGATGACACGCCCGGCCCATGGGCCGGCAGTTTGATACCCCTGATTTAGATGTAATTGTGGTTCTTTCATCATATATGTCTCACAAACATGGACTTTTCTCCTATAGTCATTTGCAGAATGTTCAAGAGCAGAGCTACTTTTTAGGGGAAAACACCTGCTGTTTACATAGTTTCTTCAGTACTATCAGCAATGCTTGAAAAGAAAATACACAATGCCTCAGAGGAAAATGAATATTCGAGTGATTGCTCAAAGAACCTCAATAAGCATGTAGGCAAGGAACTATTTATATTTATTATTTTGGTCTCATCATACTGTACTTCTGGATGACTTGCAAGCCAGACTCATTGACTGGGGCACCATCAACTTGATTTGAAAGTACTTCATAAAGATCAAAAGTTGAGATGAAGTCACAATGCCTATAGCTGTAGCTTAAGAGTTTATAAACCATAAAGGCTGGCTCCTCAAAAAGAAGGTACTGAATGTGGCTATTATTCTTATGGAATAGGCATATGCCTTTGGTAAGAAAGTTTTGTAATTATAGAATCCAAAATGACTTATTTCTGTGAAGAGCTGGTGACCTTTCTTTTTGACATTCATAGCACTCCAATAACTAAGGTGTTTTTCTAATCAGTGTGTCCTACAAACATAAAAAGACAAAACTAATTGAACATTTAATGAATGCAATGATGACATATTCACTGAAGAAGAAAACAAAGACAGCGACATAATATCCTGACTGAAGTAGAACTAGTTATTACCTTGAGAAGCAATGTGGCAGCTGAAATTTTTTTAATGGCATTTAGATAGCTGTTTTAGCTAGCTAA
The DNA here is from genome assembly GCA_034064705.1 of Bothrops alternatus. Taxonomy (NCBI): domain Eukaryota; kingdom Metazoa; phylum Chordata; class Lepidosauria; order Squamata; family Viperidae; genus Bothrops; species Bothrops alternatus. The sequence goes on from JARGCV010000009.1 coordinate 16,229,887, forward strand.
AGATCATTTTGTTTTTGTATGTTTTGGAAGGGAAGCTTTTGTGGAATAACTGGGTTGAGAAAGGGAAATATGTGAAAAAAAGAACTGTGTTTTATAAGGGGATAGAAAGCTACATGATGTTAAGAGGATATATGACTGTCTATGCAAGAAGGCAGGTGAGTAAGAAGCAGAAAGGGACATTTTTGGAAGGGAAGTGGAAATAGGAATAGCAGTTGATTGAGTCCAGAGTTTGAGCCATCCCATGGAACTAGTAAAACTGATTTGTATAGTCTTCTCAGAATAGTGGCAGAGGTGATAGAAGAAAAGGGCAAATTACTACTGGAAGATGACAAAGCAGCAGTAAATGTTCCACTCAATTGGACAGCTGTACAATGGTGATGCAGGAGGAGAATCCAATTCTCCTAGGTTGATTGGTTGGTCTTTTTTAACAGATAAGATGTGATCTGAATATTGTAGGCACTGATATTTATCCTTTTCTGTTCAAACTGCAGGTTGTGATTACACTGGACCCGTCAGGGTGAAGAGCCCACTAAGATGGTCCACCAAAGACGCCTGATGTAACTGGATGACTTTCGGAGGTATCTGGGGATTTTCCAGATGATTTGGCAGAATGTTATGCCTTGTGGCTCTTTGGAGTACAAAGACCACCAGATCGCTTGATGAATTTGTTTCTGCAAAGCCTCTTCTCTGTCACTGTAGGGCTTCTTGGAACTTAGAATATGGAAGATGACACTAGTAAAAAGGTACTTCAAGTGGCTGTATTGTAATTAAGTGTAATTGTAATTAAGTGTGAACTGACTGAGAATTGGCATGAGCTCGTATATGTGTCTCCACGGTGGTCATAAGAGCAAAGGAGCTTCTGTTCTATTGCATCTGTGAGCCAGTAGTGCTGTCCAGGATGACCCAGAACCTTTTAGGGAAGAATGAAAGGGATAAACCACTCCTAGGCCATCTAAATAAATGTGTAGGTTTTCCTCTAGGTATATAATGCATATTCATTCTGGTCTGAATACTAGTTGACTAGAGATTGTGGAAACTAATGAAATGGATATACTTTCTGTAGCATGAATTCTGTCACAAAATAAATTCTGTTTTTATCTAGTAAGAGATATTAAAAATAAAATTAACTCAGAATGTCCAAAATAAATGGGAGTTTTTGAGATTTTTTTTTAATAAAAGTTGTAAAATAGCAAGACATGAGTCTAAGTTTCTACAGACCACAAACTGCACAGACAAACGTTCTGTATAAAGGATCTTCATAAATCTGTCCTCAGTGTCTGCTGATGGTAGAATGTTAAATCATAGCATTGAAAAGGGTGTTCAATATTTACAGACAGATGACTGGCCTAAATGCCTTGCTACTTTTAAAGAATATATACACATTCTTAATGCTGTCCTAAAAGGTTCTCTACTACAGTCCATTTATATCTCTAAATTGAAGATCTTTCTGTTAAGTATTAAGATAGCCTGGTCCTGTCCCCAGCCAAAATCCATAAAGTTAATTTTCAACTTCTAGGTGGAATGGAAACTGCTACCAATGTAGGTGACGCAAAACCCTAAAGGCAAAATATTAGTTTAGCCAATATCTAAAATGTTGATATTCTGGCTCTATTATAGTAAGTTCTACTTCTTTCACACTGCAGTGACAATTGGTAGATTGGGCTTAATTGAGCCTGATTAAGAATCTTTGACAATATCTAGGTTTCAAGAATTTCAATGCTCTGGAATATATCCTACTCATCCAGTATCAAAGAAGAAAATAATCATTGGTAAATAAAAAATATATTAAAATCATCATCACCACCACCACCACCATCATCATTAAAAAAATAGTGAACCACCTGGTTAGCTGCTGGAAAAAGGTCACACAGACGGACTACAAAAAATGTCATGACAAAATAGCAACAACGGTGCATTGGAAGATCTGCAAGAAATACCATTTGCCTGGAAGCAACAACTGGTGGGATCATAAAACAGACAAAGTTATAGGAAGAAGCTAAAATGATCTGAGGCTTTAGAATTCAAACAGATAGACACTTTCCACATAACATTCCAGGCTTAATCACTGTTGATAAGAAAGACAAAAAAGTGCACTGATGAAGTTACCTAGTTCCAATGGAAGTGTCTGGTTTTGCTTTTGCTGATTGTATCAAGGAAGCTCACCAGGTGATAACTGGTTGGATGTTCTTTCATACACTTTTATATGGTCACAGTCCATTCACTGGAAACAAGATTAGTCTACAAACATAAGAAAACAGTCAAGAAGCCCTACTGAAGAAAGTGAAAGTGACTGAAGACTCTATTGGTTAAGTAAAATTGGGACTCCTACATTCTTGTAAGGAAGAATTCCAGACCTGTTCTGTAAACTTAAAAAAAAAAATTCAAGTGAAAGAAATAAATCACTTGTTTCATCAACAGATAACCAAGCTCAATACAGAATTATTACCTTTACCTAATAATTTTAATTATCTATAGAAATATGTAAAAGAAATGTAAACTTTTAAGAGTTGAGTTTACTATAAATTAACTTTTTCTTTATTGATTAGTATTGCTGTGGCAACTATCAAGACTTAACAACTATTATCTAATTCAACAAGAAGAAAAACAAGGAGAAAATGATAAAATGTTTTTTTAATTGAGAGATAGATAGATTGCTGAAATTGGCTCTATTCATTAAAAAAGAGCATCATTAATTTCCATAAGTTTCTTATCATTCACAAAAAAGAGTTTATACATTGCACTGAAAAAATAAACAAATATTTAATCATGTTAAAAGCATTGTAATTTGGCATTGACTCATTCATCAATAGAAATTATACACTAGAGGACAGAAATCTAAACAAGTATTGCAGCATAAACTATGATGAATGCTCAGCTTATTTTCAGCACTAGACAGATTGTAATGTTATTTCTACACATGGCTGAAGCTTTTTTGAAATTACATTACTGTAAGATAAAGAAACTGAATATAGCACTTAACACCCTAAGGAGGAAATGCCATACAAAATAGAATAAAAGAAAGACATCTATTTGATTAGGATTAGTAACATTACAATATTGTCAATATTAATATAATAATATTAAAAATTCAGAAGTGATTTTTTTATTTATCAGTTGATTAATATTGAACATGTAAGAAAAATGTTATGTTAAGGCTTAAGAAATATCACAAACCAGTGAACCAAATTGTTAATCCATCTGTTCAGTTCTATACAGGTTTTTTTGTATGTAAGAAAATAATATATTCCTAACTGCTAGAAAATCAGCACCCATAAACTCTGTATTTCTAAGTGAATTACACCATTGTGTATCTTAAAAGCAAGTACCTAAAATATACATAAAGTACATGTTTCATTTAATAGTTGACTATTGGTATGGACAATTTATCAAGGAAACAGCTCCTTCTTGTAAACCATCAAATCACCTTCATTTTAGGCAAAGCTAGAAACAATTAGGCTAATTTAATCTCCCTGATTTTGTTTCCAGTTCATTGGGTTAACAGCATTTTTAATCATTTCTTCACTATATTTGGACAGCCATCATTGTAGCTACCGGTAGTTAGTACTTTAGAAGTACTAAAAATCAGTCTTGCAAACCGCTAGAAGAATACTGCATGAAGGGCTACATCATACTTGAGTTTGTGCAAGTCAAAAGTATTCAAACACAAATTACTGCTCATAAGGATCATTAAAGACAAACAAGAAAAAGAACTGCCCAACCAACACGGTGTCAACAACAGAGGGCGAGAACATACAGAAGAGCTGTATGCCAGCAATAATGAAGTCTGCCTTCTTCAAGATGAGGAAACAGAAGCAGAAATAGAACCAGTCATCCTTGGAAAGGTCATGTGGGCAATGAGTTACCGTGTTCCCCCGAAAATAAGACCGGGTTTTTTTTTTTGCCTCCAAAAGAGGCACCAGGTCTTATTTTCGGGGGACATCTTATTCACTTCCGGCATCGACAGCCCTGCCCAGCAGGTCCACTTCTTCTGGGGCCGATTCTGGCCTACATTTTGCAGTCAGGCCTTTCCGGGATGCCTATGCAGCCAAGTACCAAGCTATGGATTCAATACATAGTTTGATTCTCAGCTGCAGAGGTCTTGCAGAACCAAACTATGGATTAAATCCATAGCTTGGTTCTTGGCTGCACAAGCCTTCCAGAAAGGCTTATGACAGAGAAATGCAGGCCTGGCTGCAGAAGATGCCTCAGAAGAAGTGGGCAGGTGAGGAGAGACTGGCTGCAAGGTAAGTGGGTACAGGGCGTGTGGGACAGCTCTACCTCCCACCCCAGCTGATTTTTAAGTGTGTGCCTTGCCCCCAAACTAGGCTTATTTGGGAGGTAGGGTTTATATTAGGCTCACCTCCCAAAAAAATTAAGGTAGGGCTTATTTTTGGGTAGGCCTTACTTTCAGGAAAACACAGTAACTACCAAATAATAAGGCTCCATATGTTTATATTATCAAGATAGAGAAAGAAGTGTGGCAAGGTTGAATTTTTTCTACCCTTCTTATTCAACCTATCAATGAAAGTATAAAACATCTGATCAAAAGCATTAAAGAAGAAAGTAAGAAACTTGGCTTCTTCCTGAACATCAGAAAGACCAAGCTTATGACCATTTTGAGGAATGTAAATATCAAAATACCAACTGATGGTGAAGAAATTGAATGTGCAAGAATTCACTTTCCTAGAATTGCAGATTGATCAAAGCATCTAAAGAAGTCTAGAAATAAAGCATCAAGATGCACTGGGTTGCACAGCAATGATGAATATGAATAGAGTATGAAAAAGCAAAGACATCAGTTTGGCAACTAAAAGCAGATTAATCCACACTATGGTGTTACCCATAGCTACCTATGACTGCAAAAGTTAGACCATGAAGAAATTAGATAGGAGGAAAATCAGCTTGTTTAAACTGTGGTATTAGAGAAGGCTCTTGTGCATTTCTTGGACAGTAAAGGTGACAAACAAGTAAGTACTGAAGCGTATAAAACAAAACATTGCTGGAAGGCCAAATCACAAAATTCTACCCTACTTATTTCAGCCATATCATGCACTCAAACTCACCAGAAAAGGTTGTTATGCTTCAAATGGTCAGCGGTAAAAAGAAACGAGGCCATAGTGATAAGACACCATCAAAGCCAGATCATAAAACAACTGAAATAAGCCGTAAAGTTTGGAAAATGTGGAGAGCTGATCCACAGAATTTCTGAGATTGAAAGGACAGCATCTTTACGCAAGCCGAGCCCCGAGCCTCTCCAGCCACACGCCGGGCCAGCAGGCTGCGCAGGGAGAGCCGCCGTCGCCGCCGCCCCAGCCGATGGCCGCCTACGAGGCTCCTGCCGGGGGCGGAGGGGAGGGAGGCGTCCGCTTCTTAGTCTGAAAGCCGCCCGCCGCGCCCGCCGGTGTCGGGAGAAGAGCCGCCCGGAGCGTCACCGTCCCGCTTTGCGCCTTGCCCGGACAAGCCGCGCGCCGTGGAGATGGACGCGCAAAACCCGGTGGAAACGGCGGGGCTGGCCGAGCCAGCCCGGGAGCCTGGCGCTGCTCCTGCTCGCCGCCCTCGCCCACAGCCGCGCAGGTAAGAGCGCCGAGCATCCCCGCCGGGCCGGATGGCCTGGCAAAGTTATGCAGAAGTGGGGGGGCAGGGTGTGAGTAGAGGTTATTTAACGACGGACCCGCTTCGTTTCCCCCACAACGGTCTCCGCCCTTTGGAATTGCTTCCTTGTGGCGGGCAGCATCTGTGCCGGTCGCTGCAAACTTTTTCCTAGGAGCAGCCTGGACTTTGCAAACGGGGGGGCACTTGGTCTACGGACGCCCCCAGGTGCTGCCTCTGCACCTCGGTGGGAACCGGCACTGCCCTCCTCCGTGGCGCGCGAGCGGAGGCTGCTCAGACGCCGGTCACACCTGGACTTTCCTCGGGCCGCGCTGCCGTTGAAAGAAAACGGCTCCCACTTCCGCGCCGCCCCCCCTCCATACGGTTTTCCAATATAAGACATACCCCAAAAGTAAGACATAGTGGGGCTTTTGGGGATAAAAAGAAAGTAAGACACTGTCTTACTTTCGGGGAAACACGTAGTAAGGAACGGGGCATCAGTGAAGTGCTTGAATTTCAAAAATCTGGACTGCAAAGTCTGTTCTGCACTATTCCACAGTAGTCCCATTTTATATTAGATGAAGCTTCTGGGTGATATTTAATGATAATCCCTCAAAAAGCGCTCAAATAGAGCATATATAAATAAAGCAAAGCAAAACACAACACAACAATAAGTAATACGAAGCATTACTGTAATTCAGGCAGGGGATTATCAGAGCATGATGACAATTGGCAACCACTGAAAACAGCACTGTAATAGCTGTAGCTGGCAAAACCACTCAAGTCATGTGGCCATCAAATTGCTGTACTAAAATAACCATTCATTTCTTATATCACTGAAGGGGCAACCCTCTCTAGAAAGATAGCATAGTTATAATACATGAAAAAAACTTACATAAAATATTTTTAAACTCAAGATTTCTTAAAATTCACTATTCGTTACATGTTTAGAAAACATTAGTTTTCTTAATATATTTTGAAGACTGCCAAAAGCAGTATTTTTGCCTTACTCCCTTCTCCCAAAGAATAAATACGATGGACGTCAAACACACGAATACAACTTTTTTATTTTTGAAAGCAAATAGCATTTAATAGGGGCCATGAGAATAAAGTTTAATTGGATTGGCAAAAATCTTCAACAGATTCTCCCAAACTCCAGAAAGAGCTAGACTGGGAATTAAGTTTAGAAAATTAAAATGTAGAAAAGAATCTTGGAGTATAGTATCTCTGAGGACAAAATACTCAAAATAATTACGCAGGGGACTTTACCTAACAGTATGCTGGCAGAGACTGCTCCTTTCAATGATGATATGTGGTTTGATTTTTGGAGGGTCAACCCACCACCAAATAAACATTTTGTACTACAGTGATTACAATTAACCAGTGAAAAAAAAAGCCAGAAAAAATCAGTTCTATCCTAGAAATTATGAATACAGTGGTTAAGCCAGATGATGCTAATTAGATCTGCAAGCATTGTATTTTTCAAATTCATGTAGAGAGAAAGCATAATCTAACCTGCACGCTGTATGTGCTGCAAGTACTAATGAAGCTACTTCACTGCAAGATTAAAAATTATTCCACTTTTATGTCTCAGCAGGTGGCAGCATCTAGCTGATCTCATCTAAGCTTGGAAGCTAGGCCAAACTTGAAAGTAAAAAAAAGAATACTATAAAAGAATATCAGAAATATAGGTTAGATTGGGAATCTGAAATACTTCCTGGAAGGGCAATGACATAAAGGTACTGGATGCTCTTCCTGAAATTAGATGTTTTTTTCCATGTAGTCACTGGGAACCTTGACTTAAGGACATATTTATCTTTTTATAATAATATATTTAATATTATAATAGCATAGGATATTAAATATACTATAATTTATATAGCCACCCAGAATTCAATATAGCATGGGTGGCTATATAAATGTTTTAAATCAATCAATGTCACAAATTTTATGAGTTACAATCCAAAACCGTCATTAAGGCTATCTACTTGCACTATTCTCTTCTTCCATTTTCTGTTATTGTTCAAATCCTTACACTATTCAATCAGAATGCTACTTTCCAGTCCAAAAGACTTTTTTTAAAAAAATAGTAAAACATCGCTGACTTTCTGAAATATACATTAGTGTGGGGTTTTTTAAATGATCGTTTCTAAATGGAAACTTTTAGGATATTATCATTTCATAGACGCGTCACAGAACAAATGAGAGAATATTTAAAATATCAAATTCTCTTTCAAAGAAACCTAAAATTATTTCTATTTCTGGAGAACTAATTAGTAAATAATGTACAATTAAGAGGCATTGTTAGCAGCATTTGGGGGAAAGAAGCTGTCATATTACTCATTCTATTTGAGCTAATAAAGAATTGAAAAGATTTCCTGTCCAGATCCAAAACTGCTCCTCATTATTGTTAAAAACAAAATAAATTCTGGACAGTCAGAATCTTTTTCAAAGAACCATGGGAACATAACTGAGAACGGAAACTGTAATGCACATTTGTGTGCCAGGCAATATGCACACATCTCAAAGATTTTACTCTGTATGCATCTCTGTTCTTGAGAACAGAATCAACTCTTTCAAAAAAATATTGCAACAACTCCCCTCAAAAAATCCAAGAAACAATGAATAACATATATTGTTATTTTCTCTATAAACTGATGTAGGATGACCAAGAGTATGAAAACCTTTCCTAGTTATTTGTATTTTTAACTTGGCAGGGATACCAGCAAAACAAGATTCTCTTATGCCCAACCCACATCAAATTGCAAACAGTACATTACATGAATTAAATGTCAACAATTTTAATAGGATTGGAGAATCAGATGATGCAAAGAACCCACTTTAAAATAAATTATCATGCACAAATTTAAAGCTGATTGTTTGTTGTAAATCATATGAACTAAGTTTCTGAAAAAGTCATTTTTAAAGAGATGTCTGTCAATAGCAACTGAATGTACAATTTAAAGACCCATGCCTTAATTTTAATTACAATCTATAGACACAAAAATTAATGTTAGAGGAAATTTTATTTCAAAAGGTATTTTTTGCCAGAACATAATAATTCAGATCTTGACACAAGTATAGCTGAATACTAGAGTGCTTTTTTTCTTTAAAAAAAAGCTCTTTACTGAAGTTTCCCTGCTGCAGAAATGATTTGAAGTTAGATTTAAACTCTTAATAAAAAAAATGAAAATGAAAAGCTGTTCAGACTTCTGTGCAAGGAATGACTAAAGGAAGATCATCCTACCGTCACACAGTTAGACCAGTATGATTATTCCCATTGCTCAGATACATACAGAAAACGCAGGACCTTAATGGATATTTCAAAGGAAGCTACTTTTAGCAGTCTACCTGCAAAAACATATTTTGATTAAACATGCTGATTATTTGATGGGAACATGGTGTTAATCTATGGCCACAAAATAGGCACTAAATGTGGTAGCACAATTTCATTAGAATGTAAGCTGCAGTGGACTTCCGGTTCCGGATCGCGGCGCCTCTAGCTGCACGGGGAGACTTATCTTCTCGTTTGGCTAGTTTCCCTCCGTCGGTAGACCCCCAATGGGGGTCGAAAGTCACGCCTAGGGGGCGTGACTACCATCGATGAGGCAGCACTCGGCTGCAGAGGAGCAGCGGCTCCTCTAGCTGTCCGAGCTGACTCTGAGGGCCGACGGAGCAGAAGACCGGTCATAAAATGGCCGTTCACCTAGCCGCACCAAACACAAGTCACAAGAACAACTAAGCATGAAGAACCACCATGGTGAATCCAGGTGAGACCTTTCCTTCCCTCGCTATCCTGATCTTTCCTGTAAGAGTTTCTATTTTCCCTCATTAAGAAAGCGGCGGCTGCCTATATGTGGAAAGAAGAGCCGAAAAGAAAAGGATTAATTTTTGTGTGTGTGGGTTTTTGTTTTTTTTTACTATTTTACTATTTGACTGCTCTGGGGTGAATTTCAGGGGAAAAGAAGGGGAAAAGAGACATTGTTACTTTCCTTTTTTAATTTGATAATGTAAGAAGATAGTTTTTGTTGATTTTTTTTAAAAAAAAGAAAGAGGAAACTTTCTTTTTTTGTTCTTTTTTTAACTTTCTCTAACTTGATTAACTTGGGGGGAAAAAGAAGAAGAAAAAGACTTTATAGTCCACCGAGGACATCTGGTGGTGAAAAAGTGAAATTTCAACTGTACTTCTCTCTGTTATTTGGAGAGGATTGGATTTAGGTGATAATAAAAGAGAAAAAAATAACTGGACAGCTGGGTGGTGAAGTTGGCTATTAGACTTTTGGAGGCGGATATTTGTGGATTTTCCTTAAGTAGTCTCTAATAAATGAATAGGCAAAGCTACCACCAAAATGGCTGAAAGTTATCCTCATCTTGACTACGATTTAATACTGAAAAAAATATTAGAAGTCAGAGAAGATTTTAAAATTTATTGGAAATCGTGGAGAAAATCCAAAGATGCCACCTTGGAATCTCATATTGATCCTTTAATAATGAATCAAGTTATGGAACAAGGAATAATAGAAGATGAACAGAATAATTCTGAACAGACCTACTTACAACTTGAAGAGACAGAGACACTATCCTTACAACCTAATTGTGAATTTGCATCAAGAGAAAATGTGGAAACCATTGAATCAACTAATGCCACGCGTTATCTACAACTGATGGACAATTTTGATGACCAAGAAATAACTGTAATTGACCCAATTCAATTACCAAAAATAACAAAGATTGACACCCAGATACAATTTTTCAGAAATTACTATAAAGAGGAAAGAGAAAGAAAATTTGTTCAGTTTGAATCTGTTAGGAAGCCTCGTAATCAAATCTTGAGGTTTGATAATCAAAAAGCCTTACTATGGGAACCAAATTGGCATAGAAAGAAAGCTAGAGTCAGGTCTAAGTGTGATATAAAATGTTATTTGATGGGTTAAAAAGGCTTAGAAATTGTGTCTGATTTAACAATGTATGAAGGATGTAAATTTATTATTACTACGGTTGATAATTATTTGAGGGAGTCAATCTTTCTAGAGGACAAAAAGACCTTATAGAAGTAGACTGATGAAATGATTGAATATATCTAGTAAAAAAAGGAAAAAAGAAAGAGAATATGTCTGTTAATTAGTAATGAAAGATGAGAATTGGCTGATATTATAATTGACAAGTATTTGAAGTTATAAACTTTATCAAGGCCTTAAAAATATTCTTTTTTTATAGATGTAGATTGATGAAATGATAGAATATATTTTTTTTAAAAAAGAACTGTATTTGTTGGACCTATATTATTATTTTAAATATGATAACTGTTGTAATAGAGAGAAAGAAAAAAAATCTGTCTCAATGAACGATTGTGTATTAATTAAGGTTACCTGAAATCACAATTATATACTTACTAAAATGTAGTTGGAGTATGACAACTGTAATGAGTACAGCCTAAAAACAGGATATAGAGTATAATTGCATGTGTTTGATGACTTTTGTAATTGTATAAATTTTAATAAGCAATACCATATTCAATTTGAGTTATATTTATATGACTTTGTCGTTGAATGATTGGACATCCTGATCACTATGTTGTGTTTTAAGCTTTTGGGGAAAAATTAGTAAATATTTACTGAGATAGAAGTATTAATGTAGGGAAATTTGAAGATAGGGGTTGCTCGGACATTACCCCTGAACTGCATATTTATTTATTTTATTTATTTATTTGATTTGACTTCTATGCCGCCCTATTCCGGAGAACTCAGAGGGATGAGAGGGAAGAAAGAGTGAAGGAGGGGAGAAGGAAGTAGGAAGGTTGGAGGAGAAGTGGAGAGAAAGGGAAGGAGAGGGGTGGAAGAGGGAAGTAGGTAGAGAAGAAAGAGTGTGGATGCAGTGAAAGGGGAAATGGGTGAGCAACACCAAAAGTTACGTGTAGGTACTTACCTCATTTTATTAAAAGTACTGTATATATGAATGTAAAAGAATCTATGGTAACACTTTATAAATATTATGGTATATGTATCGGGGAGAGTTTGGAATGAAATTGACAAAGTCTTAAAATAGGTATAACAGAAATTTATGACAGAAATGGAATATATTAAATTTATATGTTTTTGGTTTTTTGTTTTGTGTGGGTGAGGGAAACAGAAAGATGAAAGTGAATGTATTAAGTTGATCTGTTTATGCATGTTTTTATTCTGGAATTTTTGTTTACCCAACCACCACAGTGTGTTTTAAGCACCTATTGTTAAAATCATAAAATCAATAAAATATTTTTCAAAAAAAAAAAAGAATGTAAGCTGCAGTGCATCTGATGAAGAGAGCTGCTTATTGCTGGGAAATATAATTTAAAGGGACAATATAATATAATATTAAATATAATATGGACAAATGATAGAAGAATAGTAGTAAAAAAATCATTTCTACTACTGATGAGTCGAAAAAAATTTTTTATATATAAACTTAACTCCAAAAGATTTTTCAAGGAACTTTTCTATTTCTGTTGGAATTATTATAGAAGGAAGAATACTTAATGAACATTATAGGTTGTAATTACAACAGAAAGTTCATTAAGTCAAGAAGTAGGCAACTTATTTCTGTGCACTGATCTGCTAGCCAGGAGAAAGCGTTCTCTTCTTCAGGCTGGCCTAAACAATTACTTAAAACCAGAGTTCCCACCCTTTCCTTCTTTGCGGATCGGTGGGGGATGGTTCCACGCGAGCAGCCAGGAAGCGTGCATGTGCAGCTCCAATTTCACAAGCAGTATACATGTGTGTCTGCTCCTCACACAAATGGAGTATGCATGCACATGCTCGCTTGCTGCTCATGCAAGTGGGGATGTGCATGCGTGCGCTCACCTATTTCCACAGCCCAGTTACGAATAGTTCATGCCCACTATTAGGCCGCAGCCCAGAAGTTGGGGATCCCTGACTTAAGCAATGGTTTACTAATTCAAAGTTTACTAATTGAAACAAGAGGCAAGGAGCAAAATCAGTGATGCTATATTGCCATGTCTGAATAAGATCACTGGCAATTTTATTAGTCATTATTAAAAATTCCCTTTATAATTCTGGATAGCAAAATATTTAGTTTAACCAAAAGAAAAAGCTTTCCTATGGGTGAGAAAGAATGATGATGATGTAATTGGGTAAAGTCAAAGATTTAATGATGCATGTAACAAAATAATAATATCTAAGAAAATTTATTGATTTTCTTTTGTACTTACTTATTCTGCATCATGTTCATTATAACCCAGTCAGAAGGATAGACATTTTTCCCAATAAGATTTTTGAACATGATGAATGTTTCCATAAGGAAGTCCTAAAACAGAAATCAAAATATATGACTGCTATTTTACATAAAGAATAAAATAAAAATTACTTTCATTTGTAAAAATAATAGGAATAATGGAAGAAAATACTCATGGGAGTTACAATTAAATTGAAAAAACTGTATCTTGCTGAACAAATAAATGTATCGGATTACCTCTAATCAATACTGTATCATTGAATGATACCATAATACATTTTATTAGTAATGCCATCTCCAAGCAAAGCCAATTTGTAACAAAACTAATACTGCAGGAATAAACAACCTATAAATGTCTCAGACTGTAGTTCCAAAGTTCCAGATCCCTCACTATAGAGAACTATTATTTTTACTATAAATTAGGCTTTATATCAATTGTCCTCATGTTATTTTTGTACCGAGTTTTCATATATTGTCAATCATGCAGATTAATTATTCCTGGATGAAAGAGATAGATAGATAGATAGATAGATAGATAGATAGATAGATAGATAGATAGATAGATAGATAGATAGATAGATAGACAGACAGAAAGAGACACAATAAATACGTTATATTAAGCATAGTAATAATAATAAAAATAACATTACTATTACTTGGAGGTCATCTAGTCCAACCCCTTGCTCAGGCAGGAAACCCTATACTATTTCAGACAAATTGCTGTCCAGTCCCTTCTTAAAAACTTCCAGTGTTGAGGCATTCACCGTTCTTGGAGGCAGGTTGTTCCACTGGTTAATTGTTCTGTCAGGAAGTTTCTCCTTAGTTCTAGGTTGCTTCTCTCCTTGATTAGTTTCAATCCATTGCTTCTTGTCCTGCCTTCAGGTGCTTTGGAGAATAGCTTGACTTCCTCTTCTTTGTGGCAGCCCGAGATATTGGAACACTGCTATCATGTCCTCCCTCGTCCTTCTCTTCATTAAACTAGACATACCCAATTCCAGCAACCATATTTTTAGCTTCCAGTCCCCTAATCATCTTTGTTGCTCTTCTCTGTACCCTTTCTAGAGTCTCAACATCTTTTTTACATCCTGGTGACCAAAACTGGATGCAGTATTCCAAGTGTGGCCTTACCAAGGCATTGTAAAGTGGTATTAATACTTCACGTGATCTTGATTCTATCCCTGTTAATGCAGCCTAGCACTGTGTTGGCTTTTTTGGCAGCTGCAGCACACTGCTGGCTCATATTTAAATGATTGTCCACTAGCACTCCAAGATCCCTCTCACAGTGACTACTATTGAGCAAGGTACCCCTCTATACTATACCTGTACATTTGGTTTTTCTTGCCTAAATGTAGAACCTTACTTTTTTCACCGAATTTCATTTTGTTAGATAGTGCCCAGTGTTCAAATCTGTCCAGATCCTCCTGTATCTTAAGCCTGTCTTCTGGAGTGTTGGCTATTCCTGCCAGCTTGGTGTAATCTGAAAATTTGATGAGTTCCCCATCTATCCCCTCATCCAAATCGTTGTTGAAGATGTTGAAGAGCACTGGGCCCAGAACAGAGCCCTGGGACACCCCACTACATAGTTCCTTCTATATAGATGAGGTTCTATTGAGGACCACACGCTGAGTACAGCAGTTCAGCCAGCTACGAATCCATCTGGTTGTGATGCTGTCTAACCCACATTTTTCTATCTTATCAAGTAGTAGGTTGTGATCTACTTTATCAAATGCCTTACTGAAGTCTAAGTAAATTATATCCACAGCATTTCTCTGATCCACTAATTTGTCACTTGGTCAAAGAATGCAATAAGATTTGTCTGGCATGATTTGTTTTTGACAAACCCATGTTAGCTTTTAGTAATGACTTTGTTTGCCTCTAGGTGTTCTCTGATTCGTTGTTTGATTATCTTTTCCAGGATCTTCCCAGGTATTGAGGTCAGGCTGATAGATCTGTAATTTCCTGGGTCCATTTTTTTTCCCCTTTTTTGTAGATGGGAACTACATCAGCTCTTTTCCAGTCCTCTGGTAGTTCCCCTGTGCTTCAGGATTTTTGAAAAATATACTTCAGTGGTTCTGAGATCACATCTGTCAATTCATTGAGAATCTTGGGGTGTAATCCATCTGGTCCTGGCGATTTGAACTCGTCTAGGCTGGACAGGTGCTCACTTACCATTTTCTTGCCTATCTTAACTTGTGTTTCTATTCTGTTTTTTATGGCACTATTTTTGGTAGGTTGGTCTGTTTTTTCCCTTTGTGTAAAGACAGATGGAAAAAACGAGTTAGTTAGTTCTGCTTTCTGCTTGTCACCTTCTTGCCCCTTTACCCACTAATGGACCAATCATTTCCTTCACTTTTTTCTTGTTTTTTTTACATATTTACATTTTGTTATTTTTGACTTTGGTCGCAAGCCTTAGTTCATTTTGAGCCTTGACTTTCCTCACTTCATCTTTGGAGGCTCAGGCTATTTGCTGATATTCTGACTTAGTTATGTGCCCCTTTTCCCACTTTCTATACTTGTCCCTTTTATCTTTCAATTTGTCAGAGAGTTCTTTATGCAGCCATGCTGGTTTCTTTTGAGAACTGTTATTTTTCCTCTTTGTTGGTATTGTGCTAGACTGGGCTTTTATTATCTCATTTTTCAAAATTTCCCAAGCTTCTAGAGTTGTTTTCCCCTTGAGGATTCTCATCTGTAGAATCCTTCCCAAGCCCTACGTTTATTGAAATTAGCTCTCTTAAAGTCCAAGACTCTAATTTGACTGTGTT
Organism: Bothrops alternatus; assembly: GCA_034064705.1. Lineage (NCBI taxonomy): Eukaryota > Metazoa > Chordata > Lepidosauria > Squamata > Viperidae > Bothrops > Bothrops alternatus. The sequence continues at coordinate 16,245,468 of JARGCV010000009.1, forward strand.
CTATTGCTTGTTGCTTCCATAATGTTGAATTCCAATATTGCATGATCACTTCCTCCCAAGGTTCCTGTGACTTCAACACCTATCATTTCATCTCTGTTAGTGAGAATTAGATCCAAAATGGCTAGTATCTACTTTTTGGGACACAAAGTTGTCTGCTAGGTTTGTCAGGAATCTGTTTGATCTTCCACTTGGTACAGAGTTTGTCTCCCAGTTGATGTCAGGGTAGTTAAAGTCCTCCATTACTACATACCTTAGTTAGCTGACTAGCAAAAAGTTCATCTATTTCCTCTGTTTGATTGGGTGGCCTATAGTATACACCTATGGCAATGTCATTTCCTCCCCTTTTATATTGACCCAAATGCATTCAGGACAGTTTTCATCATTGTTGTGCTCTATTTCTGTAGAGATGTACTTATTTCTTATATAGAGAGCAATTCCACCTCCTCTTTTATTTGGTCTATTTCTTTTAAATAATTTAAATCCCTCTAGCTGTGTGTTCCATTTGTGGGTTTCATCCCATCATGTTTCTGTAGTGGCAACAATATCATATCTGCCCTCATTAACCTGAATTTCTAGTTCACCCTTTTTGCTGTTCATACTCTGTGCATTGGTGTATAGACATTTGAGTCCTTTATGACTGACCCTGTGTTTACTTCCTACATAACCTGTGTGGTGTCTGAGTTCCCCTATTTTCCTACCACCTATTTGTTTAGTGCACTTTGTGTGGCCCACACTATTAAAAGCTTGATTTTGCTTGACAGCAAGGTTGATATTCTTGTCCACACACACATCTATGTTACATGCACTGATAGCCCTATAATTTTTAGATTGCCGTGGACAGGGATGTTCTGTATCAATGAAGTCACTGTCCCCGCTGTTTTTCTCCAGAAAATTTGTTAGCATAGTCAATGATTGGGAATTGAAAGATTCCATTCAAAACATCTGGAAAGCATGTGCAATCAAGAATATTTCATCATATTATAAATTGATTATTTTAATTTGGCATAGGGTTTTAGTGGCACAGCATAACAGCTGTCCCAAAGCTTCTACATTCAGAAAAATAAACTAAATTATTGATTTTCAGATTCTCAACATCAAAGAGGGCTTCAATAGGCTGTCATTCTTAGCAAGTATCAATGAAAATCAGTATTTTGACAGTATAGCTTGCAAACTTAAAACTTGTTAAGCGACTGTTATTAACACACATTGCTAGTATTCCAAAAAGTAAATATTTCATTTTAAGCACAAACATAACATGTATGGTAAAGTCCCATTTGAACTAATACATTAGTTTTATTGTTTTCTTCATCAGGATGAAGCTTGATGATTTTTTCAGAACAATCCTATTATTTTGCTGACTTAATTATCATGCTATTTTTTTCAATCAGATGGATGTTTCACTTTTTAATGAAATGCTTGATTTCCTTGTTTTACAATGTAATAATTGTATAGCCATAATTTTAACAGGATTTATACTCAAGTACATGGGTGCTGAGTTGAAATGGTGGAATTCATCTTTGAATATACTATTGTTCCAGATGCATACTTTATTAAAGGTCCTGTTGGTTTCAACTACTGGGTTTACGTACCTTTCCTAAATTTGGAGGCTGAATTTTCACATAATTTGAAAAGGGTGCAGCCTATATAGCATTCTTTATTAACTACAGAGCAAGAACAACATTATTGACCATCATCTACTGTCACGTTTACATTTGTTTAAGCAATCTGTACTTTACAATATACAGCCTAATATTAGAAACAGAAACACTAATGACTCTGACAATTCAGCAGAGAAAATTATTGAAAAAGAAGAGTTACTCCATTAGCACCAAGTCCATTTGCTACTCTCTTTCTGGACTATTATAATTAAGATTAATGGTTATAAGAGCTCATACTTAATTGTCTAAACAATACTTTTTCTGTTCTTTTTTCCTCCATGTTGTTATGGCCTCTAAGATTATAGTAGCTTATCAGTCTTATGAAAGCTGTTCAGAGGGTTGTTTTTTTTTTCAGATGAAGAGTAATGAGAGTGCCTTTAAAGAAAGAGTAGCTAAGTGGTTTCTGGCTCACTACCCTGGGATACATGAAGACTGTTTTCTGACCTCTCACCATCTCTACTATTTCTCCTTCGTCTCTTAACAGCTTGCAATAAGTAGTTGGATAGAGAAAATAAGACTCAAGTAGTTAAATTAAGGACATCTTATCTAGTTTTTCTCACCAGTTTTCTTTCAAGAGAAAAACTGTATAATATTAAGAAAGAAAGAAAGAAAGAAAGAAAGAAAGAAAGAAAGAAAGAAAGAAAGAAAGAAAGAAAGAAAGAAAGAAAGAAAGACCTGGAATCTTCCTTGCTGAATGCGTCCAGTCTTCTATCCAATAGCCAGAGTAAGTAAGCTATATAGAACATGAGTTGTTTTTCTTTCTTAGTGATAGTATTGGTTGGTTTATTTTACATAGGTAAATGCTACAGGAAGGCCGGAAGGCTCAGGGTGTGGAAGACTGGGCCATGGATATACCACTGAGGCGTAAGTGCAGAAAGACCAAGGCAAAGACAGAACAGCAAGGGAAGAGCTCAGGAAAACTGAAGGATGGACAGTACAGGGGATTGTGAGCTCAGAAAGGCCAGAGATCTTACTAGAGCGAACTGCAACTTTCCCTTCCAGCTTCTCTGGACGTTACTTATGGGAAGCTGGCAGAGAAGATCACAAATATTATATGACTGAAAGATGCTGCAGCAGTTATAAGTGTAAACCACTTGGGAAACATTAGTATTTTGGTAGTAGCAAGTGACAAGTTTGTATATGATTCTTTTCAACAGCTTCCTTCCCATGATTTACTTAACCATGGTTTACTTAATATTTCCAATTTCCTGGTTTCCCATGGCACACAATTATGGTACGCTACAAAATGTAGTTAACTACTTTACAATTTATCAGGTCATGTACTGTAAATACTGCCTAGAATGTAGACAAGTTGCAGTTCCAGCAATTTTAGCCAGCATGGCCTGAGATTTCATACCTTGGCCTTAATGTGCTTGTGAACAAATTTAAAGAACTACTGTCACCTCTTTCAGCCTAATCAACCTCTTAAGATTAGCAGGCAAACTTTTTTCAAGCTTTTGATAACGAGTACAATTATTCTAGTGGGCACAAGGGTTCAGACTATTTCAGTTTCATTATCATGAGCTTAAAAATGCTCAAAGACTAATTTAAATCTTAGATTTAAGCATACAAATCTTTTAAATTAATTAATCCAAACCAAGACACAACTGATAAAATGTGTTAAAAACAAGGTATTGGATTAAAAATCTTACCTTGGAAGATAAAATATGACTTCAAAAAAGAAATAAATAGAATATGTATACTACAGTACTTTTGCAAATTCTTATCAGTTCCCATTTAATTATTTAAATAAAGTACATTTGCTGCATATACAGTATTTAAAAATAACAAAGTAGTTTAACTTGGCATCCAATTAAATATGCTTTTTCCAGAGGAGTATGGTAACAGTCAGTGAAAAACAGCAAGATTAGGAAAAGATTGAGATTCACATAATATGTGTCAGTTTCTACCATACCAGAGGTGTCAAACTCGCCACGTCACATGACGTGTCGCGACGTTATCGTGACTCTTTTTGCATTGCCGGCAATGGGGTGGGCGCAGCTTCAGTATGATGAAACTGGCCCGTGGGCTGGCAGTTTGACAACCCTGTACTAGACTGTATACAATTTTATTATTTATTTTTATAAATAATGTATTATATAACATTATATAATTATTATATTTATTATTTATTTCCTTACCTATTGCATTTATATAATAAAGGCTTCCATCGTATTGGCATTAAACGCATTATGTCACAAACTACAGTGAATAAAGAAGCTGGCTTTGAAGGATAGAAGGAAGACCAGTACTAAAGCCATAAATCAGAGCAATGAAACTTGAGCCTAGGCCAACCAAGAAAATAATTTATAAAAAAGCTCAGAAGCAACCCCCTTTCTCTTCCCAATTCTCATGAAGACAAAAGGAAGAAAAGTAGCACATTCACACTTACAAGTGTTTGCTAATATAGCTGTTGCAATATATGTAGATTTACTTGTCTGATCAATGTCTTAGTATGGTCTACCTAATAGGGCTGACACAAACTTTAAAGCTTTTTTGGAAGTATTTACCATCTCTTAGACTAATCCTCCTTTCTCTTTCCTCTAAACTGCCGGCTCGTGGGCTGGTTTCATCATACCGAAGCCGCACCCACCCCATTGCCAGTAACGCAAAAAGAGTCACGATACGTTGCGACACGTCACATGACATGGCAAATTTGACACCCGTGCTCTAGACATTTGAAGCGAAAGGGACAAGGTTTAACCATAGAAGTAATTATCTGGACTTTGGCTATTAACTTGTTCAGGTTCTCAAATCTTTAACCCTAAGAGTTAAACATGCATTTTGTATTAATTGTGCTATTTGTGTTATAGTAGTTGTGAATAGTTTTCTCAAAAAGTAGCAGGATAGAAATATAGACTGTATAAGGGAAGAAATGGACACAAGCAAACAGTACGGTGAAATACGTTTTCTTCCATCATCAAATTCCAGTGTTGTTTGGATGCTTCCTGCACTTTCTTATAGATCACAGGTGTGAAACTCGCCGTGTCATGTGACATGTCGCAATGTATCACAACTTTTTTTGCATTGCCGAAGCTGGGGTGGGCGCGGCCTCTGCATGATGCAACCGGCCCATGGGCCAGCAGTTTGACCCATTATATATAATTTTATCCACTGCCTTCCTTGGTTGTAAGTTTCTTCTTGTAGAGAAACTTACAACCAAATTGTTCTCAGAGTGCTGTCTCTTTAAAAGGTGATAACAACAGTAGCTTGAATTTTATTTTATTTACTAAAAACATTTAGTCATTCCCCAGGTAACATGGATTTCTCAGCAAACTGGCAGGTTCTCAAATTCAAATAAGTAAAATTTTATATTTATTTATCTCCTTGTCCCATAAATAATTTCCACTCTTAAACAGTTGTACAGACAGTAACAAAAACGCACATAGATGTCATCATCCTGAGATGAGGGGAAAAAAAGATGAGACATCTAAATCTGTTGCTGAAAGAAAGGATTCAGAATTAGTAATAAGGCAGACCTCACTGCCTTCTCTGCTTGTTGGAGTCTCAGAATTGCATCCTAATGAAGTAGAACGATATTGTCTGCAGACTGGTACCAGTCCACGAATTGTTTGTTACTGGTTTGCAACAAGCCCAGAATTTTAGAATAAGTGTTTAGATAACTTTCTAACAATTTGACATTGTCCTGATACCCAAGCACATGATGAGCAGTCTTGTCTCACTCATAAACTGGTTCAGATGTTGTGGAACTTGCATGGTGATCATACGTAGCACAAGCTGCATTTTACAATCTGTGATATTTTAAGGGTGAGTTTGTCAGCTGTAACCCAAAAATATATAAACATCTGAGAAAATGTAAGCATTTATTTTTGTAACTTGTTATTCTTACAATCATTTTAATTTTTAATCAAGACTGTTTTTAATTTATAGTTTAACATAATTAGCTAAATTAAGGCAGTAACATGTATATTATTTATTTTTATCCCTAATTTCTTCCATCAAAAGATGATTTAAATTTAATTATAACTTTACAGGATAAATTGTTGGAACTGATATAACATCACTTCCTGTATTCTGGATAAAAGTTAGAAATGAATACCCTTGAGATTTCTGAAATTGATTTAAAATATCTTCTTGTCAACATAACTTTGTAAGATTGATTTCTCTGCTCTGAGTGTTACTAAAACAAAACACAGAAACAGTTTAAATATACTGTATATTATCCTCTATAAGCAGCACTGTCATCAATCCAATCTAGATTAGATAAATTTACAAGCAAGAAGCAAACTAACTTGACACATTAGACATTTTACATGTAAATATATGTAGTGTTTGTTCAAAGTTTACATAAAGGTAAAGGAGTCCCTGTGATTTTACTCAGCTAATCATTGAACATTGTAGGGATGGTGCTCATCTCCATTTCACTGAGCAAGTGCTATCTGAAGACATTTCCACGGTCATGTGACTAACATGACATCACTTTTACCTTCCCTCCGAAGTAATATCTATTTATCTATTCGCATTTGCATGCTTTCAAACTGCTAGGTTGGCAAGAACTGGAGCAATGATGGGAGCTCACCCCTTTGTGTGGCACTTGGGTCTTGAACCTGGGCTGCCAGCTTTCCAGCTGACAAGCCCAGCTTGGTATGACATACTAAATATGTGAGTGAGTAAAAAAGAATTTTCTTATTAATGAATCAGAAGGCAAAACTTAAATAGTGGTCATAACGTTGGGAAATCGCTGGCAGAAATTTCAAGTTCTAGTTTTGCATCCAGCATTTTCCCAGTCAATTCCCTATATCCATATCAGAGCAAGCATACATAGCCATTCAGTTCAGCTAGCAAAAATAGCTTGATGCTTATTAAACATCAGCAAAATTAAGAGGGGGGGGAGAGAGATGGGTTACAAGGAAGACACAGTATAGAAGAAGTTAATAAACTTGAAATCTTTAGACTCACTGCAAACAATACTGTAATTGGAATGAACATTCCAAAGGGAGTTTGCTTATTCCAGTTTCAATCCTTTAATGTAAATAACAGCAGTAAAACAGAAATGGAAAGTAGGACCTTCCCCTGCACCTTAAAAAGTGGAGGCACCGTAAATTGGGTTGATGGTGATGATGTATCTCACCCTTGAAACTTGGGCAGATATATGAGAGAAGATAGGGCTTCAGAGAATGTGGTTCTAAACTTACACCAATATCTTAAGAAATACTTTTTATGTGCCTTTTGTATTGGTGCAATGTAATTAGCTTCTATAAGCATTCTCAGTGCCACAATTTACAAGACTTGATGTATTTACATTGTTTTTATGGTAAACCGAAGCAACGTATTCTTTTTCCAGATAAACCTGCACTTGTCAGGCAGTAGTAAACATTTGCTTCATTGTGGCATACAAGTTTCAAGCATTTTAAACATTAACATTAAAAAATAAATAAAAATGGCATCAGTTGTAAAAAAAATAACTGCTTTTAGTTCTTTGCTCTGAAACTCTACCTTGGCAAAAAGCTTGACTGGTATAACATTTGAAGTAAACATATATAATGTTTCATATATATTCTGAAAACTACTGCAACTATCTTTTTAGAAGACTGTAAGACAGTCCATTAATTTTCAGGCTCAGTAAATGCTGATTTACACCAACCAATCCGAGCTGTAAAAAAGGTAGCAAATTGATATAGAAAAATCATACTTTGCTGCTATTGTTTGTATTTTGCAGCTTGGATCCTAACATTGCTACTAGGAAGCAAAGGAGAAAGATGCCACAAATCAGTTCCATAAACCTCACAATTGCAATTTGATTTGCGATCAGATTCAATGAATTTTTCCATTTTTATGTCTTTTTGCTGTGTTTTTTAAAATTTTCTTTATGGGTTAAATATGAGGTGCTTGTTTGTGTAATAGGCCTAGTAATCACTACCATTTGAATCATACAATGATACTAAAATAGTTCTGACCTGCCATGGTTAAACTACTAAACTAAAAAGTGACAAAAATTACAAAAAACTTTAAGCATCTTTCCTTTCCTTTCCCTCCCCTCCACAGAACAGGTAACCACTAAGATGAACTGAGATGAACATCATTAAATGACATTAAATATCATTAAATGAGCCAACCACTTATTTCCAAGCAAATTTCTAATTGGAGTCACTAAATTGAGAAATCTGTTTTTCTCCTTTGCCTCTATCTGTAGTCAGATTTTTTTCTCATACTGTCTAAAATGCTGTACCACTAACTTCCCTAGCAACAAAATCTGTATCTAGCACCATAGCATGGACGTCATGTTATCTGCTAATTAATAGATCTCAGCTAATACATTTGGGTCTGTCTTTGCAGAACACATTTGTCACAGGGCCACAATAGAGCCAGGTCATTGGAGATATCCGCCCTTGACTATTAATTCCATTTTATCATACCCTAATTAAGTAGTGCTACATAAACAGAAATATAGATTAAAAAGAATCTTGAGGAGCTTGATATATTGTCCCTATTAATAATCAAATATATCTTTAAATCTATGCATGTTTAATAATACTGATTAGGGTGGTTACTACATCAATAATCTTAAGAGTTGCTTGAACAAATTAAATGATTTTAGAAACCTAGTATATATGTCAAGATAAAACTTATATACAATAAACCTGTTAATAAAATAAAGCTCCAGTACAATAGCATATATTGTAAATGATAAGTTTGTGGGTGGGATTCAAATGTAAAAATTATTAATGGCATAACATAAAATGTTACATATTTGACTCCACCCTAAAACCTGATTCAGTATGCTTCAAAATTTTGATTTTCTTTAACAATCATCATTTAATGTAAGAATAATGACACATTTTTTGTTCTTGGCATGGAAGACAAACAATGTATATCACTGATTTTCATGTCTGGTCATGTTTCTCAGAAAAAGTTTTTTCAGCTTTATAATGATTTATCATATAATATTTTTTAAAAATAGTGTAAAAATGGGACAATGTTTCAGGTTAAACTTACAACAACATCAGTTCTCATCTTCCCCAAAGTCTTGATTAAGTGAGCATAATGATAATCTTCCATTTGTCTTAAAATAGCTGTCATGCTTGCAACAAAATTTCCCTGAAAATAAAGAGAGAAAAAAACAGATGTCACACAATATGCAGATTATCAGCAATTCTGGGCAAATCTCAAGCTATAAGAACATTTCTTTCAAAAAAGAATAATTAATAAAAATATGAATTTACTGCTGTTACTTCTAAAGTCCCTATAATTTTCTGAGCTATATTGTTCTATGTATATGTTTTGTAAAACTTTTGGCTCTTAGTATTGCTTAATAATTGCTAAAATACATTTTTATTCTCTATAAAATACGATTACTTATGGGGGTTGCCTTACCTTATTTTTTTTTAATGAGTGGATTGGATCAAAAAAAGGGAGTCTGTATCTTGCGCCATGAAGACATGAATCCTAAATTCATATATTATTTTGGCACTGTGTGCATGTGTATATATATATATACAGGGAACAGATACGATATACATAGAGAGGAAATGCATCCTATGCATTAGTGGTAGTGTATTTTGTTTACACAACTGTCCATTTGGTTCCTGATCGATGCAAATTAAGGTTTCCTGTCCAGTCATATCCGACACTAGGGGGCGGTGCTCATTTTCATTTCTTTTTTTTATAACGAATTTTATTGGTTTTTTTAACTTTTACAACAAAATGCTCGAGACACACTGTGGTGGTTAGGTGATCAATCATCCAAAGACAAAATCATATAATAGCTCAAGTAAATACATTAAATGTTCCCTCTCTATTTCCCTCAAATAATATAACCTATTTAACATAATCCATTTCTACATTACATATCTATAAATCCTAATCCTGTTTTAAGTTTTATTAATTTACAATTACCATAGTCCAATTTAATCTTAGATAAATGTATTATCACTTCGGGTATCCCTTCTAAAATACTAATCCAGATATATTCTAATTCATAATCTCATAAATCATTGATTTTATCACAGATCTCTCTTATTTTTTCAAATAGCATTTAAATCTCATTCAAATAATTATATCTTAAAAAAAAGAACACACCTATTATTACACAAAACATCATCTTGCTAACTTAACACACTCAATTAGTTGTTAAAGCAATCCGAATTTCTAAAAATCTTTCATATTCTTATTCACATTCCATTACAAAATAATTTTCATACAAATAAACATATTATTCCAAAAAATACATTCTTACTCTGTTTAACATATATATTCTAATAATCACAAATTTTCAACTCTAAATCTTAATCCTTAAATCAATCCATATTTCTCAAAACCTTTTTAATCTATTACATATAATTTTAAATTTCTCTTTTTAGTCTTATTCTGGCTTTCAGTTTATGCCAAGAAGGTTTCCATAACAAAGCCTCTATTTCAGCAAATAGATCTCCCATTATTGCTTGTAATATCATTTGGGTCAGTAAAAGAGTCAGTAATATCATTTGGGTCAGTAAAAAAAAACATCCTCTGTTTTTGACACCTGGTTCCTGTCTGCTGGATAAAACACTTGATCATGTCCAATTTTATAATTGGTAGTTGATTATCAAAGTTGTCATAATTCTCCAACAGTTGTAATTTCAAGTCCATTTCTGTTAGTTTTGCAATTGTAGATAGTTTAGTTACAATCATTTTTTGGTCATCCAAAGTCTCCATAGGTTGTATGTAAATTAATTCCTCTTCTGTTGCTTTTTGGTCTGTAAAATGCTCAAATAGAGTCTGAAGGTCAGTTTGTAAATTCACAGTAGAATTTCTGTTTATTATTTCTGTAGTTCTCTCTCTTATTTGGGAACATATTTCCTCAGTAGCTTCATAAATTTTTTCCAGTATGAGTTTACAGGTGAGTTGTGAATATGGTTTCTCCATTTCAGTAATAACACAAACAAGAAATGGTTGCAGTTAAATTTCTCTACAAGATGTCCTCAGTAAACTATGAAAGTCTCTTCCAGACATCAAGAATGAGATTAGCAAAGTCAAAGAGCTATGGAGTCTCTTTTCCGGTTTCTCATAGAGTTGTTTTTTTTTCAAACAATAAAGATTCATCCCTTTAAAAAAATAAGTCCAAGACATAGGAAAACAATATTCTCCAGCTTAGAAGATATAATAATAAAGTTTTATGATAAGGATTTTTCCAGGGCCCCCAAGTAACCAAAAATAAAAATAGTCAATAAGAACTTTTTTCCTTTGTTATGGAAAGTGCTTTTCCCCAGAAAAACAAAGGCAGCTCTTTCAAAGCAGGGAAGTAATTCCAAAAGGCTTTTAACAGGAGAGTAGTTAGGCAGAAAGAGAGAGGGAAAAGTCTCACCGGTATCATCCATGATGGTTTCTTAATGCTTAGATGTTCTTTTGACTTTCGGATGGAGCAGCTAAATAATCGGCCATGTTACTGGCCGATCTTTTTTCCGTCGGCCCTGAGGAGCTGCCTTGGACCGCGGAAGGAGCTGCCTCCTCCCGCCGCAATCAACGAGAGTCCTCCTCATCGGTAGTCACCCTGAGGGGTGACTTTTCGACCCAATTAAGGGTCTACCGGCAGAGGAAAAGCAGGTAACAAAGAGAGAGAGAGAGAGTATCTTCATGTGCCTGTACCCACTGCAACCCAAACCGGAAGTCCTCATTTTTGTTTCTTAGTCAGCATTGGCTAAAGACATTTCCATGCTTATGTGGCCAGCATGATTATACGCTGAGGCACACGGAATGCTGTTAGCTTCCCTGTGAAGTGGTACCTATTTATCTACTTGCATCTGCATGCTTTCAAACTGTTAGGTGGGCAAGAGCTGAGGCAAGTAATGTGATCACCCTGTTGCATTTGGGTCTCGAACCTGGACTGTCGACTTTCCAGCCAAAAGGCCGAGTGTCTTAACCACTGAGGCATCATGTCCCTCTCATTTAACTAATTATATTAATTTAATTTAATTTAATTTAATTTTGTGTTTTCAAGCCAGTTTTCCTGGACAAGTCCTTCCAGGTTTTTTTTGGCAAGGTTTTTTTTTAAAAAAGTGATTTGCTATTGCCTTCTTCCTAGAGATGAGAGGAAGTGACTGTCCCAAGGCGACTCATCTAGCTTCATGTCTAAGGTGGGACTCGAATTCACAGTCTCCTAGTTTTTAGTCTGATGCCTTAGCTATCAAATAAAACTTGATCTCAGTTGTATTAAATACTGTATTAAATAATATTTTTAAATTTCTTTTAACTGCCAGTACAACATGTAACTGGAAAATTGCACTGCATTTTGCATATAGATCTTATGTATATCTTGTACATCTTATGTAGATATTAGGACTATGCAGCATTCCAATAATGCTTCAGCATGTGTGGAATATGAATGTAGCTTAAAACAGCTGCACCCATTTGTAAAGCATGTACATCCCTAATAAGTAAATTGAAATAATACATTATTTTGCATACATTTATACAGATGTTCATAAAAATGTTTAAATACACAACCATTGTCAGTAAGTCCTAACTAAACTATAGGCAAAATAAGGAATTGAAAGCCCCTTGCTTATTCTTTTACAGCAGTCATTTTCTATACAAAATAATGAAAACATGGAGGGAGACAAGACTACTACTTACATTGAAATTAGATATGATAAGGGACAAATTTTCTAAATCAGATAAACTTATTCAAACATGTATCAGCATCTGTGGCATCTTCTAAAATATTCTTCATTTATGTTGTAATCTCATGGCAATTTACTATTTGACTGTTTTCTCCAAGATATTATTTTTTAAAAAAATTGTAGCCTCAAAACCTTACATGTATTTTAATTCTGATTAATAGCTTTAGTAATTAATTTTCTAGTTAATGTTTTAAGAATGTGGTCCTCGGGTTATGGCAATTTGTTCCATGACTATTGAAAGTTATGATAGCATTGAATGGGGGGGGTGGATTTATAACTGTACTTGATGTTGTGTCTGTTACAGTGTCCCTGTGGTCACATGATTGCAATTCAGGTGCTTGGGAACCAGCTATCAATTATAATAGTTGCAATGCTCTGCATTCATATTATTGCCATTTGTGACCTTCCCATGAGTAAAGTCAATGGGAAGGACCCAGTAGGAAGTTATAAGTCACCCCCAATGCTTTTTTGTCCACCTGTAATCTTTAGTGCCTACCTGCCCATTGAGCAACTACCCAGGGCACCCACCCTCCATAGTACACATCCATAACACCTGTCTCCGGGCCTATACTCCACAGCACTCACTTGTGGCACTTGCCTGCCCACTCACAGCTATCACCTGCCAGCCTGATTGCCTGAGACTTCTCTTCCCATGCCATGGTCATGTGAGGTCCTCACTTAACAACCTGCACAATCTTGAGGTTATGATGGCAACCGGGAGTGCTGGGATTGCTGTCACTAAGTGATGTAGTCTTATGACATCATTTTTATGACATCACTTACCAATGGAAATTCTGATCACAATTACCATTGTACCAAGGACTACCTATAAAACAGTACACACGCACCCAACCTTTTGAGCACCAGGGACTGGTTCCGTACATTTTTCCATGTACTGGAGAGGGTGTGGTTTCATGTTCTGCCTGCATCCCACGGATGGGGTTTTGTCTGCACGGCCGTTTCTGGAATACCACAGCCTGGTGCTGGTCCATGGACCAGGGGTGGGGACCCCTACTATAGAACATACTCATTCAGTAGGAATTTTAAGTAATAATTCTAAATAATGATGAAGAAGGAATACATACAATAACTTAATATGGGTCCTGAGGGAAAACATTAACTTAACTTTATGAATGTGGCTAAGACTTCATGGATTTAGACATAACTTCTAAATCAATACTTTAAAGAAAAATGCTTAAGATATCTCCCTTGTATATTTCTGACTTATTTCTTCTTCAAACGGTTAATTACTTAAGATTAGCGTTTGTGCAGATGAATCCACTTATTTTTCCAATACCTTCAGTTTTTATCAAGGGATCCTAATCCTCTCTTTGTAATTGTACAGAATTCCTTTATATGAATTACTAGGATTATGTTGATCAGTAAATAAAGAAAATTAATCATTGCACGAATTGAAGACTCCATAAAATCATTTCATGAATTATCATGATGAGAGTTATATTTTCATGCAAAGCATTTTTAAAAACTCTGAAATATGAAACGGCCAAAAGAGGAATAGCATGTAAACTGAACTCAAATGAGTTTATTATTAACTTCATCCTCTATAATGCATATTGGGATGGTATGAAATGGAAGAAGGCTGATATACTTATTGAACAAAGAAAGAATAAAAAAAATCAGTGGGGTTTATTTTCATTTTTTAAGAATACAGATTAAAAAAAATAAAGACAAATATAGGCAAAATGCCAAAATACTCTTAAAAATCAAACAGAATCATGAAATGTAAAAAAATTCCCCAAAATAAAATAAAATAAAAAGTACTCTAGCATAAGAAAGTACTATACTATAATCAATACATAATATTATTGTAAAATGATGCAGTAATACACATTTAATTAGTGGAAAATATGCATGTTACATGTTTCCAATAGCCTTTTTTTAATTAACCTTTTTTTAATTTTTCATGTATTTTTAGTCATCTATCCCCCCTCCCCCAATTTTTTTCTTGATACAACCATAATTGTTGATAAACAGTGAGATTGAAAAGTTCACATTTTAATTCAACATCACATTAACATCGTTCACATTTAAAGAATTCCCCATAACTCTGTTTATATGCATTAAAATAATATTCCAGAAATGTATCAAATGATTACCGGACCATATCAATGACCTTCAAGGTTTTTTTTCCAGTACCTAAAATCTGATGTCTAACCTTTCAAATACATATTTAGAGTAGTCCAATACACTTTAAATACGTTGTTTTCATAAAACAACTTTATTCTCAAATCAATTGATAGCATTTTAATACTTTAAAGAAATAGAACTACTGATGGAGCATTACTGGAATTTCCAATTTTTGAATCCATGTTTGTAATGTCTACTTTAAAACTATTCTTAAACTTCTGCTACAGGTGTGTCATGAACACTATCAGTAGAGTTTAATTCTTAACAGCATTATACTGTTAAAAGTTAATTAGTCATGTCCCTGACACTTACTTTTTGTTTTAAATAGGTATAACCTGGCAGTTTTGAAACTCTAGTATTCTGGCTAATGGGATCTATGAGAAGGGCCTTCTCTGCCGTGGCTCCTGCCCTTTGAGGTAGATTGGCTTTCCTCCTTCTGACCTTCCATAAGGGCCTGAAGACCTGGCCCTGCCAGATGGCTTGGGGCCCCAATTGGGGAACATCACACTTAAGGTGGTTGAACAATTAAGAGCCAATCCCACCTCCTACCCTGCACATTCAGTTCCTATCTCCCTCCCCATCTTTTAATTATAATTCTATTTTGATTGTGGTTTCCATTTCTATTGCTTTAGAACACAGGTGTCAAACTCGATCATGTCATGTGACATATTGTGACGTATCACAATGTTTTTTGCCTTTGTGATGTTGGGGTGGGTGCATGACGTATATGGCCTGTGGGCCGCCAGTTTGACACCCCTGCTTTAGAAGTCTTTTTTATTATTTTACTGCTTTTAATGCTGTAAGCTGCCCAGAGTCATTTACGAAATGAAGGGAGGCAAATAAATTTAATCAACAAATAAATGCAGTAGTTGATTTCTAATGGAATGGCATGGCACCATAGAATAAGCCTTTTTTTCCTGGTTATGTCAGTTGTGGACCATTTATGCTCTGAATATTATTATGTTGATACAGCATGTGTAGTATGTTAGGTTAGTCAGACACAAATATACAAAGAAACAGCAGAAAAGCTTTTAAGAAAAAATAAAATAATTTTAACCATAATTCTCTACCTTGTAGCCTCAAAAACTCAAGAGATAAACATCATAAATGGTAGAGGGAAAACTAAATACATTGATCTTGCCCTAGACAAGTTCCAGAAATAAAGTGTAGCCCTCACAGTGAAGAAAAATCAGAGGTATTCTTGTTTTGCCTTTGGATGGTTCCCAAAGGTTTTCATGTTAGATATCATACTACTTAAAACTGATATTTACAACCTTTAAATTAACAATCAACAATATCAATAATATGAATTATGGTTCTTTTTTTTTCATTGCTGATTTAGTTCACAGATTTCATTTAACCACTGTATGTCTTTGCTTTGGCTTAGCATGATATGTGAACCCAGCCACTGTGATTTGTAAACCATGGTTGATGGACAGATGGATCAACATTTTTGCAGTTGGAAGGATACACTTTTTAAAGTTATTCTGTTATTGATTGATGAAGTAGATTAGAAAGTCACATGAAAAACGCTAGATGATTAATTTTATATTTATTATATTTTCTTATTACCATATCCTTACAAATAATTCAAGACAGACATGTGCACACACTGTGATGCTTGATCTTACCAAACTGTAATGTTAACATTAAAAAAAATCTCTGCTACGTTTCAAATGCTAGATGAACAGCATGCAGAAAATAATATATTTCACTCTAATTTCTATATGGTGCTCAGTGAAGAATAATTGAATGGGACATTCACTCAAACGTGTTTTTAAAAATAGGTTTATGCATTTAGAAATGTATGTTCCATGTGCAGAAAATAAATTCTGAATTTTATTTTTTATTAAATATTTTAACTACAATAGTAAAAGCAAATACAAATTAAATTCGAAAAGAAAGTTATAAACAAAAAAGAAAAATTGCACAGAAAAAGAAAAAAAAAAGAAAAAAGGGAAAGTAGTAGAAGAAAAAAACAGTATGTTGAGAAGGGACTTCCAAAGAATACAGAAATGCATTTCTTGCATGATATATTACTGAAATGTCAAATCACAAAAAACACAATAATACATTTTCTAATAGAGAATAAAAATCTAATTTTAATAGATCAATATTAATTATTTATACATTATTTGCTATTATCGTGTATTTCAGTTTATTTCTATAAAAATTGCTTTTAACTGTAATATTAAATTCCTAGTAGAGCCAAAAATACTGGATGTCTGGGAGAGTGTCTAAGTACAGTGCAACTGAGTCTAATTTCTAGATATATTTTGCATAAAAGTCCAATAGAGAAATTATGAGTGCATTTCATGACGGAAAGTTACGGTAGTTTGCAGAGCAAAAAGTACTCCTTGTGCAATAGTAATGATCTATGAAGCTTATCTAATTTTAATGATTACAGTACTTCCTTAAAGTCTTACAAAGGAAGCAATGTGAGGAGAGGATAATTTATATATCTGAATTACATTCTATCAAAAAACCCATTTCAAACAAATGGGAGAATCCAGGTTATAATAGAATCTTTTATGGACAGAAGTCAACATTAAAAAAACCCAGAATAGTTTCAGATATTGATCTTTTGCCACTACAGAAAACTTATTAAGACTGAATTGCTCTTGCCTCTATTAAGATCTGGTTGAAAGCCCAGTACATCACAGAATACAATTGAGGTAATCTTGAGATTTCAGTTATCTCAGTTGGGATGAAAGTTATTTAGCTGCTTCATCAGTTTCTTTATCATTAAAGATGCACGGCACATTGTTAACTATAGGATGAATTGCATATGGTGTACATTAACTATGTATTATAATATGTGGATCAATTTACTGGCTCACTTATTACTGTCTTTCTTATTGCAGGTATGTTAAACATGTGTGATTAAAAACATTTCTGAAGGACTTCTAATTTTATTTATAGATAAAAAAGATAGATGAATAATCATAAAGGGAACACAGATCAATTTGCTGACTTTGCTGTGGATATATAAATGCAGCCGTACAATTATTCTTGGTATAAAATTGAAATTGATTTTTCAAAAATCATATTTCTCTTTTTCTGCATGGAACATTATGCTATATTAGGGATACAGAGATGAAACAATAAAACACGCAACCAATTATACGCTAAAAGCTAACACAGCATTTTTCAAAACATTTTATAAAAATCAATTACTTCCTGTTGCTTAATATTTGGTTAGCTTACATTTAGTAAGTCTAACTACTATAGTGTTAAGTAGATAAAGTCTGCACTAGCAAATTTCAGGTCTAATTATAGAATATACTGGTTTATCACCATGAATAAAGATTAATTTGATCTGAAATTGAAGCATTTCACAGTATGTTTATCTAGCTATCAACCTCATCCTTCTTATCTTGTGTTTCACTCTCAGTCTTACTTCCAGGAATGAAGGAAAGATTATCTAGATGGCCAATGGGGAAACTCAGTGGTCTAATCTTCCTCCTATTTTATTTCAATTAAGTAATGTGTAAGGAAATATGACTTACACAGAATAGAGGTGGGTAATTGGGAAGGGAGGAGTGCCATTGTGGTACCATGCCTTCTCACCTATTGGGAGAAGGAAATCTAGGAGCTGGTAGGCAGCAATTACTGCAAACCTAGAGGAATGTGCTGCAAATATCTTCAAGAGCTGAGCTAATACAGTTAATGCCCACTTAGCGAAATGTTCAAAGATACGATGGACCTCCATGGGGTATGAATGACTCAGTTCTGAAATTCTGATGGCCACTCTAACCATGGTCATGTGACTACATATCAGGCACTCAGCAACAACACCTTGAGGGAAGTGTGTAGTGGGGTGCCCCAGGGCTCTGTTCTGGGCTCAGTGCTCTTCAACATCTTCATCAACAATTTGGACGAGGGGATAGATGGGGAACTCATCAAATTTGCAGACAACACCAAGCTGGCAGGAATAGCCAACACTCCAGAAGACAGGCTTAAGATACAGAAGGATCTGGACAGACTTGAACGCTGAGCACTATCTAACAAAATGAAATTCAATAGTGAAAAAAGCAAGGTTCTACATTTAGGCAAGAAAAACCAAATGCACAGGTATAGTATAGAGGGTACCTTGATCAATAGTAGTAACTGTGAGAGGGACCGCGGAGTCCTAGTGGACAATCACCTAAATATGAGCCAGCAG
This sequence comes from Bothrops alternatus, assembly GCA_034064705.1. Classification (NCBI taxonomy): domain Eukaryota; kingdom Metazoa; phylum Chordata; class Lepidosauria; order Squamata; family Viperidae; genus Bothrops; species Bothrops alternatus. Next base: position 16,264,058 of record JARGCV010000009.1, read on the forward strand.
TGTGCTGCATCTGCCAAAAAGGCTAACACAGTGCTAGGCTCATTAACAGAGGGATAGAATCAAGATCATGTGAAGTGTTAATATCACTTTTCAATGCCTTGGTAAGGCCACACTTGAAATACTGCATCCAGTTTTGGTCACCACGATGTAAAAAAGATGTTGAGACTCTAGAAAGAGTACAGAGAAGAGCAACAAAGATGATTAGGGGACTGGAGGCTAAAGCACATAAGGAACGGCTGCTGGAATTGGGTATGTCTAGTTTAATGAAGAGAAGGATGAGGGGGGACATGACAGCAGTGTTCCAATATCTCAGGGGCTGCCACAAAGAAGAGGAAGTCAAGCTATTTTCCAAGGTGCCTGAAGGCAGGACAAGAAGCGACGGGTGGAAACTAATCAAGGAGAGAAGCAACCTAGAACTAAGGAGAAACTTCCTGACAATTAACCAGTGGAACAACCTACCTCCAGAAGCGGTCAATGCTCCAACACTGGAAGTTTTTAAGAAGAGACTGGACAGACATTTTTCCAAAATGGTATAGGGTTTCCTGCCTGAGCAGGGGTTTGGACTAGATGACCTCCAAGGTCCCTTCCAACTTTACCATTATTATTGTTCATTGCACCCAGAAGCAGACTGTTAACCAGTGCGTACCATTATTATTGTTAATTGCACCCAGAAGCAGACTGTTAACCAGTGCAGCTCGCAGAGCAGTGGTGTCACAGGGGCCATTTTGGGGGGCCCCAAAACTACCCATGCCGCGGCATTCTGACCAGCTGTAGCTTCCAAATACTCTTCAAGGGTAGCCCCATGTAGAGCACATTACAATAGTCCATTCGTGACTAGGGACTGAACGACTGAGCGCAGAGAATCCTGCTTTTTATAAATGTTATTATTTATTATTTTTATAAATTACTCAAGCAGGGAACATACATAATCTTTCCTTTTTTTATTTTCCCCTCAACAACAACCCTGTGAAGTGGAGTTAGGCAGAAAAAGAGTGGCCCAAAGTCTGCTTTCGTGTTTTCAGTATGGTCTACTGATGAAGGCGCTAGGCTAATAATCAGGACTAATAACATATTCCTGATTATTAACCTGGTGCTTTAACCCCTAGACCAGGGGTCCCCAACCCCCGATCTGTGAACCAGCACCAGTCCACAGCATGCTAGCAAGAGGGCCGCACAAACAAGCAAAGCTCCATCCTCGGGATGCAGGCAGTATTCAAAACCACACCTCCTAGGAGAGGTGTAGAGCATCGGGAGCAGGGTTGAGCTCCTCTTAAATCCCTGAAAAAAAAGTTTTCAGGGATCAAGAGTGTGAGCTCCCTAAAGCTCCGGAGGACGCTCCTGCCCAGAGACGCTTCTGTCATCAGACAGAGAAAGACGCCGCGACCGCTTCTCCTTATAAAAATTACAACACAGGAGAGACTGTAAGCAGACTGAGTGAATACAGGAGTTCTTAATGGATTGCAAGTATTTTTTTATTGTTTTTCTGGCTATATATTTCTAACTTCTACAATCAACATAATGCTTTCAAAATGGCGTATAGCTTTCACTGCTTTCATTGTTAGAGGAAAGTGCTGGAAAGTGAAAGTGAATTCTTTACTTTTTTCTCTCTTCTTGTTCTCGTAAGTGAAGCCAGAGAGATGGCTGTAGGAATTGATTTACAGCCAGAGTGATTGTTTTAAATTTAAAATGGAGTGGAATTTACATTCAAATGTTAAACCTATTTTGGACTGTATTGATAAATTTCATGAAGAAAGGCTTGAAATAGTGAAGAGTTTTAAGCAAGAGTTTAAAGCAATATTGAAAGAGACTATTACAGAAATATTAACCAGATTCTTTTTTCCAAATGAAATTGATCTACAATCGACTGCTGAACATTTTATAATACAATCTAAAGAAGAAGAACAAGAACAATTAACTAGATTCTTTCTTCCAAAGGAAACTGATTTACAATCGACTGATGAACATTTTATAATACAATCTAAATTAGAAGAAGAACAAGAAAAAGAAGAAGATAGTACTGAGAATAAAGAGAATAAAGGGAAATGGATCTTGCTTGATAAACAGTTCATCTATGGAGAGGAAGAGGATTTGTTTCAAGAAAGGAAGGGATGGCTATTCCTTTTAGATAAGCAGCAAGAAGAGGATTTAATTGAGAAAAAAGAGACATTGATTCAGTTTAAGAAGCAACTTACTTATGGGGCTGAAGAAGTAAAGAAGAGAGACTTATTATTTGGAAGGGAGGCCTCGTTATGGAGGTTTACCTGGTTGAAAAAAAAACCTAGAATTCGATTGAAGGAATGAAATTTAAAATTGTATGTAAGGAGCTATGGGTAATTTAAAATTATGGACTGAATTAAGGACTAAGATTATGAGTAAGATGTAAGAGAAGATGATTAATGGATATAATTAAATTGATGAAGAATGTATTTGCTTTGAAATGATCTAGGTTTGATATTAGATTGATTGATTGATGGGATAGATAAGCATTATCTGATTGGATAAAGTTGAAGGAATGTAAGTTAGAAATGGAATAAATAGACTGTATTGGTTATGGAGGTTTATTTGACAGATGAGAAAGCCCAGAAGTCGATTGAAGAAATGAAATTTATAATTAAATGAAAGGAATTAAGGCTAATCTAAGACTATGGGCTGAATCAAAGACCAATTTTATAAGTAAGATGTAAGAGAGGATGTTTAATGGAAGATATATTAAATTGATTAAGAACAAAAAAAAATTTCTTTTTTTTTGTTTGAATTGAGGGGTTTATTGATATTATTTGTTTATTTTTCTAAAAAGATGATTTTTTTTGATGTTTAATGGTTTGAAAGAGGTTGATTACTGGAAGACGTATATAAAACTTGATTGTTTGGGTGATTTTATATAACCTCTCAATGGATTGAAGTGATTTAAGGTTTGACTTAGATTGATGGTTTAGATATGTAAATGAAAATTATTATTCTTAACAAGATGATTTGTTTGTTTTGTCTAATGGATTGAATTGATTTAGAGATTGCATATAGTATATAGTTTAAAATTCTTGTTAGGATTATATAATAATTTTGTTTGATGTAGTGGGTTTTCTTTTGTTTTACCCTGTACTCACTCTGGGAAGTCGGGGGGGAGGGTTAGGGAGGTTTTATAATTTTATATATGATGTTTTCTCAACTGTAATTGGGGTTGATATAAGAATATGTAATTACTGTCATTAAGGGGTTGCTCGGGTGGCCTCTGGGCACCACATCTGATGGAAAGAGGAAGGAGGAGTGAAGGCTGATGTAAGTGGAAGTTGATAAGAAGGGGGAAGAGTAGGATGGAGATAGAGAAGGATGGAGGGAAGTAGAAAGGAAGTAGAAAGAAGGATGGCAAGAGGGGGGATGAGTAGGGATAGGTGGGTATAGAGAAGAGAAGGAGGGAGGAAAGTAGGTAGCTAGTTGGTATGTGAGGGGGGAAGGATAGGGTTAGGGGGATGTGGTGGTGGGGGTACCGGGCAGTAATGTTAATTGTTTGGCATGATTATTTTCAGTTGAGCTATTGGTATTTGATGTATTGAAAAATGTATTTATGTTTTGTTTATGGATGATTGTTTATTTTAACACTATGATTTGATTTGAGTAGTTTCTTTTTTCTGTAAAAATTAAAAAAAACCAATAAAATATATTTTAAAAAAAAAGAAGAAAAAAAAAGAAGAAAAAAAAGAAAAAAAACCACACCTCCTCTGGTCCGCGGAAAAACCTTTCTCCATGGCACCGGTCCCCAGAGCCAAAAGGTTGGGGACCTCTGCCCTAGATCATACTGGTTTTGTACTTTGAAAATGACTCAGAAGTGCCAACAACCTCTTCAAAGACCACGTAACAGTGAACATTGAACTGCACTGGTACTATATTCCATCACAACAGCTGAATATATAAGTGAGTGATTTGTAGTTAAGAAGTAGTAATATTTAGTAACATAGAATGAATGACACTTCCAAAGATAGTATATAAAAAAAACATGAATTTTTAAAAAAACAAGATAGAAAGAATGTAGAAGTGATTCATTAAATTCATTTAGGTAACAAATCCTGAATATACATTTAAGTTTGTATTTATATAACTAAAATTATATTTTTTTAATTTAAGAAAGTCTGTATCCACATTAAACTTTACTTGTTTTATGATTCTGAATCATAAACTTATATTAGATTTCTTTTACAATTTGGCTACTCTCTGACATATTAGTAATATTTATATATTCATAGTATTTTGTTTGTATGTGTTTAGATTTTGTATAATTTTATCCTTTTAATATTTTAAGCCACACAGAATTACCCTGTGATAAAATGGGTGGTCAATAAATTTAATAAAATGAATAAGAATAAATAAATATTATTCTGACAAAACAAGTAAAATGACTTCTGATTTATTTTTTTTTAAAAAACTATCTTCTATCTCACTTTTAAAATACTTTTTCAAGCTTATTTTTAACAATCCTTTAGGCATTTTCTAAACAGCTAACCAACTGTACAAACACCTCAAGTAAACTGTGAAGCAGCAATATTTATAGAGTTACCAATAATGCACGATTTTTAATGTCAAAATACGATTTTATATAAGTCTAGAACTGCATGAAACCATGAGTATTCTTTTCTTATTAACACCCAATTATAATTTTGCTGGTCCTATATCCCTGGAATCAGATATATAATGTGACAGGCTAATGTGATAGATATTGGGTGGAAATGAGCATGAAATAAAACGCAGGGGGGAAAAATGAGCAGGCAATCTGAAACTTCCTAATGATCCTGAAGGGAGAGATAGTTGTTTTTTCTTTGGATTGAAGGGATAGTATATGGGTGCAATAAATGTCATTTCTGTGGCAGATGAAATAAATGTCATTTCTGTGGTAGAGAAACAGAAATCACCACTGCTAATTTAGAAAACAAAATTTCAATTAGGAAAGTTGTTTAAAGTCTTCTGGGAGATGGCAGGAAGTTGGAATCAAACAATAGTCAATGCCTCTATGAATGAGGTGGAGTTTTGTCACTTCTCAAGAAGCAGGGATACGGCCCTCCAACTTAAGGAGCCTTCACTCTCTCTCTTCTTTTTCATGAAAAGCTTGTGAAGAAAGTAGTGGCCTTGAAACTGTATTGGACCTGTTCTGATCATTGGTCATGTAAATGACTACAATGGATCCTAGAAGAAGGAGATTATTTGGAACCTTGGACAGCAGATTTCAGACTGGTTGAAGCCCAACAACTCCATTTATGAATGACTTTTGGAGAGACTGAGATCCTAGGACAGCAACACTCCAGCTCCTTCTTGATTTCCAGAAATTTCCCACTTGCTTCCTAAAATGTTTGTTCCATTTGGTTGTAGGGAATGAGGACAAATCTTTCTGGAGACCTCTACTTTGTACAGTGCCTTGAGTATCTTTCTTCTCTGCAGTCCTTTTTAAAATCTGTATAAAGATGCTGGGAGATATCATCTGCTGATATGGGGCTCAATATCATTATGCTATTGATAAAATATTTTCCTTAGTTCAAACAGGTGACGTAGCAATAGCACTTATATATCATTTACAGGAGGGATCCCCAACCTTTCTGGGTTGGCGGCCCAGGGGTGGGGCGCCTTTATATGCACATGCACAAATGGGGCCGCATGTGTATGCACGAATGGTCCACGATTGAACACACAACGCAAATGGGGCCATGAGCATCCACGCAACACAGCTCCTGCCTGAGAAGAAAGTATAGCTATGGCTGTCAACACTTTTTACAGCTAAATCTTATATGACAATTGTGGCATTTTCTGGATCAGGAGGCCCTGTTCACGGTCTCTTGAAGAAGAAAATATGGCACTATAAATTATAGTTAATTACCACATCCCCAAATACATTTTTCCTTACTGTCAGATCAGCCATGAAACACGATTTAAGGGAATACTAATTCAGAAACTAATGGAGAGTAGTAATGGTCAGATACATGAATCTGTAGGAATATGCACCATTCAAGGATTTTAAATAAAAAAACAAACACACAGGAAACACATAGTACACTATTTTTTTTTATCTTTGTGTCATTATTTGTTGTGTGACATTTTAGATAAATACATATAGGTCTGTGAAAAAGTCTTCACATTCTTTTAGGTTTCAAAGTTTGCATATCAATGCCTTAGAATGTGAACTACATATATCACCAGTACCAATACAAAAAGGAAGCTTGAATGAATAATTTATAGTGACATTGATGTATATTTCATTTTCTTCATAAAGAAAAACATCCAATATATGATATGCCATTGTTTCCATAATTTCAATAAATTCAAATAAAAATATAACTAGAGCCAGTTATATGAATACTTACTTAAAAAGCCAAGGCTGATTTGGGTCACCCTGCCCTATAGATACCTAAAAACTATGACACTATTTCAGTAAACTCTCAATATTTTATTATTCATTTATTTACTTGTATCATGCCATTTATTATTTTAATAAATAACTGAAGGTGGTGAACATATTCAACACACCTTCCTCCTCCTATTTTCCCCACAACAACAACCCTGTGCAGTGAATTGGGCCGAGAGAGAATGACTAGCCCAAAGTCACCCAACTGGCTTTCATAGCTATGGCAGGACTTGAACTCACTGTCTCTTGCTTTCTATACAGATTCTGCCTGACCAAAATAAATTTTGGATAAAAAAAATAAACATGTAATTTATGCCTATCAATCAGAAAAGAGTATAAAACATCTCTAAACTTGTTTATGTATATGCACATGGATGTAATTGTACATTACATATACCTATAAGGTTCATAATGTAGGGATATGACAAATAGAAAATCACATCTTTCACTGGAGATATAAAGCAACATTTCAAAGTTATAAGACAAGGCAGGTTATACATTAAACATTACTACAGATTTACAATGATCCTTTGATGAACAATAAACTCTTGACAGCGGACTCATCTTACTGTTCTGATGTATAGTTTTTTAATATACAAAAATTACAAACAATTTCAGAATAGTTATGTCACAGTTGGAAGTCAATTCTTTAGAGATTTATCAATATCTCTATCTTATCTTTTTTTTTTCAAATATACATATAGTTTACAATAAATTTTAATTTAGGATTAGCATATCTATCATGAATTGCAATGAAATTGGAATCTCTCTTTCTAGAAAATATAACAGCACAGAATTATGTACCAATATAATAATTTAACAATTGATAACATGCAAATCTAATTTTGCTATTGACATTTTTCTAACAGATGCTAAAAGAACATCATTTATGATGTCATTAGCAAAGCATTTTCAATTTATTACATAAAACAACACAAAGTAAGAAGTGAGTTAGTTTGACCACAGGAAAAAAAAACAAAATATTGAAAAACTGAACTGAGATAGTATCATGATGCTGCAGAATAATACAGAAATAAAAGCTGTAGCATTTTTGAATTTCTATACATACATACAGTACTCCACTTGCATGATTATGCTACATAAAGCAGCTGAAAGCTGATTCAGAACCAGTATGGTGCTGTGTTGTGGACCATACTGGATTTCAATAATTAATTAAGAATTAATTATCTGTAGGAAGCGTGTTTCTATTTATCCCTTGCTAGATGGAAACTAGCAAATAGTGATGTTGTAGGCTAGCTTCTTTAACCACCAATCCAGATTTTAAAGTAGAGACAAGTAAATTCATCCTACATAACTAGACCTAACAATGACCTCAACAATTTCCCCAGAAATGCAGCAATAACAGCATCAAAATTAAAGTAAATATCATGGAATCATACAGTTGGAAAGACCTCAGAGCACATTTAGTACAAATGATTTCAGCCTTAAAATAATGATTTCAGCCTTTAAATAAACATGTTGCAAACCTCCAATGGCTTCATTATAAGATTTCCAAAGTCTAAGAATAATATATCTGACAAATGTACATCTACTTGAGAATGCAGTGGTAGTAAAAAAAATGTGTTGATGTACATGTACAAACATTTACGGGCATTCCTGAAGTTACACAAATAATGTCCTACTCTTAAAAAGGCTGCTTTTACACATATTTTTCAGGAGGCAAGGTGCACAGAAAACTTAGCATTATCAGCTATGACAAGTACAGCTACCAATTTTCTACAAATAAGTATCAGCAGGAAGCTTGTATAAAGAGAACTGTACTTGGTTGTAGTATAATTTAGGTAGCAACTAGCAACGTGTATTACAACTAGCCTAAATATGCTTCTAGCATTCCTTCAATGTTTCATTTTATTAACAGAAACAGAAATCTTATGCTTTCAATTACATTATACACAAAGAAACACATATGAACTCAAATCTAATACCACGAAGACAAAGGGAAACCCCAAAATATTAATCTGCATAGACAGCATTAAGCCTACAACATTCTAAGCCTAAAAGGGGCATTTCTTTTATAGCCCTAGGCCAGTGTTTATGTGCTCTATATTAAAAAGCCCTACAGCACCTTATTGAATCAACACCAAAAAATGATGCCCTTATCATCATGGGGGATTGGAATGTTAAAGTAGGAAGCCAAAAGATAACTGGAATAACAGGCAAGTTTGGCCTTGGAGTACAAAATGAAGCAGGGCACAAATACGATGGTCATAGAAAACACTCTTTTCCAACAACCCTAGAGACTGCTCTACACATGGACATCACCAGACGGTCAACACAGAAATCAGATTGACTATGTGCTCTGCAGCCAAAGATGGAGAAGCTCTTATACAGTCAGTAAAAACAAGACCAGGAGCTGACTGTGGCTCAGATCATGAGCTTCTCGTTGCAAAATTTAGGCTTAAATAGAAAGTAGAGAAAAACACTAGGCCACTGAGGTATGAACTAAATCATATCCCTGATGAATATACAGTAGAGGTACCAAATAGATTTAAGGAATTAGATCTGATAGACAGAGTGCCTGAAGAACTATGGACGGAGGTTTGCAACATTGTACAAGAGATAGCAACTAAAACCATCCCAAAGAAAAAGAAATGCAAGAAAGCAAAATGGCTGTCTGAGGAATCTTTGCAAATAGCTGAGGAAAGAAGGGAAGCGAAAGGCAAGGAAGAAAGAGAAAGATACACCCAATTGAATGCAGAATTCCAGAGAATAGCTAGAAGATATAAGAATGCCCTCTTAAATGAAGAGTGCAAAGAAATAGAAGAAAACAATAGAATAGGGAGGACCAGAGATCTCTTCAAGAAAATTGGAGATTGTTGTGAGTGTCTCTGGACAGGCTGGGTACATATCAGAGGATGACGAAGCGCAGCCAGGCCCTTCTGGGTATTTTCCCCTCCCGGCAGCCGAGCTAGATAATGAGGAGTTTTGTGTGCATTCCGAGTCGGACTCTCACAGTGATGAATCAGATGTGGAACAGGAAGTTAGATGGATTGATCCACGATTCAGACGGTTTGATAGGCGAAGGGGTCAGTTGGGTGGAAGAAGGAAGTGACGTATGGGAGACTATATTAGCAGGGGAACGAGAGACTCAGCCTTAGTCACGAGCAATGTTAATCAAGGAGTGGCCTGAAAACTTTCGCAGTGCGTTAGAACTAAGTTTTCTAGTGTGTTTGAAACCTACCGAAGAATAATGATGTTCTGGACAAAGTGATAAAGACAGAGTGAGTTAATTGGAATGTGGGAGGAGAGCCTGTTTATCTTAAAGGTATCATAAATCAGTTTTGGCCGTTCAGGCCAACAAAAAAATGTCAGCAGCTTGCTTTGATATGCCTTCGTTTGAAATGTGTTAATTAAAAACTCTTAAAGACATCTTTAAGTGGATTTTTATGAGCTGAGAGGGGCTAGACATAACAGAGATATGAAGGGAACGTTTCATGCAAACATGGACATGATAAAGGACCAAAATGGCAGAGACCTAACAGAGGCAGAAGAGATTAAGAAGAGGTGGCAAAATTACACAGAAGAACTATACAAGAATGAGCTTAACGTCCCTGATAACCACGATGGGGTGGTCACTGACCTCGAGCCAGGCATCCTAGAATGTAAAGTGAAATAGGTCTTAGGAAATCTGAGCAACAACAAAGCTAGTGGAGGTGACAGTATTCCAGGTAAGCTATTCAAAATCTTAAAAGACGATGCAGTAAAAGTGCTACCCTCAATCTGCCAGCAAATTTGGAAAACTCAACAGTGGCCACAGGATTGGAAAAGGTCAGTTTACATTCCAATTCCAAAGAAAGGCAATGCCAAAGAATGTTCAAACTATCGCACCATTGCACTCATTTCACATGCAAGTAAAGTTATAATTAAAATCCTACAAGCTAGACTCCAGCAGTATGTGGATCGAGAACTTCCAAAAGTACAGGCAGGATTTCGAAGAAGCAGAGGAACTAGAAATGAAATTGCCAACATACGTTGGATCATGGAGAAAGCTAGGGAGTTCCAGAAAAACATCTACTTCTGCTTCATTGACTATGCTAAAGCCTTTTATTGTGTGGATCACAACAAATTGTGGCAAGTTATTTATTTTATTTATTTAATTCTTAAAGAGATGGGAATACCAGACCATCTTATTTGTCTCTTGAGAAACCTATATGCGGGTCAAGAAGCAACAGTGAAAACTGGACACTGATTGGTTCAAAATTGGGAAAGGAGTCTGGCAAGGCTGCATTCTGTCACCCTGCCTATTTAACTTATATGCAGAGCACATCATGAGAAAGGCAGGGCTAGAGAAATCAAAAGTTGGAATTAAGACTGCCGGGAGAAACATCAACAACCTAAGATATGCAGATGATACCACTCTAATGGCAGAAAGTGAAGAGGAACTAAAGAGTCTCTTGATGCGGGTGAAGAAGGAGAGTGCAAAAGTGGGCTTGAAACTCAACATTAAGAAAACCAAGATCATGGCACCCGGCCTTCTCAATTCCTGGCAAATAGATGGGGAAGAAATGGAGGTAGTGACAGATTTTATCTTCCTGGGCTCCAAGATCACCACAGATGGGGACTGCAGACAAGAAATTAAAAGACACTTGCTCCTGGGGAGCTATGGCAAATCTAGACAGCATACTAAAAAGCAGAAACATCACCCGGCCAAAAAAAATACATATAGTCAAGGCCATGGTTTTCCCAGTTGCAATGTATGGCTGTGAAAGTTGGACCATAAGAAAGGCTGAGCGCCAAAGAATTGAGGCCTTTGAGTTATGGTGCTGGAGAAGATTCCTGCGAGTCTCCTGGACTGCAAGGCGATCAAACCGGTCAGTCCTAGAGGAGATCAACCCTGACTGCTCTTTAGAAGGCCAGACCCTGAAATTGAAACTCAAGTTTGGCCACCTAATGAGAAGGAAGGACTCACTGGAGAAGAACCTAATGCTGGGAAAGATTGAGGGCAATAGAAGAAGGGGATGACAGAGAATGAGGTGGCTGGATGGAGTCACTAAAGCAGTAGGCGTGAGCTTAAATGGACTCCAGAAGATGGTAGAGGGCAGGAAGGCCTGGAGGAACGTTGTCCATGGTGTCACGATGGGTCGGACACGACTTCGCAACTAACAACAAAAAAATATTAAGACACCACATAAAACCACTAGAACAGCTACTTCAACTTAGAGTTAAGTAAATATAGTTGTGTGGTGTGTGTATGCATGTGTGAACATACAACTTCAAGGTAAAGTCATTGTATAAATCAGTGCTGATAGTCAATCCTAAAGGAGTCGTGCAGAAAACAATGCAGAAAACTGTAATTCAAAATACCAGTACTGTGAAGAGGCTGTAATATAACATTTATCAAGATACTATGAAATCATCCAAATGGAACGAAATGCGTAAGAGATACATGCATATATACAGTATAAACTGGCACAACAAAAAGTTCTGCACTAGCACTTGTACTGGATTTCAAAATATTTATTAAAGCATCACAGTTATATGGATGACACATCAGCTGGGACTTAATAAATAAATTTTTGTCAAGCAAGAATTTCACAAGGATTGTTCTTTCACTCATACTTCCACAGAGACCTCTCAGTAAGCTTTCTATTCACTTTGAGGAAAGCATATAAATGTAGCTATAATTTACTGCCCTAACATTACTTGCTAGTCTATACATACAATGGTGGCGTGCATTTTTATAATGAAAATGTAGGAAAGGAAAATTCAGATCATCATAATTTTGGAATGTATTGTAATTTACTCTTAAGTTGCCCCAATGGATGGTATGAAATAGGAAACAGATTTACATGCATTTAATTCTACACCAAAGGCTATGTGCTTTCCCCCATATACTATGTATGACTTCATGCAAATACGCAATAGCTTCATACAAGCTATTTATGTTTATTATGACTGTTATGTCTGGCCTCTCGCAGCTCATTAAAATCCACGTAAATATGTCTTTAAGAGGTTTATTTAACACATTTCAAAAGGATTCATTTCAAAGCAAGCTGCTGGCATTATGTTGGCCTGAACGGCCAAATCAGATCTATGTACATTTAGATTAAACATGCTCTCCTCCCACATTCCAATTACTCACTCTTTCTTTATCACATTGTCCAAGACCTCATTATTCTTCGGTAGGTTTTCAAAACACCAGAAAACTGAGTTCCAAAGCACTGCCAAAGTTTTCAGCCCACTCCTTGATTAACGTTGCTCGTGACAAAGGCGTAGTCTTTCTTTCCCCTTCTAATATAGTGTCCGATACGTCACTTCCCCAATTACTTCCTTTTTCCAGTTAACTGACACCTTCGCTTATCAAACCTTCGGAACCTCGGATCAATCCATTTATCTTCTTGTTCTAAATCTGACTCATCATTTTGAGAGTCTGATTCAGAATGCATACAAAGCTCCTCATTGTCTATCTCAGCTGCCGGGAGGGGAAACCACCCAGAGGGGCCTGGCTGCTGATCCTCGGCTGCCGGGAGGGGAAAACACCCAGAGGGGCCTGGCTGCTGATCCTCGGCTGCCGGGAGGGAAAAACACCCAGAGGGACCTGGCTGCTGATCCTCATCCTCTGATACTTCCCAAGCTGGTCTAGGGACACTCACAACAATGACCAGGTTAGCTGGCATAGTATTTATATGAGACTGGAATTTATTCAATGTGTTCATCTAGATCAGCGGTTCTCAACCTGTGGGTCGCGACCCTTTTGGGGGTCGAACGACCCTTTCACAGGGTCACCTAAGACCATCGTAAAACACATATTTCCGATGGTCTTAGGAACTGAGACACTAAAATTTAGGCCCTTGAGGAAGGTAATGAAGAGTTGCGCATTGGGTTCGCTTGCTCGCTTGCTTTCGTAGGAAGGACTGGGCTCTCCCAAATGAGCAAAAATAACTAGAAAGGGGGCGATCGGTAGCAAGTCGGCTGTGCGCGGTGAGGGAATCCTCTCCATTGACCCCCCTCCTGCTGGCGTATGTGTGTGTGTGTGTGTGTGTGTGAGAGAGAGAGAGAGAGAGAGAGGGAGGGAGGGAGGAAGAGCACGCGCGCATACTTGCCAACTCCTGGGCCACCGAGCTCTACAAAATGGTTTGTGCTTCTATGAGGCGTCGTGTTCTCGATTGCGACTTCCACGTGCTTTCTGAAGCAAGGCTCGGCAAAAGGCTCTGAAGCCGAGTCATTCCCCTCCCCGACCCAGTTTCCTTAATTTTCTTAATTTCTCTAGCACTAAGGATGGATACCAACAGCTAAACCACCACAGGAACATCTATTAAAGGTGAACTGATGCACAAGAGAAATTAAAGTCACTCCTACACTTGCTCACTGCAACCTGAAATACTCTTAAAAGATATATGTATGCCCTAGTTTTGCTAACATGAGGATGGGAAATAGGAAACTTTCATCCTAATTTCTAAATTCTAGTCCACAATCCAAAAGAGATTTGTTTTTGCCTCCGATCCCACTGTTCCTTTGCTTTTCTCCTACCTATCATTCAGCTGTAATACATTACACCTGAGGTTAGGGGCCTTCAACAAAAAACAGTGTTTCCTGTTATAATGAAAGGGAGACTGAAGACCGGCCATTTTAAGAGCCCATGGAGCCTATTCCAAAGGAACCAGAGAATCTTTAAATGTTTTAACGCTCGGAATGGCAAGTATTTCTCCACATAATCACTAAGAACAGAATGTAATGTTTCCTGTTAGTGAAATAAACTTGCTTTACATAAAAATAGCCAGAGACAGACAGACTGACTGTATGCATACGTGTATATGTAGTCCTCAACTTATGACAACCGGGACCAGAATTTCCATTGCTAAGGTGGTTAAGTGAGTTGCACTCAATTTTTTGCCATAGTTATTAAGTAAATCACTGCAGTTGTTAAGTGAATCATGTCATTAAGCAAATCTGGCTTTCCCCATTTATTCTGCTTGTTGGAAATTGGCTGGGAAGGTCGTAAATGGCAATCACATGACCCTGGGATGCTGCAACCATCATAAATGCATACCAGTTGCCAAGCATCCAACTGGTGAGTTGCTCTGGCTGGTGGCAGGGCTCCTTCTGCTGCCTTCCAAGCCTTTTCACCCCGGATCCGACAGCCGCCTTCTCTGGGGTGGTGAGCCAGGTAGGCAGGGAAAGTTTCCTTGAGGGCCTCTGCTCAGATCTGGCAGGGTTGGCACCGGAGCCCCGAAAATGTGTTTGTGTATGTGTGTGTGTTGTAGGGCAAGGGGAGAAAAGGTCAGGTCTCCCTTCAGAACCATAGGTGGAGCAGCTAAAGGTGTGATTCGGCACCCATGCTTCAAGAGAAAATTTCATTTATTTTGTAATTAGAAATAAAAATTTCACAATATATAATTACATGTTGTTTTTGTGATTAACCACTATGCTTTAATTATGTTCAATCTGTAACAATGAAAATACATCCTGCATATCAGATATTTACATTACGATTCATAACAGTAGCAAAATTGCAGTTATGAAGTAGCAATGAAAATAATTTTATGGTTGGGGGTCACCACAACATGAAGAACTGTATTAAAGGATCGCGGCATTAGGAAGGTTGAGAACCACTCATCTAGATATTTAAATGTATCTATGCATATATCTATACTCCTGCCAGCTTGGTGTCGTCTGCAAATTTGATGATTTCCCCATCTATCCCCTCGTCCAAATCGTTGATGAAGATGTTGGAAGAGCATTGGGCCCAGAACAGAGCCCTGGGGCACCCCACTACACACTTCCCTCCATGTAGATACATTTCCATTGAGGACCACACACTGAGTACGGCCAGTCAGCCAGCTACGAATCCATCTGGTGGTGATGCTGTCTAACCCACATTTTTCTATCTTATCAAGTACCGGTAATAGGTTGTGATCTATTTTATCAATGCCTTACTGAAATCCAAGTATATCCACAGCATTCTTCTGGTCCGCTAATTTTGTCACTTGGTCAAAGAATGCAATAAGATTTGTCTGGCATGATGTTTTTGACAAACCCACGTTGGCTTTTAGTAATGACTTTCTTTGCCTCTAGGTGTTCGCTGATTTGATTTTTGATTATCTTTTCCAGAATCTTCCCAGGTATTGAGGTCAGGCTGATAGGTCTGTAATTTCCTGGATCCATTTTTTTTCCTTTTTTGAAGATGGGAACTACATCAGTTCTCTTCCAGTCCTCTGGTAGTTCCCTAGTCCTCCAGGATCTTTGAAAAATATAGTTCAGTGGTTCTGAGATCACATCTGCCAGTTCCTTGAGAACCTTAGGGTGTAATCCATCTGGTCCTGGTGATTTGAACTTGTCTAGGCTGGACAGGTGCTCAATTACCATTTTCTTGCCTATCTTAACTTGTGTTTCTATTCTGTTTTTTATACGGTACTGTTTTTGATAGGTTGGACTGTTTTTTCCCTTTGTGTAAAGACAGAGGCAAATGAGGGACATTCTGATAACAGAAATTCCAATCCCAATTATAATCCTAAACTGACAACTACCTGAATTCTAAATAGCATAAAACTGGTATGGGTTACTTTTATCACCTTTTTAAAAATGTAACTCAATATTTACAGTAAAGACAAAATTTGTCTCAATATTATGAGTGTCTCAGCATATTACTTGAAACAAAAAACAATAAGGACTGTTATGATTGTTTGCATGTGAACTTTAAATGACATTCGAAATCTTCATATATTCAGACCAAAAACTTTTATATAGTTCTACATTTGGGACTGATATGTGCACTTTTACAACTGTGCACAGATATGCAGGAGAATCTGCACCTCTCCCCCCCCCCCGCGCACACACACACACACACACACACACACCCCTACCTGATTTGGAATTGAAAAATAATAATTAATAGTTTTGCACCAAAGGCTACCAATAGTAGATGCCTTTTGCCTCTTGCAACTTTTAGAAGGAATCAATAGCTCTGCTGCAATTTCTTGTATATTTAAAGTATTACATCATCTCAGTTTTTACAATTATACCCTCAATTCACCCAATTTAACATCAATTCCAGGGGAAAAAAATTCTTCCTTTAGAAACGCATTTCAAAATGTATTGTGTCTTAAGGAATACTGATCTGGAAACCCTAGAGCAAAAATTGCTGAAAAATCTGGATTCAGTGGATTCTGTAACTGTAGGCAGCCATTTTATTCAACTTCAGCAGAGACAGAATTAAAATTCCAATGGCTGACCTGAATAAGATTTCTAAGTCAGCACGTAGTGGTTTCCACTGTCAAGTTCCTCGCACCCCCAAAATTTCTGAACAAGAATATTTTAAAACTCTTAATCCTCAGTAAGATTTCTACAAGTTTTTAAAAGTAAATGTTTTGGCACTCTTACTTTTGAAAATGTGTGACACAGGAATCTTCAGATAAATGAATATATATGGGAGTAATATCTTTAAATGTGTTTTGAATATTTTTGTTTGCTCTAATATTGTTACATTAATATTTTTAAATAGTGACTTTTCTCTTAGGTCAGTCTTTCTTTATAAGATAAAAACAGATGTCAACAGCATTACAGTTTAAAATAGAAATGGAAAATAATGCCTATAATTTAGTTAAGAAAGTACATGGACATTTTTAAATACTAAATTCATGCTAAGAAAACCCTCCTCCAGTAATTCCTAAAGTATTTATTGTTATCATTTCCATAATTAAATTCAGAGGTTCATAACTAGAAAAAACAGAGGGATGTTTAATCCAGGGCTTTTCAACCAGTGGTACGCATACCACTGGTGGTACGCGACCACCTGGCTGGTGGTACGCAGCATCACCTTCCTCCCTCCATGGCATCGCCTCCCCCCCTCCGCTCCTTCCCAGCTCACTTACTTGTGGAAAACATGCTGCTTGGCAGCGGCCTGCAGAAACCCTACCGAGGGTGCACGAAGAGCACAGGCACAGAGCAAGGCCCGCCCTCCCCAGGGACTCGTTGTGCAGCAATCGGATTGACTTCGTCTCGTGCAGGATCCGTGTCGCCTTTCCCCCCCTTCTTACTTCAGAAGCAAGAGCGATCCTGAAAGGGACAGAGCCATCCACTCCCTTGGCAGGTCGATGTTTGAGACCACTTGTGGAGGAGGAGGGAGAGGGCTCTGGTAGGTCTTGGGCTGGTGTTGCACTTTGTGGATGAGGGCATGTGTGTGTGTGTGTGTGTGTGTGTGTACACACACACACACACACACACACAACACAGGGATCCATGGAGGAAGAAATGTCCTTTGGGCGTGTGCTCAGAAACGCAACAAAACAACCAAGTTCAGAGAGCACCAAGGACCTCTCATGTCAACCCTGACCTATAAATACTCTCCTTTATCAGTTGAATTATAATGTTATTCTTTTTTATATTTCTCAATTTTATTGCACCCTTCTGGGTTGCATTATCATTATCATCATCTTAACTTTATTGCAGTCATTAACCAGAACAAAAGAATTGGCATTCAAATACTCAGAATATCCAAAAGTAAAGTGAGAAATTCAGGATTGTTAAAAAAGTACTTTCAGACAAACATTTTGGCTAAAAAACAGTATTAAACCAGAATATATTAAAAGGGCTTATCATACTACAGATATACAACAAGATAAAATTTAAATATGCAATCTGGATAATATGAACTTGGAATAGCACTGTAAAATATGAATATATGCACAAATACATATGCATATTCATACTCTCTCTCTCTCTCTCTCTCTCTCTCACACACACACACACACACACACCGCTTATCCTGGGGCTTCACTTAGCAAGCAGCATATTTGCCCTTCAGAGTATAAACAGTAACATGCCTATTGAAAAGTTTGGTTTCCCTCCTGCCCACTCACAATAGTAACAAATTTGGGAGTGTCTTTTATGGTGGGTTGTAGTTCTTACACAAAGGCTGAGATTTCTTGCACCAGAATCTTGGCATGCAGTTTTTGCAACTGTTCCTGTATGAAGAGATTTAGTCATTCCTTTATATTGGACTTAACACTGCTCTGCTTCTGTCATGCTAACTGTCCTCTGCTTCTGCGCGCACACAGAGACGGATGTGATTTTTTCCAGGCTGGGGTCTGGGCGGCGTAGTGCTGGACAATGGGAGGGAGGGAGGGAAGGAGGAAGGGACAAAGAAGGAAGGAAAGAAGGGACAATGGGAGAAAGGGAGGGAAGGACGGCACCCACCCCAGTCCCACTCCCCTCCACCAGAGACCCATGGATTCTCCCCACACAGGCACCCTGCAACCTGAGTGATGAGCTGGCCACCACCCACCATTGACTTCGCTTGTCAAAAAGTTGCAAAAGGTGATCACATGATCCTGGGACACTGTGACCATCATAAATATGAATCAGTTGCCAAGCATCTGAATGTAAATCACATGATCCTGGGGATGCTGCAACAGTCATAAGTGTGAAAAATGGTCATAAGTCACTTTTTTCAGTGCCGTTGTAACTTTGAACAGTCACTAAGCAAATTGTTGTAAGTCGAGGACTACCTGTACTTTATCATTTTTTTCCTTTTTTTTTTGGGTCAAGTTTTTGAAATCTTGCCTTAACCTAATAGTGGTACAATGGGTGAAAAGGTTGAAAAGCCCTGGTTTAATCAACTTGCAATACTTTGTTCTAACATAATCAACAAAATATGCTGATTGACAAATTATGAACAATCTTTTTTTGCATTTTTTCTATTTATCATTTTCAAATACAGTTTCGTATGAAGATAGATAAAGAAACCCAATTCAGTAAAAACATTCTTATTTTTTTCTGTTCCTGTTTTTTAGATAGGTATTGTTCCTAATTTTTTTAACATTTTCAATTTATTTCCTCAATATCAAATCAAGATCCATCTACTACAGGGATGAATATAAATTGAATTTTAAAAATTATCAGCAAATTCAATATAAATCCATGTCGTATTATGGGAACATGTTATTCCTGGTCCCTTTTCAAGGCAATACATCACTGGATTTCTGAAAGATTTCTTATTGGTATTTTTTTTTTAGAAAAATCATACATGAGAAAAGTTAGGAGGCAAAAGGACCAAATTATTTCCAAGGAGAAAGTTCACCTCGATTTGAGTCTGTATAATGCTATTTCCAAATATAATATTGAAATATTTAATATTTAAATAAATACTTTCTGACTCTTCAAGAATTCCCTTTGCATATATGACTGACCATAAAATTGGCTAACTGCATCCTGTAACTGAGACGCAACTCTGTCAATCTCCCTCCATAACCGATTAACTTAATATTTCATAACTTCATGCATTAGCACCCTTTGTTAGCATTTCCATTGCTAAGGCAGAGGGGAAAAGGCAACGTACTTAGTACCTAGACCACTAGAGATATTTACAAAGTTTAATGAACTGGCACTAAATCACTAAGATAATTTTCTCCTTGAGTGATAAAGGAATTTTCCTGAAAGTTTCAAATGAAATATAAAAATTTCTTTGTAATGCATGAAATAGCTTAGTTGCTTGAAAGGGGCGTTGTCTTACCTGAACGCCTTTTCTCAGCATGGTGGTGTAGAATCCACTGATTGGGTTATTACAGCCTTCCTGCTCAGAGAGACTTAAGTCAGATCTTTAGTCACGCCTCCCTTTGGGTGTGTCTTCCCAGTTTTGACAAGGCGAAGGATCCTAACAAAGTCTGACGCAATGACTCCAAAATAGCAAAAAAAAATAACGATACACAAGCCTAGACACCTATCCAAGGGAGGGTGTGGATTCTACACCACCATGCTGTGAAAAGGCGTTCAGGTAAGACAACGCCCCTTCTCCAGCATGGTGGATGTAGAATCCACTGATTGGGACATACCAAAGACCCCCATGTCCCTTAGGGAGGGGAAGGTCTAGGCTTGTGTCTCCCTAGAGGAAACAACCTGTTGAAGAACCCGTCTGCCAAATGTGGCGTCCGCCGCTGCAAACCTATCAATCTTGTAGTGTGTGATGAATGAAGATGGGGACGACCAAGAAACCGCCCTGCAAATCTCCTCTACAGGCGTGGGTAGACCAGGCTGCAGAGGTCGCTGCGCTGCACGTGAAGTGAGCTGTGATACGAGCTGGAACCGGAAGTGACTGGGTGGCATAAGCCCTAGCAATACAAGCCCTGATCCACCTGCCAATGGTGGAAGAGGACACTTTCCTGCCCATGGCTGAAAGGAGACAAACAAGGCCTCCGACTTGCAAAAAGACCGAGTACACTTTATGTAGAGGCGCAGAGCCCTGCGTACATCCAGTTTGTGCCACTGGCGTTCTAGCCTGTGAGAAGGATTTGGACAGAAACTTGGTAAAACGAGATCCAATGACCTGTGAAAACCAGTGTTCACCTTGGGGATAAAGGAGGGGTCTAATCTAAGGACCACTCTGTCCTCATGGAAGGTACAGAGATCTTCCCTGACTGAGAGGGCGGCCAACTTCGAAATCCTTCTGGCCGAAGTGATAGCAACTAAAAAGGCCACCTTCAAGGAGAGAAAATGCAGAGAGCAAGATCGGAGAGGCTCGAAAGGATCAGAGGTTAAGGCCTGCAACACAGTAGGTAAATCCCAAGATGGGTATCTATGTACTGTGGGAGGACCAGAGTTGGCCGACCCTTTAAGAAAGGCGGAGATAGCTGGGTGGTGAGAAAGAGGACCCAGGGTATCACAGGTGAGGACTGTGGACAAGGCCGCAACCTGCCTATGGGTGGTGTTACTGGACAAGCCCTTGGAAATGCCCCCCAGCAGATAATCTAAAATGTTAGGGACTGTAACTGAGAGAGGGTCCAATTTGTGTGAGAAGAACCACTGGCAGAAATTTGTCCACGTGGCATCGTAGATCCGGTTCGTTGAGGGGCGTCTAGAGGCCTGGATCATAGAGATCACCCCTGAGGAATAGGCCTGCTTAGCTAGACTCTCCCGCTCAAGTGCCAAGTGGCTAATCGAAGGGTCACTGAGGGTCCGGATGCAGGAGCTCCCCCTGGTTGAGAGCCACTTGGTCCGGGGGGAACCTCCATGGCGGAGACAGAGACAGATCCACTAGGTCTGCAAACCACGGGCATCGAGGCCAATATGGAGCAACCAATATTACTTCCGCTCGCTCTGATATCAGCCTGCGAATGGTGGCTTGTAACAGTGGGAGGGGAGGGAAGGCGTATAGCAGACCCTCGGGCCACCTGCACCGAAGGGCATCCGTCTCCTCGGGCCCCCTTGTCGGGAACCTGGTGAAGAATCTGGGGAGTTGGGCATTGGACGGGGAGGCAAACAGATCCAGGCATGGTCTGCCGAACCTGTTCGCTATTATATCGAACAGCCTCGGGTCCGGACGCCATTCCAAGTGGTCCACAGTCGCCCTGCTCAGGGAGTCTGCCTGTCGGTTTGCCTCCCCCAAAATGTGTTCCGCTCTGATTGAGCCCAAGTGGGCCTCTGCCCACAAAACTAGCTCCATGGCCTCCTGAAGAGCCCAGGAATGTGTCCCCCCCTGCTTGTTGACGTGAGCCTTGGCCGCCACATTGTCTGTCAGGACTAGCACATGTTTGCCTGACACTAGGGAGGAGAAATGGAGGAGAGCCAGATGAATCGCCCTGAGTTCCAACCAATTTATATTTTGCTTGAGGTCTGCCCTGGACCATCGCCCCTGGGCCAACTGGGTCTGGAGGTGAGCCCCCCAACCGAACAGACTGGCATCTGTGGTCAGGACGAGCCTGAGGGACTCCTTGAATATGGTCCCCTTGGACATGGCTGCGGAAGACCACCACTGGAGGGATGAGAGGATGTGGAACGGAACCTGAACCTTTCTGGAGGAGGCGCTGAGGTTCTGCTTCTGAAAAGGGAGGAGGAACCACTGGAGGCTCCTCGAGTGTAGTCTTGCCCACGGGACTATGCCCATGCAAGATACCATCTTTCCCAGGAGCTGGGACAACTGTACCAGAGGAACCGTCCTCGCACCTCGAATCTGGGATACTAATTTCCGGATGCTCAGCCGTCGCTCCTGGGATAGATAGACCCTGCAAAGGTCGGAGTCTATCAGGGCCCCTAGATGGAGTAGTCGTTTTGTGGGGGAAGTGTGGCTTTTCCTGAAATTTACTGAAAAGCCGTGATTCTGAAGGATCTGAATGGTGGTCAACAGATCTGATCTTGCTGACTGAAGGGACCTGGACTGTACGAGGATGTCGTCCACGTAGCACTGTACGCGCATCGGTATCATCCGAAGGTGGGCTGCCAATACCGCTAAGACCTTCGTGAAGACCCTTGGGGCCGAAGACAAGCCAAACGGCAGGGCCCAGTACTGATAATGCCGGCGTGCATAACAGAAGCGCAGGAACCTGCGGTGCTCCTGGGAGATTGGGATGTGGAGGTAGGCCTCGATAAGATCTATGGAAGAGAGAAAATCTCCCTTCCTGATACCGGCCAGTATTGACTTTAGGGTCTGCATCTTGAACCTTCTGTATACTAGGAATCGGTTTAGACCCTTTAAGTCCAGTATCGCCCTCCATCCTCCTGATGCTTTGGGGACCACAAACAGGATGGAGTAGAAACCTGTTCCAACTTGACCCCTTAGTACTGGCTCTATGGTCCTGATGTCTAAAAGATGTTTGATGGCGGTGGATACGAGGCGTGCTTTTGAGGGATTCCATGATACTGGGCACTGTAGGAAGCGATCGTGTGTGAGCGCATAAAACCTGAGTGTCAGACCCCGTCTGACAGTGTCTCTGACCCAAGAGTCGGTGGTGGTCTGCTCCCAGACTTGGTAAAACTGTCCCAGGCGCCCTCCTATCGGAAAATCCCCGATGGCGTCACTTGGAGCGTCTGTAGGGATGACCCCCGGAACCTCTGAAGGGACGTTTGGCCTGAGACTGACCCCTGGCTCCAGTGTTCAGGCGGTCCTGTTGACGATCCTGCCCCTGGGGGAAGGATCGTGAACCTCTGGGCCAATCCCAGGACTGTCCTGCTCGAAAGGGCTGTCGCCACTCCCAGGAGCCCGAGGGACGAAAGGACTGTCTGCGGGAGTCCTGCTGTGGCCGCCTGTTGGACTTCTTGGAGGGAGGAAGCACCATGACCTTGCGCTTGTCCTTACCCTCGACCACGTGTGGATCGATAATAGGGCCAAACAGATCCTTTCTGGCGTACTTGGATGTGGAGAGACGCTATTTGGCCTTTAAATCCGTTCTCCACTATTTTAAACACAGTAGCCTGCGAGAGGCCACTGTGGCGCCGATGGATCTGGCCGAGCACTTGGCCAAATGGAGGCATCAGCCATGTATTGAGAGGCCGCCACCAGCTTGACAAGTGTCTGGTGTACTCTGACCTGATCAGGGGGAACCAAGGTCTGAAGATCACGGAGTCACATGATGGCCGCTCTGGCGAAGAAAGAAGCTGAAGTCGCGGCCTTTATGGCCAGCCCCGAAGCCTGATGAGCTCTTCTATAGGCGAACTCAAACTTCTTGTCCTCCGCCTTCATAACCTCTGCCATGTCACCTGAGATGGTGGAATTAGAAAATAAAGAAATTAGGGGAGGATCAACCATAGGGGCGGCTAGTATGGAGGTGAATGATGGAGAGACGTTGTACAGCTTCTTCTCCATACTGCTTTCTTTGGGGGTAGTGGCCAGGGATGACCACTGGGCCTCAACCGCATCCCGAAACACGAAGGGGCAAGGAATTTTCTTATGGTCCACGACCTTCACCGCAAATAAAGGGTTGGACTCCTGATCTGCGGAGGTAGAAGGTTTTTCCTCTGGAACTGAGGTCAGATTAGTGGTAGCACAGGCCTTCAAGAGAAAGGATTTAAAGACAGATGGGTCAAAGAGACACGAGGCAGATGCCTGATCGGGCGTCGCCTCCTCATCCTCTGACATGGGGGTGTCAGATATAGCCAAATCCACAGATTCCCCCTCTCCTACCTGAGAGGAAGTTTCAGAGATATCTGAACCCGGTGCCATGGTGCATCCCTGCAAAGAGGGACTTGCAGGGGGAGGCGGAGTTTGGGAGGGGACCTGCGAACTCCTTAAGGACATAAATTGAACAAAGGCATGGTGCATGAATGCCTGGAATTGGCTTTGAGACCACATATCCCCTTGGTCCCTAGGGACAGCCCCAACCACCATTGGAGCATGAACCACTTCGGGACCCTGCTGTAAGGAGGGGGAGGAGTGAGAGGGACCTGCCTGTTCGGTTGCCCCCAGAGGAGAACTGATCCAGGTGGCTTCTTGCACAGGCGCCAAAGGCAGCTCCGAGGTAACAGTATCCAGTGGGGCGGGGGGAACTGGGTTCGGCCCCGCTAGATAGGAGCCGCTGTGCCTTGGAGAATTCCCTCTCCAGTGCCTGGTGCCTCGAGGCCTCTCGCTCAGCTGACTTAGAAGTCTCTTTAGTAGTCAGAAATTTGGTTTTGGCTTTTTTCTTAACCCCTGCTTCCAATTCGATAGATCTGCGCTTTGACTGCGCAGGGGGTGCACCAGAGACTTGTGTTGCCAGGGGCAAGGAACTGTCTGCCATTGCAACTAGATAGGGCCTGCTTTAGGATATCTAGCGAAAAAAGGGAACCAAGGACGCAGATCAATAGTCAGAGATGGAACACACCCGTTCCTCACACTGAACAAAATGGCAAGGACAGAACAGCCAGACAGGTTTGTAAGCCTGTCTGATTAGGCCTGGTGGCTAAAGGCCACTGCTAACAGTAACAGGCGGTCAGAAAAAACCCTCACTCCAGGACAGGGCCGAGGATAATCTGGAGCCCACTGAGTGCGTATTATCTCTCCTAATATTGCCTCCTAAAAGCAGTCTTACAATATTATTATTATTATTATTATTATTATTATTATTATTATTATTTCCTAAAGGAACAGACAGAAACAACCCCCTGAATATATACAAATGACTCCTTGTAGGCCTGCCACGCGGCCCCAGATAACCACTGGAGGCCCGGCTTACCCAGCACAATCTGGTCTGGAGGTCAAAATGGCGGCCGCCTATGGACCTCAGAGCCGCTAGAATACAGCACACTGTTTGTTCCCCCGCTCGGACCTGTCAGCACAGGTCAAGGCGACAGTTTTCTCCTAAAAGCGGCCTAGCTGGCCCTGTATTAGAAGAGCCCAAAATGGCAGCCGTCAGCGGGAGTTTGTAATGGCGACTGCCGGGCGACCACGCGGCCAAAATGGCGGTCGCAACTCCTCATATCGCTAACGAGAGAAACGAGCCAAAAGAAACGAGGAGAAACGGAGGGCAATGAGAGCTAGAGCTCCCCACTCCCCCCCATCGCGAAAAAAACCTGCGGTTTAAGGATGGGCGCGGTGAATCCGATGCCGGAGCCTCGTGCGCCAGGTGTTCGGGCCGAACTCCGTCGGCTGTGCAGGTCCGCTCGCCGTTCGGGGGCGCCGGAAAAATGAGTGAGAGCACTACCCAAGCGTCCTGCTTCGAAGGGCCTAAAGGCCTCCAGGAGAGGAGAAAAGCCCTGCTGGAGCCCAAGAGGCTCGAGGAAGGACAGAGTCCTTCAGAAATTAGCCAAAACCCAGAAACAACTAATAATTTGGAATTTAGAATAATTTTAGATAGGAAAATCCGAATTAAACTATTTTAAATATAATATTCCCATGGAGCCAATAAGCCTGCGTGCTGTTGAGCCTAAGACTAAGTCAAAACTGGGAAAACACACCCAAAGGGAGGCGTTACTAAAGATCTGACTTAGTCTCTCTGAGCAGGAAGGCTGAAATAACCCAATCAGTGGATTCTACATCCACCATGCTGGAGAATACACAGGATTAATTTTCCTACATCAGCTGATTATCCTAGAACCTACTCCAAGGATCAGCAACCTACGGCCAAAGGCTGGATGTGGCTCACCATCCAAAATCATCTGGCCCATAATCTCCAAAAAAAAATTATCAAACCAAACTGCACAACAGAAGGCAAGAACAACTGCCCAATCAATTGCTCTTATGAATGCTCACTGCCTTCCTGGGCAGCCACTTTAGTGATTGTTTTACCAACTTTATCAATATGGGCGGGGCAAAAGTCACCCAGTGCCAGTGAGATTGAGAATAAGCTCTCAGCCTGAGGAGGAGGAAATAGCACTTGCAGTGGGATGCCCTATGGCCCCCATGGGAAAGAAGACTGTCAGTTCTTAGCCTAGATTGTGTCTTCATCTCCCCCACTACAGCTGAAAAGTTTGCAAAGAGGGAAGTAAAGTTTAGACACTACAGATCAGATACCAAACCGGATGCCATATGGAAGATGTCAGGAACAAAGGAACAGAAATAATGGCTAAAATTTGCAGCTACTTAGATTTTGCTTAAATATAAGGAAATGATCCAGACCATGCGACCTGTAAAAGAATGAACAGCCTATGGACATTGCAGATTCTCTTATCTTTTACAGTTTTAAAGAAGAGGCTGGCAATCATACTTAAGGATGTTTAATTGCAGAGTTGTATTAGATAATTCTTACAATCATTTCCAACAAAACTATTCTATGACTTTGCAAAATTCTTTGTGACATTCTTCTGAATCCTTTAAATATTCCAGAAATGGAGTTACAAAATCTGTAATATAAAGAAGCAAACTTTAATACCTTCATTTATAGTGCTGCCCTGATTGCCACTGAAATTTAAATATATTATAAAGGAAAAAAAGTACCATTTATATAGTTGCCTTTGAATAAAAGCACCAGAGATGCAGAAACTTATTTTTAAATGTGTTATTTATAGGTAGAATAGTTCCTTTTTAAACACAATCTACAGAATTCACTTAACAGGTAATATCCCCAAGCTCTACTAAAATTATTCCTTTAAATAAAGTAATTTGAGATTAGAGAAGAAATTGTTAACAGATTATTAACAGAGAGTAATAAGCCTATGAGACTGTATACTTTTTCATGCATCTGCACCAAAGACAAAATTTAGCATGGACGAGACATTGCAGGAAAAGATCACTGGATAAAAAGTACTCAATGCTGTAAATACTTTAATTGGAAAGTTTAAGTACCATTTGCATGATTTTAAACTTAAGACTATAATATACTATATGTACAGACTTCTTTAAGTATATGTACAATATACTTAAGGAAACAAATCAGAGATTCTTAACTCCTGGGTCTGAACTTCCAATCAGAGAGAGGTGTGATTAAAAAAACAAAACAAAACTGATCAGGCTGGCACAGGCACAATGGGAGCATTGTTAAAAGCTGCTATTGACTTTACTTCTCATTTTTCCTGCACATGCCAACATTAGATAGTTGTAGTTTGAGAACCGGTACAATATATAAATTAAATACCAATTAAAAGTAGTATATTTATTTCTGCTCCAATACTAATGAAATCATTCATCTACAGTCATTCATATTTATCATTTTAAAGTTGTGTGTGGAACTGCAAAATTTGAGAACTACTGATATAAACGTAACTATGAGACACTGAAATTTTCTGTACATTTAACTGACATTTAACTAAATATGGAAGCTACATAACAAATGAAAGTTTGTTTTTGATCTTGAAAAGCAACAACTATCTAACATATCTCATGGCTGCAGGAAAAGAAAATATTGTATTGAGTTATTTCAACAGTCCTGTATATTTTATTTGTCTGGAACAAAACAGCAAACCTGAAAAAGTTATGTCATTTTCTAACTCACATACCATTGCATTAGTCAATTTCAGATTTAAATACTAATATTAAAATACACTGCCCCTGGTCCAGATGGGCTGATAACTCAACATTACAAAGGACTTGAGGAGAAACTTTTAAAATAATTGACATCACAATGAATGAAATTACAGAAACAAAGATGATGCCATCAATATGGGAAGAGGAATGTTCCATAATCAGCTATAACCCTGATTCATAAAGAAGGGAAAGGAAAAAAGGAAACCACAATTAAATTAAATACGCCAATCTTGCTGCTGAATATAGATTATAATTTTTTTACAACAATAGTAGCTCATTGACTAAAGAAATATGTCCTGGATATTAGACATATCATCCAAAAAGTTAAATTCGAAAGAAGAACATTAAGGTAATAGCAGTTTTATAATAAATGTAATAGAATGTATCAACAAATGTAATAGGCCATATAAATAAAAAAGAAGAAATTGAATTAATTTTTCTGGCTGCGAAAAAAAGCCTTTGATAATTTACAGTGGTCATTTCTAATAGCATATTGAACAACATTAACTCTGGGGAAGAATTCAAAGCTTGGGTTAAAAGTATATACAAAGGGCAAACAGCCAAAATTACAGCTAATGAAATACGAACAACAGACTTTCAAATGAGGAAGAAATCACACAAGGTTGTCAATTTCTACTTATTATTCATTCTTGCATTAACATCCTTGTCTTCTTGAATCTCACGTACCCCTTCAATTTCAGTTGGGGATTTACGAGCTATATAGATACTATGGCCTTTTTCAGAGGGGGCATTCTTGTATTAGAAATATTGGGGGGGGAGATCTATGACAACAAGCAATACCAGATCTTAAAATCCACAGAATAAACTATCACAGAAAGAGAAAAGGCAATAAAACAATTGATTAAAAATCCAAAGCTTTGGAGAATTCTACATATAAAAACAATGTTCAAAAAACAAAAATACAAGAGAATTTTAGAAATTAAATTGGAAATGATATCACATTTTTTACTAGGTACAATCCCCTGGGTGATTCAGGCCAAGTGCTATGCCCACAGATTCACCTAGGCAAGCCCCTCCTACACCATCCTGAAAGCTTTTTCAACCCCTTCAGCCAGCACCAAAGTCTCCCTCACCAACTCAAGTGAAAGAAAGCAGGGGAAAATCTCCTCCCCATCTGAAGGCCCAGTGCACCATCAAAACCAGCACTTTGCAAGTAAGTGGCATCCCACAGATTTCTCACACAAGCCAAGTGCCTCATTATCGGCAATCACTGAGCAAGAAAAGCTTCAGCTGTGTGAACTCAGCAGGTAGAGGATTTAAACTGTGCAGGGATTGTCCTGTTCCTGGAAGCAACTTTGCCATCTAGCTCTACACTTTCTCTCTCCTGACTATATGCTTGACTTGACCCCAGCATATTCTTGACCAGGTCTATGGATTTTCTCATAGCATTTAGTGTGTTTTTAAATTATGGACTGCTTTCTGTCTCCTTCTCAACCAGTAGTAATTGTGCACATGAACACTATTCATTCTCCTTTCCCAACTCAATTCCTGTTTTTGTCTATACCCGTACTCTCCTCGTGCCTTTACATCATTCTCCCACTACCGCTTTTCAATCAAGCAATGAGTCCCCTGCGTGCCCAGCTCTTTTTGTTTCCATAAGCCTTATTGCAATCGCACCACTCCCAATTGTTAGGTCCAGTGCTCTCCTTGAAGTTCTCTCTCACTTCCCCACTGCAACCAAACCTTCCAAGGATGGGCTCCCTCTGCAACTCTTGTACATAATCCAATGCATTGCAGTGCATCTTGGGGGGGGGGTACATGTACATTTGGTCCTTTTGCTGAAGCCAGGACATGAAAGTCAGAGCCTTTTGTAATGTATGAATTGGAGAGGAAGAGACTCATTTTATGGATAACGTATAAGTAGCAGGGGCTTATTTAAAATACCATATCCCGAATCACAATCAGGCTGAGAACTAACCCTTATAGTACTATGCATTAAGCATTCAAACACTGATAATGACAAAGCTTGGGAGGTCATAAGCCTGGGGAATTGTGAAGCAAGGGAAACTTTGTACCACATTGCGATCTAGCAGAAAGAAAGGTTCATGATTGTCTTCAAAGGGTACATCAGAAACAACAGTAACATTCTCTCTAAAAATTTCTACCTGGATTCCCTTGCTACATCTATTAGCTACCAGAATTCACTTGTCCAACAAGTCCTCAAAGTGATAAAAATTAACGTCATAAAGTTCATGTTTTGTCTCCAAAGCGACAAAGTGAATGCCCAGGCTAATGAAAAAAGTACATGACTAAACATGTCCTGCTAGAATCCAACATGTGGATTATTAGCATGCCTAATGCAAATGAGGGTACTTATGCATGGAGAAAAATAGGGGAAGGTATACATGAATAGTTATGGCATCCCATGTCAGATCTGCCAAAACAAAATAGCCAGTACCACATGACATAGAGTCATTCTACACATGACTGTGCAAGAAACACTAAGGTGAACTGGCAGTCCATTCGTCTTATCACTTTTGGGTAGGCTTGAGCCATTATTAGTTATTACTTTCATCCATTTTAGTGTTTTTACCACTATCACTCTAATTCAATTACTTCATTTCCTGTAGTCCATTATTCAACTAATTTTATCTAAATTTCTGAACATCTCCATGTTCATAGATCAGCCAGTCATGAAATAGCTGCCAACCAAATCTTCAGGGAAATCACTCCAAGCCCTCTAAAATCAGGCTCCACTTAGCTGCTGGGCAGACTCTCCTAATGGGACTACCACCTTTGCTAAAGTCCAGGATATTTATGATCCTTGGTTGCATTAAACAAAGAGGTTCCTAAGAGCAACTGTGCTAATGATTTTACACAGGACAATGCATACTGTCTAACTGTAATGGCAAACACCTGACTGAGAGAGACACCATGAAAATTATAAATGTGGGCATTGGTCACAATTATTTTTTCAACACCATTGTAACTGTGAGCTGTTGCTGTGCAAGGCAGTTGCTAAGGAAGGACTACCTGTAATTGCTATTGTGTCTTATTGCTAGGATTTTACGAAACTGACAATGTCTGATAATTAGTGACAATTCCAAATGCTGTGTATTTAACAGACTAGTTAGGAACCAGCTAATCAGATTACCAGTAACTTATTAGAAAGGCAATATAAATGTGAATGAATTAGATCAGTGATGGCGAACCTTTTAGAGACCGAGTGCCCAAACTGCAACCCAAAACCCACTTATTTATTGCAAACTGCCAGGACCGCATCAGCATTGTAGTGCCCTCGGGGGGGGCAGGGAAGCACCTCTCAGTGCCGCCTCTGGCATAAAAAACCAGGGGTGCAAAAATGGGCCACCGTGCTGCAAGGTGCAAAAACGGCCGCCACCACACTGTGGGATGCAGATACAAGGCGCTGCACTATGCAAGAACAGGGCAGGGCTAGTGAGCATCACGCAGGCACTAGCCCTGCCCATTTGCAGCGCGTGCGTGCTCATGGCCCTGTGTGCGCATGCACGCATGTAAAATGCTTTCCCCTCCCTTTTTTTCCAGTCCATCAATTGACAATGGTTGGTGATCTCTGCTCTACCATCTCCACTCGAGCTTGCTAGTCGGCCGCTTTGCCTTTGTGCTGGGCGGGGCTCCTGCTCCGGGCAGCGGTGGCAGCCTGATGGACCTGCTGCTGGAGGAGGTGGCATGTGTGCCAACAGAGAGGGCTCTGAGTGCCGCCTCTGGCACGCGTGCCATAGATTCGCCACTACTGAACTAGATCATAGCTACCTATTTTCAGTTAAGAAAAGTATCCAGAGTAACAGTCATGTTACTCTCAATTCCAACTGCAGGGAGACTGCAGTAATGTAAAACAAGGAACTGCAACTACACTTGCACAGCAGACAAACCAACAGTTTATTTAACAACAGCAATTCAGTAATATGAAAATAATTACTTTCAACAAAACATCTAATAAAGTTGCTGATCCCAGATGATTGCAGAAATGAACAGCCAGACACAATTAATATCTGACAGAAATTATTTCCTTCCAATTTAACAAACCCAAAAATCTTGACATGAAATCAGAATGGCCCTAGTGAAACTGGAACAATCTTGATAATATTTTTATGCTTATGATTACATCCCAAACTGTGAAAGTACTTAAAATTGTAATAGATGGCAAGTACTAAGTGGTTAAAATAATATTTAAATGCACATCATTTGATTTTGACAGCTTGCTAATTTAAAGTAAATAGAAAACAAATAAAAACACGAACATCTTAATGCCTATATATTAGACCTCCACAAGTACAAGAGTGATTCATTATTGGAATGGTATCTTGATAAAATGTGAGATAAAATATGAAAGGACAGACAGAAGTTGACCATACTAACAGCAACTATGCTGGAAGAAAAAGTAACCTGTGTGAATGTAGTGATAAGGCTAATGATAAGCTTAATAAGATATTTTGCCAAAAAGATGTGTTGGTTTGCAAATATGAGAAGAGAAGGTAATTAATACCAGAATGAACCAGTGTTGACATTCTATTCCAGACAAGTACTACCACATCAATTATGGGCACAAAGCATCCAAGACGACATAATAAACTGTCCAACAACATATTGCCATTGGCTTTCATTTCTATGGATAGAGAGGAATATACTGGCCATTCAGTATTCTTACACCTGCACCAGTGGGCAAATTCCCTCACAGACTGTACTATTTTCAACATCGTTGAATAAGAACAAATATATAGGAAAATCACAATTATAACTTTGGTTCTCATTTATGTGCATACCTTATAAAAAATTGCAAGGAAAGAAACATGTCTATTATAAGTTATGCCTTATTGGTATTAATGATGTGTGTGTTTATAAGTGACAGTAGGAAAAAGGAATGGGAATTCCTGCACAGAATGAACATTATAAGTGGGAGGGCAAGGATACAAAGACGTATTTTATTGCAGTTCAGATATTAGTGTTGACTAGCCTACCCTAACCTTGCACTGTAATGATACAAGGGCAGGAGTGGTTTTGTGGCTAATCCCTCAAATACATTTGCCCAGGTACCATGGGAAAAGATGTACTATGTGCAAGATTGGTGAGAATTTTTAAATAATTTCTAGTTAGCGGAGGAAATGACATTTTTATAGTAGGTCTCCCCCCCCTCCCCGCAGGAATTCAACACAGTTAACACTTTTGCCATTTCTCTAATTTATCTCAAAAAACTTAGTGAATAAAGTTAATCTGAATATAAACAACTAAACTAAGATCACTTGGTAAGCATGAATGAATAAATTTTGATCTCCCACTGATGGTCCACCATTACTTTGGGAAATTTCAAAAATTATTTTTCTGTGAATATTCTGGATTTTTAGTATTTTTATTAAGACCAGATTTATTTTATTAATTAAAAACATCAAATGTAATTATATTTCTGATGTAATTATAAAATAACTGTTTGATTATAAAGCAGCTGACAAATTATAGAGGAAAGAAGAAAATCTGTAAATAGAAAAGTTGACATAAAAATGATTATTACAGATAAGGATTACTAACAGTATCAACATTTACTTTTTAAACTTTTAAGAATAGCAAGTACCAGAAAATGAAAAAATTGACTTTCCATTTGTTATTTCACAGAACAAAATATTTTATTAGCATAGCTTTTACATTTTTCATACCTTTGAAACATGAAGAGTTAATTTGCCAGAAAACATAGGCCTTCCCCACATCTACTTTTGTGTTTAAATTTTATCATTTTCTATTTATATTTTTATATTTGTTTTATTTATTTAATGTGCAGTCCTTGGCACTCTCTGTGCTTGTTGTTTTCTTGCAGGACATTTCATTACCAAACTATTCAGTGTTATTAGGGTGTGGGGTTTGCTCTGATTTTATACACTAGTAGCTTGGTTTTGGCTTGTCAGTTTTGGTTGGAATGGTCTTAGTAATTCCTTGATTGGGCTGTTGTTTCCTGTCAGTTTGTTTGGCAGTTTCTTGATTGGGATATTGTTTGCTTCTTGATTGTTGGTCTAATGTTTCTCTTGGTGTTAATATCTGCTCATCTGTGTTGATTGCTGGTGAGAGGTATTTTGATATTTTTACTTTTTGTTTATTTTTTGGCTTTTTGATTGTCTCTTTTAAATGGTATGTATGTTATGTTATGTATGTATGTATGTTGTGAGCCGCCCTGAGTTCCTGGAATAGGGCGGCATAGAAATCCAATTAATAAATAAAATGTATGTATACTGAGGGCTAGGCTTCCAGGAATTCTCCAGCATTTGGGACTTGGCTTGTTCTTGGATGCTTAGTTTCCCAGTTGAAATTATAAGATTTCCAAATCTAAGATACACTCACATGCACAGAATAGAATTACACTGGTTAGTAGAACAAGGAATGTAAAGCACATAGCTTTGTCACCCAAATTAATAGAGATTTGCTATCTTTGTTTGTTAGTCTATGATGTATAGTGAACCTCCAGTTATGAGACAGTTAAACAAAACTAAGTAACTGCACAGGTTCGTCACTGCGGAAATGTATGTTAAGCAAGATGGCTGCTAATATAGCAATGCATGAAGAATAGATCAGTATAGATGGGTTATAAACAAACTGAATTCTGACACTGCACAATTATAGTTATGATACTAAAACTTAATTATTAAAACTATCATTAACTGAATAATCCCTTCTCTATAAACATACATTGGTAACTCTTACTTTTTCAGAATGTAAGTTTTAATTAAATTAAACATCACCTTTCAGATCTAGCAGCCTGATTGCAGATGAAGACAACAGATAACTAATTATTCATAATATAATTACATTGGAAAACATTTTCAAGCACTGACAATATAAAAAGTTCTTTTATTGTTCACCCATGGTAAACACTGAAGGTTAACATGATATCTTTGAACCATGGTATCAGCTACCTGGGATGACTGCATCATTTAGTTCCTTGCAAAATAAATATAGCTCTATCTTGTCTTATTGCTAGAATGAGGCAGTATTACAATGAATGCTTTGCAGAAATTTAATAAACAGATTATAATAATTTAGCTGTTATCCTACTCATCCATAATTTAATTTATCAGTGCTTGATATTACAGCAATCATCAGAGAAATTATGAGGAGGTTGCATCAAAGCTGGCATAAACTATGAATCTTGCTCAGATAAAAGTCATGAAAACCACTTAGAAAACATTTAAGTCAACTAATAGTTCAGGCCAAAAAATTATTCCATAGAGCTCCCATTCTTAAAAAAGGCAGCTTTTTCTGCTTCCTATTTAATGGTGCTGGTTATGATTAATGCAGTGAAAAGTCTGAGTAGTTTTAGCACAAGAGTAAAGAAAGCATGATAGCCAGTTTTGGTGTATTGGTTAAGACATCAAGCTACTATGAGCTCAAGCCCTGCCTTAGGCACAAAGCCAGCAGCTGTGTGACCTTGGGCCAGTAACTTTTTCTCAGTCCTAGGAAGAAGGTAACGGAAACTACTTACGAAAAAATCTGTCCAAGAAAACTGCAGGGGACTAGTCCAGGCAATTTCTGAGAATTATAGTTCTTACATGGGACAAAGAAAACAATTGCTTGCTAGCAGTAAAACAGGCATCAGTTGCTCCCTGAATATGTAGTTAAGGCAGACTTGAGAGTTGGATAGGGCCCTGGGACAGATTTTGCCACTTGTGTCTAAAAACTATCAGCAGAATAAATTATGTATAAAAACAGATCGATAACACGCACAATAGGGATCCCACATAAAATCTTACAAGCATTGGATCTCTCTAGTGAGTTTAACCACTGCACTACATTGTAATCCTTGCAAATTATTCAAAATACTTGTTACGTACTGTTTATATCCAAGTTCCATATTTCCTGCAAAACTAAATGAACTTTTTAAAGTTACATGAAACTGGTCCAACCAGCGTGGAGATTTCTGTAGCTTTCTGATGCTATAGAAATAATTTAAAAAAATAAACACGGAAACAAGGAGACATAATACAAAACTAAACAAACTTAAGATACCTAGATTTTAGTATAGTTAAGTAAAGAAATTTCATTGCTTTTCTTCCCGCTGTTCATCATATGCAAGTTGCATATTGTTGGTCAAGAACCCAAATGATCCTTGCCCATCTTTCCACGGAGCCCTAAAATGTACTTTGGTTATACTGTATTACTGACAAACAATAAGCACGGAGTTTGTTTTTTTTTAAGAGTCAGTTTGTGCCATCGCCCGTCATTTCCCGAAGCTCGGCCATGTGGCATCGCTGTTTCCGTCGAAGAGTCCTCGTTTGAAGGGTTGCTCGCCCTAAATTCAACAAGTCCCCTTACTCACAGTCTCCCTGCGCCGGAGGAACGCGCGAACTCTCCCTAGTGGAGAACCAGCGGCAGTTCCCGTCCCTTTTCCGGTGGAGGCGCGCGCGCGCGCATTCACAGCCCTACTCCCGCTCGCACCAGCCGACAGGCTGGCCGCACGCGCTCTCCTTTCTCTCGTGCATTTCCTAAAGTAGGAGGAAAGCCAGCTTCCCCGAGTCCTCCGTCTGCAAAACTGGGGAAGGACGACAAAAAATGCTTCAAAGTGAACAGCTCTGGGAGTCAGGTTTGAAACCGGGACTGCCGAAAACTGGAGCCTCGCCGCCGCCGCCGCCGCCTCCCCCCCCTCTTCTCCGCCTTTCTCCCTATAACAGCCTCCCGCCCTCATTTTATTTTTTTAATCAGATCTGAGATCTCATTGGTGGGAGTTCAATAAATGAGGACATTTCCAGGACTGCGTGGCTTCTGCTGTTACTCTGGCACTGAATTGCCTCCGCGACTCAGGAATGCATTAATGTTGGACTGCGAAATCTAATGAGGAGGAAGAAGGAAAAAAGCAGGCGTTGATAGTGGTTGGGGTCTACGGGAAGATTTTTTCCTCTCTTTTTTTTTTTTTAATCTCCTTGGTGTTATCTTGCAGCAGATGCTCTTGCGAGAGTGGATCGTTCCTCTGCAAGGTTGCAGAAGTGAGCTGATAGAGATGCATCATCGCAAAGGAACTGCACTGACCTTTACTTATTTCTAAGGAAACGCTGTAAGGTAAGCAACCTCGCGCTGCAAATCAGCCGAAATTCTGGGGAAACTGCAGACGCTGCCCCCAGGTTCCCCAAGGATCAGAGTGCCTGACAAGCCTCAACATCATGCTGGAATGAGGCTTCGGGAGAATAGTGAGTTACCATGGCTGCATAATTAAAACTTCGCAGGGAGAGAAGTATGAGCATGCATATACGAGACGCGTAACATTTCAAGGGGGGAGGGCGAAGGAGACAGAAAGCGGTTTGTTATGCAATAGGACGTGGCTCCCCTACATTCATCGGTTGCACCTTACAAGTTTCACGGGAAATGAGCGGGGGGTGCGGAGAGCTGAGGGAATACTACTTCACATGTCCTCGAATTGTACTCTTCTAGAAAAAAATGCCCACAAATTGGGTGACTGGCTATTCACTCCCCGAAGTGGTGAGGCGGTCGGGTTGGTGCTTCTCCCGGGCGTAGATTTTGCAACTAATCTCTCCGCTGGTTCTGAAGATTTTCGTCGCCGCCGCCGCCGCTGTTACTACTACTCGTTTTTCGTCCAGAAATGAGACTGTAGTGAGATCCGCCCTTCGGGCTGTATGATCACGGAGACTATCCCGAGTAAATAAACGTGCCGCTAAGTTGGAGTGCGGTAGAGAACTTCCCACAGAAAGACACACCGCGGACCTCCTTGATGCGATTATCTAGGCTTTGAAGCCGGAGGTGTACGAGGAGAACCGCTCTCCGAAAAGAACGAAACCTTTGTTCCTCCTCCCCCTTTAAAGCCCACTAAGCCAGGTAACCCATATGAACCAGGTCCGGAAAAGAGGGCAAAAAGCTCGGATCGGGATCCAAAGCCACAGCGACCAGCTCGCCGGGACCTTGCGTCCTGCTGCCTCATGCTACCGGGGGGGGGGGAGGTGTCCGCCTTGCGTCTTTAGCACACGAAAATCCTCTCCTGTGACCTCGGCTTCTCCACTTAATAAAATGCTACAGCGAGCTCCAATAATAACTGGGCGCAAAGATTGCAGCTAGAGAGCCTGGCTTTGGAGGAGAGGGATAGAAAAGGCTGGAGAGTTCAAATGCAAGCTTCAGACCGTCTTTGGAAAGCCCTGGAACAAAATGCTGTGCTTCTCTGAACGTGCCTCCAAAGATCCTGTCCCAAAGGAGCAGCAGCAGCCTCTCCTCGTACTGCAAAGCTAGAGCAGGCAGTGAAGTGGTATAATTTCGACCTTGCCGGTTGAAATGGGTTAGATTTGACAGGCACAGAGGAGATGATTTAACTCATTAGTAGCTGGAAAAGAGATTAGATGATCATGCATTGCATCCCAATTTTGGAAAGTAAATGCATGTAGTAAAATAACGTTAAGAATTGTCCAAGTGTTCCTTACCTTTCTGCATTCTGAAGCTCATACCTGTCATGTTCTTAATCCCTGATTCTGAACATATGTAGGTTAGGATCAAGATTATGGATGAAAAATTACTAGGCAGGCATCACATGATGTGGCCATTCCATCATTATGCATATACTAATAATTTCACTAAGTTTTTAATAGAGATGTTAAACTAGAAAGATAAAACTAATAGCTGCATGTATGTGTGTGCGCACACACATGTGTACATAAAATATTTCCATGTTTCAGGTAGATGAGTGTCTATTACTAAAGTTTACAATAAAATTTAGTTTTTGTTATATTTATGTTCAGCTTATAAGCAGCAAAAATGCAAGTTGCTGAATTAAGCAATAGATTAATCTTACTAGGTAGATAACAGCATTTTTCAACAATATCTGCACAATTTTCTCTTAAAGTGTTTTTAATCAGTTCATGTGTTTAATTTTGAATTTATATTATTTATATCACATCATGAATTTTAAATACATTTATAGTGGGTTAAATATTATAGTTTCAAATGAATGCTGCAAGGTTATTTTATCTAAAATGTTTGAACAGTAAACTATTAACAATAGAATTATGTGAGCCACTATGAAGTGTGAAAGAATTGCTACTACATATGAAAAAAAGGAAGTGGAACTGTTTTTTAAATTAATTCCCACACCCAAAGAAATTTAGGACTGAGAAATAAAGTACATAGTGTTGTTACTTTTATATCAAATATAACAAAGCAATCCTAAAGATATATTCACAATAAATTCTATTGAATTCAAGGGGGCTTTATTCCAAACACTGGATAAAGAATTGCAGCCTAATTTAAAAAGTTCTTAAATATGCCTTGAGTAAGAAGCAAACAACTATAACCACTAATAGAAAACCAGCCACTCTTAACATAATGCTGTCCAGATGTGATAGGATTAATATTCAAACTTCTAATTAACATGGAGAGGAACAGTTTAGAGAAAACTTAAACTAAAAGAAGGGATTTTTCTCTTAGAAACAATTGTAGTATCCAGTATTAAGACATATGCACAGAACTTTATAAAAGACCAGAAAAACTGAAAAAAATAGCTTTTTATATATATATATATACTTTACATAACTTAAAAATAATAGTATAACTGAAAAAATACAAAATAATAGTTTTTAATTATGATTCTGTCCCTAAACTTTACAGAATACAATCAAACTTTTCAACTCAATGTATTTGACCCTTTAATTCGCAATATTAGATGAAGGAACTATAGTGACATTGCCAGACCAATATGCTACGGTAGATTACCAGACTGCATTGCCAAAGATGTTCTATAGTTCTGAAATTACTTTCTAGTTTTCATTTATAAACGATGCTTCTGTAGGGCTCTGTGGATCTTGCCCTTAATGGTATTAAATGACAAATCCCAAGTTTAAGGGTCACTTTGTTAGAATTGATTAATAATAACAATCATTATTGATGCTGCTGTTTTGGCATTTATTAGATTTCTTTTTCCTAAGGCATATCTGCATTTGCAACTTGAGGAAGAGTTTCAGACTGCAGTATATATAAAAAACATACTGCTAATGAATATCCTTTTAAAATGCTAATGTTTTATAAACAAGTTATGAACATAACATACAAATGTTTAATAGACACATTAGACACTCTCCCCTTTATTAATCTCACTGAGATTAAGACATGTAACTGGGTATGTTCATATCCTTCTGCATACATTTTACTGTTCAGTCAGTTAAGAGTGCAGTTGGTTAATATCTAATCCATTAAACACAGTTTACATCACTGCATGTGACATCACCAGCGAAGTGGAACATACCCAGATGATTTGGACTAATAACTACCGGTAATAAAACTAATGAAATTTTGCCACATCACTTGAAAATAGTTTTTGAACAAATGATTGAAAGCAGCATATGATGCAATTGACACTGTATTAAATGATGAGTCAGGTAGCATGTTTTCCCTTTAAAATTTAAAAATAGTTATATAAAACGTGATTCTGTTTGTTTCTTGCTAAGTTATTATGACTCTAGTTCATGCAATGACTTCATCACAAAGTTGTATCATTGAAAAAAATGGACAGCTCAGTAAACTCAACTGTTTTCAGGACACAATTTTAAAAGAGAATTCTATATAAATTAGCTTCACAGTTCAACTGTAAAGTTTCAAACAGATTTATGTCAAGACACTGTCAGCGTGAATAATTACAGCATAGGGTTTAACATTTTTAGATAACCTCATTCATGAATCATTACAAGTGATTAATGCTCCAGTGTACATTCATGAATAATTTAATTCACAGAACCTGGGGCTAAGGGCATACCAAAAATTTAAAGACTACAGTAATCTACATGTAGCCTTGGGTATTCAAGAAAATACAGAAGACTATACAAACTAGATTTTTATATCTTCAACAGAAGACCCAATGTACTAGTTTCAAGATAGTAAGTTCTTGGATTTTCCCCCAAACATTTTGCAGCTTACAGTTTTTAAAATTGTTTTATAAACTGTGGCATTTGAGTTCCATTTACTTTTAGTTCTGCAGGCCAACCAAATTATTGGCAGAGTGAATTTATAAAATGCAGGGAGACAGATATGATATATAAGATGGGACCTTAAGTTCTACGTGAGCAGCTAGAACAATTACAAAGAGAAAAACAATCTCAAAACTATAATACTATCAATTAAAGTATTTAACTAGGACAGAGTGTAATTGTACAGTAGCATTGTTATTTCCCTCCACTTCTATTTTCCTATCTTTCAGACTCTGTCCCTTATGCATCAAAGCTAGGAAGTTGGGCAAGTAAAGAGATAAGGCCATGCCTGTTTCTGCGTAGTTAAATATTCTGAATAGGATTTAGGGCTATGCCAACATAGTTGCAGTGGTGACCATCAATTTAGATAAATTTTTAAGTAAGGGATTGAGCCAAAATGCAATATAAATTAAATCAATACATTTACAGAGGATAAAGACTATCAGACTACTAGTTTGTATGGTTCGGTTATCTCTGATATCAGATTAATATGGATGAATGAATTTTCAGTACCAGGTGTGTTCATATATTTGTCAATTTTTCACTATTTTTTCATAGCCCTAAAGGGAGCAGAATGCACGATTAGATTTGTCCTTCATCTGATCCTGCACAGCTTTTCTTAGCCTGTTTTCACTGCATCTCACTTACATATTTGATGGTTCTTTGGCATCAGGTTAGGGAAGACTGACCATAATGTTTCTTTTAAATAAATGTACTGTCTCAAAATGTTTACATTAGGAAATGCAGGAATGTTACGAAAGTAGTTATATAACAGTCTATAATTTTATTTATTTATGTACTTTCACATTGCACAGAAACTCATGGTAGTATATGTTTCTTTCAGCATAAGTTGCATTTTTCCACCACGTGGAAAAAATCTTTGACATTTAATTCTATATTCAGGTCATTTAGTGAGTTATTTAGTTCACAGTGAGTTATTTCAAACAAAATATGTCTACAGTAAAATATATAAAACTGCTATTGCATATAAAATTTTATTAGAAGACACATGACACAGTTGTTGTGTTTTTGC
This sequence comes from Bothrops alternatus, assembly GCA_034064705.1. Lineage (NCBI taxonomy): Eukaryota > Metazoa > Chordata > Lepidosauria > Squamata > Viperidae > Bothrops > Bothrops alternatus. The sequence goes on from JARGCV010000009.1 coordinate 16,306,006, forward strand.
AACACAGCTAAGTTACTATTTCCCAAGAATTGATAATGTGTTAATGACAGAGTTCAAGTTGAACACCATATCCTTCCCTAATCTTCAAATCCTTTTTCCTTTGCCAAATACCTGGGAAGTAGCATCATAACTCATGTACAAAGAACAAGTTATAACTAAGATTCAAATGCAATGCTGATTTTATCTCTTTTATATTCATATTTTGCTATTACCTGAATCCTGTTTTTTGTTTTGATCTAAACAGCATTATTTGCTCTCTGAGTGAAAACAGTACACTTTTCTGCAAACACAATATTTTTTCGTGAAGTAGCAACTCTTTTTTGTATAGTTTTTATTGGTTTGTTTGAGATTTTGCTTATTCCTATCACTGAGCATATTAAAATCTATATATTGTTTGTTAAACCTTTTAATGTAAAAAAATCCCTTTAGTGTCAGTACTGTTTATACATTTATGCATTTAACAACTGAAATTGAATGTCTAGATAGTTTCAAACCAGATGCATCCTTTACAGAGGAATCATGAAATATAAGTATGAGCTTTCCATAAGTATGAACAAGAAACATAACAGTTGCTACAGTTGATAGAGAAGAGAGATACAAGAGGCAATTCCTTCAACACATAAACTGGGTCTTCTGTTGTAGCTGTCAAAGACTGTTCTAGTCCTAACCACACAGTATTTGCCATGGCTGGCTTACTATTATAGTCCTTCTTAAACTCTGGAATAGCATTTGACAATCAGTCTGGGCTATTTCATGATGCAATGCTGATTTTTCTTTAATTCTTTTGGTAAAGGAAAGCGTTATATTTGACTAACAAATTAAGCACAGAAATTTATTTTAAAGATATGACAGTGATTTCTTTGTACCATTCATAGAATTGCACAGTAGTATTAATTGACTTCATATATGTTGCTGTATATTTTCTGTTCCCCTTTCCCTAGTCAGTGTTCTTATTGACTAACTTTCTCATATCTGCAATGGTAAATTCAGATGAGAGACCAACCCATAAATAATTACTGCACTTATGTCCTTCAATAAAACACTTCTATGGATTTTCATTTCCATACACATGCAGATGCACACAGACACACACACACACAGTATACATATATATCTTGGAATAAAAGCTTGTAATCAGTGGTTACCATGCATGGAAGTAATTTCCCATAAGAAAGCAAGCCATCTGTTCTCATTACTCTGAGTTACCTTTCAACACTTTTACCATCTCTGTTACTAAAACCATACAGAGACAGTATTGCTTGTTTCCATACTGTTTTGTCATATTCTGTTTCGCTTTTTAGTTTCAATAATAATCATTTCTGAGGTGACATAACCCTGTTTATATACTTGCTTCCTTACGATGAGACTGATCTCTTTCATAAAATGTTTTATATCATAGGTAACACTATATTGTTCCTCCCTTTTACTTTTGACAACTGACACTCTTTTCCACCAGACTGAATTGGTGGATGCTTCAGGGATTATTCAGATGTTGGGCACTTACCAGTAAGAATGCTTTCTTTTTCATGCCACTATCCTGTCACAAAGCATACATTAAATCATTACCATATAATGCAACTATCAACCACAACTATCAGTTATATCATTAATACACCATAAGAAATATACCTATCCCTGTTCAGCACAGTTAACATTAGAATAATTGTTTTGGATTAGTTCCTTTTGCTTCATTACTCATACTGCTAATGCCTTTTGCCATAGTGGTTAAAAAAAAATAACGGCAGTATTTTTTTTGTTAGTCATTCATTAAGAAAAATGTGGTTGAATATATGTCTCATGGTTTTATAGGCATTTGAGTCCTCTGCACAAGAAGGACGAATCCAGGACATCTGTCAGATATTATACCATAGAAACACTCTGCAAAAAGTTATCGGAAATGAGCAGATTTCACAGAGAGTAGCTCTTTGTGTGCCAGTGATTAATATAGTTCAGGGAAAGAGCAGTGATGAAACAAATTCTTACAGTAACACAGACCTGTCTGTTGAGTTCTAGGTACTACTTTGAAATTGGACTATAGACTCCAATTGCTACTGGTTTTAGACTCTTAATCATGTCCATGTTATGAAAAGAAAGGATGTTAATGTGTTCATATGGAGATCAACATCATTATGTTCATATTGGACAAACTGACTTGCACCTATTGTTGCATCCAAAGAAGGAATGGTATACTTCTCATGTTTCAATACATGAAGAACAGAAGCCATGACAAAATAAACTAATTTGGAATCCCTAAAGTGAAATAACGTTGCTAAACATTTGTGAAACTACACAATTTGAGAATAATTTGTCTTTAGTTGTTTATGTTATAGTTATAGCAACTACTGAGAAAACACTTTTGTCTTTGTTGTGTAGTGAGAGTTCTGAAAGTTCTGCAGTATAAGCATTGTTTTTCTTCTGCAGATGTTATTTATTCAATCAGATGCTTGAAACATCTTCACATAATTTTTTAATTAGTTTAGCTGCTGTTGCTGTGATTTCTACATCAGCACATTTTTCCTTCAGGCTTACTATAGTGTTATTGGAGAAAGACTGATGCATTTTTTTAATATTACCTCTATTTTTTTTCTACCTGCTAAGTCAGTGATTGCAATCGTATTATTGAGCTGTTCTTGAACTTTATTCTTGGAGTGCTATCCTGAATACCATCAGAAAGTGCTCGGATCTTCCTTGTTCTTTTTAATTAAACGTGGTACGAATTTTTTTGTTCCTCAAATTATTTTATACATTTATTCCTCTTGGCTTGGCTCCTTTTGTAACTGCCACATTTTAGCTGAAATTTTATCAATCAGCATTGAAGCTATGTGAAAGTATTTTCTGAATCCTGAAATTAATCTGGCATTATTTGTGCCGTGCTTATAGATTATATATATTTTGGGGGGCAGGGGAGTCAACCCTGTCCATTCTGATTTTAGTTTTTATTTCTGATACTGCAAAAGTGTTGTATATTCATGAAAAATAAGCTAAATGACAATTAACTCCACTAATTTTTTCACATGGCTTCCTAACCACAAGTAAATGTGTTCAACAGAAGAAAAATAACTTATGTACATAGTTTGAACTATTTTAATATTTATGTATAATCAGCATGTTCTATCACTTCCGCATTGTACCCTGTGGCTTCAGTTAATTAATTAATGCCATCATTCCACCCCACCTCATATTACTGTGATTTTTTTGTACCGATTCTTGTGACAAATCTGGACATCAATGTTTGGCATCATATAGAAGTGAAAGGTTCATACTATCCAAATGGTTTTAATGGTTTTTTTTTCTGACTTTGAAATACAGCTATCAAATTATAGCTAAACTGAAACGATAACTCAATGCTTAATAAGTGGAATACAGGATCCACAAAATAACTTGACAGATTAAACTAAAGCATTCAGTCAGTTTAGTAGATTGTGGATTTGCCTTGTGCTTTGTTACAGGTTCAGTAGCCTTTTTTCCCCTTTTAAAAAATATACTGTATATCTACTGAAAGGTAAAGAGCCTCCAAAGAATTTCAAACCAATCATTATCTTGTTTTGTACTTCTGTTATTTTTTGGTTCATGTTGCTGGTAGTTAAAAAGGATTTTCCTGTACATTCTAAAGTTGGTGGAGTATGTGTATGTATGTGTACAGACATACATTTTGCAGTCATTTAAGCCCTTAAATGTAGAATCAATTTGTTGACATAGTGGTGTAGAGGGTAAGGCATTGACTACAAATCAAGAGTTCTAATCCTGCCTTAGGCACAAAAGCCAGCTGGCTGATCTTGGACCAATCACTCACTCTTTCATCCTTAGAAGGAGACAGTGGAAAACAACTTTTGGAAAACCTTCCAAGAAAACTACATGGACTTGTTCAGACAATCAGTAGGAGTCAAAAACTGCTTCAAGGTCACATGCACACAAATACAATTCCTTTGAATTGGTGTGAGAATGATATACATGTAGTCCTCAACTTATAACCGTTCATTTCGTGATCATTCAGAGTTACAACAGCACTGAAAAACATGACTTATGATCAGTTTTCACAATTACGAACATTGTAGCATCCCCATAATCAAGTGATCAAAATTCAGACGCTTGGCAATTGACTCATATTTATAAAGGTTGCCATGTCCTGGGGTAATGTGATCCCGTTTTGCAACCTTCTGACAAGCACAGTCAATGGAGAAGCTATACTCATTTAACAACCATGTTCACAACTACAGTGATTCACTTAATAACTGTGGCAAAAAGGTCATAAAATGGGGCAAACTCAAATTAACAAAATGTTTCACTTAACAGAGATTTTGGGGTCAGTAGTACAACAGATCTGTGTGAGACAGCATAAGCCAGGGGTTCTCAACTTTGGCAACTTTAAGACTTGTGGACTTCAACTCCCAGAATTCCTCAGCCAGCTTTGCTGGCTGAGGAATTCTGGGAGTTGAAGTCCACAAGTCTAAAAGTTGCCAAGGTTGAGAACCCCTGGCATAAGCCAAAATGGTCAGTTTGTGGCTGCAGTTGCACATCTACAAATCGATGATGCAGACTTGCTCACTTCATTGGATTGGGTTAATCCTTATGAGAACAGAGTTAGGGGTCATAATTTCTCCAATCAGATTGTGAACTTTCTCCAGATTGAAGGGAAAGTTTTTTAAAAGTGTTCTTATAATTTACTCTTTGTATGTAAATCTAATCGTACAACTGAAAACTGCAAATCTTTTAAATAGTAAATCTAACCTTCAGAAAATCATTTATTATCACTTAATTGTGAGATCAGTTAGCACTGGGCCCAATTAGAATGTAGGGACAAGGATTAAAGAATGAAAAGGTAGCCTTCATCATTTCAAATACCTTGTAAGTATCGGAATTAACTAGTTAGAATCCAGAATAGCTGGATAAACAATTGTCAATTGGATCTATTAATCTCATATTTTCTAACATTGGAACTCCCAGAATCAACTGTTATTGATCTACAAATTTTACACAGCTATTTATCAACCGTTTTGATTCAGACATGAATCTTAGCAAAGACAGAAGTTTTGTGGGGGGAAAACTCTGTCATTTGTAGAGGCAATAGTAGGCTTCCTTCACTGTCCTCACAATTATGGTGAAATTCTCCAAATGGATGATCTCCATATGGACTTTAATCCAGATTAAAATGATTTATTTATTTGTTGGTTTATTTCAACATTTGTATAGCTGTCCATCTTAAACCAACTTTGGGTGGCTTCCATCCAATAAAACAATACAGGTAGTCCTGGACTTAAAACAGTTCATTTAGTGGCACTGAAAAAAGTGACTTATGACCATTTTTCACAGTTATGCTTGGCAATTGACTAATATTTATGATGGTTCCAGTGTCTCAGGGTATGTGATCACCTTTTGCAATCTTCTGACAAACAACGTCAATGGGGAAGCCAGATTGACTTAACAACTGTGGCAAGAAAAGTTGTAAAATGGGACAAAATTCACTTAACAACTGTCTCACTTAGCAACAGAAACTTTGGGCTCAATTGTTGTAACTTGAGGACTACCTCAGTTAACAAAACTGAAAACAGAAAAAACTGATGCCCTAGCCATACATCCCTGATACATCCACATTCTCGCCCTATGCCAAGTCCAGGCTTTAAATACTCTCCAAAAGGATAGAAAAATAAGGGCCTGTTGGATCTTAGTGGGAAGGGTGTTTCACCGGGCATGGGGCTACAATGGGAAAGATTTAGCTTCCTTCCCCAGCACTTAGCCCAATGTCATTGCCATTTTTTGTCTTTGGAACCTTAACTTCCATTAAATAACCTTCTCTAAAATAGATAGTAATATGTCACAAACTACATTAAATATCTGGTATGTACAACTATCAAATTCAGTCCACTCACTTGTGTGCAGAGTGCTTGAATCAAATCTTGAATTCAAACACTTTCAAAACTTTTGAAAACGGCTCATGTACTCAGAACCGCTGTTCTACATTCAAAATGGGTGCGTCAAATTTAAGCGGGTTTAATTCCAAGTGTTTTGTGCATCTTGACAGTCCATATATTAGTTTTACAAACTTAATGACAGTATTTTTAAGGTTTTTTTATTGCCTTGTTGTATTATATTTATTTGGCATGTAATGTTTTATAGATGGCATTTAGACCCAAAAAAATTATCACTTATGTATTCAAATATGCAACCCAAATGTTGGAGATGTGATTCCATGGACGCTACTTATTTTCACATTTGGTGGACTTGTAAAAAAATTAAGGCTTTTTGGATAAAAATATGGTGGATTCTTCAAAATATATTGAAAAAGCGTATTGAATTTTCACCAGTTATTTTTGTTAGGTATTAGAAAAGACTGTACCACCATAGAGACCAAGTTGATTTTGAATTTGATTACGGCGGCAAGACTGCTGGTGGGACAATATTGGAAGACATCTGAAACACCATCTATTGAAGAATGGACGTTAAAAGTTGTGAACTTGGCGGAAATGGCTAAGATATCTGCATATTTGAAGAACCACTCAAATGAACAATTTTTGATGGAGTGGAAAAAATGGATAGATTATACACAGAAGAGATATCAATTGAAGGAATTATATTTGTTTTATAGTTAAATAATTATGTATAAGTAGTTTAGCGGGGTTTCTTGCGTTTTTACCCTGTATTCACTCTGGGAAGCCTGGGGGGGGGAGGTGGGAGGGTTTTAATAATTGTTATCTTATGTTTTTTCAACTGTTTTGGGGATGGATATTTTTTTTTCTTTTTAGGTAGCAAGGGGTTGCTCGGGTGGCCTCTGGGCACCACATTGGTTGGAAGAAGAAGGAGGAGTGAAGGCTAGGCAAGTAGGTAGAGGGTATGAGGGAGAGGTCAGGATGGAGGTGGGAGGAGGGGATGGAAGCAGAGAAAGGTGTAAGTAGGTTGTTAGAGGGGAAGAAGAGGGGGTTAGTTTTGTTTTAGAAGGATGTGGTGGGGAGGGGGTACCGAGCAGTTTTGTTTGATTGTTTGGTAATTGTATATGTAGATGATTGTTTACAGTTGAATTATTATTTTATCTTTTGTTAAAAATTTTGTAAAAATTAATAAAAATACCTTAAAAAAACAATTTGGCTTTCTTCATAAATGAAAAGTTCCGATTGGGTGGGAGAATCAGCAAAATGGGGTAGCTTTTGAAACTAAGCCAGTTCTTAATTTGTGTGAGAAGTGGAAGTCACTATGTTCTAAATAAGCCAGTTACTATATATTTGATCAGTCTTTCTCTGCTTTTACTCATTGCAGATGTAACTTAATGTGCATATATGGTATAATGATTGAGTTTTATTCCTTAAATAAAACTACATGCAAACAGGTATTCCTTGACTTACAATGGCAACTAGGACCGCAGAGATTGCTGTCAGTAAGTGATGCGGTCATAAAGCACAGCTGCCATGCTTAGTGACAACAATCCCTGCAGTCTCGGTTGCCAAACGCGGGGACTGGTGTGTGTGTTTGTGTGTGTGTGTGTGTGTGGGTGGGTGGGTGTGGTGGAGGACTTGCAACCTTCCCTGCTGGCTTCCCCATTGCCTTTCTGAGAAAGCCAACAGGGAAGGTTGCAAATGGCGATCAAGCAGTGGGATGTTGAGATGGCCAGAAATCTAAGGATCAGTCGTTAACCACCATTTGTTCAACGCTATTGTAACTTCAAACAGTCACTGAACAAATGGTCACAAGATAAGTATTATGTTACCTGTTGATAGTCATTTACAAGCTCAAGCATAAAGTGTCTATTAACAGTAGGATAACCATACTAAAATTTTCACTAAGCAAATGTCCACAATCTGATTGGTGCTTAATAATCTTAACTGCTAGATATTTTTCTGTTTGACTACTGTTAGGTTGCTAATACTTCTCAAAGCATGTATTCAAGCATCATTTAGAGTGTATTATTTTGGTGTTTCCAAAAATACAAAGATTTATTGAAGTTAAAAAGGGGTTTTGTTTTCCAGGATTGTATATAACAATTAGTAATAGTATATTTGTTATATTTTAGGCTAAGTAACAAGATGGCCAAAGGAACCGATCATGAGATGAGGAATCTTTCATCTCCAGCCTCACAATCCCTCAATGATGAAAGTAAGTGGTATGTCAATGGTTTCCCCTTGGTTTTATCTAATAGACCTTTTATATACATAGTGTGATATACAGTAGTTTATATAAAAATATTTATGTAACTTGTTTAAGAAACCTCATAAGTTAAATATTGAGTGGAGAAGAAAAATAATTCAAGCTACAGTGATTAAACAAGTGACTAATATAGATAAATTTATTTGAGAATTAGTTCTCATTTACTATGTAAGGTTAGGGTTAAGGCTTTTTGTTTCTGCATTTATTTATAGTTGATTTATACATCCCCACATCTAAAAAATAGTGGTTCTGGGAAATAAACACAGGATTAAAGCCAGTAGAACAAAAGGAATCCAAAGGCAGTCAGAATCCAGCCATAGTCACGTGAAAAAGCTGCAATGATGAGCTTATCCAACCTACAGGTCCCAACATACAGGTTTTCAAGGATTTACAAAACACCAATAGAGTTGGGTATTACCACTATTAATCTCACATTTCTTTCTAGAATATATTAGCCCATAGTATTTAATTTTCAAAACTACAGTTTAAGCAAATAGGTAATCTCACTGACTGTTTCTGAACCATAAAATTAACAAAAAACAGCATGTGGATATCAGTAATTTAATACTAAAATACGACCTCATTCCCCATTCCATATTTAGTATTTTTATTTGGTACCTACTTGTATCTAAGAATAGTGCTATATGTTTTCTCATCCTGTGAGTTAGGTGAACAATTGTGTTCTACTATATTTAATTTTAGTTGCTCCTAATACCTAATTAGGCAGGACAAATAAGGGAATCATGTTGATTTTAGAGTGAACTGCTATAGAAATGAATAAATTAAAATCAGTGAACATATTTCATTTTCTAAAAAGAAAGAGCAAACAGAACTCATTCACTTAAGAGTCTTAGCAAAGATGAATTCATCCATCAAATTACTGTCCTAAAGTCACTTTGTATCCCAGATATATTTAGTTCAGTATTATAATGCATGTATTTACAGCCCTTGAAGCATACCGAATTCTTATTCACTAATCAACTTTACAGTTGCACCAAAGTAATAAATGTACAGAAATATTAAAGATAGAGAGATTTTGCCTTTGTCTTTTAAACAGAATATCTGAAATAAAAGAGGTTTGTGAATTATTTTGAATTTATTTTCTTGGCTGATGGAGTAAAATTGAAAGCACACTTCATTTTCAAGATAATAAAGTTGCTATTTCAGTATTCAGAAACTATAAGCTATTAGCATACTTACTGATATGGTTAATCTTGTGATTGCTACTTTTCTCATGCCATCAAATGATTTTATATATTACTCCTGTTTTGTGCACAGGTAGTATTTCCTTCTCCATAATGTTACCTAACTCCTTGGCTTTGGGGTACATAAAGTATCCTCATTTATTTCTAACCTCTAAATTCCCGCAAATCCTTCTTAATTTTGAATGACTTTGCTACTTTTTTTTATTTGGTTTTGGGTCACTCGTTTATTTTAAATGACCAAATTTACTCTGACCAATTTACTTTTTTTTTATTCAATTGTGTCTGATTCTCTGAGACTGCCTGGACAGGTCCTTATAGTTCTTGGTAAGGTTTTTCAGAAGTGGCTTGCCATTGCTTCCTTCCTAGAACTGAGAGAAAGTGACTATCCCAAGGCCACTCAATTGGCTTCAGGGCCAAGGTGGACTAAAATTCATGGTCCTCTAGTTTTTAGTCTGATGCCTTCACCACTACACCAAATTGTATATATAAGTGCAAATAACATTTGTTATTCCATTTTAAGTGTGTTTTCTCTGGTTTGTTTCTTCAGTTTATTCTGTAACAAAATAGCAAGCTTTAATTTTTTTAAAAAATTTCCCTCACATCTTTTTTGCACTGTTCAAACCAAAGGCATTGTGAAAGTGGATAAAAATTAACCAGACTTATGTTCTCTTCTCATGTAGTTTGGCATTGTTCTTCAGAAATAACTTATTTTCCTGTCCTAGCAACCAGGCTAAATGTTTAAAACAAATATAAAGCAAGATAATAAAGTAAGGTGTAATCTTCTCCCTAAGTGGAAGAAAACTGCCACCTGCAACAGCTTAGTTACATTTAACAATTGAACACAGTAGGGTTGTTAAATGTGTAGCACAAACTCTTAATATTTTGCCATTTAAAATTAACATTTCCTTATTTCTGTATGAATACCCTATAAAAGTATAGCTTTGATGCATCATATTAAAAGTAAGATTATGTTTTTCTTCTAGAATATTGATTCTGTGGTAATTTGAAACTCAATAAATGTGGATGGTTCCATTGCCAAGAAAGCAGTTAAGGGTCACATTTTCAGAAATATTAACTTTGCCTACAAAGAAATAGGAACATTTTTAAAACAGATGGCTGCTTATACACATTGACATTTTCCTTAAACATTATTCTTAAAAATAACGAGTATCACCCAATTTGCAATCAGTTCCAGTTCCAAAATGACTAGCAATAAATGTAGATCTGTTTGTTCTATTTTTTTTTAATTTGAGGCTTCTGCACTGACTAGAGATTTAATTTCATGCCCTAAATTTATGGTTTTAAGTTTACAGTAAGTTGTTTCTATCTATAATCTCTTCAGGAGTTAATTATGCTATCATCAAACATAACTGTAGTAAATGAAATGAAGAACCTTCAAGTAGAAGGTAAATTATAAGGATATGTTTGTTACCAAAATTATTCAGTGACAATCATTCTGCAGAATGAAAATATCCTCCTGTATAGTGTTAAAATGTCAATATATAACATTTTTTATAACTATTTCAGCTGTTTTTTTTCTCTCCCACCTCTCCTCACTCTGGAAATAATGATTTTCCCATAAGTATGGGGAACATTCAATCATAGCTAATAGTTGTCATCCATTTGGCCAGGTTTGAGTATTCTTAGCGATATATATTTAAGCAAGAACTACTCTCTCCATTAAAACATCATGGAGAACATTATGCATACATCATTTTTTTATGCATAATGCAATTCTGAGGGCTTACTGTTTCATTTACATCTGGAGGACAGTGATATTACACTAAGTGATATCAGTGTAAGACAATTTAAAGCAGCATTTAACCTTCCTAAGATAAAGTACATAGTTTTTTTTTAATACACTCCCGTATACAAGACCACAGGTAGTCCTTGCTTAATGACTGTTACTTAGTCAAAGTTATGGCAGACCACCTAAAAGCTACTTATCACATGGTTCCAGAGTTATGATGGCTGCACACACCCCTGTAGTCCCATCGCATTTCAGGTGCTTGGCAGCTAGCTCGCTTTTATGGATGGTTGCAGCATTCCATGATCGTGCGACTATGATTTATGACATTTTTTGCCAGTTTCCAGCCTTTTTTGCCTGTTTTGCAATAAAAAAATTATTTGTATTTAATAACCACACTGTTTAACAACCACCATATTCACCTGACCATGGTGTTTAATAGCTGGAGCAAAAAGGTCATAAAATCAGGTTCAGTCTGTGGATGCTTTGACTTAATGATGGAAATTCTGGGTTCCCCTATAGTCCTAAAGGAAGGACTATCTGTATATTCTTTGCAGAAAAAAGACTATTTTTCGAAATAAGGAAGGAGGAGCTCACCCCTTATTTGTTTGTATTAGGATGTAATCTGATGTCTACAACTATTCAGGATTACTACATATATAATCTTAGTATGTAGTCTGAGTCTAAACTATCTTAGACCCCCCCAAAATCTAGTCTAATTGTTGTATCACCCTATCTGACAGGAATTCTGGCTAACTTGAAAATCTGCACATTTTACTACTATGTCTTTTGGATTTCTTCATTTGCTTTGGTCATGTATGTATATTACTGTTTTTAAAGTTCTAATACATTATTGTTACTTACGCATTTTATAATACACAAAAATTTTATAATACACAAAAACCATTACCTCCCCGTTTCCAAAAGCAAGGCTCCATTTTTAGGTAGCCAGAAGGTCCTAAATATTGTTTTTACAAAAAAAATCATGCCATTTGAATAAAAACATCCACAATTAAGGTAGTAACAGTCTGTCTAACATTGCTTTTGACTTCAGGTACCATAGGAAGTGAGGAACCCAGCAAATGCTTGCTTGGCGTCTCCGAGAGTGAAGTTGATTCAGCAACATCACTTGCCTTAGAAATGAAATATGCATTGGATCCCAATCGACAAATCAAGAAAAGAAACAAAGCCCTACAGGTGAGATTCAAAGACATCTGTGAGGCCCAGAATGAGCAAAGGGACAAACAGCTCTCTTTGTTACAGCAGACTGACCAAAAGGAAGCAAAACCCATCTCTTACAGAGCAACTTATCGAAAATACATGACAGTGCCTGCCCGAAGATCAATCCCGAATGTTACTAAAAGTACAGGAGTTCAGACTTCACCTGAACTTAAAAAGTGTTACCAGACCTTCCCTTTGGACCGGAAAAAGGGAAATATAATCAAAAGCATAGCTTCAGTGGACACTTTTCCAAGTCAAAACAACGGATTCCTAATTGATGTTAAAGAGAAAGACAGCAAAATCTCAGGAGAGGCTATTCAGTGTAGCAAGAAAGTCACTGGATTTGTGACAGCTGAATTTATTTCACATACTAATGAACGCATGAATACAATAGAGCCGCTTTCGAAGGACAACTGTTTGGAGACATGTATAAGCACTGATTTGCACAGCTGTAGTAAAGAACCTCCTTCTCTACAGGACTCGGCAGCTTCAGTTTTAGAACAGGCTGATTATCAGCTGCATGACAAAGCAAAACACCACACTGGGCCATTGAGGTATGAGGAAGCTAATCCAGCCAGCCAAGGAAAAGTGTTCAAGACAGAAGTAGCTTCTGTCTACTTGCCTGCATCTGGTTCACACACCTCACTGACTGACCAGCAACATTTTGCAGCACCAGGGAATGACTGGTCCCTGTGTCCAGCCGACGAGGAGGACAGAAAAAGAACTCTGCATCTTAATGGTCTGCAGTCACAAGCTGTAAGTACAGCTCAGGCCTATTCCACACAGGCACAGTGCCAGTCTACCCTATGTAACAAACAGACCCTTCAGGTAAATGTTTCACCTATGGAAGGAAAACAGCCTTGTCAGACAGCAGTTACTATGAGTGAAGGATGTCAACAAATTGTGCCTCACACTGAAGTGGTAGATTTGAAAGCACAACTACAGATGATGGAGAATCTGATCAGCTCAAGTCAGGAAACCATAAAGGTGTTGTTGGGTGTTATTCAGGAGTTGGAAAAGGGAGAAGCTCATAGAGAAGGGTAAGTTGTTCTTTAAATATATATATGAATATTACTTTAATGGTAATTATTCCTGACTCAACAGTACCTGAAAATTATAATTTAGCATCTATGTTCACAGTTAGATTAATGCATTAATAATGCTTTATATGACCTTTCTATTTCAGTGCATCTCTAACGATCTCACAGTATGTGTGCTTTAATACAAAGGTACTTTTAAAAAACATGCTTCTGGTAACAACTGCTTTCAAATAATATTAAAATTAAAATATATTGCTTACATATATTTGCCATAAAACAAAAGGGTCACGTTAAAACTAATAATATCTGCTATATGATTACCCAAGAATTCTTTCATTAATTATTTAAAACCAGAATAGACTAGGAGGCAACAAAAAACATTGTTCAGAATGCTGAAACTGCCCAAAGAAAAGCATTAGTTCATAAAAATGAAGTGCAGAATATATTATTCTGCGTTCTATAAATTTTTTGAAAGTATTGCTCACAACATTCTTAACAAGCACAGCTATTTACTCAGATTTATGTTTTTATTTGATGACTGCAATTTCTGTTCCTTTGCAACTCACTTACACTCTTTTTTGCCTTCTAAAAAATATAATGCCTATATTTGCTAGTCAATTCAGAGGCTGTATTTTAACAAATGTAACTTTCTATCTCCAACTTCCTGTTTTGTGTAGTTCATGCTTCCTCTGCTCCAGTAAACTTCCCCTCTTTGATTCATTTCATCATACCAAAATTACTAAGATGTGCTTTTTTCATTTTTGGCTTAAGAAGTTACTTTCACCCCAAACAAGCTACTGATTAGTACATGTTAAAGATAACAATAATTATAAACATGGCAATTGTTCCATGTAATAACATTTGCTTAACCAAAATGATTTACAAACTTATTTAAGTTTAAAACTATATCTATGTCCCAAGGACAGGCTATTATATTTCAAGTGCAGCAGAATTGATTCCAGTTGTTTCTAGATTTGATCATTTATTTTGTGCATGCTCTTTTACATCTAATAGTGTAATTCAACCCTTTAACTATGTGTATTGAAACTCTTTAAGCTTTTCATATTTGTATTTCCATTATTTAATGGCATTATTGTCTTGTTGCCTCAGAAAGGCTGAATGTGGGAGGAAATACAAGTATGGTACTGAATAGGCCCTGTGGTTTGTGTCTATCAAAGCAACAATTCTTAATGTTGACCTACAAGCAGAGATCCTATGGCTGATTATAGGATTTAGATTGATTTCATGATTGAAATTACCATGCAAAATTAAAGGTTTTTGGCATATTTTTTTCAGTAAGTAGTCAGGTAACTACAGATGTAACAGTATAACCCAGTTATATGGTATATATAAATAAGGATTTACAGCTTCCTGTAGTATTCCTTCCTTTCTATTTCTGATGGAAAATAAACAACAAAGTCTTAAAACTAAGCTGGGAAGGACCAAGATTCAGAATGCACAGTTTAACATATAAAATGTAGCCTAACAAGACTTATTCTCTTATTAATAGTTTCAGCTTCTTCCTAAAGATGCTTGTGGTGAAGGAAGCAGTATTTTTGTTTCACATGCTCCTTTATTGGCTGCTGTTATTTCCAGACAGACCAATTCCTTTTGCATCAGACCCATTGCAAACTATCATTTAAAAGAAAGTTTTAGTATATCCCTGGGAAGGATGGAACTACAGCTTTCCCCCTAAATTTGGGGAGGAAAGGGGGCAATTTATCTTTATTCATAATTGACTATAGAATAAAAATGTGAGGATAAATGACATTGCGATTCAGAATGCAGATTAGGGACTGAAAAACATTAGGACACTAAGACAGATAAAAAGGAATATCAATGATTCAGAACCACTAAGCATTATGTGTTGTCAGAGCTTCATAAATGTTTTCACCATTCATAGTTATGACTAGGCTGCTCGTGAATAGAGGTTTAGGATTCTTTTTTTTTTCTTTTAAGCGTAAAGATGAACAAAAGACCTACTTCCCTTGTTTATACTTAAAAATGATATTCAAAAAGCAACAAGACTTAAAAGTGAATGCAGGCTGTCAATACTTAATTGTTTATATAGTTGGTTATATCTCAAGTAAAGTGAACAAATTTACATATTATACAGAGAGGGAGAAAAACAAATTGGTATAAACCAGTTTTTAAGTAACATTAATTAAAAAATATTAAAATGATAAAAAACTAAAACATAGGCTCTTATTTTTTTTAAAAAAATGCTTGTATGCTTGTATGCATTTTATACTTATTAAAAATTACATTAATGTCTCATCTGATATATAGTATTATGCATCCATCTCAGCGGTAGATTACTCACCTCCCTGATGAGAAGCATCTTCTTCACAAGTTGCTGAAAAAAGAGACCCTAGAACAGGGGTAGGCAACCTTGGCTCTTTTATGACTCGTGGACTTCAATGCCCAGATTTCCTGAGCCAGCTTAGCTGGCTCAGGAAATCTGGGCGTTGAAGTCCACGAGTCATAAAAGAGCCAAGGTTACCTACCCCTGCCCTAGAAGATGCTTGTGAACCATTAGAGCACTCTAATTTAATAGCATCTATGTCTGACATGAACTAAAGCATTTTCAACTCAATAGGTGAGTTATCTACTGCAGATGTAAATGTGGCCATATAGTTAAAATAAATGAAATTATATATACTTTAGCCTAGAAGCTTCTACTCAAACCTATTCCTGATTATCATAACTTTGATTATAAATTGAATTGGTTTGCCTGTGGAAGATGACCAACTACGAATATGACTTCAATAAAACCTTGTATTTTTCCTTCCCAGAATATATAGCCACAGCCTCTTCAACACATTTTATATTCCTAGAGCAATGGAAGAAGAAATAGCAGAGAGCTAATGGCTTATGGTTTGATTCATTTTATTCTTTTGCTTAAATGAACAAAAATAATTTTCTTCAACATCGTTTTATATTACTATAGCATTTTTATACCAGAAGAACCTATTGTGATTTTATTTCATTTTAAAACTATTTCAGTACCCAGGTACTTTTGAAAGGATAGAAAAGAACCTTTGTTCTTTTAAAAATACTTTTATTAACATATGATTTGTTACAAATCTAGGCTCTACTTCTAATGAAGAAAAGGATAACGTTGAAACTAAAAGGTAGATAGACAGACAGACAGACAGACAGACAGACAGATATATAGATATAGATAGATATACTGCAATGCAATGCAACAGAGAAAAATATAAATCCTGCTACTAAACACAGTCATGACAAAGCCTGCATAGGCTGTTGAAGGGATTATTTAGTAACACCAATTTATGTATTTATTGGATTTAAATCCTAACTTTTTTACTTAGCTTGCATTACCACTTCTAGATAATGTATGTAATTGGGATTTTAAATTCAATGGAATCCTTTTTTAAAAAATAGAAAGTGAATTAATTATTTAGAAAGTCTGAAACTAACCTTACTTTAATTCTTAGGTAAGGGAATTAATAATAATATTATAAAAATGGCAGTATACACCAAAGATAAGCAGTGCTGTACCACTACAAAATACAGCCAATTTTTCTTCTCTTTTCATAGTACTCTAAATCATCTTCCTCCTCTAAACAGTAAATAGTCCAGATCATCACTGATGCTGGATACTGACTAGCTTTTTTCTTGTGGGCCTGCCTATTTATTTATTTAAAAGACTTATTTTTGCAAACCTTATGCTGATAACTTGATTGTTTTCATTGTCAATGCTGTTTCAACAAAATAAGGGTAAACAATCAGCTGTGCAAGTGTGAGACTCCACTAATATCCTGAAATAATAACTTTTGTAGATAAGGATGGGGAGAGGGGCAATGTGTTATATCACTTTCAAATTCTAATACATTTTCAACCCTAATTAAAAGTCTTATAGTTTCGTTATTAAGCTCTATATGACTTGGTTCCTCTTTATTTTTAGGATTGTATCTTCCAATACAATCAACCCATTCAATGAAATATTCATGAGAGATCAGGGTTGCAGACCAGTAAGTTGTAATTATGGAACATCTCTGTGAGGATAGCTTGGTTCTTGATGATATTTCAAAAGGCTTTGAAGATTGTCTTCTTTTAAATACTAGTTATACAGTCAGTTTACCATTTTAATTTTGTTCTTTTGCTGGCTTCAGATAATGTTTAGGCTGGTGTTATTCATATATCTTTCATTAAAATATATAATATATTTAATATAATTAATATATATAATAACATGTAATTAATGAATATAGTATTAGTATAATTAATATAATATATAGTATAAAAATTATAGTCACAGGTTTTAAGGAGGCTCAAAGGGGAATTTTTTGAAGATTTTTCCTTTTCAATCTCCTTAAATTGATTTTGATTAGTTAGTAAATCTATTGCTTAATAAATAATAATTACAAAGTAATAATAATATATTAAATTTATATGTCCTATAACTCCTTTGATTCTGGAATGTATATAATAAATATACATTTGCCCACTGACAAAGAAATGATTGGTCTACAATTGTAATGGTAGGTTTATTTTAACATTGAGACAGAATAACAAAAAAAAAAAAATTCCAGAAATCTTCAAAACAGTTATAAATTGATTTGCATTTTAATGAGTGAAATAAGTATTTGATCCCCTACCAATCAGCAAGATTTCTGGCTCCCAGGTGTCTTAAAGGAGGGAGGCTCCTAATCTCAGCTTGTTACCTGTATACCTGTGCACAAAAGCAATCAATCAGATTCCAAACTTTCCACCATGGCCAAGACCAAAGAGCTGTCCAAAGATGTCAGGGACAAGATTGTAGATCTACACAAGGCTGGAATGGGCTACAAGACTATCACCAAGTAGCTTGGTGAGAAGTTGACAACAGTTGGTGTGATTATTCACAAATGGAAGAAACACAAAATAACTGTCAATCTCCCTTGGTCTGGGGCTCCATGCAAGATCTCACTCGTGGAATTTCAATGATCATGAGAACGGTGAGGAATCAGCCCAGAACTACATGGGAGGATCTTGTCAATGATCTCAAGGCAACTGGGACCATAGTCACCAAAAAAACAATTGGTAACACACTATGCTATGAACGACTGAAATCCGCAAGGTCCCCTGCTCAATAAAGTACATGTATAGGCCCATCTGAAGTTTGCCAATGAACATCTGAATGATTCAGAGGAGAACTGGGTGAAAGTGTGGTCAGCTGAGACCAAAATTGAGCTCTTTGTCATCAACTCAACTTGCCATGTTTGGAGGAGGAGGAATTCTGCCTATGACCCAAGAATACCATCCCCACCGTCAAACATGGAGATGGAAACATTATGCTTTGGGGGTGTTTTTCTGCTAAGGGGACAGGATAACTTCACTGCATCAAAGGGACAATGGATGGGGCCATGTGCTGTCAAATCTTGGGTGAGAACCTCCTTCCCTCAGCCAGGGCATTGAAAATGGGTTGTGGATGGGTATTCCAGCATGGCAATGGCCCACAACACATGGCCAAGGCAACAAAGGAGTGGCTCAAGAAGTACATTAAGGTCCTGGAGTGGCCTAGCCAGTCTCCAGACCTTAATCCCATAGAAAATTTGTGGAGGGAGCTGATGGTTTGAGCTGCCAAACATCAACCTTAATGACTTGGAGAGGATCTGCAAAGAGGAGTGGGACAAAATCCCTCCTGAGATGTGTCCAAACCTGATGGCCAACTACAAGAAATGTCTGACCTCTGTGATTGCCAACAACTGTTTTGCCAGCAAGTACTAAGTCATGTTTTGCGAATGGGTCAAATACTTATTTCACTCATTAAAATGCAAATCAATTTATAACTTTTTTGAAATGCATTTTTCTGGATTCTTTTTGTTATTCTGTTTCTCACTATTAAAATTAATCTGATCATTTTTTTGTCAGTGGGCAAATGTACACAATCAGCAGGGGATCAAATAATTTTTTCCCTCGCTGTAACTAGCAAAATAATAGTGAGACCAGAAACCCTATCATATATGAAAGCTCTCATGAGGGGAAAACATCTTCTTTTGAAGTGCTCTTTAATTCAGATGAATCCTAGCTCTAAATGTATCGTCACATTTAATATATCAATTGGCTTCTGTCTCTTTACAGGAAACTGAATAAGCCATTTCTTTCAAACTTTCAAATCCTTTCCATACTTATTACATCTATTATCTGATTAAATATTACATCTTGATCTCTGCAATAAACTCAATCTTTGATTTTTCTTTTGAGTTGGGGAGGAAGCATGTGACATAATTTAAAATCATTCTCTAATCCTACATCTTAAACTCAGAGAAAAAAGTTCTCAACACAATTATGCAATATAAGTACATTTAATCTTGCATTTTCCATTTTATATATATGAAACTTTACGCTTCTTAGAAGAACAGCTATTAACTGTAACTGATCAGCTATTAACATTTTTGTCCCAATCAGTATTTCTCTTCTACATAAATATTTACAGCAAAATATCTGTGAAAAACGTTACATAGGTCTACAAAAATCAGATTGCTGCTTTTTGCTGTCCCATTTCCCCCTGCAAAATCCAGCTGGATTTTGAATCCTATTCCTACATAATTTTTTCACATGTATTTTTTCACAGATATTGTTCCAAGGGGAAAAACTTTATGTCGAAATCGGACCTTGACTATGTAATGAAAGCTTCTTCTCATTTGTTGAGACTTGACCCATTAAAGTAAGTCTTCTACTATCAGTGCTATCGGACTGTTATAAATAATAAATTATTACATCCTAGTTCACGTATTAGAAATAATCAGAAAGTCCATTATGTATAAGGGAACTAGTAAGATAAGACTGGTCTTAAACAACTAAGGGAAAATATAAAATTGAATACAACTATTGTTAGAAAATTAAAGAAAGTAAAAGCATTGCTGAATTTTGCACAAAATTCAATATGATACAGAATGTTCTAGTTATAGTTTACTGGGAAATGACATAGTATATTGCTAAACTATACACTAGTTTCTTTTTACACAACTTTACTAACCCAGGAAGAGCCCAATTTGGATATTAAGGTATCATAACATGCACAGGAACAATAGTATACCCCTGAATATATCATATAGCACAGACTGATTGTACTTCTTCATGTTTTCGATTGATTGTGACAGCTAGGCTCAGGGATATGAGTAGCTCATCAAATCTCAATAAATTGTTCCTTTTTAGCCAGAATCTATCCTATAACATTGTTTGTCTATCCATTCCGGTAATTTGGATAGAGAGGGGGGGGGATTTTTTCCTGAAAAATCTTGAAAGCCATGTACCAAATATTGGATCCAGAATTCCAAAAGAAAAAAAATACTTCTTCAAAAATTAGAAACTACGAGATGAAAGCTACTAGTTGACGTATGTTTAATGAATATTTATTATACTTCAATAAGAAGTAGAGAATGTAAGGTTACATTGTTTTTTTATTTTTTCCTCCTTCCTTTGCTTTCACCCATTTTTACAATTAATTAGATAAAGATACATATAGAGAACATACTTTTTAACATTAAAGTCAGGGTTTTTTCCCCACAAAGTAGCCTGCCTATAATTCTGTAGATGTGTTTTTAATAGATTTTTCATGAATGTAGATATTTTAAAGTTTCTTAGAGATTGCAACAATTCACCATCCTAGACAGTAAATACTGCAAGTATATTTTGACATATTGTTGTCAAGATATAACTACCATGCAAGTCAATTTTCTGTTGACTTTTTGCCTGCAATGGCTGCTTGTTTGACTGTTCTTTCAGTTATGCTGCCCCTTTTATTTTTATCATGAACTTTTCCCCTAGGGGTGAATTTCTTGTGGGAAAAAAGCAGACCTTTAAAAAAAATGTTATTGTTTCAAAACAAAAATGTTAAGCACAGGTCTTCCCAGAAAACATTTAATGTCCTTGTACTATAGAAAAGATTATTGAAAGTTTTAGAAGCTTTAATGAACTAGGTACACATAACTCTCAGAAATCTTCTCTCCCGTTATATTTAAACCAAGAAATCATTCAGTTCTACATATCAATCTGAAAATTTGAATATCAGCTTGCCTAACTTAAGCCAAGCTGTTCTGGAATTTATTTATATTATAGTTTGGGTTCCTGTTTTCATACATATACACACACACACAAATATATATATATGTATATGTATGTACGTACGTACGTATGTATGTATGTGTGTGTATGTGTGTATACATACACACACAACTTTCCAAGATATTACCTTGCTAATTATTGTAGTTAGCATTATCTGGGAGTAAGGTTTGCATAAAGCATAATGTTTCGTCTGCCAAGGGTTATGGTAACCAAAACTATACTATTCTCCTTATTTGTATATACTGTTGTTTGTAACTCAGCGTTTTGGACAAAAATAGATATCAGGCAATACGCAGCTTGGGTCAACTGAGCATTTTTTGAACAGAATTTTAGAGATTGTTTCTGTCACATGAGTTCAATTGCACACTGATAACTAGGACTATGCAGTGGTTCAGATTTGAAGGAGGAAAAATGGTTCATAACATGCATGAGCACATACTTAGATCCTTTGAGTAACTCCTTACAGCACCCCTATCTTTTCCTAAAAAGTACAGCCATATCATTGCAGTTAAACATGCTAATATTTTAATTAAATGCTGAGAGCTGCTACATGAGCATATGGTGTGCCCTAAAATACCTTCGTTCCTTCAGTGTTCATGTTTGTTCTAATTCTTTCTCAGGGTCCAGCTTTTATAGCCGTATATTACCATTAGAAAGCCTTAAATATTTTGATCTTTTGTGGTCATAGAAATAACTTTAATCTTCATGTTCTTGTTTAAGCCCTCCTCCCTAGAATTAATTTTCTCTTTACTTCTCCCACATAATTTTCATCTTTACTCATGAGCCCAAGAAAACAGTATTACCATCTTCTTTGCTCTAAGTTACTTTCAGATAATGAAATGGTGTTACCTACAGATTTAAATTGTTAATATTGCAGCGTCTAATTTTGACTCTATCTGCTATTTCTATTAATCTTTTCATTGCTAAAAAATGTATTTGCTATATAATTTAATACAGTAGTACCTTGGTACTCAACTGCTTTGAAACTCACTGAATTTGTTAACACATTTTGAAGTGTAAATTTTATCCAGGTACTTATTGTTTGTTTGATACTCAACATGCAAGCTAGAACTTGTCAATGTCAGCTGCTTTGTGACTCACTACATTATTACTTATGGGAAAAATTTGTTTGATACTCATCGATTTTGGTACTCAACACGCCTCCCAGAGGTAGTTAATGACCAAGGTACCATTGTATGTCGTATAAATTTGGGGCAATATATATCTGACCTCACCTTTTTTATTTTCTCTTCCCCCCCCTTCTCTCTCTCCCTCGCCCCAAATAAGTTCTTACAGTTAACAATACAGCTCTTTAATTAAGAGAATTTTTAAATTCCAAATAAGTAAATGTGTTTATAGGCTATCTAGAAACATGCACAATATGTGCACCTGCATACACAGAATCATGGGATAATTTAATAGACAATACTGCCTAATATGGAGTGTGGAAGTTATGCACACATT
This sequence comes from Bothrops alternatus, assembly GCA_034064705.1. Taxonomy (NCBI): domain Eukaryota; kingdom Metazoa; phylum Chordata; class Lepidosauria; order Squamata; family Viperidae; genus Bothrops; species Bothrops alternatus. The sequence continues at coordinate 16,328,892 of JARGCV010000009.1, forward strand.
GGTGAGTCAACAGGAAAACTAAATTGTAATAGTCAAGCAGAAGGACATGGTAGACCATCTACAAATTCTACAACCAAATTCTACAGTCAAAATCCACAGTCAAAGTTGAAAGTGCACCAGAAAATTACATATAAAGGTCTGTACACAAATGCTAGAAGCATTCGAGCAAAAATAGGGGAATTGGAATGCTTGGTGAAGGAAAATAATATTGATATTATCGGCATAACAGAAACCTGGTGGACAGATGAAAACCAATGGGACACAAGGATTCCAGGTTACAAATTGTATAGGATGGACAGGAGAGGGAGAAATGGTGGTGGCGTGGCCTTGTACATAAATGAGGAGTTAGAATCTCATGAACTCGAAATTCAAGAAAATTCAAACTCACCCACAGAAACATTGTGGATAAAAATCCCAGGACAGGAAACTAATCTGACGTTAGGGATCTGCTATCGCCCTCCCAACCAAACTCCAGAGGCAGATTGCTATTTGGAAAATGAATTTAAGGAGGCCTCAAAAAGAAATAGGGTAGTCATAATGGGGGACTTCAACTATCCCCAAATAGATTGGGTAAATTCTTGTTCTACACATGATAGAGAGACAAGGTTCCTCGACATGTTAGCTGATTATTCCCTTGAGCAGATGGTCATGGAACCTACCAGGGGAAAGAGGATCCTGGACTTGGTTCTAACTAACACACAGGATTTGGTTCATGATGTCCTTGTAACCGAGCCCATAGGAACCAGCGATCACAACACAATAACCTTCAACTTAACCATGGATAGCAAATTGTCAGTGAAAACTAACACAGAGACCTTAAACTTTCACAGAGGGAATTTTGACAAAATGAGGAAAATAGTAAAGAAGAAACTAAAAGGAACAGTAAAAAAAGTCAAATCCCTCCAAAATGCTTGGAAAATGTTTAAAAATACGTTACAGCAGGCTCAAATAAAATGCATTCCTAAAAGAAGAAAGAGGATTGGAAAGTCCAAGAGGATACCAGTATGGCTTACGAATGAGGTAAAGGAGGTTATTGGACAGAAGAAAAACTCATTTAAGAAATGGAAGGCTCTTCCTACCGAGGAGAACAGGAGGGATCACAAACTCTGGCAGACCAAATGCAAGGCGATAGTCATGAAAGCCAAGAGAGACTTTGAGGAGCATATAGCCAAGAATATTAAAAATAATAACAAAACCTTTTTTAAGTACATCAAAAGCAGGAACCCAACCAGAAAATCAGTTGGGCCACTTGATAACAATGGTCAGAAGGGGATAATCAGAGAAGACAAGGAGATTGCTGAGAGGCTAAATGACTTCTTTGCTTCCGTTTTCACCGAGGAGGATAGAGAACATTTGCCTGCCACTGAATTAGTTTTCCCAGGGAGGGAAATAGAAGAATTAAACCTGATAGAGATAAACAAGGAAGATGTTCTTGCATGCCTTTCTAAACTAAACGTCAACAAATCGCCGGGTCCAGATGGCATCCACCCTAGAATTCTCAAGGAACTCAAGTGTGAAATTGCTGAACTTCTAGCTAAAATATACAATCTTTCTCTAAGATCAGGCACTGTACCGGAGGATTGGAGGGAAGCAAATATAACCCCGATCTTCAAGAAAGGATCCAGAGGTGATCCAGGAAACTATAGACCAGTCAGTCTAACCTCAGTTCCAGGCAAACTGATGGAAACCATTATTAAAGATAAAATTACAGGGCACATAGAAAAACAGGCATTGCTGAAAGAAAATCAACATGGTTTCTGCAAAGGCAAATCATGTCTTACTAACTTGTTAGAATTCTTTGAGGGTGTAAATAAATACATAGATAAAGGGGCCCCAGTTGATATTGTATATCTTGACTTTCAAAAGGCTTTTGACAAAGTCCCTCACCAAAGGCTCATAAAAAAGCTCTCCAGCCACGGAATTAGAGGACAGGTCTTGTCCTGGATTGGTAACTGGCTAAATTGTAGGAAGCAAAGGGTGGCAATAAATGGACAATTCTCCGGATGGAAAGAAGTGAGAAGTGGTGTACCCCAAGGTTCAGTTTTGGGGCCTTTACTTTTTAATTTATTCATCAATGATCTGGATGTAGAAGTTAATAGTGAGGTAGCCAAGTTTGCTGATGACACTAAATTGTTCCGGGTTGTGAAAAGTGAAACTGATTGTCGGGAGCTCCAGAAGGATCTCTCGAAATTGTGTGAGTGGGCAACAAAGTGGCAAATGCATTTTAACCTAAACAAGTGCAAAGTTATGCACATCGGGGCAAAGAACCCCAATTATACTTACCAACTGATGGGGACCAAACTTTCTGAGACAACCCAAGAAAGGGATCTTGGGGTTTTGGTGGACAGCTCGATGAAGATGTCAACCCAATGCGCAGCAGCAGTAAAAAAAGCAAATTCCATGCTTGGCATGATTAGGAAGGGAATCGAAAATAAGTCAGCAAGTGTTGTATTGCCTCTGTACAAATCGATGGTGAGACCACACTTGGAGTACTGTGTACAGTTCTGGTCACCGCACCTCAAGAAGGATATAATGGAACTGGAAAAGGTGCAAAAAAGGGCAACAAGAATGATCAAGGAAATGGAGCGCCTCCCTTATGAAACCAGATTGCAACGCCTTGGTCTCTTCAGCCTTGAAAGACGGCGTTTAAGGGGTGACTTGATCGAAGTGTATAAAATCATGCATGGGATAGAAAAGGTGGATAGAGAAAAATTATTTTCTCTATCACACAATACCAGGACAAGGGGGCACTCCCTAAAGCTCATAGCTAAGAAAGTGAGGACAAATAAAGGGAAATATTTCTTCACCCAGAGAGTCGTTGATTTATGGAATTCACTTCCTGAAGGGGTCGTGACAGCTGTCAGCCTTGACAGCTTCAAGGCAGGGCTAGATAGATTCATGGATGCAAAGTGTATCGGTGGTTATTAAAACGGATGTCCATGTGCCGCCTCTATGTTGGTTGAGGCAGGCAGGATTCCCTTGAGTACCATTTGTTTGGGGGTCAAGGGAAAGGGAGGGTTTTGCCTTCTCTTTCTGCTCAAGATCCCCATGTACATTTGGTGGGCCACTGTGTGACACAGAATGCTGGACTCGATGGGCTTTGGCCTGATTCAGCATGGCTCTTCTTATGTTCTTATGTTCTTACATGATGTGCTGGAAGAATGTTGTCAAATATTTATCCAGCTTTTGAAGTATCATCCCAGGAATTACATTGATTCTGCTGAACATTAATAGGATTTCAGATTTTACATGAATTCTAACACTGCATTCTAAGTTCAGCTGAGTATGAATAAGACTTTTAACTCCTATTCTCAAAATGAAGAATAGCCCTGTTACTAAACTGAGTTATTTTATCAATGGACAACCTATACTTGTTTAGTGCCCCAGTATACTCATCCAATTCTCTTGCTAATCTTTATTATTATTATTTATTAAATTTCTATGCCGCCCTATTCCGAGAACTCAGGGCGGCATTATATACTACTATACACAAATTACTTCTGTATGTGTGTGTGTATGAGAAATGTATAGCAGAGATTTCTGTGGGAGGTTTTGCTCACACATCTCTTTTTAAAAAACAAGATTTTAGCTAAAATGTGCAGAGCTGGGGACCACTATAAAAATGTGTGAGCTAAGGTTTAATGTATCGTTATTTTCACCCCATCTTGTTTTTAAATCTGCTTGTGTACCCTCCTCCCATTTTTCAGTTGTCTAAGTTACACCATGGCATAATTCACACAACATTCCATGCACAATTGAAGATGTATATACCTATCTTACACAATTCGATGTTGTTCTATAAACATAATCTACTAGTTAGTAATTTGAAATTTTCATTTGGAATTGAAATGAATGTATGTTTGTTCTTTATTTCTCTGCATGTAAAATCATGTGAAGCATAGAACGGTGGGTATATGTTCTTAACAAGAAGTCTTTCCCTAGAATTTCTCAAGGAAAAAAAAGTAATTTCCAAAATTTTGATAAATTTGAATAGTAAAACAACCATTTGCAACATGGTACTTTGAATCCAGAGCAGGTTTTTTTTTTCTTGAGTCATATAAAGTATGCTTGAACCTTGGTGGAAAAAAAATTTGATTTTTAGTTTATATACAGTATGTTATGGCTATATTGCCATTGTGAATTCTGATATCAGAAATCTGCAGTATATCACAAATACTTGAACAGACCTGGCATCTTTTAATTTCAGACTAAAAGTCACATGGGCCACTAGATGGCGAAAATGAGCATAAACCAAATAAATTACTACTGTAATGAGAATTCACTGAACTTCTCTTAAATGAGATATTGCAAAACTATTGTGGGTTTTGTTCTTAATCATACTGTTTAATTACTGGGATATGTAAACAGAATACATTTGTTTAGAGAATACACTTAGCCAAAAGTAAAGGTCTCCTATTGCCTTTTGTTTCATTTTGTAATGGAAAACAGAATCATTGAGCCAAAACAGAAATAGAAGCCACTGTGCAATTAACGCTGAGAAGAGTTTGGTTAGTGCAGTGTTTCTCAACCTTGACAATTTTAAGGCATGTGGACTTCAACTCCCAGAATTCCACAGCCAGCATTGCTGGCTGTGGAATTCTGGGAGTTGAAGTCCACATGCCTTAAAATTGTCAAGGTTGAGAAACACTGGGTTAGTGTAAAAACTTTCTAGCATATAATTCAAATATTTGGTATCTAAAATTATTGGAACTTACAGGTAGTCCTCGGCTTATAACCATTCATTTAGTGACCACTCAAAGTTACAATAGCACTGAAAAAGTGATTTACGACAGGCTTTCATACTTATCACCATTGCAGCATCTCCATGGACACATGATCAAAATTCAGGTCCTTAGCAACTGATTCATATTTATGATGGTCAGTGTCTCAGAGTCATGTGATCACCTTTTGCGACCTTCTGACAAGCAAAGTCACTTTACAACCATATTACTAATTTAACAACTGTGGCCAGAAAGGTCAAAAAATGGGGCAAAACTCGCTTAAAACTGTCTCACTTACTAACAGAAATTTTGGACTCAATTGTGGTCTTAAGTCGAGGTCTATCTGTATCTATTTTTGAAACCTGAGTTGCTCCAGAATAGTTTCACCCTAAGAAATAGATCTTATAGCTGAAACATCAAACTAAATTCCCACCTTCAAAAATTAAATGTCAAAATAAATTTAGTGAAGGGGGGGGAGAGAAAACCAAACAGAACACCTTTAAATATATCTTAACCAGAAAACCTTTAAATATATCTTAACCAGAAAACCAGGCAGAGAAGTGGTTAGACATTTAATCAACAAAAGAATGTTCAAGATGGGTATAGAGACAAGAGAGAAAGTAAACAAATTGTACAGGGGAACACTTAGCAGTCTTGAGATAAGAGGACCTGTTTTATGGATTAATTGATTAAAACAGAAAAAAAAGAAAAAGAAAAGAATTATCCTGAATGCAGAGAAAGAATATGTGTCCCTCAAGGATCTGTTCTGACATTGGTGCTTTTTAATTTGTTCTTGAATGATCTTGAGTTGGGTGTAATCTTTTGCTAACCAAATTTGCAGATAATAAGCTACTTTATTTTAGGTGGATAAATGTATGATTGTAAAGAGCTCTCTGTAAGGCACTTTTTGAACAGAGTGAATCGTTAGCCAAATAGTAATTTCAGTAGAGTAAATTTGGGCACATGGAAGCAAAAGTTCTTAATGTTATGTTTCCAGTCATGGTTTTGAAATGTTTATAACCTGCAGGGGCAAAAAATCATAATAGCTAAGTGAAAGGTAAAATGTTTAGAACGTAAGAGGAAGGATATGATGAAGAGAGATTAAATCATACGCTGTATAGAAAAAGTGAACAGAGAAACATATTTGTCCTTTAGATATTAGGACAAAGCACCAGCCAGTGAAATTGATTGAAACAATTTCTAAACAAACATTACAAAGCACATAAGTGGAATTCATTATCCCAAGACATAGTGAAGACCACTAACTTGGATGCATAAATTTCATGGAGCCTTATGTATTTCAAGAGATACTGGTTTTGAGATTCAGTGGTTCCTCCACATTGGAGATGCCTCCAAGTGCTAGAGGGTAGGTGTTCAGTTTATGCCCGGGAATATTTGAGAAGCATCAGAATGGTCATTGTGAAAAACAAACTAGTGAAATATGATAGGCTTTGGCATGATCCAGCTGGACTGTTATTACGTACTGTAAATACTTTATTAAACAAATTGTTGTACTTATTACTGATTGACAAATTCAGTGACAAAATCAGTGATGCTATATGACAGTGATGGCAAACCTTTTAGAGACCGAGTGCCCAAACTGCAACTCAAAACCCACTTATTATGCAATATCGTGTGCCGGGTGGGTGTGGCCAATTGGGTGGGACTAAAAAGTTCAATCAATCAATTCCAACTTTGCAAGATCTTTTTTTCCCTGTGAGAAGTTGAAATTGACTGATTGATTGAACCTTTGGTTTTTGCACACGGCGGCAGACTAAAACAAAAAGGTTTTATAAAACCCAGCTGAAGGCCTAGGACTGGGGTGGCGGCGCGCGTGCCCACAGAGAGGGCTGTGAGTGCCGCCTCTGGCACCCGTGCCATAGGTTCGCCACCACTGCTATATGAAGATGACAGTAATTAATGCTTGCATTGTGGAAACGAATAGAATAGAATAGAATAGAATAGAATTCATTTATGAAGATATTAAAGAGTACTGGGCCTAAGATGGAACCTTGTGATACCCCACTGCTTACTTCTCTCCATGTGGATGTAGTACCATTGAGGATTACTTGTTGAGTACGGTTTGTCAGCCAGCTACAAATCCATCTTGTGGTGATGTTGTCTATCCCACCTTTTTCTAGCTTACTAAACAGCAGGTTGTGATCTACTTTGTAAAATGCCTTACTGAAATCTAAGTATACCATGTCCCCAGCATTTTGCTGGTCTACTAATTTAGTCACTTTATCAACAAATGAAATAAGATTGGTTTGGCATGGTCTGTTTTGTTTTGGCATGATCTGTGTAGTTAGCGTCTATTAAAAATTGGGGTTACAATGTAAGCCTTATATATTTGAGGAGGATAATATGAGTCTTTGTTTACTTCTCTTTATGAAAAAGTAGCTATTTTCCCCCTTCCACATCATCTATAGGAAGATAATAATCTTTGCATCTACTGGCACTTAATTTTTGTAACCATGCCAAAAATGCAAACTTCTTCCCATTTCAGAAATAGTAATAAAAAAGGAATTCCTAAATCAATAAAGAAATAACAACTAGATTGTCTCTCTTATAGAAAATACAAGCAATGGTACCAGATAAAATGTTTACATTAACAAGGCATGTAAATAAGACAACTTTGTCTAAAAGTTGTTTCAGTAGATTCCTATCAAACATGTTATATTACACTTACGTCCAGGATTTGGCTACATTCTAATCTTTTTAAATCTGTTTTTTAATCTTTTTTTAGAGGTACGCATTATAAACCTGAATGAAGCAAGGCCCAACCTCAGAATTAAGAAAACACAATAGTGCTACGCTAATTCAGTAATCAAAAGACAGTAAATATTTGTTTATATCCCATTTCTATGCTGCCCTACCTTAAATGATCAGGAAATTTAAATAACTAAAGTAAAACCATCAATCACATCAATACTAACACAGTAATACATTACATAAGCAGTCCAGATCCACCATCGGTTGAAAAAAGATACCCTTAATAGTATTATAAAAAGCAGGCATAATGCGTTGTCCTTTAGCGCATGGTAAGCTACAACATACATTTATTTAATGTAAAATATGGTAAGATATTTTATAGCATTTATTTTATATAAAATATTTATATAGTCACCCATCATGCTGAGGTGTGCCTCCAGGCTTCCCTCCTTTACAAAGGATAAAACATTCAGCACCAATTTCTAGGATGGGCACACAGGTAAAGCTGATCTTAGTAGGGAAGGTGATTCTGAGGACTTGTAGTACCAAGTCACAGAGGGCTTTAAAGATTAAAAACTAGAACCCTGAATAAGACACTTTTGAAACCAATCCTTTGGTTTGGTTTTATTATAACTGCTACAGTAAATCCTGCAAGTCTTAATGAGTTTCCTTCTTTCTCACTTTATGTGGACTAGGGAAGTGCTTTTCCGAGATGGTTTCTCAAATTAGTTTCTTGGCCCAGACTCAAATCCTGCTTATCTGACCATTCTTTGGTAGGTGTTCTTCTTCCTTTCTTTGGTAGGTGCTCTTCTTCCTCCTTCAAGGTCATTCCCTGTGGCCTATATAATAATCAGTGGGGTGACCTTGACAAAGGTATAACATTACTAAATCCACTTCATGTTGCTAGCAATCAAGCTACTGTCATTTGAACCAATCAACATCTAAATAATTTTCAAAGGACTCATGGAAAAAGTACATTGCTTTAATTCTCTTACACGTTGATAAAAACTCATTCATGCATGGTGATTTAGGTCAGAAAGGCACTAGATGAAATTGGGTAAAACCCCTCATGATTGGGTTTCCACCTTATGCTTGAAGAATAATCCATGTCCAAGGCCCCCTGACTGCATACCAGATTCTTCAGAAGAGTGTAACATTGCAGGAGCCAACTTTAGCATAATTCAAGTTGGAACATTCATCCACAATTTGATACCAGTTCTAAAGTTGGCTCTAGACAGGACTGTGGTCTTTTTAAGAACAAGATATGCAACCTGGGAGACTTGGGACATGCACCTATTATTCAACTCTGTCTTGCAAGGATTTAATATGAGCTTGTTTTGTCCTATCCAGGTCCTCACATCCTCCAAATGCTGAGTCAGTACTTCCATAGCTTGCCTAGAGCAGACTGAAGTTGTGTTGTAGAGTTCATCATCATCATCATCATTCTACTGACATCTTCTCCTCCTAGCAATTTCAAAAAGATGCTGAATAACATGATGGATTTGGCTGGAGATTTAGTCACCCTTTCTCTTATAGTCCTAGGTAAAATAATCTAAGTGGTGGGGGAAGGTATTCTTCCAGAGGAACTTTTGAGAGCTTCAAATTAGTTACATAGGATATGCTATTGCCCTTGTCTCATTCTGTAAGCAGAATCAACTTCTGCTGATATATTACTGAATTCCACACAAAGTCTTAATTTTTATTTTGCTTTAAACCGAGCTATATTGTGACCTTGCATTTTGCTATATCAATAATAACAACAACAACAATAATAATAATGTTGGAAGGGACCTTGGAGGTCTTCTAGTCCAACCCCTGCTCAGGCAGGAAATCCTATACCATTTCAGACAAATGACTGTCCAGTCTTTTCTTAAAAACTTCCAGTGTTGGATCATTCACAACTTCTGGAAGCAGGTTGTTCCACTGGTTAATTATTCTAACTGTCAGGAAATTTCTCCTTAGTTCTAGGTTGCTTCTCCCTTTGATTAGTTTCCATCCATTGCTTCTTGTCCTTGTGCTTTGGAAGATAGCCTGACTCCCTCTTTTTTGTGGCAACCCCTAAGATATTGGAACACTGCTATCATGTCACCCTTGTCTTTCTCTTCATTATACTAGATATACCCAATTCCAGCAACTGTTCTTTATATGTTTTAGCCTCCAGTCCTCTAATCTTCTTTGTTGCTCTTCTCTGTACTCTTTCTAGAGTCTCAACATCTTTTTTACATTGTGGTGACCAAAACTGGATGCAGTATTCCAAGTGGTTTTACAAGGCGTTATAAAGTGGTATTAACACTTCACCTGATCTTGATTCTATCTCTCTGTTACTGCAGCCTAGCACTGTGTTGGCTTTTTCGGCAGCTGCAGCACGCTGCTGGCTCATATTTAAGTGATTGTCCACTAGGACTCCTAGATCTCTCTCACAGTTACTACTATTGAGCCGGGTGCCAACTATACTATACCTGTGCATTTGGTTTTCCTTGCCTAAATGTAGAACCTTACTTTTTTCACCATTGAATTTCATTTTGTTAGATAGCGCCCAATGTTCAAGTATGTCCCAATCTTCTCTAGTGTTGGCTATTGATGCGAGCTTGGTGTCGTCTGCAAATTTGATGAGTTCCGCATCTATCCCCTCATCCAAATCATTGATGAGGATGTTAAAGAGCACTGGGCCCAGAACAGAACAAATAAAACTGATAAAGGAGTTTCAAAAACCACCTCCTACCGTGTTTTCTACAAGCCTATGTAATCTTAGATAACAGGAAGAATATTCAGTGTTGCTTTATTTTGACACTATTACAAATAGGAAACATGAAAACATTCGTGAGACATAATAATCTCAATATAGTAATTAAATATAAAAAGTAAATTGAAATTTAAAACTATGGGTTTTCAAACATTTACACTTTAAAAATTGATATATATTTCACTAGAGTGTATGGTATGGTATACAAAATTATGTAGTTTTTCTCCAAATCCAATAAATTGAAACGTTGCATATAAGTAATTTTTTCTAAAATGTATTCAGATGTATTCCATAACATTCATGACTAATTTACAAAGCAATACAGTAGTCAAATATATTAAATCTAGAGTTTTAGAATGATTTTTGACATCTTTCCTTCTTTTGTAGGCATAGTATTTTATTATTCTAATTTATTTTGAATAATATGGACTTTATAGATGTATTTATTTTGCTTATATTTTTTTAGGACAAAACATATCTATGAAAGAGTTAACATTTATGGTTGCTTTCAGCTTTATATTGTTCTGATATATCTTCTTAATGTTTATATGCATACAAACTGAAATCTATAAATACACTGAAACATCAGTTAGAAGAATTTCTAGCCAAAATAGATATTCCTATTGGGAATGTAACTTCACATTCTAAAATCTTTTTTTTAAATGGTAATATGTAGCAAAAGTAACCATTCTGTCTACTCTAGTGCAGAGACAGAAAGTTAACTATGTAATTCACCAAGGTTGTTTTGCATATTTTTTTAATCCCACCCTTATTATTTCTATAAATAACTCATGGCAGTAATCTTTAATGCTCCTTTCTCCTCCTATTTTTTCCCCACAACAACAACCCTATGAGGTGGATTGGACTGAGGGAGTCAGACTAGCCCTGGCATGTCAAACTGCCAGCCCGCGGCCGGATGCGTCACGACAAAACTGCACCCACCCCATTGCTGGCGATGGGGAAAAAGTTCTGATACGTCATGTGACGTTGCGAGTTTGACATGCCTGGATTAGCCTAAAGCAAATAGCAGTCACAGTCTCCTGGTTTCTAGTCTAGTCAAAACAATTGTGGCTATAGAAATCATGCTGTTGAACTAAATGGAAGATATGTTTAAAAATATGGCTAATGCTTTGCATTCTGGTTCAGAGTAACAAGTGATTGCTTCTTGGTACATTATTTGGAATAGTGAAGTCTACCATCAATTTCTAAGCATCACTCAATAGTATCACTTAAATAAGGTTGGCCTTGACTTACATTCACAATTTCAACTTGGAATTTAGATTGTGAGTCGTTGGCAGTTGTTAAGCGGGTCATCATGTAAACTGACTTGACTTTACGACTGCATCCTGTTTTTCCAAGTCACGATTGTTAAATGGACAGAGAGAAAACTGCCTGCAAAAAGGGGTACAGACATCTCCTTCCATGTGCAGAAGGGAACTGAAGCATCTGGCAGGAGAAAACCTTTATCTTCTGAGCTTTTTTTCTCCACTCCAGCGCTGCAGTTTTCTTCCTGCCTGCCAGAGAGACTCCATCCCACACTGATCCCAAGGATCAGTCAGGCAGCATTTTTGTTCTCAAGGGTGGATGAAATAAGTCCGTCTCAAAACTCAAGCTTGGATTTCAAGACAAGACTTTTTCAGCTGGCCCCCAGGAATCAGGCAGCAGTTTGTGGCCCTTCCTGCGGATTTATCTGTTGACTTTCTGGGGAAACCAGCAGGAAAGATTGCAAATGACCATTACATGATCCTAGGGCATTTAGCCAACTACTATCAGACTGAGCAGGTTGACAAGGGCCAGATCGCATTTCTTAAGTGCACAGATAGTAATGTAACTAAAAGCATATTTAAATGATTCCATTTTTCCAATCCATACAAGATAAGAGGTAGTAATATTTATAATCATTATTTGGAATGGTGATGTTTACCATTTACCATACTTAAAATGGGATGTTTATTGTAGCAAATTGTAATTAGAACTAAATAAATCATAATTTGTGATTTAGCATTACTGACCCCAAAATGGGCCATCTTATGATGTTCTCTAGAATCTAATTGGACAAAAAAGTTTTTATATATGTAATTAGGGTGTTATTAATTTCTGCATTTGGGCAAGAGCTTTTTAGCCACAGTTCGTGAAATAGAATAATCACTGAACAGCTAAAGAACTAATTCAGCTGGGGATTCTCACTGATAACATATTTCTGAAACTGTTGTATAAGTAATACCATTAATTTTATCAGTGTACCTAACCTTGAAAATGAAGTAATTTCTGTTTAAATTAATTTGGCTAGGATTCAATAGAATATGTTATGCAACCATTTCTTCTTGAGTAAGACCTGAGTGATTGTAATTACATTGTTCAGTTTCTGGCTAATTACTGATAAAGTCTGAGAAAATATTGCTCTAAAAGTTTATTAGCCAGAGACAAATGTATTAGAAACTTCCCTATATTGAACATATTATAATGCGCAGCAGTGGTCCAGTAAATGTTCTTAGGTTCAGGTATCCAGGAAAAGCAAAAAGAGCCCTAAGCTCCTTCAGAATCAATCATAAATATGAAAGCTTATACTGGACCAGAATGGGGATTTCATCAGAGACAGTTTTTTATGACAAGCATGCTTTTTGTTCAACTAACTATTCATTGAAAATGACATTTCAGTTTGGTAGATGTGACTCAGAAAGCCTTGTCACTGGGTCCAGCTTCTGAAGAAAATAATTTGTCCTGGGCCTAGTTCTTCACATAATATAAGTTGTTATACTAAAGACCACAGAAAGGCTATTTTCCTATGATTCAGACTCATTTTTTTTTCTTTTTGAACTAGTGTACAATTATGTGAAAAAGGAAAAGCTTGTATTTCTGGCCCATTATATTTCTAAGGGAAGCTGTTCCCTTTTAAAGATCTAAAGCTATGTTTGCATGAACTCTTTTCAGAACATTAAAAGAATATATAAAAACCTCATGTTAATCACGAATAGCTATCAATTAAGCCACATAGCAGTTAAATCATAATTTACATCATAAGTCATAAATTTTATGTCACTTGTATAATTATGTAAATGGTTTTAGTTCATCCAATTGTCAGTTGTGAAGTTACAATAAAAATTTACATCACCCAGATTCATTTGACTAAAGCACACTGGGGTGTGTGGAGTGCCTGGACAGAAATTTTGCCCCTTGTTTTTGGAGACAGCTAAACTATTCTGTCAAAATAGAAAGTTCAGTGGATTTAGGAAAATGTGTAGGAAAATACCTGATATTGGGAGCTATGGATGGGAATTCCTGGAGCTGGTTAGTTTTAGGTTATAACCATCCATCTGAAAGGTTTGACCTTAAGCCACACAATATCTTTGAAGTGTAATGCATGCAGAAGATCTTCGGTAATGTACAGTTCTATGCATCTTCAGTTAGAATTAGAAAATATTTCGCAGATTGAACTAGTCTGTGACCATAATAAGATAAACTGAATGCATCTGAATTCAGGACAACCACTGTTACTGTGTATTGTGAGCCAGAAAGGCAAGTGATCCAAGTTGTAAAGTCAGTTTTCTAATTTTCTATTCAACAGCAAACACCGTATTTAAACCTTATCTACTTTCACAAGAAAAGAAATTTTCTTGAAAAGAAATAAAAGCTTAATTTAAGAAAAGAAATACAGCAATTGAGTGTGGTGTATTCTCCAGTTTTACTCTGAATAAAAATTGAGAGCTTTAGGGGCAAGGAACTATTTCATTTTCCATGTAGTTGTATATCTGATAGCTCTACCAAAATAAAAGGATAATTTATGGCTACATAAATTGGGAAGTTTTAGGAAAGCAAATTTAAAGGTCACTTTTCTACCTGATACCACATTTAAACTTCTTTGGATTCTTAACTGGATTTAAAATGATGCAGCCTCTAACTTGCTCATAAATAAAAGTCAAAGCAAGACAATATATAAATATCCATGAAATTATTATGACTGCCAAGAATGTTAAGCATAGCTTCTTTGTTTCAGAGTTTCTCATATTTCAAGGCCACATAATATGTACATAAGTATTTTGCCTTTTCTTAGAGTAAGAAAGGCTGAAATTAAAGATTATAGTCTGATTGATTTAACAAGGGTGGGTTTTTTTGGGAGGGGGTGTTATACTTTGTTTACATGTATGCATTCCTCTTGGTCTGAAAAGTGATGTCATGATATAATGAAAGCAGGGATGTAAAAAATTGCAGCTCGCTATTGGAGAAGGACCCCAATACTCTTACCAGTTTACAGATACCAATAATACTTAAAGCATCTCTAAATCTGAACCCAATTCTGGGAATCCTGTGGTGGAAGAATAGATCCTTGGTATTAGCAGTAACACTGGTCATCATATTTCTAGCCCTCAAATGATATTTTGTGTGTCTTGCCACAACTGGAACTAATGCTGTTCTTTCACCCAAATGTTTGTGCAGCTAATAGAAATTAGTGTAGCTGAAAGTTTTGCAGTGTTTCCCCAAAAGTAAAACCTACCCTGAAAATAAGCCCTAGCTTGATTTTTTTTGGGGGGGTGGACCTAAGATAAGCCCTACCCCAAAAATAAGCCCTAGTTTTGGGGCAAGGCGCACGCCTAAAAATCAAGCTAGGGCAGGGGTGAGGGGTGGAGCTGCCTCATGCACCCCTGCACCACTTACTGTTACAGCCAGGCCTCCCATGAATCAACACCTGCCTTTCCTCATAGGCCCACTTCTGTGGTGTCTCCCTGGCCTGCATTTCACTGTCAGAGGCCTTCCAGAAAGACTTCTGATGGCGAAATGCAGGCCAGAGCTTCATTCTCAGTTGCAGAGACATTTTCTTTGGTCATGGAAGAAGTGGGCCAGCTGGGCAGAGCTGTTGGTGCCACCATGGCAAGATGAGTGGAAAAGACATCTCCCGAAAATAAGACCTGGTGCCTCTTTTGGAGGCAAAAAAAAAAAGAATGGGTCTTATTTTCAGGGAAACACGGGTAGTTATGGAAATGAGCAATATAATATTCATTTGAAATGAATGTGACATACTGATACTGGGTGACAAGGTTTTATAGAGGGAAAGGGGAAGGGGCACATTTTTGACAGACTTCATGGATGACATTTATGACATCCAATCTGCCATAAATAAGACCCAAATTTCATTTTCTATCTTGGACATCCAGTGGCTCATCCCTATCATTTATACCCTCCAAGTATATTGTTTTGTTTCAACTAGAATAGCTTCAGTATAATAACTGGAAAGTATAGGTACAAGGATAGCCCAAGAAAGTTGACATTAAATGAGGATCTGTTGTTATGCCTACTACGGTATTCTATTCTACTAAGTATTCTCCTATATACCCACTTTTCCCTAGGAGCAGCAGCATCACTAGTCTGTATCTAGCTGGCCACCACCTCATAGACATCACTGAGGGTTTCATCTATTCTCATGTCACAATTCATTACTCTAATGATTCCTATAGAGAAACCCTCACACAACAACCAAAAAGCCAATATTGCTCTTTGCAATATAGTAACAGCTATGGTAAGGGATTTGGGACAGTTCACTGGCCATCCTGATTGGTTACTCACAGAAGGTTCTTGGTTTCACCTAATAGTTTGTATATGGTTGCATTTTAATACAATTTTTAATACAAGCATAAAGTGGAAAAAGATATTCATAGATTGTAAAATTATTGAGAAAATAGATGTTGCTAAGCATTGTATTCTAAACAACAAACATGAATTAATACTTGTAATTAAAGTGCAATCCAAGTATTTAATTTCAGATTATTAGAATTTCCTGCTGTATGATTTTTTTCATTGCTGAAATAATGTTAAAAATGATATCTCTATTCATATTGCAATAAGTTAAGATACAAATTAGGCACAGAGAACATTTATAAGACAGTTATATCTGGGCAATGAATTAATTATAGATGTATTACATCCTACACTAGTCTTTTAAAGTTGTGAACCTTTTGAATTTTCAGAATTTCTGCATAAATATAATCTCAAACTAGATAAAAAGAGCCTAATTAAACAAATGACAAAAATGAAACATCTCATTAATTGAAATATTTGACTCTAATTTCGCATTCAACTGAACTGATGATCATATATTTTTGCCACACACAAATATGTAGCTTTGAATCATTTTTCTCAATAAATAAATGTTTTTGACCTACATTTTTACCAAACTTTAACCTATATCAGAACTCTGTATTAGACAATTACTGTTCATTTCAAAATGACCAATATATTGCCTTAAGTTAAGCTGCACTTATACATTTAGGTCCTATGTGTAATATTTTTTTTAAAAAAATGCTGGAAGCACAAAGGCTGTGAATGCAAGTTACAAGAGCAATCTGTTTGCCTTCCCTGACAATGCAGTTTGTTTATTGAAGGACTTCTAAAAATTAGCAATCATGTCATTGCATTCCCTTTGGACAATATGTATAATTTGAATAGACAAAATCTAATAAAGTGACAGGCATGTACAATCCACAATATGTAAATCATGCTTAGGCAGTTTGATTTCAGTTGTCAATATATTAACAAACTGTGTTTCCTGAATATCAAAATGTGTAAGTATTCTTATGTGCCTAAATGCAGGTACAAAACTGACAACCAATAGAATAATAAGTTAAAATTGGGTTCCATCCCTCCATCCACTTAAAACAATGAAGAAGCAATTCTTTTAATAATATAATGTATTATATATTCTTAGGCTTTCATATCGGACTGGTCAAGACACATCCAATTGTGACACATGTAGGAACAGTGCGTGTATAATCTATAGGTAAGTAACTTCTCATGTTTCCACTTTTCAAATTGGATAAAAATAATTTTATTTAGTAGTGGAAAATGCATGCAAGCCACTGTTTTAAATTGGAATTTCAGCATGAATGCTCTTTAAGAACAGGAAATTAATGTTTATTGTACTATAAAGCTAATTTATAAGATATTTAAATACTAGAAAGAAGAGAAATGAGATTAGGATAGTGGTGCACATTAACTTGTACAATGATAGAATAGAAATTTGTAGCAAATATTTCATCAAAATATCTTTTTCATTGAAATAACTTGATGTCTACAATAATAAATTTGAAAACAAGTTAACAGTAGAAATTATGAATACTCTAACAATACCTTTTAAAAAAGGTACACAGCATATATTTATAATGTTTAGCTTAAAATGGAATGTCTTAAATGAATGTGCACACTTTTTACATTCAAACAGCAGATAGAATAATGACTCAGCCTTATGCATGACATTTTCATGGTCAATAATTCTTTATTGCAAATATAGTCTTAGTTAAAATATGTATACAGGTGGACCTCAATAACAGCAGCCCTTTTAAGTTATGATGGCGCTGAATGAGTCGTTCTTAGGACTGGTCAACAAAGTTCCAGAAGCATCCCCAAGGATTGCCATGTGGGACCTTCACTGCCAGATTTTGAGAAGCAAAGTCAATGGAGAAGCTGGCAGCAGGTCGCAAATGGTAGCCATGTGATGTCATGTTTAATGACATTGCAGGATTTGCTTAATGATAGCATCCAAAAGTGCCATAAATATGTCACTAAGCATATTGTGTTGCTAGCAACAAATTCTGATCCCAATGATCGTAGTTAACTGAGGATTACCTGTAATAGATTATGTATCAACATGCATTTGTAAATAATACCCACCTCCAGAAATTGGAAAAGTAGCAAGCTGGTAAAAGTATAGATTTTAATTATTATTCACAAAACTAGAATGAGTAGATAAATATTAAAAGTAACAAATGTACATATATGTGTACACATATATTGCCTAATGTAGCATTTAAATTATCTTACAGTGGTATATATTGCTATATTTAATGATGTTTATAAGTGATGAGAATCCTGCACATTGTATTGGTTGAACAATTTTCTGGAACAATCAGTAACGAAAATTTGTTATATTGACTGGATAAACTATGAAGTAATTGTTGCCAGAAATAATGTAGGATGTTTTAGGATACAGGAACTACATTTCTAAGTATTTTTGTGTCACATCTTGTGCTGTCTGTTTGCATAATCCATCCAAGCATAAATCTGTGCAGTATCGATTGAGCTGCAGAGTCTAATGCCATCTCATTCATTCTTCTCCGTAATGTATGCCATTAATGAGATGAGGTGTTCGACTTCAAAAGTTCTTGGGGAATAAATTGGCTTTAGGTGAATGTTACTTCATGCTTTTAAATTGTATACAAGCAACTAATGTTTTGGGCTATACAACTGTGCTTTAGCACTTAAGTGTTGCAGAAGGGTTTTTAATGGATACAAGCTAAATACTATGATTGTAAGAATCCTGAAATATTATGCATGAAAAGCCATACAAGTAATCGTAATCCTCATGTTACAATGGCAGTTGGGACTGGATTTGTCATTGCTAAGTGATATAATAATAATAATAACAAGAACTACTACTACTAGTAGTAGTAAAGTTGGAAGGGTAAAGTTGGAAGTTCCTGCTTAGGCAGGAAACCCTATATTATTTCGGACAAATGGCTGTCCAGTCTCTTCTTAAAAACTTCTAGTGTTGGAGCATTCACCGCTTCTGGAAGCAGGTTGTTCCACTGGTTAATTGTTCTAACTGTCAGGAAGTTTCTCCTTAGTTCTAGGTTGCTTCTCTCCTTGATTAGTTTCCATCTGTTGCTTCTTGTCCTGCCTTCAGGCGCTTAAGAAAATAGCTTGACTCCCTCTTCTTTGTGGCAGCCCCTGAGATATTGGAACACTGCTATCATGTCCCCCCCTCGTCCTTCTCTTCATTAAACTAGACATACCCAATTCCAGCAACTGTTCTTTATATATTTTAGCCTCCAGTCCCTTAATCATCTTTGTTGCTCTTCTCTGCATTCTTTCTAGAGTCTCAACATCTTTTTTACATTGGGGCGACCAAAACCAGATGCAGTATTTCAAGTGTGATCTTACCAAGGCATTATAAAGTGGTATCAACACGTCACCTGATCTTGATTCTATCTCTCTGTTACTGCAGCCTAGCACTGTGTTGGCTTTTTTATTTTTATTTTTTTATTATTAAATTTCTATACCGCCCCTCTCCCGAAGGACTCGGGGCGGTGTACAGCCTTAAAATTTAAAAAAAACATATAAATGTACAAAATTAAAATATTTAAAAATAAATTAAACAAATTAGGCCATAAAATCCCATATAAAACCCAATATGTGCGAATCCTAAAATCCTAAAAATTACACAATCCCCCTAAAACATTTTCACCCGGTTGGAGCCGGCGCTTCTGTGCCAGGCTGGCCTGTTGAAAAAGGAAAGTTTTCAGTTCCCGACGGAAGGTGCATAAGTCCGTCATCGTACGGAGTTCAGGGGGGAGCTCGTTCCAAAGCGTTGGAGCTCCCACAGAGAAGGCTCTCCCCCTGGGGGTCGCCAGTCGACATTGTCTGGCCGACGGCACCCTGAGGAGGCCCTCTCTGTGGGAGCGTACCGGACGGCGGGAGGTATTTGCTAGCAGTAAGCGGTCCTGTAAGTATCCGGGTCCGATGCCATGGAGCGCTTTAAAGGTGGTCACTAACACCTTGAACTGCACCCGGAAGACCACCGGCCACCAGTGCAGCTCACGCAGGAGCAGTGTTACATGGGAGCGCCACGACGCTCCTGTCACTACCCGCGCGGCTGCATTCTGGGCCAGTTGTTAGGTAGCGCCCAATGTTCAAGTCTGTCCCGATCCTTCTGTATGTGAAGCCTATCTTCTGGAGTGTTGGCTATTGATGCCAGCTTGGTGTTGTCTGCAAATTTGATGATTTCCCCATCTATCCCCTTATCCAAATCATTGATGAAGATGTTGAAGAGTACTGGGCCTAATATTTCCCTCCATGTAGATGAAATTCCATTGAGGACTACGTGTTGAGTGCAGTTGGTCAGCCAGTTATAGTCATAAAGTGCATCATGTGAGCACAATGTTTAGCAACAACAATTCTGGTTGCTAAAACCAAGATGTGGAAGAATTATGCAGGAATAATGGTAGTCCCAAGTCCCATTGTTTAGCACGGTTACAACTTTGAATGGTTGCTGAACAGTTGGTGGGCGGTAAGCAAAGACTACCTCTTGTTAGATGTTCATCAGTGTTCCAAAATCCAGGGAGATTCCTTATCCTTGTCTTTTTAAAGAACTGTCATTCCATGGACTCCACTTCCATCTTTCAGCAGCCCAGGATACTAAATGGCTAAATTTTAGTGATATACTGTAATTATTGTCAGTGTGTGGCCATGGGTGTGTTTTAAACAAAGATAGAAACAGAAGGGACAGTTCTGAGAGGTTTTTCCTTCTTTTCATTTCTATCTGGAAAATGCCCCATCTGCCACTATGTACTCCATTTTGGTAGATTTAAAGATAGAACTGGGAATAGAACTTGGGAAGCAAATTGTTTCTTCCTCTACTTTTACTCTCAGATAGTATTTAGACTGTTTGGAAGAGTAAAATGGATGCAATTTGCCTTCCAGGGTCTTCTTGTTGCCATTCTTGTTCTAAAAATTCCACAATACTGGATTGGAAAAATCAGCTCTTCCCTTTCAATAAAGTTTCTTATTTTATGGAGGAGCTTTGGAAGTCAGGAAGCTTTATGCAGCTATGCCTCACAAATCAGTCAAATCCTGTTCTACTTTAATAGCAAGTTTTTTTTTAAATTTTTCTTTACTCAGGAGTAGCAGCTATAATGATTTATACACCATGTCCCTCTGTAACTCTATTTTCTGGCTTATAGCAATTCTTTCCTCTTCCATTTCCATAACATTTTCTTGGCAGACACCATCATCAGAAGTGATATACTGATCCATTTGCTAGGGAATAGAATACACTAATCAAGCAGTTTTCTTTTTTTGCTATACCTTCTTGTGAATCTAAAAATAAACTTTTGATTTGAATGGTTGCTTGTGATCTTTATTCATCACTTTAGAAGTAAGTGTTCACTTATTGAAGCACAATCCATAAATCCATTATATGCATTTCTTTACCTCTGGAAAAGACCCTCTTTTTAATGTAATTTGGTCTATAAATGGATATTAAGGAACTGTTGCAATATATTTCATTCACTGATTTTATCCACGCCTTTTTTCTAATTCCCTTTCCTACTATTTTATATGCATAATAAAGTTACATTAGAATAAAATCTTTGACATTTTATCCCAGCCTGCTCCAAAGTCTCTGAAAGTGACTTACTCACAAGAACATATAAATGATTATAATCTACACTGTAAATAAATCCAGAAATACACCCCATTCGTACAATCTCGTAGGGTTTATTTATGCAGATAAATATGTTTTTTAAATAGGTAAAATTCTTAATGTATTTCTAACATTGAAATAATTTTCTAACATTGAAATAATATTATAAATTAAACCTAGGGCAGAATGACTGGCAGACATGATTGGCTGACCCAACCATATTGGGAATTCATAGTATGCAAGTAAATGTAACCTTATCCTAACTAAGTTGGGAATTCAAATATTTCCTTAACCAACCTGCTTCCTTTTTCTAATTCTAGTAAATATCAGTTGGGGGTCATATCAAGCAATGGAAGTGCATTCAAAATGAATAAAGTTTCACCCATTTCTCATGCTGATTTTCCCTGCTTCGTTCATTTAGACCAGGGGTGTCAAACTCGCACTGTCACGTGACGTGTCACGACTTTTTTTGCCATTGCTGGCAATGGGCTGAGCAAGGTTTCACTGTGATGCATCTGGCCCGTGTGCTGGCAGTTTGACACTGATTTAGACAGCATCTTCTCTGGCTAGGAATATGTCAGTACATCCAAATTAGCTCCACATCAGCATCAAATATATTTTTCTGCATGCTTTTTCACCTAAAAGCTTTAAAAAACATGCAGTTCATCCCAGCTGCTTATATTTAAAGCATATTTTAATAGATGACAATAATTAGCAGCCTCCATTCACTGCTGCCAGAGCTGGCCATTTTTTATATCCTTGCATCTCCTTATCCATGTTTTTACTAGGAATATATTCATTGTCATGTCTCCTTTAGGATTGTAATTGCTGAAGAGGAAGTGCATTTCCTTTGGCACTGTGATATTTAGGAAAGGTGTTAAAGGGGGAGATGGGCCATGGGGGAGGGGTTTTCCCCAAGACAGTTGCTTTTCTCCTTTTCACCCTCTTTTATACAGACATG
Organism: Bothrops alternatus; assembly: GCA_034064705.1. Classification (NCBI taxonomy): domain Eukaryota; kingdom Metazoa; phylum Chordata; class Lepidosauria; order Squamata; family Viperidae; genus Bothrops; species Bothrops alternatus. Next base: position 16,351,217 of record JARGCV010000009.1, read on the forward strand.
TCCATGCACACATATTAAGAAAAGCATACTCATTCAGCGGAAGAAAAGTAGAGACCCAGAAAGAAATTTAATAATATACCTCCCAACATCAATGAAAAATAGATGGTGAGTTAGCCTAAAGCATGGAATGAATCTCTAGAACCACCCTTTAGCAACACCTATTATATTTCCAGCCAAGTCAGTTACATAGAAGCCCCTTAGCTCCTTGAAATATTGTATATAGGAATTCCTACATAGAGCAGAGGTAGTATGTGCTTATAAAATGTCATATAAGTGAATCTCTTTAAACTGATTTTAATGAAATACACATACACAGATAAAACCCAAACATCCTGGGGTAATAAAACTTTTACTTTCCGAACTATCCAACTATATCCTCACATGCCAAGTACAACATAACTGAGAAAGTGGAATTCAGAAATCATTACATTTATTTTTTTAAATGAAGCTGTTATGGATTCCTCATTATTCACATGTTTATGGAATGGTAGATAAAAGTCCAATTAAAGTCCATAATTGTTAGAGAGAGAGAGAGAGACACAGAGAGAGAGAACCCAAAAACTGGCTCCACTCCACCCCCTGCCCCATCTTCCACCCCAGAGGACCACTCACCGCCTCAAGGGCCCGCTGCAGATCGCCCAGCTACCTCAGCAGCACCTATGGCAGCCACACCGTCTGACCACACCCTGCAGCATCCAACTGCATGATGCGGTGTGATGGCAGAGTCTTGTCTACGCTGCCTGGCTGCCATGTCCTTGGCTGCGCTGCTCCGTGTGGGCCACGCTCGTGGGTGACTCCTTCAGGGGTGGGTGATGGAAAAGAGGGGGTCATGGGGAAGGCACAAGGTTGGGGCAATGGCACGTGGGCCCACAGAGAGGCACTCGTGCCACAGGTTTGCACCACTGGCTTAGGGCTTTCTAAGATATAAAACATATACTACAATAAAGTATGAAAATGAGGTAATTAAAACTTAAATGGGGTGAAGAATCTGTGGTTTTCAACAGTTCAAGTTAAATTACCAGTGATGGCTAAATGATGGCAGTATGACCAGTAGCAAGTGATAACAGATTTATGGTTCAGCAACATCTGAGGGCCTCAAAGTTTTCACTTCTGAATAGGATCCACCCACAAGAGACCAAGGAAATTGGGCTTGTGCTGAGTACATTGATATCAACACTTTTATTTCCAGTTAATTGTTTCCAGTTAACTTCTCTAACAAAGTAATTTATTTTCCTGTTAGCCTGCCTGGTTTGTTGTATTTTTATTTCTTGTATGGTATTGGCTACAGGTCTTTGTAACAAGTCTTTCTTTAGATATTTACCACTCTCATAGGTAATCAAAGACTGAAAATACAAGCTGCCCTACTTGCAGTGAGTAGCAACTTCCACATAGGCTGTAGAAAGCAAGAGAGGAAGAGAAGCCTCAAGGCTTCAATTCTGAGTTTATTTCCCTTGGTATTTGGTAGTAACAAATTGCTTGCAGTCTATTTCTCATGCTAGCTGATTGGCTGCACCTTGCCTGTGTTAATCACATTACTGTGAATAAAACATTATAGGAACTCATATGATGTTTCTAAGGACAAGGGGCCAGGGGAGAATTGCCTGAAAATATTCTCAGTTTCAAATACCTTGCCCTTTTAACTTTACCATCAACAATCTAAATCTTGAAAACTTGAAAATATTTATGCAGAATAATATGCAGTAAACTACATGTGGCATGGGTAATATTTTCCTCAAGTAATTTTTATTAAGAATTGTAAATAGAATATAAACTAATGCAACTACAAAAAAAGAATACAAAAAGAAAAATAAAGAAAAATAACTTCCCTTTCATCCAACAAGTAAAAACAATTATAATATCTTATCACCATTTCCTGTATAACATATACTGTATTGTCTTTACCCCATAACTCATCTCTTAACTCTAAAATCCCCAAAACAAATGTCTCTGATTTCCTTACTGGATTTTGTTGATAAAGAATAAATGAAGATATAATTAATTATTTTAAGCTGGATTTAACAAACTAACTCTGTATTTCTCACTTGAATGTTTAACAAACTTAATTTTAACCCCATCAAATATAATCCCATGGTTTATTTTCTATTCATTTTTTTGACTTCATAATTTTTCAGAATTTACAGACTTCTTTTGTAATCCAGTAAGAAAAAGTTATTTGGATCACTTTTCTGTTTGTATATCTCCTTTAAGCAGTGGAATATCCATCAGTTTTATTTGAACATTCAGAAGAAAATATCTTTCTCTTTGACATATTTAAATCCACATTAAAATTAATTTCAAACTTAATTGTAGCTTGTTCTTCTGTGACTTTATTGACAGAAGAATCTATTTATATCAAATAATTTTGAAAACCAAAATTCAAAAATGTCCATCAAAGATTTTTGTTCCATTTTCTTAACTAGATGAATTGTTTCCTACCTCTTTCTAGTGTCTCAAACCTTCAAGATCCCATTATCATATTTCCTCTTAAAAAAAAAACTCAAATTATCACCATTTCCAACAATACCCTATTGGTATTTAATCCAAACAAATAGTATTTTTATAAAACTTTAAAATCACACTATTTTTCCAAGGGGACTGTATCTCACCTAATGAATACAGGGAAAATCTTTTTGGTCTGAAGTGTCTTAATGTTTCCAATTCGGTTAAAAAAAAATGATCTCCAAACAGTGATAAAGAAATGAGGCACTATCTTTCATCCTTAAAAGATTGTGTTATAAATGTGAACTTGATGATATCCCTCAAGTCACAACTACTCAACTCAAATGTCAATTGTAGAATGATGATTCCTGCCATCTACTTATAGGGAGTGGCTGTCCAGAGTCACATGGGTGCTAATCATTCTTCTTACACATATATCCCAGTAATTTATAGCAAAAAATACTGTATTGTTTGTCAAATGGAAATATATTAATGTCACTGAAGATAATAGAAAAATATGATTAAAATCCTCACCTTGTAAGTTCAAACAGTCTGTTTCCTTAAAAATGCAACAGATTCAATTCATTTTAATGTATTAATAAGGGAAGAAAAAGTAGACTCCAAAACTTTATGATTATGATTATTACATGGATTATTATTTTGCGTACATTGCTCAATCAGACCAAATAGATCCTTTTAGAATAAAAAATCAGATCAATTATATCTTCCATTCAGAATCAGCCATATATTTTATAAAATACAAAGCAAATTTATCACTGAATAAAATTGATGTATAAAAATATTAGATTGTTAGTATTAAGCTACTCTTAAGTACACATACATTTGTGCCTTATTGAGTTATGATTCAGAGACAACTACATGTGTGCAAAAGTTCTATTAATCCTATGTTGTTTTAGGTAAGTTGATAAAATAACTGAGAATATATTCCTTCCATAATTATTTCCGAAGAGACTCACCCTTTACTCTCTTCCTTAAAAATAGTTTAATATTTTGTACATTGATCCATAAGCAATTACCATGAAATTATTTGAATGACATAACCATTGAAAGCTTTCATAACAGCTTTCAGTTTATTTAGGAAACCTGAATGCTCTGTAAGCTAATTCAAGGTTATTTCAGGTTCAGCAAAAAAAAATTCTGAAATCTACTATGATTAATTTCTGCAGTGAAAAATTGATTAAAACACTATAAAATTAAAGTTCTTGAATAATGTTAGCAAAAATCAAACGAACCTATCATTTGGCTGTTTTGTTTTTCTTCAAAAAGCATACTTAATATTTTAATTTCATCCTAAATATTATGGTTCTCCTAATACCTAATTCTGAGATCAACTAAAAACAAAATATACCGGTAACTTGTAAAACGTAATCATTCAGTCCAAAATTTTAAATAAGTAAAACATATTAAGAGCACCAGAATAGATGAAAACTGATATATTGTGAATAGGCATGTGTTTGATCATAAAATGAGAGGATCTGCATTTAAAATTCTCCAAGATAAACACAGTAAGTCTTGAACCAATGTCTGTTTAATTAATTTTGTAATTGAACAGTAAGTTGCTGTGTAGTCAGTTCAGCCTATTTGCAACCAGTTTTTCACTCAGCAAACAGCCTAAATCCACTTTGTGACCCAAAGTGGTCCACCGGGTTATGTACAATTCTGAGATGTGAACTAGGTAAAAAAAAGCCATGTCCTCTTGTAACATACTATAGGGGGGGGGGAACAAAAATTATTTTTGTTTAGTCAGAATGGGATGAATTTTACCCAAAAGTTCAAATGTAGGAGACACTGTAGGAGAACAGTTGTGTAAAAATTAGGATTATGATAGTACCTTTTCCCACCAAATTTTAATAAAATTCATAAACGTTTGTGAGTGGCAGTTCACTCAATTCAGATTCACAGAGTGGCTAGATTAATGCAGGATTTAAATATGGGTAAGATAGGACGAGGGGGTAGTTTGCTGGTTATTGAGATGCAAGTTGTATACCTCTAACCTTTGGGTATTTGGGGAGTGACTGTCAACATTACATTATGTTTTTCAGAAAAACTTTAATGATTCTTCAACAAAGACCCTTGAATATGCTTGGCTTGAATAAATTTTGCACTCCTAGATAAGAACACTTGCATTTGTATAGCTCATTTTTTTAAACAAAAGCAAAGAGTGGGAAAAATTAGCTCTTTTGCATATTCCCTCAGAATATGTATTAGAGTTGCTGCTTTTTAAAGTATTGGTAAATGATCTTGACTTAGGGGTAGGAGTTGGGTTGACTAGGTTTACAAATGCTGCTAAACTAATGAGAGTGGGAAAATCTAAACATAATCATCAAAAGCTGAAGGATGTTTTTTGAGGATACAGTGATACATATGGGGGCAAAAAACCTTAAAATATACTAGGTTTGTTTTTATTGAGGTTAACTTAGATAAATTCATGAATAAATCTGTACTTCCTGGAAATAGGGAGATGTTCCAGAACTGTGTGGAATGTAGTGCAGATGCTTACAGAAAGCTGAAAGAGAAAAGAAACTTTCCTATAGTTTCTTACTTTAGAAACCAAGTCCAACTTTAGACTATTATCTCCAGCAGATCTCCAAGTTCATTCTGATCTTTTTTGTTGTTGATGTTGTTATTTAAAAAGGAAGGGGGTTAAGGTTCAGGAAAGGGAAAGGAAGCATTGTTTCTATGAATATTAGTAGGTTTATTTTTGGAGTGAGAAAATGTTAAACCATACTAAAAATTTCCCTGAGTTTTGAACCATATCCAGATTATTCCCTTGCCTTCTGCCTCTATTCTTGCTTTCCTAGATCTACTCTCAGGTGAGGAAACTTCTTTCATAACCACTACATTTAACTTTAAGATGAAAAAAATATTTCCGAAGCAATTTATTTTAAAATTATCTTTTTCTAAATCACTATGCATTACCATTACTAGTTACTTTTCTGCCACAGCTTGAAATCAGGTCTCTTTGTGCTTATAAATGAAACTTGAAACATATTTTATGAATGGTATTCCGATATTTGAGCTGTAATTTCTTCTGGATCTTTTCTCCCCTTAATTGCAGAGCAGTCATCGGGCTACTCTTCTATTTCAAAAGCTTACAATTTGGGATAAATATTTTATGAGTTTAACTTTACTTTTACATAGCAATTTTGATCTTCAAATGAGTAATAGATTTAGTTTCTTTCTTTCTTTGCAGTCTATGTTTTGAATTTATGTTTAATGACATGTTCTACAGCTGTTTTAATAGCTTCAACTTTATAATTAGCTGAGCTCAGGTTTAGGTTACATACCACAAGGATCTAGTCTCAGAGATAACAGAAATAGAAGATGTCACTATTTCAATAACTTTATGAAGTGCATAAAAATATACAAAAAAATCAGATTATGTTATGTGAATAGGCTTGTTCACACATTAATTATGGGTGTATCAATAGCCTTTGGTTATTGGAATTATTTTATTTATCTCTTTGGTACTATCAAGCTTACTTCTTAAACACTGTATAAAAAATAATTGAATAACAGCCAAGGGATAACTGCAATTTAATGGGAGGAATGATTGCAGCTATATCGGGATAAAACTAATTTTTCATGTTCCAGAAATACACAGAGGCTCTAAGTATAGGATTAAATATTGTATGTTTTATTCTCTCCTATTCTAGTGGGGCTTTTATACCCTTATCCTGATTCTTAATATTTTGTTGTTGAACTAATGTAAGATATAAACAAAAAAATTATATTGAATATAACCTACCAGGAAAAATATAACTTTTGCAGCTCAGAGATAAATTTTAAGTTTCCAGCCACCAATATATTTATCCCATTTGGATAAAAAGGAACAACCAAAATCCAGTATCACACTTCCACTGCAAGCAACCTAACTAAGCACAAGAGTGTCCTAGGAAGTACTACAATTTAGCTCAGTGATAGATCTGTCTAGATCTGGAAATTGACAGGCTAAATCCAGAAAACCTGCTACAATTCAGGGTAGGCAACTAATTGGGTTAAGGGACTGACTTAATTTAAGAAAGCTTTTTGTCATCTTAGTGTGATAAAAGAGTTCCGTGCTACAGTTAATATATTTAAATATTGTTTTATATTTCAGATGTTACTTGAACTATTTTGCAATACAGTATTTCTTGTCCGTATGTTTTATTAGAGGATTGCAGAATCTGGTTTTTTTCACATATCAAATTCATTTTTAATGTTAATTTAACAGAAACCTCTATCTTGGCAACTGATTGTGGTTCTCTTTTTTTCCTTCCACTATTTAGTGTGGAATTAGATTTTAAGCAGCAAGAAGACAAACTTCAGCCAGTTCTGAGAAAACTTCATCCTATTGAGGAAACTCAGGTTGCACCTTTGCCTTATTCTCAGGAGAGTTACTCCTCAACTCCCAAGCAAAAATCCAAAACTGAATCAAAAAAGCATGGAAGATGGAAACTCTGGTTTCTTTAACTAAATCCGTATTATATGGAATTTTAAGGTCGCCTTCATTTAAAAAAAAAAACTACATCCACATGAACTTGTGGAGTTTTTTAAAAAAGGATCCTAATAATTTGAACAGGTGACTGTCAGCAAGTATTACTCTGACAATATTAAGAAAGCATTTTTCCTCACCATATGTACCAAAAAAGGCCTTTGTACCTATGAATGAACTTTCAGGAGTAAGGCATTCAAATTGCATACCTTGTCAACTTTTTATTTGAACTTCACCATTGTGGGATGTTAAAGAACCTTTAAAACCAGGATAGAAATTCATGTTAGCAAAAGGAAAAAGTATAATTACTTGCTCACCGTTCTTTTGTTAAAAATAACAGGTAAATGTTATTTTTCAGAATCCAGATTTTGTTTTGATTCTTTGGTTTTTCCCCTGAAGTTGTTCACTGTGTATTTAATTTTCCACATAAGCTGGGGTGGGTAGAACCATTTTCAGCACATAGATATCCTGAGGAAAGCACAATATTTTCAATGGTCTGAGACCAAGAATAATCTTTGAAATGTGATTATGTGTATACCTGCCTTTATGTGCTGTAGCATTATGCCAAGTGATTGCACCTCAGTGAAATGCTGGCACCTTTAATTTACTGTCATTTTCATCACATAACCTACTGCTCACTTTAAATGGTGAGCAGTCAAAAGCCACCTAAAGTCAGGGCATGCCTTTAATTACTGGCAGTTGACAGGGTCAAAGCTAAGGACGCTAAGCTCTCTTAGATATTATTTTTAATCTGTTGGTACCCAACAGCTGAAACTATGTTCTGGCACCATATTTGGAATGAGGGAAAGAGGGAAGGGAAGAGATGCATAACAGTAAGTAACAGATCATTGGCAGCTGCCACAATTTAATACACTTTTGTAATTTAGTCTCAAGAAAACACTATACTCTCTTGACACATTGTGCCAGAAATTTTATAATGTATTGTGTTTTGCCTTTTAAGATTTCACAAGAGCCTGGCAGCTTTGCACATTAAAAGAAGATACTGAACCATCCTAATCCTTCTACTAAAATAGTATTAGCAAATGAGAATGTTGAATGAAAAGGTTGTGCAATTAACAGTTTAAGAGTAATTACACAAATTGAACAAAAACTCTACTAGTTATTTTTAGACACTTTAATTCCCATCAGTTTCATTGACAGGGGATCAAGCACATAACTGTCCATTATTTAAATAATATCTCAGAAAAATTACTCTGTAAGCTTTCTTTGGAGATTTTTCCCCCCTTTTTTTATACTTCCAATTTCAATAAGGTATCTGGGAAGTTCTAGGTACATAGTTTATCTCAAATCATACAAGTTCTTTTTTCATAACTATAAAGCAGAATAAAGTGACAAATACTGTTTTATTGGTGGAAATCTCCAGTGAAAAAAATAATGAATGCAGATGCACTACAATCACTTACTTCAAGATTTAAACCTACATTCATGTTATATATTTTATATTGAGTTTTATTAAAAAATATAATTTGTTTGTTTTATGGAAAATTACCTGAGATGTGCTTATGAAAATACAATTGATACATGAATTATGATCAACTTCAAAATTCCCCTGTTATTCTATAACTCATTTTCTACTAATACTCCAAGAGGGCTACCAATGACTATTGTAAGGAAGTATTTCTGAATTTTATTTTTAGTATTATTTTTAATTTTTTTTCAGAAAGTGAGGGCTCAGAAAGTAATTTTGATGCTACTGGAAAAGCATGAATATTTATATTGGAAAGGAATGGAATTAAACATAATAAATTTTACAGTCTTTTAAATTAAAGTTCATAACTTTAACTGATCCCAACCTACTTTAGAATCTAATCCAAAATATAATTGTCGGTATCGTTCTTATAATTCCAAGACACATTTTCAAAAATAAATATCTACATAGATTAAGCTGAATGTTGATTGTGATCCTACAGATAACATCACATATATATACAATAGGGTCAACATGCAATGGAACATGTTTGGGCTTGGGTTTTCTACATGTCAGGAACACTTTAACACAGTTACATCTTTTTCTTGGCTTGACACAGCTGCCCTCTGCAATTGACATGTGATCATAGGAAAATATACTTGGTTAAAGAATTCTTGGCAGATTCTATACAACACCTTATGCATTCTAAATGATATTTCAACCTTTTAATATGGATCATTGCACATAGTCCTAATAAGCAACCTAATTTTATGACCATTTATTCATAATCACAGTAAGGATCATGGCCATTATTCCTAACAAAATTCTATCCTTATGACTTACAATAATTTATTAAATTCTCCCAAGTCCAAAAATAAACTAAAAATCCATCACAAAGACCCAGACAGGAAGCAGTAGCCCAGCTATAAACATGTGCTGTCTCATGTAACAGTGAATTTTCCTGTATGTTAAAAGCTGCACATGCATACATGTGTTTTTCTGATTTTCTTCTAACAAACTTTAATGACTCTCTTAATCACATAACCCAGCTGCAACTTCACTCATGATTCCATAGCTTGGAAATAATTGTGAAGAAATGCACCAGAAACCTGTACAAATTATAGGGTGCATGTCTTCAGGTTTATAGACTATATTCTGCTTTTTTTCCTTTTCTTTAAATCTGGGCTAAATCAAACATACAGCAAGTATGCATATTATAAATATGCTACTCTGAGATGCTTAGTATAAGACCTGTGTATTTCAAAAATAGCCTATATTCTCTTGGGCTTCCATCAACCCACAAAAATTCCTAAAATATATTTGCTGGTTGCCAAGTAACACTCATTCTATTATATAGGAATCAAACCAGGAAAAGAAACATTAAGATACCATTTTAAAGTTGAGAAGCAAAGTGAGTCAGTATTCTATACAGCAACAGAGTGTTTTACTAAAACACTTGCAAATTTTTAATTTTTACACTTCCTCTTTCAAAAGATAAAACACATATTCTTGCTCAAAGCTACATATTGTGTTATCGTACCATACTATGTAACTTGTAATAAATTTTTTTTTGCAAGTGTGTAAAACGTATCATATTGTATTACATTTAGGATCACTGAGGCAAAAGTTAGAATTCTGTGGCGAGAAGGCTAAAATCTGTAGTAAAGTATAATATTTAACTGACATATAAAATGAAAATACTTTTACTGAAATTTGTTGTTTTACAAAAACAGATAGGAAGTCCAAAATGTATATCATTATTCCAATTTGTGTATTCCTTAATTTGCTGCTAAATTCATTAGCAATATCATGTGGTTTCAACCACTCGTTTACTTAAACACACTTCCATATCATGCTTTATATTCCATTTCTAAATAATAAATGCTGCAGTAATTTTATATTACTTGCTATTTTCATACTATAAGGACAGTATTTTCTAAGTTTGCATAATTCCCATAAAGCAGCAGTGACATAGATATTTGTTTTGAAATTAATGGGAAACAATACATGTAAATATCACTTTTTTCTTAAAAAACAGACCACTGTAATATACTTTATGTAGTCAAGGTAAAATGGAAAATATTAATGTTAAAAATGCTGAGTATATGAATTGTTTGCTTTGCTTACATTATTTTGATTATTTTTGCCTCTGAAAACACTTTTGTACAACAAAATACTGGCTCGGTGTCTCTCTCTACTTGTTCTTCAATATTTAATTGCTGTACCAAGTTTTAAAACCCAAGGGATGATTTTTTTTCATGAATGTTTTAAAATGAAATTAGATTTTACATAGCAATAGTTCAGCAACATCTATGTAATAGCAATGAGTTGATACTACAGTATATGTGAACTTGATAATTATTGCTATTAAGAGATCCCATATTTCACTATAATGAAACTGAATTTCCAACATCTCTCAGCATTATTTCCCTCTCAATAAAATTAGTACAAATAATTTAAATATAGGATACTCAAAGTATCCCTCCATTTGTTCAAAATGTTCTTCAAAAAAACTTAATTTATAAACGACTATTTCACTTTAAAAGGAAAACAAAGTAAAAATAATTATGAAAATGAATTGATTGCAATTATGGCATGCAGAAATTTGTTAATTACAGGTAGTTCTCAATTTATGACCACAATTGAGCCCAAAATTTATGTTAAGTGAGAAATTTGTTAAGTTTTGCCCCATTTATGACTTTTCTTGTTAAGTGAATCACTGAAGTTGTTAAATTAGTAATATGGTTGTTAAATGAATATAGTTTCCCCATTGTCTTTGCTTGTCAGAAGGTTGCAAAAGGGGGTCACATAACCTTGGGATCAAGAATCTTTGAAAATCTCCATAAAACAATGTAATTTTTAAAAACAACATGGTAATTCATATTGAGAGATGGTATCAAAATGTTAAAATATATTGGAGTAGAGAAGACAATGTTCTCAAAAGACAGAATTCAAAAGATGAAGCTGTAGATAAATACTTTATATCTTATCACTTCAGGTTATGATATACACTCACATTCAACTAGAATTATCCGGCCTATGTTACCTTTCTACGGTAACCAGAAATATCAGCCAAGAAAGAGCTTGTGAAAGAAGAAGCAAGGATCAGCTATCATAGTAAAAAAAACAACACAGTAATAAACTCCTGGTTGAGGAAGCAACTATTTACCTTCTAGTAACCTATTTGTATTTGTTGCCTCTGGATTTTTTTTTTTTTTTTATTCTTGGAACAAAAGCAAGCTTTTTTTTCCTTGAAGTCAATGGAGTTGAAGTAAATTTCAGGGCCTACTTTTGCAGTGCTCTAACTCTTGCTTGGTAGCTACACATCAGATGAAAAAACTAATACAGAAGATCCCACAATACTCCTGAAAATATAAAATTGGGCTGGTTTAAGATTCTCACTCTTCCTTACAATAAAACACAGATTTTCCCATCCAAAACGTTTTGTTTCTGAGAAGAATGCTATCTCTCCAGTAGAACAGAGCTCCCCAGCCTGGAGGGAAAGGGAGGAGCAGCAAAATGTGCGTGCGCCCTGCGCACGCATGCGCAAACAGGCCCACACACAGTGGGGCCACTAGCGCCTGCACACATGCACAAATGGGCTGCTAGCACCTGTACAGTTGCACTAGAGCAAGTGGGTGCGCACACTCGCCAGCCATTCCCATGGCCCAACAAGCCATGGCCAGATACTGGGCTGCAGCCCATAGGTTGGAGACCCCTGCAGTAGAAGATATAGATTAATCAATTGCTGGAACTAGATCAAGAGTTGGACAGTTTTATCCAGATTGCTGCTAAAGGAGTACATATTCTACTGAAGAGTAACAAAAAGAATTTTCTATTTTAAAGTACCAATGACAAAGATTTACCAGCACCAATTCTGATTAATGTGTAGCTGATATTATAATTCAGTAAGATAAAGTATAAAGTAGTTTTAAATCTAAAAAGAAAACTTACAAAGAGGGCTTAATGGCTCACTGTTGTGAATTACCTATTACCAGTGAGCACTAGAATGACAGATGCTTGACTCACATCAGCTGTTAGATATTCGTTGCCTTGACTTAATAATAACAAAGGTGGAATATAAATAAATAAAAGACTATATCCCATTTCTGTGCTGTAGAACTCAATCATCATTCTTCTGTACTGTGTATTAAATGGGCTGCACTTAGAATATTGCATCCAGTTCTGGTCAGTGTACTTTAGGAAGGAAAAAAGCAAATGAGCGTATTCAGAAGAGAACCAAGATTATATATGGCTTGGGAAGAAAAAAAAGTCTATGAGGAATGGTTGAAGTTACTGAATATGTTCAGCCTGGAAAAGTAAAGGGAAACATAATACAGTATATGTTTTCACGTATCTGGAAGGCTGCCTTCCAGAAGTTTCTCAGAATTATTCCAGTAGATAGAACAAGACATAATGGCTATATAGGGAACTAGCCATTATTCAGATAGCAAGAGAAAAAATACCACTCCCAGTGCTGACTTTGATATTTGCACCTCGTACCTGCGTTCCTTGGATTCTTTCAACTGGATGACGACGGACGGGCATGATAATTAACTGTAAGAACAATTCAATGACAGAAAAGACTGCCTTAAGAATCTCTAACACAAAATAATGTACACAGGCAATCCCCAGGTTATGAACAAAATCTGTTCCTAAGTCTCTCTTGCTGTATATTAAAAACATGCAACTTTAGCAATTCATGACAACACTGCGGCTTCAGCAGTTCATTAGCTCAAGAAAGAAAAATGCCATCCACTAGTTTTAGTAGTAGGCAGCCAATTCAGAAGTGTAAATTATAAGTTGGATGTTCTTATGTTGGGGACTTTCTGATTGTTAGACTGAGACGAAATTCATCAGGACCCAATCCGTGGTTAATGTCAATTTCTAAAATTCCCAGAATATGGGAATTCAATCAGCAGATGCAGTAGATCAGCGGTTCTCAACCTATGGGTCGCGACCCCATTTGGGGCCGAACGACCGTTTCGCGGGGGTCGCCGGACACCGCGGTCCGCCATTTTGTTTTTTGGGCGGCCATTTTTTTTGATCGGCCATTTTTTTCCTATCGCGATGCGGGCCGTTGCGCCGTGCATGTGCAATGTGCCCCGTTGTGCTACGCATACGTAATGCGCCCCGTCACGCCACGCGTGCACGGTGCAGGCCCGCCATTTTTTTTTGGTCGGCCATTTTTTTTTGGCCGGCCATTTTTTTCCTATCGTGATGCGGGCCGTCGCGCCACGCATGTGCGATGCGGGCCTGCCATTTTTTAATTATTTTTATTTTTGCACGATGCAGGCCAGGGTTGCGCCGCGCTTGCCCGGAAAAGGTTGAGAACCGCTGCAGTAGATAATCCTGGAAGAGGATTGAGGGGTGAGGTAAACAGTTAGCATTGGTTTCTGACTCAGATGAACCCTGTGAGAAAAATACACCAAACAATTTCACTGGAACAACTGAGCTGTCATTCTCAATACTGGACAGTGGTGGGATTCAGCCATTCACACCACTTCGGCAGAACCAGTAGCTAATTTTTTGTTGCCCAGGCACAAAATGGACTTCCGGAAATAGCATCCATACAGAGAACTGGTTGTTCACATATTGAATCCCACCACTGATACTGGCTGTATGTTAAATTCCATCAAACTGCAATAATCAAAGGTCAACTTCATCTGCCAAAGATCCTGTCCTTGAGCTGACTATTATGGATTAGGAAGAAATTTCAGCTTTGGGCACTTCAGCCTAAACCCAAGAGACAGAGAGACATCATGAAGGAAATCTGATACTAGTTCTTTTGAATGACTCCGTGGCCACATTGATGTTATGGAACATATGGAGATTATGCTTTAAAATATGTCTCTCTTAGTTTATGAACCAGTTCTCATATTTTCCTAAAGATTTAGGAATGAGAATGCTTACAATTGATGGCCACATATCAGTTTTATTATGGAAACTAAAGGTAGGCTGATTCCAAAGTAGACTTAGTATTTTATTTAAATTAATATCTTAAAATGCTTTTTAGCCATTTGGTTAAAAATTATTAACCAATCTATAGAAAAGGAAGTAATTTACTAGATAATTATGTTTCCTTTTCTATACTATAAAGCAAAATCTGTCTGCTGAAAAAACAACCGAACAAACTAGCTGTTGAAGATACAATTACTATTGATTTTATTTAACTCCTGCCTTTATTATTTTTATAAATAATTCAAGGCAATGAACATATTTATTGCTCCTCTTTCCATTTTCCCCACAAAAGTGACCCTGTGACATGGGTTGGGATGAAAAAGAGTAAGTGGTCCAATGTCACCCAACCAGCTTTTTCATACCTAGGCTGAGATTTATTTTATTTGAAATAAATATTTGAAAAAGTAGGCACATAGAGCCAAAGTACATTTCACCCAAGCAAAGACAGAAACAAAAAGATCATATCATCTCCAGCAATCAACCCCCAGATAAGCAGAGATTAACACCAGATAAACAAGTAGAAAACAATATCCTAATTAAGGAACTACCAAATAGAAAACTACATCCCTACCAATACTGACAGGGTGAGCTACTGCATATAAATAGGGAGCAAACACCACACTCATTAGCATTAATGATATTACCTAGTTAGGTAACGAAATATCTGCTAGCAAACAACCAAATTTAGAGAGCACCAAGGATTTCACAGTTCAAGCCTAAATTAGGTGTATTCTAATAATATACATACATTTTAAATATTTAATTTCTAGCATTTAGCTAGGTGACCTTTTTAATCTGAATCCTATAATTTATTTCTTGGAGTTCAATAGTGACAAATTATTTAGTTAGTTTACTTGCGTATTAATAAATTGAATACATGAACTTTTAATCAGCATCAGTAACATTAATTTCACTAAAATGCCAATATATATAATATATATCCTTCAAACTAACTGTAATACATGCATAAACATCATGTGCAGTATCTAAATAAAAACCTGCAAAGCTAATCAGTGTACTAAAAGTTACATATCAGAATACGATTGACTGTGTTCAGTAGCAGTACTGTAACCTGAACAGAGTGACTGCCATCATATAAGCAGTGTATTATATATTAATATACCATTAAAAGATAGTTAAAATGCCACCCAGAAAATATTATTTCAATGAGAAAAAATATAAAACAATTAGAACCAACTTAATCTTTAATACAGTAATTGTCAATATATTAGGAAACACATTCAGAATTGCAGATTAAGTTTAATTTTGAGTATTAATTTTATAAACTGTATAAATTAATTAAATAAACATAACACCATAGAAGAAATCTAGAGATTTATACAATCTGAAGCAGCAAGTTAAGATTTTAATGAACTATAAAACCTGAATTAAAAAATAAACTGAGGTAAGGAAATGTAATTTAATTATGAACAGATCAAGTATGGCACTAGAAGGAGTATTGAATGATTAATAGATTACAGTTGTAATCCTCAGCCATGAAAATTCCTGGATTTTCTTCTTCTTACATTTCCCTCACAGGTTAAAGGGCCAGAACCATATTCACAACCCTAAATACGTTGGAGGAGATGTGTCATCAAACTAAAAAGACCAAAAATAATATCTAACTTCTATAGAAAGTTTAACCAAATCTGAAGGGAAATGTGAGCTTCCAGATATTATTGAAATTCATTATAAGAAATGGAGAGAGGGAGAAATAAGGCACGGTATTTTTGGCAGGCAATTTTGAGTGCACTTTGTCACCCAGACTGCATCACTGCAACTCAGGAAAATTTAATTGGCTATTATGTCCAATGGTCAACATTGTATAAGCCACATTGAATCAAACTGCTTTATTCAACTCATCAAGTGTAATATCTCAGGTAAAAAAATGTAATTCTTATGAGAAAGGTGCCTTGCCTAAAAACATCCTTCAGGACAGGCAAAATAGTTCTATGGAATTAATATAATACAAATACAATGTATACCAAAAAAGATTTTCTTTCAAATGTTCTGCTTTATCAGAAAATATAAAATATATACATGTATGTATGCAAGTTCAGGATCCAAAGGACTGTTTGGCACAAACCATCAGTGATATTCCAAAAAATAACTTTACTAACAGCGTACTTGAAAGGTTTTTTTTCATATTTAGAATATATCTTAAAGATCACTGTGGATCTGAAATGCTCAAATGTGCAAGTATCTCTGTTGAAATGATAGTAAATAAGTGGGGGAAAAAACCACACCCCCTACAACATATCTACTAACAGCACATTCCTTTTCTTAATGGTAGTAAGCTAGTTGTGTGTTGTGTCCTGAGAAATGCTACAGTGCTGTCAACATTTATGAAATTCGATGCAAAGTCTAATAAAGTTGCCAAAACAAGTGATACAAAAAACCACTAGCTACCTGGGAGTTTGGCATATATTTAAAACTGCCAATCTGAAATTGATGTAAAGATATCTCTGTTGATTTCAACATATTATTAAATTTAGGTAAGGAGATGTCAAAATAAATGGCCAGAAAAGGTGAATTTTCCAAAGACAAACAAGGAAGTATTCCTAACAAAATTACATATTCTATAGAAATGTTTTACATTCTGCCAGTCTAGTATAGTAGCAATGTTGAAAACTGGAACTATTATTGTATCACTGCATTAGCAAGAAAAGTTCAGTAGTAACAGTGACGTATGGGAAAAATTAGGACAAATCTGTATTCGGTGGGATCCTCAGAAGGGCCTCAACCTTGGGGATTATATTTATAACTTTTTAATGCCAAATTTATTAACTTGTCTATGACTTTGCAATGATAAGTATGTGAACAAAAGTACTGTATGTGATTAAGAGATTTCTGATTTAGTTTTGACAAAAATATTCATCACTAAATCTTCAGTCACACTATTTCAGTCTTCCTTTATGAACAGCCCTTGATTTGAACAGCAATAAAGTACAATAATTAATAATTTAAGATTTCTTAATCAATCCTCTGAATTATATATGTCTTTTTGGATCTGTAAATGCTGTATGCAGCACCATTGCAATCTATGATAATTTAAATTTCTGTATCAAGGGGAAAATTTCACTACTGAAATCTACATTCTATTTTGAGAAAAAATTTCAATTCCCATCCATTTCTCAATTTTTTGTGCTTTCAGAGTAATGACTGAATATTTGCTCCTATGTCCTTGTTTTGTCTGTCAGTTATCCCCTTGCCCTACTACCACCACTCAGTTAGCCTTAGAATATAACATGATTGGAAGAGAACTAGAATTTCCTGAAATAACTGATTTAAACAAAGTGCATATTCAGCCACATCTATAATATTCATATTTAAGTTTCTTTACTCCAACTATCTGAATTTATGTATTTATACCTGAAATTGCCTGATTTAGGCTGCCACAACCTTTTTTGTTCATTTAACCTGAAGTATAGGGAATAATCAGCTTCACCTTTCAATCATATTTTCCTAAATAGTTAATTTCCTTTAATTTTTAGAAGTATTACGTAGACATTACCTAGAAGTATGGAGCTAGCCATAAATTGTGAGGTCAAGCACTGGGAAAAGCAACTCCTGTCTTTAAGATAATTATAATACAATTTGATGAAAATAGAAATAGAGAATCAGCTATTTTACAAAATGTATTATTCTAAACATGAACTCACCTACATTTTTCAGCTGTATTCTCTTTGAAAATATAACTAGCATTATAAACAAAGATAGGCTTACAGTATTTCACATTTATATAAGGACTATTTAGAAGTATACATTTGCCATATCATGATGCTAAGATTTTAATACTAAGCTTATTTTCCTGGTAGACATTCTTGTAGAATTCGGAATTAAGATCTTTGAAAGATCAAAGGTATCAGTTTTGAGAATGCTGCTCTTTTCTTATTCATTTTAATTTTCACAAGACTATTCTGAGTTAATCAAATATCTGGATGGCAATTGTTTTTTTCCCAAAAGGTCTATTCTTAGCTATTAAGAATTATTTTATAACCATTTTTACTATCATATTGTACTGGAGTATCTTTCATATCAACCTGAAATCCTGATGACTTAAAGAGTGACCTGGGTACAATAGTTTTAATGGCAACAGTAAGAAATGGTTTGCTGTTGCTTACTTCTGGTATAGTTTTTCAGTTTGCCAGTTTAGTCTTCTTGTGTTTCCTGGATGTCTCCCATCCACTACAAACCAGATCCAGCCTGATCATTCTCTAAGCCACGGGTATCAAACTCGCCCCATCACATGACGTGTCGCAACATATCGTGACTGTTTTTGCATTGCCGGAGCTGGGGTGGGCGTGGCCTCCGTATGATGCAACCAGGCCGCGGGCTGGCAGTTTGACACCCCGCTAAGATGAGAAAAGATCAGCCAAGTGTTGCCACCTGTTGATTCAGTGTCAAATCCATACCCTTATCAGTTTCAGGAGGAATGAAAAGCATAATAATTAATTTGACATGAATCCATGGAAGGTCAGAAGATACATCTAAAGTATATTTGCAATGAAAAACTGTTATTACATAACTGCTTGTATAAAAGTGAATCATCACTGATTTTGCCAGAATGAATTCCATTCAGAAATGCATTGAATCATAAGAGGTAAGTGCTCCTCTAAAATTCTTGGTGCTGTCAGCATTCATTAAATACTTATGGTCTGTTCAGCTGTACTGCTTTCTCAGTTATCGCTCATTTTCCAAATGCACATATTTAATAAGGGTACTTGGTGATAAATATCTGCTGAAAGCTAATATTTCAAATAGAATTTACTAGATTTCAAGCAACAAAAGAAAAGACTATGCAAAATCTATCAAATCAAATCTTAAATGTATCTTGGTTTATAAAGCTATAAATCACAAAGGAAAATAAATTATATAGCACAACATTAAAACATAAAATAAGGATTACAAATAACTAATTAGCTTCTTGGTAATGCACAAGATTATCAAGGAAAGATCATACTGATTTTCCCAATGTCCTCAAAAACCTTGAGAAAAAGGAGTAAGATGGTAACATGCTTGCAATCCTATTTGGTTTATCGTTTCACCAAGTTAATGCAATGGCATCCATGGTTGACCTTATTGGTCATTTTTTGATAATTTGTTGAAATGAATTTGACAGAAATTCTGTGCTGCAAAGAGTTTAAATTCAAATGCTCTTCCCAGGTACCTGCCATGCTGAGTATAACAGTGAGAAGTGTTCCATTACAATATTTCTGAAACGGTGTCAATGGCAGTTAATTGACTTTTTGATAATACAAAAAAACCTAAATAAGTGTGATATTTGTATGTGTGTATGTGATTGCGTGCAGGTTCAAAAATTAGACCATCTCCTCTGCCTTTTTCAAATCCATGAAATCCTTGATCAAGGAGCTAGCTGCTTGATAATTCTGTCTAACCTGAGAACTGATGGTTCTTTTCTTTTCTACATTAGTCTTTACATATGGCAATGCTCTTCTACTATTAAAAAAAAACCAAATAAATTAAGTTTGGAGAGAACACTCCAGTATACAATCCATGGTTCGCTTCAATGGCTAGTCTCTCATTGTACTGAGTCATAATGGTTTGTAAGCCACAATGTCTTTGTGACAACAATACAATAACTTGCAAACATATAACATAGATTATGGTTTAGCATAGTTTATGAACCTAATTTAGTGACTGCTGCTTTCTATTTCTTCTGAATGAAAGTAAGGGTTATAGAAGATCACATATTCTGAACTTGCTCCAGTGGAATAAATTCAACCTCTGCTAGAAAATACATACTTTATTTTCCAGAGCATTATCCAATTGCTTCTATTTTTCAAATATATGACAGTGATCTTGTATTACCTAAGATTACATTTTGAGTGCAGCTAACAGTATTTGTAATTAAGCTTTTAAACATCAAACCCAATCAACATATAAGACAGTCTAAGAAACTGTTATAGTTTACAGCAGGGCTTTTCAACCAGTGGTACAGGTACCACCTGTGGTACATTGGCACCTGGCAGGTGGTACGCGACCATCCTAGAAAAGTGATAGTGAAGGAGGGGAATGAGCTGAACCAGTAGCAGCATCCACAAGCCTGAGCAAGAGATGGCTGGAGCTGCACGGCTGTCAGGCTCCAGCTGGAGCTCGGGGCTGATACTGGTGCTTCTGCTGATTCCTGAAGAAGCACCAATCAGCTGGAATGTTGCAGCATCTCCAGGGTGTTGTGATTTACATTCAGATGCTTGGCAACTGATTCATATTTATGACAGTCACAGTGTCCCAGGGTCATGTGAAGTGACCAAAACCTGCTGCAACCACCCAGCAGACCGGGGGGGGGGAATAAAAACCAAACACCCCCCACCCCCGCTGCCAATCCTCAACAGAAATGCTCATAACAATGAAAACCTCGGACAGAAGGAAGAGCGCGGCTGGGCAGCCAGGCAGGTGTCTTGCTCGGCTGTGGCTTGGGGGCACTTTTTTCAGTGCCATTGTAACTTCGAATAGTTACTAAGTAAACTGTTGTAAGTCGAGGACTACCTGTACTTTATCACTTTTTTCCTTTTTTTTGTCAAGTTTTTGACACCTTGCTAGGCGATTGGTGGTACTTGGATGTTGCCATACCCTAAAAGTGGTACAATGGGTGAAAAGGTTGAAAAGCCCTGGTTTACAGCATATCAATGAAACTAACTTTCAATTTCCAGACAGTGATCATTTATCAGTCATTAATTTCAAACTTTTTTGAAAAGGAATTTTAAACGATTGTTTCATCTCAAAATGATTGAAACTGTTGGCATATGGCTTTTTCCCCTTCCTTTCATCCAAAGGGAATCATTTAAATACTGCTCTAAATGAGCCCATTTTCCTCCTTGTTAAAAGAGATTTAAAGTTATCAGCCTACTGCTTAAAAAGATAGAAAGATCATACGCTATTTCCCTCCAAAAAGCACCAACAAAACTTCTAAGCAGCAAGACGAAATTGTACAAACAAATATTACTAGACAAGGATCCAAACATTAAAAGCTCAATGACTGCCAATAATATCTCCAAGGAAACAGAAATTAAAGCATCTCGATAATTTCAAGTACTGTTAAACCAGGTAAAGATAACAAATTAACACTAAGATGTCTATAATTTGGATAGATTCAGAAAACTATTATACAAAATTGAAAGCGAATTAAAACATTCTTTCTCCTGATAGTTGTAACTTAGGGCCAAACATTTTATTTGTTTCTTTTTTTCTTACTTAACAATTAGTGCTTATATGCCCCAGGATTTGAAACTCTTCTGTTCCCTTTTCTTGTTTAGATTTTTTTTAAAAAAAGCAGTAAAATTAAAATTCCAAAATGTTTTAGCATTCAAGAAGACTCAAACATTAAAATACAATCGATAAAAGGGAGGAGACAGTTTCACTCCCCAAGATTTCCTTAAAATATAAGTTTTAATTTTTCTAGTGCTAAAACATACGTGCCACAGTAAAGTTTAGTTCATGGACTAATTATATAATAATATTCCTATATTAAGGATTATAGGGCACTGTTATTCCATTGAATCTAATATAAATAACTGAAGAAATAAGAATCATCATCTACAAGAATAGATCCTAATGAAACAATCTGTTCTGAACAGGTAATATTTCTATACTAAAAGTGGAGATGCATGTTACTTTGTGAAGCAGTTTTGAGGGGCTGCTTCATACAAAGCTTCACTGAAGAAAAGTTCTCTTCAGCAGTACTTATCATACTTTTCTTTATGCTTAAATATTTTCATTAAAAGATGTTTACGTTGCAAAAGGACATGCAATAATTAGAATTTAATATAATTTTTTATCAGGATTCATATAATTTTGTCATTGATTATGGTTTAATATCTGATTTATCATTTATGATTTTAATCATTTACATTGCAACTTCACCTGATTACTCCTTTTTATACTGATTACTAGCTGATTACATTAATTATATTGTAACATTTATTATGCTTTTATTATTGTGAAATGTATGGATCATTTAATACCATCTTTTCACTTATTTTCTATGATTTGCCACCAATTCATCTATTTTAAATTTTATAAGTTATTTTCTTTTTAATTCATCAGTTACTCTCTATAAACTAACCCTCCAATCTTAATTCAATGGTCATCCTCCATACACTCAAAGAAGGAACCCAAAATAAAAGGAACTCTGAAGATAGATACAAGTGAGACAGATGGAAGAGATCCTAAAGAAAAATAGACATTTTTAATGCAGAGAAAAATAATGTAATAGAAAAAATAAATTCAATACAAATAATAATATATACTATATCATGGCCTATTTTACTACATCAATAGTTCCTCTTTTAGGAAGATTTTTTTCTACACATTATAAGGTGAAATGCATAAATGCAAAAGTGTTATTTATTTATTGGAATGAACAAAGAGTTCAATTTCATATCTTTCAGAGCATCTAAAATATGAAATTGCTTACTATAAATCCCAATGAAATTAAATGGGCAATTAGAATTTTTTAAAAATACTGTAAACATACTGAATCTTATAGGAGGAAACTCTAGTAGATTATGCATTTTCCTATGTTGCAAAACTAATATTAGATATTTACTGAAAAGCACTTACTATGAGTTCTGAGTCACGCCCCATTGATATGACGGTTCTGTTTACTGTCCTCAATAGCTTTTCCATAATTATTTGCACATGTCGTTGTGTTGGTCCCTAAAATTAAAACACAAAAAGAAATAGCCAAAGCCAAGAGGATTAAATAGCTTTATGTATACAGCAAACAATTTTGAATCCCTTTGTTTTAGTTTCACTATGATCAATGCTCAAATGTACTGATTTTCTAAAGGAGCATTCAAATATGGGAATTTTATTAAAATCATTCAGCTCTATGGCTATCTCTAAATAATGTAGTAGAATAATTAAAAGGGGAGTTTATGACAATGCACTGATTCCCAAATATATATATACCACATGTATTTGATTTTCTTTGGAAGTTGAACCATGGCATCTGGATTTCTTTTCTTGTTGCTTTGAAATCTTTCACTGCTTATCCAAGTAGCTTCTTCAGTCTGAGCAAGTTGGTTAATTGTTAATTTTCTTTGGTTGTGATCTTAAATATATAATTTTCTTGAATAACCAGTCCTCAAAACACATCTTTTTTCCTATTAATGTTTATAACCAGGGCCCAAAAGTTGATGTATTCCATGCTAAGGACATATATAAGTAGTAACTACAGGTGATACTCCTAAACTCAACTGGCACCTCTGTATCCAGGAGTTGTATCTAGGAGTATTTCAAACATACAGCAAAGTGAAGCCATACTTGAAAAATTGAGGACTGGTCTCACTCTCTCATGCAGTATATATGACTTGTAGCTGCTAAAAAGGGAATTTCTGATTCTCACATCAGAGAAAACCATTATTTAAAAAAGGGACAGATGGCAGCAATTCTCAAGAGTGGAAATATACAGCTGCAGAGACACTGATTTGAAAAGGTGGCAGTAAAATACCCAGGAATTAAATTAACATATATGGAGGACAGGATTCCAGGATGCTCTTAGAATGACAAACTTCACTATGTAGATGACTTCCTAATTCGCTGCAATAAATCTACTTTTCAAACCCTATATTATCTGTTTGAGAATGCAAAGCAGGAAGAAAATTTAATCACTCTGATTGGTGCAAAGAATGTACCCAACTGCCCCACACAGTGTTTGCTTCCAAATAATGCTATTACAAAACTTCTAAGAAACAGTTCAGTAATAATACTGAACTTTAAAGTTTAAATAAATGGAGCTATTAGAAGAATATCACTATTCCTTATTAAAGGCTTGCTTACAAAAATGCCACAAAACACACATGCACATAGAATCCTCTTTTTAGTGATGCACACTTATTAAAACTTGCAATTGAATTTTGTTGATATTGTCCTATTATGGCTATTGCAGTTTTTTGCACATTACTTTATGAAGATGTTCTTCAAACAATTATTTTACCATTTGCTAATAAATTACGTTTTTTTTACAAAAATTACAAACGGACAAGCTTCAGTATTCTGCATGTATTTGTTTTTGTATTCAAGAAACGATTAATTGGTTTCATTGTCTTTATCATCAGTGCTTGTTAATAGGTTTTCTTTTTGCTCCCTGACCCTCATAATTAAATTTCTCACCAATAAATATTCTCTTCCATTTCCCAATAATTTCTTAAGAAATGGACTTTTGTCACCATTCAAAAATGATTTCCCCCAGTTCAGCCTATTCATCTTTTACCTACTCTGCCTTCTCAGCAGGTCTGCTGGCACCTTCCTAAGCAAAAAGTCTTCAACTTTGCTAATCTCAGCAGGTGAAGAAACTAGAATATAATTGCTTATGCCCCAAGGTGCACAACAACCAATCTTTTTTTTTTTTGTAAATATTAAGCACTACACCACTGGATTGTATTTCCAATCAAAATCACATTTCACAAAGAGCACAGGGAGGTTTAAAACACAGGCCATTGTTAATATATCTTTCATGTTAAAAAGTAGATTTCAGGAAGAGTTTGCTTGTTTAATCCTTAAGGAATACCAAAGGCCTTTTGATGTATAAAAGAAACTTGGTTAAACAAGCACAAGAGCTTTATCATGCTGATAATGTTATATATTGAGATTTAGGAACAATGGAAATATACTATAATAATAAATTCAGTTACTGACAGCCATACAAAAGAATTGCCAAACTGGGTGTGTCAAATTCACACTTTTAAGGCACAACAGTGCCTTAAAAAGTATCTGCTTCATAAGCCCCATGCTGAGAGATTAAATAGATAGAATCCATATTTTATTTCCCAAACAGTTTCTCTCATATAATATTTTCATACCGGTGAACTACTGGTGAACACTAGTCAGTATCTTTATCAGTCAATCTCAGTATCGTAATTGTCAGATCTGAATAACTAATGCAAGAGTTGAGATGGAAATTTTGCATTAGTTAGTTGGTCTATTTACCAGTGGCTTTCATTGATCTTCTCTACTTTAGGAAACTGTGACAATATTGCTAGAAGAGAAAGAAAAAAGCTAAGAACTCCCTAACTAAACAGGATAGAATATGCTGAGACCTTAGTTAGCCTGAGTGGTGGCAGCTATCTTAATTATTCTTTTAGGAGAAGGGAATTGCCAGAAAGCTTTAAAATTCTTCTCCCAATCGGTGACATCTGGGAAATGTTATGTATTAGTAACAAAAGGATAACCTTCTTTAGAGTATTATGTAGTTTTCAGAGAAGCATTCTCTATTCTTTTCAGTGAGATAGTCAATATGATGTGCACCATTTTAAGAAGTTAAAACAATTTTGTGATTTGATATGTATTTTAAATTCACAGGTTAGTAAGTCATACTTTAAACATCTAGACTTATAAATAATCAAAAATGAAAACTAGTTTGGTCTAGTGGTTAACTCACTGGGAGACTGTGAGTTCTACTCTTTCCTTAGGCTTGAAGTCATTGTCTCTCAGCCTATTCTACCTCACAGGATTGTTATTGTGAGAAAGGGATGGGGGGGGGAGAAGTATATTTGCTGCCTTAAGTTTTTTATAAAAATAATAAAGGTGGAATTAAAATAAATAAATAAATAAGCCTTCTTCAAAAGATTATGGCATGAAAATCTAAAGTTCACATTGCAGAATAGGAGACAGGCAGTAAGACAGAGCAGCAATCACAGGGCCACTGCATAATTCTGCATTACTGTGCTCACTGAAATGAGGAATATTGTTAAGAAGCCTCTTAATTTCTAGATGTAATTTTATTACTCATTCATTCATTATTCAATTTGTATGGCAGCCCATTCACCTAACCTTGCTCTGGGTGCCTCTGGGCTTATTAAATAAGTTCCCATTGGATTTTCTTGGCATTTCTTTTGGGAATCTAAGTATGTCAATAATTGCAATCTGAAGGCAGCAACAAACAACTTTAACTGAATAAAAAAACCAAGTAGTCATCTATACAAATCTGGTCCCTGGATGAAAAGTACCAAAGCTCAATCCTGCTGAACTATAAAACAGAGTTTACATTTTTATCACAGCATCTTTACTGAATAGTATCATAGACCATCCTGATATAGTGCTTCACTGCAGCCAAGAGAAAGTCTGAACTTCTCCATCAAGCTATCACAACTGCAAACAGAAGTAAAATGTTCTGTATCATTTAGTGCCTAAACAAATTTTACATCTGATAAAATAAGGATCAAATATAACATACCAAATGCATGTCATTATACCAGATTTTCACCTTTTCAATTCAAAGCAGAAATCTAGGTGAATAGCATTATTAGAAAAGCAAATGCTACATTGTTTAAACCTCAATTTTATTCATAACATTTTTAAACATTCATAATGTCAGAGTTAAATATATACAATGATTACTAACCACATCTTTCCTATAAAGAACTTCAAGAATATTACTGAGCAATCGGCAACAGGCATCCAGGTCTTCTTGCCTTTCCAAATGATATTTGAGTTGATCCGTCATCATTGGCATCAGAATCTCCCTACAGTCTATATATCAGAGAAAGTGGGCGGGCGGTAGGTGGGAAAGAAAGTAGAATTAAGTAGTATATAGCACCTTATATACCTGATTACTCAACCAAAAAGATAACGATGATGATTTATTTATTTATTATGGCCACCTACTCTAGAAGACTGGACTAGTGGAGTAATAATTTATTTGTTTGTTAATCTAATGAATATAGCTGCCAATCTCTCCCAAAGAAGACTCTGGCCATGTACAATAACAATAAATAAAATAGCCAATATAAAATAGATAAGAATGTTCCATAAACTGGGCAGCACAGCAAAGAAATCGTATTTACTGGGACCCAGTAGACAAAAGTCACTAGCCGGCAGCACCTGCAGCATGCCTTCTTTCCTAGCACTATTGGGGTGGGCTAATGTAACCGAGAAGACATGCCCCCCCCCAGATAATCTAGACTCATGTTATTAAAGGGCATTGTTCTCAATACATATGAAGCCATTAGAATCAATATGGTAATGAAACCCTATTCTCCATCATAACATTTGAACTATGAGATAATACAAGTGCTAAAATAATAGCTGGATATAGTAATTCATTGGATCATTTAAAATGGATATCCTGTGGGGAGGAGATCTCCAGATAATGGAGTCTG
The DNA here is from genome assembly GCA_034064705.1 of Bothrops alternatus. NCBI lineage: Eukaryota > Metazoa > Chordata > Lepidosauria > Squamata > Viperidae > Bothrops > Bothrops alternatus. Next base: position 16,378,665 of record JARGCV010000009.1, read on the forward strand.
CTACTCTAAAGGAGCTTGTATTCTTTGTAAAAAGAATTACATTGAGAGTGATTCCATAAATCATCATTGTCACTTATGTGATCTATGTTTTGAGTTATTGAGCTTATATGTCTGAGAAATAATACAACAACAACAATAATAGAAAGGCATAAAGACAAATGGAGCCTTTTTGTATACTGGAAACAAATTATTGAGTTGTGTCTGGGCACAAAAGCTTTGAGAAAACATTTCGAGCCTAAGTATTACAAACCTCATTACAAACAAGTTTACATTCTGAAAGCCAAGCTGAAACATTAGCAGCTGGAGAACTGGCTTATGGAGATTCAGTTTCAACTACTTGAGAGAGATCTTGCTGAGCTAAGCCACTACATTCCTAGAGACTCCTATAGATGTCCCACTTTTATTAACTGCAAGTTTATTCCACCCTGTTGAGAACTCTGGAATGTGTCTTTCTTGCTTACTCAGATAAGCTTTTATATAATGTAAACATTACTTATTTTCATCAGTATATGATTTCCCTTCAATTCTTTAATAGCAAACAAAAATTGCATTAATCTCCAGAAAACTGACATCTGATGCCGCAAATTTCTTTCTTGGCATCTAAGCAAATTCTAAATATAGCCTTTGGCTATTGTTTCCCACAAATTCCAATAACCCTCAGTGGCGTTGGCATCAGATTAAACAGCCATATTTGAACTTTGGAAAATCAAATAACATTCATTAATATGAATGAATCTTGTTTGAAATTCTTGATGTTCCAGATCATTTGGATCTGAAATGTTCTTGAAATGTCTCATTACACATCAGTTGGTCTGAAAAGACCTTTTATGTTATGTTTGTCCTTAGGAAAGAAAATATTTTGATGTATGTTTCAACCAAGGTAACATTTGGAATATTTCCCAAAAAGCTTTATCTCCACAAAAGGAACTGATTCAAAGCAAGTTTGTGTACCTGTATCTTGGTGCTAACTGTATGCTAGAAATTTCTTCTAGCTTCAAGGACTGTTGCCATTGACAGCATGGCTCAAAAGTAAAGAATCTGACAGAAGAGCAGCTGTTCAAGAAATGTTCTTGTACATCTTCCATCAGTTTAGGAATATTATCTATGTCTGCCATTTCCTTTACTCACACAAAGGTTGCTCTAACAAGGAATTTGTACCTGCTGTGTGAATAGCAGGCAACTGAAGCTTTGAATTGCTTGTGAAGGACCATTTTTGTTCTCTTGCTGGCTATGAAGGATATGAGGTTGCAGCAACCAAAGGGACATTTAATTATTCCTGTAGGAAATGACCGTTCCATTATATTAGGGAAGATAATTCTTATATGTCTATAACATTGCTTGATTCTGCCTGGAGTGTCCATTCTATCCTCCATATTTTCCTGAACAAATTTAAAAAAAGAACTGTCAAGGTTTTGGTTTATCCTTTTTTAAAAAGAAAAACAATTGTCTGGGCACCAGTGGAAGAAAAGACAAGATCTTCTCTGTTGCCTGTTGTGTATATCAGCTAGAAGTAGTAGTCTACACTATTTTGAATAGAAGAAAAGAAAAGATTATGGGTGTCTCTAGTTATTGAGGATCTCTAGCTCCTGTTAAAAAGTTCTGTTCCTTCAAAAATTTCCGGATTGGGAAAAAAAGGAAGGACATTATATTTCACTCTAATTTATCTTTTGTTGTTGTTGTTTAATTATTAGCTTCTATCTATATATAGGTTTACCCAATCGTATGGGTGAGGAGGTGATCTCTCTCAGCTATTGTATATATCATGGCACTTTGGGGCATGACAGAGATTGACAAATAATAAATCATGTGGCAATTTATATACCTTTTAAACTTAAAGTTTTTTTTTCTTACCATGTTGTGTGAAAAGATCACTGTGAACTATTTCAATCAAGCAGTACAGCTTCTGAATTGTGAGACGACCCATTGGAACATTCAGTATAAAATCTGTAAATAGTTTGCTAGCCAAACAAGAAAAAGTAAGACATTTTTATTTATTTAGAAATATTGGGATATAAATTTAAAAATCCAATGTATCTGAAAAAGCAATTAAGAATTCATGTGGTCCCCTGTTATTCTAATCTTATCTATATACTTATTAACTTATACATTTTTAAGACTCATGTAAAACCATCAAATTTATTTCTTACTGCCGAGCATTAATTTAATCAGAAAAATAAACATATTTTAGGTTTTCCCTTAACTATTTTTTTCATCAAATGTTTATGGTTTTCTTCATTCCTATGCTTTTAAAAATGTGTTTAAAAATCAGTGGAATATGCTCAGTATAACCTTTACAAGTATTCAATTCACTCCTTCAGGATTTAACTATCTGCAATTAATCATCACTAGATAATAAGATGAATTGAAACTCTGCTATGCATGCCTCCTATATAGTTTAATGCAAAGGATGCCTATAGAAGGTAACAGTCGGGTAATTATTTTTGCTCTTCAAAGTGCCCAAGTGCATTGGGAATAGAAACATGCAAATATTTCAAATTCATATTTTTATTAAATCATTTATTTATCTGACCACTTGAAACCACCAGACTCTAAGCACCTTACAGAATTTACATAATAAACACAGACCATAAAATTAGAATAAAATTGATTAAAATAGTGACTGGTAATAAAAGGCTAGAAATTCTGAATTATAGAAAAATGACACTGCTGTATCAAATTAATCCTCCAGAAAAGGTTGGCATTAATTGGTTCTGGAAGGCCACAACTGTGGGGTTGTTCTATGTTTTGGAGAGCAAGCAGTCTAGAGGAGGGAGGCTGCTATAGTGAAACCCAAAGGTATTAAGAAAACTGATTCATAAAAATATGTCACTATGTAATTGTAAGCACGCTCACATATGTATTTTGAGTAAGACTCACTAATTTCACTGCCCCCCACTCCCATTTATTTATTTAGCTGTGAAATGCATAGCCCCTTCCCCACCAATCTGTTACAAATTAGAGCGGCTTACAAAATAATTATAAAAACAAAACAAAAATAATTATATCATCAAAAGTGAAAGTCCAAAAAGATAATAACAATTGTGTTAAAAAAATGAAACCAAAGTTTCACTGAAGGGTTCCATCACATTCATTCTGTCTCAAAGTCTGGGGATAAGAAATAGGTTTTAATACTTAAGTTCCAAAAGAAGGCAGCTGTAAAATATGTGGACTTGGCTATGAAATGCGGTGGTGTAGAGCTCCGACTGAAAGAGGCTTTACCATTAATAAACTCACAGCATAGCAAATGTTTCTAACACAACGCAAACTTAAGCATAGGAACATCTCAAGTTCAAAGAGGATTATTATTAAGTATGAACAAAAATATGGTCTTAGGCATAAACTTATACAGATGACACATACATACCTGAGTTCTTTGGGATCAAAAACAAGCTTTACATCATTCACAATAGTTGGTAAGTATTTAAGAGCAGCTCCCTAAAAATGAGCAGAATAATTTATTTAAAGAAGAATTAAATCATATAGTTTAATTCCTTAAAGCACTTCTTGCCACTGCTTCTCTAATTCCCTTTTCAACAATGTTATTTAACTTTCCAACGGTTCTAGAAACCACGTTCTTCACTGCCTCCTCTATTACTCTCTGCAGTTAAAGAATGAGCTACCATGTGAAAATTTCCTTGACTCCCAATTCTCTTTCACATCCCTCCACTATCATTTTCCATTTGTTTCCACTACTGTCCTTTGTTGTTTCTTTATCTCCAGTTGTGAACCACTATGCTGCAGTTATCCTCTTTCAATTTATCAAATGAAACCTTCAGTGCAGCAATTTTAGGATCAAGATTTCTTTTCTTCCATTTTTACAGTTGATTATATCATTAGTTCCTATGTATTTATTTCTATCTTTGCAGCATCAGAAGATTTTGAAAAATCATAGGTAATATTGTACAATTTCTATCCATTGTATATAATACTTAGACACAAACATGAGCTTCATGATGCCAACCATTTGGAGCAAAGAGAAAGACAAAATCTAACAAGAACAAAAAACTTTACAGTTAAAATACTTTTTTAAAAATAAAGGGAAGGATTTTATACTATATTATTTTGCAAGATATAGATTCATTCATATGAAATTTCTTTCTTCTTGCAACATTACATGAGGTTCCCTAAATTCTGAGGAGCTCAATTTTTTGTTGTATCATAGTACCTGCATTATTTTAATTTGCCTAGAGTTTTAATAGAATAAGGCCACTGCACTTGATTTGTCTTTCTTGACTCTTTAAAGATGTAGGTAGGTAGGTAGGTAGGTAGGTAGGTAGGTAGGTAGGTAGGTAGGTAGGTAGGTAGGTAGATAGATAGATAGATAGATAGATAGATAGATAGATAGATAGATAGATAGATAGATAGATAGATAGATAGATAGATAGATAACCTTTATTGTCATTTTTTTTTACTGTGGGCACATGGCACACATTAAAGATTTCATTCACATGAGAGTATTAATGTACTAAGCAGACTACACTACTCTTCTTCTACTTCCAGTTGAAACCAAAATCTAACTCAGAACTAAGGCAATTCTATTTGCCGCTTTAGTGGGAGTTAATCAGGCCCCAAGTTAGTTATCTATTAACCATCAAATTTATAACTGTCTTTGTGACTAAAATACAGCCATGTATGATGATTAATATGAAGTACTTTGGGATAAAGTTCAGGGTACATTATTCAGTGTAATTATTTTAATTAAACCATTAACATATCTTTACATAAGATAAGAGCTATCAATGATACAAAATAAGCTTTTCTGAATAATGCATGAAGTAATTCTTAATTTACATATTTCTCAAGATGATGCCTATTACACTGATTTCAGTTAGCAAAGTATGAAGTAAAAATTCATGCAACCATAAATATAGGTATTCTTTCTCAGAAAGAATGGAACTAATTCCATAGGTATTCTATATGTTCAGCATAATTAAACATGCCTAGAATTACCTTCTTTGTACCACAGTAATACTTTTCTGTTTAAAGAAACAGCACTTCAATGCCTAGAGCAATGGTGGCGAACCTATGGCACACGTGCCACAGGTAGGTAGCACGCAGAGCCATCTCTGTGGGCACGCACGCCATCACCCCAGAGGGAGGCGGGGCCGGGCTGCTCCCTCCCCCTCTCCACGTGCGCCAGAGCTTTCACTCGCGGCACAAAAAAAGAGGTGTTGAGCTCAAGAGCCAGGGAGGGAATGGAGAAAAAGATCGCTCTTGCCACGATCTCCCTTCTGCTGGCCACCGCTTGCTTGCTGCCACCGGCATTTCCCCCCCTTGCATGGATCGCTTGCTGTCGGCGTTTTCCCTCCCACCCCCTGCACGGATCACTTGCTGCCGCCAGCATTTCCCTCCTGTATGGATTGCCTCGCTGCCGCTGGCGTTTTCCCCCCACCCCTGCATGGATCGCTTGCTGCTACTGGCGTTTCCCTCCCCGTATGGATTGCCTCGCTGCCACCGGCGTTTCCCCCCATCCCCCGCATGGATTGCTTGCTGCCGCTGGTGTTTCTTTCCCTGCATGGATCGCCTCACTGCTGCCGGCATTTCCCCCCCTGCATGGATTGCTTGTTGCCGCCGGTGCTTCCCTTGCTTCTAATCAGCTGCAATCAGGCTCTCCATGGTGTGCTGCAGCTGGTTGATATGGGCAAGGTAGAAGCGCACACAGACTCAGCTTTTTTCCTTTGGCAGCGATGGGGTTAGGATTGCTGCAGCTGATCAGAAGTGCCACTGAAAACAGTAGAGTCTATGCGTGTCTGCTTTGTGCTTACCCGTCAGCCGTGGTCTCCATGCTTCAGATCAGTTGCAGCGCGCTGTGGAGAGCAAGCCTGATGCAGGCTAAGCAGGCTCGTAAAGAGACTCCACTTTTTTCGGCGGGGCTTCGGTGCCTGGCCGGCTCGGCCAATTTTCCTTTTTTCTCCCCATTCCTCCTGCTTCTTTGACAGTGGTAGTGTTTGGGGGATGATCAATCCCCATTTGTGGTGTGGCCGCCAACCAATCACCACGCCCTCCTCTCAGGAGGGCAACACCAGCAGCCAGTGCCGCAGCAGGAAAAGTGGAAGACAACGCCGCCCACCAGACCCACCTGGCAGTTCAGTATGCACTTCTCCTTAGCTCCAGGAAGCTCGTGCAATGGAAACTTGACAGTGAGGGCCATGGGGCGGTCGCTGAAGGAGCTGCTGCCGGTAATGGAGCTGGGGAAATGGGCTGGGTGGGGGGAGCTGCTAATGCCGCTGCCCTGAGGCTTGGCAAATCCCCCCCTAAGCAGCCATTATTCCTCCTCCTCCTCAGCCAGCCAGCCATCATCCTCTGACTTACTCCTTGCCTGCCCGGCCAGCTGGCTCAAAACCTCACCACTCTTCTCCTTGGAGGTGATAGCCCAATGGACCTGAGCAAGCTGCTGGTTGCGCCGACCTGAGGCACAGGGGGCAGGAGGAGAGGGAGGCAGGCAGTGCAGCAGCTTGGGTACCTCGGCTCCATCCAAATTGAAAGCAGAGGCACAACAGCAGGATTGCTCTTAAACAATAAGAGCCGGGTGCGTTGCTCGCTCGTGTGCACCCGCCTTATTGAGAGCAATCCCACTGTGGTACCTTCGCTTTCTTCTTTCTTGGATGGAGCCCAGGAGCCGCTGGTGGCCACTTGAATGGGGAGGATGAGCTTTGCTGCTGTCGCTGGACCACAGCAGGGCGCTCCATCCTGGGGGGAAAGCAGTGGCATCCTAACCCTAATCCCCATCCTGTCCCCTCCCTCGCCTCACCTCACCCTGCAGGACGAGCCTCCTGCCCACCGCCCTACCTGCCAGGGACCACCTGGATCTCCCCCAACCTGGCCCAGCCCCCATAGGCATCCATCTCCAGGAGCAACATCAAGGTGGCCATGCCCACCCAGTCTGCCGTAACTGCCATAGCCACGGCCACTCAGTGGGCCAGGCCTATCTGGCACCCGGCAATACATAAGTGGGTTTTGGTTTGCAGTTTGGGCACTCGGTCTCTAAAAGGTTCGCCACCACTGGCCTAGAGGCAACAAATATAACCAATATATTATAATAAATAGCTGGTACCTGACCTTTGTTAACCCCAAAAAGTTAAGTTGAATCACACCAAGTTATAATATCTCAATGGGAATCAATCACCAAGAAATACCAGGATTGTAGGCTAGAATGTGAAGGGTTAAAAATATGCTAGAAGTAGATATAGTAAACCTTTTCTAAATTGTTGCCAAAAAAACTACGTGGTGTGCCCATGGCTGCAACTGAACCTGACTTGAAAGAAACTTCATATACAAAGAAAAAGTGGGAGGAAGGGAAATAAAAGGAGAAAGTCCTAAAAACATGAAGTTGTTTCCAATTAAAAAGCTTTTTCTAACTTACAAATTCTGGAAGCACCTTTATCAGTATTATCCTACTGTTGGAGATTGTATCCTGCTGATATTAGTGATAGCTTTAAGATAAAGGTTCTTGTAAATTTCATTTTGAATTTTGAAAACATGAATACTCTAATCCTAATTTTGAAGAGTTCTGAGATAAAACAAACTCCTCTTAATTTGAAAGAAATGGTTCAAAATTACACGAACTAGCAAAAAAAGTTTTTTCCTTTGAGAATTATTACAATTTTATTAGAAAAAAATGACAGTGTATTAAAAAATGTGCCTGAACTTTGGATAAACATCTCTCTCTAACAACATAAAATTGTTGTTTTAATGTAACCTACACATATGCTAATATTTTATTACATATAAACCAGGACTGAAATTGATTCCTATCGGTGTTCTGAAATAATTTGCTTTTCAGTTTAGTTTTGATAAATTAATTAGGTATATTTATTAATGAAATGCTAATTATCTTTGTGTATTTTTTAAAAACCTACTATTGCTTGTCTTCAATGGATTTGAAATAAATAGCACTCACTTTTATAAAATAAATTAATGATGACAATACAGATGACTAATGTGTCAAACTGTAATTAAAATATTTAATTATCTGAATTATGGCTTAGTTTAAAAAGTAAAAGAAAATAGAGAGACTCTAGAATAATTTAAATTAGAAAGTCGATTAACTTTATACAAGGTCAACGTTAAGTCTTATGAAAGCCAAATAGCAAATGCAACCTTTACTCTATTTACAAGCTATAGCTGAAATGAGATCCTGCATGATTAGTGGCATCATTACTATGTTAGCTATTCCCAGATGCTGATATATATAAAAAGAGAGATTATTAATTTCAGGCAATAGTCATCAGATATCAACGGAACGTCAGGAACAATTATCAACAATTAAACAGTTTGTTAACTTCTTAAATTAACATTATAAATTAAAATTATTAATTAACATACTTGCACATCACTGAGCCAAGGTTCATATCCCTGTTCCCATCCCAGCAAGGACAACAGAATTTAATCAGCCTAATGACAACATACATTTTCATAATCTCATGCCAATAAAGAACAAAACGCTAATCCTTTATTACACTTAGGTAGTGTTGTGGGTGTCTCACGACTGGATGATGACATATCAGAGAATGAGGAAGCACAAGCCGGCCCCTCTGGGTATTTTCCCCCCCCCCCGGCAGCCGAATCAGACAATGAGGAGTTTTGTATGCATTCTGATTCAGACTCTCCAAATGATGACTCAGATTTAGAGCAAGACGAGCAATGGATTGATCCGAGGTTCAGAAGGTTTGATAAGCGAAGGTGTCAGTTAACTGGAAAAAGGAAGTAATGGGGGGAAGTGACGTATCGGACACTATATTAGAAGGGGGAAGTAGACTACGCCCTTGTTACGGGCAACGTTTATCAATGAGAGGTTTGGAAACTTTTGCAATGCTTTGAAAGTCTGATGTTTTGAAAAACCTAGCGAAGGATAATGAGGTCTCGGCCACTGTGATAAAGACGGAGTGAGTAATTGGGATGTTTGGAAAGAGTTTGTTGTAATCTAACTGTAAATACTTAGTCTTAGATGTTTTTGCCAGCAAAATGTCAGCAGTTGGCTTTGAAATGAATCCTTTTGAAATGTGTTTAATAAATCTCTTAAAGACATTTACGTAGTTTTTAATGATCTGAGAGAGACCAGACATAACAGATTGCCCGTAACCCATTTAAAACAGAAAAGACGAAAATTAATCCGAGCTTTCAGTGACGTCATGGAGGAACTCCTGGCTGCTAACCCGGCTCTGCATCTATTAGTTCAAAATCTCCAGCAACAAATTGGACATTTGCAACAGCAAATTCAAGACGCAGCAGCAGCCCCTGCTCCAGCCCCCCCTCCCAGAAGAAACAGATGTTACTTAGCCTTGCCTGATAAGTTTACTGGAGAGCGTAATAAATTTCCAGCTTTTTTAAACCAATGTAAAACATTCATTGCCTCAGCCCCAGCAGATTTCCAGCTCGATGAAACAAAAGTAGCGTTCATCTTAAGTTTACTCTCTGGGACAGCTGCTGATTGGTCGTCTCCTCTGATAGACGGACAAGATCCTGTCCTGAGCAATTATGCAGGATTCTGCCAGCTGATGGAAAGAGAATTTGTTGACCCCCTTCGTAGACAAAATGCCACCTGGCGGATACGCGAGCTACGTCAGGGATCGCGCTGCGTAGCGGAATATATATCAGATTTTCGCCGCCTAGCTCAAGAAATTAATTGGAATGATGAGGCTCTCATGGAAATCTTTCTAGATGGTCTGTCTTCCCAGATCTTGAATGGATTGAAAGTTACTGAAATACCCGCAACCCTGGATGCATTATACCAACATTGTTTGGCTATTGAAGCGCGAACGCAAGCCATGGATGCCCGCCTAGACAAACAGATGGTTCCAGTCACCGGAAGTGCCAAGCCAGTTCCTGCACCACGCAGAGGATTCCAGACCCTATCTATCGCTCCACCCATCCCGGCACCCAGACGTATTTTCCAAACAGGACCGGCTTACACTGAGAGGCGCCCTGCACCCATGACCAGAGATGAGCCCATGGATCTTGGTGCAGCCAGATCTCGTTTGACCGAGGCTGAGAAGGCAAGACGGAGAGCTGAGGGCTTGTGCCTGTACTGTGGAGAGATGGGTCACTTCGTCATGGCCTGCCCCCAGAAACGACGTGGTACGGCAGGTCCTACTCCTGTTCCAGCTCGGCCTCCCACTCAGCAGTTTCAAGCCACCTTGCCGGGAAACGGCCAGAGCCCGGCCTAATGGAAACATTGGGTCGGGCAGGCGCCAAACCCAGTTCCAGTTCCGCAGACGACGACCCCGGTCCTCCGAGACATCTGATCCTAGCAACCAATATACTTCTGGGAAATCATGCCCAGGGCATTCCGGCCCACGCCTTGTTGGATTCTGGAGCCACCACCAATTTCATGAATGAAGCTTTCGCTCGTCAGCATGCCATACCTTTGTGCTCCGTGAAGCCGCCTATGTTGGTTGAGACAATCGATGGGCGTGAATTGTTGTCTGGACCGATCAAGTTTATGACCCAGCCCATACACCTGGTCATAGGACAACATGAAGAAGCCATCCAATTCTATGTTACCAAGGGACTTCATTTCCCCTTAGTTCTCGGCCTAGCCTGGTTGAGAACCCATGATCCTTGTGTGGTGTGGTCCCAGAACTTTGTTTCATTTCCCAGTTTGCAATGCATAGACCATGTACGCCAAGTGTGTGCAGCCCAGCTACCATCCCACCCTGACATCACCTTGCCGGCCGACCTAGCGGACTTTGCAGATATATTCAATGAGAAAGAGGCAGACCAATTGCCTCCGCATAGACCATATGACTGTGCCATTGATTTGCTACCAAATGCCAAGCTTCCAAGGGGACGCCTTTACTCCATGTCAGAACCCGAGTTGGCCGCATTGAAAGACTTTGTGGACAAAAACCTGGCCAGGGGTTTCATTCGTCCCTCTTCCTCGCCTTTGTCAGCTCCTGTGTTATTCGTGAAGAAGAAAACCGGAGATTTACGCCTATGCTGTGACTATCGCAAGCTCAATGCCATCACGGTGCGCAACCGGTACCCTCTGCCTTTGATTCCTGATCTCATGGACCGTCTCCGATCAGCGACCATCTTCACCAAGATAGATTTAAGGGGTGCTTACAACCTGGTTCGCATTCGAGAGGGGGACGAGTGGAAGACCGCGTTTGGAACCAGGTATGGTCATTTTGAGTATACCGTTATGCCCTTTGGACTCACCAATGCTCCGGCCGTCTTTCAACATTTCATGAATGACATCTTCCGGGATTTATTAGATCAATTTGTGGTGGTTTACCTCGATGACATCCTGATTTACTCCCCGTCATGAGCCACTCATCTTCACCATCTCCGGCGAGTTTTGCAACGCTTGAGGGAGCATCACCTTTACGCCAAGTTAGAGAAATGTCAATTCTATCAAACCACCATTGAGTTTCTGGGACATGTGATTTCTCCACAAGGCATCGCCATGGACCCTGGCAAGGTTGAAGCCTTGCAAACCTGGCAACCACCATGTAAAGCAAAAGATGTCCAAAGACTTTTGGGATTTGCGAACTATTACAGGATATTTATTCCGAGATTTTCTGCCTTGACTGCGCCCCTTACTCGACTGTTACGGAAAGGCGTTAAGTTCCAGTGGGGCGATGCCGAGCAACAGGCGTTTCAGACCCTCAAAAAGGCTTTTGTTCAGGAACCCATTCTCAAGTATCCAGATCCTTGTCGACCCTTTGTAGTGGAGGCTGACGCCTCAGATGTTGCAGTAGGGGCCGTGCTACTTCAAACACGCCAAGATGGCGGCCCCCTGTTCCCGTGTGCTTATTACTCCAGGAAACTGTGTCCCTCCGAACGCCATTATACCATTTGGGAAAAGGAACTATTGGCCATCAAGACTGCTTTTGAGACCTGGAGACACCACCTGGAAGGAGCCCGCTACCAAGTTGAAGTTCGGACTGACCATAAAAACTTGGAATTTTTGCAATCTGCCAGGAAATTGAATCAACGTCAAATCCGTTGGTCTTTGTTCTTCGCTCGATTCAACTTCAAAGTCACCTACATTCCGAAAGGGTACAACAAAAGAGCAGATGCCCTGTCCCGTAAACCTGAGTATCTACAGGTCAAGGATCCCTTACCGCTTCGAACCATTCTGCCTATCGAATCGATCGCAGCCGTGCATGATCCGGTAGATCTACGACGACAGATTCGGGAAGCGCAACAACTAGATGACTTTGCAATACGGAAGAGACAAGAGGTGGGTCCCGACTCACCTTGGACCTTGTCCGAGGGACTATTACGCTTCCGTAACCTGTTATATGTTCCAGCAGGCCCACTCCGGGGTCTCATCCTGACTCAATGCCATGATAACCCTGCGGCAGGTCATTTTGGTTTCTTTAAGACTCTGCACTTAGTGTCTCGGACTTTTTGGTGGCCCAGACTTCGCCATGATGTGCAATCCTATGTGAATTCCCGTGTACGGTGCCGTCAGGCAAAACATGCCACAGGAGCCCCTCCGGGATTATTACAGCCTTTACCCACGCCGGAGAGACCCTGGGGAGCTATTTCCATGGACTTCTTGACTTGTCTACCTGTTTCTGCCGGCTACACCGTTGTCTTTGTAGTAGTGGACATGCTGACCAAAATGGCACATTTCATTCCTTGCCGAAGAATACCAACAGCCAAGGTCACTGCTCAGCTGTTCATTCAACATATCTTCCGGCTACACGGTTTGCCTGACAAAATAGTGTCCGACCGAGGAACCCAGTTCACCTCGGAGTTCTGGAGAGAACTCATGTCTGCGCTTCAAGTCCAAGTTAATCTAGCCTCCACGCATCACCCAGAGACTGATGGGGGTACAGAGAAAGTGATTGGCATCCTGGAGCAGTATTTGCGTTGTTTCATCAACGACCAACAGAACGATTGGTCCAAATATCTCTCTGTGGCCGAATTCGCTTTCAACAACTCTCAGCACACTTCCACTCAGATCACTCCGTTTTTTGCCAACTACGGCTATCATCCCAGATTTTTCCCGCTCACGCTCCTCGATTCTCCAGTTCCAGTTGCAGAGGACTATTTAACCGAACTGCAGTCAGTCCACGAGATGGTTAAGCAGCACTTGACTAAAGCCAAGGAAGACTACAAGCGGGTTGCAGACCGCTCGCGTCGCGACACGCCGCCGTTAGCTGTTGGAGATCGGGTTTGGCTTTCCACCAAGTACTTGTTTCCAGGGAGAATTCACCGCAAGCTTGATCAACGTTTCCTGGGTCCTTTCCCTGTGGAGACGGTCATCAATCCGGTGACCTATCGTTTGACTTTGCCTAGGTCTTTTCGTGTACATCCCGTGTTTCATCGCTCCTTGCTTGTTCCTGTCAACCCTGATTCTCCGCTTCGACCTCCTGATCCGGGCCCGACAGCTCGCCGTGCTCAAGTTCCTGTTTCCCGGTTGGAGGTGTCCGGCATCCGAGATTCCCGATGGCTCGACGACCGCTTCCAATATTTGGTTGATTGGACCGGGGGTGGGCCCTCCGCTGGCTCTTGGGTAGATGCTCAGGATTTTGAGGCTCCTGAGTTAAAGTGGGATTTTCATACTGCATTTCCCTCCAAACCACATCCCTTCCGACGACCCCCGGGGGAGGGGCCTGCGGGGGGGGATAGTGTTGTGGGTGTCTCACGACTGGATGATGACATATCAGAGAATGAGGAAGCACAAGCCGGCCCCTCTGGGTATTTTCCCCCCCCCGGCAGCCGAATCAGACAATGAGGAGTTTTGTATGCATTCTGATTCAGACTCTCCAAATGATGACTCAGATTTAGAGCAAGACGAGCAATGGATTGATCCGAGGTTCAGAAGGTTTGATAAGCGAAGGTGTCAGTTAACTGGAAAAAGGAAGTAATGGGGGGAAGTGACGTATCGGACACTATATTAGAAGGGGGAAGTAGACTACGCCCTTGTTACGGGCAACGTTTATCAATGAGAGGTTTGGAAACTTTTGCAATGCTTTGAAAGTCTGATGTTTTGAAAAACCTAGCGAAGGATAATGAGGTCTCGGCCACTGTGATAAAGACGGAGTGAGTAATTGGGATGTTTGGAAAGAGTTTGTTGTAATCTAACTGTAAATACTTAGTCTTAGATGTTTTTGCCAGCAAAATGTCAGCAGTTGGCTTTGAAATGAATCCTTTTGAAATGTGTTTAATAAATCTCTTAAAGACATTTACGTAGTTTTTAATGATCTGAGAGAGACCAGACATAACAGGTAGCATATTAAAAATTACCAAATTCCTATTCTACATTACTGCTCACACTTGTAAGATATCAGTCCTTCATACTAAAATTACTATTGTCTTGTGATTTCATCTAAACAGGAATATGAACTTGTATGTTCTAATTGCCTCTTAGTGCCTGTAATTGACTCACTGTTAGTTTGAGACTGTCAACCAAAAACAGAGCCATCTGACTTTCCTCAGAAATGTAAGGGTGAGAATAAGCCATAAATTCTTATGCACTGAATTTATGTACACACATGCTCATCATGCTATTCTATTTCACAATAAATAACATGAAAATTGCACGAAAGAAGTAAGAAATAATACCCTGTTTCCCCGATAGTAAGACACCCCCGATTGTAAGACGTATCGGGGTTTTCAGGGGGTCGGCTAATATAAGCCGTACCACGAAAGTAAGACATATTACTCCTGCCCACTTCCGCCTCCTGCTTAAAATACTTAAATACTTAAAATACTTAAAATAAAACTGACAATTGTTTTCCAATCAATATAAGCCGTACCCCGAAAGTAGACATAGTGGGGCTTTTGGGGATAAAAAGAAAGTGTGACCCTGTCTTGCTTTAGGGGAAACACGGTAAGATAAAGGAATGGAATATGAAAGAAAAAATATAGTTGAATTTCTTTTACATTATTAGGCCTTCAACTTTTCATGAACCCCCATCCAATCACAACCTTCTTGGTCTTCCTCTTCCTCTTAATCCATTCACTCTTTCTTCATGTATTGGTTCCATGATGTGATCCTCATTTATTCACTTATATTTACATATATACCAATTGTTCCATTCCCTTTCAGGGTAAGCTTTGTTTTGCAGAATACAGAAGAAAAGTATAAGAAATTGTAAGAAAAAAATCAAAACCATAAGATAAGGAATACCACTGTAACAAAAGGAATACCATTATACCTGTATCAGTCACACATTGCTTTCTATCTTGCAAATCATCATTCATTACAAAATATCCATGTATCTATTCATACAGTCTTTTGTTCTTTAAATTTCTTATCTCACCTCTTTCTCTATTCAATTATGACTTTTGTAGCATTTCATTTTGACCCATTCAATCTTTATATACTTGTTTTGCAATTGAATCATTCATTATGGCTACATAGTCATATCACAACGTAATACTTTCATAATGGTCACTCATTTTTGTGTTTAATCCATTTTAATTTATTCATGACTTTTTCTCTTTTTCTTTTCCCTTCCCCTTACTCTTATACACAACCACTTTCAACAATATTCATTCATCACAACAAAAAGCACACTACTCACTATCATTCTATGAGAATTGGCATGTCTTAACATTTCTCCAAAGAGCCATCTTGATACAGTGATTAAGGCATCAATCTAGACATTGGGGGACCATGGGTTTCAGTTGTGCTTAAGCACAAGGCTACCCAAGTGATCTTGTGTTAAATCAGTTTCTCTACAGATACAGGATGTCACTAGGAGTGATATTGACCAGAAAGCAGGTACACACACACACACACACATCCTATTTCTCCATCTGTTTTCCCAACTATAACATACACTCTACCATGTTATATAAATTCAGCTACTGTATTTGCTCCAGTTTTTGCTATTTACATATGACAGACAAGCATTTAACCCATTTTGACATACAACCTTGGTCTTTGCTACATTGGTCTTCAGATCAATATTCTGTTGCATCATTAAATCTAACAATTCCTGCAAATCATTCAGATAAATAGCCAACATAGTAATATGTCCTTGAAAAATATCATGAATACTAACATACTAATATTCTCACATCACTAGAAGTTATGGATTTATTCATAAAAACATTAAACAGCCAAGAAACATCACACTCCCTTATTTTATGCCCTGTTCGTGGGAACATTTATCCCATTGATTTTCATGTATGCTTTACTTCCATTATATCTATCACTCTTCTCACATTCAACAACTAATTTTCAACTCCATATTTATGACAAATATTTCCTAACTCAAATCTATTTGCTTCATAATATACTAGGAATTACTTTTCATAGAAGAATAAAAATAAATAAAAATATTACAAAAATGTATTAAATCTAGATAGCAGGATACATAAGCCGGGGGTCCTCCATGGCCCAGTTGTGAATAGACCAGGGCTCGGTAGTGGGCTACGGGCTAGTGCACATAGGTGTGAATGCAGGTCAACTGGCTGAAGTGGCAGTCAAGCTGCATGTGCACACATGTGTCAGCCTTCCACTCGTGTTGAGCTGCACACACACATGTGTGCGCTGGTTCTCCACTGGCACCTGGTTTCCCTCTCCCCCCCCCAAACCGGGCTGCCAAGAAACAATGGTTGGTGACTGCTGTCCTAAGCTAACAATAAGTGTGTGGGTTGTGTGTGGAGAGAAGATATATAATAAAAAGTGTAAGATTCAATGCAGCCCCCTCCCCCACAAACACACACACACAAAACATGCTCAAAATTTACTTGGCGTTTGAAATAAATGGTCTGTTTTCTGATCAATAAATAAATTATACACATGATGATACAAGCTTACTAATTGGACAAAAATACATTGGTGTGAGGTTATCTATTCTCAAATCTTATTTTGCCTTTTGTTAAGTGATGACTACCATATTTGCATTTTTCTATAGTATGACAGGAGACTCAGCCACCATAAAGTTAATTATCTATTAATGAAAGTGACACAGTTCACAAGCAGAGTTATTATAAGAAACAAATTTCTCATTTATTTCAGTGACTAAGTACTATGTCGCAAAATATGAAAGCACTATTTTCTACACTGATATGAATTAATAGAATTTTAATTTCTGAGCCACGGTGGCGCAGTGGTTAGAATGCAGTACTGCAGGCTACTTCCGCTGACTGCCAGCTGCCTGAAGTTTGGCAGTGTGATTCCTCACACTGAAGGCTCAAGGTTGACACAGCCTTCCATCCTTTCAAGATCAGTAAAATGAAGACTCAGATTGTTGGGGGCAACATGCTGACTCTGTAAACTGCTTAGAGAGGGCTGTAAAGCACCTTGAAGTGGTTATAAGTCTAAGTGCTACTGCTATTGCTAATTAGGTTACCAGTCTACCAAAGTGTAGCAAGAAAACAAGAAGATACAAAAATATACAATATATATTTCATTAATCTTTTATTTGTCCACAAATTATGTAATATCATCATCTGGGGATTATAGAAAAAAAATCTGATTATGCTGGAACAGAACTGAGTTCCCCAATGTTCTTCGTGTCCTCAAACTATTCTTAAACACAGCTTCTAAAAATTAGTTGTATTGTTTCTGATAACATGAGACAGGAAAAATAAAAAGCCATACTACAGACACACACACACACACACACACACACACACACACACACAAATATATACCTCTAAACAATTTGTTCCAAATCTAAGGAGCAAGGTATGCTGGGAGAACCAAAAAAAGCAAATAGAAAAAATCCTATTTGCTGGCTCCTGCTATTTTATACTATCATCCAACTCTCCATAACCCCAACCCTCTTCAAAATTATTAAGTATAGTTTTAGCCAGTATCCATTTGCCTTGCCTTCTTTCTAAGATTATTTTGTTTTGATGTTTTCTTTGTGTAAGATAATTCAGGGCTTAAGAAGGTATAATTAACCCACTTGAGTTCATACAAAGCAATAGCATAACAAAATCATAGCTATATCATAGCAATGTTGTCAATTCAGAAAGAAACATTAATTCATATGGACAAATTTCCTACTTCCACACTAACACACTAGAGTATTAATTTCAGCAACAAGTACATCTGCAGAAAAAGATTCATTACAAATTTCAGGCTACTGAACATTCTCTGGACACATTTTGAACTTCATTTTTCAAATAAAGTAAAATATAAAATTTCCTGCAATGTGTAAAACTTAAGATTTTTATAGATAAAAATAAAAAAGGATCTTCTATTTCCAAAACATACCTTTACTGTAACAGTCTGGTCAGAGGCACTGTTCATCATTTCGTTAATGGACTTAAAGAGTTGAAGCAAAGATTCCCTAAAGTCAGCTTCCCCTTTATTCTCATACAATCTGAGAAAACAAATAACACTAAAACAGTTAAAAAGAATACAATAACTAAAATTAATGAGTACTCTCTCTCTCTCAACACCTCCTTTACAGCCTTATTTTTCCACCATATCAAGAATAGGAAAAATGCACACTAATTCTGGATTACACTGACATACAATCTTTCTCTAGGATGTCACATGGTTCCCATACAACTATTGTTCTCTTGTCTCAATCGCTGTTTCTTTGGCCAAATTAAATCTCTAATATGAAACATAAAACAAAATCTTTGTTTAGTACTGCAGCAGGGTTCAGATAAGAAAGAATCAGTCAAGGTAGCAGGCAGCATCCCATAAAATTCAGGAAACTCAAATCAAAAACATAATTTTTCCTAATTCAAATGCATTCTTCAGACAGAACGGGTTAATTTAATTTTATCTTTGTCCTTTTACTGTCTTTAACTCCTGAGAAGAGTAAGACTCTCCTGGTTGGTTTCTTCCAAATAAGGACCAATAGCTCCAATCCTGGAATAAGGATTGGTGATTGGTCACCTAAAAGAAAAAACTGGAGTTAAAAGCAAATTAGAATTTTTTTCCAAGTTTATATAACTGAGTAATCTGAGTTGTTTCTTTCTCCTTAGTCCTATTTTTTATACTTGTATTGCGTGTGTTTGTCTGCATATCCTGCGTAGAAGATAATGAAGCTAAAGTTTATAAGATCCATGATATTTTGCTTTTAATTTCCCACATTATCTTCAAGTTTCATTTTGCCTTTAACTTAATCTATGTAACTTCTGTCTTCTTCTGAAATCTGTAGTCTCGTTCTGACAGAGAAGTTTTCTTACTGGGCCTCCCAGTTTATTATCTATAAAAATTGAAAGCTGGGAGGTCCCACTAAAACAGCGGTTCTCAACCTTTTTCAGGCTGTGACCCCAACCTGCACCGCGCATGCGCGGCGTGACACGATGGCCCGCATCGTGCATGCGCGGCGGCCCGCATCACCCATGCGCGGCACGACGGCCTGCATCGCCCATGCGCGGTGCTACCCCGCGTATGCGCGGTGCTGCCCCCTGCGCCAACCGAGGGGAAAAGGGGAAAAAATGGCGGACTGCGTTGTTTGGCGACCCCCGTGAAATGGTCGTTCGACCCCAAATGGGGTCACGACCCACAGGTTGAGAACCGCTGCACTAGAAAATGGAAGCTGAAACAGTCATGAGTTTGAGAAAAAGGCTTAAGGATTTTGACTTGAGGGAGTCAGTGGAGCTCCCCATACATCTTTTACAAGTACCACTTGTCTTCAGAATAAGTTTTATATGTAATACCACAACACTGTTTTTTTTTAAAGAGCATCTCACACATTGCCAAAGAGAAAGGACACAATTTTCATTTCTACTAGCCTTGAAAACATATCATTATTCTCTATTGTTTGCATTAACAACTAGTCCAAAATTCAGAGTCATGTTATACTGGATGCAGATATGAATCTTTTTTGTTTAGAATTGTCTTTTTTTGGATATAAAATAGTGTGAACAGTGGATAGAGTATGGAAATTATTGCTACTTAACAAAATATTTTCGTCTATTCCAAAGAACTTCTAGGCTTGGTCCAATATATTATGTAAACTGTCACAAATTAGGTTTAAATGGTCAGTAATTGACAAAAATCAGTCTATTATCTTTAACAGAAACATGGTAATGATAAACTTTCGAGAGATCTAAACCTGAAATATCAAAAAACATGAATTTAGAAAACTGAAATAAGCAGCCAATGGAGGAGACTAATTTAGCTTTGAATCAGTATGAAAAGTTCCCTGCTGAGTCTGAGTTTTCTGAATAGATACGTTTTGACAAGAACATCTGTCTTACTAATATTTTTCCTCTTCAATAATTGATATTGTTATAAAGATTACTTCTATATAGTAATAATTATCAAAACTAGGATAGCATTAAATATTTTTTAGATTTTTTAAAATTCCACTTTCATTATTTTATTAATGACTCAAGGTGACAAACATATCTAATTCTTCTTCCTCCTCATATTTTTCCTATTTTCTCTGTGAGGTAAATTGGGCTGACAGAGAGTAATTGCCCCAAAGTTACCAAACCATTTTTCATGCCTAAGGCAGAAGTAGAATTCATAGTCTTCTGCTTTCTAGCCTGGTGCCTTAACCACTGGACCAATCTGCTTCTAACTTTTCTAATTATTCATTACGATGAAGTAAAATTAAATTGCTATAATATTGTATTAGAATATTACTGTGCGGAATATTTAATTTTTGGAATTTTTTTCTAATAATTCAAGCAAGCTGCACACTTGCCAAAACAAACAGTACAACATACTGAGTTAACAATTTATTTATCTAGTGTATGGCATATAATGTCAGCTAAATACAATGCAGTCCTGAAAGCTTAACAGTTAACTTAGTCAACAAGCAAAGAACTGATCAACAGCTAATGCTAAACTTTCACTGTTCATTTCATCTACAATTAATGAAACTAGTAACATTTATTTTATGTTATAGAAAACAATTACTGTAAAAACTGAAGTAATTTGAAGATTCATTTAAGGATAAAGATGTTATAATACTTACTGGTTGAACAAAACTCTTGATCGCACAATAAATTTGAAGATATATTCCAAAGATCTCATAGCCTTGAACAGTTGATCAGTGATACCAGCATTATCCACATAAGTCCTTAAAACTTTTGTCAGTTTTCTGAGAAAAATAAAAATAAAGATTGTATATATGATGAGATGTACTAACATATAGCATAATTGTAATTTGTGTTCAGAGAACTTTTGCGGACAATTAAAAAAATGAATAAAAAGAGAACTCAAAATATGTTAAAAATAATAAAGGCAGGATAAAAAAATCTTTTAAAAAAGAAAAGTAAAAGAAAATGTAAAAAAGAAGACCTTCAATAGAGAATCAAAAGACTTATAAAAGGATGCCTTAATTTTTTTGGATCAATGCTGAAGAAAATTACGCAAAGCTGTATCCATTTTGCACACAAATGTTAGAGCACTTGTAAGATAAACTTCTGCATGCCAGACTGCATTTTTTTCACATTTTGACCAGCCAGTAAATGTAGAATACAGATGCAGTATGAAGATTTCTGTTTCCATTGTTTTCTTTCTTTACTGTGAAGACATTTCTAGATATAATACAAATGGTTTTAAAATTTTCTTCTTTATTAAAATTTTCAAAACAGAGGTTTTAGAATAATGCAACAAATACTTATGTGCTAACCAAATGAAGTATGTTTCTGTATCTGTCCATACTCATACAGAGCTTATTTAAAAATAAAATTGCACAAAAGGCTTCACAGGAAGAAGATTAAGAACACACCGCTTAGCAAAAGGGTACTACTCTCTATTGTGATTGGTAAGTGAGAACTATCTGTATCTCATTTTCCTAAAATGAGTTCATATTTTGCTACTGATCTTCCCATACTGTCTTGAATTATATCTTCATGGTTCTCTACAGCTGTCATAGCCCAAGACTCAGATGCTGAGTCTGAATTTTAATTTGAAGAAACTGATCCAGCAGATCTTGTGGAATGTCAATCTACAGTCAACTATTACCAGACTCTGATCAAATACAGGCACCACCTGGAGGAATCAGGTGATGATGATAGCAGGCCTCCCAGCACCCATACCAAGCAAGTAGAGCAAAGCAAAAATGTTCAATGAGTCTTCTTGCCAAGCAAGGGAGTAAATCCCTTGATTAAAAGCAGTTGGTTACAGCCTGATTTAAGAGGCAGTGCTAACCCATGATCTCTCATTGGAATCAATTGTCTGATCTGAAGCTCTCCTATGACATGCATGTTGATTCTGCGCTTGAAATTCTGACCTCTGGGCTTGGTAACAATGCTGACCTGGTTCTTGGAATTCCAGACTGGCTTTTGACTATTCTTTTACACATTTTTAAAGACAACTATTCAGGCAAGCTTTGTTTTAGCTTGCATTCCTTGTCTCCTATTATGTCCATGGTCTTGAGTAAACTGCTAATTTCCATAGCAACTGTGTCTGTGAATGTAACTGTAACCAGGAATAGCTCTTAAGTAAAATTCAAGATTATTCTTATGACGTGCAAGAGCCCCTAGACCACGGGTCGGCAAGTCGCGGCTCCGGAGCGGCATGCGGCTCTTTGAGCCATCCCCTGCAGCTCCGGAGCCTCCCCCACCATTTTCAGAGAGACAAGGAGAGAGAGAGGCACTTTCTCTCTCTCTTTCTCTCTCTCATGTGGACTTGCCCCCTCGCAGGGCTCCTGATTGGCCCTGCGCCTGGGTGCCCCACACCCTGGGAGAAGGGTGGCCAAGAAGTCCCTTTCCCGGGCTGGCCCCATCTGAGGTGCACATGGCTGGGGAGCCATGCGGGGAAGTCCCAAGATCCCCTCTGGGAGCGGCCCGCCCGAGTCTCCGCTGAGCGAGCCAGCCCTTCCACAAACCGCGGCCCTGAGGGAGAGCAGCTCCTCTGATGCCCAGCTGGTACAACCGTTGGCCAAGCAGCAGCAGAGCCGGAGACAGAGGGTCAGTGGTGGGGGGAGGGAGGGGGCACTGAGTCCATGGCAGGGCAGGTGGCGCCCCGCCGCTTATTTGTTCCAGGCAGCAGTCTCAGCTGGGGCATCGCTTCCTGGGCCATCCCCAGGTCGCTCCCTGGGCAGCCGAGCCAGCCACATGTCGCCCCGGCAGTCATGGCTGGGACAGTGGCTGGCGCAAGCATCACTCCCCGTGAAGCCGAGCCAGCCACGTGTCTACCCAGGCTGGGCTGGGTGGCAGTCATGGCTGGGTCAGTGGCCAGCGCGGGCATCGCTCCCCGGGAAGCTGAGCCGGCCACGTGTCTCCCCAGGCCAGGCCGGGCATCAGTGAGGCACGAAGCTCGCCTGGCTGCCACAGGGCTCTCCACCGCCCGGCCGCACCTCGGTCCCATTGGTGACGCCTTCCTCGGCCGCTTTCGGGGAGCCGCCACCGCTGCCCTCGGTGCTGCAGGAGGAGATCTTGGGCTGTGACGCCGGCAGGGCCGGTGGTGATCAGGACCCCCCCTCATCCCCGCGGCGGCACTCCCCCTTGCCGACGCAGCCGCCCATGGTGCACCCGGCCTTGGCGCCCTCCTCTTGCAACGGCAAAGTGGCGAGGATGCGGCGGGGACGGGGACGGGGCGGCGGGGACCCCGACCATGCTGCAGTGACCACTGCTGGAGATGCTGCCTCTCGTCCTCCCCCTCCCCGCCCGTTCGGTTGAGGACACGGTGGGGGTGGCGGCTGGGAACCGCAGCTCCCCGTCGTGCTCCCCCTCCCCGTCCTTTCGGCTGAAGATGCGGCAGGGGGCGGCTGGGAGCTGTTGCCTCCCGTCCTGCTCCCCCTTCCCGTCCGTTTGGCGCCGTCAGCCTTTCGCTCTCTCTCTCTCTCTTTTCACCTGGAGGGAGAGGGAGAGAGAGAGAAAGAGAGAAAGAGGAAAGAGAGAAAGAGGAAAGGAAGAGAAGAGAGAGAGGGGGGAAAGAGAAAGAGAAGAGAGAGAGGAAAGAGAGAGAAAGTTAAAGAGAGAAAGAGGAAAGAGAGAGGGAGAAAGAAAGAGGAAAGAGAAAGAGAAGGGGGAGAGGAAAGAGAAAAAAGATTGAGAAAAGAGAGAGGAAAGAAAGAGAGGAAAGAAAAAGAGGAAAGAGAGAAAGAAAGAAATAAGAGAAAGAGGAAAGAGAGAGGAAAGAGAAAGAGAAGAGAAAGAGGAAAGAGAGAGAGAAATTTAGAGGAAAGAGAAAGTGAGGAAAGAGGAAAAGAGAAAGAGAAGAGAGGAGAGAGAGGAAAGAGAGAGGAAAGAGAAAGAGGGAGACAGAGAAAGAGAAAGAGAAAGAGGGAGATGAAAGAGAGAAAGAAAGAGAGAGGTGGAGAGGAAAGAGAAAAAGACGAAAGAGAAAAAAGATTGAGGAAAGAGAGAGGAAAGAGAAAGAGAGGAAATACAGAGAGGAAATAGAAAGAGAAGAGAAAGAGAGGAAAGAGAAAGTTAGAGGAAAGAGAAACAGAGGAAAGAGAAAAGAGAAAGAGAGAGGAAAGAGAAAGAGAGAAAGTTAGAGGAAAGAAAGAGAAATAAGAGAAAGAGGAAAGATAAAAGAGAAAGGAAAGAGAAAGAGAGAGGAAAAAAGAGGGAGGAAAGAGAGAAGAAAAAGAGGAAAGAGAGAGAAAGTTAGAGGAAAGAAAGAGAGGAAAGAGGAAAGAGAAAGAGAAGAGAGAGAGAGGAAAGAGAGAAAGGAAAGAGAGAGAAAGGAAAGGGAGAGAGAGAAAGGGAGAGGAAAGAGAGAAAGAAGAAACAGAAAGAGGGGGAGAGGAAAGAGAAAAAAGATTGAGAAAAGAGAGAAAGGAAAGAAAGAGAAAAGAAAGAGAGGAAAGAGGAAAGAAAGAAGAGAAAGAGAGAAAGGAAAGAGAAAGGGAGAAAGAGGAAAGAGGAAAGAAGAGAAAGAGAGAGGAAAGAGAAAGAGAGGAAAGAGAGAGGAAAGAGGATAAAAGAGAGACAGAAAGAGAGAGAGAAAAGTGACAGAGACCCTTTTGACATCTAAAATGAAGATAACACTGCATATATCCTTTTTTACCTTTATTTTATATACACACACAAACACACACACACACACACACACACACACACACACACACTAAAGGTAAAAAAGGATATATGCAGTGTTATCTTCATTTTAGATATCAAAAGGGTTTTGCGGCTCCCAGTGTTTTGTTTTCGGTGGGAAACGGGTCCAAGTGGCTCTTTGAGTGTTTTGGGTTGCCTACCCCTGCCCTAGACCATGGGTGTCAAACTTGATCACATCACGTGACGTATCGTGACTTATCATGACGTATTTTGCCTTTGCGGAGTCAGTGTAGCCATGGCCTGTGCATAATACATCTGCCCACGGGCTATTAGTTTGACACCTCTGTCCTAGACAAATCAAGTACAGGATTCATCACAAACCACTTTTCGCCCATAGCATATGTGGTTGATCACTAAGATCAGAGGAGGTTCAGTGGCATATGCCAAAGCAGGCAGAGTACCATCTTCTAGTTATTCATGGAAAGCCATTCTCTGTAATCATACCTACAATCTAGAATGTGCCACAGCATGTATGAACTGCTTAGCTATGGACACAAAAAAAAAATCTCAAATAAGAAAAGAAAAACAGATTTTAATTCTGAGATCACTCAAATAGTCCAGAAAGCAATACTGTTAAAGAACTGGATGAATATTTTTTTACTAATACTCTAAGAGGCCTTCAGCATAGTAGGTTCGACAACAAACTGGCTTAATCAACCTACAAAACAATATAAGCATTTATGATAATGATTTTTTATACCTCCTATTTAAAAAACTTTTTATCTATGACATATTTATTTAACAACTTACGTATAAGCCAAAGTAGCACTGAAGTGTTTCTTAATGTAGGTTTCTAAAACAGGATTGAAATGCTGGAACTTCCGGTCAGCAATTAGTCCAATGATAAAAACCTATTCAATGGGAAAGGGCATTCATTATTTTGAAAATACAGCATTTCAAATATTTACATTTTAGTGAAAAAATATAGAAGAGAACTCCATCTATAACAGCGGTTCTCAACCTGTGGGTCGCGACCCCATTTGGGGTCGAACGATCATTTCACGGGGGTCGCCAAGCAACACAGTCCGCCATTTTTTCCCCTTTTCCTTAGCTGTGCTACTTCCTCTTATTCTATTGGCTTTTGAAAGCCAATAGAATAGACTCTCTTGAATAGAGTCTAATTCTATTGGCTTTCAAAAGCCAATAGGAATTGTCCAGGCTGTCTCCGCCCTGCTGAGCCCGCCAAAAGTCCCAGTCTGCAAACGGTGCTGCAAGTTGTCTGCAGCGAAGGCAAGCTATCCGGAACTTTCCACCCCTCCCTGCTGAGCAACTACTAAAACTGTAAGTAAAAGAGGGCCAGGGGTGGGAGGTGGGAGGCCGGCGGGTGCAGGGAGGGTTTTTGGCGTGCGTGGGGCCCAGCGGGTGGCTTACCTCCCTTGGGCTGGGCCAGCTGGTGGCCCAGTCCGTGGTCGCCCTGCACTGTCGCCGCCGTGGCTGCCCAGGAGCACCTGAGCACCTGGGCCTGCCTGCCGCCGCCCCGAACAGGCGGCGGCCTACGCCTCGGCTGGCGCAGGGAGCAGCACCATGCAGGAGCGCCTGGGCCTGCCTGCCGCCCCCCCAAACGGGCGGCAGCCAAGGCAAGGCTAGCGGGGCAGCGGTGGGCACAGGGAGGTTTTTTGGCGCGGGTGGGGCCCGGCGGGTGTCTTACCTCCCTTGGGCTGGGCCAGCTGGTGGCCCAGTCCGTGGTCACCCTGTACCGTCGCTGCCGCGGCCGCCCAGGAGCACCTGAGCACCTGGACCTGCCTGCCGCCACCCTGAACGGACGGCGGCCTACGCCTCGGCTGGCGCAGGGGGCAGCACCACACATGCACGGCGCAGGGGGCAGCACCACACATGCGTGGCACAGCACTGCGCATGCGTGGCGCAGGGGTAGCACCACGCATGCGCGGCGCAGGTCGGGGTCGCGGCCTGAAAAAGGTTGAGAACCGCTGATCTATAAAAACAGTTTTGCAATAGGATTTTACTTTCATATATTAAATATAAGGGAACGAAAATAAAGTAAAATTTTGAATAGACCTAAACTGAGAGTAACAACGAGACTTTACCAGTTGTCCTCAAATACAGACTAGGTTGCCGAAATATTGACCTATGAAGGTCATATGTAATTGCCAGCACAACAGAATTCTTGCTATCTGAAAATCCATGGCATTTGACTTTAGTGTGTCTCTTGATATTTAAGGAAATCTATCCCTTTGGACACATTTTTCCTCAGTAAGCTTGCTTTTGTTTTAAGACCTGGAATGGAATTATGCACAGACGTGACAATATTACATTGATAACTTCCAAAACAATCTCTTTTGGAAACCATAACAGGTCTTTCCTCTGCAGGCAACACTGGCTGGGTTCATAGTTCTTGCTAAGTCATGATTTGTTGAATAAATCATTGTGCCGTAAAATTAAACCATAATCCATAGTTTAACATTCAAAGTAGTTGGTTTTGCATACCATCTAAACCCAAACCAGACATATGATAGCTTGCCATGCTGCATCAATCCTTCCATCAAGAAATCTAAATGATTCCTTGAGGGAATCATTTTAATCACAGCAAAAGTTGTGATTAAAAATCTATATTTTTAATATAGCTATAAATATACCAAACGGAGGCTTTTCAACCTTGCTGTATCTTGCTGTTCTGTCCCCAAGTGATGCTAGTGGGTACTAAGAAATATGCCTGGATTTACATAAGTGTACAAAGGCAGTGTATCAGGGATCTTAGGAAGTGGCATACATTGAAGATTCAGTTTTTATGGGTTTCTCAGCTTGTTACTATTTATTTTATATTGGTGAACATTTTCACAAAACCTGTGTTCTTAAGTTTGCTTTTTTAGTATAAATTCCAAAAACAGTATTTCATCTAGTCAATAATATCGTTAAGTCCTTGGAAAGTAGTATGATTGTATTTGCATAGAAGACTTGAGATTCATGAAAGTTTTACTGCTCATAGGGAACAGATATTAAATGAATTAAATCAATATAAAGCAATATACCGTGTTTCCCCTATAGTAAGACACCCCCGATTGTAAGACGTATCGGGGTTTTCAGGAGGTCGGCTAATATAAGCCGTACCCCGAAAGTAAGACATATTACTCCTGCCCACTTCCGCCTCCTGCTTAAAATACTTAAATACTTAAAATACTTAATATACTTAAAATACTTAAAATAAAACTGACAATTGTTTTCCAATCAATATAAGCTGTACCCCGAAAGTAAGACATAGTGGGGCTTTTGGGGATAAAAAGAAAGTAAGACACTTCTTCCTTTCGGGGAAACACGGTATGTCTTTATGTGTTTGTGTGTACATATATATATATATACATATATATTACCAAAGCATCGAACACCAATGTGTCAAATGTCTCACTTTCTGAATTCTCCATCATAATGTTAAACAATGCATCCAATGTATCTTGAAGGAACTGGAAAAAAATATGGTCAATATTATAACAGATATTCAAAAATTAAACTTTGTCTCAAAAGTTATTAGTAATTGAATATACTGGTTCAACAGTGGTGATTATATTATTTTTTTATAGTGGAAAAATAAAATAAAAAATCCTTTATTCACATTGTCTTAAGAAAGGTATGTGTATGGATACATTTTATATTTATAGAAAGAGAAGAGAGTCTATAAAAATAATAGCCAAAGGAAAATGAAATTAAGGAGGTACACTAAAAGTAATGAATTCAGACCATATGGCATCAGTCCCCAAGGTGTTTCAAGGATATTGTAGTTTTCTTGAATAACGGACCTACCCTTTGGATCTTTTTGAGGAAACCCAGTCCTAACCCCTATAACTTTTGAGATTCTTTATAGCAATACCACAAGGATGGAATGTAGACCATATACACTATAAATCAGCATATGTAACTACCACATTCTGCACACGTGATATACAGCATATTCAGACTTCACTTTTAAAGAGAAAAAGTATTCTGGATTAATGACACAGTCATGGCCATTCATATCTAATATTTACGATTTCTTACAATAGTATCTTCTTTACTTGAGGTATTTTTATAATATCAAATGAGGCAATGTTCCATCAAGGATTCAATAACTTACATTTTAATAGCAGGTTTTGCAAGGTGTGAGAATGTGGCACAGTTCAAGTAAGATATGAGGTGGTGCACAAGAGGTATGGCACAGGTCAGGGATAATGTATAAGTGACTGACATGAGCACACAGGATTGCAAAAGAACGCACAGGTGGGGAAAACTTGCAACCTTCCCGGTCGACTTCCCAACTGACTTTCTGAAGAAGCAGGCAAAGAAGATTGCAAATGATGATAAGGTGATCATGGAGTACTATGATCAGTCGTAAGTGTGGACCAGCTGCCAAGTATCCAGATCGCAATCATGTGATCATTGGGTTGCTGGGACGGCTAAAATTCTGAGGACCAATAATAGCCACCATTTATTCAGCACCCTCGTACCTTAACAAGGTTACTGAATGAATGATAGGTCGTAAAATTGCCTGTATGACTGAATATACATACTTTAGAAATGTAGAGTTCGAAGGAGCCTCTGAGACTGGTGAATCTATCCCAATGTTCAGTGCATGAATTCAAATTCAGTATTTCCCACAGATGGCTTATGGCTTCTGTTGAAGGGGATTTCACCATTTTTCTGTGCAATTAGTTTCACTATCAAATCTCCCTTATGATTAGGTAATTGATTAACATTCAGTTGTAATCTGGTTTCCTACACACACACACACACACACACACACACACACACACCTGGCAATGAGAACTCCATCACTGCAAGAAGCAATGGCTGAGCAGCACAGCATCATCCAATATTGCATTTCCAAATCCACCTTCTCAGTTCACACTTTGAATGCCTCCCCACCTACATGGACATGCATAATCCCAACCCCCACTCAGGGTCTGCACACACTTCAGCCTGTTTTCAGCAATGCATAGTAAGCAAATTGATTAAATAATCTGTATTGCTTTGGATACAAATTTGGTTTAAGGACAGACTTAGGACTGGAAGTTGTTCTTAAACTGGCAACTTGCTGTAACTTAAATTCACTATTCCATGTTTTAAAACTGTGGGATGACAGAAAACAAGTCTATACAACAGTAAGATGTTTTCATTTCATTCAGTAAAAGTGGGCTGGTTGCCAAATACCCAAAATGCAACTGTGGAGTGGGGGCATCCATCAGAACTTCGGAACCAGGTCATAACTATTTTTGGGGAATCCATCAGAACTTCAACTGATTACTTTGCAACCAGTTGCCAGTCAAGGACTACCTGTAGGATATTTCATTTTACTAGCAACAAGAAGCAGGATATTTTCATATTATAGAAATAAAAAATGCTGCTCTTTCCATATCAATAATCCCTGCCAATCGCCCCCACCAAGAAAAAAGATTTCTTACTTTAACAACTTCACCTCCATCAACTTTCATCAGTTGCCTTAAATTCTGTTGCAGTATATTTGTGTTGGATCGCCACTTCAAAAGCCCCAGTAAGTCCACTAAGGAGGGAGAAAAGTTGGATAATTCTATTATACATAAAATACAACAGCAGAATTATTTCCTGTTCCTAGGCCATATGGCCTTTGTCCTTTGTTCCAAGGCACATGGCCCTTATTCCTTTGTTCCAGGCCTAATGCATTACAACACAGAAAAAGACTGGAACAATTCCTATAAGCTGCAATCGTACATATGTTAATTTGAATCTAATAATGTTTATCTACTGACAGAAAGAGATTCAATCTTTTCCCATCCCATCCCACAAATATGCTGCAGAATGTTAAGGGAACTCTCCAAAATACATTTTCAGCATGTTAACATTGGGGAAGAAGGAATGGATGGATAAGTCCTTTTGGCCAAAAATATTTCTTGCAAAGTACTAGATGTAGCCCATGGACTAATAAATCTAGTTACCAGATTTTAGACATATATAAAACATATATGAATAGTGAAACCATCTATATCAACCATCTCTTCCCAAACAGTGGCCGCCATGGCGCTGCTGGGCTGCCTGGGCGATCTGCAGCGGGCCCTGGAGGTGGTGAGTGGCCCTGCGGGCAAGCAGGGCAGAGGATGGGGTGAGGGCGGAGTGGGGGCGGGGCAGGGGGTGGAGTAGGGCGGGGCCAGTTTTTGGGCACTCGGTCTCTAAAAGATTCGCCATCACTGTCATATAAAGTTTCCAGTCATCTTGTATTCAAAATTTTGCATGTTACCTTGTGGAATGAATTATTTTGATTTACCCTCACTTTCAGTTGATCGAGCATGATAAGATTGGATGAAGCTTGTAAACAAATCCCACAGGTATATACTGTTAACTAGAAAATGTCTAAAATGTTTTACAGCAGTGGTTCTCAACCTTTTTCAGGTTGAGACCCCACTTGCGCCGCCCATGCATGGTGCGACCCCGACCCGCGCGCACACTATGGGCCAATCCGCGCATGCGCGGCACGCGTGCGATGAAAAAAAACAAAAAAACAAAAAAGGCGGACCGCGACGGGCCGATCCGCGCATGCGCGGTGCACGCGACGGCCCGAACCGCGCATGCGCGGTGCGACGAAAAAAATGGCGTACTGCGACGGGCCGATTCGCGCATGCGCAACGCGCACGCGACGGCTCGAATCGTGCATGCGCGGCACGCGCGTGACAAACAAAAAACAAAAAAACCAAAATGGCGGACCACGGTGTCCGGCGACCCCCGCGAAACAGTCGTTCAACCCCAAATGGGGTCGCGACCCATAGGTTGAGAACCAGTGTTTTACAGCATTATACATTCCTTTAAGAATTTTCCTTCTAAAGAAGGTAAAAATTATTTTTTAAAAAAAATAATTAAAAAAAGACTACTGTCAGAAGGTCAAGACATTGTGCCTCTCAAAATACTATCACAATTAACTGAACATGAGAGAAAACATTCTATAAAAGATGAGCTTAAGTATCAAGACAAATGCAATGTCAACCTTCATTCATACTTATATCTTTCATTAAGATATGGAAACCCTGTTCCAGAGAACTTAAAAACTATTTTAGCACAATATAAAACATCAAAAATAAAGAAATAATTCTCTAAAATCAATATAATTTTGTCTATCAATAAAGGCAATATCATTACAGAGTTATTATCAGCTTTAGTGCCCTAAGAATTAAAAAGCTATAATTTAGTTAAGATTTGTGTTTCCTACAAATCATTCTGGAGATGAAATTCCAAAAAAAGCTCTAAATTAAATGTAGATATGGATAGCAGATACTAAGATCAGTTCCAAAAAAGATGTTCCAATATAAAATTCCTTCCTCCTTCAATTACTCAATTTTTCAACTTGTCCAGGTAATAACATTATATATCCAGTTCTAAATACTTGTTTTACTAAGCAACTTAGAACTATTCCCTAATTTATTAAAATGATTTTAATGGATTTTTTCAGTTGCAGGAGTTTTACTTGCTTTCTTGAACAACAGTTTTCCTATCTGTTTCTATGACACCATTTCAAGCTTATCAGAGAGGCAACAGGACTCCTTTTATTCCACCTCTTCAATTCTTTTTATCTGAAGCAACTATGTGTTTCTTCAGGTTTATTTTCTATAATGATCCAACAAGCCAGGAAGAAATAAAATACTGAATAATGTTAAAAAAATAATTATGGGGCGAATTATCACCAAGAAAAAAATCATTGACAGGGACATTAACATGGGGTTGAAAGAAATGCACTGTAATATTTGGGACATAGCAAGTATATAGTATTTCTCCACTCTCCTTCAGTTCTGATTGAACTATATCACTACTCAAGAGGCACGTGCCAAATAGGAGTAAAGAACGTGATATTTTAACCATGTATTTCCCTATGGATATATTACAATTGAACCTTAATTCAGAATGTTAATGTGTTCCAAAGGCTTAATTGCTTCAATGCAGAAAGATCTAGACAATCTTGGATGATAGGTTTTGGAAAGAGCTGAAAGCTCTGTCCAACACAAACTGTAGATACCCCTCTGTATCCCCTCTGTTTTTTATAGAAAAGAAAAAGAAAAAAAATCTCTTTGTATGCAAGCAGCTGCTGTTGAGCTTTTGCTGAGAGTTATTCTCTAGCTGGGAAGACTGTGTAAACCCTGTGGAAAGACTGTTTACTAGAGAGGACATGCCATGAGCTGCATCACTACTTTGAACTAGAAATTTCCCATCCCTATCGCTTCCTGACAACAAACTATACTTCCAGTCAATTTAATCTAAAATCTGAAAAAATAGATTTAGCCACAGAAATAATATAGGTTTTCTAAAGCTGTATAAAAGTAAGAGAACTCAAAATTACTAAAATATTAATTATCTCTTTATGTTTAATGGCTTCATAATTTTACAGGAAATTACTGATAAATGGTTTAAAGAGAGTATACATGTGGTCTTCAAAACAAGAAAACTCACATGCATTTTATACCGGTAGTCCTCAAGTTAGGAATGTTATGGAGCCTGCCCATTCCATTCGTAACTCAAGGATTCGTAGAAGTGAATCTTGTACCTTGAATGTGATTCACTCCCAGCTTTTACCCACGCATTCACTAATTTAATGTGTGGGCATATGCGTAGCTTGTTAAATGACATATCTCAGAGTGGGGAAGACCATGGGGGGCTTAGTGATGGAACAGGCCACCTGCTTCAGACTACCCAAGCCCCCCTTGAGATACCTCATGCTCCCTCCTCCCCTGGGATCTCCACAATTGCTCCCCCACCCATCCTGCCGCACCAGGGTCACTTACCTTGTGAAGATCTGTCTCCTCTCTAGCCTCTCTGTTTCTTTCTCTGCTCCCAGCAAGAGCAGAGGGAGGCCTCCAAGGCCCAGAACGGACCTTTGAAAGCACACGGCCACTGCCCACATCCTTCATTGACACCTGGATTGGGCCTCCTAAGGCCCACAGAAACATTCCCTGGCTTCCATTCCATTCTCTGTTGCATAGAACAGAGGCCTAAACTATCGTGAGATAATGAGAGATCAGTAGTGTGAGTGTGATCTTGCATTACTTTAGGCCTCCATTCTCTGCGAGCACACCAAAGGCCTGGGGCAGCCAAGAAAGTGAAGGGTCTCTCGATCTTCGCAAGGTGAGTATCCTCAAGCCTAGTGCTTAGGGAGAGCCGAGGGGGAGGAGGGAGGGAATAGCCAGGGTGAATGTTGCACTGCCACCGTGGTTGTTCGTAAGAGTGAACGACTGCTGTGGTGGAGCAACATTCATAATTTTGGGAGTTTTTCGTAAACACTAGGGGGCGCTTATCATGTACTTCAAACATTCGCTAAGGGAACACTCGTAACTTGGAGGTTATCTGTATAGCAAAATATGAACAATCATTTTTTTTCTTCTATTTTTCCTACTGACATGGAGATACCCAAACTTTGGCATCTCTAGCACAGTTTATTCATATCTGTTTATATGTGAAGCTACAGATAGCATCTAATCTCCATCATTTTCTCCCTTCTGTTCATTAGTATTTATGTTAAATGTATAGTTCTTCACCAGTCCTACCAGTATGACCAATGGTCAGGTATGATGCAAGTCCAAAATTATTAGAAGGGTCATACATTCTCTATTTTTTTTTAGATGTTTCAAATAAGCTCCTGTCAAAAAGAATTTCAAAAGGTTGACCGGGTTGCATAAAATACGTAACACTTTGTATTTTATTTCTGAAGGCCTTCCATGCCCATATACAAAAGGGTGACTCAGAACTAAAATGGTCAGCATTAATCTTTTCAACACACAAACTGAATGTTTTTTTTCCTAGAACTGTATTATCATTCCTACCATTTTGGGTTAGTTTTGTTGAACAGACAAGAGTAGAGATCTGGAATGAGTCTTTACTGATGGTACAGCTTCCAAGATTTTGCATGCCCTTGCCAGCCATGGAGTGTCCTTTTTCTTCCAATTCCAGTTTAGTAGAGGGCAAGCTTAAATAAGTTGAAAAATCTTCCAGCTTCTTTGCTTCTGCCTGCAACATTATTCCAAAACAAAATATATATTAATTTTTTACATTACTCACATCTCACTGTATCTAAACATAGACACCTTTAACTGTTTATTTCATTTCTAACAATGTCATAGTTGGTTGCATGTTTTCTTCGCTGCCTTCACCACCTTGAAAAGTAGATCAAAATGTCACATAGCAACATTAACACTGTTTCAACTCCAGAGGCAAATCACTAACATTATAACATACTGTACTAAGTCTGGAGGAAACAAGGAAGAGAAAGATTTCACTTACTCTAAAATATGTAGTTTAAATTGTAAAACATTCCAAAAATTTTAAATCATAAAATCTTGAATTGTTTAATTAGATGTCTGATTTGTATTGAAATATCTATGTAAAAAACAACTTTTGCTCTTCTTTCTAATACATATGCTTATACCTGATTCTAATGAGATAACAAAAATTGATCACATGTACAAAATTATTCTTCTATATCAGGGCTTTTCAACCAGTGGTACAGGTACCACCTGTGGTACATTGGCACCTGGCAGGTGTTACGCAACCATCCTAGAAAAGTGGTAGCGGGGGAGGGAAATGAGACACGCCGGGCAGGCAGGCAGGTGTCTTGCTTGGCTATGCCTTGGGGGGCACTTTTTTCACTGCCATTGTAACTTCGAACAGTCACTAAGCGAACTGTTGTAAGTCGAGGACTACCTGTACTTTATTACTTTTTTCCTTTTTGGGGGGGTTATCAAGATTTTGACACCTTGCTAGGCGATTGCCATATCCTAAAAGTCGTACAATGGGTGAAAAGGTTGAAAAGCCCTGTTCTATATCACTTTGAACAATAACAAAAACTCCTTAAATCATTGGCTCCTCAAAGTGTTATAGCATGTACTTAAGATAATACCTTATATACTATAAGATCATGTTCTCCATCTCGTAGAGTTGTCCCATCATATCGCATTAATTTAACAAATGCCAGAGCAAATATTTTCTCAGATTTATCTTTGGCTGTTCAAAAGAAAACAAATGAGTATACTGTAAATCAACTGATCAAGACAAATATAGCAATGATAAAATACAAGATATATATGCTAATGAAGATTTAGAAATTATTAGGTGCTTTGTACCAAAAAAGACATTTGAAATGTAGGCCGAAATGAAAGAGAGAAAAAAAAAAGATTGTGCTATTTAGTTTATAGTCCAAGTCAATCATAAAGATACATCAAACGATCTTTGTATTATGTGTGTTTGTGTGTCTATACAAACACACTCACACACACACACACACACACACATACACAGAAAGAGATTGGTATGTAAAACTTTAAGAACTCTTTTGAATATTCATTCTTTCTGCATGAAATGATCTAAAACATTATCTGTTTTCCACCAAATCCTAAAACTAGATAAAGAGAACCCATTTAAGTAAATGAGTCAAAACATTATTTATTTATTAAGAAAAATAGCCCAAAACTAACAACATTCCAGTCCTGCTGTGTAAGGAGGTATTCCCAGGAGGAATAAACGAAGAACATGGCACATGGATTCCAGGAGTCTTTATTGCCATCTTGAGTCACCCAACTTATCCCCTCTGCCCATTAAAGTATACAGTCACTTAATATGGCAATATGGCAAGATACTAGAAGTGGATTATCAGTTTAGGTAAAAGAGCAAAAGCATCCATTCGTACTGAGTGAGGAAAGGCAATGGTAAACCATTTCTATATTTTTAGCAACAAAACCACATGTATAAAAAATATAAAATGATTGAAGATATAGTGCTGGATGATGGGCATCTCAGACTGAATAGCAATCAACTTGCTACTGAAGAAGAGCTAAGGATCTTTTAGAATGCTAATGCATTTATGAGATAGCTTGATTAAAGCCTTTGGGAAAATCCAAACCCACAGACAGAATTACAGTGGGAAGTTGGAATGTAAGAAGCATGAACACAGAAAAACTCAGCAGAAGTCAAAAATGAAAGAAATCAACTATACATTGACATCTTCAGTATCAGTGAATTTGTTAGGACTAGAATTTGATGAACAACTGTTCAATGTGATAATGATCTAAGATGAAACATTGGTCCATAAAAAAAAGAAACTGATGGGTTTGATAATCAAGTTCAATTTGAAATTGATAGAATATACATGATGTGTTGTTAAAGACTGGAATACCAACATTGCAAATGTAAAGGAGAAAATGTTTTGGGATTATATGATTTAGGAATTGAAATGAAGAAGGTGAGCTTATCAATTTCTGAAAATTCAGTTATTTCTTCAAAGCTAACAATTTCTTCAAAGAACTGAAATGGTGATTTCATTGTTGCTGAAATAGGTGAAGGAGCTTAATATATAACATCAAAGGCATGGCCAAGAGGAGCTAGGGAAAAGATCCCAAACTGTTTAAGTGCAAATCCCATGTTATGCTAAAGAACAAGATGAAAGCCAAGCAACATCTATGATATGATATTCAGCATATATTTACTTTTTTCAAAGAAAACATAAAAATTGCTTAAAAGTCTGGAACCTCATTGACAGAGAACCAAAGGAACTGTGCAATCAAAGTAAATAATTTGTTACAGATGATTACAAAAAGAAACTGCCAAAGTCGAAGAAATAGAAGAAAGCTAACTGAAAACTTCCAGGTGAGAAATGATGAGCTACCAGGTCCCCAAATGAGCCAATTGAGCCAACTGAAAACTGTTGTGGAGTAAAGAGGTAGGGGAGGGCTTGCCTTTTGTCAGCATTGGGACAACATGACAGAAAATGGTATGACATTTTAAATAATCCAGGAGATATTTGAAGAATGGGGATAGAAATCACAGCTACCAAGCAAGCAATGAGGTCTGTTTCTATGGAATGACTATTTCCAAAAGATATCAAAGAGTAAATAACAGGTGGGGGAAAAAATAGTCTGGAAGATCTACAGCAGGGGTGTCAAACTGCCAACCCATGGGCCGGATGCGTCATGGCAAAGCTGCACCCACCCCATTGCTGTCAATGGAAAAAAAGTCGCCATACGTCACGACACGTCATGAGTCTGACAGAAAAAATCTGGTACTCTCTGATTAGAAAATATTAGAAAATAAAGAAACTGTTGAAATACCGAAAAAAAATAAAAATTGTGGATTGTGAGAGATGACAAGCCAATAGAATGACCAGGATAATGACTCCTTACTGCATTTATAAAAGTGGTTTGTTAAAGTGTTGAAGAAACTTCTGAGATGGGGAAAAGAAAAACTGAAGAGAAACCAAGTGCTATGACAACAGTTGAATAAATTAAAAATCAAGATTATTACGGACAAAACAAGTTGGCTATGGTTAAAATAAAACCTGTTTCTTTTGGTTACCCTTTATGAGTTTTTTGCTGGACTGAATGTTAATGATGTATGGGTTTCTGTATGCATAAGGGATGGATTATAGGAAGAAGAGATACTTTCATGTAATCTTATGGGGGTGAAGAATCACATTTGTACTTGTGATGAAGATCAGAAGTCACTTCTTTAAATATTCCTTTTCATTTTTTCTTATTTTTCCCTCCTTTTTCTTTTCTTGTACTTTCTATTCTTTCTTTCTCTTTCACTAAGTTTATATTAACTATTTTATTTCTTTTAAGAAAGGTTTCCAATAACAGTATTTTAAAAAGAAGAAATCAAATTAGATGTCAGAACAAACTGTGAAAATTGCCAAGAGAAGCCAGAGACAAAAAAGGTAAATAACTCGGGAAGGAACTTAACAAAAGGTTTCAAAGTGCTATTAGAAAAAATAAAAAGCAGTGTTACAACTACATATATAATATATAAAGATAGTAACTAATTCAAAGATCAAAGATGGAAAGAATATATTGGAGTTCTGTGTAGCAAAGATGTCAACACTCAAAGGATCAGTAAATGTTCTAGCCACTACACAAGCAAAAAAAAAGGAGCACGGTGAGCAAATTATCATATAATATCCTTAATTTAATATGTTAGCAAAATAAGGTTTAAGATTATCCACTGCAGATTAGAGCCTACCTGGAAAAAGAGATGCCAGATATTCAAACTGGCTTTAGAAAAGACCGAGGAAAACAAGGTATTATTTCAGATGCATGCTGGGTAATTGAGAAAGCAAAAGAATACCAAAAAGAAATCAGAATGTATTTCACAGATACAGAAATGCCATTATTATACTGATCATGTCAAGCTGTGGAATATGCTTAGAAAAATGACAGTCTCAGAAAATTTTGTCCTCAGGCAAAATCTTTATTCAGGTTATGAAACCTGTATGGACAAAATATGGCACAAGAAAAGGGGAGGGAGGGGGAGACTGTCTCAGCAAAGGAACAAGACAAAGCTGTATCTCTTTACTTACTCAACCTATATGATGAAATGTAGTACAAGTTAGCTATAACAAAGAGGGCTATCTTACTATAAACATTCCAATCGGCTGTGGAGTGAAACAGGGATGCAATTTAACTCCTCTACTGTTTAATATTTATATAAATTGTTACTGCTTTTATTTAAAAAAAAAGAATTTAAGATCGGTGACACTTAAGGAAATGGAATAGGAACAGACATTTGATAATGTTTTGTATGCCAACGATGCAACAATTTTCTCACACAGGTTGGAAAAGTTTGCAGGCAGTAGCAGAATTCTGCAAGAAGGAAGGTCTTAGACTTAATTACTCCAAACTAAAAATATGGTTTCCTTGGGAAGACCAAGCTGCCATAAATTCCAATGACAAATAGAAATTAATAAAATAGAACAATTTCTACTTTTAAATATCTTGGAGTAATTTTTCAAGCCTCTGGAATTTGGCAGGAACAATCTAGAATCATCTTTGCCAAAGCCAATAATAGTGCCAAGATAATCTTGGTCCTTTTTCACTCTAGGGGAGGTAGATGCATACCTGCTGCCATTAACTCGCTTAAAAAAAAATCTACATCCCATATGCTATGTGGTCAATACAGATGCACCTACAATTATCTAAATCCCTTGAATCAAGCCCTTGGAGCAATCAATCTTTTGCAAGCACCTTTCTAGATTCCATGTTATCTGCCAAATGTTCTAATTTGCACGGAAACAAAATGATCCCACTGGAAGTGACGTTCAATGTTTGTCTACTCTCTTATTCTATTTTTCCACCGATCCTTCTATATTTTCTTGATGGCTTCTTCTCAAGATGAAAAGTTAAAATCATAGCAGACTTGTGTTTTATTGCAGCCTTTCTATCTACTCTTTGTAACCTCTAGGTTTACAAAAAAATTAGCAAGACTGGATTCCTTCCTGGAAATCTTTTATATCTGCAAACTATTTGTTCAATCTAGATTATTCAAACTATAGAGCCTTTGGGGAGGGGGGTTCTGTTTTCAATGTTCCCCCTAATTTCTAATATGCCATGTGTGTAAAGAAAATGTTTTGGGCAGCTTTTCTCAAATCAAGTACATATTTGGGTGCCGAAAGTAGGTGAGTAAATTGCAAATTCAGGTAAAAGCAACATGAAAGAATATTTACCGGTACATATTTATTACCTAAAGCACAGAAACTAAAAAGTATAATAGTATGCCACATACATGCTTCAAAAGTTGTGCTTTCAAATTATATTGTTTCCTGCACTTTTCTTGGCAGCATTTTTCAGAAAATTGCCAATTCCT
Source organism: Bothrops alternatus (assembly GCA_034064705.1). NCBI lineage: Eukaryota > Metazoa > Chordata > Lepidosauria > Squamata > Viperidae > Bothrops > Bothrops alternatus. Next base: position 16,419,081 of record JARGCV010000009.1, read on the forward strand.
TCTTCCTAGGGCTGAGAAAAGAGGAAAAAGTTGCCTTTTGCAATTGATTGATGGTGATTTTGTCAATGCTGGTGGTGGTCAAATGATGCTCCAAATATTCTGGGATTGCACCACAGGCACTTATTACTACTGATACTCTCTTTGCGTTCTTTTGTCACAGTCATTCTACTTCTATTTCAAGTCACTGTATTTTGTGATTTACTCCAATCCTTTTATTCTGCTGTCTCCATATATTGCCATGTCTACTATCCAGATACTGCTTATCAACAATTGTCTTTCTTATCAACAATTGTTAAATCTGGGGTATTATGTGGCAGGTATTATTCTGTTTCAATTCAAAAGTCCCACAGCACTTTAGCTCTTCATATTCCATTATTATGTCTACTTTGTGGTGCCATCAATTCTTGCCTGCAGACAAATGATATTTCTTGCAGATATTCCCATGCACTATTGGTGCTACTTTGTTATGCCGTTGTTTGTGGTCAGTCTGTGCAATCTTCTTTGGGCAGCTAACTAAATAGTCACTTTTTCTTCAGCTTCTTTGCAGAAGTGGACATCTGTTACTGTCTTCTCAATTCTGGCTTTATATGCACTTCTTAATGCTTGGGTTTTTTTTGCAGCCAGAAGTATCTTTCTTCAAATTTCCTGCTCTTAGCCATTGCCAGGTCTTGTTATCTGCTTTGCCTGCTGGCTTTTTTTATGTATTGGCCATGTTATGCCTTGCCATATATAAACCTAAGTAAGCCTTCACGATGTTCTAGCTTCAGTGCATTTTCTTCACTGTCCTTCAGATATTCTTACAATGCCCTTTTACTTTTTCAACTGTCTGATGTACTTGCAACATTCCAGGCCCACCTATGTTCTTTGGTAAGCAGAGATTGGAACTGCCAGGTGTTAATTGCATTGACGGTGACGGTGTTTCCTCAACTGAATTTGGGATTTAAAATCTTCTTCACTCTCACGATGCATTCACTTCTAACCTTCTTCTTAAATTCAGTTGTGCTTGATGTTGTCAGCCTGACAGATGACCTGGTATTTGTTGTAATCATCTTCATCCAGACTCTTGATGTTATTTCCATTGGGCATCTTGAGTCCTTCAGTTTTAATTATTTTTTCTAGTTGATGGTAAGGTTGCCCATTCCAAATTCTATTTCAGTGTTTTGGCTGCATATATAGACAATTTTGAGCAGCGATTCCATTTCAGATGGTGCTTTTCCATATAGCTTCAAATCAGCCATTTTAAGGACATGGGATATTTTGGCAGATGTTTTTCATGTTTAAAAGCAAATAGCCTGACTTGTTCAGTTTTGTTGACAGAGGAATCAATGCAATGACAAATAACAGTGGTCAAAATGTGTATCCTTGAAAGATTTCTCACTTGATATTAATCTCTCCCAATCTGTCACCACTGATCAGCAACTATGTCTTCCATTGTACCAATGATCTTTGCACAAACTTCTGATGTTTCTGTTAACTCCTGTTATTTCTAGGCACTTGATTATCTAATCATGTGGCAGGGAGTCAAATGACTTCTGGCAATGAGTCCATGTTACCAGTCAGATGTTTTAACCCAAACCATTAATTCAACTTTACCCAGTACTGACCAATACTTGCTCTTTCTTGCCTTTCCCCCCACCATTTCTGTTGTTATTATAAGGTTTTTTTTTTCATTTCAGTTTCTTTTTTATTCTGATCTACCTCCTTTATCCAGACTGCATTCTTGTTTAAATGATAATGGCAGCCTTGCAAAAGATATTCAGATGTCAGGATTTATCTGTATTTATGAAGATCAGAATAATGTAGGCAATGGTTTGCCCTGTGACACACTATGGAAATGAAAGTTGAACTTTGAAGAAACAGGATAGAAAAAATATTGATATTTTTGAACTTTAGTGTTCAAGAAGACTCTTAAAAATACCATGGACAGCCAAGGAAAGAAACAAATAGATCAATCCACAGTTCTCACTTGAAATACAAATGACCAGATTCAATTTATCCTACTTCAGATACATGATATGAAGATCCAGCTCTGGAGAAGATTCTAATGATAAAAAAGGTGGGATGAAAAGGAAGATGACCAACCAGAAAATGAATAGACTTAGTTACAGTAACAATTAATGTGCCATTGGAAAATCAGGTTAGGGATATTTCATCCTGGAGAAAATTGATCTATCTAGTCAATAGCATTGACACTAACTTGATGGCACCTAATCAATCAATCAATCAATCAATCAATCAACCAATCAATCAACAAATATATATAGTTAGTAAAACAAAAAGGCACCAAACAACTTCTATAAACCAAAGCTATTGATAGAAATTTTGCAATCATTTTTGAGGGTTTTTTTGGCACTGATCATATAAAAGGAGATTGTGAACCTCATGATCATAAGAACAGATTCATTTTCTGGTTATAAAAGATCTGTTCCTCACTGAATGTTAACAGTGGGCATTTTAACAGTACTTGTGATACATATTCAAGTGATATCTCTGCCCACCATCACCTTAATGGATATCGATCAAGTTAGGGAGAAAAGTCTCACGTGTGGAATATATAAAATTCTTTTAAAAGATCTAGGAATAATTCAGGTAGAGGAGAAAACTGTAGTATAGTAGAGATGGGAATCTCTGGCTCTATCAATTTGCATGAATTGGACCCAAATTGTAGGCCTAAATTCATCCAAGGCGAAGGCCAGATAGTACTGGAGACAAAAAGATATAACATTCAAATATATTTATCTGGATGTTGAATACTTTTGAAATAATATTATTATTATTATTATTATTTATTAAATTTCTATGCCGCCCTATTCCGGGAACTCAGGGCGGCTTACAGCATAAATAGAAATCCAATACAAACTAAATAGTACATTTATAAAAATAAATATATAAAAAGAAGAACCCCTAAATTAAGAACCATTCATTCAGCAAACATACACACAGACATACACTGGCTAGGGGCAAGATTTCAACCGCCCCAGGCCTGCCGGCAGAGATGGGTCTTTAGTAGTTTACGAAAGGCGGAGAGGGTGGGGGCGATACGGATCTCCGGGGGGAGTTGATTCCAGAGGGCCGGGGCCGCAACAGAAAAGGCCCTTCCCCTAGGCCCCGCCAGGCGACACTGTCTAGCCGACGGGACCTGGAGAAGGCCGACTCTGTGGGCCCTAACCGGTCGCTGGGTTTCATGAGGCAGCAGGCGGTCTCGTAAGTAACCTGGTCCGATGCCATGTAGGGCTTTATAGGTCATAACCAACACTTTGAATTGCGTTCGGAGACCAATAGGCAGCCAATGCAGCTCACGGAGTGATGCTGAGATGTGGGCATTTCTGGGCAGGCCCAACACTGCTCGCGCGGCTGCATTCTGCATTACCTGAAGTCTCCGAACGTTTTTCAAAGGTAGCCCCAAGTAGAGAGCATTGCAGTAGTCGAGCCTCGAGGTGATAAGGGCATGAGTGACTGTGAGCAGAGACTCCCGGTCCAAATAGGGCCGCAACTGGTGCACCAGGCGAACCTGGGCAAATGTCCTCCTCGCCACAGCCGAAAAATGATGTTCCAAGTTTAGCTGTGGATCGAGGAGGACGCCCAAGTTGCGGACCTTCTCCGAGGGGGTCAAAAGCTCCCCCCCCCAGGCTGATGGACGGATAGATTGAATTATCTTTGGGAGGCAGAACCCATAGCCACTCCGTCTTGTCGGGGTTGAGTTTGAGCCTGTTGGCACCCATCCAAACCCTAACAGCCTCCAGACATCGGCACATCACTTCCGCTGCTTCACTGAAATGACACGGGGTGGAGATGTAAAGCTGGGTATCATCAGCATACTGATGATATCTCACCCCGTGTTGTCGGATGATCTCACCCAGTGGTTTCATGTAGATATTAAACAGCAGAGGGGAGAGGACCGATCCCTGAGGGACCCCACAAGGGAGGAACCTAGGGGTCGACCTCTGACCCCCCGCCAACACCGACTGTGACCGACCAGTGAGGTAGGAGGTGAACCACTGCAAAACAGTGCCCCCAACCCCCAACCCCCCCAGTCGGTGCAGAAGGATACCATGGTCAATGGTATCGAAAGCCGCTGAGAGGTCAAGTAGCACCAGGATAGTGGAAAATCCCCTATCCCGGGCCCGCCAGAGATCATCCGTCAGCGCGACCAAAGCAGTTTCCGTGGAGTAGCCGAGCCTGAATCCTGACTGTTGAGGGCCCAGATAATCGGCCTCATCCAAGGACCGCTGGAGCTGGAGTGACACCACCTTCTCAACAACCTTCCCTATAAAGGGAAGATTGGAGACAGGACGGTATATATATATATATATATATATATATATATATATATATATATATATATATATATATATATATATATATTCATACACATGAAAGCATTAAATATATGCTATTCAAATCAACAGGATGTACTTCTGACCATATATTGTACTTCAAAATACAAATATTGGTCAAAATTCTATTGCTTATTTGCACACATTGAAAAACTACACAAAATCCACCTTCCTGTGCCTGTGCCTATGCTGCACCTCTGTGTATCTCAACAAGTCCTGATTATAATTCTAAGAGGCTACAAATGTGCAAAGCCTACACCACAGTCATCCAACATGTATAATTACCCAGAAAACCAAGAAACAGATGTTAATAGTCCTTTACTTTTGCCTCAAAGGCATCATGCTTCAGGCACAGTCCCACAGTCCACACCGAATTCGCCTCCCTTCCACTTTCCTTACGTAGCCATCTATGGTCTTAATACAGCCCTCAGTCTGTCTCCCTTTCAACACTCCCTAAAATTCTTCACTCAGGCAGGCTTCCAGAATTTGGCTGGCAGGATGCAGGTAACCCCTTCCCCCTGTCCTGCCGCCTCCCACGGCTCCGCGTCTCCGTGTCTCAAGCCTCCGTGGCACAGAACTGCTGGCGTTATGCTTGGGCGGAAGATTTTTTCTTTACAGATGAGGCGGGTGGGCCGCTGCCTCTCCATCACCCTCCACGCCAGCCGGCTCCATTGCCAGACCTCCCAGCTGATGGGCGCAGGTCCGGAGGTTGCCAGTTGATGGGCTCGGAGTTCGGTGCCGCGGCGGCCACTCAGCCACCTGCTTCTTCGGCTGGAGCAGTTGCCAGAGGTTGCATGGCCCCCAAGGGCCGCTGACGCGCTCCGCGCAGCCAGTGACCATGTAAGCCCTGGTAACTGCTCCAGCCGAAGAAGCAGGCAGCTGGAAGGCTGCTGCGGCACCGACCTCCTGCGCCCGTCAACTGGCGACCTCTGGACCTGCGCCCGTCAGCTGGAATGTCCGGCAACGCTTTGGCCAGTGAGGAAGGCGAAGGGGAGGCCGCTGCAGCGCCGAACTCTGCACCCGTCAGCTGGCGACCCTCAAATTTGCGCTTGTCAGCTGAGAGGTTTGGTAAGGGAGCCGGCTGGCATGGAGGGTGATGGGAAGGCGGCGGCCCGGCAGGCAGGGTCCTGCCTGCCCGCGAATGTCGGGCCCACCCGCCCCATCTGTAAAAGAAAAAGTCTTCCACCCAAGCATAACTTTTAAGGATTTTAAGGATCTTTGAGAGGGAGAGAGAAATAGAGAGAGGGAGAGAAAGAGGGAGAGAGAAGAGAGGGAGACAGAGGGAGAGGAAGAGAGGAAAAGAGAAAGGGAGACAGAGAGAAAGAAAGGGAGAAACGTGAGAGAAAGAGGGAGAAAGAGAGACAGGAAGAGAGAAAGAAAGGGAGAGAGGGAAAAAGAAAGGGAAAGACAGAGAAAGAGAGGGAGAGAGAGAAAGAAAGAGGGAGAGAGATTAATTAGTAACATGGTTGTTCAATGAATCTGGTTTCCCCACTAACTTTGCTTGTCACAAGGTTGCAAAAGGTGATCACATGACTCTGGAATAATTTTATGGTTGGGGGTCACCACAACATGAGGAACTGTATTAAAGGGTCACGGCATTAGGAAGGTTGAGAACCACTGCCTTAGACACAAAAAGATCATTATACTTAGAAGAATATGATTTACAATTAGGATGGTACACTTTTTTATGGTATGGGAAATATGAAACTATCAGGATGGCTTTTAACAAGGGAAGCTTTTGCCTACCTAAACTTAATCAATGTTGAGAAAATTGTAACCTACAAAGATATTTTGAATACCAAAAGGAAATCAAAATTGATATAAGAGTTGGAAGAACAGGGTATTGATTTAATAAGGTGGCTTCAATTGCAAATAAAATTGAGATATGAGTTGGCTAGAAAAGATGTTATAAACTGGAAATATTTTTATTACGTATAATATTAGAAAAATATGATGAGGAAGTATACACTTAATGTTGCATGTATTGATAGTAGTAAGAATTGTATTTGCTTAGTGCTGGAAAAATGAAAAAACACTACCTGAAGAAGAGATGATCAAGAAAACACCAGATTGTGTAGATATGAACAGATCGATATTGAAGGATAAAGAAAAAGAAGACAGAATAATTTCAAATATGAGATGTAGTTTATCATTGGCCGGAAAAAAGGAGTAGAGATTAGGAATTTAATATGTATTATTAAGTAAAAAATGGACTCAGACAACATGCTGTTTACTAAGCACTTATGATCTGTAAAAATAGAAAATTAATAAAATATTATAAAAAGAAAAAAGGAATAACTTGACATCCTATATTTCTAATAATTCAACTAGAAATAATAGTTTCAAAATAGTGATTCTTTATATATTTATATTTATTTGGGTTGTATGCCGCTCCTCTCTGGGGACTCGGAGCGGCTAACAACATATGTATAACAGAAAATACAATATAAAAACCCAAACAAGATATCTAAAAACCAATAAAAAAACACACATTCAATGCAACAATCAACTACAATCATCCCCAGGCTTGCCAGCAAAGATGAGTTTTTAGGTTTTTCCGGAAGGCCGGGAGAGTTGGAGAAACGCGGACTTCAGGAGGCAGTTGGTTCCAGAGGGCGGGTGCCACAACAGAGAAAGCCCTCCCCCTAGGGCCCGCCAGACGACATTGTTTCGCTGACGGGACCCGGAGGAGGCCAACCCTGTGCGCTCTCACCGGTCGTAGAGAAGTATGTGGCAGTTCTTAAGGAACTATTCCTGTTCATATTAAAATGAACAGAATTTTATGGTAATAAATTATATGTTATTTATTGATATCAATAAATAAATAAAATTTATAAAGCTGCCCTCTCACAAGCAAGTAATAATGATAATAAACAGCAAGATGTTACTATTTGCATGCAGATCATGAGTGCCACAGTCATTTTACAGAAGCCTACATCATTCTGCAGTTGATTCTCCACTCCATTATTTCCAAATGTCTTCTGTGTTGTCAAGATAGCCTTCAGAGGCTTTCAATAATTCTCTCTAGAACACAGCATACGCACAGGAAATCATACACTGTTTATGCACGTGCACACACACACACACACACAGAGAGAGAGAGAGAGAGAGAGAGAGAGAGAGAGAGAGAGAGAGAGAGAGAGAGAGAGAGAGAGAGAGAGAGAGAGAGAGAGAGAGAGAGAGAGCTACTCTTTTTTTTCAAGCTTGTCTACTGCAGTTATATGCATCCAGGTAAATCCTCAGTTATCAATGACAATTAGGGCTGGAATGTCCATTATTAGGCTATGTAGTCATAGAGTATGACATCACGTGACTGCATTGCTTAGTGATTACAATTTTGAACAGTCTCCATTACCATTGTTAAGGAAGCCATTAAGCCAATCATTGAGCAAGAACCTTTTCCTAATTTCCTGTCAGCTTCCTACAAGCAAAGTAAATAGGGAAACCAAAAGGAAGTCACAACTACTAGACAGCTCACAAGAAACCTGCTAGATGTCTATGTGACAGCAACCACACAGCAATAGCACAGCTGGGCTGGGGAAGGCTGCTGCCAGGGCAGGAGGGTGCACAAACAACTTCTGTGGCACCTTTAAGGCACATTTGGGTCAAGGGTGGCTGCTGCCAGGGTAGGAGCACGTGCACAGAGCCCTGTGCCCGAAATGACCCTCGTCCTCTTCTTCCTCCCACCTGATGAGGCACACCCAGCCTGGTCCTTTGCAACGCAGGTGCAAAGCAGACAGCATAGCACATGATGACAACAGTGGTAGAGCGCAAGGCGTCAGAGTACCTGGCAGCCAAAAGGGCAGAGATGGGGGAGATACGTGGGGGAATTGAAGTGCACCCTGCAATCATAAATGTGGATAGGTTGCCCAATGTCGGAATTTTGATCATCTGACCACCAGGCTACTGCAATGGCTGTGAATTTACGAAGTGAATGTAAGTGCCATTCATTCAGCAATGTCATAATCTCAAACAGTCAGTGAACAAGTGGTTGTTAAGCAAGAACTACATATATTGTTTTCATAAAGAATTTTTCTATTCCCAACCTTCTTTCTTCCCATCTTCTAACCTTCAACCATGGTATGTGTCTATGGAATCAGCAACACCTGTACATTGAATAGGACTTGAAACTTTACTTTAGCAGAACAAAAGATCAACTTCTGCTATGAAGTTTGATTTCCATTACCAGAATATTTTAACATTTATGTAAAGCAAAATTCACACCTTATTAATTCAAAAAACTAATATCCCACCACAACGGCAGGACTCTCAATGGTTCATTAAATAAGACTATACAATCACAAAATAAAAACATCAAACAATTAAAACCCATGGTGCCAGGCCAGAAAAAAAAAATCCAGGAAAGTTCTTCAGCTTTTTCCAGAAGGCAGACAAATTGCAGTGCAAACAAAAATGAGAAAGAGAATTTGAAGGGCAACCTTGATCAACCCAGCGGCAACTAAAAAAATATATGAGAAAGCACTGTAGCAGTTCTAACCCTGAGGATTATAATAATATAAAGTCTAATCACTCTGGCCACCCACTATCTGCTGCAACTTAATACAAATGCTTCCTACTGAAATAATTTGTAGTTAATGGCCATAAATATATCAGTAAATTACTACGTCATTTTCATTAGTGAAATTGTTACATTTTCTGTTAAAATTATTGCTTTCATTCAATGATTAATTTTACAACGAAACAGTAACCCTTTAATTACATAAGCACTAACCATTATGAAAATGTCAAATGTTACAAGTTCTAAATATAAACACTAAAGATTAATGATTAAAACTTTGATTTTTCTGCCAATATTACAATTAAAATTCAAGCTAGGTTTTTAGCGGATTCAGTAACATTAGTTAAATCAGACATATTCTATTAATAAAAGACATGAAACAAACTAAATACCAGTTTATCTTACTGAAATGTAACAACTTTAAACAGAAACATTAACAAGTCAATACTTGGCTTGTAAGTAAAATGCTAACAAGCTTTCCCATAGACTTCATGACTAATGAAAATCACAGCAACCCATTAAAAATACAAGCAAGTTAGTTTATTTTCTCTATAAAAATGTCCTAGATACCCAAATGCCAGCTTCTAGGAAGCACATACCCAATATTATTAATTGTTTTACTTAAAGAAGTGTAAAGAAGAAGAAACTATAGGAAAAGGCATCAAGACAAGAGGCCAAAAGAATAGGGCTTCAAATTAGAAAGAAATATCTTCTTTTAAAGTAGACGCTAGCTTTAAAAAAAGATAACAGTGAGTGTGGTATGAATTACTCACAATCCTGTGATGATCTGTGCCGGAATGTAAACCTTAGGTGACTGCGGTTTACATCTTCAATGGGGATTGCAACCTTCACAAAACAAAAGATAAAGTTATAGAAATACAACATTTTATTGAGATATAATATTTTATATGTTATTATTTTTAATTGTATATTATCCAGAGTTGTTCTGAGAGTGAGATGGACAGTGCCTAAATTTGATCAGTCAATATATAAAATACACAACTATTGTATGTGTCTGTGTTTGTACATACATACACATACAAATATACAAGCTATTATACACAAAACACACATACAAGCATACTACCCTAAAAACCTTTTACCTAATCCAGAAAAGTAACAGTCAATTCACAACACTCACAGTGTTTAATAGTATTTAAGGTAATTGCTTAAAAGGACCAGCAAATGAATATTGTCACGGGAACTTCTCTATCTGATTAATAGTAGCCCATTTCTCCTTTCTCCAGATTTGAAGTTATAAAGTGACATGACAACAGCAAAATCACATTTTCAAAAGTATGTTGTTTTAAACAACATTTACTGAAGCATTTGAAACCATAGGACTACTTGGAAGAGCAGGAACACTTCTTTGATAAGAAAACTTATTTCTCCAGAGGTTCAACAACTAAATACTCAAAACAGAATCAATACTTTTTTCAAAAAGCAGAATAAAACATTAAATAATTTTTGTTCTGCAACCCAGACTGACTTTTCATTTAGGCTAGAATTAAGCTGTCAAGAACTCCTCAGATGAGTAATTCACTGTGTCAGTATGTCATTCACTAGACCTTTACTGAACTAATGTGAGATTTTGCACACTGAAAGGAATTATAATGATCAAAGCAGGGACCCCTGCTTCAGAAAGAAAGACAAGCTTCTAGACCCCGTACATTGAAACAGTTTTACCGCGTAAAATATGTCTCTATATATGTAACCTTAAATACTTTTCTTTTAATAACACTCTTAATGAGAGCATTTCTGTTCTTGTTCCTTAGATTAACTATTCCTAGTCCAGATTTTAATAAGAGAAGTCAGAGAGTTAATAGTTTACCCATGAACTGAACCTCTGGGTATCTTTTCTATATAGCATATGATAAAATATTTTTGACTCAACCTTCCTGTGTTACTATGGCCCAGTAATTAGTCATACCTAAAATTGCAATTCAGAAGTATGAAATAAATATCCTTATGTATTTGAATCACTAGTGACAGAGGAAAGCGAAATGATACTATTAACAGCAAAAATTTAGAACAGCTAAAAGGCAGAGAGATTCTGGTGTTCTGTGTTTTTCACAGACAGTGGAAGATTGCTCATCTTCCTTACAAAGAATGATGTTAACTGCATCATGTTTATTTTGTTAAAGCATGCTTTCATTTATGATCCAGATGTTTAATCTTATTGCTATCAAGAAACATCAGATCTCCCGATTTTGTTTTTTCTGTCATTGTTCAGTCTTTCAAATGTTCTGTCAACTTTTAACTCTCTTGGTCACTTCATATCATATTAATCTCCCAAAAATTTCACAACAGAGAACTACTGCTGCCATGTTATTCTTGATATTTTAACAATTCAGCATATTATATTACCTAACAGAAATTCTCTATACAACCCATTAAAAAGTCTTATTGAAAGGTAAGTCAATATAAAAGCATTATATTGTTTTTAGCAATACATTACATTAAACCTTGCCTAGGAAATAGCAACTGCATAGATGTAGCAGTAGTAATAGTATTTACAAAATACCTACACTGTAGATCATCAAAGTAATTTCTCAATTTGGCAAAATAAAAAAATCTTTATTATGATGCAGAAAATACCACAACAGTCTTCCCTCCCTATAGGAAAAGTCCTGCATAGCTTGGACCTGTTAGAAAAGGCCTTTTTCTGAAAGCTACTCATTATTTCTCATTCAGCAGAAATAGCTAGAGAAGCACTTCAAGTGCAAATTCTATCATCCCAATAATAAACATGGTAAGTGATACCTCTTTCAGACAGCCTGGGTTAAGCACTATTCTTCCAAATTACATCTAGAAGCTGACTCACAGTCAAAAAACAGCAAAACACTGACATAATATGCTCATATCAGCCATTCTCTGTCAGTAGCCTAACCACTCTATTCTGATGTATCTGAAGTTTTTGAACCAATTTCAAAGGCATCCCTTCCTGCAATAGTCCAAGGAGAGAGATACCAGATCTAAGTAAGTGTTGCAAAGCACAGGTTTCCCTGACTTTGTTGAAAACAAGTATATTCCAAGCTATTCAACAAATGCTTTTGGGAAAAGAGCAAACTATTGCGAAATGAAACGATCACCACGTAACTGGAGAGGTAAACATAGACATATCTGGAATCAATCTCATTTTATTAATCCACATGTATTCCCCTACCCCAAAAAGGCAGTGCTTAAGGTAGTTGGCTGCCTTGCTGTGTCAGGTAAGAAGAAAGGTTAAAAGAAAGGTAAAGGTGGAAGTCTTGTGAATTTTGGTGATACTTCAACCCAAATCCATTGGTAATCTTTCCAGTGGGTTCCTCTAGATTTAAAAAAAAATCAGAGATATTTCATATTTGGAATCCCCTCCCATAATTACCACAGAGTAAGATAATAATCTCCAAGTATCACTTTCTAAAATAGCCAACCAAGGTGGAGAAAAAATCAGTGTGGTATAGTGCCTTCACATTGCAACTAAAACAGCCTATGTAGGAAAGGACACTATAATGGAAGGTGCTGAAAGCTCCTGAGAGATCTAAAATTAATAATCTTATGGCATCCTAAAAGACTAGCAAAAGAGTTGTCTCATAAGGTTTGTGGATCTCAGCCCACCCTATCAGATGCATGCAATATAGTTATAAGTGTATACTGTTCTTAGCCTTGGGGATGGAGAAAAAGTCTAAGAGACTGAAATGACTGCATCTTCCTTTAGAGCAGATTATCACACTAGAAAAACAAAGCAATTTCACTTTCAAAATCAGACTTGCAACTGGGTTGAATGGTTCAAAACTATCAATTATATCCAAATATTTCTGAGAGCAGCAACAGTTGTTTTTTCTTTAGGTTCAGATTAGGTTTCTTTGCATTAAATATAGCAAACTAAAAATGTCAAGAGTCAAAGATGAAAATGTTTGGCCAAGCCTGACTAAGCATCTTTTCAACATACTTCGATTTCAGCAGCTGAAACTCATCCAACATAATTGAATCAGACAATGCTCTGCACATCTACACTATATGTATTGAACTAATTCTGAAAGCTAAGTTGTGATGGATGTGATCAAAGTGTCTTGCATATTGGTCTCAGTGACAGTCCAAAAATGGCAAATATTTGTCTTTCTCAGTCAGGTTGCAATAGGTCACTGATCATTTAAAAACAATCCATTAGATGATACCACAAAGCTACACAGCTAGTCCTCGACTTACAACCACAATTGAGCCCAAAATTTATGTTGCTAAGTGAGACACTTGTTCAGTAAGTTTTGCCCCATTTTGCGACTTTTACTTCCATGGTTGTTAAGTGAATCATTGCAGTGGTTAAATTAGTTACATGGTTAAGTGAATCTGGCTTCCCTGTTGACTTTGCTTGTCAGAAGGTCGCAAAAGGTGATCACGTGACCCCAGAACTCGTCAACTGTCATAAATATGAGTCAATTGGCAAGAGTCTGAATTTTGATCACATAACCATGGGAATGCCACAACAGTCATAAGTGTGAAAATGGTCATAAGTCACTTTTTTCAGTGCCGTTGTAACTTTGAACGGTTATTAAACGAGCTGTTGTAAGTAGAGGACTATCTGTAATGAATATGGAAATTCTGTGGCTAAAATGCAGGTAGTATTTGACTTACAACAATTCATCTAGTGACCATTCAAAGTTACAACAGCACTGAAAAAAGTGACTTATGACCGTTATGGCCTTTGCAGCATCCCCACGGTCATGAAATTAAAATTCAGATCCTATTGCAGCTGACTCATATTTATGATGGTTCCAGTACCATGGGGTCATGTGATGACCTTTTGCAACCTTCTGACAAGCAAAGACAATGGGAAAGCTAGATTCACTTAACAACTACGTTATTAACTTAACATCTGCAGTGATTCACTTAACAACTGTGGCAAGAAAGGTTGTAAAATGGGACAAAACTCAATTATCAAATGTCTCACTTAACAACAAATTTGGGGTTCAATTGTGGTTGTAAGTCAAGGACTTACAAGTATTGATTTTTTTTATTTCTTATGTATTTCCAATTTGGAAAAAAAAATTCCTACTTCGTATCTGCTTTTTTCGCAAAACAAGGCTATCTGATTTTCTTTGAAAATGTGAAGAACTCTGTCCCAACTTTGCTGAATATCAGCGTATCCCACTCCTTACAAGGTGAAAGCAATATGAGAAGAAAGGAAATACTGACTTTATTGGCATATTATCAAAGATTGGCATTAAATATTATTTAATACAGCTTAGTAAGTTAAAATTCATGTTAATGAAACACTATGCCAGATAATCTCCTCTAAGTAGCCTTTTTATTACTGTTAAAACTCAGGAAAGATATTAATTAGAGACAGGCCACATGCTTTAAATACAGAAAGTTTAATCCCTGGCAACTTTGGCTAAAACAATTGTTAATAAGTGATACAACAGAATCCTATCTGAACCCCCTACCAAACTGATACTAAAATCAGATGGATAATAAATAATCTGATTTTCTTAGGATAAATTCATGGGTAACCACATATTTATTCTATTTTCATTATTGACTGTCTGGTACAATCATTAAGGCTAGACTGATACTGGGGAAAAACAGGTTCCACCTCAACCAGGCAAGCTCACATGTGACTTTTGGCCAGTCACTTCTCTCAGCCCAATCTACCAGAAAGGGTTGTTGTTCTTAAGGGAAAAAACATGTTTAGGAAACAAGGACAAAGCAGAACAATAGTTCTGCTATCTAATACAAGAAAAGTAAGAGGCAGATATTGGCACAAAGATATCCAAGCTGCCTTGACTGGAAGATACACAGAGAAAGAGATAGAGAGAATGTGTATCAGTCAAGGACTTCATCTATACTAGTCCTTAGCAACACAGAAAGATTATTTTGGCACGGATACCAAGAGGTTCTATCTCTCTCTTATACATTTCTTTTAAAAATAAAGTTTAATGCCAAGCATACCTTTATAGTTTCAAACCAGCGGGGTTGTTTTACTTGGTAATATATAACAGATTTATATTCTGAAAGAGCTTCATCTCCGGCTCCAGGAAATATCACATTCTGAAAACAAGGAAACAAAACAGAAATCAGTGTTGCAGTTGAGGGTTTAAGAAAATATTATTATATTTAAGATACAATCAAAATAAAAATTAGCTTTTACATTCAGATATAATAGCATAGAAATAGCACACAGAAAACATTTTTGTAATACAGGGAAGTGAAATCTTAAAAATATATTTATTTATTTTTATTTATTTTATTCGGATTTGTATGCCGCTCCTCTCCGAAGACTCGGAGCGGCTCACAACATATATATAAAAACAATTTCAACTAAATCCGAACAAAAAAACATTAAAAATAAAACCCCATACATACTCATCAGTCACACCACAATCAACAATCATCCCCAGGCCTGCCGGCAGAGATAGGTTTTTACATTCTTTCGGAAGGCTGGGAGAGTCGGAGAAACGCAGACTTCAGGAGGCAGTTGGTTCCAGAGGGCGGGCGGCACAACAGAGAAAGCCCTCCCCCTAGGGCCCGCCAGACGACATTGTTTCGCTGACGGGACCCGGAGGAGGCCGACCCTGTGCGCTCTCACCGGTCGTAGAGAAGTATGTGGCAGAAGGCGGTCCCGTAAGTATCCTGGTCCCATGCCATGAAGGGCTTTATAGCCCTTGAATTGGGCTCGGAGACCAATATAACAACAATATACATATTTATACAGGCCGTTCTTGATGTACAACCATTTCGTTAGCAACCTTTCAAAGTTACAACATGACTGAAAAAAAGTGACCTACAGTTGGTCCTTATACTGAGCAACCGGCATGTACTGACGACAATTGCAGTGTCCTGGGGTCATGTGATCTGCATTTGTCACCTTCCCCAGCTGGTTTCTGATAAGCAGTCAAGAGGGAAGCCAGACTCACTTAACAATCACAAGATTCATTTAACAATTGCAGTGATTTGCTTAATAACCGTGTCCAGAAAATCGTAAAATCAGACATGACTCACTTAACAACCCCTTTATTTAGCAATGGAAATTCTGGTGTCGGTTGTGGTTGTAATCGAGGACTACATGAAATGCTTTCTTACATATTCAAATGCTTTCAGTGGAACTGATACTCAGATTTTTTTTGACCCCGCCAAATGTCATAAATACAGTAACAATGATTTGATTGTGGCCATAATGCTGAAAAATACTCTTAAGAACTCAGGAATATTGTTCACCTTTAACTACCATATAATTTGTTAATAAGGAAAAGAATGAAGGGAGCTTGTTTTCTAATACTGCAGCACTTGGAGAAAATCAAATAGATTTGTGAAGCTCCTTTGTAGTCATCTATAGTTATCTTTAATGCTGACAAAGAACAGAGAATACCACTGACGATAAACACAATTATAATTATACCTAGTAAGAAATCAAATAATGTAATGTAATTTCACAAGATTCTGGATTCAAGTTGTAAATATTCTTGAAATAAATGGCAGCATGGGAAAAGTGTGCCATTAAATTATCCAGTAAATGTGTAAGAGAGAAAGGAGATTCATGCTTTAAAAATACTTAACCATGATTTAATAAGTATCTGAACAATCAATCACACATCATTTAGAACTAATCCAAAATCAGGTATCAATTTTCCACAAAAATACCTCTAATTTTTTCCCATCTTCATCATAAACAGACACTGTAACCTCTACATTCTTTGCTGTAGTTTTGCTGCCTTTGTCAAAATCTCCTTGAACTAATGTTACATAAATATCGTTACGGACATCACCTGGAAACAAAAGAGAAGAATAATTTACTGATTTAATATTTTATGATTAGCCAGTATCCTACAAAAAGAGAAAACAAATTTTAAGAATTACGATGGCTTATGTTTGTTATCTGTTTTTTCTTACACTTTCCTCTACGCTATAATAATTTCAGTACTACATTTACAGAGAACGCATGCTAGAATAGCAGCACTTATTTAACTTTCTCTGAGCTTGTGTTTTAGAGTGTTGAATGTAGAGTAACTTTCAAGGCTATCATCTAACACAAAAAGACATTTTAAGAATAAGTCATAATTTGCAATCCGCATACAATAACAACAGCAATAGCAATTAGACTTATATACTGCTTTACAGCCCTCTCTAAGAAGTTTATAGAGTCAGCATATTGCCCCAACAATCTGTGTCCTCACTTTACCGACCTTGGAAGGATGGAAGTCTGAGTCAACTTTGAGCTGGTCAGGATTGACCTGCTGGCAGTCAGCAGAATTAATCTGCAATACTGCATTCTAACCACATGCCACCATGACTCTTCTAAAGAATTATCTGCACTGTGAATACGCAAAGGCCTGCTATGACAAATGATTCCTATTGATACAACACATTCATAAACAAATACAGATACTGAATTATGCCTTTTACCTTAAAGAAAAGATAGAACTTAACTAGATCTTTTTTATGCTAAATCATCCAAATAAGAGTTGAAATAATTTCAGACTTCATATTTTTGACAACAAACAACTTTTAATTTCTTCAAATACTATTTAATATAACTTCATGGCTTAGCCTATGTCTATGTTATACCAACATCTTTAATTTTATCATTGTATAGTCTTACCAGGCATAATAATTTCTGGAAAGCCCATTTTCCGTGCCACAGCTGTAGTTCTATCAACTAAGTGAGGAAATTCTTTTCGTATCTGATGTATGTCTCCTGGAAGAAGTTTCAGTGTCACCCACAGACCTGTAGAATTTAGTACAAAATATTATTTCATAAACTGAGGGTTTCATATACAGTACAGTCTAACGCATTGGTTTTTTTTAAAAAAAATTAATATGTAAGAAAAAAAGCAGAATTCAGAGAAAGAAGTATCTAAAGGTACTTCTCAATTTATAATCACAAAGTTTCCATTTTTAAGTAAGACAATTGTTAAGTGACTTGTGTTCCATTTTACAACCTTTCACCCATAGTTGTTAAGCAAATCACTGCAGTAGTTAAGTGAATCCTGCAGTCATTAAGCAAATCTGGCTTCCTCATCGACTTTATTTGTCAGAAGCTGGCTCAGGTTATTTATTATTATTATTATTATTATTATTATTATTATTATTATTATTATTATTATTATTATTATTATTATTATTATTATTATTAATTAAATTTCTATGTCGCCCTATTCCGGGTTAAAAATAGTGATCACATGACTCCAGGACAGTGTAACTGTCATAAATACCATCAATTAAATTATATTATCATGGGGATGCTACAATAATCTAAGTGTGAAAACCAATCATAAATCACTTTTTTCAGTGCCTTTGTAATTTCAAATGGTCACTAAATCAATGGTCGTGAGTTGAGGACTACCTGTATTTATTTTAAGTAGTTAAATAAAGCCATTTCATATTTGACTGCTATTTCTTACTTAATTAAACCAGAGTTCTCCTGAATGAAAACACAGATTTCAGACAATATAACTAATACCTAGTTATTGTTATCTCATTTAAATCTGTTTTCTAAGCTGGAGCTATCCTAATTTTGATCAAGTTAAATCCATAATTCAACTAATATTACAAAAAGAACTGCTTCCTCTTGTTTGACAACCCTGTATCTTCCATCATCCATATTAATATAGAAAGGATAAAACAATGCCATTATTTGAAAAATGCGATCATTATGTAGAGAAAAAGGAATCAAAATAACTCAACACAGACTATGCAATATAAATAAACCTTATAATAAGAATACCTGGGGCCAACGAAATTAGTAAAACTATAGTAAATATTTAAGTATAGCTGTTTAGATATATGTACACAAATATTTTCAATATTTATGAACAATTCAGCCTTAGATTCTAAAACTAAAAAGTAGTATTTCTAACATAAAGGTGGTGCTACAAAATATTGATCAAATGTCCATATTCAATTTCTCCCTTTTTTTATGACCCTCTAATCCCTTAATTTGGGATAGAGCCAGGGTGACTGGATGGAGTTGACCGTTTACTGGGCCGGATGCCCTTCCTGATGCCATGTGGAATTTTTAGCAGATATTTTCTCTGTGCCCCTGGAGAGAGACATCTGCTGCTATCTAGGATTGAACCCTCAACCTTCCAAGTGGGAGGTGAGCATCTTCACCACTAGGTCTTTCTTCTTCTTTTCTTTTCTTTTATTGGATTTCTATGCCGCCCTATTCCGGGAACTCAGGGCGGCTCACAGCATAAATAGAAATCAACATTAAAATACATATAAAAAAAAGAACCCCTGAATTAAAAAACCAATCATCCAACAAACATGCACACAAACATACATTGGCTAGGGGCAAGATGTTAACTGCCCTAGGCCTGTCAGCAAAGATGTGTCTTGAGCAGTTTACGAAAGGCGGAGAGGGTGGGGGCAATACGGATCTCCGGGGGGAGTTGATTCCAGAGGGCCGGGGCCGCAACAGAGAAGGCTCTTCCCCTAGGCCCGCCAGGCGACACTGTCTGGCTGATGGGACCTGGAGAAGGCCGACTCTGTGGGCCCTAACCGGTCGCTGGGTTTCATGAGGCAGCAGACGGTCCTGTAAGTAATAAGGGACCGTAAGGTCACCACACCACTCATTTTTTAATCTATAAGGAGTGAGTATATTTTTCTTTTCTGCACAGTACAGATTACAATTTTGTGGCAGCCAACCCCCAAAGAGCCTTATATAACTAATATTAAAATTATCTAATTTTAAAGAGGGCAGGGGCTCATTTTGGCAGAGTTTGTTTGCTCTATAAACATGGTAACTTTTTAAAACTGTTATGACACTATACCCGTTTGCAGAATAATGGCGAATAAATGACTTTCTGTGTGTTCATCCACTAACCACAATTATTTGGCTTTATTCTGATAACTGTGGACAATATGACCTTATAAAATTATTTCACTACTTTTTTAAAAAAATCCATATTTAGTTTATTTTACAAGTTAATAAGCTGCAGCAGTGATACACAGAAAAAATAACATAATCCTTTTTTTCCTTAAAAACAATCTTTCAAGCAAGCAGCTCTTTCTAAAATATCTTGAAAAGGGTTTCTACATCCATGTCCAATTTTTTATTAAGGCAGTGCTAAATAATAAACTGAATAACAAAAAGCATATAGCATCTTAAATATATGTACGTAAAGCTCAGATAGATTTATTATTTTTGATAAGGTCAACTAACCATGATCTCAAATTAAGATTTTTTTACAGTAAAAAAATTGAAAAGTACATTAATAAGATGATGAATTATTTACATGTCAGTGAAAGATGCAAAAATGATAAATGCTTGTTTTAAAACATGGCTTCAGAATGATTGTCATTCTTCATGAAGCAAAAGAATAGCAAATCAGAAACCAGAAAACTTTTCCATGTTAAGAACCACTCAATAGTTTTAGTGCAAAATTGATTACTTTCCTAATCATTGCTAATGCTAACAATTTAAAGGAAGGAAAATACCTACCTTGACCCTTATGATTAACTTCTTTAGCAGCAATCACTTTGTTTATTACAGTCTGAAGGAAATCATTCTCCCCTGCCACCCTGGGTGAAAAACGGGATGATATGTTCAACTGCTTGTGTCGAATGGTGTTATCCAATGCTAGCCTGGAGAATGCACATGACGACCAACACCAAAAGGTAACAAAGATGGAAGGGGCAGAAAACCAGAAGCAATAGAACAAAGACATAACAGAGAGTATCACACAGGTGACAAAGAGTATTTGTTAGTCAGCACAAGACAAAGAAAAAAAAGGAAGACACAGAAAGATAATCAATCAGGAAACTGATAAGGAGAAATGAATTTATGATTTCAGAAAAAAACACAATCCAGATTTATCATAGAAGTATGTAGAATAGAGATGAAAAGCCTGAAAAAAGTTACATATAAAATAACAACACCAAAATGTAAAACACACCACCCCATGGACCAGTAATGCCCACTTTCAGGGATGAAATGAATTGACTACAATTCTAATGACAAATAACAAAAAGCAGAAAGCTACTACCAATAAAAGTAGCTTAGTTTCTTGGTTGGAAACAATCAAGAAAATCCACGAAACAATTTTGCTACATGATGGAAAGGATGAAAATACTGAAGTTAACAAATGAAATCTAGTATTTATAAAAATGTCATCTACCACCCCATAGCAATTTGGCCCCATGTTTACTGACAGCTGTTATATTATTTCACTAGCATTCAAAATACAACACATGGAAAGAAAAATACCAAGTAACACAAAAAAGATGCAATACAAAATAAATAAGTAACAGGAAAGTCTTCATAAATTGTATATAACTCAATTCTTGATAAAAAGCTTTTTCTAAAGAATAATTTAATTGAGTGTAATATAAAAAGAAAGCTATAAAACATGAATGGAAAATACTTTATTTCAAAAATTTCCCAGATCCATGAACTACCTCATTTCATTTTTAACCTGTATGCTTTTAAAAATATATAAACAGACAATTCATAATATAACACAAAATAATACTATAGGTATCCAACTTTGGTAAATTTAAGACTTGTGGACTTCAATTCCCAGAGCTGGCTGGGAAATTCTGGGAATTGAAGTTAGTAAATTTTAAATTTGCCATGATTTATACTATTTTTTTCTTTTTATTTAAGCAACACATGCTATTATAGATGCACCCAAGTAATGTTCATTTGTTTATGTTTATTATATAATTTTATATAAATTTATGTTTGCATATATATAAAACAAAAAATGCAAACACGTTCCACATTAAGCTTATGGAACAAATGATGCTCTTCTACTCAATCACTATCATTAGCCACTAGTCATAGAGCATAGACTTTATTCCAGTTTTAAAAAATTGATAAATAGATTTGATAAATAAATTTCATCATACCCTGAGGATCACTGTTCTCTAACTTCTACTACAAGATCAAAACAATTCACATTCATGGATGTTTTTTTTTCTTTAAATTTAAAATAGTGTATTTTAAATCTCGTATTCAAGCTTTCATTTTAGTCCAAATATTTTATGCACAGATCTCATTTTATTGAAACAAAACAAAACAGTTCTAAAATGAACTGTACATATTTGAAACTATTAATATTCCAGTATCCGCATCTCTGATTCTTATCTAAGAATGGTACTAACAATTCAAGATTTTTAACTGCAAAGCCAAATAGAAAATGTATTCACAAACTTATTTCACAATACAGAACCTACAGTATTTATAGGAACACTGAAATTATCTTAACTTTACAAAAAAAATAGAGCTGGCTATTTAATTCTTTGGGAAGAGATTGCTTAATCACATAGTTCTGATGTAAACCATTTTTTCTTCCAAAACTGTCCTGTCCCTTTAGCTTTTTATTCTTCCCATTTTCAAAACCTTGAGAGTTTATTTTTAACAAACAATCATAACCCATCTATTCCGGCTATCAGTCCTGATTACTTTTCTGTATTGATTTGTACTTACGGTTGAAATGGAATGAAGTGCTGCTTGTCTTCATCATCTACTTTCCCATTAATTATGTCAGTTATATCCATCACTGAATTCAAAGAGAAACAAGCATCCTTAAGGATTAAGTTATAATGGAAAAGCGTGGCAAACAGTGACGATAACAGACCGCTTGGAATTATTTTATAGCAAGAAATGTTACTCTGTTCAAAGACAAACTTGCTTCACTCATATCAGTAAAACAAGGTGGAATCTTTCAGAAGTAATATTGGATATTTAAACTATTCGGCTCAATGAATTCAGCTAACTGGTCTCCCCATTGCCATTTAGTGTAGATTCCTGTTGGATAGCAAGTCATACTGTGCTCACATTGTGCTGGCCACTTGTGTACCTCCTTGGATCCCTGTGCATCCACTGTGCAGCAGCTCTCATGCATACCCTCGCACCCTTATGCACCTTCGTGACACATGTAGCACCTCTTGCACACTCCCTTGCATCCCCTCTTCAATCCATGCAGCAGTTCTCACAACATCCTCCCTTCCTCCCCCATCCTGCAACCTTTTACTATCTGCAGGTCAGGAATTTGCAACTTCTTGCCAACTTTTCCACTGACTTTGGTTGTGGGAAGCTAATAGGCAAACTTCCTTGTCTAACAACTGTGTGATCCAGTTAATAATGGCAACTGAAAGTGCAGAGACTGCCATCACTAAGCAACGCGGTCATACTTTAGAACCGCGACACTTAGTGATGGAAATGTCAGTCCCAATTGCTATCATAAGTTGAGGACTTCCTGTATGCAAAAAATATGTTACAAAAAGATTGAACATTACTTTCAAAACTATAGTAGGTCAAATCACCTCAATCTCCAGCAGCTGCTATTATTTGCAAAACATTTTGACAATGTACTATATATAAGAATGGATTACCTGCTACACCAAAAGGTCGCCGTAGCCCAGAAGTTAGTTTCCTTGTGTTGTTCTCTCTTTGTTCCATTCTGCCAACTCGTACAATTTGACACACAAAACTGATCTTCTCTCTCTTCCTGTCTTTACTGCTGCCAAGGTCCTAGAAATGTGAATTTTTTTCTTTACAAAATTCTCTCACACAGCTATTTTACAATTCATACTGAAGTTTTACTATTTAGTCTGTCATTTCATTTTGACAATCCTTTTTACACAGCCAAATGTTCATAAGGGCAGTTAAGAGATATATTTACTTGGACCTCTTAAAAGCTATATAGAATCTTGAATAATTTTGCTAGATTAAAAGACTATTTTCCCTCCAACTGTGAAAAGGATTCAGATTTGTTTATTTTGGAAGGAGGATGGGAAAATGTTATTTTAATAACACCATAGGGAAATCCATGTAGATTTTAAATGCATTAACAAAGAGTAAACAAAGCTTATGAGGCACATCTGCTTAAGACAGTCTTCTCCAAATATGTCCCCAGTCCTGAAAAAGCATGAAAACTCCACCCAGGACTAATGATTGTATATATGCAGAGAAATTGGAAAAAATATTGCAGGAATAGAACTCTTTTTCTACCATCAAACCATTTGTCTATCTCTTTATCATTTATGTCATATTTTACCAAAGCTTCCAGCCCAGTGATGGCAAACATTTAGAGACCAAGTGCCGAAACCGCAACCCCAACCCAAAGTGCCAGGGGCGCATCAGCATTGTGGTGCCCTCGGGGGGGGCAGGGAGATGCCTCTGAGTGCCGCCTCTGGCATGCAAAAACCAGGGGAGCAAAAATGGGTCACTGTGCTGCAAAGCGCAAAAATGGCCTCTGCCATGCCACGGGGTGCAGATACAAGGCGTTGCACCATGCAAGAACGGGGCAGGGCTAGTATCATGCAGGCACTAGCCCCGCCCCATTTGCAGCACATGCATGCTCACAGCCCCATGCGTGCACGCATGCATGTAAAATACTTCCACCTCCCTTTTCTTCCAGTCCACCAATCGACAATAGTTGGTGACCTTTGCTCTACCACTTCTACTTGAGCTTGCTAGTTGGCCGTTTCCCCTCCTTTGTGCTGGATGGGGCTCCTGCCCTGGGCGGCGGTAGCGGCCTGATGGACCTGCTGCTGGCAGCGGTAGCGTACATGCCAACAGAGAGGGCTCTGAGTGCCACCTCTGGCACGCGTGCCATAGATTCACCACCACTGTTCTAGCCTTATTAAGAACAGATACATTTGGACCCAATATTCCTAGCTATCTCAGTCATCGAAATTTTCTAGTTTTGGCTATAAACACAAGACCCGGGGGCTGGATGCGGCCCGCGAAGTGGTTTCATGTGGCCCATGAAGCCATCCTGGAAACAGTGAGGGAACGGCCCCTACTGGCCCAGGCTGTGCAGGAGCTAATGTACAATTCTGTGGTGGCCATCTATCCTGAAACGCATTCAGTCTTAGCTCCACAAGGCCCTCTGGAAACAGCGAGGAACCAGCCCCTGCCCCGTTGGCCGCACCCCCTGGGTTCATGCTGGGGAGGTGTCACCCTTTGTGAGGAATGAAGAAATGCACCATCGCCTGGAAGTGGCCAGAAAATGGCCCTCACCTACTTCACATATCCGGCTTGATGGGCTCTGGGGGAGGGGTTTCGGCAGGCAGCAGGGTGCTCTCCTCACAGCGCCAAGAGGCTGAGCTGGGTGGCGCAAATCCCAAAAGAAATGCGAGGTCGCCCAGCTCCCAGCCTGCCTGGTTTCAGCAGGCAGTGGGGTGCTCTCCTCGCAGCGCTAAGAGGTGAGCCAGGTGGCGCGAATCTGAAAAGTGCAATGCTGCCTAGCCCCCAGCTTGCCCAGTTTCAGCAGGTAGCAAGGTGCAAAGCTGGCAAGCTTCGCACCGCCCGGCTCAAACTCTCGGCGCTGTGAGGAGTGCCCCGCTGCCTGCTGAAACCGGTCGGGCTGGGGGCTGGGCAGCATTGCGAAGGTAATGTTGACTCTCACACTGCTCATGGCATCCCCAGAGCCCACCAAGCCAGATATGTGAAGTAGGTGAGGGCCATGTGCTGGCCACTTCCAAGCGATGGTGCATTTCTTCATTCCTCACAAAGGGTGACACCTCCCCAGCTGCATTTCTTGCCTGTTTTTCTCCCTCCCTCATCTCAAATACTTTCCCACCACTCTGTACTTAGGAAGGAAGAAAGGAAAGAAGGAGAGGGAGGGTCTGAGGGAAGTCCTGCCTTAGTCCTGCCCTGCTGCCCTTTCACCATCCCCTTGCCCCCTCCTCCTGGCCTATCCTGGGGGTCTCCCATCCTATTGCTAAGGAAGCTTTGGATACAAAGCTGGGTCTCCTCCCATGGAGAGGGAATGGGCCTCCCTCTGACTTTGCCTTGGTACCCATCATGAGAAACCTGGGTAAGGAAAGCAAGCACAGCAACAGCAAACTTGAGGAGGAAGTAAGTGCAGCTGGGCGCCCCCTTGGGGAAGTGGGGCTGGGGTTGATGCCGCAGGTGCTCGAGGGCCAGGCTGGGCATTTTATCTCTGCTGCCCAAGGCTCCAAGCAGCCCGTGCCACCATCCAGCTCCCCCCACATGGCCTGAGAGGAACAGTGAGGCTCCTCCAGTGGACCATGCCTTGGCACTTGCCCTGGTCCCTCCCCCTTCTGCCAGAGACCCTCAGATCTGTTCCACTCCTGCCACAGGCACCCTTGACACGAACAATGTAGAGCTGGCCACATCCACTCCATCCACGCCCACCCAGTAGGCC
Source organism: Bothrops alternatus (assembly GCA_034064705.1). NCBI lineage: Eukaryota > Metazoa > Chordata > Lepidosauria > Squamata > Viperidae > Bothrops > Bothrops alternatus. The sequence continues at coordinate 16,445,039 of JARGCV010000009.1, forward strand.
ACACCCACCCAGCCCCCCCCCCGAGGGCAACCGCAATGCTGATGCGGCCCTCAGTGAAATTGAGTTTGACACTCCTGCTATAGAGCCAGAATGGAAGGCCCAGCTCCATAATATTTAAAGGATTCTTTCCCTTTCTAGAGCTACCAAAAAATTAACCTAAGGCTCTTTGTAAGCAAAATACATATTCTTGTACAACATAGAAAATACTGAAGCAAGCGGATAATGTAAGTATCACAAATATAAAAAGAATATTTACCGTAAAGACTGCTCGAAGATTATGTAATTTATCTATGTCTTTAGGTAGACCAGAACTTGACCATCTCACCAGATAATTCTCACTATGTAAATAAAACTAAAATCATTATGAAAGCAAAAGCAGTTTTACATTAAAATATGTTAACATTATATTTAAACAAACTCAGGGAGTTATTCAGAGTTTGATGCAAATCAAATTTCTTTATTTGCATAATTTATAGATTGCCCAATAACTCTTGGTAGTTTACAATTAATAAAGTAAAAATGTATAAAAATTTTCTTTAAGTAACATTAGATAGATAGATAGACAGACAGACAGACACAGATAGATGATATAGATAAGCAGTGGGGAACCTATGGCATGGGTGCCAGAGGTGGCACTCAGAGCCCTCTCTGTGGGCACGCACACCGTCACCCCAGTCCTAGGCCTTCAGTTGGGTTTTATAAAACCTTTTCGCTTTAGGCCTCCACTGCCATGTGCAAAAAAAAAAAAAAGGTTCAATCAGTCAATTTCAACTTCTCGCGGGGAAAAAAAGATCTTGCAAAGTTGGAATTGATTGAACTTTTTAGTCCCACCCAGTCTGCCATTACCACCGCAGCCACACCCACCCAATGGCCCACACACACCCAATTGGCCACACCCAGCCAATGGGCCACACCCACCCGGCACCCAATGATGCATAAGTGGGTTTTGGGTTGCAGTTTGGGCACTCAGTCTCTAAAAGGTTCGCCATCACTGATATAGATGATAGATAGATAGACAGACAGACACATGCAAAAACACAAATATCTCAGATCTAAATAAAAACATGAAAATAAAGACAAAGTAAGTTTTTTTTATTGTTGCTGAATAAAAATGCTCTCAGAGTGCAAGGAGCCTCATTTTTTTCACCATAATGCACCAGCAAAAAGAGATTAGCAATATACTATTTCTAAAACAAAATAAATTCAAAACAACCTTCTCAAATTCATTTTCTAGTGATGTGTCAGCTTACTATGTGAATTTTTTAAAATACAGATTGTAAACAAAAAGCAGTATGCCTATTTTAATAATGATTTGTAATGTATCATTTGTTTCATAGCTTTCATCCTGTCTGATCTCAAAACAGACCTCTGATGTTGACTATTATCGTTCTCATTCTGTTCTAGGATGAGAAAACATCCATCTCCTTCAGAAAAAGAATCCATTGAAGATTTTGTTTGATGGATTTTATTCTTTTGTGTGAAGCTACTATATCGAAATGCAAAAGCAAAGGATACTGAATATCCATTATAAAAGTTCTAAACCTTTTTAACATTGCATTTTTTATGTCTTATATTAAACAAACTGGGAATTCCACAAGAAAAGTTATTTATCTTTTTCTTCTTGTTGTTATAAAATAGCACAACAGGACAAGAATATCCCAATAATGCCACAAACTATATAAATGGTAATTAACACTATAACCTTTCATGGAGACAGGATGATTTAGGAAATTTCCACAGACAATTTGTGGCAGAGGTTCCCAGATAGCCTCTTTGTCTTTTCCATGTTTATACATATTACATAAAATCTATTTTTATGGCTTTGGTATTAAATCACTGACCTTATAAACTTGGATTCCAAAGGATCATACAAAGACATAAGGACTTCAGCATCTTCTCCAATTTTGCAAACAACATTTTTCAGATTTACAAATAATGCAAATGAAGGTGTTGCAGCAAATTTTGCTTCTCTACTAATGTCAAGATTCTGCTTTTGAGACTACAATACAAGAGAGAAAAGAAACATTATACAATATTCTGCAGTTACTACAGTTATATAGCAATGCAATCAATTACTTAAATCTACTTTTGTAGGTGTATATCGATTGGGGTATAATTGTATAATTAACTAATCCCTAATTATCTTCATTCCATTTATGTCTGCTCTGCTAAATATAGAACAGTTCTAAGAAATGTGGAAATGTAAAAAGTGAAAGAAGATGGCTGCCAAACAATCAGGTAGATTTTACAGGGCTTCTTCAAAGTAAGTGAAAGTACAATTCACTATTTCTATGTGCCTGAATAAACAGACTAATTACATATTTGCAAATCCACACAAATCCTGGCGAAGCATAGAATTTATCATTTATGAATGCAAATTTCAAGTTCTGCCTACAATATTCCCCCAAAGTCTACAAAAAGATGTAAAGCTACTACAACAAGATAAAGCAAATAATGTATTTTGGAAAATATAAATGTGAAGTTAGAGCAATATGCCCTAACTTTTTTGTAATATGTACAAAATATTCAGTGCATGAACTATCTTTTACAAAGCAAAACTGGTTTCAGATGATCTAAGACCTGACTAAACGGAGTAAGTTTGAGAATGTGCAAGAAGAGGCTCCTTTGCAAACTTATTTTAGCAAATTCCCATTGGTCCTAAATAGAATAGACAGTAGTGGCCCAGGCAGAAAGCATTCTCTTTCCAGGAAAGCCAACAGGGAAGATTGCAAATGACAATCTCAAGATTATGGGGCACTTGGCAACTAGTCATAAGTGCAAATGGGTTGCCAAGTACCCAGACTGCAATCATACGACAGTGTGTGTATGAGACACATGACTTTGTGAATGAGATGTTACAAGGCATCCTAAGACTGAACAATTGTTAAGCAAACAGTAGTAAATTGAGGACTACCTATAATTTCCAGTTCTGCAAAACAATGGCTGACAGTTTTGAGAAACCTCCAGAACACAATTGCTTGACTTGGATTCAGAACAAAAATTTCTTTTAGTTTGTATGTATGTATGTACGTATGTATGTATGTATGTATGTATGTATTATGTGAACACATGTGTGCACACACACATATGTGCATATTCATAGTTTACAGCCACTTACACTATCATAACATCAGTTGGGAGAAATAATTCTGTATCTTACTTTTTCTTCCAGCAGTCTTTCTTCTACTTGCTTGGAAGTTGTTTCATGAGCTCTGAATAGGCTAATTGTGCTGGTTTGATCTGGATCTAATATGTTACCATCTTCATCCCTTACAACTAGATCCAAATCGAGAATTCTGTATGGAAGGGATAACACCCAAAACAATACCACAGTTAACATAAAATCTGTTCAAAAACTCTGCAATCAAGTCACTCTGCCTGCAATCCAAATAGTTATAAAATATAACATTCAATTTGGAGTTGGAGGAAGAGTGATTGAAGGTCTTTTTTATAGTACTCTTATATCAGACAAAATAAAACAATACATTTCAAAACTGAGGCTGAACAAATTATCTGTCTTTTGGTATAATATACATAAACTAATAAAAACAATACAGGCAATTCTTGACTTACGATCAAAATTGAGCCGAAAGTATCTGTTGCTAAGTGAGATATTTGTTAAGTGAATTTTGCCCCATTTTACAACCTTTTTTGCCACAGTGGTTAAGTGAAATATTGCAATTGTTTAGTGACATGATTGTTACGTGACTCTGGTTCCCCATTGCTTTGCTTGTCAGAAGTTGCAAAAGTGATCACATGACCCTGGGATACTGCAACTGTCATAAAGATGAGTCAGTTGCCAAGCCTCTGGATTTTGATCATGTGACCATGTGGATACTGCAATGGCCATAAGTATGAAAAACGGTTGTAAGTCACTTTTTTCAATGCTGCAATGCTGTGGCAACTTTGAACAGTCACTAAATGAACTGTTGTAAGTCAAAGACTACCTGTATTTAAAAAAATGACATTACAGTATTTCTCAAAAAGAATGGGAGAAGGAAAGAGTGGTCTGTATTTTTCACATAGCATTCACTAAATGTTTATGTCTAGAAATAGCCAAACTGAAATTCTCATGTTTGATTCATTGTGGGAAAGCATCAATGCATATTTGCACTAAACAAGAATGGCAGTATTTTATGGTACACAATACTCACAGAAATTCAAACTCAGTTGTCTCAATTCTAAAGGATACATAGCAATCATTTAATTATTCCATCAAAACAATAATGAAAAAAAGATACATATAATGTTTCAACATTTAGCACCTGGAAGTTGAATAGCTAGTGCAGTGGTGGCGAACCTATGGCACAGGTGCCACAGATGGTACTCAGAGCCCTCTCTGTGGGCACGCGTGCCGTCGCCCCAGTCCTAGGCCTTCAGCTGGGTTTTATAAAACCTTTTCCCTTTAGGCCTCCGCTGCCGTGTGCAAAAAAAAAAGGTTCAATCAATCAGTCTTTTTCAACTTCTCGCAGGAAAAAAAAAAGATCTTGCAAAGTTGGAATTGATTGATTGAACTTTTTACTCCCACCCAGTCTGCCGTTACCAGTGCAGCCACGCCCACCCAATGGGCCACACCCAGCCAATGGGCCACACCCACCCGGCACCTGACGATGCATAAGTGGGTTTTGGGTTGCAGTTTGGGCACTCAGTCTCTAAAAGGTTCACCATCACTGAGCTAGTGCCTTATCCAGATGGCTAACTAATATAGCCAACAAATAATGCTGACAACTTCTGGTAAATTGTACGAAAAAGAAAAGATTGAATCTTGATTGTAAATGTTCTACAACATAATGGTGTTAACAGAATTTTTTATAACCATTTCTGGGATGGAAAACAGAAAGGGAACAATTTCCACTGATCTCCAGAAAGTCAAATAAATAAATAAACAAATATAAACAAAGCAGCTTCTGGTACTCTCCACCATGTGCTCATTATACAGCAAAATGTTTAAAATGCTTAAATTGTCCTTCAATTTATTTGCCTTAAGGTAAGTCTGTCTCCATTATTTTTTCCCCTTACAATAAAAACTTTTCCAAGCCTCAGAGAAAACACAATCAAGAACTCTAAAACATGTTAAAAATGTAGCTCATGCAAGGTATTGACTAGACTTACTGAGTCTTAATGTTGCCTTGGATAAATTCAAACTGTCATCTCAAATGTATCTCAAAATCTCATTTATGCGAGGGCAATTATAAAAAATCTAGGGATAAAGAAAGGGGGGCTGCTTTTGAAGAAAACATGTTCAGTTATAATTATCACTTCACTAGTAATACCAAAGAAACTTTCACAGATCAACACATTCTGAAAACCACCGCTATGTTGCAAAGTTTCCAAATTTGACTATGTGAAACAATTTACTTTTCTTGTAAGCAGCCAGAAGAATAACATGGTCATTGATTTATCTGTGTGTATATGTGTCTGTGTGTATATACGTGCATACATACTGCACATACATATACACATATATGTTGAGAAATTCTGTCTTCTAATTGTGATTTTTGTTTAGCATAGCCAGATGTGCCATTTAAGCCTGGAGATTATTTATACATATTGGAACAACTGACTGCCAAGCAGGTGATTAAATTTATTGTAGAATTTTTATCATGATCTTTTAACTTGATGTGGGTCGTCCTGAAAATGGTCAACATCTTTTTTGCAAATGGGTCAGTTAAAGTTGATAGATTTTATTACTTCTCAAGCATTTATGAAATCTATTTAGAGTTATCTTATCTAAATGACAATTGTAGTTTATTACCGAAGCTGGGGATCTGAACTAATTAATTGATCATGTGCATTTTATCTTAGAACATATTATTTAGATCCAAAATCATTGCATAGCAGTAGTTTTGAAGTGACCACAATTTTGGATATACAAGTAATAAATAAAAATTCTTTACACATTATTTTTGCTGAGTTCTTCATGAAAGAAAAATACATTTGGAAAATTGTATCTTAAAACACTTTCTCTAAGCAATCAAGAAAGAGGCTACTTCGATTCTGTAAATGATATTTATACTGCAGTATAAATGTTTTTAATGGACATATAATATATGGAACATAAACAGAAACATGAAGATCATCAAAGCAAAAAAAAACAAAAATAAAAACAAGGAAATATATGCATATTTCAAACTAGTCATCACAAACCTGTTTCCATAATCAATCTTTGCTGTGACTTTCTTCTTTAGCTCTTTAAGCTCATCTTGGGGAAGTGTTCCAGACAGTATTTGTGATCGCCATTCAATAAGGTCATATATCATATGTCTTACATTACGAAACATTTCTCTGTTGTCTTGCTGTTTGATAAGAATACAAGTTAGTTCTCTCATGATCACCTTTCTTTATGTAGAAATATACAAATATGAACAATGTAAATCAGAAGTAAAAGGTAAGTACGGGAGCAGGTTTCTATAACTTCAGTATGAACTTTATTATTTGACCCTGTAGGTCATCACTTTATCCCAAACCATTTATATTTCATCAGATGGGGAAATATTACACATGAAATCAATCACAAGTAACTCATCTGTGATCCAAGAATCAGTAGTCCAGTAAAAATTCAAATTATTCATTTGCTAAAAACCTGTAAACGAGTATTTTGAATTAAGTCTTCAGGAGAAGATTGATTTAGGTTCAAGTACTGTACTCTATTATTAGAAGGAATTTCAAGTGGGCTACTTTAAAAAAAGCTGTGATTCTTTCATTCTACATTCCTCATTTATTTTTATAAACTTTTAACTTGTTTTTCTTCTGCAAAGGATGACATCTTAACAAAATATTTGATATACAGGCTTACAATAACCTTAATGAAATTAGAAATGACAAAATTATTATCTTAGTCATGATCAAAAGATCTTCAGCTGGACCAGCTAATTTACATGCATATAAAAGGTGCAGAAATAACTGCAAAAATTGAAAATCAGCAGTATAGATTTAAATAGCATATAAAATAGTGGTGTATTATTTGGTCCAAAGGGACATCCATGCCTCACAATAGAATCAGACAGAACAAATTCTCACTGACAGTTGGAATTCTGTTACAATTAGTTGGGCTGTCTGATGTAAGACCTAATATTCGTTGACTGTTAGTTTAAGCAAATCTAGGTTATATAATTAATTATTAATAGTGGAGTGCCTTCCAAGTCATATATAGATGATACACATCACAGCATAAAACTAAGCAGCATTAAGAAAAAAAGAAAGCAAGTTACTGATACATTTTCTTCACCTCAACCGGAAAGGAAAAAGAATATTTGATAAAAAATCTTTTGATGCAATATCCAGCAGTAAAATTACACGTATAAGGTCTGATGTACATAGAAAGCCAGAAATGAAGACTGTTTTGGCTATATCTGGATGCCTTTATCCTCTGGATATTTTCGACATTAACACAAATTACAGAATTAAATTCACAAATTAACCTCAGGTCTTTTTAATCTACTATAATTTCCTCTCTATTTCTCTATATTCTATATTGATCAGAATGCCCTGATAATATTGTGTCCCATTCTAGACACTACACTTTAGGAAGGACAGTGACATATATAGGCATGTTCAGAAGAGACCAGCCAAACAGGAACGATTGAAAGCTTTGAATATGCTTAGCATGGGGAAAAAAGACTATGGGGACTCATAATAGCTATATTCAAGTATTTGAAAGTCTGTCATGTAGAAGGCAAGCAAATTGTTCCAGTTGTTCCAAATGAATTTAAATTCCAAGGAAGTAGATTTCAACTGGACATAAAGAAAAATGAACCAGGATGGCCAAGAAGATGGTGACTTCTCCTATTCTGTCCAGTAGTTCCATTCTACAAGCACATTAAACTTCCTTAACTAGAGACAATCCACAGACCTTTTTACCTACTACAACTGTAGAACAGTAGTAAGTTTTGAGTAGTTGTGATTTAGAGGCCTGCAGTATGGATTGTCTTTTTAATAGGGAATAAAAGAGTTTCTACCTGGGAAAGTTAATATGCAAAGCATATTCCTTTTCTTCAGCAATTATTTCAAATCACTGGCATGTACTTAATTGGTTTCTTTAGCTTGGCTGGTTTATAGATTAAATTCTTTGGTTATCCTACAAAGAAGCATTCCAAATAAACCTACAATACTTACAATATAAAGCTGTCGCCATATTGTGGACCATTCCCGTAGTGTACTGGTAACCTCCTGAATAAGTGGTAGTTCACTTGGTATAACAGTTTCATGTTGTCTAAGAATTACAGGAATACCACGAAAGGGGGGGGGATAGAAAATATAGGACAATGTATTAATCATCAATATATTAAATGTATTTAAAATACTATCATTTATAGTATTCCAGATTATATTTTACTTAACAATTCATAAACATGGCTTATAAAAATATGTTTCTAAAGTTTAAAATGTTAATATAATAGGTAGGAGATATTATGTGGCATTATTTATTATAATATAAATATTAAAACTGTATGAAATAGAAAGAGTTTTTTGTTTTAAAACATTCCAGTATGCTAAATCTCCATAGAATAAAGTTTTCTATGTTGTTTTGAATTCCATATGGAATAAAAATCTCAAAACTGTTATCCCACAGGAAGAACTGAATGAGAATGAAACAAGCCTTTTGCTCCGTCATTTTTCTCCACAACCGCTCAATTAGTTTGGTGGTATTCTATGCTGGGGACTCTGTATGACTTAGCCTACAGAAAAACTGTCCTTTGTTGTGGTTATTATGGTTATTAAAAAATATTGTCAAAAATAATGAAAATATATTTTCAAATGCGTTCTTTCTACTCTTCTTATACAAACAACCAATAAAGAATGATATTTTATGGATTCGCTTTTTCAGAGCCTATGAACAACAGCACAAACATTATCTTCCTAATGCATAAGTACAATGTACACTTAATTTGGCAGCATTTAACAAATTAAAGTAACACAGGCTATGTATTTAATACCTTACAATCTGAAAAACTACAAGACAATCAGACAAGTGAGACCACTTTTTATCAGTTTTCATGCTTAGGATCATTTATCCAGTATTGTCTTTAATTGTAAGCAAGACAGCACTGATTAACTGGCCCAGACATATCAACAAATGGAACCCAAAACCAACATATCTCCTTCTGAGCAAATGCTTAAATAATTGCTGTGTTGCTGTCATTCCCTTATCCTTTTAATTAGTCTTATCCAACAGTACCAGGTAGAGACCTATCTCTGTTATAGTAAAGGAGACGGGGAATGGAAAACAAAGCCAATCACAACTTAAGAAACAAAGAACAAAACAGAATGTGAAAATTGAATTAAAAATGGGCCAGTGTAGTCTCAAAACTGGGTTTTATTTCAAGGTAAGAGGAAAATTCTTTGAATACCAATATTTTGAACTCAATACCTACTCCTGGAATTTCAATCTCAAAATGTTTTGAGCTTAGAACATTCTGCATATTCCTACTAAACATATTTAATATTGTAAAGGAATTGGCTCAATTCCAAATGCTGAACAAAATCCTTTGTAGTTTTAAAGATAAAGGAATTTATTTTGCAAGATTCTATCACTTTGTCTCTGCAAAACTTCACTTAAATAATGCATCACTAGAGCTGTATATAATTACTATATATAACATTAATTGAAGAAGTTTTGCAATCAGTCAAGAAAAGCAACATTATACAACAATCAAGTGATTTGCATTTTTATAATTTTGATATATAAATACTGTAAAAATAAATCAGACTGTCTCCTTAATCAAATCAGCTCTTAACTTCTTTATATATACACATTGTTAGCTGACCACTATAGAACCTTATCAAATTCCATTGAACTATAAATGAATTTGGTCATCAATTTAACAAAAAACATAAAATACCTTCTGAACATGAAAAATTGTTCTTCAACAAAGAAAAATAATACATAGGAAAGACACGGTTTTATAAGTAATGGTTGCTATTTTAGCGTCGGTGTTTGATGTCCAGATTTCACATGACCAGACTCTGAAATGATGTACCCTATGGAACAGCAGCCTGCCTCAGAGAGCACTTGGAGCTGATTTGGCTGCAGAACCTGTGGAGCAGCTGGAACCACTAGAAGATGAAGGGTTTGATCCAAGGCCTCTTCTAAAGCAGGTAGTGCTGAGTGAAGGACAAGAACAGAGAAGGTCTGCACAGGTCTGCTCTCTGAGGCAAGGCCTTCCCCCAGGTGATTGCTTGCACCGACTGGGACTAAATTTTAGGGTCATAACCTCTGTCTGTTGTGACCTGACTTCTTCCTTATGGAAGCTCCTTGTTTTTTGCTGATAACCTCTGAAGACTCTACAATCTCTAGGCTGTGTCCTGACAACACCTTAGCTTGCTAGAGGTTTTGCTTAATGGGTGAGTCTCAGGTTATAAATTTCCAAGGGGTTTGCAACTGTCTGAAATAGTATGTGCGTCTGTATGCCCTGCCTGCCACTGAGGTAATTTACTCAAACCAAGTAAAGCCTATGAACTGTTCTCCTTTGTGCATGTCTGTATTTGTGTGTCAGACTAGGGACACAACATTCTGTTTGCCATTGTTCTATCAGAAAAATAGAAAGAAAAGGTCAGGGTTTGAATGTTTTTCTCTTTTCTCATATAGAGCCCTACTGCCACTTTTTAAAACTCTCAGGTATTTCATCTGTCTTTTTATTTTAGAAGGGGCGTTGTCTTACCTGAACGCCTTTTCTCAGCATGGAGATGGAGAATCCACCAATGGGTGAGCTCTGTCTTCCTGCCCATTAGACCAAGTCAGCCAAACTTGCCACGCCTGTCCTGGGCAAGGACACACCCAGTCTTGACAAGGGCGAAAGCAGCTGACGACAGTCCGACATGTTGGCTCCCAGACCCCTAACATGGGTCTAACTGACACTAAGGGTGGGAGTGGATTCTCCATCTCCGTGCTGAGAAAAGGCGTTCAGGTAAGACAACGCCCCTTCTCCAGCACAGGAGATGGAGAATCCACCAATGGGACATACCAAAGTCTCACTGTCCCAATGGGAAGGAAACAGAGGAGGCCGGAGTCATGTCCACAGAAACCACCTGCTGAAGGACCCTCTTTCCAAAGAATGCGTCAGCAGATGCAAACCAGTCTATCTTATAATGCCGCACAAATGGGAAAGGCGAAGACCATGTCGCAGCCCTGCAAACCTCCTTGATGGAAGCCTGTATGGCCCATGCCGCGGAGGTTGCAGCACTGTGAGTAAAATGTGCCATAACATGGTACGGGCAGGAAATGCAACCAGTGTGCCTCCGCAATGCAAGCCCTTATCCCCCTGCCTATGGTTGAGGCGGACACCCTCTGTCCACTAGAGGCATGGTGAAAGGAAATGAAGAGGGCTTCAGACTTGCGGAAGGGCGCCGTTCTCTTGATATAGTGGCTTAATGCCCTGCGAACGTCCAGTGTGCCACTGCCGTTTCAAGGCATGAGACGGACTAGGGCAAAAATCTGGCAAAACGATCTCTTGGGCCCTATGAAAAAGAGTGTTGACCTTGGGAATGAAGGTAGGGTCCAATCAGAGGACCACCCGGTCTTGGTGAAAGGTGCAGAGGTCCTCCCTGACTGACAGTGCCACGAGCTGAGAGATGCTCCTGGCTGAAGTGATAGCGACCAGGAAGGCAACCTTGAGAGACATGTCTCTCAGAGCACAAGACCTGATAGGCTCAAACGCCGATTTGGTGAGGGCCCGTAGGACCCGCGGCAATTCCCAGGAAGGATACCTATGTACCACGGGTGGTTTTGTGTTGGTGGCACCCTTGAGAAAAGAGAGTATCCTGGGATGCTGGGCCAAGGGAGCCAATTGGCACACGTAAGTAAGGTGGAAAATACCTCAACCTGCCTGCAGATGGTATTAGGTGCTAAACCCTTATCGAGGCTCTCGAGCAAGTATTCCAGGATGCCCGGAATTGTCATGTCCGAGACATCTAGTTGCCACCTCTTGCACCAATTGCAAAAATTCCTCCATGTAGAGTCATAGATGCGATTTGTCACTGGCCATCGGGAGGCCTGAATCATGGAAATCACGCCGGACGAGTATGATTCCCAGGTCAGAATCCGGCGTTTAAGTGCCAGGCGGCTAACTGCAGCCACTGGGGTTCTGGGTGTTTTAGGACTCCCTGGTTGAGAGACACACGACCCGGGGGAATCCTCCATGGAGGGGATTCACGAGGTCGGTGAACCACAGCCTCCATGGCCAATATGGGGCCACAAGTATAACCTCCGTCCGTTCCTGCAGCATCTTGCAGATGAGAGGGAGGGGGGAACACGTAAAGCAGACCCCCCTGGCCATGGATCTCGGAGAGCATCCGCTCTCTCTGCCCCTGGAGAGGGAAACCGGGAGAAGAATCTCGGGAGTTGGAGTTCATCGGAGAAGCGAACAAGTCTACGACTGGTTGTCCGAATCTCTGCGATATCTCCGTGAAGAGGTCCAGGTGTAGGCACCATTCTGAATGGTCCACGGTCGACCTGCTTAGGAAATCAACTTGCCAGTTTGCCTCCCCCGAGATGTGCTCAGCCCTGAGGGAGGACAGGTTGGTCTCTGCCCAGGAGCCCAATGCCTGGGCCTCGGCCATGAAGGACCTGTATCGGGTACCCCCTTGCCGGTTCACGTGGGCCTTTGCCGCCATGTTGTCCATAAGGACTAGCACGTGTTGCCTTGCCACCCTGCTGTGGAAGTGGCGGAGAGCCAGGTGTTTGGCTCTGAGTTCCAACCAATTGATGTTGTGTTTCAGGTCTGCTCGGGACCATTGTCCCTGACCAACTGAGACTGAAGGTGCACTCCCCAGCCAAACAGATTGGCATCTGTCATGAGCATGAGCCGGGTGGGTTCCTTGAAAGAGGACCCTCTGGTTACTGCTGGCGAAGACCACCACTGGAGAGACTGCAGGGTCTGAGAGGGAGCCCTTACCCGTCGGTTGGAGAAACTGGTGCCCAACTTTTGGAAGGGGATGAGGAACCATTGGAGGCTCCTGGAATGCAGTCTGGCCCAAGGCACTATCGCATTGCACAAGACCATCTTTCCCAAGATTTGGGAAAGCAGGGCCAGTGGCACTATACACTCCCTGCGTACCCTGAGGACCAGAGTCCGGATACTGCCCCGACATTCCTGGGACAGGTATACCTAGCAACTGAGTGTGTCTATGACGGTGCCCAGGTGTAAAGGTTGGGTAGAGGGAACAGTCTGACTTTTCCGAAAGTTCACCAAGAACCCGTGTTCCTGAAGGACCTTGATCGACAACGTCAGATCCGACCGGGCAGCTTGAAGGGAGGACAACTGGATGAGGATGTCATCCAGATAACACTGGACACATACCGGTACCAATCTTAGGTGTGCGGCCAGCACCGCCAGGACTTTGGTAAACACCCTTGGGGCTGATGAAAGGCTGAACGGGAGGGCCCTGTATTGGTAGTGATGGCCCATGTAACAGAACCTGAGGAACTGCCAGTGGTCAGGAAGGATGGGGATCTGGAGATACGCTTCCGTGAGATCTATGGATGTCAGGAAATCTCCGTTCCTTATGCTGCCCAAGATGGATTGAAGCATTTGCATCTTGAATTTTTGGTATACAATATGGGAATTCAGACCTTTGAGATCTAGAATCGCCCTCCATCCTCCCGAAGCTTTGGAAACCACAAAGAGGATGGGGTAAAATCCCCTCCCCTATTAACCGGATGGCATAGGTTCTATGGCTCTTATCTCCAAAAGATGTCGAATGGCCTCCTGCATGAGGCCGCTTTTGACAGGGTTCTTTGATTGGTGGCAAGAAATGAAGCGCCCCTCGAAAGAGCCGTTTGCTCTGGAATTGCTGTCTGGGTCTAGGGCCAGTCCTGTCGGACGGGCAATCCTGTCTGGCTGTGAAGGGGCGGAGAGATTGAGTGGAGCCCGAGCCTGTTCCTGCCTGAAAGGACTGCCTGTGGGCGTACAGGCTAGCACGCCTGTCAGCCCGTCTGCTGAGGTGGGCCAACACCTTCCACCTGTCCTTATTTTCAGTCAAATAAGGAGCCAGGGCCTCTCCAAACAGCTGACCACCCTGATAAGGATCCGTAGCTAGACGCCACTTGGACTTTGGGTCAGCTTGCCAATGCTTGAGCCATAGCATCCTTCATGCTGAGACGCTGGATGTTATGGTCCTGGATGAGAACCTGTCCGCATGTAGTGTCACATCTGAGACATACTCAGATGCTGCAACGAGCTTGCTTAGGTCTTGTTGGGTACGCACCTCCTCCGGGGGAAGCCTGGCTTGCAGTTGACGAAGTCAGAGTAGAGAGGTCCTGGCAAAGAAGGATGAGCAGGTGGCAGCTCTTACCATCCACGCCATCACCTGGTGAGTCCTGCGGAAGGCCACTTCCCATCTCCTGTCCTCTGCCTTTAGCGCCTCTGCCATGTCCCCTGACACTGTAGACGAGGACAAGAGAGGGCCAAAGGATTCATCCACCGTTGGCACCTCAAGGTCCTCTGCCAGGTCTGGCGCTGCGCTGAACAATTTCCTGTCCATTCCCCCCAGAGGGGGAAAGATGCCAGGTATTGCTTCCAAACCACATTCCGCAAGAAAGCTGGGCAAGGGACATGGTGCTGAGTCACGACGGGTTCGAAGAACACCAGGTTCAGATCTGAGGTGGGCGGTGGGTCTGGCTGAGGGATCTGATTAGGACCTATGTTGGCCATCGCACTGGCCCTGCGAAGCAGTGGCAAGAAAAGGGCCAGGTTGAATAGGCCTCCGAATGGTGGAGGGTCTGGGGGAGGGTCTTCCTCCTCCCACTATGTCATGTCAGGTTAGTCATTCTCCGTAGGAGATGAGGCCCTGCTATGAGACGGTGAAGAGGAACCCTGGTACTCAGGTGCACTCGACTAAAAGAAGGATGGGGGTATGGAAGCCACAGACTCAGGTCTGGGCACGTGGTAAGACCTGACCGCAAGCACCCAGTCAACCGCCTGAGCAATCAGGGTTTGGAGATGATCCTCAGAAGGGGAGCCTTCGGGCTCAGCCACCCTGAGCCCAGCTGCTGTGGGGGTAAAGGTGGCCTCTGGGCCCGAATGTGGGACCCGTAGTGACAGTGAAGGTTGGTGGATCATTTGAACTTAATCCACCCCAGAAGAAGGTTTGCTGTAGTGGTTCCCTCTGGGAACCAGACCCCTTGGGTAGAAGTCGAGGGCCCCAGCGGGAGATCAAAGGCCAAGTCCTCTATCTGCTCCGCCTTTGCCCTGGCCTGCTTCTGTGCTTTGGAGAATTCCTTCTCCAGGGCCTGGTGTCTTCTGCTAGCCTGTTTCTCCGCCAATTTGGAAGGCTTCCTTCCAGAAATAGTCTTGGCCTTGGCTTTCATCCTGCCTGCCGCCTCCTGTTTGGATGATTTCTGCCTTTTATGGCTAGCAGATGGGGAGGCAGAGTTCTTAGGTTGAGACACCATGGAGTCCTCACCCGTGAGGTAAGCAATCTCAGTGGTATTGAGAGGGAGCTCTGGCAGGGGATTGGTTGGCGGATTAGGCTGAGCAGGTGGAGCAGGGGATTGCCAAGGCAATAATTTGTGTCGCCCTGCTCCCCTGGCCACCCAACCAGTAAGGAAGTGGTCTGCTTGTCCTCTTTTTGGTGGTCCAATTGTGTCTACAGCCATGGCAAGCCTGCTTGCTCGTAGAGCTCCTGGTAACGGTGAGGTGAGTAAGTCAGTACGCTTCCCGGGCAGGTTGGATTTAGCCTGCTAAAAGGTGACCAGGTCAATGAATTGCACCAGGACTTTTGAGAGAAATGCAGATAACTTGATGAATTACGATCGCAATGGCGCAGCCCAGCAGCTATGGCACGCCACGTGTTCAAAGGGCGGCAGCACAGGGCGCTGGTAATAAAAATGCAGACTGGGCCTGGGAAACGTGGTTCAAGATGGCTGCAGCGTTGATCTATCGGAGAACCGGACAAGTAGCGATCAAATGTCTATGAGACTGAGGGAGGGATAACAGGTCGAAATGATCCCAGCTGCAAAAAAACAGAGCATGGTCCAATATGGTGGCCACCCAATCGGCCTGCAGGGGAGAGGCAGAGGACTGACGACAATGGCCTCTGCGGCAACATGGAAGTCCTCCCCTCCCTCGAAGGGAAACTCCAATCCTGAAGGAGAAGCCTCAAGCCCCCACCGGGAATGGTTTGGCTGCCGCGGCTCGTCCCAGCAGCCAAAATGGCGGCCAGAGCAATTCAGCCCGAAAAAGATGGCGGCCACTCGATTCGGCAGGAAAGGGGGCCGTCTGAGGCCCCCGTGATCCCGCAGTGGCTGCTGGTGAAAGACATCCCTCGATCCTTTACAAAGCGAGTCAAGAAAAGGGGAAGCTGATTGAGGCCTCCAGAGCCAAAATACCGCCCCCTGGGACGCCCAAAAGATGGCTGCTCGGTCCGGTGGGAAAGGGAGTCGTCTAAGGCCTCCGCGATCCCGCAGCGGCTGCTATGCAAACGATTCCTCGATCCTGCATCAAACGGCGAAACGAGAGGGGAAGCCGATTGAGACCTCCCTAACCAAAAAGTCCCACCCTCCGGGAGGTTGAAACAGCCTCGGACTGCAGCACTGATCCCAGCGCTGCAGGATGTGAAGGAAGGCTCAATGAGAACGGAAGCCTCCGTTCTTGCCAAGAGCCCTGGGGAGTAATCCTATGTTCCCACAGTCATCTGGAACAGCACTGATCCCAGCGCTGCTGAAAATGACTGTGGAATTCAGAGGAGAATTCACCAATGAGAAAACTATACAACCTGCTGGGAGCCAAGCTTGTCACGTCTTGTAGGGCTGGAGACAAAGTCAAGATTGGATGTGTCCTAACCCAGGACAGGCGTGGCAAGCTTGGCTGACTTGGTCTAATGGGCAGGAAGACAGAGCTAACCCATTGGTGGATTCTCATCTCCTGTACTGGAGAATGGAATAGAATAAAATACTTAATTTGGCCAAGAATAGACACACAAGGAATTTGTATCCGATGCAAAAGCTCTCAGTGTACATGCAAAGCAACAGAGGAATAATCATAATACAATATCAAAAAGAGCAGGTAGTATAGAACATGAAAAGGATAATAACAATAACAATAACAATAATGCCATATAACATGGGCAAATATACTTAGACATAAAACAATACTGTGAGGATTAAGTGTTCAGCAGAGTGATGGTACAAGGGAAAAAATTGTCCTGTATCCAGATGTTTTGGCATAGCAGCCTCCTGAGGGGAGGAGTTGAAACAGTTTATATCCAGGGTATGAGGGATCTGTAGATATTCTCTCAGCCTGGCATATGACCTGTGCAATATACAGGTCTTCAATGGAAGGCAGGCAAAAAAACAAAAAAACCATGCTTTTTTCTGCAGTTTTAACTATCTGTTGGAGTCTGTATCTGTCCTGTTTAATTGCTGTACCAAATCAGACAGTTATCAAAGTAGAGATGGCAGACTCATTAATTCTTCTGCAGAATTATATCAATAGCTCCTGGGGCATTCTGAAGAACGTTTTTTGCTGTGCTTTCTTAGTGATGGTTCTAATGTTAGGTGTCCTTTTCAAGTCTTGGGAGATTATAGAACCCCTAAACTTGAAGTATTCTACTGCTGATATTGTGCTTCAAATATAGTACCGTGTTTCCCCGATAGCAAGACACCCCCGATTGTAAGACGTATCGGGGTTTTCAGGGGGTCGGCTAATATAAGCCGTACCCCAAAAGTAAGACATATTACTCCTGCCCACTTCCGCCTCCTGCTTAAAATACTTAAAATACTTAAATACTTAAATACTTAAAATACTTAAAATACTTAATATACTTAAAATACTTAAAATAAAACTGACAATTGTTTTCCAATCAATATAAGCCGTACCCCGAAAGTAAGACATAGTGGGGCTTTTGGGGATAAAAAGAAAGTAAGACACTTCTTCCTTTCGGGGAAACACGGTAAGAGGTGATAGAATTGGAGGGCTCTTCCTACAATCCACTCTCATCTCTACCATTTTAAGCACGGTTAGCTACAGATTGTTCTGGTAGTACCACAAAGCCAGTTGTTCAATCTCCCATCTACATGCAGACTCATCGCCGTCTCGAATGAGACCAATGACTGTTGTGTCATCTGCAAACTTCAGTACTTTAACCAAGGAGATCCTTAGAGATGCAGTCATTAATGTAGAGAGAGAAGAGCAATAGAGAGAGTACTCAACCCTGGGTGACGCCTGTGCTAATTGACCTTTTTATTTTGGTGGTGTCTAGTGGTTAAGGCACTAGGCTAGAAAGCGAGAGACCATGAGTTCAAGTCCCAACTTAGGCATGAAAACCAGCTGGATGACATTGAGCCAGTCACTCTTTCTCAGCCCAACCCACCTCACAGCTTGTTGTTCTGGGCACAATAGGAAGAGGATATGTGTTGGATATGTTTGCCATCTTGAATTATTTGTAAAAACAATAAAGAAAGGAAGGAAGGAAGGAAGGAAGGAAGGAAGGAAGGAAGGAAGGAAGGAAGGAAGGAAGGAAGGAAGGAAGGAAATCATTCTTGTTATGATGGTTCTTTAGAATTCTTCCCTATTCCATTGTCTAAACTATTGTCTAAGCTATGTGGCCATGTAGAGCCTGCCAAGCTCTTGTGCATAAATAAATAAATCTGCTGCCCCAAACATAGTTGTGATAGGAAAAATTTGCCTCTACCAGAAAGACACATTGCAGAGGTGTTTCCAAATTCTCCAGGCCTCATCGATGCCGCAAATTCCAGCCCTGATGTTCGACTAGCCACCACAAAATTGACTGGTGCCCCAAATATTCCTTTGCGGCCCATGATCATTTTTAATTTATCAATGTGGTCCTTTCCCCTCTATAAGTTCTGTAGTCATGGAGTAAACCAATAGTTTGAAGCAAATATTATTCTTAATCAGAAGAAGTCATTCTGCTTGGAAACCTTGCTTCTGTTTCCCAATACTGCCCATGTAAATATATAAACTAAAGAGCAGTCTCATAAATATTGACACATGCTGTACGTAGGTTTTCAGGGAATATCAACTAGGGAAATTAAACTTTCACACTTATGGTTTACTCAACTAAAGTATCTTAATTATGTATAACAAAACATAGCGGGGCAAATGCAAATCAAGCTGTTGATGTCTAGCATTATTCCTCTTGTCATTTTGTTACCGCGATATTCATAATTACAAAATAAATTTCAGACTTCATTTTTTCTGCACACTCATATTTACATTCAAAAGTTATTTAAAATCATATAATTGATATTTTCATCTATTATTTTTAAGCCCCAAACTTACCCTTTTCCTTCAACTATTGCTTCTTTAAGTTGTATATAGGAAGCAGGAAAGATTCCCTTTTAAGTAAGAAAAATAAATTCATTACTATTTATTTACCATATATCCAGTAGAGTTTTTAATTATAATCTTTTTCTAGTGATCCATTTTGAAATACAAATACCACCAGAACAATTGGCTCAAATAATAAGTTAGATAATCTGAAATATCAAGAGAATCTCAAATAAGACCATTCTTCTACGTGTTGGTCTATGTTGACCCATTATAGTTTTTTCCTAACTTTTGGATGATCTATGAAAAGTGTTCGATAAGATTTTCTTTATAAAAACCAACCTTACTGAGCCTTTGGTTATAATTTTAAAGAACGTTTCATTGATAATAATCAGCTTCAGAAGCTAATAACAGTTTTGCTCCAAAAAAAATTGCTGTACTCTTGAACAATGAGCTAAAACAAGCCTTATATTCTACTCCATCAACTTTCTTTCTACTATGTATATAGGGAAAAAGTTTGGAATCTTTATTTCCACTTTAGGCTACCTAATGTTCAACTGATGCACTGTAACACTGAATAAAAGTTAATACCACATTGACAAGCCTTCATTCCATAAACTCTCCCTCCTTATCCTTATAAACTGTGAGTCATCAATTTCTAATATATTTTAATAATTATCCAATTTAAGAAGGAAGCAATTTCAATTAAATGTGTTCCTTTTACACTGAAGACCAGAATTTCAAATTATTTTTAAAGAAAAATATATAAGTACAAATAATAATCAAATAGTAATCAATCTTGTTTGTTTGTGAAGATATAAAATATAATGGATCTACCTACTACTATTCAAGAAGTAAATACAACAATTATTTGTTTGAAAAAAAATAATGTTATATTTAATAGCACTAAATTAACAGTTTTATTTCATCAACATTTCTGCTTTATCTAAAAAGTTTCAAACTATAAAAAAACACATTGGAGATTACTATAAATGCCTATACTTTTTTTAAAAAGTGACATCACTAATACAGAAACAAAATACTTACTTTTTTTAATTTTTTCCTCAAAGTATAACCTCTATACCAACCTAAAAAATAAAATGTCTTAATAAGTTTCAATAAACTAATTGGAAAATAAGATTGCCCAGATATATTACCATTCATAATTGTGATGTATCATTGAAATATAAGTGGACTTTATTAATAGTTATTAATTTCCTGCTTTCTGGTTCCTTACTGAAAAATTATAGATTGACAAGTATCTGAGAAAATTCCTTTATTATAATTTATTCAACATAATTGTATTCAAAATAAAGATTAAACCTCACCTGTCCAAAGGCAATAATTCCCATTGCCCAGCATAAGTAATAGCATGCTTTACAGCCCTTTCTAAGTGGTTTACAGAGTCAGCATATTGCCCCCAACAATCTGGGCCCTCATTTTACTGACCTCGGAAGGATGGAAAGCTGAGTTCACGCTGAGCAGTTCAGAAATGAACTCCTGGAGTGAGTAGTGAGTTAGCCAGCAGTACTGCATTCTAACCACTGCGCCATCACAGCTCTGGCACTGGGTCGCAGACCAGGGGTTGGGGACCCCTGGTTTATAGCAAATTATTTAAAATCTATACAAGATGTATACTGAAATATTTTGCTCAAACAAATATGTGATACCCAATCTAGATTCTACTTCTATTTTCCTCATATCTTTCTGTATGGATAAGGCCTTAACTCTACAGTGGTACCTATGAGATATTTTTCAGATAGCCTTCACTGTCTATATATTATAATATAATTGTTTCAGTTTATTAAAACTTTTCTCACATTTGTGGAAACAACATGCCATACTTGAGAAATAAAGTGGCAATGTCTCATTCACTGTGTTCCAATCTGCAACACGTCTGCAAGTGATCAGCATCATGTGTTTTTATTGCTAGCAAGCTCATTCTGGTTTAGGATAACTTTATAATTAAAATAAAATCTCACAAACAATAAACATTCAGAATCATAGTGCTATATCAGACAAATTGGAGGAGATCTTTCACACAAAATATATCCATTCAGCACATATTTGGCAAGAAATTTTGCACCGTAAGCTGTTATATATTCCAGGCTCAGGCTTAGGGAGTTCAGACAAATGAAGGTTTACTGAATGATTACCCATTCTGTAATCATTGTTACAGTTTTTGAAATTTGTTGCTGTTTCATCTCCATATTCTCCCTCTATCTCCCTCTATCCCCTTTTATTTTTTTCCTCCCAATATTTCTCTTTTCATTCTTTTCTCTTTCCTTTATTTCTTTTTAATTGGTTGCTTCTTGATAGGAGTTCCACATTTAATACATTGTTTTTAGTTTTCTTTCCGTCATGACTCAGGCTCAGGATTCAAGATTCTGAATCTGAAGAAACTACTCAAGCTAAACCAATGAAATGTCAGTCTCAGGAGACACCAAGCCAATAATCACCTAAGACTGATTAATACAGGCACCACCCAGACAACTTGAACAGTCAAGTGAGGTTGATGTATTGCCTTCCAGCCTGCCACCCACCCAGCAAGTAGAGAGGAGAGAAGGGGCGTTGTCTTACCTGAACGCCTTTTCTCAGCAGGGTGGTGTAGAATCCACTGATTGGGTTATTTCAGCCTTCCTGCACAGAGACTAAGTCAGAGCTTTAGTCACACCTCCCTTTGGGTGTGTCTTCCCAGTTTTGACAAGGCGAAGGATCCTGATAAAGTCTGACGCAATGACTCCAAAAATACAAAAAAATGACAACACACAAGCCTAGACACCTGTCCAAGGGAGGGTGTGGATTCTACACCACCCTGCTGAGAAAAAGCGTTCAGGTAAGACAACGCCCCTTCTCCAGCATGGTGGATGTAGAATCCACTGATTGGGACATACCAAAGACCCCCATGTCCCTTCGCGGGGGAGGTCTAGGCTGGTGTCTCCCTAGAGGAAACGACCTGTTGAAGAACCCGTCTGCCAAATGCGGTGTCCGCTGCGGCAAACCTATCAATCTTGTAGTGTGTGATGAATGAAGATGGGGACGACCAAGATGCCGCCCTACAAATCTCCTCTACAGAAACCTGGGTAGACCAGGCCGCAGAGGTTGCTGCGCTGCGCGTGGAGTGAGCTGTGATACGAGCTGGGACCGGAAGTGACTGGGAGGCGTATGCCCTAGCAATACAAGCCCTAATCCACCTGCCAATGTTAGAAGAGGACACCTTCCTGCCCATGGCAGATGGCTGAAAGGCCTCCGACTTGCGAAAGGACCCAGTATGCTTTATGTAGAGGGGCAGAGCCCTGTGTACATCCAGCTTGCGCCACTGGCGTTCTAGCCTGTGAGAAGGACTTGGACAGAAACTTGGTAAAACTAGATCCAATGATCTATGAAAACTGGTATTCACTTTGGGGATAAAGGAGAGGTCTAATCTAAGGACCACTCTGTCCTCATGGAAGATACAGAGATCTTTCCTGACTGAGAGGGCGGCCATCTCCGAAATCCTTCTGGCCGAAGTGATAGCAACTAAAAAGGCCACCTTCAAAGAGAGAAAATGCAGAGAGCAAGACTGGAGAGGCTCGAAAGGAGCAGTGGTTAAGGCCTGCAACACAGTAGGTAAATCCCAAGATGGGTATCTGTGTACTGTGGGAGGACCGGAATTGGCTGCCCCTTTAAGAAAAGCGGAGATCACTGGGTGATGAGAAAGTGGACCCAGAGTATCACAGGTGAGGACTGTGGACAAGGCCGCAACCTACCTACAGATGGTGTTAGTGGACAAGCCCTTGGAAGTGCCCTCCAGCAGATAATCTAAAATGTTAGGGACTGTAACTGAAAGAGGGTCCAATTTACGTGAGATGCACCACTGGCAGAAATTTGTCCAAGTGGCGTCATAAATCCGGTTTGTCGAGGGGCGTCTAGAGGCCTGGATCATAGAGATCACCCCCAAGGTGATCTAGACTCTCCCACTCAAGAGACCAAGTGGCTAATTGGAGCCACTGAGGGTCCGGATGCAGGACCTCCCCCTGGTTGAGAGCTACTTGGTCTGGGGGGAATCTCCATGGCAGAGACAGAGACAGAGACAGATCCACTAGGTCTGCAAACCACGGGCATCGAGGCCAATATGGAGCAACCAATATTACTTCCGCCTGTTCTAATATCAGCCTGCGAATGGTGGCTTGTAACAGCGGGAGGGAAGGGAAGGCATAGAGCAGACCTTCGGGCCACTTGCACTGAAGGGCATCCGTCCCCTCGGCCCCCCTTGTCGGGAACCTGGTGAAGAATCTGGGGAGGTGGGAATTGGACGGGGAGGCAAACAGATCCAGGCATGGCCTGCCGAACCTGCTTGCTATCATATCGAACAGCCTCGGATCCAGGCGCGATTCCGAGTGGTCCACAGTCGCCCTGCTCAGGGAGTCTGCCTGTCGGTTTGCCTCCCCCGAAATGTGTTCTGCTCTGATTGAGCCCAGGTGGACCTCTTCCCACAAACCTAGCTCCGTGGCCTGCTGCAGGAGAGCCCAGGAATATGTCCCTCCCTGCTTGTTGACGTGAGCCTTGGCTGCCATGTTGTCTGTCAGGACTAGCACATGCTTGCCTGACACTAGGGAGGAGAAATGGAGGAGAACCAGATGAATCGCCCTGAGTTACAGCCAATTTATATTTTGGTTGAGGTCCGCCCTGGACCATCGCCCCTGGGCCAAATGGGTCCGGAGGTGAGCCCCCCAACCGAACAGACTGGCATCTGTGGTCAGGACGAGCCTGAGGAGCTCCTTGAATACGGTCCCCTTGGACATGGCCGCGGAAGACCACCACTGGAGGGATGAGAGGATGTGGAACGGAACCTGGACCTTTCTAGAGGAGGAGCTGAGGTTCTGCTTCTGAAAGGGGAGGAGGAACCACTGGAGGCTCCTCGAGTGTAGTCTTGCCCACGGGACTATGCCCATGCAAGATACCATCTTTCCCAGGAGCTGGGACAACTGTACTAGAGGAACCGTCTTTGTACCCCGAATCTGGATACCAACTTCAGAATGCTCAACCGTCGCTCCTGGGATAGATAGACCCTGCAAGAGTCGGAGTCTATCAGGGCTCCTAGATGGAGTAGTTGTTTTGTGGGGGTAGTGTGGCTTTTCCTGAAATTCACTGAAAACCCGTGATCCTGAAGGATCTGAATGGTGGTCGACAGATCCGATCTTGCTGACTGAAGGGACCTGGACTGTACGAAGATGTCGTCCAGGTAGCACTGTACGCGCATCGGCATCATCCGAAGGTGGGCTGCCAATACCGCTAAGACCTTCGTAAAGACCCTTGGGGCAGAAGACAGGCCAAACGGAAGAGCCCGGTATTGGTAATGCCGGTGTGCATAACAGAAGTGCAGAAACCTGCAGTGCTCCTGAGAGATTGGGATGTGGAGGTAGGCCTCGGTAAGATCTATGGAAGAGAGAAAAATCTCCCTTCCTTATACCGGCCAGTATTGACTTTAGGGTCTGCATCTTGAATCTTCTGTATACTAGAAATCGGTTCAGACCCTTTAAGTCCAGTATCGCCCTCCATCCTCCTGATGCCTTGGGGACCACGAACAGGATGGAGTAGAAACCTGTTCCATTTTGATCCCTTGGAACTGCCTCTATGGCCCTGATTTCTAAAAGATGTTTGATGGCGGTGGACACCAGACGTGCTTTTGAGGGATTCCGTGATACTGGGCACTGTAGGAAGTGATTGTGTGGGAGCGCATAAAACTCGAGTGCCAGACCCCGTCTGACGGTGTCTCTGACCCAAGAGTCGGTGGTGGTCTGCTCCCAGACCTGGTAAAACTGCTCCAGGCACCCTCCTATCGGAAAATCCCCGATGGCGTCACTTGGAGTGTCTGTAGGGACGGCCCTCGGAACCTCTGAAGGGACATTTGGCCTGCGACTGACCCCTGGTTCTGGAGCTCGGGCGGTCCTGTTGTCGATCCTACCTCTGAGGGAAGGATCGTGAACCTCTGGTCCAATCCCAGGACTGCCCTGCTCGAAAGGGCTGTCGCCACTCCCAAGAGCCCGAGGGACGGAAGGACTGTCTGTGGGAGTCCTGCTGTGGCTGCCTGTTGGACTTCTTGGAGGGGTGCACTATGACCTTGTGCTTGTCCTTACCCTCGACCACGTGTGGATCGAGAATAGGGCCAAACAGATCTTTCCTGGCGTACTTGGCTGTGGAGAGACGCCATTTTGCCTTTAGATCCGTCCTCCACAGCTTCAACCACAGTAGCCTGCGAGAAGCCACTGTGGCGGCGATGGATCTGGCCGACCACTTGGCCGAATGGAGAGAGGCGTCAGCCATGTATTGAGAGGCCACCACGAGCTTGACAAGTGTCTGGTGTACTCTGACCTGATCGGGGGGAACTAGGGTCTGAAGACCACGGAGCCACAAGCAGAAGTTGAGGCCTTTATAGCCAGCCCCGAAGCCTGATGGGCTCTTCTGCAGGAGAACTCAAACTTCTTGTCCTCCACCTTCAGAACCTCTGCCATGTCACCTGAGACGGCAGAACTAGAAAACAAAGAAATTAAGGGAGGGTCGAAACAAAAGCACGACGAGAGGCAGTGCTCCCCGCTCCCCCCGTCCTGGAACCTGCGGTTTAGGGACGTGAGAGTCCGCGATGCATCCAATGCCAAAGCCCCGTGCGCTTGGAGCTCGGACGGAGATCGCCGTGCAGAGGTGTCAGAAAAAACGGGTGTGAAACTACCCGAGAGTCCTGCTTGCGGGAGGCCTAAAGGCCCCGAGGGGCGGAGAAGAGTCCTGCCGGAGCCCAAGAGGCTCGAGGTTCTAGGAAGGACAGAGTCCTTGAGAAATTAGCCAAAACCCAAACAGCTATAAATTTAGAGAATTTAGAATCAATTTGGAATAAACCAAACCGAATTAAAGTGATCAAAATAGAATATTCCAATGGAGCCAAGAAAACTGCCTGCTGCTGAGCCTAAGACTAAGTCAAAACTGGGAAGACACACCCAAAGGGAGGCGTGACTAAAGCTCTGACTTAGTCTCTCTGAGCAGGAAGGCTGAAATAACCCAATCAGTGGATTCTACATCCACCTTGCTGGAGAAGAGACTTTACATCAGGCTATTTGTCAAGCAAGGGAGTAACACTGCTGAAAATAATCTGATCTCTAACTCTTGTGTGACTTTTTGTAAATTCTGTTCATATAATTCTGATCTTTGGATTGAATGACAAACAATGACTTGGCTCTCAGAACCTTGGACTTAATTTGGACTATTCTCTGCATTCCCGTTAAAAGCAATTTTTTTCTAAAATTTTATTTGGTTTGCATGCTTTTGTTATCTCTTAACCTATAGGAGATGACCAGGCTGAGCATTAGACAGAGGTCAAACGCATCATCAGTCATGAGTCACCTCATGCCCATAAGAGGTCTAAATCCAGTCCACCTTGAATTCCTTATTTACCACCAAATTGCTTTAACTTTTAGTAGTTCAGATTCTTATAGAGCGCTTAAGTTTGCAATAAAATCTTTATATCCATTTGAACTGTCTGGATCTCTTGATTTTTCTGGTACTTGGCATGACCTTAAGTAAACTGTGAACCACCATAGCAATTGTGTTTAAATGAGTAAATGAAAGCAGAAGCAGGACACTCTTCCTCCTTTTTATTGCCACTCATTAAGCTTGGCTGCAGTACTATTGCAGGTGGAAGGCAAACAGAGAAGAGAGAATTTTATTCTGTAATCTAAAGGTTATCTTAAATATCAACACATCAATTGATTTACTTTGGAGTATTCTAGCGAGAGGGTTGCAATTAAAATAGAATGAACAAGCTGCCCTTCTCCTGAAAATATATTCGTTTGTTGAAATATTAAGGAACAAGGTCAAAATTGCTAATATAAATCATATATAGTACATTTTATATTTAAAAATGTATTATATTCAGTACAGATCACAGTAATTGGTGATGTTATGGTTGGATACATAGAACAATTATATGTGGACTTAATAAATAGTGGTTTAATATTATGCATCTCAGCATATGCCAAGGAATCATTATGATATTGTCAGAATATTATCTTAATCCTCATAACAATCGCCTTCTTCCTCACAGAAAAGCTCCTACTGCTCATCTTAATCCTCATAACAATCGCCTTCTTCCTCACAGAAAAGCTCCTACTGCTATCAGTCTTACCAAAGGCTAATATTATGGTCATCAGAATTAATTGGAAGTACAGCTGAGGAAGAATGTATTTTCTCTTCTCACAGCCTTTCTCTTATTTCACAGTTGCAACCTACAGGTGAAAATAAAGCTAAATGCAGAATTAAGCTCAAATCAGTAAAAAAAACACAAAAAACCTATATCCAAACACTGATTGAAGCAAGTGACTAAATGCCTTACCTTTTTAAAAAGATAAATAATTTATTATGGTAACTAATCATTTTTCTACATATTATAAACTAATATCAATTTCAATTTTGCATACAGATTATTTTTTTTTAAGGAGGAGGACATGATTTAACCCTAGTCTTGTAATGCAACTTCCATTCTGGGAGTATGATTCCATTTTTCCAAGTGTTTAAATCCATATATAAATAACTGAAATTTAGTATAAGAAGTTGAAAAAATATAAGGCAATGGCAAAACACCACCACACTATTTCCCCCAAAAAATTACATGTCATATCCACAAAATCATGAGGAGTTGAGCTAAAAGACATAATATTTTTCTCTTATTGTACTTTAGAAATAGTGTAAAGAAATAATTAAATTAAAACAGAGTTGCATAGGTCCACTTATGCACATAAGACCATTAGAATGACATAGAATCCATGAGCGTAAACCATACATTCAGAATCTAATTTATGCTGCCACTCAGTTAGCACATAACTATCATCATTATGCAGCAATGAAACAATGAAGCTTGACTTTTAGGAAAAAAAATAGAAAATGAAAGTGGAAATACATATCATTTGCCACCCAAAAGACACATTACTGTATATATTATACAGTTTTTCCTAGCTTACACAGTACTGTATCAGTGGAAACATCTTCCATTTATGTCTAAAAGTTAGAGGAAAAGGAGCAAAGGAAGGACAAGCAAATGTATATATTGATGAGAAAGAAAATAATCCTAGCAAGAGCTTACTGGGAGGGGGTAGGAGGGGTAATAGGGGAGAATCAATAAAATTGTTAAAGGATTGGATCATTGTATTTGCAGATGCAAGGAGACTGAAAATATAATACATTCAAAGGTAGGCAAGCACAGCTGGATACAAGAGAAAGAATGAAGAAATTGTCTCTTATCTTACAATACTGAAAATTCCTGGAAACAAGTCCCTACTCAAGAATGGAGAGTTTAACTTTGGCAAATCACTTTCACAGAGCTGCTAACAAAACAAAATGGAGAGGCCTCTGTATACATTTCATTAATTAAACATCTCGCAATAGTAAACATTCCTGCTGCTTTAATTTACGATGAAGAAAATGCATATAAAAGGTTATTTCTGAAATAGCTGACTACCATGTAGTTTTTTACAAAGGAGTATAAGTAATTTAGAAGATAAGTATCTTTTATAGTTTCAGCATTTAAGATTAACCCCTTCTAAAAGATGGATTCTATTTATTATCTGCAAGGGTACCAAGAAGATCTATCACCTTTCTAACTCCTTAACTGGATACCACCAGAAATCCATACAAATTAAGGTACACAAACATTAATCATGGGGGGGTTGGTCAGAAAAAAAGACATTTGCATCTTACAAAGGTTATTCATCAATTATAACATGCCTGTTTAAAGTGTAGTGACTGTTAATTTTAGTGCCCATTTCAGTGTTTCAATATTTCATTAAGTTTCAAAATAGAACTGGTTTTCCAAAATAAGCAAGACACACTAAGCCAAAATGATAATGATTGTGAGAATGATTATGAAAGAAACATTTGCTCCACTTGCCTTCATGTGTTTCCAGTATGTGCATAGTGTCTCCTATTTGTAGTGACAGCTCATCTGGACCCCGGGCATCATAATTATAGAATGCTAAAAGGGAGAAGAAGAAGAAGAAGAAAGATAATTATTTTAGCATTTTTAAAAATGCCAGGGGAAAAAACACCAAATGGGCAAAAAATTTAGACACAAACACATTTATAGCTATTATTGTGCTGGCATGATTGAAAGCACTCTAACCAAATCAAAGTCCCTCAAACATTTATTTGTTAAATTTATACACCACCCATTTCACTACCAAAGTAACTGTAAAATAAAGGTGTTTTTTTTTTAAAAAAAAAAAAGGGGGGGGGGCAAAAGATACCAAGTTGCACATGTCCGTCCTGGGTGATGCTATGATTGCACTGCCCTGGACAGACTCAAAGGATAAGGTGGGATAGGCCCATGGTCACCATGGTAGCCATGAACTCTCAAGCTGCTTCCAAGATCCACCCTAGGGATAGCAAATTGAATTCCCCCAAGATTTCAAGCCTGGGGATCTCCACAGCCAACCCCCAGCTGGCCTCCAGCAGCTCAGGCAGGGAAGTTGCTATGCAGCAGGAAAGTTGGTAAGCAGCTTTTGAAGCATATCTTCAAAAATAGGATCTCATACCAGCAACCTGTGGAGCAGCACCACTGAAGATAAACAGAGATTCCCAATGACTGCTACCCTGCCCCTCCAACCCTGAGGTCTTGGCTAATGCCATACACAAAATCCAGCTGGCCACATTTCAGAAAGGGGATACACTGAGAGAATATCAAGCTTAACTTCCTGTATAGATGAATTCAGCTTAATATATTAACAGTGACTCATATATGTTTATACAAAAGTAAGTTCTGTTAAGTATAAGGTAAATAGATATGTGAGATCGAATTCAAGTTGGTCACCAGAACCCAGAGATTTACTCCTAGGACACATATATTTGCCTTAATTCATGAAATAGATATGCATTTCCACTAGAAAATATCAATTGTATTAGTACTTTCACTGAAAACAATGTATGAAAAATATTAATCTAGTAAATATAAAGTGGACCTTGGTAATCTGGAACAGCTCTCCCTCTACACCTTCCTTCATTTGAAGCTCATTCAATGATATTTGATTTGGATTATTTTACTGCTAGAAGTTTAGTATAGAGGGCTCCTTCTTGTTCTTTACCTGGTTCCATCTTTAAAAGAAATTGGGGGTGGGGAAAGCCTTTAGATTTGGAAATGTTATTAATATGTCTCATCATATCCTTGTCACTTAATTCCAAGTAAGAGACTAATAATCTTGAATGCTGCCAAAATTAAAAACAGGCTGAATCAGGATGATCAAATTTATATTAAATCCAGGCAACCATGGACAGCTGATCAATATAAAGCAAGGCTAGGGGATTGCAGTTTAGCTTGTTCTCAACTGAGATGTACATCATGGTATTATGGGATTTACATGGAAATTACTGTTTCTCAGGACAGAGGTTCATTAGGCCAATAATCAACAGTCACCTAGCTTTATGACTGGGTGATTCAAGGCTAAATTGTAGAAGTAAGAACTAATAAATACAACCGCAACCATTCTCTATGACTGTAGCATTTTTAAAAAATTATAGAAGTGCTAAGAAAAAGCCAAAAGATATATAAATTAATATAATATAATATAAATAAATAATTCTTATATCTGATCACATATCCATAACAAAAACCTGGTAATACAATGCTTAAACATGACTTCCAGACTCCAACATAAAATATTAGTTTCATAAGTAAGTCAGTATAAACAGACATATTTGACTGAGATTCTAAATTATTTCTATGCAGATACCTCTTTCTGTACACTTCTATTGGATGCTTAATGGTTCTGCCTTTTGTACACAGCAACTATGTACAAAACATAGTTCTGTAATATTTTAAACTTGAAAGGGGCATTGTCTTACCTGAACACATTTTCTCAGCATGACGATGGAGAATCCAACCAATGGGTTTGCTTCGACTTCTGCCTGTATAGACTAAGTCAGCCAAATTGCCACACCCCTCTCCCTAGAGCAGGACCCCAGTCTCGACTTAGTCTTTAGCCCGAAAAAACACACAACTTGTTTTCCACCACCCCCTCCTGGGAAAAAGTCAAGAAATTTAAAGTACCGTGTTTCCCCGAAAGCAAGACAGTGTCTTACTTTCTTTTTATCCCCAATACCCCCACTACGTGTTGCCTTCGGGGCATGTCATACGGTATATATCTCCTGCTTACGGTAGTCAGGAGGTCAGGAGGTCAGGAGATTACAAGATACCGGTAATTACAAGATAATATGTTTCCTATAAACTCTTTTAACTGTCGTAGGCTAATTTGGTGTCTGTTTGTGCTGCGTAACTTCAGTTATCTCAAACAGCCTGAGAAAGATTTGTTTGATCTTTTGATCTGAACAATTGCCTTGCCTGAAGGCTTGTACCGTAAATCAGCCAGCAATTAGGGTAGCACAGCCGAAGGCGGGGGCGGCGGGCGCCACGAAGCTTTGCCTGTGCTCTGCTGCCCGGACTGGTCCGGCTGCCCCCGTCTCTTCCCCGCCTCCTTCCCTGCTCCCTCGGCCGACCTTCGGTCCCCTAAGCGAGCGGCTGAGCCGGACCTCAATGGAGGCAAGGACTGGGCGAGACGGAACGCGTACGGCCGCGACTGCCACGGGCCTGCCCTTGCCGCGCACCCCACCCCACTGGTCTGGGGCCTGCCGAAGGCTCCTTCCCGGCCTCTTTCCTCCTCCTCCTCTGTCTCCCCCACCCCACCTTCGCTGCTGCTCCATGTCGGCCCTGCTGTTCGGCTCCCCGCTGCAGCAGGATGGATGCGGACACTGACTGGGGATCCACCCCGCCTCCGCCAGCCCAGCCCGCTCCACTACTCGCCTCGCCGTCTTCTTTGCTCCACGCCGCCCGGAGATTCCGGGAGCCGCCTTTGCAGCAGCAGCAGCAGCAGCAAGAGCCACCGCCGCTTCTGCCGCCTTCCGAGCAGCTCTTGGGCGCGCTCGCCGCCTCGCCTATACTGCCCTCGCGTCGAGGGGGGCCCGCCCGCCCACCCGCGCACCTCGTCGGCGGCTGCCCGGGGAGCCGGACCGGGACAGGCTCCCCGCGCACGGGCCGGGGAAAGACCCGTTCGAGGCCCACCTGGCCGCGCCCGCCCGCTGTGAGCCGCCCGCCCGCCCGCCCGCCCGCACACCTTGTCGGCGGCTGCCCGGGGAGCCGGACTGGGACAGGCTCCCCACGCACGGGCCGGGGAAAGACCCGTTCAAGGCCTACCTGGCCGCGCCCGCCCGCTGTGAGCCCCCCACCCGCCCGCCCGCCCGCGCACCTTGTCGGCGGCTGCCCGGGGAGCCGGACCGGGACAGGCTCCCCGCGCATGGGCCGGGGAAAGACCCGTTCAAGGCCTACCTGGCCGCGCCCGCCCGCTGTGAGCCGCCCGCCCGCCCGCGCACCTTGTCGGCGGCTGCCCGGGGAGCCGGACCGGGACAGGCTCCCCGCGCACGGGCCGGGGAAAGACCCGTTCAAGGCCTACCTGGCCGCGCCCGCCCGCTGTGAGCCGCCCGCCCGCCCGCGCACCTCGTCGGCGGCTGCCCGGGGAGCCGGACCGGGACAGGCTCCCCGCACATGGGCCGGGGAAAGACCCGTTCGAGGCCCACCTGGCCGCGCCCACCCGCTGTGAGCCGCCCGCCCGCGCACCTTGTCGGCGGCTGCCCGGGGAGCCGGACCGGGACAGGCTCCCCGCGCACGGGCCGGGGAAAGACCCGTTCAAGGCCTACCTGGCCGCGCCCGCCCGCTGTGAGCCGCCCGCCCGCCCGCCTGCCCGCGCACCTTGTCGGCGGCTGCCCAGGGAGCCGGACCGGGACAGGCTCCCCGCGCACGGGCCGGGGAAAGACCCGTTCAAGGCCTACCTGGCCGCGCCCGCCCGCTGTGAGCCGCCCGCCCGCCCGCCCGCGCACCTCGTCGGCGGCTGCCCGGGGAGCCGGACCGGGACAGGCTCCCCGCACACAGGCCGGGGAAAGACCCGTTCGAGGCCCACCTGGCCGCGCCCGCCCGCTGTGAGCCGCCCGCCCGCGCACCTTGTCGGCGGCTGCCCGGGGAGCCGGACCGGGACAGGCTCCCCGCGCACGGGCCGGGGAAAGACCCGTTCGAGGCCCACCTGGCTGCGCCCGCCCGCTGTGAGCCGCCCGCCCGCGCACCTTGTCGGCAGCTGCCCGGGGAGCCGGACCGGGACAGGCTCCCCGCGCACGGGCCGGGGAAAGACCCGTTCAAGGCCTACCTGGCCGCGCCCGCCCGCTGTGAGCTGCCCGCCCGCCCGCCCGCCCGCGCACCTTGTCGGCGGCTGCCCGGGGAGCCGGACCGGGACAGGCTCCCCGCGCACGGGCCGGGGAAAGACCCGTTCAAGGCCTACCTGGCCGTGCCCGCCCGCTGTGAGCCGCCCGCCCACCCGCCCGCGCACCTCGTTGGCGGCTGCCCGGGAAGCCGGACCGGGACAGGCTCCCCGCGCACGGGCCGGGGAAAGACCCGTTCGAGGCCCACCTGGCCGCGCCCGCCCGCTGTGAGCCCGGTGGATGGGGAGGCGACAGCGGCAGGGATTGGGTTGAGAGGCCGGCAGGACGCGGCCAGCGCCCACAAATGCGGCCCGTGCTGGCGGAATGCTCCCCTCGCTCCCCCCCGCCACGCCAGCCCCATCGCTGGCGCGATGAAGCGGTGTGTGGGTGAGCGGCGGCGGGGCGGGGAGGGGAGGGGAGCGGAGCAAAGCTCTGGATTCCGCTCCCCCCCACCACGCCAGCCCCATCGCTGGCGCGAGCGAAGCAGTGGGTGGGTGAGCGGCGGCGGGGCGGGGCGGGGAGGGGAGCAGAGCAAAGGTCTGGATTCTGCTCCCCCCCCACCACGCCAGCCCCATCGCCTCACTCACACGCCGCTTCACTCGCGCTGCCTTTTCCGGCGACCAACCTCCCAGTTCAAGTGGGGTGCATTACAACATCCCCTCATAGCCATCCATGTCAACACAGTGGGAACTTTTAAAAAAGCCTCCAAACAAGAAAGGGAGGGGGGAATGACAGACATCAAGTTCCAAATCTGTGCCTGTGTGCGGGTGAGCTTTGGGGTGGGGGAGTGGGACGAGGCGAGAATAACAAGGACAATAATAATCCGAGGTTGTTTTTTTCAGCCAAAGCTTTTACTTTCCCTGAGAACATTATACGGTAGCAAAAATACCCCTGGCTTCTGACTGAATTTACGGTACGGTAGCAGTTTAAAACTTTTGAAGGTTATTTATGTGGATTGCCCAAAGCAAAAGCCCTGAATGCCCCAGCCAGCACACCTCCAAGAAGCACGGACCTCAACCCCCAGAATTCCCCAGCCAGCCACGCTGACTCAGGAATTCTGGGAGCCGAATCTCCAGGCCTCCCAACGCCTGCTGGCTGGAGAACTCCGGGAGCCGAAGTCCGCACACCCCCAGAGCGCCCTACGGTAGATGGAGAAAACAAAGCAGAAAAGGTTAGAGGACCAGGAAGTAACGGGGAATTTTTTGTTTTAGCCACAAAATTAACATTTATTACCTACGGTAACAACCTGAACAGTATGGTACCGTATTCACCACAAAACAGTTTTATAAAAGGGAGTGCCAAGAATGTCTTGTAACAACATTGCATAACATGTAAAACAATGAAAAATGGTAAGAACGAACAGTGGAATACTGGAAGATAAAACAGATTTATTCCATGACAACCATGTCATCACCCTCAAGCCTTCAGGCAAGGCAATTGTTATACGGTAAGATCAAAAGAGTGCTCCTTACACATAAGCAAACAAATCGTTCTCAGGCTGTATGTTTGAGATAACTGAAGTAGATAAGCACGATCTACCGGTAAAACAGACCCCAAATTACCGTAGCCTAAGGTCACATCGCAAGGATTTACAGACCTTTGACAGTTATTACAGACCTTTGACAGTTATAAAAGCTTATACCGTATAAGTGTTACCGGTAAGTGGGGCATGTAAAACATACGGTACCGTAAAAGTGAATAATTTGAGGATGTAACCATTGTTAAACTGCCACAGTAAACCTTTTTGTATGTGATTTATTCACCTTGTTTGATGTTAACCAAATAAAGAGAAGTGACTGATTCCATTCGAATGGCAGAAACCTCAGAGAGAAACTTTATTTGCTTCATGCGTTGTCCCTAAACATTCGGCTTTCCTGACTGACCTACGGTATACCGGGATTGAAGCTGCTGCGTAAGGTAAAGCATCAAGGGGAGGGAATTCCTATGGGAGGCTATGTGGGATACTGTATGGGGCTGTAACCCTATGGGAGACTGTGATACGGAACCACAAGCAGTGCTTATACCGGTACCATATGCTAAGGTAATTATTTTTGCCCCTAGACATGAGTGCTTCCGGTTCCAGTGGTAAAAGGAAGAGTTACACCATGGAGTATAAAAAAGTGATTGTCGAAGAATCTTGGGGCAAAAATGTAGCGCAGTTCTGCAAGGAGAAAATGTTGGATCACCGACTGGTCCAAAAATGGCGTGCAGAATACACTAACCTGAGTGAAAAAGTGGAGAGCGGAATGGGTAAAAGGCGCAAGATTGGATGTGGTCGGCAACCAATGTATACAGAGCTGGAAAGCCTGGTCTCTGAGTGGGTTGCAGACAGGAGAGCAAAGACATTGGTCGTGACCAGGGCTCAGATTAAGGAATATGCCCTTGCAGTGTCGCCACAGTTTGACATTTCCCATGAACAATTCAAGGCATCAAAGCACTGGGTGGATAACTTTCTTGAACGCAATGCCCTGTCTTTGAGAAGATCCACAACCCTCTTTAGGTTGGAAGATGCTGAGATTGTTAAACGTGCATTAGCCTACAAGAAGTTTGTGGATGACATTGACTTCTCTAAATACAGTCTTTGCAACATGATCGCCATGGATGAAACTGCCATGTTCATGGGCCAAGGAGCTCAAACCACCATTGATCACCAAGGTGCCTCCTCAGTGTACGTTCCCTCCACCGCTTATGAAAGTGCACGTGTCACCTGCATTTTGACGATTCGTCTGGATGGCACTAAAGCAACACCGCTGCTCATTGCAAAGGGCAAGAAGGAGAAGATTGAGCGGGTTTCTGGCATTTATGTGCTGGAAACTGAAAAAGCCTGGGCCACACAAGATGTTATAAGAAAGTGGCTTGATTTAATGCTGCCGCTTGTAATGCGCGGGAACAAAAGAGGAATGCTGATCTGGGATGCATCCAGCACACACCGCGCCAAAACCATGAAAAACTTCCTTCGTGAGCGGAGAATCGACCAAATCATGATTCCTGCAGGGATGACGGTTTATCTTCAGACTCTCGATATCGCCATTGAATCGTCAGTTCAAGGACTATCTGCGTGTGGAAATCAATGACTACATTGAAAACCGAATGGAGAGAAATGTACGTGGGAACTTTGTGAAGCCCAGACTGCCAGAGATTGTTAACTGGGTGAAAAATTCTTGGAATAAGATCACTAACACCTGTGTTGCAAATGCACTGCGAGCTGGCTACCTGGACAAAGCCTACTCATTTCAGGACAGTGCCGTTGCTACCCATGAGAAATATGGGCCACTGATTCGGCAAGAAATGTCGTCCCAAGAGTCCCAAGAAAATCCACAGGAACCTAAGAGTGTGGATGTTTATGATGATATTCCTGAGGGTGATGACATGGTTGTCATGGAATAAATCTGTTTTATCTTCCAGTATTCCACTGTTCGTTCTTACCGTACCATTTTTCATTATTTTACATGTTATGCAATGTTGTTACAAGACATTCTTGGCACTCCCTTTTATAAAACTGTTTTGTGGTGAATACAATACTGTTCAGGTTGTTAGGTAATAAATGTTAATTTTGTGGCTAAAACAAAAAATTCGACAATTTTTTTCCAATATAACTCGAGCCTCTCCAGCCGCGCGCCGGGCCAGCAGGCTGCGCAGGGAGGGAGAGCCGGCTGCCCCCCTCGGCGTCTCTTCCCCAGCCCCGCCGTTTCCACCAGGTGTGCGTGTGCGCGTCCATCGGCTGGGGCGGCGGCGGCTCTCCCTGCACAGCCTACTGCCGAGGGAGCAGGGAAGGGAGGGAGAGCCGGCTGCCCCCCTCGGCGTCTCTTCCCCAGCCCCGCCGTTTCCACCGGGTGGGTGTGTGCGCGTCCATAGGCTGGGGCTGCGGCGGCGGCTCTCCCTGCACAGCCTACTGCCGAGGGAGCAGGGAAGGAGGTGGGGAAGAGACGCCGAGGGGGGCAGCCGGACCTCCCCGCGCAAGCCGAGCCCCGAGCCTCTCTAGCTGCGCGCCGGGCCAGCAGGCTGCGCAGGGAGGGAGAGCCGGCTGCCCCCCTCAGCGTCTCTTCCCCAGCCCCGCCGTTTCCACCGGGTGTGCCGGCGGATTGCTTTGCTCGTTTCCCCGATGGAGCCGGGAAGGAAGAGACGCCGAGGGGGGCAGCCGGACCTCCCCGCGCAAGCCGCCAAGCGGGTGAGCGGCGGCGGGGCGGGGAGCGGAGCGGAGCCGCTCCCCCCCGCCACGCCAGCCCCATCGCCTCACCCGCTTGGCGGCTTGCGCGGGGAGGTCCGGCTGCCCCCCTCGGCGTCTCTTCCTTCCCGGCTCCATCGGGGAAACGAGCAAAGCAATCCGCCGGCACACCCGGTGGAAACGGCGGGGCTGGGGAAGAGATGCTGAGGGGGGCAGCCGGACCTCCCCGCGCAAGCTGCCAAGCGGGTGAGGCGATGGGGCTGGCATGGCGGGGGGGAGTGGAATCCAGAGCTTTGCTCCGTTCCGCTCCCCGCCCCGCCGCCGCTCACCCGCTTGGCAGCTTGCGCGGGGAGGTCCGGCTGCCCCCCTCAGCGTCTCTTCCCCAGCCCCGCCGTTTCCACCGGGTGTGCCGGCGGATTGCTTTGCTCGTTTCCTACGGTAGGCCCGAGAGGAGGAGGCGGCGGCGGCCCGGCTGTGGTTGTCAAGCGGCTTCGCCAATCGGTGCCCGGGAAAGCGGCTCCGCGTCAGAGTTCGAATGATGCACGAAGAGAAGAATCGTTTCGTTTCTGCCTCAGATTCCGCCTCTCGCTGCCTCTCGCTGCTGCTGCTGCTGCTGCTGCTGCTGCTGCTGGCCTCGTGGCTGGCCCGTTGCAACCGAAGCTGCAGCAGCGAGAGGCGGAGAAGAGGAGGCGGCGGCAGGAGGCGGGGGTCGATCCGGGGAAGCCCTTCGCCCGAAATCTGACTGCACGGAGCGAAAGGCAGTTTACTTCAAAAAGCGAGGTGGCTGAGGAGAGACAAACACGAATGAGCGATCCTCCCAATTTTGACTACCGGTAAATGGAGCCGTTTCCCGCCAGCCGCTTATCTCAAAGGGCGCCGTCAGAGTTCGAATGATGCACGAAGAGAAGAATCGTTTCGTTTCTGCCTCAGATTCCGCCTCTCGCTGCCTCTCGCTGCTGCTGCTGCTGGTGCTGCTGCTGCTGGCCTCGTGGCTGGCCCGTTGCAACCGAAGCTGCAGCAGCGAGAGGCGGAGAAGAGGAGGCGGCGGCAGGCGGCGGGGGTCGATCCGGGGAAGCCCTTCGCCCGCCGCATCGCGGCACAATAGAGGATCAAGTTAATGTAAAACTCCGCCGGAATCTGAGGCAGAAACGAAACGATTCTTCGTGCATCATTCGAACTCTGACGGCGCCCTTTGAGATAAGCGGCTGGCGGGAAACGGCTCCATTTACCGGTAGTCAAAATTGGGAGGATCGCTCATTCGTGTTTGTCTCTCCTCAGCCACCTCGCTTTTTGAAGTAAACTGCCTTTCGCTCCGTGCAGTCAGATTTCGGGCGAAGGGCTTCCCCGGATCGACCCCCGCCTCCTGCCGCCGCCTCCTCTTCTCCGCCTCTCGCTGCTGCAGCTTCGGTTGCAACGGGCCGGCCACGAGGCCAGCAGCAGCAGCAGCAGCAGCAGCAGCGAGAGGCGGAGAAGAGGAGGCGGCGGCAGGAGGCAGGGGTCGATCCGGGGAAGCCCTTCGCCCGCCGCATCGCGGCACAATAGAGGAGCCCGCGAGGGAGCCGGAGTTGGCGTGCCTCCCCCGCGGCGATCCTAAGTTGCGAGGGAGGAAGGGTGTCTGGGAGCGAGGTGGGGGGGCGGAGAAAGAAGACAGGAGTGGGGGGGGAAAGAGAGAGAGAGAGAAACTACGGTAGAGAGAAGAGAGAGAGAGAGCTCCGTCCCTTCCCGGCTCCGGCTGGCCGCCTCCTTCGGCAGGGGCAGGAAAGGGCTCCGGGGGTGGCGGCGGGGGGAGCAATTGGCCTGCGCTCCGAATTGCGGTGAAGGGGAAGAAGGAAGAGGAGGAAGGGTGAAAGAGAGAGAGGAGGGAGAGAGAAGGGAAGGAAAGGGAAGGGAAGAAAGCCGGGCTGCGCTGCCCGCCTCTGCGGCCGCGGGAGGGGGAGAGAGAGAGGCGGGGAGGGAGGGGGGGACTCCGGCAGAGAGAGACCGCCCCTGCCCGCCGCTGGTACCGACGCCGCTCCGGTTTAAGGGCTAAAGCGCCGCCACCGCCGCACGTGATGTGACTTGCCAAGGTGCAGCGCTGGGTTCCAGGCGGGGCGGGGAAGGGAGGGGAGGGGAGCGACGCAAAGCTCTGGATTCCGCTCCCCCCCCCCGCCACGCTCCGCTCTTGCAGCGCGTCCATCTTCCCTCCCCTCCGCCCCCGTGTTTCCCCAAAAGCAAGATACACGTCTTACGGTCGGGGGATGGCTTACGTTAGCCGACTCCCGACACCCCGATACGTCTGACAATCGGGGGTGTCTTGCTTTCGTGGAAACACGGTATGACCTGATCTGGTGATCTGATCCTGGAGCCAAGTTGTGTGTCCTCTCGGGCTAAAGACTAAGTCGAGACTGGGGTCCTGCTCCAGGGAGAGGAGTGTGGCAATTTGGCTGACTTAGTCTATACGGGCAGAAGACGAAGCAAACCTCGTCATGCTGGAGAATTATCATATCATTGATTTGAGCACAAAACAAACCATGTATATCCTGAAACTTTGGCCAGGGAGGGAGGGCTTTGAACAATTTTTTTTAAAGTTGCCTCTTAACAAATAATTTTGTTTTGTATGAATGTAAATTTTTAAACTTTTGCTTGTAAATTGCTTTTGTTTTAGTTTTCTCAGATTATTCACCTGAGTGATTCACAATTCATACCCCTAAGTTGCAAGTGATTAATCTGCACCCCACTGATGATGCTGTCCTTCTTTTCTGAATTATTGCCCAACCGGACAAAGAAGAAAATGACAAAGTAGTGCATTTTCTCCAGGAGCCTATCAGACTTTTCTGACTGTAAGAACAATAAAGATTGGCAGCATTGTACATGCATAGAACCTGCCATCAAATAACAAAGGGTACTTCTGGATGCCAATTTTGCTTATGAAAGAACTACAAAATGTACTCTGTAGGGAAGATCACTTACTAGAGATGAATCTTACTAGAGGGGAATCTCAATCACTTGATTAAATTCCTTTCTTTGGGACCAGTTTCAGTCAGTGTAGGTTTGAGGGTAGAGCTTGCTCCCTAGACCTCTGCTTTGTGGACTGCCATGGGGCCTCTCTCCCCTCTGTTCAATATCTACACAAAACTGTTAAGTGAAATCATCCAACAGTATGTGGTTCAGAATCATCAGTAT
This sequence comes from Bothrops alternatus, assembly GCA_034064705.1. Classification (NCBI taxonomy): domain Eukaryota; kingdom Metazoa; phylum Chordata; class Lepidosauria; order Squamata; family Viperidae; genus Bothrops; species Bothrops alternatus. Next base: position 16,485,848 of record JARGCV010000009.1, read on the forward strand.
GCTATTGATAACCAATTATTTCTTTCAACTCCAGGCCAGGCAAATGGGATTACCAAAATCTAATCCCCATACCTGCAAGTTGTCTGAAGCCAGATGGGAGAAACAATATCCTACTATCATCTGTACCTAGACCAGGTGGCTGTGGGTTCAGGTAGTCCCCAACTTACCACCAGGGATTGTTCAAGGTTACAGCAGTGTTGAGCAAAGAATCCTACAACCAATCCCCAAAGTTAAAGCTGTTGCACATATCATCAGGCAACCCTGGAATGTTCTTCCAAATTATCTAGGGTATTTGTTTTGCCAAATTAATTGCTCAGCTCATCAGCAAATCCTTCTCTAAATTGGTCAGAGAAAAATCATTCCATCCCATATTTCTGGCAAATATTTAAAATCCAATATGTATGTCCACATTCTATGCTGATCATGCTCAGTTTGCAGGTTTCGTGATTGATGGTCATGTGTCTTACATGGTCATCAAAGAGCTTCTAAATTTTAACTGAAATTTTGATAATCATCCAGTACTGGTTCAACATCCTCAATAATAGGTATGGCCCATTTGTCTCAACCTTCCCTTTCTACCTTGTCTGGAAGAAATTTTTATATGGAAGCCTACTTCCATATCCAGTATATAATCAATTGGTTTCTGAAATGAGATACAATCCATTATCAAGCCTTAATTCCCTCTAACATTTAGGTATTTTTAAATAAACAGGTTATCTAAGAAAAATTGAAAATAAACAAAGCACAAAAGTTTATTTCTAGGAAAAACAACTTCAAAGGTATACAATGACTACAAAATATTCAGAAGATAAAAACCTTCTATGGATAGTTTTTTACAGCATTCATCTTCATTTTCTTAATAGCTTTTTAAAAAGCTACATCAGCATTTTCTCTAGTCATTCTCTTCAATTCCTCTCTCTTATCTTCTCACAAAATCATGAAAAGTGTGGCCTGCCAACACAGCTTTAAATTAACATTTGAAATGGTGCTTTCTCCCTTTAAAAATAAAACAAAAATTCTCTCTTCTTAGATCATTTTTAGAGAAGCACAAAATTGCTACAGATGTATTTTCAACTGAGTCACTTCCTCATTACATGCACATTGTAACAGAACTGTCTTAACAGAATTTCATTCTATACATGCCTTCTCTGAAGCAAGTCATTACTTGCTTCAGAGTACTCTGAATTAAAAGTGGTTATTCCAAATGCAAGCTTACCTCAAAGTAAGTCCTATTAAATTCCTTAGGGCCAATTTCTGATAAGGCATATACAAGATTTCACATCAATATATAAAGTCTCCAATGAAAGAGTGACATTAATCCCTTCTTCCTCATCAGAATTTTTTTAAAAAAAACTTCTGCTCATAACACAACTGTAAACCTTACTAAACATTATTTCAAAATATAAAATTTAAAAGGCATCACAAAAACCAAAGACCTACTGTACAGTTCAATATGTTGAAACAAACAAAAATATAACACAGAGGACAACCTAGCCTACCTTTGTTCAAATTCGTCCCTTTTTTGTTGTGTTAAATCAATCAGTCTGACTTGTTCCTTTTGGTTGGAGATTATGGAAAATGAAATCCAGCACATTTAGAAGATGATAGATTTCAGAAAGCTAATTCAGCCAACAGGAAATATCAGGAAGATGCACTATTTTATACAGTAATTCTAGAAGTACATAACACTGCATAATTTTTAAGGATGTACCTTATCCAGTAACATTATCAATATCAAATACCTTCTCTACTGCCTATCCATCGGGATTATATTGAAGCACTGCAGAATGTTTCAATTTTTGATTGTGTCCAAACATTCTATATTTTCCTAAATTATAATATATAAGATGTATTATATATACACTATACCAGTGGTTCTCAACCTGTGGGTCGGAACCCCATTTGGGGTCGAACGACCATTTCACAGGGGTTCGCCAAACACTGCAGTCAGCCATTTTTTTGGTCGGCCATTTTTTTTGGTGTTGGCCATTTTTTGGGGGGTCGGCCATTTTTTTCCCTTTGCGATGCGGGCCGTCGCGCTGCGCATGCGCGATGCGGGCCCATTTTGGGGGGGGTCGGCCATTTTTTTTGGGTTGGCCATTTTTTGGGGGGTCGGCCATTTTTTCCCCTTTGCGATGCGGGCTGTCGTGCCGCGCAAGTGCGGCGCGGGCCGGGGTCAAGCCCCGGAAAAGGTTGAGAACCGCTGCACTATACTGTCCATATTATTTGGAAGTTGGCAAAAAAGTTCCATTTTCAACCTAGACTGCTGTTTCTAACTCTAATATTATTTCCAACACAATGTATTCCACTGAAAAGCTGGCTGGAAATTATAAAAGCTTAATAATATAACTTTGGAAACTATCATGTTGGAGACTGCTGCCTTAGCATACAGAACAACAGGGCATACTTGTAGCAGAATACTGACACTTCCAAAACCATCCACCAGTTTTTCAATTCTGGTTCAGTCTACAAGCCTATGAGAAAACTGCTAATCAGTCTATGACAATTTGACATTGACACTCATTACAACAAATGTCTATTCAACAATCTACTCCCTAAATACAATAAGCTAAATAGGCATCAGATAGAAGCTGTCATTCACATTCCATACTGACCTCTGATGAATTAGAAACATTGATCCACAGTACTTTGTGATAGGATTTTAATTAAATTTCTTTTTTTTTAAAACCAACTTAGAGAGACAGCCTGAAGCACGCAGCTCTACATAGCTTTCTTTAAGCAGTCCCCAAAGAGACAATAATGTTAAAATCCAATTCCTTTTGGGGAAGAAAAAAATGTATACATCAACAACTGAGCTTAGTGTGCATGTGTGTTTGTTTGTGTGTATCTATCCTATTAAGCTAAACAAAATTACGATAAGAACAGAAAAAAATGAAATATAGTGAGCAAATAAATTAATGTCAGAAGTTAAAATGAAATTTAAATAAACCCTGTTATCACCAACACTATTTATTATACCTTTTTGTATTTTTCTATCTTTGAAAATCATACCTGATTCCACCCTGTCAGTATAAAAAGAGACCATCTGAGAAAAAGAAATACCAGATTTTGAATATTAAGAAAAATGTTGGTGGAGAATAGCAGTAGCAATAGCACTTTGACTTATATACCACTTCACAGTGCTTTACATCCCTCTCTAAGTGGTTTATAGTCAGCATATTGCCTCCAACAATATGGCTACTCAGTTTACCGACCTTGGAAGGATGGATGGCTGAATCAACTTTGAGCTGGTCAGAATCAAACTCCTGGCAGTGAGCAGTGAGTTAGCCTGCAGTACTGCATTCTAACGGCACTAAGTGGAATTCTGAGCAATGCCCTTTGCACCAGCATCAGTCCTAACATGCATGAATCACTCGCTATATTTTCCCTTCATACACAACACCTTGATCTTTGATATATGAGTTTTAAAAACCATGCTGTATGTTACATCATACAGTGTAATAATGGCTTCCGGTTTCCTAAATTAGGCGATGCCGGTCGCATCTGGAAACTTCTCTCCAGGCCGTCCGGAGTTTCCTTCGCCAGTAGACCCCCTAGGGGGTTGAAAGTCACCCTGCAGGGGTGACCACCAAGTTGAGAGGCCGGCTGGTAGATAGGGGAAGGAGGCAGCTTCCCCCGAGTCTCCAACTTCTCCTTAGGGCCGAAAGAGCAAAGATCGGCCTGCCGATCACCCTGCTGCACCAGCCGAAAGTCACATCATCATCTAAGCGTTAAAGACCCACCGCGGATGATCCGGGTGAGACCCCTTTTGTTCCTCCCCATACCCCTGCTGATTTTGCCTGTAGAAGCTGTTTGTGCTATTATTTCCCCGTCTGGAGCAAGCGGCTTTAGTAATTGTGGGAACAAACGCGTTTTACAAAAAGGACAGAAAAAATAAATAAATATTCATTTAAAGACTATATTCTATTCCTACTTACATTGAGTGGTAGAAAAAAAACTGGTTTTTGTGCTTTTTGGAGCGGTATTATATCGGCAGAGTATTTCTTTTTCTATTCCTTTAAAAGATAGAAAAAAAGAAAAAAATGGCGTTTGAAGAAGTCTTTTTAGCTCACTGAGGACACCTACTGGACAAAAGTTAATATTGGACTGTTGTTTATTTGGAGATGAGAGAGCTTTGTCCTTCAAACTGTTTTTCAAGAAAAAAGATAATTTAAGCTAGCTGTGTGATCTGTGGGGGGTGTATAATGTTCAACTGTTCAACTGCAACCTTCACTAAAAAGGAAAAGGATTCTCCTTCAACTATTGCTAAAATGGAGAAGCCTTAATCACATTTAAACTGTAAACTTATACTGGAAAAGATCCATGAGGCTAAAGAACAAATATGTACTACAATAAAAGAGGCTACTACAGAACTAAGAGCCAGAATCTCTACTTTAAAACTTAAAACTGACTCCCAGATTACACTTGACTACTCTACAAAACAGATTATACAAGAAGAGGTTTTAACTGAGGATAAGGAGAATCTTATTTTGCCTTACAAGCAAGACCAGGAAAAGCAAAGACCGAACTTTGGACTTCTGAAGCAACGAGGCTTTATGGACAAGAGAAACAGGATTAAATCAGAGATCAAGATGGTCTGTATCGAATCAAGTAACACTACAAGCAACAAAAAGAGACCTATTATCTGGAAGGAAAGCCCTGTTATGGAAACCTACCTGGCAAAAGAGGAAAGCTAGAATAAGATTGAAAAATGAAATTTAAAATTTCTTAAATTGGATTAAAGGCAACCTAGAACTATGGACTGATATAAGGACTGAGATTTTGAGTTTGAAGTAAAAAAAGATGTCTTAGAGTTGGAGTGAATCAATAATTAATTGAATGTTAATTAAATATTGAAATGATTTAAGGTTTGATATTAATTTGTTAACTTAAAGAGATTGATGAAGTAAAGGATTACATATCTAGAGAATAGTTTGATAAATACATATATCTAAATGTGTCTAGGATAGATTAATATTTTTTGTTTAAAAACGAGATATCTTTATAAGGGATTAAAGACAATTTAGAATACTAGGAATGTTCTTTTAGAATGTTAGGTTTATTTCTATGAAAATTATGATGTAATGGAATGACGAAAATTGAAGAGATGTTTCAGATTTGAAGTGAACTAATAGTTAATTGAAATTTAAGAAGATATGATTTTCTGGTGATATGGACGTTATTAGTCATGATAATTAACTGGAGACTTGAATTTTGTTTAATGGAATGACATGATTTAAGGTATGATATTGTTTTCTTTAGCTTGAAGAGGTAGATCAATTGATAGATTTGATAGCTATAGGATAGATTAATATTTTACTCTAAATAAGGGAGATTAATGGAAGAAGAAACAAATAAGATTTTGATAAAATTAAGAAAGTAGAACATATGTGGAAGCTCCGCCTCCGGCTTCCTTCCTTCCGCAGTTTTTGCCAGGCGAAGCTCTCCATCAGATCGGACCGTGTAGCTCCTTTTCTCCCTCCTGTAAGAGAACTCCTGCCTAGACTAGTTAGAGGAGGGTGTGGATTCTCCATCCCCCCATGCAGAGAAAATGCATTCAGGTAAGTCAACGCTTCTTCTCCTGCATGGGTGGATTCCGAATCCACCACTGGGACGTACCCAAGCCCTCATAAGTCCCTTCGGGTGGGAGTCTAGGCTATCTCTTACTAGGCCTGGACTATCTGCTGCAGGGACCTCCTGCCAAACGAAGCCTCCGCTGCAGCAAATTGATCAATCTTGTAATTTCTTATGAACGAGGACGGAGAGGCCCATGTGGCCGCTCTGCAAATTTCCTCTAGTGATGCCTGTGTGCGCCAGGCAGCCGATGTGGACGCACTCCTTGTGGAGTGAGCCGTGATGTTATCTGGTACTGGCTGTTCCAATGCCTCATAGGCCTTGGCTATGCATGTCCTGATCCATCTACTAATGGTCGAAGATGAAACCTTCAGACCCTTAGATGAAGGATGGTATGAGACAAATAGGCCCTGCGCACGTCCAGTGTATGCCATCATCTCTCCAGACGGTGTGTGGGATTTGGACAGAAATCTGGTAATACCAGGTCCTGGGACCTGTGAAACCATGTGTTGACCTTCGGTAAGAAGGATGGATCCAGGCGTAGGGTCACCCTGCCCTCTGCGAAGGTGATCAGATCCAGTAAGACCGAGAGGGCCCCCAACTCCGACACCCTTCTTGCTGAGGTGATGGCCACTAGAAAGGCCACCTTCAGCGTCAGGAAACGGAGTGAACAAGTCCCCAGCGGTTCGAAAGGATCCTCAGTTAACGCCTGTAGAACCCTATGTAGGTCCCAGGACGGAAAACGGTGAACTACAGGGGGCCGTCTTGTGGCTGCCCCCTTTAGGAAGGCGCTCACCGCCGGATGTTGTGACAGGGGTCCCCGGTCCTCGCAGACTAGGACTGTCTGTAAGGCCGCTATTTGCCTGCGAATGGTGTTGATCGCTAGTCCCCTGTCCATGCCCTCCCATAGATACTCTAGGATGTTAGGGATGGTAGCGGTCAGGGGGTTTATCCCCTGCCTGCTGCACCAGGAAGAAAAATTCCTCCAGGTGGCATCGTAGATCCTGTTGGTGGAGGGTCGGCGAGCGTCTTGAATGACCGAGATGACATGCTGTGAAAAAGCCTGCCTACTCAGACCCTCCCGCTCAAGTGCCAGGCGGCTAGTTGTAGCCACTGCGGGTCTGGGTGTAGAAGTTTCCCCTGGCTCAGGGATACCTGGCTCGGAGGAAGTTTCCATACTGACAAAAGTGATAGATCTACCAGGTCCGCAAACCACGGACACCTTGGCCAGTATGGAGCAATTAGTACCACCTCCGCCTGCTCCAGAATGAGTTTGCGGATTGTTGCTTGTATTAGGGGCGGAGGAGGGAAGGCATACAGTAGCCCCTGGGGCCACTTGCATCTGAGCGCGTCCGTCCCCTCCGCTCCCCGGGTCTGGAACCTGGAAAAGAAGCGGTGAGTCTGAGTGTTTTCTGGTGTTGCGAAGAGGTCCAGGCAAGGGCGTCTGAACCTGTCCGAGATTGCCTCGAACAGTTCCGGTGCCAGTCTCCACTCCGCGTGGTCTATCGTGACCCTGCTGAGGGAGTCCGCCTGGTGGTTTGCCTCCCCAGAGATGTGCTCTGCTTTTAGTGAGGCCAGGTGCTGCTCTGCCCACAGGCCCAGTGCCCTGGCCTCCTGCATGAGAGCCACTGACCTGGTCCCGCCCTGCTTGTTTACGTGTGCCTTTGCTGTTACATTGTCCGTCAGGACTAGCACGTGTTTCCCTGCCAACCGGGGTGAGAACTGAAGCAGGGCCAGGTGAATGGCCCTCAGTTCGAGCCAATTGATTCTGTGTTTCAGGTCCCTTGGACTCCACCTTCCCTGGGCTATCTGGTCCCCGGAGTGAGCCCCCCAGCCGAACAGGCTTGCATCGGATGTGACAGTGATCCTGTTGGGTTCCCTGAGTGGGGTGCCCCTGTTCAGGGCCCCCGACCTCCACCATCTCAGTGATGCTATGACCTGAGGAGGCACCCTGATTCTCCTGAGCGAGGCACTCTGGTCCTGTCTTTGGAAGGGCAGCAGGAGCCACTGCAGGCCTCTGGAGTGGAGCCTGGCCCACGGGACAATTCCAAGGCATGATATCATCTTCCCAAGAAGCTGGGAAAGTTGCACTACTGTGACCACCCTCCTCTGTATTACCAGAAGCGTTAGCTTCTGTAAACTCTCCCAACGCTCCTGGGAGAGATACACCATGCCCTGCTCCGAATCTATGATTGCTCCCAGATGCTGGAGCCTCCTTGAGGGTGTGAGTTGGCTTTTCTTGTGGTTGACTGAAAAGCCATGCTTCTGGAGCGTGTCTATGGCGATCTGGATGTCCCTTAGTGCTGCCTGGTGTGACGCTGAAAGTATCAAGATGTCGTCCAGGTAGCATTGGACCCGCACCGGTCTCATGCGCAGGTGCGCTCCCAATGCCGCCAGAACCTTCGTGAACACTCTGGGCACTGAGGACAGCCCGAATGGGAGTGCCCTGTACTGGTAATGTCGCCCCTTGTGGCAGAACCTTAGGTACCTTCTGTATCCCGGTCTTATTGGAATGTGAAGATAGGCCTCTGTGAGGTCTATCGATGATAGCAGATCCCCCTTTCGAATACTGGCCAGTATGGACCTGAGGGACTGCATCTTGAACTTCCTGTATACTACGTAGCGATTTAACCGCTTGAGATCGAGGATTGCTCTCCAATCCCCTGACGATTTTGGCACAAGGAAGAGGATGGAGTAGAACCCTTGTCCCTCCTGCCCTGGAGGAACCGGCTCTATGGCTCTTATTTCCTCCAGGTGCCCAATGGCCTGATCTAGGAGACCTGCCTTGGTCTTGTTGCGGGATAACGGGCATCTTATGAAGTGATCTGGTGGGGTGGAGTAGAATTCTAGTGCTAGGCCCTGGGTCACTGTCTCCCTGACCCAGGCATCCGTCGTGGTCGTCTGCCATGCTTCGCTGAACAGCGCCAGACGGCCCCCGATGGGACTGTCCCACTTGGAGCGTCTGTAGGGTCGGCCTCCCCCCCTTTAAAGGGGCGTTTGGAAGGTTGGCCCCTACCCGAGGCTGGACGGTCCTGGCCGCGCTCTTGCCTGTATGAGAAGGTGCGCGGAGTTCTGGGCCCTTCCCAGGACCGTCCCCCCTGAAAGGGCTGCCTCCATTCTCTAGCCCCGTTCTGACGGGGTGCCTGTCTACGGAACTCCTGGGTTCCCCTGTCTGTCCTTTTAGATGGGTGGGCTAGCACCTTCCTTTTGTTTTTATCTTCCATCAGGTAAGGATCCAGAATCGCTCCGAAAAGCTTTGATCCTGCATACTTAGCTGTGGCGAGCCGCCATTTGGACTTAATGTCTGCCTTCCAGTTTTTGAGCCATATTAGCCTCCTGGCTGCCACTGTCCCTGCAATGGACCTGGCCGAGTATCTAGACGCGAACAGCGAGGAGTCTGCCATGAATTCCGCTGCCCTCCGCAGTTTGGTCAGTGTTTGTCTCACACGTACCTGGTCTGGTGGGACACTTGCCTGGATCTCCCGCAGCCACCTGATCGCAGCCCTGGCGACTACTGAGTTAGTGGACGCGGCTCTGATGGCCCAGGCCGATGAATGGTGAACCTTGCGTAGGGAAAGTTCTACCTTCCTATCCTCCGCCTTCATTGACTCTGCTAGGTCTCCTGGAATGGCTGAGGAAGGAAGGAGAGAAAGTGTTGCTAATGGATTGCAAACATTAAACATCTTCCTTTCCACGCCATTTGGGGATGGAATGGTGCCTAGATTAGACCACTGGGACCTTACCGTTGATCTGAACACCTTAGTGCATGGTACCTGTATTACCTCTGACACCGGTGAGTGCATTAGTGGATCCTTTGCGTCCTCTTCCTCTGAGGACGGTGGTCTGGCCTCCTTGGTCTTGGCTGGCAGATCAAGAACGGAGCATGTCTTAATCATGAGGGAATAAAACAGATTATGATCAAATAAACCTGATACCGGGGCCGCCTGTGGCTCTGTGTCCTCATTTTCTGACAGCGGGGCTTCCTCATCATCCCAGTCCTCCTGCTCCTTGTCTGCCACTGTGAAGAGTTCTCAGACACATCAGAGTCCTTACATTACCTTTCTCCCACGGGAAACTCGTGTCCGTGATGTGTGAGCCCTCTTGGGAGGAGAATTACTCCTAGAAGCCCTGAGGTGCTCTAGGGTTTCCTCTAGGAGGGAATGAAGTCGTGATGGCCACTTACCAGACCTCTTTCTTTTCCTACCTCTGTGCCCAGCCTCCTCCTGGCTGGTTGAGGGCTCGGAATGCTCTGGTGACGATGGCACCGAGATGGGGGACACCTCCCTTTCTGTCTCCCCCCTGGGAGACCATTCCTGTTCAACTGCGTCCGAAGGCTCGAAGGGGGTTGGTGTCTCCCTGAGGGACAGGGCCGCACTTTCCATCCCGCTGTCCCTAAGCTTCTGCGCCTTGGCAAACTCCTTCTCCAAGGCTTGGTGTCTCCTTATGGCCTGGCGCTCGGCCGCCTTTGATGGCTCAGACAGATGCTTTGTTTTGGCCTTCTTCTTGCCCCCCCCCATTTCCTCCGTTCTGCATCTAGGTGACGACGGAGGGGGCGCTGAGCCTTGGGCCGAAGTGCCCTCTGCCATCGCCATGCTTCAAGTAGCACCCTTTCCGGGTATCTAGCAGGCACAGCTTTTACCGGCAGCGTTACAGGGAATATTCCCTAACGTGCCTGGCCGAAGTAATTTTGCGGCCATGTGGGTCCTTAGCCAGGGAGTTTGGTCCCTATGCCCGTCCCGGCCGCCTTGATTCCGCTGGGGAATCCTTCTGGTTCCAACCGTGCTAGAAGTCAAAACACCGAGACACACACACACACCTCCGAGGGGACTCTCTAAGTAGCTGGCCTCAGTCCTCACTGCTCTGGGCAGACCGGATCTAGGCCTCTCTGCCTTGCCGGCAGCAATTTCTCCTCCCCTGGGCCAACAAACAATCTCAGCAGGGAGAAACAAAGGAGGTTGGCCCGCCTCTCTTCAAAGGCTTTCGCGCCAGAAACGAGGCACCAATCAGAAGCCTGGAACGCTCAGACACGCCCAACTTCCAAGATGGCGCTTTGCGCCAGTAGCCGAGACCTCCCCCTTTTAAAAATGGCCGCCGCGCCAAATTTTTGGTCGGAGCTCTGTGCTCCCGACCACGCGGTGCCCAAAGGATGCAGGCCTCGGACTACCCCTCCGGTGACCGACGGTCCCCGCCTATGTCCGCCTCCCGGCGAGCCGGCTGGGCTCCTCCCCGCACTTCCCCTGCCCCACTTGCGTTTTTTTCGATGTTCTGCGTCGAATCCTGGAAAGCCTTCCTTCGACGCCTGTACTCCTGTGGAGTCTCGGAGCGCAGCGAGGCGACCAGCGGAGTCCAGAGGACGTTTCCCCTTTCCTCTCCCGCTATTCCCAGGCCCTAGGCCAGGGGCGGTCTCGCCGTCGTGCTTCCGCCGCGTGGAGAAGATCGACCGAAGGTCCCCGAAAAAAACAAGGTAAACTCTAAACTTTCTAAATTTCGTCTTCTATTAACTATTCTAACGCACAAAAACAAAAAACCTTTTCCTACCAGTCCTTAAACCTAAAGAAAAATACTCTTTTTCGCGGAGCTAGTGCGAAGAGCTGTTCTTGGGCTTCAGACTAGGTAAAAACTGGGGAAGGAAGGAAGCCGGAGGCGGAGCTAAATTTCGGACCTAGTCTCTGATTGGGCAGAGGACTGACGTAACCCAGTGGTGAATTCGGAATCCACCCATGCAGGAGAACAAATAAGATTTTGATAAAATTAAGAAAGTAGAACATATGTGGAAGGGATATTTGAATTGAAAATGTTTTTATTTAAAGTTAATTTGATTATGGTAGAAATTGATGAAGCTTAAAAACAATTTAGGTTGAATAAATTTAAGCTAGAATTGGATATTCTAAATATACTATGCTATTTGATGGAAAAAGAGAGGGAATATTTGACGTATTGATTATATTATGTATATATGTCTTGTTTTAAGATGTTTGATTAATTACCCCAGCACTATGGTGTGCCCTGAATATGTTGCTTTCAGAATTTAAAAAACCAATATATTTTTTAAAAAATATAGTTTAATAATTTGCTGAGATTCACTTGGATTCTTCACCAACAACATAGCATCAATTACAACACAGATGTCAAACTTGATCGCGTCACATGACATATCATGACGTATCGTGACATTTTTTGCCTTTGCAGAGTCAGGGTGGGAGTGGCCTGCGCATTACGCATCCAGCCCATTGGGCTGCCATTTTGACATCCCTGAATTACAATATACTGAGAAACATATATTTGCATTCATTCGAAACTGCAAAAAAAAAGTCAGGCTAAATAAGGTAGGCCCAGATAGAGAAGCACATAGCCTTCTTCAGCTGATCTCAAAAATTTAAGAACAATAGTTAGCACTTAAATGAGAGCCCACTAAAATGTATAATTGTAAGTTAGATAAGGAAGTATTCTGGAGAACTGTTTCTAGGAGACCTTGATCCATTTCAAAGGACATTCAGCATAGTACAGATGAGGAAACAACAATTTGGAGGTTTTTATAATATTGTGTTCTGAACTTACGAATTTTGCATATCCCTACTAGAAACCTTTTTTGATAAAATACATTAGAGAAGGAGAAAATTGCAAACCATTTTCATATTATTGTCAAGAAAACAATGTTGACTATGATATGAAGTCACTATAAAATTTGGTAAGTGACTTTTTAATGCCAAAGAATATTAGGCAAAATGATTTTCAAGCTGGAATCTTAGACAGATATGGTCACGTTGCTTTAACTGGTGTATGCTTATGTCACAAATCAAATACCTTCTTTCAAATTAGTTTTTGGAGTAATTCCTGGACTTCCTTTTGTTTCCTTCCAAGTATTTATTCACTTTGCTTCTGATTCACTTAAAGAGCATTTTCAAAAGTATGTGTTAAATATATACATAATGCAAACTGGCTTCAATATGTCAAAGTTCTGTTTTGCAATATAGCAGGGGTGTCAAACTGCCGGCCCGTGGGCTGGTTTCATCATACCGAAGCCGCACCCATCCCATTGCTGGCAATGCAAAAAAAGTCACGATATGTCGCGACACATCACGTGATGTGGCGAGTTTGACATCCGTGCAATATAATATAAATTCTTGATTATTAACAGCACAAGGAGTGAGAAAGATTGATACTAATTTTGATTTTACTTTTAATTAACCCTTATAAAACTGAACTTTGGTTCCATTCAATCACTGCATCTCTTAAGAATCCTAAAATTATAGGTATTTGCAGGCTGCTAGAGCCTTGGGGACATTACTGTTTACTCAGTACACATTTCAGTTATATATATAGTAAGCAAAAATTACAGATAATTTATATTCAACATGCACATTTATTAACATCTTTAAAATAATCATTAGAAGAGTTGATTTCTTATTTAGCCCAATCATTCTGGTAAAACATCTTCTCTATTTTCAAACATAGATTGGTCTCAATTAATGAAGTTAATAAATCCCATGAAATGACCACATGATTCAATTTGGATTATTTGAAGTGATATTTCTAAGGAAAAATATAATTGTTCCAGCTCAATGGAAACAGGCTACGAAAATTTTTAAACATATATTTTTAAACATATATGAATGAAATGTTACAGCAAACGATAAAAAGAAATGTATTGTTAACAAAGTCCCAGAGTAGTTATAGAAAACAAAATAAAAACTAAAAAATTCTAAATATGATCCATAAAAAGATAAGCTTCCATACAAAAAAGTATTGGCTTCATATGGTTAAAATATATGAAGATGTTTGCAGGAATCGGGTATGTCTAGTTTAATGAAAAGAAGAACAGGGGTGACATGCTATCAATGTTCCATTATCTAAGGGACTGCCACAAAGAGAGGATCAGTCTATTTTCCAAAGCATCTGAAGGCAGGACAAGAAGCAATGGATGAAAACAATCAAGGAGAGAACCAACCTAGAACTAAGGAGAAATTTTCTAACAGAACAATTAATCAGTGGAGCAACTTGCCTCCACAAGTTGTGCGTGCTCCAGCACCAGAGGTTTTTAAAAAGAGACTGGACAACCATTTATCTGAAATGGTATAAGGCTTCCTGCCAGAGCAGGAGGTTGGACTATAAGATCTCCAAGGTCCCTTCCAACTCTTTTATTCTTCTATTCTGTTACTGTCTTGCAAAGTGTTTTAGAAGAGTAGATTGAACTGCTTTCTTTTTCTTTAAATCTTCATAAAATGTTTTCCTTGAAAACATTTTGCTTCTCTCCAAGAAGTTTCTTCAGTTTATAGCTGGTATTATAATTAATATTTTATATTCACATTAAGCAAAAATATTGGTTTATAGCTTGCACCTCATTTGTAGGTTTTCTCAGGTTTTAACATTATGGTATTCCCTTGAGCAGATGGTCATGGAACCTACCAGGGGAAAGGGGATCCTGGACTTGGTTCTAACTAATGCACAGGATTTGGTTCATGATGTCCTTGTAACCGAGCCCATAGGAACCAGCGATCACAACACAATAACCTTCAACTTAACCATGGAAAGCAAATTGTCAGTGAAAACTAACACAGAGACCTTAAACTTTCACAGAGGAAATTTTGACAAAATGAGGAAAATAGTAAAGAAGAAACTAAAAGGAACAGTAAAAAAAGTCAAATCCCTCCAAAATGCTTGGAAACTGTTTAAAAATACGTTACAGCAGGCTCAAATAAAATGCATTCCTAAAAGAAGAAAGAGGATTGGAAAGTCCAAGAGGATACCAGTATGGCTTACGAATGAGGTAAAGGGGGTTATTGGAATGAAGAAAAACTCATTTAAGAAATGGAAGGCTCTTCCTACCGAGGAGAACAGGAGGGATCACAAACTCTGGCAGACCAAATGCAAGGCGATAGTCATGAAAGCCAAGAGAGACTTTGAGGAGCATATAGCCAAGAATATTAAAAATAATAACAAAACCTTTTTTAAGTACATCAGAAGCAGGAACCCAACCAGAAAATCAGTTGGGCCACTTGATAACAATGGTCAGAAGGGAATAATCAGAGAAGACAAAGAGATTGCTGAGAGGCTAAATGACTTCTTTGCCTCCGTTTTCACCGAGGAGGATAGAGAACATCTGCCTGCCACTGAATTAGTTTTCCCAGGGAGGGAAATAGAAGAATTAAACCTGATAGAGATAAACAAGGAAGATGTTCTTGCATGCCTTTCTAAACTAAACGTCAACAAATCGCCGGGTCCAGATGGCATCCACCCTAGAATTCTCAAGGAACTCAAGTGTGAAATTGCTGAACTTCTAGCTAAAATATACAATCTTTCTCTAAGATCAGGCACTGTACCGGAGGATTGGAGGGAAGCAAATATAACCCCGATCTTCAAGAAAGGATCCAGAGGTGATCCAGGAAACTATAGACCAGTCAGTCTAACCTCAGTTCCAGGCAAACTGATGGAAACCATTATTAAAGATAAAATTACAGGGCACATAGAAAAACAGGCATTGCTGAAAGAAAATCAACATGGTTTCTGCAAAGGCAAATCATGTCTTACTAACATGTTAGAATTCTTTGAGGGTGTAAATAAATACATAGATAAAGGGGCCCCAGTTGATATTGTATATCTTGACTTTCAAAAGGCTTTTGACAAAGTTCCTCACCAAAGGCTCCTAAAAAAGCTCTCCAGCCACGGAATTAGAGGACAGGTCTTGTCCTGGATTGGTAACTGGCTAAATTGTAGGAAGCAAAGGGTGGCAATAAATGGACAATTCTCCGGATGGAAAGAAGTGAGAAGTGGTGTACCCCAAGGTTCAGTTTTGGGACCTTTACTTTTTAATTTATTCATCAATGATCTGGATATAGAAGTTAATAGTGAGGTAGCCAAGTTTGCTGATGACACTAAATTGTTCCGGGTTGTGAAAAGTGAAACTGATTGTCGGGAGCTCCAGAAGGATCTCTCAAAATTGTGTGAGTGGGCAACAAAGTGGCAAATGCATTTTAACCTAAACAAGTGCAAAGTTATGCACATCGGGGCAAAGAACCCCAATTATACTTACCAACTGATGGGGACCAAACTTTCTGAGACAACCCAAGAAAGGGATCTTGGGGTTTTGGTGGACAGCTCGATGAAGATGTCAACCCAATGCGCAGCAGCAGTAAAAAAAAGCAAATTCCATGCTTGGCATGATTAGGAAGGGAATCGAAAATAAGTCAGCAAGTGTTGTATTGCCTCTGTACAAATTGATGGTGAGACCACACTTGGAGTACTGTGTACAGTTCTGGTCACTGCACCTCAAAAAGGATATAATGGAACTGGAAAAGGTGCAAAAAAGGGCAACAAGAATGATCAAGGAAATGGAGCACCTCCCTTATGAAACCAGATTGCAACGCCTTGGTCTCTTCAGCCTTGAAAGACGGCGTTTAAGGGGTGACTTGATCGAAGTGTATAAAATCATGCATGGGATAGAAAAGGTGGATAGAGAAAAATTCTTTTCTCTATCACACAATATCAGGACAAGGGGGCACTCCCTAAAGCTCATAGCTAAGAAAGTGAGGACAAATAAAGGGAAATATTTCTTCACCCAGAGGGTCATTGATTTATGGAATTCACTTCCTGAAGGGGTCGTGACAGCTGTCAGCCTTGACAGCTTCAAGGCAGGGCTAGATAGATTCATGGATGCAAAGTGTATCGGTGGTTATTAAAACGGATGTCCATGTGCCGCCTCTATGTTGGTTGAGGCAGGCAGGATTCCCTTGGGTACCATTTGTTGGGGGTCAAGGGAAAGGGAGGGTTTTGCCTTCTCTTTCTGCTCAAGATCCCCATGTACAATTGGTGGGCCACTGTGTGACACAGAATGCTGGACTCGATGGGCTTTGGCCTGATTCAGCATGGCTCTTCTTATGTTCTTATGTTCTTATGGTAATATAAATTTCATAATAAAGGAAATATTTAAAGATTAAATGAGAGACAATAGGCTTTCAATAAATCTGTTCAGTACAAATAAATCTGTATAAGTTCTATATCATTCAATTTGTAATCCTTATGGCCTGGGGGCTTTCGCTATTTTTTTTTTTCGACTGCAGCATCTATGTTCTTTCTTGAAATACCACTGGTTGTACCCGTTTTATTTTTTATCTTCCTGTGCATCTCTTACATTTCAATATATTGCAGGAAATTGATAAACTACTCTGCAGTTACAAAGGTAAGAAAGTCATCTAAGTAAGTATCAGAATCTTAAAGCTGATAATTGTTCCTGTCTCAATAAATAACAGCCCATCATTGATCTCAAATCCCCCCCAAAAAATTTTGTTGTTGTTATTTCAATAATTTTCCACATTGAATGACACTAAAAACACAGTAGGTGTAAAACACAATTGATAAGATTGGGACATGAAATGAATACATTTTGATAAAGGCTTATTTCAGTCACTCACAGCAAAACTAATACTTGTACATTTGTGATCACTAGAGTTTGTTCACCCATTGTCAATTATTCACAAATTCAATTACAAATGGATATGCCAATATCAAGCCAAATGTTATATGAGTTGCAGTTGCACAATAAAATATATTTGTAAAACTGAGAGGCCATCATTTGTCACATCAGAATAATTACAATATCAATGAAGAATCAGAATAGCATATTGTTGCTCCTGATAAATTCAGAGTGTATTTTCAGTAGCCACTAAATTTAGTAAGAAATTAATGTTCTTGGAATCCGTTGTCACAGATGCATATAAGAAATGTAAAAAAATGATTTTAAGAGGAAAGAAATTCTCTAACACAGATATAAAAGAGAGAGAGGAGATAACAATATAAACTTGGTACCCTAGCCACAAATTACATTTTATAAGCTCTTCTCTCCAATGATTAACGCAACTGAAATCACTTTATTGGGTTTCTATCCCAGTTGCCTCAAATGCATAACAGTTCTTCACAATGCTAATTACTATAAAGTGACATTTTACAGATGCAGAAATTAAACAGCGGAAATATGAAATTTACCAGCTCCATTATATATATATATATCCAGTGCCTGGCTCTCATTGCTGTTTTACTATTCATACACGTCTGAATTTCAAACCTGTTCTCCATATAGTTGAACATAACTATTAGCTTATATATAGCTACATTTTACATACACATACTGTATATCCCTACACACCTACAAAAACCCATTTCCCTAGAACTACATCAAATATTAGCCTTCTAACTGCTCTGAGCATGTTTATTCCAATAATACATGAGTTTAATTTTTTTTAACAAATGTATCTTTCATTAACCATAATTTCAAGCATTTTGTTTGCACATTCAATGAGCTAAGCTGTATTTTCAGTCACACCCAAAATAAAGTTCATTAATAAAGCAATCAGTAAAATATTCTATACTATATGGAATTATGGCAAAAAGAACAATGGACTTGTTTTGTGGAGGGGAAACCAAAAATAGAATAGTTATCTACCCTTTTACATACTCAAAATTCCAAAGCTTCTAACAATTACAAATAAAAAAAATCTGCTCTAGCAATCCCTCTGGCTCTCCCTTTCACTTAAGCCAACCGTTGGAGAGAAACTTTCTGCTAACAGCTGCAGTTTGTGCCACTAAATGTTTTCTCAAGCAGTTGAAGAATAAGAACTCATGTTGCTTTCCTGCCCAATAGCATTTAACCCTCAGAAATATAACCAGACATTTAAACAATGGCACTGTCAGTATAGACCTTTAAAATGAAACTGTTGTTGATGAAGGAGGAGGAAGAGGAAAGATGTTTACTCGAAACCAAAAATATACTTGCTTTCTCAATAGGAATGTATCAGCTTTAGTAACCACCTCTAACAAGGCAATGCTACATTCTATATAACTAATACTTCTGAGCATCCTTCCTATATAGCAATCCACTTTCTTTCACATACGTCAATTCCTGTTTTAGGCACAACTGAAAGGCAAAATATACTTCAAATGAGGCAGACTGAATGCATCTTTCATGATCTTACTCTCCACAAATCAAATACAGGTCCAGCCAAAATTAATGTCTCCAAGAGACTTTAAAATTCATTTCAAACCAAGAAATCTGAACACACACATAAATCCTGAAAATGCTGAATCTGTCAAGAATGTGCACCTACTGGCTAAAATTTACAATGCACATCCTTAAGTTTTGATGTAATAGAACAATTTTTTAAAAAAAACAACATTTATCTCAGATATTATATTTCACACTGACTTTTGTAGACTTCCCTATCTATGTTTCCTGGTAAAACACATGGGAAAATCCTATTTCGGAAAATTCCATTTAGGGATAGGTTTAGGTCACCATGAACTCGGAGAGCAAAATGGACATCGGCAACAAACTCGGAAGGCTTGGAAATGGTTAGGAGGGCACTGACTTTTCTAGACTGTCCTGTCTGTTTCCTGGTAAAATACATGGGAAAATCCTATTTGGGAAAATTCCACTTAGGGTTACGGCTGGGTCAGCATGAACTTGGAGAGCAAAATGGACATCACCAATAAACTCAGAGTGCTTGAGAATGGTTAGGAGAGCACTAACTTTTCTACGCTACCCTATTTTTCCTGGTAACATATATGGGAAAAATCCTATTTGGGAAAATTCCACTTAGGGTTAGGGTTATAGTTACACTTTCAAGCAAACCTTCAGTATTATGTGCTTTTCCGGATATAGTCTATAGATTTCTACAGTGAAAACTGTTATTTATTATTCAAATTCACAAGAGATGTGGAACAAACCAGAGACCAATGCTGTAAACTCTACTAAGCTTTGGATTTTCCTTTATCTATCAGCTATACGTCATTCAACAGCTGTATGTCAACAAGCTATCAAACTTTCTAATTCCTATCTCCATCTAAGAGCAGGGATGTTAAACTGCCAGCCCGCGGGCCGGTTGCATTATACTGAGGCCACACCTACCCCAGCTCCGGCAATGCAAAAGTCAGGATATGTCGCAACACATCACGTGATGCGGCGAGTTTGACACCCGTGTCTAAGGCTTAGGATCATAGCAGCAGTAATGCCATTCAAATCCGGCAGAGCAAGCATAACAAATTAACAATAGTTAGTTAGAAAATTTATTTGCTGCCCATCTCATATCCAATGACTCTACTAATAAGTAAACTACTACTGTGTCTCCCTGAAATTAAGACCCGGTCTTATATTTTTTTGCCTCCAAAAGATCCACTAGGTCTTAATTTCGGAGAATATCTTACCTTAGAACAGCAGTTCTCAACCTGTGGGTCGCGACTCTTTTAGGGGTCGAATGACCCTTTCACAGGGATTGCCTAAGACCATCGGAAAATAGATATTTCTGATGGTCTTAGGAACCGAGACACTATAGACTTTCCTAGCCTGGAGAAGTAGGAAAAGGGAGGGGGAAGAGAAGGGAGGAATCAGGAAGAGTTATCCTCCTACATTCAAGGCATGACTGGGAGATACCAGACCCTAATCAACCTCTACATTTGCCTCGTGGCTGAAGCCTCTGCAGCCACAGTAGCGGTGAGGAGAGCCAAGGATTCCCTGGCAATGGCAGCCGCGCTCCTCCTCTCTGTCATCAGCCATTTTTGTCTGACATAATGAAAAAAAGCTGCCGAGTATTGTTCTAAAATGGGGGGGGTTTAGGAGGAAAAGAGGGGTGGAAATAATTCAATCAATCACATGACTTGACAGGATTTCTAACCATTTTTTTATCATGCGGCGAAATTGTATCTGTAGAAAAGCAGAAAGCCCTCACCCCAATATTCCCCCGCCCATATAGAAGCTATGGGGCAATAGAAAAAGCATCTCAAGGTAAGCGTTTCCTCATGAAAGGCATATTTTGACCAAAATTTGCTTCATCCTATACCCCTTGGCCTGGGGAGACGGGGGGTTGCTGGTTTTTCACGTGGCTGCAATGTCCGAGAAGAGGATTGGGTGGTGGTGGAAGGGACTTTGTCGTCAGGATTTTGTCGTCCAGGTTCTGTTGCTGGAGCTGCAAAAAAGCCGCATGAGCGGTGTCCCTCATCTTTCTGGTCTGTCCCTTCCGAGGTCTTTAGGCGTGAGTGCCGTGCAAAAGGAAGTGTGGGACGATACGCGGTGTGAAGGCACCATGAGCAAATCCCGGGAGCAGGGGGGAAGTCCCGAAGGTGAAACTATGTACAATGGTGCTTCAAACAAAACACAAAAGATGACGAGGAACAACAACCCATCAATTGTAACTTTGAGCTGACTCTCTTCGGAGACACTTGAAGTTAAGAGGGTTGTGTGAGTGCAGGCAGGAAGGAGGGACGCCATGAGCGGGAAAGAAAGGGGCGGGCTGTCGCTTCGCATTCTTCAGCTCCTTTCCTCCCACCGGAGTGAAAGGAGCATGGATGAAGGGCAGCCGCACGTGGGGTTTCTCCCGCTCAGGCTTAACTCTTGAGAGCAAATCCTTCCCTCTCCCTGCTTGGAGGAAAAAACTTCTCTGGCTTGGATGCAAAACGCCGGAGTAGCGAGCATTGGCAGGCTGTGGAGAAATTATGGTGGTCCTCATCAATTACATTGGAGTGGGGGCTAATTAATTTCCATCTTTCCCCTTGGAAGTTTTATATGGGTTCATCTTTCCTTGCCAGGTATGAGCTTACCTTACAGAGGCTTGGGACCCAATTCTCCACCATTAATTTGCAATTCCGATCAAATGTCAGCATCAAAAATGATCTTGCAAAGTTGGAATTGATTGAACTTTTTAGTCCCACCCAGTCTGCTGTTACCACCGCAGCCACACCCACCCAATGGGCCACACCCACCTGGCAGCCAACGATGCATAAGTGGGTTTTGGATTGCAGTTTGGGCACTCGGTCTCTAAAAGGTTTGCCATCACCATCGCCAGAGTTTGGGTTTGTGATCAGATTTTTCTAGAGCTTGGGTTTCAAAGTGTTCCATGTAGAGGTTTGCAATGACAGGTGAGAGAGGTGATCCCATGGGTGCTCCTTCTATTTGTTTGTATTTTTGTCCGTTATAGATGAAGTATGTGTTGGATAGACAGTGGTTGGTCAGATCTAGGATGTGTTTGGGGGGGTTATATTTGTTTTGGATAGCTGTTAAGGCTTCTTTGATTGGCACTTGGGTGAAGAGGGATATGATATCGAAGCTAACGAGTAGGTCGCTGAGCACCTGGGCCTGCCTGCCGCCGCCCCGAATGGGCAGCGGCCTATGCCTCGGCCGGCGCAGGGGGAAGCACCACAAATGTGTGGCGCAGCACCACGCATGCGCACATGCGAGGCGGAGGTCGGGGTCGCGGCCTGAAAAAGGTTGAGAACCACTGGTCTAAAGGTATTGATACAGCAGAGTCTATGAAGTGCTGTTCACAGGCAATAGCACTGTTCCCCAAGGCTCACATTTCTTGGAGATGACACAAGATGGCCTTTTTGAATGATGGTAGGACTCAAATCAAGACCCAGGCCTCTATTTCAGGCCCAACTTTGGCACTGCCATTCAGTGTTGCTGTTCAGGGTCACCTAGATGGAGACAAGATAGGGCATTGTTTCTCTTTTGTTCGGGGTGACATACCTATAGAGTCAAAGTAGGCATTTTCTGAATTTTTGAAATGCCAGGCCACAATGATTCACCATCAATGGTCTAACACTATACTGTATACTCCACATGTAACTGCCTACATGCTTCAGACATCTAATTTGATAAGAGGCACTATTTTCATTCTGCACCTTCTGTTAGCAGACCTTTTTCTTAAAGCGACTGTTTAAAGACCCTGAGGCAGTGGCAAACAGATGTTACCCTAACACAAGTTTCTGTGCTCCAATAAAGAAATTAACCCAACTGTTCAAATCTCAACATTTTTATTTTAATGAAAAGCTAAATTACCACTTAACATGAAAGTCCCTCACCCTTTACATTCTCAGCTGCCTCTAGTTTTATATCATATAGTCAAATCTCAGGGAGAAAAACTATCTGTGCACAGATAAAACTACCGTAGTTATTTAGCAAATCTGAAAGCTCCGGGCTACTATGCTATACTTGCAGTGATGATAGCAGACAATTAAAATGTAATAGCTAGAATTTGCAAATGTTTTAAATGTTCTTTGTAATATTGTTTTAAGTGTCAGGCCTCTTTCAAATGACTTAGATCCTTGCAGTGTACATCCATAGTGGGAAATGTGGCTTCAACTCACACATGCATAAAGTTGTTGGTTAAGGGGCAATATCTTTTGGGGGCAATAGCTGCAATCAAGCAGTTTCTGTAGCTCTGAATAAGACTTCTCCATTTCTCAACTTGCAATTTGTCCCAGTCTTCTTGTGCAAATTGCTTCAGTTATATTAGGTTTGATGGGCTCCTTCTCCCAGCTGTAAGTTTCACTGCTTTCCATAGATGCTCTGTTATATTGACATCAGGTTTCATGGCAGGCTCTTTCAGAATAGTTTGATGTTTACTTTTCACCATTTTGATTCTCTTGGATATGTTTTGTATTGTTATCCTGATGGAAGGCCCTTGCCCTGCAACTGAGACATTGGGCATTATGTTTCATTTCAAGACGCCTTGATAGTCTTCTGATTTTATTGTGCCCATACAGATTCAAGGCACCTGATTCTGGAGGCAGTAAAGCAATGGCATTACACTATAGAGCCTCTTCTATGTTGGTATGGTTTTCTTTAAACTATTGTTTTTTCTTCTGTGAACATAGAGCAAGTGTGACTTATCAACAAGTTCTAATTTTGTTACATCTGTCCATATATAGTCTAACAGAAGGACTGTGGCTTGTCAACATATATTCTAGCAAACTCCAATCTGGGTTTTTTTGTGTATGTATTTCAGAAGTAGGATCTTCTACCATGGAAGCCATTTGCAGTAAGACAGTAATGGATGGTACAACTTGATATTGTTGTACCTTGATTCTGGAGGTCAGCCAGGTTCTTTATTGAAACTTCGGTGGGTTTTTTTTTCTGCCATTCAACTTTCTTCCTGTTCTGTGTGAGGTTAATTTTCCTCTTGTGGGTACATCCAGGGAGGCTGGTTATGATGTTTTTGATAACATTAGTGAATGTGGTCATAGGAGCATAAAGCTTTGGGGAGATGGTTTTGTAGCCTTTGCTGTTGCCATGCTTGCTATTGCCTTCTTCCTTTCCTCCTCAGACAACTCTCTGCTGTTTCTTTTCTTATCTATGTTCAATATACTGCATACAATGATAGAAAATGCCTGAGTGAGGTACTTTTTTCCATTCAAATAAGCTGAGTGACTGATAATGAGATTAAAGACACTTGTGAAACTAATTAATGTAAACAGTATGCTTATGAATGAAATCCAATAAAGTTTTTGAACATCTAAGGCAGTGTTTCTCAACCTTGACAATTTTAAGGCATGTGGACTTCAACTCCCAGAATTCCACAGCCAGCAATGCTGGCTGTGGAATTCTGGGAGTTGAAGTCCACATGCCTTAAAATTGTCAAGGTTGAGAAACACTGATCTAAGGGGTACCAATAATTATGTCCATGCCATTTCAATTTGTTTCATTATTTACAAGAATACGTTAAGCCATACATCTAAAGCAAAATGTCTGCTTTATGGACTTAAAAAATGATGAATGCCATTTGCTTGTATCAGTTTCAACTTATTTCATTGCAAATTGGGATTCTTTGGAAAAAGTAGAAAGATAAATACTTGTGGCGGTATCTATATTTTAGATATTACTTGTATTACATATTTTATTATACAACCTTTCAAATTTGCTGGGATTACAGTTCCCAGAATTCCTCGCCAATGGCCCAACATTTGAATAGGGAAATAATATAAAAGAGGTTTTATAATTTCAAACTGAAAATAAATCACAACTAAATCACAAATCCACAATAACTTCTAATTTAGAAATTTAAATACCATTTCAAGTCTTTTCTTCAACTTCCCCCCCTTATGCTTTAATGTATTCTATTCAAAGTAATCAGGATACGTGTAGCCAATATAGGCTGTACAGGATAAACTACTGTACTAAGTTATTTTGTGAATTAATTGTATCAATATATCAAGAAAATATTTCTTTTGGTAACCAATATTATCTAATACATAGAATGTGAGTTTGCAAATTTTAGAAAGAATATACTCAATGGATAACCTTGTTCTTATTACTTCAGTTTCCTATATGCCTTAATTAATCTACAGGGTCATTATAGAGACAAGGTTATCAAGCCACTTTAAAGCTCTTAACACAGCTCTATCAAACTTCATGCAGTTATAGAGAGAAAATATATTATGATGTTGCTGCCAGTGAATGGAAAAACTGAACTGCTCTCTAGAAAAGGTCATAGAATCGATCACTTGAAATTTACAGACACATCAATACAATGTTACAACAGGGAGATTTTCTTGAAAACTTTCAAACCTCTCAAGTAATAACTCTGAAAATTGCTACAAAAATATGAATAAACTACATCACCAGCTGACAAATAAGAGGGCATGCAGTATAATTGCTTACGTTTTATAAAGCCAAACAGTGGCAGAATGTTTCCTAAAAGTTATACAAAAAACAGAAACTTTAACCAGTTGGATGCCACTGCCGCTTTGTAGATCTAGTAGCACAGTTAACTCAGTAAATAGCTAACTCAAATACAAACTGCACAAGCAGACAAAAACTATCAGGAGTTATATTCATTAGCATTCTACTCACACTAATGGAAACATCAATATAACTAATGGAATGACTGCGGCTTTTTTCAGTGCACTGCATGGCACATTTTTTTCAACTGCTTCAATGCTATGCTGAATCACTTCAATTAGCACAAAATCTTACCAAAGCATTTTGCTTAAACATCTTAACCAATATGCTGTTTATGACTGATCGTATACAAAATATGGCAGTTCTCAAGGGGAATTATCATAATTAACAAGAATATTATAGGTTTGCTGAGAAATACATGACATATAAGACAATCAGAATGGGCACATAAATAAAACTGTACCAATATTTAATTGCTCCCACCTCAGCAAATAGTACAGAATGAGAAAAAAAGAAGAGTGAGGTTTTTTTCCAAGTAAAAATAGTTTATGATTTGCAAAGAAATGTATCTTTATAACTATACAGAAATGCCTAATTGCAAGCTGAAAGAACACAACATTTAAATTATTAAATAATCCCTTGATTTTACAGCCAAATCCATAGTGTTTTTTAACTTATAAATTAACAGGATAATATACAATTTTGTACATTACATATTAATTATGTATGTGTGCATGTGTGTAAATATACCATTTCATGGTATTTAAAAAGAAGAAAGTTCATATTTGATTTTTTTTCTAATTTTTAAATAAATTATTGCAGAATATTCTATTACAATTATAAACTAACAATGTTCACAAGAAATCATAGCTCCCCTAAGAATGGACAAGAAGAAGAAAAATGGAAAATGTTTTTCTTGAGCCCTTCTCCTATGATATCTTTAAGTCATTACTTAAACGTTTTCTTACTGAATGATATCATAAACTCAATTTCTATCACTGGCTGAATTAAATGATGTCTGTTCTGTCATCACATGATTCAACATTCAGAATTTACTGAAGACAGAAACTAGGCCTAGGTTTTCAAATCTGAAATCACTCTGGCTTCAAAGTGGGACAATAACATTTCCAATAATTTCAATGAGACCTGCTGGACTGCAATATTAGAGACTTCCTTGCATAAATATTAATATTACTTCTTGCGTAAAAATTGTTGGGTGTTTTGCAGTTGGCATACACCAATGGAAAGGAATAATACAGATTAGATATGTTGAAGGATGAACTGTATATAGAGACGGGTCATTGCTTAATTTCAGAAGATAGAATATATGGCTATTCACATAAGTGCACTCTGCAGGGCAGATTAACAGCTCCAACTATAACTGTAATCAGTTTTAAAACTTTAATTAGGAAAGCAGGGGGAGAAAACTCACTGGTGAGAGTTATATATATCCTTTCTTTTTTAAATGACTAATCAATCCAGTCTTCATTTCCCTATCTAGTATATATTTAATAGCTACCAACTTCCGTATTTGGTCACCATCTATTTTTTTTAAAGTTCCAAGCATTCTAACAACAAAATCAGCTATGTCCATCTGGTCCAGCACTTTTAACATATTTCCTGTTTTAAATTCCGTTGTGAGACAAGTTTTTGTATTCATTTATTTGAACATTTCTGACATTTCAATCATTGGGTTCCAAGCAAAAACAATATGGTACAAATATCCCCAATAACAATAAAACAAATATAAATTAATTATAAGTCTAATCATCATAATAAGCATTAATCATACATATTCTTAGGTACAACAACGAACTGCCTCAGTTGAAGAACAATGAGAAAGACTAATACTCAACAAAAAAGATCAGGATCAATTCTTCATCCTCCCACCCAAGCGCTCTGACTAGAAAAGTTGTTTCAAACACAGTTCCTAAGAAATATCTGCTCTTCTCTTTTTTTAAATAATGTTTTACTGATTTTCTAATTTTACATTTAAGTATTTAAAAAGCAACGTGGCAGCTGAGTTAATCGATAATTCAATGACATACAAGTATCTTTAGTAAAAGTCTCAAACTACCACATTAAATATTTCCTCTCTTTTCCCCTTAGTATTTACTGTCTCATGTTTAAACTAATACAATTCTTATTATATCAATTAAATAAAAAATAATATGTTTACATTTATCAATAATTTTAGCTTATACATATCCTGGTTATTTTAACATTCAGTCTTTATAGACAATCAATGTCCTAATTAGTTTTACCTAATTTTTCGTTTCCCATTAATATTTAAATTTAACATTTAATATTTATAATTTCCAAGTTTTAAGTAACCAAAGTTCCCTTTATCACAATTCATCACAAAGTCTAATATTCAGAATACATCTCTTATCTATTTGGATATATTCTATTTCTCACCATCTTATATAATCTGATTAATAACAGTATAACATTCTTATTTTCTATTAATTTCCAAATGTCTTAAATTTAGTAACCAAAATTTCTTGTTTCAACATCAAATACTTCCTCTCTTTTTCTCTTAATGTCTACTATCTCATATTTAAGCTAGTACAGTTCTTATATCAGCTAAGTAAAAACATGTTTATTACATTTATCGATAGATTTTAGCTTATATATATCTTAATTACAACCTTTATAAACAAATCAATATTCAAATTTAACTTTTAATATTTATACTTCCAAGTTTTAAATGACCAAAGTTTTCTTTATCTCAATTCACAACAAAATCTAGTATTCAAAGTACACTTGTCTATTAGAGTATATTCTATTTTAATCTTCACTAATAAGTCAAAACTCCTATTTTCTTCAGCCTTATTCTAGCTTTCTTTCTTTGCCAATTCCCCTTCCATAGCCCGGCTTTTAGGTCATCAAATAGATCTCCCTCTGTTATTATATATATTACTTGAAATAAAACAGGCCATCCAGTTGCCATTTTTTTGGAAGGACTAACAAATTGTCTCTCTATTTTTCCATCTTGACGTAGTTGTTCTGAAATGTTTATCTTCCCTTCGGTCTGTTCTTCTTCTTGATCCTCAGGTTTCTTCTGGTTTATATAGAAAGTCTTTTCCATTTTCAGTGTTGTCAGTCCCTTTTCTGGGTTTTCTGTTAACTGTGTTTGTTGATCAGTTGAATCTTCTATTATAGTATTTGATTGTTCCATTTCTTCTATTATATTCTGTGTAGTTGATTCTTTAGTTGTAATCAAAGTTTGGGTTCGTATATCTAGGCTGACATCTTGTTCTTTTCTGTAGTTTCTTATTTCATCAGAAGCTGTAAAAACAGTTTCATAAATTCCTTTCAACATAAAGAGAATCTGTTCCCGATCTTCATCCATGTTCTCTTAGTGGTGTGTTAAATTAAAAGCGTTACAATCAGAGAGTGAAAATAATTTTGTCACTGAGTATAGAACACAGCTGGACTTCTCACAGCTGATATCTGCCAAGGTTGCAAAAGTCTTATCTATAGTCTGTGCTTCAAGCCAAGTCTCTTTTAGACAATTACAAGTTGTAATATCAGGTTTAGCCACAAGATGTCGCCCATACTGTTTGAGATTTTTTTTAAACTCCAAAATTTTTATAATCCTTTTTCCAACTTTACTTCTTTTTTGTAAGTAAAAACCCAAATCTTTAATAAAAATAAGAAATCTTTTAGTCCTCAAATTTTAGAAAGATAGAAATCCAGTTAGAATCAGGTTATTCTTTCAGCATTTTAAGCTCCCCTGGATAGTCAGTCACCGCTGTTTTTAGAGGGTGGAATAGAATTTCCCTTCCCTCTCACCACAGGGGAGAAAATACTTTGGGCAGCTTATACAGGTAGAAAAAATAGTTAGGATTGAAGAGAGGTTCAAATCTCACCCAGTCTCATCCGTGCTGCTTTATAGGTGCCTGGTGGTAAGTTTGACTTCGGCTGTCTGCAGCCTAGTGATGGGCCATATTTCGATGGCCGGTCTTTCTCCACCGGTTTGGAGGGCTGCCCCGTATCAAGCGGAAGGGCTACCGCCCTCCCACGATCAAGCGGGAGTCCCCTCCTTGTTTGTTGCCCCTACAGGGCAACTTTCAACCCTTTCCAGCGTCCCCCAGCGGTGCAAAATTGGATGTTGAAGACGGTGCTCACCTTCCAGTGGCCATGGCGGCTGTGGCGGCAAACCGGAAGTGAGAAATACCTGCTCTTCTTCCTGCACAAAATTGCCATAGCAGAGTGATTTATAAAAATGTTTCTTTAACATTTCTTTAGGACCTTTGCTTCTGTGAGTAGACTTCCAATGCTTTATTCCTTCTATATTTTTTGGCAAACAGTTCAAGTAATTTAATTTAATCTTTGCTCTATCCTTACAGAAAACCTGTTAAGATTACAAACGGGCTAGCCATGTACCTCTCTGTAGCAGCAAAGCAAGACATTTATAGCTAAATCATGGAAACCACACAGTGTTAACATGCTCAATATAGATTGAGGGAGGCAAAAACCTAAGCAAGACAGAGTCATGAGGACAAAATGTAGTTGAAAAAGCCTTCCATTGTATTGTGATTCTAGGGAAGTTACTTTTTTCAGGGGGGGGGAAGCTTGTGACTAACAAAACAAGCCCATTAAATAACCAAGTTAAATTGAAGACATTCAGTTACTGTTTAACAATAGTGAACTATATGTTAATACAGAACATCTCATATACCCTATATTAGAGCTTAAGAATCTCGGCAACTATCTGTAAGCTAAAAGAACACAACTGAAATGACCATGGATGCTGGGTCCCTTGCATAGGAAATACAGATCAACACCATCCCTAGAGTTGAACACAACTGGACAGGGAAAATCTTTACCTCTTTTTTTTAAAAAAAACATTTAATTTATGAAACAATCCCTTGATTTTACGGAGGCAGAATCCATTACTTTTTTTACTTCTAATAATATAAACTGATTCTTTCTGATTACCTCCCCTCCACCTCCACTTATTATGAAATGCTTTAAGATGGACCACAGTATAATGGAGTCAATAATTTACTGAAGAGATCCTGTCATATTATAATCCATACATTCCCCAGAATTTAGCATTTTGCCTCTAGGCAGCTGTCTATTATATGAATACCAGCTGCTCTTAAATTAAATGTGTACATTATTTAAAAAGACGTAGGTGCACATATGCATATAAAAGAATAATTCAATTGTTAAGAAACCATTATCGTGGAGACTAAGATAAATGGACAGAGATTTTAAAATGTGCTTTTAATCCATTTTAAACCAATCAATTTAATTCTTTCTAAGAGTCCCAGATAATGCTGAAAAACACGACAAAATTGTGACCTGAATAAAAAGATGACTAATAACAATTAACAGCTTGTGCAGAGTTCAGTCATATGCTATAATCTTGAAAGTTTATGAAAAAGTATCTGTATCATTTCCATCACAATGCAATAAGTTATGAAATTTAAGAATCCACCAATCCTTTTCACTTAAATTATCCCTTTCTTTTTTTTAACTGAAGCAAGATTATCAAATACTGCAATTACTATAAGCAGAAATTATATGTACATAATGAAATGGCTATTTATTAATTTGAAACATACAGGTAATTCAAGCAAATCAATGAAACCAAAAAGGCCAGAAATGAAATCCTCTGTGTAATTACCAGAAAAGTATGAAAATGAATATTTATTTGATTTACTTGTTTCCATTCTGTTATAGCATTCCACTATAGTTAATCACAGTTTATCATGAATCCTTATTTTTGTGATATATATATATATATATATATATATATATATATATTGAATTTATATTCTGAAAGCTAAAAGATGTGAAATTCAAGTCAAATTCTTATGTTAAGTCTTACATAAATAAGGCCTATTCAAGACCAAAACAATAATGAAAAACTTAAGAAATTACATGGACTGGGGTATATGTAGGCACAGAATGAAAAAAAGTATATGTTACATCAAACTGAACGATATTTTTTAAAAATTAATTACTGAATAAACCACAATTGGTTCGATTTGCAGAACACACCACAATAAAACCAAACAAATCGTACTATGGATTAATACAACTTCAAATTCATTCTAGACATGGCTACAAAGGAGTTCATTTTCTCTCTTCCTTCTTTAAAGCATTTGAATCGACCTAGGCTTGAAATACATGCAACTACCATTATAATTAACTAGGTGCCATAAAGATTAGTGCAACTTTGGAGACTATATGGACAATATTCAGTAAGTCCTTACAATCCTGGTTACATTTGACAAATACTCTTGGTGCTGACAAATTTTTAACCATCAATTAAAAATAGGATAGATACCTCAGAGGGAACAAAAGCAATAATTTCTTTTTGATGTTTTGTTCCTATTTGTGGACCTGATTCATAGCTTCACACTGATGATTATGTATAGTCAATTAAATCCTTTTGTTCCATAGTAAACTACATTTATTTCATATAGATTTTGTTAGTTTGATATATTTCATGTAAGATGGTTGGTTTAACATGAAATTATATTTATTTATTTGATTTATATCCCACCTTTTCATTCTGGAGTTCAAGGTAGCATATACATAATTCTCTTATTTTTCTCTACAACCACTTTGTGAGTGTGTGCTCATCCAAAGAAGGAATGTTTAATGTCCCACCTACCAAGAGGCAAGGGAGGGGTTGCAGAGGCTGTGCTTCTTTATTTCAGACCTTTTGTTTTAGAATACCTTTTCCCTGGATAGTTGCTCATATTTAGAGAGGCTATAAAAGCACTATTAAGTAATAGATTATTTTGGTTCTGACTATAGCTAATTGATGCTGTTATTTATCATTTGGTTAATAATGGTACTTTTATTGTTTTGCAGGCAGCCCCAAGTTTAAGAACAAATTCCATTCTCAAGGTCTGTTCTTAAGTTGATTTTTTATGTAAGTCAGGACAGTATTACTGTATTGTATAATACTGCATAAGTAGTATTGTGTAATGAACTGTTGTATATTCAACTTGAAATTTGCTAAAAAAAAAAGGTTCAGTTTTTAACTATGGGTCATTCTTAAACTAGGTTGTGCTTAACCCAGGGAGTTGCTGCATTGTAATTTTTTAACCATCAGCAATAGTGAAATATAGAAGCATGTATATGTAGTCCTTGACTTACAACTATTCTTTCAGCAACTACTACAGAGGTGCTAAATGAAGGGACATACAATCAGTCCCCAAAAACACAGCTTTGCAACACCCCTGGTCACATGATCAAAATTCAGGCATTTGGCAACCTGCTAGCACTTACAACTGCAGGGGCACTTCAACTCCCCCATCCATGCCTCTTGCACGCCAGGGCCCTTATCATCCTAGCTGATATTTGCTGCATGCCCACCCTGGCCCTTTGCAAGGCAGCTGATGGCTGCATGAGGCTTTCTTCCCAAAAAACCAGGCACACTGGTTTCCTTGCGAGACCTGAGGAAGAGCTGCCTTCTAAAAAGCCAGTGCAGGCACATCTTGACCGCAATGGGAGCAAGAAGATAGCAAGGGTCAGCCAGGACAGTGGAGCATAAGGCAGCAGGGACTGAGGAGTGCAAGGTGACAAGAGTGACTGGGCTGATCAGCTGAGGTTTCCTAAGGCAGCTGCAGCTTTGCGCTGCACTGCTAAGACAGCTCAGGCTTCCAGAGGCAGCTTCCGCTTTCAGAACCATGGCGCACCAAGAAACTTTGACCACACTGTGAATATCATCCATATTTGGTTCAACTGAAATGTTTACTTAAACATGCAGTAAACAAAGAAAGAACTCAACTACATTTATACAGATAGTCTTCATCTTCCGAACACAATTGGGATTGGACTTTTAGTTGATAAGCAACGCAGTGATGATGATTATCATCCAATTGGATTCAATTTTACAACCATTTTTGCAACGGTCATTAAGCAAATGTGGTCTTTAAGTGCATCATGCAGTTGTTAAGAGAATCCAGCTTGTTCGATTGACTTTGCTTGTCAGAAACCAGCTGACATCCCAAATTGTAATCATGTGATTACAAGATGCTGCAACCATTTTAAATGTGAGCCTGTTACCAAGTGAGTGGATTGTGATCACAAGAGCATGACCACACAGATGATAAAAAGGTTGTAAGTTTGAGATAAGTCACTTTTTCCAAGGCTTCATAACTCTGAACCATTATTAAATGAACATCATACGTTAGGGACTACCTACACACTTCACCAAAAATTGCTAGCTACCTTGTACACAAGGTTTTTTTAAAATAAAGTACCAGTTATTCAGAGATCAACTAACATAATAAATCCTATTGCTTAGCATTCTGAAGTGAACTTTAAGAGTGTTTAAATCCAAAAGTAATATTCTTTTTACATTGTTTCTTCTCCAAAATCTAAATATAACCTATCCAATATATACTCATATTAGAAGAGTGTCAACTTGTGAAGGACAGAGTTCCCAATTTCTTTTTATGTTTTCCCATTTTCCAGTTTCCCTTGTCTTTCTTCAAAAAATTTTCTTAAGAGATCAGAATCAAATTACTTATAACTGTTATAAATATAAATCCCCTTTCAAGTCCATGCTTCACTTATGCAGATACTTATTTCTCTTAAATAATCATCTAATGTAATCCCTAGATTTATATAAAATATGAGATACCCAAAGCCATTCCAAGATCTAATCATACAACATCCTAAAGTGTTGCATAGACTAGAGTATTCTAAAAAGAATTCTGAATGCTTTCAAATCCAAGTGTCAAAGAAACAAACACAGCGAAGGAGCGTTGGCTTACCTGAATGCCTGTTTTCAGCATGATGATGAAGAATCCACCAATGGATTATTTCAGTCCTCCTGCCCAATCAGACTAAGTTGTCAAAGTTGTCACGCCCGTCCTTGCCTGATACCTCCCAATTTCATCGACGGCGGAGCCAATGACGATAGTTCGAAGTGAAGACTCTCAAAAGAAGTAAAAAGGAAAGCAACCCCCTGACACGGACCTAACTGATCTCTAGAGGGGTGGGCGTGGATTCTTCATCATCATGCTGAGAAGAGGTGTTCAGGTAAGCCAACGCTCCTTCTCCAGCATGATGGATGAAGAATCCACCAATGTAACTTACCAAAACCCCCATTGTCCCTATGGGAGGGAGTCAGTTGGGGCCTGTGTCCCTAATCCTGGCACTACCTGTTGCAGTATTTGTCTACCGAAGGAAGCCTCAGCGAGGCAAATTTGTCCAGTCGGTAATGCCTAATGAAAGGGGACGGCAAAGACCATGTCGCCGCCTTGCAAATATCCTCTATGGATGCTTGTGTTGCCCACGCCACAGATGTGGCATTACTGTGGGTGGAGTGTGCCGTCACATGACTTGGAACTGGTAGGGAAAGTGACACATACGTGCCTGCTATGCACGCCCTGATCCACCTGCCTATGGTAGAGGCGGATACCTTCTGCCCCATGGATGAATGCTGAAAAGATACAAATAGGGCTTCAGACTTACGAAAGGCCGCCGTGCGCTTGATGTAACAGCGCAAGGCTCTATAAGAACATAAGAACATAAGAAGAGCCATGCTGAATCAGGCCAAAGCCCATCGAGTCCAGCATTCTGTGTCACACAGTGGCCCACCAAATGTACATGGGGATCTTGAGCAGAAAGAGAAGGCAAAACCCTCCCTTTCCCTTGACCCCCAAACAAATGGTACTCAAGGGAATCCTGCCTGCCTCAACCAACATAGAGGCGGCACATGGACATCCGTTTTAATAACCACCGATACACTTTGCATCCATGAATCTATCTAGCCCTGCCTTGAAGCTGTCAAGGCTGACAGCTGTCACGACCCCTTCAGGAAGTGAATTCCATAAATCAACGACTCTCTGGGTGAAGAAATATTTCCCTTTATTTGTCCTCACTTTCTTAGCTATGAGCTTTAGGGAGTGCCCCCTTGTCCTGGTATTGTGTGATAGAGAAAATAATTTTTCTCTATCCACCTTTTCTATCCCATGCATGATTTTATACACTTCGATCAAGTCACCCCTTAAACGCCGTCTTTCAAGGCTGAAGAGACCAAGGCGTTGCAATCTGGTTTCATAAGGGAGGCGCTCCATTTCCTTGATCATTCTTGTTGCCCTTTTTTGCACCTTTTCCAGTTCCATTATATCCTTCTTGAGGTGCGGTGACTCTATGTACGTCCAACGTATGCCATAGCCATTCCAGGTCATGTGATGGACGGGGACAAAAGTCTGGGAGAATAACCTCCTGTGCCCTATGAAACACTGTGTTTATCTTAGGGATAAAAGAAGGATCTAACCTGAAAACCACCCTGTCCTCGTGAAATGTGCACAGGTCTTTCCTGATAGATAAAGCGGCCAGCTCCGAGATACGTCTGGCGGAGGTAATGGCAATCAGGAAGGAAACCTTGAGTGACAACTATCACAAAGAACAGGTTCTAATGGGTTCAAAAG
Source organism: Bothrops alternatus (assembly GCA_034064705.1). Lineage (NCBI taxonomy): Eukaryota > Metazoa > Chordata > Lepidosauria > Squamata > Viperidae > Bothrops > Bothrops alternatus. The sequence continues at coordinate 16,521,281 of JARGCV010000009.1, forward strand.
GTGAGGCAGTTAGGTCCTGCAGGACCTGGGGAAGCTCCCAGGAGGGATACCTGTGGACTACGGGCGGTCTGCTATTCATAACTCCTTTGAGAAAGGAGCAGACCATGGGATGCTGAGACAAAGATTCTAATCTGTCCCAGGAGAGCACCGTGGAGAGAGCCGCTACCTGCCTGCGAATGGTGTTGGATGACAACCCCTTATTAACATCCTCCAACAAGTAGTCTAAGACCTTTGGGATGGTCACTTTGGAGAGATTCAAGTGGCTTCTGTCACACCAGTGGCAGAAATTCCGCCAAATGTGATCGTAAATGCGGTTAGTCGCTGGTCTCCTGGCAGCCTGAATCACACCTGACGAGTATGACTCTTGAGTCCGGGTGCGGCGTTCAAGTGCCAGGCGGCCAATTGGAGCCATTGGGGGTCTGGATGTTGTAGAGCCCCTTGCATTAGCTGTATGCGACTGTCGGGAATCCGCCACAGAGAGGTTGTGGAGAGGCTCACTAGATCTGCGAACCATAGCTATCTCGGCCAATGAAGATTAACTCTACCTGTTCCTCTAGGTTCTTCCTGACAACTGCTGGAAGCAGAGGGAAAGGAGGAAAGGCGTACAATAGGCCTTGCGGCCATGGGCTGCATAGTGTGTCCGTCCCCTCCGCCCCGAGAGGGGAAACGTGAAAAGAACCTGGGAAACTGGGTGTTCTCCAGCGAGGCAAACATCCACAATCGGATGGCCAAACCTGTCTGTGATCTCCTTGAAGAGATCCGGGTGCAACCGCCACTCCCGAGTGGTGCACTATTGACCTGCTGAGGAAGTCTGCTTGCCGGTTCGCTTCTCCCAAGATATGCTCGGCCCTGATGGAAAGTAGTTTGTTCTCTGCCCAGGAGCCCAACACCCGAGCCTCCGTCATGAGGGACCCAGAACAAGTGCCCCCTTGCCGGTTCATGTGAGCCTTTGCAGCTACATTGTCCGTGAGGACCAGCACGTTTTCCTCCAATCACGGTGTGGAAGTGTTTGAGAGCCAGATGGATTGCCCTGAGCTCCAACCAATTTATGTTATGCTTCAGGTCCAACCGTGACCACTGGCCCTGAGCCATCTGAGTTTAGAGGTGTACACCCCAGCCGAAGAGACTTGCGTCCGTGGTCATAAGAATTTGGTGACACTCTTTGAAGAGAGTCCCCTTGCGCATGACTGAAGATATCCACCAGTTGAGAGAGCGGAATATCTGACGGGGACCCGTATCAGTTGGTTGGAAGAGCTGGTGTGCAGTCTCTGGTACAGGAGTAGGAACCATTGGAGGGTCCGGGCATGTAGTCTGGCCCAAGGCACTATCGCTATGCAAGATATTAATTTCCCCAGAAGCTGGGAAAGCAAAGCTAGTGTCACTACCCTGTCCCTGCGGACTCTGAGGACCAGGTCTCGGATGCTTTTGCGACAGTCTTCTGACAAAAACACGTGACAAGAGTCCGTGTCTATCACCGCACCCAGGTGTAAGAGGCGGGTTGAAGGAACCATCTGGCTTTTCTTGAAATTTATCGAGAAACCGTGGTCCTGAAGAGTCCTGATCGTAAGGGCCAGATCTGACTGGGCGGTCGTGACAGAGGTTGATTGGATCAGGATGTTGTCCAGGTAGTACTGGACGTGTACTGGGGCCAATCTTAAGTGTGCTGCCAGAACCACCAGGATCTTGGTGAAGACCCTGGGGGCAGAGGAGAGACCGAATGGTAGGGCCCTGTATTGGAAGTGGCGATTGAGATGACAGAACCACAGAAATTGGCGATGATCTGGGAGGATGGGGATGTGTAGATATGCCTCTGTGAGATCAATCGAGGTCATGAAATCCCCTCACCTAATGCTGCCCAAGATGGAGTAGAGCATTTGCATCTTGAACTTCCGATACTGGAGGTGGAAGTTCAGGCCCTTGAGGTTGAGGATTGCCCTCCATCCCCCTGCGGATTTTGGGACTACGAATAGAATGGAGTAGTATCCCTGCCCCACCTGGTCCGCTAGGACCTCCTCTATGGCTTTGATGCTTAGTAAATGCCAAATGGCGTCTGCCATGAGACCATCTTTTTATTGGGTTTCTCAGGGTTGGACAAGAAACAAAATGGTCTATGGGTCTGGTTCTGAACTCCAGAGACAGACCTTCTTTTATGGTCTGCAGAACCCAGGAGTCTGTGGTTGTGTTTTCCCATTGGCGGATGAAGAGGGTGAGTCTGCTGCCAATGGGAGGGGTCCCCCCCTAAGTCACTTGGAGCGACGGAAGGGACGACCCCCTCTACCTCGAAAGGAAGATTTGTTCTGGGTCTGGTGTTGGGGCCGGTCCCTGTAATTCATCCTGTCAAATGGACGTCTGCCTTGAGAATAGAGGGACGGTATGCTTGTCCAGTCTCTGTTGTTGCACCAGTCCGAAAGGACTGACAGCGGCCATAGGGAAGGAAACACCTGTTTGCTCTCCTAGTCAAATGAGAGATGACCTTCTGCTTCTGCTTGTTCTCCACTAGGTATGGTGTTAATGCCTCCCCAAATAATTGGCCTCCCTTGAATGGAGTCGTGGCCACCTGCCATTTGTGTTCGCTCTCGGCCCTCCAATTTTTAAGCCAAAGCAGCTTCTGAGCAACTATGCCGGAAGCCATTGCTCGGGCCAAGTGCTTGGCGGCATATAAGGACACATCCGCCATATACTCAGAGGTCGCTATAAGTTTGGTCAAGTCCTGATGGACTCTGACCTCCTCCAGGGGAATCCTCTCCTGAAGCTGTCTAAGCCAAGTGAGGGAAATCCTGGCGAAAAAGGAAGTGAAGGTTGCCGCCTTCGCTGCCCACGCAGATGCTTGATGAGCTTTGTGAAATGCTAGCTCAGATTTCTTATCCTTCGCCTTAAGGGCATCAGATACATCTGCTGGTAGGCTGGCGGCTGAGAATAGTGGGGCTAGGGATTCATCCACTTTGGGCACCTCCAATAGATCAGTCAAATTTTGAGCCATATCTACTATCTTACGCTCAGCTCCCCCCTGGGATGGTTGTGCGGCCGGGGATTCCCATTGTCCCTGAATATTTTTCAGGACTAAAGGGAGGCAGGGGATTTGCTGATGCCGAATTACCAGTTCCGAGAACAGAGGATTCGTGTCCTGGCCAGCAGAAGTCTCCGGGGTGGGAACCGGGTCAAAAGTAATCTTACCCGCTGCGCATGCCCTGCAAAGTAAAGAAGGAAAAAGTGAAGCATTAAAGAGCTCTGCCATGGGCTGGGAGTCTTGTGGAGGCTCCTCACAGTCCGACCACTGGTCTGCAGTTCCATCATAATCAGAAGCGCTGGAAGAATCGGATTCAGGTGAGCAGGATGGTGAGGCACCACAGGTGTGGTCGAGCAGTATAGGTCATGTTGAGACGGTTGGCACTGATGAGGACCTTGGCAGGGATGAAGATTGATGATGACCCGATGAGGCCATGGCTTGAAGGACTGCCTGCGATATCATTGTCTGCAGCTGGTCGGCAAAGAAAGGCTCCTGTGAAGGACGAAGCCCCGCTGCAGTCGGTGTGAAGGTCGTTGTGGGTGCCATGGAGGGGCCTGGCAGTTCGAGATCCTCCCCAAAGAGGGGTGTGCCTCCCTGACCAAAGGTCTGTACTGAGACCTGCTGAAGCTCCCACTCAGGTGACCACGCCTTGTTGAAGTGAGCAATTGTTGGCCCATCTCAGGAGCTGCAAGCGGGGGAAATGGTGATTTCTGCCCTTCCCCAGCTGACAAACATTGGGCCCGAGAGAATTGCTTCTCTAGGGCTTGGTGCATGCAATCAGCCTGCTTGTTACTTGACTTACTTGACCTCTTGCTGGATTTAGCCTTAGCTTTGGCCTTTCCCTTAGCCGCCTCTTAACCAGGAGCTGTGTGACTTGGATGCTTGTCTGAAGGCGAAGACTGTGGCTCAAGGACGTCTGCCATGGTTAATCGAGAGGCACTCCAGGTGCGGACCTGGAACAATCTCGCTCTGCAAGAGACGTCAGTTACCCCCCTTGAAGGGACTGACTGCACGTGGATCAGCACAGTCCGGCCCACTGGCCAAGCAGGATTCACGTTGGGCGCTTCAAGGCGCTCGTCACCAAGGCAAAAGACAAAATTAATGTGTCCGTGTGCACAGTCTTGTGGCCAAAATGGTGACAAAATCTCACGTGCCTCACAATAGTGGCAATGGTCAGGTCCCAGTAAGCAACCACTAGATGCAGAGTGGCAGAGGCTAAGGTGAAGGAGTGCTAAGCGACAAAGGTCTACTAGAGCTGTTGAATCTGGCACAAGCGGATCGTAGCAAAAGGATCCACTGATCTTGTTATGAAGTTAAATTCCTATTGCAATTATCAACCGCCCTTTGCCTAAATGGGAAGGAGTAAGGTGCAGTTGCTGTGCTCAAAATGGCGGCCCCGCTAAAGGGAAGGGAGCAGTCAGTGATGGAATGTCAGTGGCCTATTAGTGTGAGGTTGCCGTCTAGCAAAATCACACAAAATGGTGCCCGCAACTGTAAGGCAAGGAAAAAATGGTCTAGAATATTCCCAAGGAAATACTTGCTGCATCACAAAATGGCGGTCGCGCTGCTGTCCTGGGGGAGGGGGAGATCCTGAGGCGATCGTAAGCCTAGCTTCCGATCGTGCAGAGAAGCGCTTAAGGTAATTTAGCCCCCTGACTTCTTTTAAGCGATAGGGAGAAAATGTCAAAAAAATTGTTTCCGGCTTGTGCCGAACAGCTGAGAGGTGTGATGACGATAACGGCGCCTTCCAGCAATAGTGGAGACTCCGTGGTCGAGAGACAGCCGGTCATAAGCGAAGTCCTAGAGTAGGCTTCCTATCCCCAGCAGAGCTCGCTAAAATTATTAATTCTGGCCTGTCAGCTAGAATGAAGAGAAACTTCAAAAAGAGGCCGACGGCCGAATGGCTCCAAAATGGTGGCTGCGAGTGTTTTTAAGCTCTGACTGAGTCTCTGCATGCCTTAAGCGAAAACCCCCCAAAAACGGGCTGAGGAGAAGGTCTCAGCTGACTGCTGAGCTACAAGGGAGAAGAAAACCCCCAGATATCTATCTGTATTTCTGAGAGGGGAAGTAGACCAGTCCGGTGTGGCACTTTGATGTATAACCTGTTGGAGAACCCTCCTACCGAAGGAAGCCTCCACCTAGACAAAACCATTGATCTCGTAGTGCCATATAAAAAGAGATGATGAAGCCCATGTGGCCGCCCTGCAGACGACCCCAATGGACGCCTGGGAAGCCCATGTAGAGAAGTAGCTGCACTCCGTGTAGAGTGGGCTGTAACCCGCTGTGGAACCGACATTGACCCGGCTTGATACGCCCCGGCAATACACGCCCTAATCCACCCGCCAATTGTGGAAGAAGAAAAAACCTTCCGACCCCAGACGGAAGAACGGAAGGATATAAGGAGGGTGTCTGATTTGCGGAACGTCGCTGTCCGCGAGATATAGTACCAAGGTGTCCTGTGGACATCCAAACTGCCCATTGCCGTTCCCAAGCATGTGATGGGTTAGGACAAAATTCCGGCAGCACTATTTCCTGGAATCTCTAGAAAAGAGAATTGATCTTTGAGATGAAGTAGGGTCGGATCGAAGGACCACTTGTTCCTGATGGGAGATGCACCAGTCATCCTGGATAGAGAGCGGTGCCAATTTGGAAACTCGTGCCGACGTGATTCCCACCAGGAATCCAGCTTATGGGACAGGTCGCGAATATCGTACGTCCTTATGGCTCCAAGGGAACTTGGTAAGAACCCGAAAAACCCAAGGTAACTCCCTTGAGGGGTATCTTGGCAGAGTCTGGTGATAGCAGTCCCCTTAAGGAATGATCAGAGTAAGGGGTGATGTTCCAATGTCCCCACGGAATCACAGGTGAGGACTGTGGAGAGGGCAGCTATCTACCTGCGCAATGTATACGGGGCCAAGCCCCTCTCCAGATCATCTGACAGGAAGTCAAGGATAGGAAATTGTGAGTTCCGAGAATGACCATTGTCGACCGGAGCCCCATGATTGAAAGTTCTTCCACATGGTCTTGTAATATGGTTTGTGGAAGATCGACCAGAGGCCTGAATTACTGAAATAAGCCCTGGTGAGCAAAGCTCCCGTGTCAAGATTGAACACTCAAATGCCGGATGGCCAACTAGAGCCATTGGGGTTCCGGATGGAAAATAGTCCCTTGGCTGAGAGAGACCCGTTCCGGAGAAAATCCGCCAAGAGCCTGCCAGGGAGAGGTTCAACAGATCAGCCAACCAAGGCCTCCTTGCCCAATAATGGACCACTGGGATTATCTCTGCTCACTCCCAAAGAGGCTTGCGTATTACCTGCGGGGGAGGAGGGAGAGGACGAAGTCATAAAGCAGTCCCTGTGGCTAAGAGTTCCAAAGAGCATCCGTCTGTTCCGCCCCTGGGGATGCGAACCGGGAGAAAAATCGAGGCAGCTGGGCATTGGTCAGGAACGCAAAGAGATCCAAAAAGTGGAAGGCCGAAACTGTGATAAATTTCTCTGAAGACCCTCGGTTGGAGGCGCTATTTCGAGTGACCAAACATTGTCCTGCTCAAAAGGACGGCCTGAGTGTTTACCTCCCCTGAAGGCCAGGTTGTGTTCTGTACAGGAACCCAATAAGAGTGACTCGGTTAATAAGGTTCGAGAGCGGGAGTCCCCTTGTCGGTTTACCTGGGCTTTGGTAACCACGTTGTCCTTGGAGACCAGTATGTGGCGTCTTGTCACCAGGCTGTGAAAAAGGGCAAAGGGCCAGATGTATGTCCCGTAGCTCAAGCCCATTTATGCTCTGCCGAAGGTCTGAGCGGGACCAACGGCCCTGTGTCCACTGCAAGCGAAGGTGTGCTCCCCAGCCAAACAGGCTGGCGTAGGTCATTATGATTAACATGACCCTCTGAACATGGTGGAAGATATCTACCACATAAGGGAGCGCAATACCTGGTGTGGAAGTCTTACCCATCATTGGAAGGCACTGGGATTTTGCCCCAGGAAAGGGAGTATGAAACACTGCAGACCCCTGGCTCGTATGCTGGCCCGGCGTTCTCGGAATAAATACCCCCGGCACTCCACCGAGTCTATAATGTTCCCGAGGTGTAACAGTCTGGTTGTGGAAACCATGTGACCTGACGCCAACTGGATTAATATGTGATCCAGGAAGCATTGGGCTCTGACTGTTACTGCCCTTACTGGGCTGTCAGAACCTGGATCCTGGCAAATATTATTATTATTATTATTTATTAAATTTCTATGCCGCCCTATTCCGGGAACTCAGGGCGGCTTACAGCATAAATAGAAATCCAATACAAACTAAATAGTACATTTATAAAAATAAATATATAAAAAGAAGAACCCCTAAATTAAGAACCATTCATTCAGCAAACATACACACAGACATACACTGGCTAGGGGCAAGATTTCAACCGCCCCAGGCCTGCCGGCAGAGATGGGTCTTTAGTAGTTTACGAAAGGCGGAGAGGGTGGGGGCGATACGGATCTCCGGGGGGAGTTGATTCCAGAGGGCCGGGGCCGCAACAGAAAAGGCCCTTCCCCTAGGCCCCGCCAGGCGACACTGTCTGGCCGACGGGACCTGGAGAAGGCCGACTCTGTGGGCCCTAACCGGTCGCTGGGTTTCGTGAGGCAGCAGGCGGTCTCGTAAGTAACCTGGTCCGATGCCATGTAGGGCTTTATAGGTCATAACCAACACTTTGAATTGCGTTCGGAGACCAATAGGCAGCCAATGCAGCTCACGGAGTGATGCTGAGATGTGGGCATTTCTGGGCAGGCCCAACACTGCTCGCGCGGCTGCATTCTGCATTACCTGAAGTCTCCGAACGTTTTTCAAAGGTAGCCCCATGTAGAGAGCATTGCAGTAGTCGAGCCTCGAGGTGATAAGGGCATGAGTGACTGTGAGCAGAGACTCCCGGTCCAAATAGGGCCGCAACTGGTGCACCAGGCGAACCTGGGCAAATGTCCTCCTCGCCACAGCCGAAAAATGATGTTCCAAGTTTAGCTGTGGATCGAGGAGGACGCCCAAGTTGCGGACCTTCTCCGAGGGGGTCAAAAGCTCCCCCCCCCAGGCTGATGGACGGATAGATTGAATTATCTTTGGGAGGCAGAACCCATAGCCACTCCGTCTTGTCGGGGTTGAGTTTGAGCCTGTTGGCACCCATCCAAACCCTAACAGCCTCCAGACATCGGCACATCACTTCCGCTGCTTCCTGGGAGCCGATGATCGGCCAAATGGGAATGTCCTGTAACGAAATTGTTGCCCCTTGCACGTGAACCGTGGAAGTCGGTGGTGAGCCAGAGAGATGAGGATGTCAAGGTACGCTTCTGTGAGGTCAATAAACATCGGGAAGTTCCTTTTGCTTACGCTCCCCGCGATGGAGCGGAGCGTTGTATCTTGAATTTACGGTATGCAGGTGAAATTTCAAGCCCAAGATCCAAAGTGGCTCTCCATCCCCCTGATGCCATTAGGATGACTAATAGGATTGAATAAAACCCTCCAACCTCTCTGCTCCGCCGGTACCGGGTCCATGGCCCGTATATGTAATAGATGTTGAACGGCTTTGATCATTAGCTTTATTCTATGCTCGGCTTCGTGAGTCGGGGCAAGATAGAAGTGGAGAAGACGGGTTGGAAGGGAACCTTAGAACCAGGCCATGAGGTACGGTATTTAGTACCCACACATCTGTGATGACGGCCTCCCACCGGTGGGCAAAGGGAGAGTCTGCCCCCGATGGGAGGAACCGCTGGAAGTCATCAGGGACGACGGGATGATCAGACGTTCCCGCGAAAAGGCTGCTTGTCCTGAAATTGCTGTCTATGTCTGGCCGCCTGTCTGTCTGTCTGTCTGTCCATCCTGCCAGTCCTGCCTGACCGGAAAGGAACGGATGGGTCAAGAGTAGTTATACCTGGCCCCCGCACCAAAAAATTGCCCACACAGGTAGGAATTGGACCGTTTGTCTGATTTCTTAAGGAGGTGAGATAAGGATTCAATGTCTCTCTAAAACAAATTACTTCCTTGATATGAGGTCGTCGATAGATGCAACTTAGACTTGGTATCGGCATGCCTGTGCTTCAACCCCAGCATATGGTGACCCTGGTGGCTTGGAGGGTGGCATCTGACGCATACTCGGTGGCTGCCGACCATCCTGCTAAGATCCTGATGTGTGCGGATATTCTCTGCTGGAATGCAGACCTGAAGGTTCCTGAGCTAGAGAAGGACGAATTTGTTGAAAAAGAAAGCGGAGGTGGATGCCCTAATAGTCCATGCAGCTGCTGGATGCATCCTGCGATAGGTGAGCTCGTGCTGACGGTCCTCGAAGTTGAGAGCCTCAGAGACATCTCCAGAAATGGCGGTGGGAGATACTAGGAGCCAAATGGCTCCTCCATCGCAAGTACTTCCAGGGCCTCCAGCTTTCTTACCCCCCGCCTTACCTAGAAGGCGAAAAGAGGTCTGAGAAATCCATGTTTACAGACCGCCTACAGGAACATGGGGGGACAAGGGATGCAGTGTTGAGCTGCCACCAGTTCGGTGAAATTTGGGTCCCCCTTTTGAGTCTGGGGAAAAAAATATTGTTGAGGAAGGATCAGACCCGAGATGGCTGTGGCCTTGCAGAACCATGGGACAAAGAGAGAAGGGCTGAAGAGACCGCTGAATGTAGGAGTTTCTGGAGGACATTGGAATCCCCTGCTCAGTGACATGTTTGTGGAGATGAACTGCAGCCAATGGCCTGGCCTTGTGCCCTGATCTCAAGGGCGCGGTCAACCGCTTGCGCGATCAGCAAGACTAGACAGTCCTTCCTGGAAAGGGGAATAGGCCCACTTGGAAAAAGCCCCGCCATAGTAGGGGTGAAGGAAGCCTCGGGAGTCCGGTGATGAGACCATGCAGTAGTGTATTGGGAAATAGGGAGAATTCCGTCTTTGAAATTCCATTTCTAGACCTTGGTGTCTCCGGCTGGCCTTCCTTTCAACTCTCTTAGAAGTCTTGGCACTAGATGTGACCTAGGTCTTGGCCACAGCCCTGTCAGCGCCCTCCAGACTAAATGAATTTGGATTTGTAGGAGCCAATGAAGACAGCAAAAAAACGCCCCTTATGGAGGTTGTGTAATTCTCCATCCTCTGATAACACAGGAGCACGATAAGGGACCCCTGGTACCAGGGTGTTTCATACAATGGATAAGGACAGGCGCACTATAGGGGATGCCTGGAATCCAGGTAATAAATGTTTGTGTGGATAAGAACAGGCGCACAAGAGGGTATGCCTGGAACCCAGCTAAGGCTGTCGTGTGGATAAGAACAGACGCACTACAGGGTACGCCTGGAATCCAGATGGGGTTGTTGTGGATAAGAAAAGACGCACTACAGGGTACACCTGGAATCCAGAAAAACCTGTTGGCAATTTGGTAAACTCATAATCACGCTGATTGAGGTATAAGACAGGTGAAGCCGGAAGACACCAAGTACGAAAGGACCAATGAAAATAAATTTTAAAATTTTGTGATGAATACATATGAGACTCGTGATGGGTCAGGTGCACCTGGGGTAATTAGGCCTCAGAGTCATGGTGGGCCTATATGGCAGAAAAAATGGCGGCTGTTCCCAAAAGGACGGCCTTATCGACGATGGTGGAGCTGAGGATTTGCTCCCCCCAAACTGCTTGTCCTAGTACACCTTCCCTTACAGAAAACCCCCCTTTTGTCAGAAAAAGATGGTCTGTAATGAGGAGGAAGGGGATCCTCATATTTTTGCTGTTTAATTAAGCGGAATCGGCCGGCCTCTACACCCACGTGGCCCAAAATGACGGCCGTGCGTGAAGAAGGGGATGGGGCCAGCCGCGGTCCAAAAGACCCTGTGCTGAGAAAGGTATCCGCGCCCCAAACTTTGCACAATAGCCAAAAAACAACAGAAGTGAGTATTCTTCTCTCTCCGATCAGCCGCCTAACAGCTGATTGGCGGTGGCTGTTTGGCGCGCGGTTCGCCTGTGGCTTGGGAGCGACGATTGCAGCTCCCGAAACGCTGAAGGCAAAAAAACAGGCGAGTGGCTTAAGCAACTATTGGAGCTGCAGCCGCAGCTCCAAGAATGTTTGGAAATGTGGGATCTTCAAGGAAAAATCTTTCGACGCAACAACAAACAAATCTCCCCCCACCTGCTCTCGTAACGAGGCACTGCAGGCGCAAGCTCCGGCAACAAGAAGGCCGAGCTGGTTAGTTAGTTGAGGACTAACAGCCGTTAGTCCACAGATGGAATAAATGAATTAAGAAGTTTTGGGGAAGGTCTTTTCTCAGGGTGGGGAGAAGAGGAGAAATAAGAGGCGAAAGGAAGGAGCCCCTTCCTCGGACACCCAGTATCTGTTCTCCCCTTTCCAATCAGAGATCTTCTAAATTGGGAAATTTAAAATGTTCCTTAAAGGAGATCAAAATTTTTAATAGTAATCCAAATCTTGTGCTGAATACAGCACAGCTCAACAACTGGGGAACTGGAAAATCCACCAATTGAGGCTGTACTTGCCTAAGAGCCAACCTTGCATGTCTGTCCTGGGCAAGATCAAGTCAAGACTGGGATCTCTATGGTCCAGGACAGGCGTGGCGACTTTGGCTGACTTGATCTGATTGGGCAGGAATACAGTCTAAAATCCATTGGTGGATTCTCCATCTCCAGTGCTGGAGAAGTGTGTAGTGGGGTGCCCCAGGGCTCTGTTCTGGGCCCAGTGCTCTTCAACATCTTCATCAACGATGTGGACGAGGGGATAGATGGGGAACTCATCAAATTTGCAGACGACACCAAGTTGGCAAAAGCCAACACTCCAGAAGAAAGGCTTAGGATACAGGAGGATCTGGACAGACTTGAACACTGGGTGCTATCTAACAAAATGAAATTCAATGGTGAAAAAAGTAAGGTTCTACATTTAGGCAAGAAAAACCAAATGTACAGGTATAGTATAGGGCAGCGGTTCTCAACCTATGGGTCGCGACCCCATTTGGGGTCAAACAACTGTTTCGCGGGGGTCGCCAGACACCGCGGTCCGCCATTTTGTGGGTTTTTTTGTTTTTTTTGTTTTTTTTGTCACGCGCGTGTCGCACATGCGCGGTTCGGGCCATCGCTCGCACGCCGCGCGTGCGCAGTTCAGGCCGTCGCGGTCCGCCATTTTGTTTTTTGTTTTTTTGTCGCGTGCACACCGCGCATGCGCGGATCGGGCCGTCGCGCGCACCACGCATGCACGGATTGGGCCGTCGCGGTCCGCCATTTTGTTTTAGGAGTTTTTTCGTTGTGTGTGCGCCGCGCATGGGCCCGTCGCGCGTGCGCCGCGCATGCGTGGATTGGCCCATCGTGGTCCGCCATTTTGTTTTTTTGTTGTTTTTTTTGTCGCACGCGCGCGCACTGGGGTCGCGCCGTGCATGGGCGGGGCAAGTGGGGTCACAACCTGAAAAAGGTTGAGAACCAATGGTATAGGGGGTACCTTGCTCAATAGTAGTAACTGTGAGAGGGATCTCGGAGTCCTAGTGGACAATCATTTAAATATGAGCCAGCAGTGTGCTGCAGCTGCCAAAAAAGCCAACAAAGTGCTAGGCTGCATTAACAGAGGGATAGAATCAAGATCATGTGAAGTGTTAATACCACTTTACAATGCCTTGGTAAGGCCACACTTGGAATACTGCATCCAGTTTTGGTCACCACAATGTAAAAAAGATGTTGAGACTCTAGCACAGGGGTTTTCAACCTTGGCAACTTTAAGACTTGTGGACTTCAATTCCCAGAATTCCTCAGCCAGCTGGCTGAGGAATTCTGGGAATTGAAGTCCACAAGTCTTAAAGTTGCCAAGGTTGAGAACCCCTGCTCTAGAAAGAGTACAGAGAAGAGCAACAAAGATGATTATCTCTGAAATAATGACCTAATGGATCATGGGTTGTCTGATACACTTTAAAATTAAAGCCTTAATTTTTAGAGTCTAATTTTACTCTATTGTAGATTTTAACATCCTAATTTCTTCAGAATATATCTAATTTAAAGGGTGTGGATATTTTGAGCTCAATGGAAGATATCTATTACCAGGATATATAATTGATCTTTTTAACTTTATGTAAAATATGAATGGTTTATAGTAAGATGTGCTTAAAGGTACATGTGGAAGTCTGTCTTAGAGGTTTGAAGATTTAATTCAAGGCAATTATCGGAAATGACTGATTTATTCCTAGAAATATTTTTGGGAAGGGAATTATTTTACACAAGTCATTAAAGTCTCCTATTATTTACAGCTTGATTGCTTGTTTTAATGACATGTTAATAATATTGAGCTGCTTGAAAAAAGATGCTGATGAGCTGATTTTGTGTTTTTTTGGGACGAGCATGGCAAAATGCTCATTTCATGAGTGATTATTCCAAAACAAGCATCATCCTATCATTTTCATACAACACAAGCCACTGAATTAGAAAAAAGTTGCTTCTGCTGAAAAATAGCTCTGCCTACATGAAATGTTTCACAAATGTTTCACTCCAGAAGATAGGCTTAAGATACAGGAGGATCTGGACAGACTTGAACACTGGGCGCTGAAAAAAGTAAGGTTCTACATTTAGGCAAGAAAAACCAAATATACAGGTATAGTATAGCATAGGTGGTACCATGCTCAATAGTAGCAACTGTGAGAGGGATCTCGGAGTCCTAGTGGACAATCTCTTAAATATGAGCCAGCAGTGTGCTGCAGCTGCCAAAAAAGCCAACACAGTGCTAGGCTGCATTAACAGAGGGATAGAATCAAGATCATGTGAAGTGTTAATACCACTTTACAATGCCTTGGTAAGGCCACACTTGGAATACTGCATCCAGTTTTGGTCACCACGATGTAAAAAAGATGTTGAGACTCTAGAAAGAGTACAGAGAAGAGCAACAAAGATGACTGGGGGACTGGAGGCTAAAACATATAAGGAACGGTTGCTGGAATTGGGTATGTCTAGTTTAACAAAAAGACGGACGAGGGGGGACATGATAGCAGTGTTCCAATATCTCAGGGGCTGACACAAAGAAGAGGGAGTCAAGCTATTTTCCAAAGAGCCTGAAGGCAGGACAAGAAGCAACGAGTGGAAACTAACCAAAGAGAGAAGCAACCTAGAACTAAGGAGAAACTTCCTGACAGTTAGAACAATTAACCAATGGAACAACCTGCCTCCAGAAGCGATGAATGCGCCAACACTGGAAGTTTTTAAGAAGAAACTGGACAGCCATTTGTCCGAAATGGTATAGGGTTTCCTGCCTGAGCAGGGGGTTGGACTAGATGACCTCCAAGGTCCCTTCCAACTTTATCATTATTATTATTATTATTATTTTAAAAATACTACATGCAGTTAGCTTTACTTATTATTACTATTACTATTATTTATCAAGCTTGAAAAAGGAAAAGTACAAAGAGTAACAAATGCATGCTTTCACAATTACTGCATTTTTGTAATTGTCATATTTACAGATAAAACAAATTATTTTTAGAAAGAGACAAAAATGTCTCACAAAACAGAATATTGGGACATATTTGCCTAGCACATTTTAATAAGGATTTTATCACATTAGTATTGTTATGTTGTTTTTGGAATCTTTGATGGCACTCATCCTGTTAAGAAACAATGCATTTCCCCCATTAAAACAATTTCTGGCTCATCTATATTCCTGCATGAAATACTCCAGGATATGAAGCTGAGTCACCCTTGGAACTGCATTTTGCGATAATATTTATAAAATGAATTACAATGCCTTTTGTTCCAATGCAGTAATTTTCCTTTATATCTACAATGAATATTCAGGATGATTTATAAATCTAACTCTAAAGATTGGTTTCACAAAGGAAAACAGCTTTTCAGGAACATTTATACACCATACAGTGTCACACTGACAACAGAGCACTACAGATATGGAAAATAAGTTATTGAGATACATATCACAAGCAGTAACTCTTTTGAACTAGAGAGATTAGAAAAAAAACAATCTTGCACAGGAGTGTACAGCTCCAAAGAAAAGACTCAATTATTTTCTTTTGCTCAACTCTTAAAACTGTGGCATAAATTTAAAAAAACAATGAATATATTCAAAGATTTATGTACAGTAGTTCTGCTACAAAATGTAGATGTACATTTAAAAGATTAAGATTGCAAATGAATTGACTTTAAGTCATAGCTTTCGAGTGAAATAAAGTAAGTAAAATCTATTATGTGGGGATATAAAATCAGCACTTGACTAATTGACAAGCTGATCTATGATATCAGACTAGTAGAGAAGTATGGATTATTCTTACAGATAGCTAAGTATCATAAGGAAGCATATAACATTTAGCAGCAGGCTTTTATCTTACAAAACAAGATTATGGCTATGACTGTAGCAGTGATTCACTGTCAATTAATGATACATTAATTCCCACTAATTTCTTCAATATGGTAACATGGATACATTTTCATAGATTACTAGCACTGCAAATTAGAGGAATGCTATATAGACCAAAGGTCCACAACCTTTTGGGCACCAGGGACCGGTTCCATGGAGAGAGGCTTTTCCACGGACCAAAGGGTGCGTGATTTAGGGCGCTGCCTGCATCTTGCAGATGGGGCTTTGCTTATTTGTGCGGACTGGTTGCTGGCATGCCGCGGCCCACTACTGGTCCATGGACCAGGGGTTGGGGACCCCTGCTATAGACTATGTCTCTGGACCTCAGCAAAGCCTTTAACATAAATGGTAATATTTGAGCTACCAAGTACTTACATGTTTGCCAAAAGGTGAAGAATAGCAAGTACAGAATGCATGTCTCTTTATCTAGTGTACATCATATAAACATTACAGAATATAGGAGATATATATATTATATACAATATATACAGTATACATACATTTATGATAAATCTATATACAGTATACATACATATATCTATGATAAATATATATGTATGATAATTATCTCCATGATAAATGTTTGGGAATTCCCTGGAAAAGCGGGGGGGGGGGGAATCTGGTAAGCTCTTATCCCAATACCCACATCAAAGGAGTGCTGGCCAGTTACGCCAGAAATATGCTGAACTGTTTACAGCTCAGCCCAGATTTACTCATATGATTAGTTGCTGTTCAGATCAATCATATTATTTTATACAGCCATTTTCACATATGTGATTCAGTAGAAGCCAGATGACCATCATTGGAGTCCTTCAATGAATAAATGAATTCCCCTAATGTCTAAATTAGCTAATAAACTTAAGATCAAAAAGTTAGTATGTATTGTCAAGAGTCCAGAATATAACCAATATTTCCCATATTTCCAACAGTACATTAGCACCCCTCAATCAAAATTTGGATACTTGTCAGCCCACCCACATTTACGACCACAAGGGTGCACTTCAACTCCTCCCATCCACCTATGTCCCCTTTCTCTGCCCTTTCTCTGCCCCACTACTCTATACCCCTGGCACTCCACCACCAATCTCTCTGCACTCTGCCCTGCACTCCACCACCCGTACTGACCCCATTTGACTGGGGTCTGTTCCTGCTGCTGCTGCTGCTGAGGTGTGCCAACCCTAATCTTCCACAAGAGAGCTGCTGACTTTGCAAGGCCTTCCCGAGGGCCACACAGAGCTTTTCTGGAAGTCTTACAAGGTATTTCTGAGACCATGCACAACCAGCAGCTGCCTCATGAACAGCCAAGCTACACGTGCCTAGTCATCACCAGGAGGACGATGATAGCAAATGCCAGCTAGGAGAGGCAAGTGCAGAAGACTGGAGTGTAGGTGCCAGAAGAAGTGCAGGGCAATAATGGTGGCAGAATACAAGGTGGCCAAAAGGGCAGAAATGGGAGAGAAGATAGGTGTATCAAGATAGCTGAAGCAAGGCAAGCACAGCAGGGAAGGGCAGAAGTCTAGCTTAATAACCCCAATCAGGATTATCAGACTGCTACCACTAAGTAGTGTGGTTACCTGATATTTCACTTGAGCATCACTTTGCTTACCAATGGAAATTTGGGTCCCAGTTATAGTTGTTAAGTAAGGACTACCTATAATCTATTTACATTTAATTATGTATTCCAAAATTAAACTGGTACATGACACCTGTGCTTTCTTCTATTTAAAACCCTGTAGCTCTCATGGTTCCGATAGATGAGACCAGTTAAAAGCACTTCAAGGCAAGGAATTCTTCCTCAAAGAACATTTTTATTTGGTTGCAAAATAACGGCACATACATAGGTGAACCCAAGACTAAATTTCCCTCCTCCTGATTACAAAGTTGCACAGTTGCAGTTCCCACCCCAATTAGATGTCATAAATCACATTCTCCAATTGTTACTAAAGGCGGGCACTCCTCCCAGATCTCTAGCCTGCCAAAATGTAATCAGCAATGACCTCGGTTCCCATACTTAAGAATTGTTATGGCTAACTGAAAACTACACTTCCCCCCTCCTCCCTTCTTAATATGTGGCAACCGAAAACAAAGAAAAAATGGCTTCAATTCATTGTAGCGTTGACAATAGCATGTGTTGTTGTCTTTCAATAACTGCTTCTGAGTACATGTGAATTTATGTTTCACTCTTCAGTAACAGTACCTAGCCATCTTATCTTCTATTAAACAACATACCACCCTAAACAACATACCACACTAAACAACCAGTGATGGCTGAGTCATCATCTCAGAGATATTTCCTTACCTAAACAGAGAAATAGAATGGCCATGGGCAGACAAAATGTAGTGCAAGTAGGACTGACTCCTGATTTCCTGCCAGCTTTCCCAGTGAGTTTCTTTGTAGTAAGCTAACAAAGAGCATCAGAAATCCTTCCTTTTCTTCCTCCCTCCTCCTCCCTTTCTTTCCTTCCCTCCCTTTCTTTTCCCTCTTTTCTTCCGTTTTCCCTCCCTCCATCTCTTTGCTTCCCTTCCTTCCCTCAGCCATTCTTCCCTCTCCCTTCCTTACCTCCCTCCCTCCCTCACTGTTCCTTCCTTCCGTCCTTTGACCCTTTTTCTTTCTCCCTCCCTCCATCCTTCCCTCCCTCCCTTTCTTCCTTGTTTCTCTTTTCCTACTTCCTTTCTTCCGTCTTTTCATTTTCTTCTTTCCTCTTCCTTTCTTCCTCCATCCCTTTCTACATTTCTTCCTCGCTCCCTAGAATACCTGCAGGCTTCCCCACTTACTTTATCTCTAGGAAACTTGCAGAAAGAAAGTCAGTAGGGAAGCCAACAGGAAGTTGCAACTCCAGAGCCAGAAGCCCAGGTAATTGGTTGCTGCCAGGGAGGAAAGGGAATGAGGGGGGATGCATGAGAAGTGCTGCATGGATTAGGGAGGATGCAGGAAGATGTAATGCAGGTCTGGAAGGGTGCACAAGAGGTGCCGCACAAATCAGAGAGGTGCACAGGTTGTCACACGGGTTAAGAAGAATGCATGAGCTGCAGAAATTATGTCACACAGGCTGACATGGGCGCATGGGGATACACAAGTGGCTGGCAAGGCATGAGCACAGAGGAACTGGAGAGGTTGTGCAGGTGAAAGAGGCTTACCTGAGCAACTTGTGACCTTTCCTACTGACTTCCCCATTCCCTACTAACTTCCCCACTGACTTGTGGGAAACTGTCAGAGAAAACTGAAAATGCAGATCACATTACTGCAGCTGACTGCAGCAGCACAGTGGCACTGAAAGCGGCCATAATAAATTTTATTCCCATGGGAATCATGAATCCTGGCATTCTGTGTATTTGTCCATTTGAGGTACTTGGGTCAATAATTATTGTCCTATGATGCACCATTTGAATAGATGCAAATTCACCACATTATCAGCACAACCCTATATACCTCCACACAGAAGTAAGTCTCTCTGAGTCACTCTTAGAAGAAAAAAAACAGTGAGGCAGAAAACAAAGAACCAGATTTCAAAACCATCAGTTGCAGGAAAATGATAATGTTTATATTTACTTCGCTCTTCTTCTTTCTGTTAGCAACAATACATTTATTTTCAACTCCCACACCCTTGAAATTCATTAGAGGCATGCCACATTGTTGGACATGATCATCATTCACAGCTATTGTAAAAAAAAAATATTATAATGAGTGCTACTTTTTTCAAGATCACTGGACAATAGACAAAATTTCCATCACAATAAAATAAATACACTGAACTATTCTGCTGCAAGCTTAACATTGTTTTTAAGTGAAACAATTATTATTATTATTATTATTATTATTATTATTTACAATTTTTATACCGCCCCCCTCCCGAAGGACTCGGGGCGGTGTACAGCCCAATTAAAACAACAACACACAAAAATTAAAATTATTAAAAATAAATTAAACAATTTGGCCTAATATTTAAAAACCCAACTAAAAACACAATCCCCTAAAAACAGTTATGGCCATTGTTGGAGCTGGAGCTATCATCCCAGGCCGGCTTGTCGGAATAAGTATGTTTTTAATTCTCGACGGAAGGAACGCAATTCCGTCATCGTACGGAGTTCGGGGGGGAGCTCGTTCCAAAGCGTTGGAGCTCCCACAGAGAAGGCCCTCCCCCTGGGGGTCGCCAGCCGACATTGTTTGGCCGACGGCACCCCGAGGAGACCCTCTCTGTGGGAGCGTACCGGACGGCGGGAGGTATTTGCTGGCAGAAGGCGGTCCTGTAGATATCCGGGTCCGATGCCATGGAGCGTTTTAAAAATGGTCACTAACACCTTGAAACGCACCCGAAAGGCCACCGGCAACCAGTGCAGCTCACGCAGGAGCGATGTTACATGGGAACGCCATGGCGCCCCGGTCACTACCCGTGCGGCCGCATTCTGGGCCAGCTGAAGCCTCCGGGTGCACCTCAAGGGGAGACCCATGTAGAGAGTATTACAGTAGTCCAGCCTGGAAGTGACGAAGGCATGAGTAACTGTGCATAGCGAGTCCCGGTCTAGGAAGGGACGCAACTGGCGTACCAGGTGAACCTGATAGAACATCCTCCCGGCCACGGCCGTCAAATGGTCCTCTAAAGACAGCCGTGAATCCAGGAGGACTCCCAAATTGCAAACCCTTTCCACGGGGGCCACTGTTTCGCCCCCAATGGACAACGAAGGAGTCAATTGACTAAACCGGGACGACGGTAGCCACAGCCACTCGGTCTTGGAAGGGTTGAGCTTGAGTCCGTTCTTCCCCATCCAAACCCGGACGGCCTCCAGGCACCGGGTCAGCACGGCAAGAGCATCGTTGGGGTGGTTCCAAATCCAAATCCAAATGAGCTTAGTTTTGATGACAAATTATTCAATTTTCATACAGCTAAATTTTCTTTTTTAAAAAAGCATGGTACATGTTTCACAATTCATATCCAAAAACATGATCCTACTGAAACTCTGATATTATTTTAAAGCATAGTATATATCACACAATCTCTATCCAATAAAAATGATGCTATTGAAATTCTGATATTATTTCTGTCCTTCTGTCACATGTCTATTCCCCACATATATTCAATTAAAGAAATCTACTTCAAGTCAGGACCTGATTGGATAAAACAATAAAATTATCCAAATATTTGTATACGACGTTATAGAATCATAGGGTTGGAAAGAGATCTTGGAGGTCTTTTGGTCCAATGCCCTACCTAGGGCTGGAATCCTTACATTCTCCAAAATGACTCTGACTCTTCTTTGAAATCCTCCAGTTACAGAGCATCAACAATTCCATGAGACTGGTTGTTCCATGCTTAATAGTTCTTGCTGTCATGAAATTATTCCCTATTTAGAGTTTGGATCTCTTTTTGTATAGCTGCCATCCACTGGTTCTACCCTTGGGCACTACAGAGAATGAATGTACATCCTCTTCTCTGTAACAGCCATTCAAGTATGGAAGATTGCTATTATGTCTCCCCTTAGCCTTCTCTTCTTTAGCTAAACATAACTAGCTCCTTTAATGATTCTTCACAGGTTTCACCCTCCAAGCTTTTAGAGAATCACAAAGATAACCATGGAAAAACAAAGTAGTGGCAATGGTTAGCAAAACATGAATTAAGTCAAAGAAAGAAAGAAGTCATTGGGGGGGGGAAAACCAAAGTGACCCCACTTTGACTTTTCTTTCATATAAGAGGGAAGAAAAGAGAAATGCTATAAGGTTTTTAAGATTCTGTGGTCCAGTGGTTGGCAAACCTCAATCCTAAGATAAGAATGAATGGGTGGGCAAGCACACAACAAATTACTAGCCTTAGCCAAACTATCAGGGCAAGGAGCCGTGGTGGGGCACTTTGGCTGATGGCTACAGTCTACACCTGGCATCTTTGGTCTGCAAATCTGCCAACTACACCCAGAGAGGCAGAGAAGTTAACAGAAAATCTGACCCTTTACAAAAAACGTGTATGGACTCTTGCTGTAGCTTATATCAATAAAGCAGAATTCTACTCAAGTATGTCTAGTGGAATCTGTTTCCTGAATTGGCTTACGTTAAAGGATTGACAAAGCCGCTTACCGTATTTGTTGCACTTCTCTGCACTCTCTCTTTTCCCCAGCATCATTCTTGTACTGCATCCAGGTAGTAACAGACAAACGAAGCATGGAACACTTCCTGCAATCCCAGTATGATACCTCTATTAATGTAGCCCAATATTGCACTGCTTCTTTTGGTTTCTGCAACACACTGCTGGCTCATGCTTAATCTGTTGTCTACCAAGACACCCAGATCCTTCTCACAAGTATTACTGCTGAAACAACTACCATTTGCTCTTCTGAGATGTTATCAATTCCCTCCAGCTCTGTGGTGTCTGCAAATGTGCTGTTTATCCCTCTTATCATCCAATCTAGAAATATAGAAAACTGACAGCAGAAAAAGATCTAGTGACCCATCGAGTTTCCCCTTTGAGATGTTTGTTGTCTTTTTATTTATTTAGTATTTTAATTATTTTTTATTTTACTTTTTATTTTTGTCAGATGACGGTCATGTGTTTATCGCAAGTATGTTTAAATGCAGTTACTGATGATCAATCTAATCATTTATAAAAATGTTGAAGAACAATGCGTCCAGGACAAAACACTGAGATACCCAACTGCATACCTTCATGTAGCAATAAATTCACTAAGAACTATTGACTGGATCAGTTGTTCAACTAACTGAAATCAATCTGATAGTGGGACCATCCAACATTGCTCACGCATATAAAGGAATTAATTGAGATCAGCTTCATTAAATGCTTTACTGAAGTCTAGGTGTACAACATCCATAGTATTCCCTTGTCTACTAATGTGTTCACTTTGTCTACTAATAAATTCACTTTGACAAAAAACAAAAACAAAAAACAACAAATTTAATCTGGCAACCTATTCTTAGGGAACTCATGCTAGCTTCTAGTTTGTTTGTCCCTTGTTTCTCTCTAAGGGCTTGTTTAATTATCTTTTCTAGGATTTTTCCAGGTATCAACATTAAACTGATTTGAAATTTCCTGTTCTTTTCCCTTTTAAACACTGAAAACTGACTTCTTCTGGCACTTCTCCCATATCCAGAAGTTCTCAAAAAGTATACTTAATAATTTTGAGATCACATCCACTAGAACAGCGGTTCTCAACCTGTGGGTCACGACCCCTTTGGGGGTCAAACGACCGTTTCACCAGGTCTTTTTTGCGCATGGAACGCTCAGAACAGCTTTCCAGCATCTTTTTTGCTGGATTTTTTCAACTTTTCCCTGAGCTGTGCTACTCCCTCTAAACTCACTTTGAATAGACTCTTAATCTATTGGCTTTCGAACGCCAATAGAATAGACTCTATTCTACTGACTTTCGAAAGCCAATAGGAATTGACCAGACCTGGCCGTTAAAGGCTGCTTCTGGGCTGCTGAGCGCGCCAAAATCCCCAGCTGGCAAACGTTGCTGGAAGTTCTCTGCAGCAAAGGCGAGTTTCCCTGCTGAGCAACTAAGGAACACCATCTTCTACTCTACTAACTGTGAGTAAAAGAGGACCAGGGGTGGGAGGTGGGTAGCGGCACCTAACTCTGACCTGGCGAAAAAGTGTGCTCACCTCGTGCGCCATCGGTGTGGTGTGCGGGTGGTGCCGCGGGAGCCGCAGGCCCCGCTTCACACAGCGGGGCTGCGCGGGATAGGAGGCGGCCAAGGTGGTTCTGGCGGGGCAGCGGCTGGTGCTGCGTGCTAAAGCAGATATACGAGCAGCCGGCCAGGTTCAATATCATCCACGCCTGCAGCATCGGGGCCGTGGGCCTGGTTAGCTGATGGCGTAGGGGGCGTGAAGAATAACCGGCCTGTCTCGGCCATCCCAAAGGGCATCCCGGGGAGAGCGACACCGCTGGCCCTGAAGAGAGACCCCCTTGCCAAAGCCTCCGGGCTTTAAGGGTTCCGCGCAGCCCCCTGAATGGAGCGAAAGGGAGGTTGGCCTGGCCGGTGCTGGACCTGCGCTGCCGCTGCCTCATCCTGCGCTTACGTGGCCTCCCGGGAGCGCCTGGCCCACATCGCCTGCTGCCATCTGGGCCTGCCTGCCTGCCTGCCGTCCGCACCCTCCCGCCGCCCCGCACTGTTGTCCAGCTCGGGTGGCGAATTAAAGCGCTGCGCCATCGATGTGTGCTGTGGCGCAAATGGAAGCCATAGGGCTGCACGGGACAGACAGACGTGGTTCTGGTGACGCAGCGGCTGGTCGCACGTGGGGTGCGGCAGATGGCTGAGCAGCCGGCCAGCCTATGCTGGGCGGGCACCCGGGAGTCCCACGAGGAAGGAAGACTGTCAGGCAAGTTCCGTGCCGTAGTCCGCCCCCTACGGGCGGAAAGGCTCTGCCAAAGAGCGGTGGCGGCAGCGCCGCTGCTGCTGAGCAGCGGGTAGCCATAGCTGGGGGGCGTCGAGGGGACCCCACCTGCACCCCTCCCGGGCTGACAAAGCCAGACAGGGGTCCCCTCTCAGGAACCCGCCCTAGGCAAGCTGCACGTTCCAGGGCGCGAGCAATAATCGGCTAAAAATAGCAATAAGCCCCTTGCTAAAGCCTCTGCGATTTCAGGGCTCCGCCCAGACACTAAAGGGAATCCCTGTGCCAAGGTTTAAAACCCCTGTGGCAGGCCATAGTTTCCTGTATGCCCCAAAATGACTTGTTTGAGACACAGGCTGTGCCATAAATGTTGCTTTGCAAAGACTGGATTCAAAGATGACTGTAACCATGCATTTTGGGTTATACATTGCTGGCTGGGGAATTCTGGGAGTTGAAGTCCACATGCTGTGTTGCGCCTTCTTCTTCCATTTCCAACAACATATCTTTGTGAAACAAGGTTTTCCAGCTTGTTGGTTATCAAGTCTAAATACAGAAGTAGACTTGTTGTGGAAGATGATCTTCATTGTGCTCTTGCAAAGACTGCCCAGAGAATTGCTGATCTGGTGCGAAGGAAGCAATCTCAACCCTCGCACTGACATTGACTTCTTAGACATACTGTTTAAAAATGTAGCAATGTAGTTCACCGCTGTTATATTAAGACTGTTACCCATGCTACACCATGCTTCAAGACAAAATTTCATGTATTTGTAATTAGAAATAAATATTTAACAATATACAATTACATATTGTTTTTTTAATCGCTATGCTTTAATTATGTTCAATTTGTAACAATGGAAATACATCCTGCATATCAGTTATTTACATTGCAATTCATAACAGTAGCAAAATAACGGTTATGAAATAGCAACGAAAGTAATTTTATGGTTGGGGGTCACCACAACATGAGGAACCGCATTAAGGGGTCACAGCTTCAGAAAGGTTGAGAACCACTGCACTAGAATGTAATCCATTTGGCCCTGGCAACCTGAATTTATTCAAACCAGCTAGGGTTCTGTCACCATTTCCTTGCCTACTTTGATCTGCATTTCTTTTCTGCCCGTTATGGCACAGTTTCTGACAGGTTGGACTTTTCCTTCAGCAAAATGACCGATGCAAAGTAGAAATTAAGCAATTCAATTTTCTCCCTGTTGTTCATCACCATATTGCCATCTTTTCCAGCCAGCGTGCCAAGATCTTCCTGTTCCACATGTGAACAAATAAACATTTTAAATAAGCTTATTCTAAGTCTTCCAGATCTTACCCTTAGGTAAGATAGATTAGGGCTATTTCTTAATATTCTTTTGTTGTATGTTTTCCATTTGTTTTAAAACAGACCTTTCGCTTCTCAATTTATTAGAGCAATCATTATGCAACCATACCAAACTCATTAAATACCTTCCTTTTTCTCTTTGGTATTTATGTTTGGAATGTAATTGTCTCATTTTTCAGGATGCTCCCCTCCCCATTATTTTTCCCTTCAGGATTTAAAGGTAGGAATACTTCCTACTATCCAATTACCTCATTGAAGTCAGCTCTTTTGAAATGTAGAATATTTATCACACTACTTTCAGTTCAGTTTCTTTTGAAAAACAAACCCTATATGCTTCAGTACTGTATTCCAACCATGAATTCCAGTTCACCAGATTTTAGCAATATTGGATTTGCTACCTTGTACCACAACCTAATTTTTTTTCTGCTGGTTCCCCATACTCTGTGCATTAATGTAAAGGATCTGAGTCCTTTAGTTTCACCCTTCTTAGGCTTGCCTGTTGCATCTCCTGAGATATTTGTGAGCATTCCTTCCTTCTTACTACTTCCTTCCTGTTGTAAGGTTTACTGCCTTTGGTCTAATGCTTTGAGTATGGTTCTGGATATTGGTCTCCCGCCTCCTCCTGATTTAAAGCCTGGCTCTTTGTGAGATGCTGCCCATCCTGCATATAAAATAGTGGTTTACTATAGGATCCTTGTCTGCTCCTCTTTAATGCATCTCATTCAAATGAAAGCAAAAAAAATGGATGCATTCTTGTAAAAGGTACAGTAACTTCTTATCTAGATTGACTGAAATTATTTTACACTAATAATCTGCAACTGCACATTAAACACCTAACTAACTCATATTCATATTTTACCATATGACACTAATGATACAGCAATTCTCCTATGTCAAAGAATGATGCCAAATGTAGCAGCAAAGTGTTATTTTAAATCAAAAATCTCTTTCTGAGATTTAAATGATTTATACTGTAGAACAGAAATTATGTATATACACTACAGCATCAGTGCAAAATGCCCCATTTACAATTCTGAGATGCACAAATCATGCAAAATATCTCTTGTAAAGTAGAACAGACACTGCCTGTAAATTACCCTGAATAAAAAGTTGCTTGTTTCATATGAGACTGGAGCCTCGCATGTTCAGGACCAGGAAGAATATCCCAACTGAAATTACAATGACTGCCATGAAAACAGCTGTGGTAATATCCCTACAATAAGCAGTTTATCAATAAGCTTCTATGAGTTCCATATTATAATTATTTGTATATAAATTGTCCATCTGTCAAGATACTTTGGTCTAATTCTTACTGTGCTAAGCCATGGTTTCTTTATTCAATGTATTGAATAAATCACAATTATTTGCTTTTGCATAATATGCTAAGTCAAAATCAAACAAACTACATTATATAGCTCAAGTATGAAACACGGTCCTGTCTTCCAACACTGCATATCTATGTAGTTTGGATGTTGGATTGGCTTAAAACATCACACTATAGTTTTGAATTTAACACATTGTCTTAACTCATCAAGTTGAAGTTTGTAAAGCACTAGACAACCCTCCATCCCTCTCTCCCATTTCTGAATTTTCCTGTCACACTAAACAATATAACATTTTTTTAAGAAAAAGCTCAACTGGTGGCATTCATACATGATGCTAAGCAATAACTCAGAATTTTCAAATCACAGTGCCAAGCATATATATACTAGGTCAAAAACAAGCAAAACAATAACAGAAATAGCATCAAGTAATGTTAAAGGAGTAATCCACAATATATTGCATTGTCTTACTAAGATTTCATTCTATGAAGAAAATTTCTGCCTTAGATATTTATATTCTAGTTAATTAAAATATATTCTAAAATATATTTTGTTCATTTCAGAAAGAACTTACATTCAAATGAACATAAATTGGATTCAAGTACACTAAATGAAGTGAAAAATATTTCACTGCAGAATATATTCATAAATCTCTCACTTTTTCTATCAAATACTAATTAAATTCTAATAGAGAAGCTGTGAACATTACTGACTAAGACAAAAGCATGAAAGACTGTTAAAATATTCAATTATTTTCGAATATAATTTGTATCAACTACATGTGTATCTCTGTCATCATAGAAATCAAGTCCAACTGAAGAGAATTTTGCATTAGAGCTGTGCAGTTTCCTCCAGATGCTGTGCAATCTGGGAAAAGTACAATTTTTAAATGGATTATAGACAGTGCTATGTGCATACTCCAATGCACTGTGCACTCTATCACTCCCAAACCTGTAGAATTCCATATAATTCAACCATTTTGTTTCTTGGATCCCAGTGTATAAGTGGTGTTCATTTAATAACCACTTGTTCAGTGACAGTTCAAACTTGCAACTGCAGAACAAGCGGTAATTGCTTTTGGGCTGACCCAGCCCAAGAATGACACAGAACAATCCAGTCAAAGTTCAGTTCTTTTTTGCTCACACCAGTAGACAGAATCTTGCCAGACTAAACAAATACTACTCTCACCCTAAAGCAGTGATGGTGAACCTTTTATAGACCGAGTGTTCAAACTGCAACCCATTTTTTTATCGCCGGGTGCCGGGTGGGCATGGCCGACTGGATGGGCGTGGCTGTGGTGTTCACGGTGAACTGGGAAGGTGTGGCCATGGTGGGTATGGCCACCTCGATGATGCTTGTGGGAATGCCTGTGGGGGCCAGGCAGGGTTAGGGGAGATCCAGGGGGTCTCTGGCGGGTGGGCCAGTGGGCCGGAGGCTCATCCTGCGGGATGAGGCGAGGCGAGGCAGGTGTGCCAATTGCCGTGGGGTAAGGCAAGGTGAGTCAGGGGCTGGAGCAGCTGCTGCCTGACACCATCGACCCCCACACACAGAGGCCAGTGAGCACATGGGGGTCGACAGTGTCCGTCAGCATCCACAGCCTCCTGGCTGTCCTGTATCGTGGCAGCCCCACTGGCGTGGGCGGAGATAGCCCAGGATGGCCAGAAAGGAGCCCTCACCTGGTGCAGGCCTTGTCTACACAGTGGATCTGACGGGGGCAGCGGCTGCTGCTCCTCCTGCTGCTCTGAGCCCCTTGACCGGCCAAAACCACAGGGAAGGAGGCAGCGGCGGTGATCCCTGCATCGCCAAGCCCGGCCGGCAGCAGATCAGGAAGCGAAGCTGTGGTGCCCATCCTTGCACTGGTGGGTGGAGACGGCCCAAGGAAGCCCTTGCCCGGCCTGGGTCCATCCACTTGACAGCTCTGACGGGGGTGGTTTCTGCTGCTGCTCCGACCGGTCAACCATGCAGGGAAGCAGGAGGAGGGGGAGGGGCAGCTGGGGGTCTGGAGCCGCCTCGGCTGCTCACTAGCAGCCTGACAAGGTAGCCGATCTCGTGCTCTAGCAGTGCGAGGATGGGCGGCATAGCTTGCTTCCAGATCTGCTGCCGGCCAGGCTTAGAGATGCAGGGATCAATGCTACTGCCTCCTGCTTCCCTGTGTGGTTGGCCGGTCAAGGGGCTCGGAGCAGCAGGAGCAGCCGCCGCCATCAAAGCCATTGTGTAGACAAGCCCCACACCAGGTGAGGGCTCCTTTCTGGCCGTCCCGGGGCCATCTCCGCCCACGCCGATGGGGCTGCACTGCAGAAGGGAGCTGGAAGCTCTTATTCCCCCCTGCCGGCCACCACCCCCCAGCCCCCAGCTCGGTGCCCCTTCTATGCAATCCTCCGTGACCGCAATGTGTATGAGAGGCTCGGCTTTCCACCGCAGAGATGTCCAGGTCCTCCCGCCCCCCCAGCCAGATCCCCCATCTTCCCCCAGCCAGGACCTGATGACCCCCATCCTCCTGCCCCCACCCCAGCCGACCCCCCAAGCAGCCCAGCCCGACCAAGACGGAGGGAAGGCAAGGCAGAGAACCAGTTGTTAAATGAGTCGAAACCTACCACTGGTCGCTTTCAAAGACCACTCACTCACTCTCCCATCAAAACTGCTCCTTTTATAGATTCCCTCACCCCACCCAGCTCTCGCAGCTGTTCCCAGACTCTGCATGGGTGGAGAGGGGGCGAGGAGGAGCCCGGCCCTGCGTCCCTGTCTGTGGCAATAGCGCGCATGCCCACAGGGATGGCTCTGCGTGCTGCCTGTGGCATGCGTGCCATAGGTTCGCTACCACGGCCCTAAAGAATATATCCTGGGAGATTCTAGGGAGTGGCAACCCTAATTGTCTTCCTCCGTCTCTGATCCAGCTCTAGGCATGATAAAAGATTGTATTGCCTTTTATCACGCTCTTCTCCTTTGAATGTGCTTCCTTCCTAGGAAACTGCCACTTCATCATAGTCCATCACATCACTTCCCCAACATCCCTTACATCAGATTTTTAACGATAACAGTGTTCCTTGATTACATAATGGTGATTTGCAACATTCCATGCCAATTTGTCAATTAGCTTTAGTCAAGTAAAGTCAAAGGGAAGCTGGCAGGGAGTCAGAAGTTGTGATCATGTAAGGTCATTGTTTAATTATCTTACAGTCCTCACTTAACAACAGTAACCAGCGATTTCCAGAACTGCTGTTGCTAAGTAGTGCAGTCAGATGATGTCACACTTTAAGACTACCTTGCTTAACGATGGAAATTCCAATCCCAATTACTATCCTTAAGCAAGCACCCACCTGTAGTGACTTCTGTGGATACTAGCCAAGCTTCCCATCCTATCTGATTATTATTTTGGAGAAATTATTTTAATAAAAAAAATTGGAAATAGATATCCTGCTAACTAAACATATACATAGGTTTGCTGGATTAAGCTAAAGCACATCTTAGTTTCTCTTTTCGTTTCTTGCAGTGACCAATCCAATGCCACTAGGATATTCACAAGTAAATGAAGACATCAATATTTAACCTGTAATTTGGG
The DNA here is from genome assembly GCA_034064705.1 of Bothrops alternatus. Taxonomy (NCBI): domain Eukaryota; kingdom Metazoa; phylum Chordata; class Lepidosauria; order Squamata; family Viperidae; genus Bothrops; species Bothrops alternatus. Next base: position 16,551,189 of record JARGCV010000009.1, read on the forward strand.
GCATGCTGCCCCAAATCCAGACACCTTAAGGCCGATAGTGCTAATGTGTCATGACGTTATCTAATCTCCCTAGTTAGTGATTATCACCTTGTAATGAATTCCACAGCTTAATTATGTTCTGTATAAAGAAGTGCTTTTTTTGTATTTATTCTAAATTTCCTTCCACCTTCAGGCAAACCCTTGTCTTAGTGTTTTAAGCAATGATAGAAAATTTCACCCAATTTTTTTCTCCACAACACAAATGATTTTCTGCACCTCAGTCATATATCCCCTCAATCACCTATTTTTCCAAGCAAGAATCTCAAATGTCCTTTTCTTATGGAAGAAAAGGGGTTGCGCCCCACGATAATTTTGACTCCCTTGTTCTGTGCTTTTTCCAGATCTATTTGTATTTTTCAAATGTAGGAACCAGAACTATTTTTATATTACAAAGATGACATTTTTATATCAACCATTTTCCTAATAACCCTTAGAATTAAATCTGCCTTTTTCACAACTGCCACTCCTCCCAGCTTACATCTTTACTATCCACTATTCCTCAAGATCTTTTTACTGGTTTGTTAGCCCAAGCCCTATCAGTGTTTGCTTGTGTCTAATGCCCCGATATGCATAATGTTCCATTTAAGTTAAACCATGTTTGTCATTTGATCATTCTTCCAGCTTAAAAAGATCTTTCTACAACTCCTCATAACCATTTGATTTTTTGCAATACTGAGTAGTTTAGTATCATCCATAAACTTGATAAGATGACAGCTTATGACTAAGTCAAAATAGCAATTACAGTACAATTTCAACTACATTTTTAAAAAACTGAAAGATAGCTAGAGTCAACATCTTGTTTGGAAATGTACTTATATTCCCAGGAAAAATGACAAAGGTAAACTGGTAATTAGATATTTTATAATTAACTACAGTCATCAGGGTAATCAATGTATATGATTAGCCACAATGTGCTCTCTGATGGGTCCATTGGCTCACAAAAAATGTGGGATTCTTAATTTTGCCCGATGAAGAATTCTCAGATACTCTATAGCTGGTAGAATATTTTCTAAAAATATTGCCTCAAAATGAATTCTGGATAGATATGATACAAGCAATAAATACCACAAAAATCAAACCTGGTAGAAGTAAGTAAAGTTTTCTGTCAATAATCAGAAAACAATGTCAGTGTATAATTAATTCTTTATTTAATCAAGTGAAAGCAGTAACAGACATCTGAACCTCAGAAATACTTAATTTAAATTGGATAATCAAGGTTCACATCTAGCAATTACCAGCAGTTAGAACATATGAAATGAAGCCTATGTTATTAATATCCTTTAATCATTTGCAACCAAGAAGATAATGGGGGGAATCTACTAAGATAAATCAGAAACAGGAGTTCTTTAATGACATTATTTAAAGAACCAGCCCCTGTTCACAGATCATCCGGATATCTTATTGCCTTATAACAGTACTACATTACAAACAGATACATGTCTCCATCACTTCTGAACTACAGGTACTCCTAGACCTGTGATCACAATTAGCACTTGAATTACCATCTCTAAATGATGGAATTGTAAAGCAAGACATCACATGACTGCATTGCTTAGCAATAGCATTTCCCACACTCGCCATTGGCATTAACTAAATTCCATCAGTCATTAGCTGAGACCCACCTCAAACCAAACCATTTGGGACTCTGTGTCTCCCAGCCACGAGCCTTGGTAAGGGACGGCCTTCTCTTCAATTCCTCCCCTTCCCCATCTATTCCCCCATCTGCCCTTTTGTCTGCCCTGCATCCTGCCTTGTGGGACAGCAAGAAGCTCCAGAGTACAAAACTCTGGGAATTCTTGCCACACTGTGGCCTAGGGGCTTCCTGGCACACTGCTGCTCTGGGGCTGCAAAAAGCCCCTAAGCTGCAGCACAAAACCCAGTCCCAATCCAGCCCAGCAGTGTGAAGTAAAGGGGCTTTTTGGTACACCACAGCTCTTGGGCTGCAAGAAGCCCCTGAGCACAACTTAGAATGAAGCCCTTTGCAGCATGAAATCCAGTCCCAAGAGTGCAGCGCAAAGGCACAGCCATTTAGAAAGCCATAGCCATCCCAGCCCAGTCGCTCTCTACACCCTGCACTCCATTGCTCCATCTGACTTTCTCCATCTTTTTGCTCTCACAGCTGACCGCAGTGTGCCTAGCTTGGCCATATGAGACTCACCTTCATGAGGAAACCACATGCGTGCCCTCAGGGGAAAAGTGTGTGGCCACCAGCTGGCAGACTTGGCAGCAGCAGGAGCAACAAGATGGCAAGGATGGGAGCGGGGCCAAAAGAGCATAGATAGGGGAGATAAATGGTGGTAATGAACTAAAGCACCCCTGAAATGAATTTTGATCACATGATTGCTGCAATGGCCATAATTCTGGGGACTGGACCTTTTCTTCAATGCTACCATAATTTTAAATGGTCATTGAATGAAGAATTCTAAGTCGAGCACTATCTATATTTGTGATTCATTACTTCTGATCAGAGAATGAAAAACTGAAGTTCATTCATAGTTTATTTAATCAATTCAAAGTTTTGGGTTCACACAATAGAATGAATGAACTATAAACTAACTGCATAGACACATGGATTCAAGGAAAAAATAGATTAAAATATGGGTGACAAGCCATGAAAGTACTTAAGAGGCAGAGTTTGCACTTTGATGCCAAGATGCATATATTCTTCGGAGGCTATGCAGTTGCATAATTAAAGTATGATTCCTGGTGCATATGAGCCATTCAATGTAGTTTTATCAATCATATATGATAATGTAACTTGTTTTCCAAATGTAGCTTATTTCATATAATGTGGCCCCTTCGCTCTTTGGTTTCCTTAATGATAATTTATTAAATAAACTATAGTTGATTTACAAAACATGTGATTGCATAAATAATACAGCATGGCACAATATTCTAAGACAATTACTATAACCAAAATTGTTATTAGGGTTATCATATTTGTGCTCAGAACAATTAGATAGCAGCAGTTATAATTTTCAGGGTTTTTCTTCTGTCCTCTTATTCTGTTATTCTCTTGAGTCCAGATCTCACAGCACCAATAATAGCTTTCCTTCGTGAACCAAGTTAGAGAATACCGGTAGCAACAAACAGTTAAAATAGTGGGTGGGTTTCTGCACAAGACAGGTAGGTATTACATGAAACAAAGCCACAAATAATGCACCATGAAAGTTTTTTAGCATTGCTATTTTTACTAATAATATAAATACTGAATACTATTGTATAATTTCATGTTCTTTATTTCAATTATCTTTCAACAATCCTAATGAGTGAAATTAGATACTATACAGATAATGTATATTGTTAAAAACAAGCACTAAGCATCAGATTTTGAAGCTATTAATAGGATACAACAGCTATGTTTCTTTCCCAGCATAGGAAATCCACACAAATAAAGCAGACACATGGCAGGAGAAAGGGGGGAAAAAGAAAAAGAGCTCAAGTTGAGTGAATGCAAATGCTGCATGAGAATAGAAGAATAAACAATTTTGCACTTCTCTTTCCTCATCCCGAACATCCTACTGCTATAATTTTTTTATTTAGCTTTGAAAAAAGCATCAGAAACTAAGAATAGCTTCTTTATTGGGTAGTTGAATATATCACAGGGTGGGCACAATGTGCACTTCTTCAACTGTTGGCAAGTAAGTATGGCAATAGTGGAAAATACTAAAAAATGTAGCACAGCCACATCTAGAAAACTACAAACTATGTTCTCAAGGTATATTTGTTCATTCTGAACTTAATTCTGATTTAATAAATTATTCAATATTCTGGATGCAACACATAAAATGCATAAATTGAAAATATATGTCAACCTAAATATTGCTCCCTAGTTTGTTATTCAGACTACAAATATAACAGCAGTATTTTGAAACCTGAAATAAATCAGGGTTACAAACCTAATTTTGGATTATTCAACAAACTATGGCTTAGTTTGATCTGTCTACACACTTATGGGAATGATAATAATGTACCCTTGCACTGCCAGATTTAAAACTGCACATCTGGCAAGTCCTTTCTTTGATGAAATGTTTCTTCTTTTTTCACACACAGCTGAGAATGGTACTTCCAAGGTAATTTCTAATGTAACCATCATCTTAATAGAATAAATCCATTTCATTCAGATTTATTTCATTTCACCCATTACTTAAATCATGCAATAAATCAACTAAGGTTTCACTAATCTAGTAATAATCTCAACACTAATGAATGTTTATTTCTGCATACCTGTGCTCAAGACAATATAATTGCAGGCTCCGCATGACAACATTGAACACTAACAAGTCAGGCTGAGTTCCTACAGTATAAGATATCGGTGTGTCCTGTGATGGGACTCAAGTATAATTCACTGTCAGGAAATTTGCAGAGAAATTTAAAAAAAAACTTCTGATTCCATATTCAGTTTATGGCGCCAATTACTAGCCAGATTTCCAGAAATAGAAGCAATATCAAACAGGGATTCCTACTTATGTATTCTATATCAAAATAAATCTGAGGGGGGAAGATTTAAAAACAGTGGATACGAAATTTCCACTTCCTTTCTTTTCAAAGGAGAATTCAGCAGGTAATGGGGAAAGAGGATGTCGGGAGAAACTGAGTTCTGTTCTGCAGGTCAGAAAAGTGCAGTTCAGTTGGACTGAACAACAAAAAAACTCGTGGAAGACGTGGGGACGTGTAAATTAAAAGCAACAAGAGAAAAACAATTAAAGAACTAATATATCAAAGAAGAGATACTCCAAACGACGCTAAAAAGAAAGAAAGGAGGTAGGAAATAGAAGCCTCTCTCGGCAGAGGAAGCGCGCCTGTTTCTGCGAAGTAAAGCGAAACAACAGCCCCTCAATCCCCCCCAACCCCTCATCAGCGCGGGCCTTTTGAGAAGGGATGAAGCCGCTTTCTCTCGCCAGCCTCGACCCTTCCCCAAAAGCGCCCCAGTGAGGCGGTCCGGTAGAGAAGGGATAAAGGACGAGTCACTTGCCCGTCAGGGGCGGGGAAGGATTTCGCTTTGGCTGCGAGACCCGCTTCAAAGCCGCGCAGCCTCAACTTCTGAGGAAGTTCGCCGGGAGCAGCCAGGCAGCCGCACCACGAGCGAGGGATCCCCGCGGAAGAGGGAGAGGGAAAGCGCTCACCCACGCCATATTTCTCCTCGCGCTTGGTGGGTATCCAACGCGTCATAGCTGAGGGGAGCCCGAGCCCGCCAGCCGTCGGGGAAAGCCGGGGCGGAGAGGCGGGGATTGACGCGGCGGCGGCGACGCTGCTAAGCCGCCATTTTCCAGCCTCGGTCGCGGCCGCCCCGGGACAAGGAGAAGAAGAAAGTTTGCGGGCAACGGAGCGGTCATGTGGTGCAGGCGGAGCCAGGGATTGGGAGGCCCTGCCTGGATAGGAAACCCAGGCGGTCGCTACGGACGGGAAGGAGGCTGCCTCGGCGGCCACCGAGCTACTGCCGTTAAGCATCCTTCCTCGGCCTGGGAAGGCCCATTTCCCCTCCTCTTGAAAAATCGCTTCCCTTCCTGAGAATGACCTCTTCCCGCTTCTGAAACCGCCCCGCGTTGCTTCACCTTTCCGTGCCTTTAGCCACAAGTAGCCGCGCTATGCTCTCCCAAGGGATTCATCTAAGTAAAGGAACGGGACAATGAATCCTGCAGCCAGGAATATAGAGGGTTCCGTGGTTCCCCCATAACCCTGCATGTAGAGAGATCGTGTAATGCAAGAGGCTGAACCAGTAGGAAAAGGAGTTGCTGGATATGGTGTTAAGCTTTTTCAGCCAAATACCTTCAAGTGTGCATATGTTTTTTACAGCTTTATTCTTAAGCAGTATATTATTCAAACATATCCTCTTGTCTCTGCTTTTAAGAACAGGGAAAGCATTTTCTTCATCTGGATTTCCAACGAATACACTTCTGTGGCAGACAAAGCAACGAATTTTATTAGCTCTCTCCATTATAGTGTGTGCTCAGTAGGTTCATCCAGGACAAGCTCATTCTAAGGCTGAGGATCTTTCACCCACCTCTCATGTCCAAATTGGTTTCTGGGGTTAGGTTCTGATCCTTTTCATTTTGTGTAAGGGAGTTTTGATCCCACAGCAATAGTTGTACAGGTTGTTGTTGACTTAACAACCATTTGTTTAGTAATTGTTCCAATTTACAACAGACTGAAAAAGCCCACCTAATAACCACACCAGTCCTGGCAATTATGACCATTGCAGCATCACCACAGCCACATAATAAAAATTCAGGCACTTGGCAACCAGCATGTATTGACAATGGTTGCAGGGTCCTGGAATCATGTGATTGCCATTCCCAGCTGGCTTCTAACAAGCCAAGTCAATGGGGGAAGCCAGATTCGCTTAACAACTGAATGATTTTAACAACTATGGCAAAATGGTTGGGTGTTATTCACTTAACTGCCTTGCTTAGTAGCAGACAATCTAGTCCCTATCGTGGTCATACGTCAAGGACTATCTTAACTATTTAGGCTATGGAAGTAAGTGGGAATCAAGATATTTTGCAATATTAGAACCACACCGCCTAATGGTAAATGCAAGAGTGAGGGCAGAAAGAGATTTTGACAGGAAAATGTTGGAAGTTTGGCAGAAGGCTTTGCATATTTCCAAACTTTGGTGCAAATTGATTATGCATAAATTGTATAGCACCTTTTTTGTCTAAAGTGATCCTTGGCAAAAATGATAGATGACATAATATCAATTGATAACAACAACAACAATAATAATAATAATAATAATATGTGAGGGCGATCTGGCTGCGACATCTGTCACCCCATTGATCGCCAGGGTTGATTCGGCTGATCTGGCTGGCTAGGCGGGTGTCCCCTTCCTCCCTCACCGCTCCATGTGCGTCCCTCCCGAAGCCACGCGCTCGGTGGAAGAGGACGACCATCCCAGATAGAAGGAGTGTACCGATCTTCGGTCAAAGGTATACGATAGCTGCGCTCCCCTGCTAGAACCTCCAAACAAGCTCAATTGTCATAAAGGAATGGAAACCTGTCTTTGGTATGGCTCCATGCTGGTATGGCTCCATATTTTGTAAAAAAAATAGTGCTGATTATAATTAATTGAACCATCTTTTCTTACATGACTTGTATCTTCTTAGAACAGTTTGCATTTCTCTTTTCCATTCACTTTTTCTACTAGGTATAAAAGTTGTTACTGTCAGATGCTGCAAGATTTGAACCAAACCTTGCCCCAAAAGCATGAATGCTACTCCCACAGGTGTTCTAGGGCAACCAGGACACTTCCTGATCTATGTGACCAAAATAATGCACGTGGAAGGCAACCAAGAGAGAAAAAAACAATCCTATTTTGAGATTTTAATGAAAAAACAAAGCCTTTACCATTTTTAAGCAAATCAACCTTTAGCATAATATATGAATTTCCTAGATTTATAAAACATGCTAAACCATAAATGTGTTTATTTATTGAATCTTATTATTGTATGTTTTAGCAACCCATGTGAAATCTAGTAAATAAAAACGAATGTGTTCAACCAATGCTCTCAATAGAGATGTACAAAATAGAGTTGGGCTGCATCTGGAACACCCTGCATCACTTCCTATTCTAGACAATACATTTACAGAAAGGTACAACCCATTCTTTGAATTCTTTATCTGGTTCATTTGAATTGGAATGTTCTTTGTATTTGATTGTTTAATAAAATTGGATTGAGTAGAGCATGGGGATATACAGTACTGTGACAAAACTGAATGGCTATTGGTACATGAGTGTTCTAGTACTTGGTTTTGAATGGAGTGGTACTTTTCCATACATAACGGTGTTCAATCTTGGTCTTCTGGATTCACAGCTCCTACTCAAAGACAGAAAGCTTTTGCTCAGATTCATCACCAATTGTGCCCTTTCCTCAACTGGGAATACCTTCTCATCTGTCTCAACTAACTTCCAGCATTCCCAGGCCTCAACTTCATCCATTGACTTTCTATTGCCATTAAAGAAATGTCACATCGGGCTCCACACCATGGCCCTCCATGCTAGCACCATTCCAGAAAGCCCCATTTGTGCCATTTCTCTATGTTCCACAAGTTCTTTTCCAACACACTTGCCTTTTTCTCCAGATGCTGACAGTTGCACCCAGCCTGTGTAAGACAGCTGCTGGCTGTGCCAGTCCTTACCAAGGACATCTTGAGCCATTCTCCAAGTTGACATCTCATTCTTGCAATCCTTTGAAAGCCTTATTTCCCAAATACAGACCTGGGGGTGGTGTCAGCTGGCTGAGATTGCTCAATTGATTACTTCAGCTCCAGACCTTTGCTGCTGCTGCTGCCAACAAGTGCTGTTTTGCAGGGCAACTAACAGGACATAACTTGGAAGGGAGGGTTAGGTGGGGAGAGTTGCAGAGTCCCTGCAATCGTAAATGTAAGTGGCTGCCAAGTACCAGATCACATAACTTCGGGGTTGCTGCAATGGCCATAACTTCAGGCAGCGGTTGTAAGTCCATTTTTTCAGCACCACTGTAATTTCAAACATTCAATGGTCATAAATCAAGGACTACCTGTATTTCAGCTCCCCTGTATATTTATATTTTATTTTTAAGCATTACATTTATTTTTAATTTGTATACTACCCAGAGTCAAGTGTTGAACTGAGTGGCATTATAAACCTAAATTTTAAATAATGCTGAACTTATAGTTAAGAAATTCAGTCAAGAGCACAATTTCCTTTTTTGCAATAAAGTGGTTTAAGAAATAACAGTATTCCCTAACTTTCTTAAATAAATTTAAGGTGCATATTTCACTAATTTATAATGAGAGATTGTCATTAATATCATTGATAGGTTACTGTTTTAACACTCAATTTTCCAATAGCTTCAGCTGTTTCGGATGCGGCTGGTAATATAGCTGACCTTCAGAATCTGAAATCTAGAATCTACAACTTATAACGGGAGAAGCACAATAAATACATAAAGGTTTCTCTTAAAAAGAGAGAACAAAGGAAGGAAAATTCCAAAGAGTTTCACATTTCAGACATTTTTTCTAAAGGGTTCCCCACACACAAACATCAATGTTTTTATCTGGTAAGTTTTTCTAGAGTTTTGGGATGACATTAATTGCAGGAGCTAATCACCCACAGGACCTATAAAATATGATGATGAATTTGTTTCAGCTCTTCCAATGACTATTGGAGAAGAAACATGAAAAATTAAAAAGTAATCTGGTGAAGTATGTAAAATAATCTTTTATGTACATATCTTTAAATACTTATGGGTCACTTGACTGACAGAAAACTGAACCTTGAATGTGATTGTCATTAATAAAACATGAATAACAGCAAATTCAAAAAGAAAATAAAGTGCAAATATAATAGCAGTAAGATAAAAATACTGAGTTTAATACAAATATTAAAATCTAATAATTTAAAACCATTTATATTCAGTAGTTCAATAAAATATTTAGGAGACAACCATTGAGAATAAATATATATTTTAAGAGCATGTCCTACCTAGTGTAGCTCCATAATGAGTTTCACAGGCATGGGGTTATTGTCAACCTCAGAGCAACAATCTAATTATTCTCAGGAAGGAATACTTAAGTAGAGCTTTGGCAACTTCAAAGCATGATCAGATTGCCTGAATGAAAGCAGAAATTCAACCAGATTAGCCGGTTAATATTTAAAGTTTTAAATCTTAAAACTAAGACTTTCAACTAAACTTAGAAACACACTGGCAAAAATGTCTATGAAGATTCTCAATGATCCAGGTCCTGGTTGTCCCAAAAGTGCTTTTCCAAAAAGCAGCTGAACTTTCTTGGTAAAGTCCAGTTGCCTTTTTGAAAAGCACCTTGGGATACACTGGCAAGAAGAACTGGTCGCATAGTTTGGAATCACACCCTTGATACAGCTACTAAGAGTTAGACAGGCAGATTGTCATTTAGCTGAAGACAGTGAAGTAGCCTCATGGAGAATTTAAGAGACTAATCAAGTCTGGCCACCTTATATATATGGATTGCTAAATAAAGATTAACCTTGTGAGAAAACAGTCGGCAAAATTAATTTTTAATATTTAAATTTGTTAATATTAGACTAAATCTGTTTTGAAACATGAGTTGTCATAGCAAATAGCAAACGCCTTAATATATGTTCAGCATAGAACAAATATAGACTAATGTGTGTACATGCAGGTTTTCTATTCAATTGTTTGTCACCTACTTTGCATCACTGAACTGCCAATAATATGGCAATGTAACAGATATCCCATTCTGTTTATAAATTAACATGTTTGCTTCAGTTCAAAAACTAATGAGATATATTGAATTAATTATTTTTGTATTAGGGTAGGAAGAAATGTTTGTGAATCATCTATATATACTTCAATGATTTCAGTCCTAAAAACAAAATGCCTATATTTTATCTCTATAATTTTAGAAATTGTTAAAAATCAAAAGAATTTATTTATTTGCCTCCCATCTCATATCCAACGATTCAGGGTGACTTAATTTAATCTGTTGGAAAGATAACCTCTGAAAACCTGGTACCAATTCTCCCAAGTCATTTTCTCAGTAGCACCTGCAAAAAAGGAGCATCTAAGACAAGGGTGTCAAACTGTCGGGCCACGGGCGGGATGCATCATGCCGAAACCGTGCCCACTCCATTGCCGGCAATGGGAAAAAAGTCACCATACATCACACATCACATGATGTTGTGAGTTTGACATCCCTGATCTAGGATGAAGCACCTTGGGAATCAAACTAGGTAATATATACAGGTGAAGCTGGAGCCCACATCACCCTGAATCTAGGGCTTGCACCAACTTATATCAACCTGGAGAACCAGGTATCGAACATAATGGAATGCCCTTGGGGAGGGAAAGAGATACTGCCCAGGAAACAGGAAGGAGCCCCAGTGATTTAACAGTCTGAGAAACTTAGGAAGGATTCATCCTAATGGAGTGAGCAGTTAAAAATGGTGGAAGTTTGAGACGTAGGTTTTGTTAATGTAGCCTTAGAATAAAATATAATTAGTTCATCTAGTTGTGTCTCTTGTCTGGTTTAGTTGAAAGGGCTGACAAAAGTAGAATTAATTCATCTTGTCATGTTTCCTGTATGGTCTGAGATCCTGACAGATGGGGCAACACAGCATTCTGAAGGGATATCATTCCAGAGGCAAGCTAAATGGCATTGACATTAAATGACATTATTTCAATGTAGGACATAAAACATGCACACCTGCTGGATCTTACAAAGCAGGCAGAAGTGATGTAAGAAAGGTGATCCTTCAGGTAATAATGATCTATGCCGTGAAGGACTTTACAGGTTACCACCACCACCACTTTGACTAATAATATTCAGAAGCATACCAGCAACCAATGCAGCTTGCACTGAGGGTATGGTTATGCAGCTATAGTATGAATCAATGGTTTTCAAGGGCAGCCCCATACAGAACGCAATGTAATATCAGTAGTTCAAATATGAAGTGATTACTGCAGGAATGTCTGTGAGAAGAGTCATGGCCAGGTAAAGGACCAGTTGTGGCAATGGATGAATCTGGGCAATGGCTCTCTTGGCTTCAGCTGCCACATTTCCCAAGAGGTGATATCTAGTTGGATCCATGTGGTGATAGATGCTTCCATATCTGCAGGCAGTGGTACTATCTGCCTTCATCTTTCAAATGATATGTTCCTCTCCTAAAAAAAGACGTTATTAAACATTTCTCAACATTCATCCAGTGCACAAACTTGCCTTATTTAGAAGGGCAATTACTGCTCACAAAAAAAAAAAATCGAAATCTGCAAGAATTGCTTGTGCAATCTACAACTGTAGAAATTTGTTTGGTCCTGGAATTAGTCATTTTGCATGCTTTCAGATAGGCCCAGCACTAAAATGGACGCCAACATTGACTCTCTTCTTCAAAAGGAAAGCAGCCGCACCAACCGTCTTCTTTCCTACACAGGTGAAAAGCATGACGTGTCACCCTTGGGCCGCTCCATAGCGCGGCTACTTGTGGTTAAAGGCACGGAAAGGTGAAGCAACGCGGGGCGGTTTCAGAAGCGGGAAGAGGTCATTCTCAGGAAGGGAAGCGACTTTTCAAGAGGAGGGGAAATGGGCCTTCCCAGGCCGAGGAAGGATGCTTAACGGCAGTAGCTCGGTGGCTACCGAAGCAGCCTCCTTCCCGTCCGTAGCGACCGCCTGGGTTTCCTATCCAGGCAGGGCCTCCCAATCCCTGGCTCTGCCTGCACCACATGACCGCTCCGTTGCCCGCAAACTTTCTTCTTCTCCTTGTCCCGGGGCGGCCGCGACCGAGGCTGGAAAATGGCGGCTTAGCAGCATTGTGACCGCCGCGTCAATCCTCGCCTCTCTGCCCCGACTTTCCCCGACGGCTGGCGGGCTCAGGTTCCCCTCAACTATGACGCGTTGGATATCCACCAAGCGGGAGGGGAAATATGGCGTGGGCGAGCGCTTTCCCTCTCCCTCTCCCGCGGGGATCCCTCGCTCGTGGTGCGGCTGTCTGGCTGCTCCCGGCGAACTTCCTCAGAAGTTAAGGCTGCGCGGCTGAGAAGCGAGTCTCGCAGCCAAACCGGGTGTGGATATCCCGCCCGATTTCTCGACTGGCTCTGCCAGGCAAGAGTTGACAATCGCCAGGAGCCAAGACTGAGTGGAATGTGTACCCCACTAATCACCCATCCATCCACACAAACAAACGTCCTAGCATCGTTCTGGTCAAGCAGCACTTGGACCCCTGGTACGTCCTCTGACTCTTCCCCTTTCTTCTTCTTGCTCAGATCCTCCTCTCCTTCCCCGCTAAATTTGAATGAAAACTACTACTTGAGAATAAATATATGAATATAATGGGATGTTCTCACAAATCTAATTTTTCCTCCATTAAACTGGCCAATTTGACATTTTGTTTCTTAAAAAAAACCCTACATCCTTAGTTTACAGAGCAACCTACCCACCTCCAACCTCATTAGAGGAACCTGCCTGCACTATATCAAGATTAAAGGGGTGAAATGGGGCCACCATTACCTGGCTTATTTTCTCTAATAGTATTTGGCACCCTAAAGCTTTCAGATGCAATGCTCTGACCCAGAATATTTAACAACTCAGAAACAGGATATACACACTTCTCTTTTCACTGAATTTTAAACTTATTAAAACGAGGTACAGTATAGCCAGTAGAAATCATCTCAAAAATATCAATGCAGGTCATGGTTTGATCGAGTACGTATAACCAGTGCTTTTTTTCTAAAAAAAAAAAAAAAAGGTCCGGAACTCACACATGTCATACAACCTGCCTTGCCTACCATCCAAAAAAGGTGGAACTCCGTTCTGGGCATTCTATGAGAAGAAAAGCCCTACATATAACACTGAAATAAACATCTTTTCATTTTGGAGTTTCAAGAACAATACCTTCCTTGATGCCCATCAAATTTTAAGCAGGTTTGAAAAAGTATTAAAAGAAAAAAAAGCACCAACTTTCCTAAAAATTTCAGTAGCAATTGGTTAATACCATTAGAGCAAACTATAATTCTCTTCTAGGGTATTTTTGGCTGGTGTTGGCCATTTCAGTTTCCCAGTTGCCATGTACCCATAGTACCTTACGAAATGTATTTGAATGTTTTGTATGATTCACTGGACACACTCATATCTGTTTCAGATCCATCAATGCCATTCCTCACTTTCTGCTAGTGAAATCCCAAAGATTATAGAGTATTTGTGGGCAGAGAAGATACTGGAGAATTATTCAAGAGATATTTAAGACAAGTATGCAGTTCTGGGCTCACTATTTGTAAATAGAGCAGCCTAATCTTCACTATTGTTTCCATCTATTAGAAAGGTAATAGAGATGATCCATCAAATTATAGGTCTATTAATTTACTCACTATGAGCACTAAAATGTACCTAGTCCTTAAACTGGAGAATTAGATTATCCACCAGCAAAAGTAGTAAAAAAACAAATAGGCTTTAGATTGAGTTAACAACTGAGCACTACTTAGTCCTCCACATCTTGTTGAAAAATACCCATCCAGTGCCAAATACTGTCTTTATGCAGTATTTGTTGATTTTAAAGTGTCTTTACATTCTTTATCATGCAGTTTACTATGGATCAAGCTAACAACATTTCTGTTGACAAACACCTATTGATTCTGATATCCCTGCATAAGAGATTTTTTTATAACTTAGACCCAGTCTGGCAATATACTTTACTAAAGACATACACGTATACATACACACACACGTACCCACAGAATTTATATGTATACAAATTCACTCAGTAGTTTAAACCTATAGATATTCATGCTTCCAAATTAACCCAAAATTTTTTCCTATTATGTGCAGAAGATGCCACTATTTTATTTGTAACACATGTGGGTTTTAGCCTAGCAATTATAAATCTAACCATCAATATCTGATGATTAATTGTAATCCCTTTAACATGTACATTTCATCATCTTAACCATTCTATCTTCCTCTCCCTTTTCCTTCCCGCCTATTTAACTTCCTCTTTCTTTCACATGCCTGTTGAGCTCAGCTTGAAGGAAAATTGCAGTCATCACCTATATCTCTTGTATACAGCGCTTATATTTTGTTTTTAGTCTCTGTTTAATAAAACAAATATATTTTATTTTAACTGTGTCTCAAACTTTTAATTCCAATGGCAAGCTCATTACAAATTCTATCTTTTACATTCTCTATGGGAAATTGTTTTGCAATTATGAAATTACGTTTTTCTTTCCCAAACTCTTCTACAATGCAACATTAAGCTTTAAAAAAGTACATTTCACAAGGCCCGGTTTACTTACCCATTTAATATTCCAGGCAAATGAACAGAGAGAATGTAGGAGCAGTTGATTTCTGTTCTGGAATCTGTTCAAAATTATTCTATTCTGATTATGAATAAAACCTAGTTATTTTTTTTTAACAAGTAGTTGCCATGAATATTGGGCAAAGTCCATAAAATAACACCCCCATAACTGGCATTAAATAAAGTAAATTGAGTTCTTTGTTAATTTTTTAATGTGAAAATATTACCACTCTTGTTTCTTCAGCTTATTGTTCTCAGCAATCTTAAGCATTTAGATTATTTATTTAATATGCACCACATATTTAGAAAAATGGAGTGCTGGGAGTAAATATGAATAACATTTTAGCACTAAGAATTTTTGGATTGTTAATACGTTTGTGTACTAGGGTAAATTGTCTATCAGTATCAAACGATGTATGTATGGAATGTATATAGGAAATATACCACAGTAATAATGGGAGACTGTAACTACCTTGATATCAACTGGGAGATAAATTCTGCAGCAAGAGGGAGATCAAACAGATTCTTAGCCAACCTAGTTAACAACTTTGTCATCTAAAAGGTAGAGGAAGGAACTAGGGGAAAAGTTATACTAGACCTAATTCTTACTAATAGAGAAAAAGTGCTAGAGGGAGTTGAAATTGCTGGAAGTTTGGCCGAGAGTGACCACGTCATTTTGGAATTGAATATAATGCAAACACAAGCAATAGAACATAATACAGGTAGCTGATTTTAACAGAGAGACCCTAAGAAAAATTCCATGGATGAAAATCCTAAAGGGAAAAACAACTCATGGAGCATGAGAAACTCTGAAAAATATGATCATAAAAGCCCAGTCCAGCACTACGACTGAAAAAGAAAAACAAATCCAAGAAGAAACCAGCATGGTTGCATAAATATCTCTCTGATAAACTGAAAGACAAAAAGGACAAGTACAAAAAATGAAAAAAGGGACACATAACTAAGGCAGAATACCAGCATATAGCCTGAATCTACAAAAATGAAGATAGGAAAACTAAGGCTCAGAATAAATAAAAACTTGCAACACAAGTCAAAGACAATAAAAGAAGTTTCTTTCAACATATAAATAACAAGAAAAAAGTCAAGGAAACAGTAGGTCCACTTAAGAGAGAAGATGGCAAGGAAGTAACAGGCAGTAGAGAAAGCAGAACTGCTTAACTCATTCTTTGGATCAGTCTTCATGCAAAAAGAAACTATAGCCCAACTTACCAAAAAACTAATTGTAAAAGACAAGACTAGAAATAAAAATTAAAATAAGCAGGACAATGGTTAGAGAACACATATCTGATCTTGATGAATATAAATTACCAGATGATTTACATCCCAGAGTTTTAAAGGAGCTGGCAGATGTTATCTCAGAACCATTGTACCATATCTTTCAAAAATCCTGGAACACTGGGAAATTACCTGAGGATTGGGAAAGAACTGATGTAGTTTCCATCTTCAAAGAAGGGGGGGGAAACAGACCCATGAAATTACAAACCAATCAACCTAACATCAATACTTGGGAAGATACTGGAAAAGATAATAAAAAAACAGATCTGCAAACATCTAGAAACAAATAGAGATATAACTAAAAGCCAGTGTGATTTGTTAAAAAAATCATACCAAACCAATCTTATTTCATTATTTGACAAAGTGACTAAATTAGTAGACCAGTGAAATACTATGGACATAGTATAGTTAGACTTCAGCAAGGCATTCAACAAAATAGACCACAACCTACTTCTTGGTAAGCTAGAAAAATGCAGGATAGACAGCATCATCATCAGATAGATTTGTAACTGGCTGACAAACCATACTCAACGAGTCGTCCTTAATGGTATTACATCTTCATGGAGGGAAATAAGCAGTGGGGTGCCATGGGGTTCCATCTTAGGCCCAGTACTCTTCAATATCTTCATAAATGACATAGATAAGAGAATAGAAGGGGAACTCATCAAATTTGCAGATGACACCAAACTGACAGGAGTAGCCAACACCCCAGAAGACAAGGTCAGGATCCAAAAAGATCTTTATAGATATGAACAATGGGCCCTATCCAACAACATGAAATTTAATGTGGAGAAAAGCAAGATTTTACATTTAGGCAGGAAAAACCAAAGGTACAAGTATGATTAGGTGAAATCTGGCTCAAAAACAGTAACTTTGAGAGTGACCTTGAAGTCCTAGAGGATGATCACTTAAATATGAGTCAGTAGTGCAGCCAAAAAAGCTAATACAACAATCCTTGTATAAACAGGCATAGAATCAAAATCACACAAAGTATTAGTACTGCTTTATAAAGCCTTAGTAAGACCATACCTGGACTACTGCATCTAGTTTTGGTCACCACATTACAAAAAAGTTGTTGAGATTTTGAAAAAAAGAGTGCAAAGAAGAGCAACTAAGATGATTAAAGGCCTGGAGACTAAAACATATGAAGAGCAGTTGCAGGATTTGGGTTTGGATAGTCTAGAGAAAAGAAGGACTAGGGGTGACATGATAGCAGTATTCCATATTTGAAAAGGTTGCCATAAAGAGAAGGGGGTCAACTTATTTTCCAAAGCACCTGTAGGCAGGACAAGAAACAGCAAATGGAAACTAATCAAGGAGAGGAGCAACCTGGAACTAAGGAGAAACTTCCTAACAGTGAGGACAATTAACCAGTGGAACGGGCTTACTGTCACTGGAGGTTTTTAAGAAGAGACTGGAGAGTCACTTGTCTGAAATGGTATAGGGTCTCCTGCTTAAGCAGGGGGTTGGACTAGAAGACCTCCAAAGCCCCCTTCCAGCTCTGTTCTGATTGATTAATATCTCAGAAAGATACAAAATTTATAATTTATGGCGTTGGAAAATACTGCATAATCTTAAAAGTTCATTGGAATGGTAATTTTCAACATCACTTTGGTATATTTGATTCAATTAAAAACATGGACTGATTGATACGGTTACAAAATCAGCAAAAAGATATTGTCTCAATGCACTATCAGTTAGGAAATGAAAAAAAATTAAATGGTGAGGAACAACTGCATATTTTATAATGAAAGGAATAAAAGCTTTCATAAACTCCAATACTGAGAAAAATAATAATCTTGGGAAAACAAGTAATACATTTGTTTTTCAGAGAGAGAAAGAAACAGTCCTGCAACAATTCTTAAAGCACAACGGATTACCATTTTAGATAGCATATTTCTAGGTGTTATGTTGGCTATAACCAGTGGTTATTCAAAACCAAAAAAAGAAAAAGTATTGTAAAGACAAGACCTAGTGATTATTCAACATTGTATCCCATTCATGAATAACTATTAGATTAAAATTAAATAAATTCTCATCATGCAAATTTCAGAAATTACTAAAAAGCCACTTTCAGTCTCCCTCCTATCCAATGTCTGGTCCTTGGTCCCCTGTAGGACCCCTACAACGCATGGGCTCCAATGGGAGAAATGCATCTAAATGATTTTTGCTTTCTCCACCAAGTTTGCTCCCCCATCCCCTCCCAAAGATCGATCATCTTGCACCTTCCACCTTGAAGCAAACGGGAGGCGGGTTTGCAGGTATGTGCATGTGTGTGTATGTCTGTGTGTATGAGACCTGTAACACGTTCTGTGGCTGGAGAGGCAGAAGAATCTCCGTACTCTATTCACACACACACACACAAAGGTAATGCTATGTAAACATTGCATTGGTTTAACACACTTAGGCACACAAATATGTCCCCCTCACCACAATTTCCGTTCTTTGTCTGGAATGCAACAGGGCCACAACACCCATCGGGGCTGGCTTCTCCACCCTCTCCAAACTTTTTTCCAGTGTTTCTTAATCTTGGGACGGAAGGGAGGGAGGGAGGGAGGGAGGGAGGAAGGAAGGAAGGAAGGTCTTCAAAATTATGCTCTTTGTTCAAAAAAGTATGGAGTAAATACTGAAATATGGGATCACTTACAATCACTCCATTGTAAGAAGATTCTTTACTTGTCTATGTTACTAAGCCAGATACTTGGAATGTTGGTTCTAAATTCTCATTCATACTGAATCAAAAGTAGCAAGAGGATAGATCACCCTCATGCTATGAGTAGGCATGGGGAAAAATAGATAACATATAAATATTTTAGATAAATCGACAGAAGTGCCTCATTAAAATATATCCAGTGGTGGGATTCAAATATGTGAACAACCGGTTCTCTGTGTGGATGCCACTTCTGGAATTCCATTCTGGACCTGGACAACAACAAATTTGCTACCGGTTCTGCCGAACTGGTGTGAACTGGCTGAATCCCATCACTGAATATATCTGCAATTTTAAAGGTATTTGGTTAACATAGCTGAAGCCATTCAGGGAGAGAAGAAAGAAAATCTATAACACATCTATAACTTTTTGTGTGAAAAGATTGGACAACCATTTATCTGAAATGGTATAGGGTTTCCTGCCTGAGCAGGGGGTTGGACTAGAAGACCTCCAAGGTTCCTTCCAACTCTAAATTATTCTGTTAAATGATACATTAAGATAACACTAAATTTTAGGAAGATTATATGTCAAGTTAAAATATAAATTTTAAAACCCACATTTTGGATGTAGAAAAATTCTGTATATAAAATTGTAGTCTTAAGAATGGTTTCCAAATAGAATTGAATTCTATATATGAGATTTACTTTTTAAAAATGAAGTTATTTAAGTGTACTTTCACAGTTTGGTTAGCCATTCTTCCATTCAATAAAAAGTATATGAAATCCTTCCATCCATTAACATATACAATGCCAATTTAGTATATTTTGAACAAATGTATGATTTTGTGAAGTTTAATAAAACTATCTCAGAAAGAAATAGGATTACGACTTCTCAAATTTGTTCTATTGTGTAATGGCTTTTTTCCACCATATAATTTCTTTCTTTTTAAAGAATTAGTCTATCACACAGTGGTAATAGTCAGATAGAAGCTTTTTTGTGTATATTTCCTTTGCTTTGTAAGAGCAAATTATCTTCATTTTCAATATTTGACAGCTGCTTAAAGAAATCCTTGGTAACTGAAGGTAGACAGAATAATAATCATAGCCTTACAAGTTAAAAGTATTTGTTCCCCTCTGATATTGTCTTTACCTTGTTAATTATAGGCTTAATCACCTTTTTGGGTCTAGTTAATTTCTTTACAGTAAAAATAAAAACAAAAATGAATTAATTGGAACAGTGTCCCAACTTCTTCACCTGCCATTATCAGTGTTTTATAATTTTGGGTCTATAAATAATTGTATATGCTGCTATGCATTCAAATTTGCAGAAAAATACCATGTTTAACTTTGTATTGTGAGCCTGTGGCAGCATGTGTTCCCTTGAGGATTAATTGAAACTCACAATCTGATCAGGATGCCTAACAAACTGAAATAATTGCTTGACAGATACAAGCATGCAGCATGGTTGAACAGTATCTATTTTATAAGCTGCTAGATAATGGCCACTAGTTATGGAGACTTTGGGAATTGTTACTGTATTTTACCATGACCCAAACTAATATGATGGGATTTATAAGCATACAAATAGATAGTGCCTTTCTTTACAGCCCAATTTTATGGATGTTTATTCAAATGGATGTATTATACGGATATGTATGAAACGGATGCTGCCTGATCCATAAAACCGAATCAGCATTAATTTTATGGCGTAAGTCGGCTCTTTATTTAGCATCCTTTCACCTGTACTCTTTGTATCTGTTGCTAGAGAAGTTATAGTCATACAATAACATGTAATTCAAAGTTCTATTCAGAAAAAAATCTTCAAAATTTGTTTGTGTGTCCTTTTCTCTCTTTATAAATGCACTCACACAAACTTGTTTTATATTTCAGAACAGACAACTAACCTAAGGAGTGCTTGGAGAAATTGTAATTTCTCTGGAATAAGTATTTCACTGGAAAGCAATATTCACAAAGGTTGCATGGTGTTAATTTTTTCCTTCATGCTGTGCCTTTGTGTCTCTTGATTGTACAAATGAATTATAAGTAAATATTATCTAGAGTGTTTGAAGTGCCAAGATTTCTGCTCTTCCTCTATATTGGTTTTGTTCATTTGCATTATAAGACAAAAGACTTTTAAAAGTAAAATTGGGCCTGGAAAAAAAAAACTTGTTCGGCATAGAACTGAAATTGTTGCTCTGTCAACTCACATCCATTTAAGAAAAAGAAATGCTCGTGCTGACATGCAGCATTTGTGAATCATAATTTTAGAGTTTTTACAGCAATTATTGTCATAAAGGGCAAGAAAGGCATATGCTTCTGTAATTTCCTTTTTACAAAAATTGAAATTATGTAGGAAAATGCAGCAAGGAAGAAGCAAAGTAATCCTTAGATCTTTGTACTTTCATTGTTATCCAAGAGAAAATGCTACCTAGATGTATGCATGCAAATTGCATACATAAAGCCAATCTCGATTTTGCAATAAACAACTCCATTGCTTATTCTCAGACTCTGGGCATAAAAAAAATCTACATATTCCTAGACAAAATCTATATGTTGACGTGCCTGATTAGGGCTCAGTTTTATATATAAGAGATAAAGGACATTATGTCATCTCATAGCTAACATCTTCCCCTGCTGAGCAAGATGTTCTAGAGGTCAGGACATTACCACAAGCCTAGACAGTTATTTTTTCCTCTGTTTTAAGAGGGATGATCACAGAGCCACTTTTACTAATCCAGCATCAGCCTTTATATAATTACATAGAATCTCTTATCTTTCTAGAAATCACCAATTATTCAGTACTAAATTGAATTCATCAATATGGGAACAAAAAGTGCCCAAACAAGAAAGCTCCAGTCTACTAAATCACCTCTCATTTCAGCAGCTAAACATTTTGAAACAAAATCAAACTAAATCAATGCCATACTTAATGTTAGTTGCCTTAATAATGACAAAGCGGATTGAATTTCTGCCTCAGGTTATGAAACTTCTACCTCAGGATCCTTGGTTAGGGAATATAAAAGATTGCACTATTACTGAGACGAAGTTAATTCAGAAGCGCGAATATGTGATAGACTAGAAACTGTGGATAGACTATAGAAAAGAGAAACGCCAATCAAATAAATCGTAACAGGCGTATAGACGAGGCTTGATGTGAGGAGTGTAAAATGTTTACCAAACCAGACGTTTACAAAGATTAATACTTAGCGATGTATACCAGGTGCTATGATGATCAATACATACTACCGGTATGATTTTATGTTCAATGCTGACTGTTTTAATAAAAGAATTTATTTTTTAAAAAAATGGCCTTTTGGAAAGTAAAAAAAAAAAACTAAATCAATGCCTAGATTAGTGCAAAATATCTGTCACCTGGCCTGCCACCTTTAATTTGCACATGTAAAATCATCCCCAGAGCAATAGTGACAATCAGCCCTGGGAGAATATACTTCCACACTAAACTCTGCTGTCCTCTAGGGAAGTTTAGAACTTCAGTCATCCTATTTTGCAATAGGTCTCCATCAGTAGTTTTAGGGTCTCACCAGTATATATTTATTTCTCCAGTGCACAAATATATAAAACTGACAGTGTCCTACATAAAAGATGGAAAGACTTGCATGCTGTCTCCTTTCACTCTTTGAATGTCACATAACCCAGTATGCAAACTGGGCAATGCTGTGTAGGAAACAGTCATTGCTTCTTTTTCAAAGAATCATTAACTGAGCATATTTAAGCCTACTGAACTGAAATTGGCTCTCTGGTTATGTGAAACTACTACTGAGTCATGGAAAATCCTGGGACAGACACAATTTAATATATTGTATCCCCTCAACCAGTGATCAAAGCTGACAGTACTATATAATTTGAATATTCTGATTTTTTTTTTTTAGCATTCCTCTTGGATGTATTTTTTTTAATTTGATGTCAATTTGTCCAAATAATATTGTATTGCAGATACTCAAATTATTGCTGGTGGAAATACTAGAACATAAAAGTTTATGGTATTTAAATATATTGTTGTTTGCAATGGTATTTATATATTATTGCACAACTGTATTTTATTAGTTTGTAATGCAGAAGAATTTGTCATTCAGTAAGGAAAAAATCCATTACAGTTTCTGAAAGAGGGATTTTATGTAATGCTATCCCACTTCTGTTTAAGGGTGACAGAAAAAAAGAAGGATTGGATTAATTCTCCTCACTTTCTCTGTCCTCAAATAGATGATAAATGATCTGAATGAGATGTTTGTTGCTGGATGAGGAAGTGTGCATTAGCAGCTTTCTGCTATTCTTCTGTAAAAATGGTTTGGAGCCATGGAATGCAATCAACCCAAACAGCTGCTGTTCAGTCTACTGGACCTTCGTGAAATAAATGCTGATTGTAGGTAAGCAGTGCTTGTGGAGTAAGTCTGAATAAAGCTAAAATGAAGCCTACATTAAAGTATAACAGAATAACAGAACAAAATAACAGAGTTGGAAGGAACCTTGAAGGACTTCTAGTCCAGCCCCCCTGCTCAGGTAGGAAACCTTATACCATTTCAGACAAATGGTTGTTCAATCTCTTCTTAAAAACTTCCAGTGTTGGAGCATTCACAACTTCTGGAGGCAAGTCATTCCAGTGATTAATTGTTCTAACAGTCAGGAAATTTCTCCTTAATTCTAGGTTGCTTCCCTCCTTGATTAGTTTCCATCTGTTGCTTCTTGTCCTGCCTTCAGGTCCTTTGGAGAACAGCCTGACTCCCTCTTCTTTGTGGCAGCCCCTCAGATATTGGAACACTGTTATCATGTCACCCCTTGTCCTTCTTTCTGCTAGTCAGAGGGTAGGTACTCGGTAGCATGGCATGAAAATGTTTTTGGTTAAAAATAATGCTCACTTATTTTTAAAAATGGAAAACTGCCTAATTTCAAATGCTTGCTTAATTGAATTGTCTAGAGTGGCAGTAGCTCCATTATATTACCTTAAAGTAAGTGTTAGCAGGTTCCGCATCATTATCAGCTTCTCTTTTGATAACTTGAAAAATCACACTTCCATTTTTAACAAGGCAAGTGAGATGAAACCAAGCAATGCTTGCTATTTTACAACAGCTCAATCAGGTGTCAGTGAAGGAAGTAAAAGAAATCAGGACAGTAGTCACAACCATGTAAAACCCATCACTTTTTTTACATGTTTCACATGACACCAGTAATGCTGTAAGCCACTCAGAGTTGCCTTGTGGCAAGATGGATGGCAAATAAATTTAATAAGTAAATATATTAAATAATAAAATAAAAAGGGGAGTAACTTTGTTGATATCTTGCCTTTTTATATCCTCAAATTCAGACAGGTTGCTGAAATCCCCACAAAGACACATTTATCTGTATCTGAAAAAAGTCTCTCTTTAAGTGAAGAAGGTGGGTTCTAAGTTCATATATTTAGGCTATGTACATATATCACAGCTGCACACTTGATGGAAGACCATGCCTCCCTGTCACCCATCAGCTGAACAAGGTTTTTATGTGTTACTTGTGATGAACGACTACCCAGAGGCAGATCCTGATTTCAGATTTTCTCAAATCTGGAGGAAGAAAAAGGCCTCCCCAAGTAACTGGGGATGAAACAAGCTGCAGTGCTATCTCCCTTTGGAGATGGTCAAACTGCCATTTTCCCCTCCAAAGAAAAACTGTTTCAAATAATCTAAATTGTCATTCTGAGTAAAATATATTGTGTTTCCCCAAAAATAAGAACCAACCGGAAAATAAGCCCTAGCATGATTTTTCAGGACCCTTGTAATATAAGCCCCACCCCCAAAATAAGCCCCAGTAAAGATTGTCAGCCAGACCGATGCATTTAGTACCATATTTCCCCAAATATAAGCCCTAACCAGAAAATAAGCCTTAATGCATCTTTAGGTCTTAATTTTGGAGAAACATAGTTATATAAGGTCACTTTAGAGACAGCAATAGCAAACAGTGACAGATTTCAAAAGTGCTAATTTGAAAAATAATAATTCTTTTTAGGATTATAAATAAATCATGCCAGACAAAATTAATTGCTTTTTAAATCGAATTATATGATTAGCCAATGGAGTAAATGGTCTGCATATTAAATGTATAGACTTTAATATATCTTTTCACACAATGTCACATGGAATCTTGCTCGAAAAGTGAACTAGAATCAAATTTGAAAGTCCTTGCTATAAATATTAGGCCCTTAATATAGTGTTCTGAGAGAGCAAATATTTGGTTTGCATGATCTACTGTATTATTATTACCCAACCTGAGCCCGATGAAAAACATATATATATACTTTTAAAGAACTCTGTTTAAGAACTAGGCTTAACTCTTGAACTGCGTGTATCCAGTCTTTTTGAAGTCCATTATTGGGTCAGTTCAGATTCTCTTACAAAATTAAGAGCAGGGTGATTTTATTGGAGGAGGAGGAGGAGGGGAAGAAGGGGAAGGGGAACGAAGAAAGGAGGAGGAGGAGGACAACGGCAATAACAACAACAACAACTCCAGTTTAGAACAAATCACACTGATTTTCCAGTTAGGACATCTGGTTATGGAAAACAGGACAGTCCAGACCATGTTGACAATACCAACTTGGCAAAGCCTGACTTAGAGCATGGTCCTATGTTTCTCCTACTGTATGCATTAATCCGCTTTGCTATTTTATTCTTTTACTCACCTTTTCTAGTTTGACAGCTAAATAGCCCCACAGGTAGTCCTCACTTGTCAACCACTTGTTCAGCAAGCATTTAAATAGGTAGTTTTGACTGGTCCTTGAAGTTTTTGCTGTTGCAGCATCCCCAAGGTCAAATCTGGGCACTTGGCAACCAATTCCCATGTGCCATAATTACAGCGAAGTCAATGGGGAAGCTGGGTAAGTTCCCCTGGCCTTCTTGCACTCAGGCCATGCCGCACCATACAGCCTTCCTGCCATTGCATTGTGCCTCATCATCTTTTACCCCATCTTTTTTGCACATGCACCCTGCTGTAACATCCATCCCCTGCCTTCTTGTACTTACATGACACCTGGACCTACCAGAAAGACTCCCATCTCTTCCTGCTTAAAGGGTTATGACCGAGACTGCTGAGATTGTCATCATTAAGCAATATGGTCCCAAAATGTCACACAATGTGTCACTTTACAATCTAGCAATGACTATCCCAGCCCCAATTGCTGTTGTAATCCAAGAACTACATGTAAATCTTTTCAGCTAGTGCTTACACTATTTAACTGTGATGCCATTCGGTTCCCACTTAATTAGCTTGCTAAAAGAAATTACCAGATCAAAACATGAGATAGCGTTAGTTTGGCAAGGCCTGTTCTTAGAAAATCCATGCTGATTTATGCTAATTACTTCATTGTTTTTAAGATAGATCTATCTTTTAGAATCAGGTTTATAATCTCCCATCATATTAATGTCAGATTCACTGACCTTTAGATCTATGAATTTTCCTTTCCCTTCTTTCAGGAAATAGAGATAATATTTGCTATTTTCCCATTGTTGTATCCTGGGCCTGATGAGAAAACTCAGCAGGCCCAGAAATGTTGCAAATGGTCCTGGGCAATCTAAAAGCTGCCCGGGACCAGATTGGCTGGCACCGGACCACTGCGCATGCGCAAGGCATAAAGAAAGAAGGATTCCTATTGGCTAGACTGCCTGGGGGTTGGAAAACTATAAAAGGCCTGTGTGCCCATTTTGCAGTTGCTTGGAGTAGAGTTAAGGTGAAATAAAGAAACTTGTTTGATGATGTGTCATGCTTCAATGCCTCAAATCCCGAAACACAAAAGTGGTGACGAAGGTGGGATCGCTGCAAGGAAAAAGGCAGTAAGAAGAGGATAAGCCTCATCTGAAGAGCCTGAAGCCTGGGGAATTGGCGTCCAGCTCTGCACTCACCTGCCAGTACAGCATCGCTGGAGATGAGCTTGGCAAACGGGCCCTTCCCCCTCAACGAAGGCTTGCAGTGAGGCATTCGAAGCAGAAGATGTCAAAGATTGGACGTCTGTCCGAGTTCAACGTCTCTTACCCGGAGTGCTGGAACTCCTACGTGGCCCAGGTGGAAAATTACCTAAGAGTCAACCAGGTTCGGGAAGACGGCTTGAAAGTTGCAACCCTGCTGTGCGTCTGCGGCCAGGACACTTTCAATGTAGCCGAGAACCTGGTAGCCCCAGCACCGCTGGAGTCTGTCACCTATACAGATCTAAAGAACATGCTGAAGGATCACTTCCACCCCAAGCTGTCTGTGATTGTGTGAAGGCATGCTTTTGAGCAGAGGGATCAGAAGCCGGGCGAGTCAGCTGCTGAGTTCATCGCTGCTTTGAGACAAGCTGCCAGGCCTTGTGAATTCAAGGACCTGGAAGAACGCTTATGAGACTGTTTCGTCTGCGACCTTAGAAGCAGGGAGCTGCAACAAAAGATCTTTGCTAAAGCTGAAGTCACATTCTAAGATGTCTTACGCGAAGTTGCAGCTGAAGAAGCAGCAGGCGGCGCAGTGAAGGCTTTGCGGCTCGCCAGAAACGCTCCAGCCGTTGCGACCATCCATCAAGAGGTCGCTCAGGAAGTCCAAGACTCGGATCCTTCACCAGACAGACTTCACCAGCCGGTGGTAAGAAGACCGCGAGAGAAATCAGACAAGGCCCCAGCAGCCCTTCAGTGTCTCGGTTGCGGAGGATGCCACAAGCGCACGGACTGCCGGTTCCACTCCACCATTTGCCGGGCATGTGGTAAGCAAAGCCACATTGCCACCATTTGTTTGGGTCGACAGCAAGTGCAACCTTGGGAAGAATTCCTTCGGAATGGTACCAGAGTCCCCAGCCAACACAGGGTGGGTTTCTGTGCGTCACGTAGAAGCATCTTGCGAACAGGGACACACAAGCCCCTTAAAAAGAAGCTTCGCATTGATGTACAGTTACAAGGGGTTCCCTTATCGATAGAACTGGACACCGGGTCCTCTCTATCGATCATTTCACACAATACTTTAAAAAAGATTTGCTGCAGTAGTGGCCGTCAAGTCAAACTCAGGCCATCAAACTTAATTCTTACTTTCAAAATTCAAAGGTTAATGTAAGCCACACTCAAGGTGCACTGTAAGGCTTTCCAAGGCTTCTTAGATGTGGTGGTTGTTGAGGGTGATCGTACGAGTCTAATTGGACTCGATTGGTTTGAGGCCCTTGGAATTCAGGTGACTGATCTGAATAGTCTGCAAACTCTAGGAATTGCAGAAGTCTACAAAGAGTTTGTGGATGTGTTTAGTTCAGAGCCTCCCATCGCACTGCAATTAAACCCAAACATCATACCAGTTAGGATTAAGCCTAGGAGGGTGCCCTTCGCCCTCAAAGGCAAGATTGATGCTGAACTGGACAAGCTGCTCCAGCAGGGCATCTTGGAACCTGTGGACTCAAATCCACGGGAAACCCCAATTGTGACGCCTTTAAAGGCTAACGGGGAAGTCCAAATTTGCGCAGACTATAAGTGTACTCTGAACACAGCTTTGCAACAGCATGCATATCCTGTACCAGTAGTGAGTCATATTTTGGCCTCCTTTTTTTTTTAATTATTTTTTTTTAAACCAACAAAACAAAACATAACATAACACACATACACACACAGTATTCCCTTTTTTTAAACAGTGATTTCGTAACGGTAATCTTCTATTATTTACATTTCCCCCCCTTATTTTTCTTTAGGATATTTGTCCTTATTGCCCCGTTGTTTCTTATTTGCATTTTTCTTCCTTCATACATATTATTACTATACATTATTATACACACATTTTCCACTTTTGACCTTTCTACATTTATTCTCCTCTATTATTTCTAGTCTCCAACCAGTCATACCACTTGTTCCATATTAGATAGTACTCTGTGTCTTCCTTTTCTTTTATCTCTTTTGTTAATTTGTCCATCTCAGCATAGTCCAGGATTTTTCTTATCACTTCTTCCACTGATGATATATTCTCATTTTTCCAGAACTGTGCATATGCTATTCTTGCTGCTGTTGTTATATGTAAAATTAAGTACCGTATTTCTTTACTATATTTTCTGTTTAAAATACCCAACAAAAAGATCTCTGGTTTCCAGTCTACGGGTTGGTCTATTATTTCTTCGATCCATCTTCTTATTGTAGTCCAGTATTTTTTTGCAACTGGGCATGTCCACCATAAATCATAATATGTTCCATGTACTTTTTTTTACATTTGCAACATATTGGCGAATTGTTCTGGAACATCTTGGCAAACTTTGCTGATGGAAGATGCCATCTGTAAAACATTTTCAACTGGTTTTCTTTGAATGCCGCAGTCATAATCAATTTTATGTTTATTTCCCATATTTTTTCGCATTTCTCCAATTCTATATTATATCCAAAATTTTTTGCCCATCTAATCATTGTGTCTTTGACAACCTCGTCTTCCATTTTATATCTCAATAGGTA
This sequence comes from Bothrops alternatus, assembly GCA_034064705.1. Taxonomy (NCBI): domain Eukaryota; kingdom Metazoa; phylum Chordata; class Lepidosauria; order Squamata; family Viperidae; genus Bothrops; species Bothrops alternatus. The sequence continues at coordinate 16,580,355 of JARGCV010000009.1, forward strand.
TTTGTATAAATTGCTAATTAATTTTATTTCTGTTTCATGTATAATTTTATCCAATTCTTGTGGTTCCTTTTGTATTTCATATAATATTTTGTCCTCTGTATATTTAGATTGAATTTGTGTAAATGTCCACCAGTCAATCTCTCTGCCTATATCTTGTTCCAATTCTTGTTTTGTTTTCAGATTTCCCTGTTCATTTACTAATTCCTTGTATCTAATTATCTTATTTATATCCAGTAGGTTTGGGTATTTCAGAGCTTCTGTTGGGGATAACCACACTGGAATTTTGTATAATGTTTTTGTCTTTGAAAGTATCTGTGTATTTTATATTTTTCGTCCCATAGAAATGCATGCCACCCTGCTTGCAAGACGTGTCCTTCTATTGTTAAAACTCTAGTATTTTTAAATCCATCCAATCTTTTAGCCAAGTTAAGCTTGATGTTTGGTAGCATATTTCCCATTTTGGTAACGCCAATCCCCCTTTATCTTTCATATCTTGCAAGAGTTTTAATTTAATCCTGGGTTTTTTCCTTTGCCATATAAATTTAGTGACCAATTTATTTAATTCTTGAAAGAATGTTTTTCCTAATTTTATTGGAATAACTTGAAACAGAAATAATATTTTTGGCAATATATTCATTTTGACCGTAGTAGCTTTGCAACAGCATGCATATCCTGTACCAGTAGTGAGTCATATTTTGGCCTCCCTTAAAGGGGGAACACTGTTTGCAAAGCTTGATTTAGCACAGGTCTATCAACAGCTACCTGTTGATGAGGCAACTGCTGAAGCCCAAACAATAGTGACCCATAGGGGCGCTTTTAAAGTAAAAAGGTTACAATTTGGGGTGAATGTTGCTCCTGGCATATTCCAGAGCGTCATGGAGCGCACGCTCGTGTATTCCGGTGGTTTGCCGCTATTTTGATGACGTCCTCATTGCAGGGGAGTCATCACAGAATTTGGCTGAAAGATTAAGGGCTGTGTTGATGAGGTTCCATCAAGTGGGCCTCAAATTAAAAAAAGACAAATGTAAAATTGGTGTTACTTCTACTGAATTTTTAGGCTTTAAAATAGATGCTCAAGGCATCCACCCTGCAGAATCTAAGTTGAAGGCCATTCAGGAGGTCCCAAGTCCCAAGTCTAAAAGTGAGCATCAGGCTTTCTTGGGACTTCTTAACTTCTATCATGCTTTCCTTCCCCATAAGGCTGCTGTGGCTGAGCCGTTACAACAGCTCTTAGACAAGCAAGCTCCATGGCAGTGGACTAAAGTCCATGACAGGAGTTTTCAAGAGGTCAAGGCCTTGCTCTCATCAAATGCGGTATTAGCTCATTTTAATGAGCAACTGCCTGTATGCATCGCATGCGATGCATCTCCTTATGGGGTGGGAGCAGTACTTAGCCATCTGAAGGCTGATGGGACACAAGTCCCTGTGGCCTACTACTCAAGGACTCTGTCATCTGGAGAGCGGAATTACGCTCAGATTGACAGAGAAGCCTTGGCCATAGTGGCTGGCATAAAGAAATTCCATGATTTCTTATATGACCACCACTTCACGGTCTATACAGACCATAAGCCTCTGCTGGTTTTGTTTATCACTAACAAACAGACACCACATATCATTTCTCCTCATATGCTGAGATGGTCCATTTTCCTGTCAGCATATGACTACACTCTAGTTCACAAACCTGGAAAAGAGATGGGTCATGCAGATGGCCTAAGCAGATTACCTCTGAAACAGGTAGAGGCAGACCCTGCTTTTGCCATTAATATTCTTTCTATTCAGCAACTTCCTGAATCTCCCCTCAATGCTAGGGACATGGCTGCAGAAACTGCCACTGATCACACGTTTGCACGCGTGCTGACATGGGTGTTGTCAGGATGGCCTGACACGTGTCCAGATGCTACATTTCAAAGTTTCTGGCAAAAGACACGAACTGTCTACCTTTAATGGGTGCCTTTTATGGGGGAGTAGAGTAGTTATCCCAGCCTCACTGAGGTCTAGAGTCTTGTCCTCTCTGCATGAGGGACATCTGGGCATCATGTGCATGAAAGCACTTGTGCACAGCCACCTCTAGTGGCCTGGGCTTGACAAAGCTATCGAGGCCCAGGTGCACGGATGCCAGGTGTGCCAACAATCATGGCCTGAAATGCCTCAGGCCCCTGTACACAGGTGGGAGGAGACACAAACCCCTTGGTCAAGGGTACATTTAGATTATGCGGGGCCATTCCAGGGGCAATTCTTCCTTATCCTTGTGGATAGCCATTCCAAGTGGCTAGAGATTGTACCTGTCTCCTCCACTACTATTGCTAGGACCACCCAGGTGCTAAGAGGAATTTTTGCAACCCATGGCCTTCCTGATGTTCTCGTTTCTGACAATGGTCCTCAATTTACATCTTGTGAGTTTCAGGCTTTCCTTCAGGCCAAGTTGATATGGCATGCAACGTCTGCTCCCTTCCACCCTTCCACCAATGGGCAAGCTGAAAGAATGGTGCGCACCACCAAAGACGCACTCAAAAGACTAACGCACAGCAGCTGGAATCACAGGTTAGCAGACTTTCTTCTTGCACACCGCACCACACCTTGCACTGCCACCAGGAAGAGCCCAGCTGAACTCTGCTGGGGCCGCTGCCTCATCATGAAGTTAGACAGACTGCACCCAGACCGGGTGTCTTCACAGGTGTCCCAGCCATGGGCTCCTAGGAGACTCCAGACTCCGGGCGATCCGGTCTGGGCAAGGAACTATGGTCCTGGATATCTCTGGGTTCCTGCTGTCATCTGTAAGATCTCTGGACCTCTATCATACGAAGTGACCTGGGGAGACGGCCGCATCCTGCGGCGTCACATCGATCAACTGCGCTGGCGGTTTTCCCCTGTTGATTCTGCCCCTGCCTCTGCTCTGGGGGGAGGGGGCCCAGGAACTAAGTCACACTTCAGGTCAACATTTTGAGACCCAGCCTCACTGTTCCTGGGAATTACCGCATGTCACTAGGGACTTTCCAGGGGAGGAGCAAGGGCATCCTCACGGTTTAGTTATTGCGCCGAACAGGGAGTCATGCGTATCCACAAGAGCTCCAGACACGAATTCTCCTGAGGAGGGGTTTGCCATAGAGGCGGCTCCTGACTCTGGCAACCTGGCTACGTACATGGGGGAATGGAATTATTGGGGCACACCTGCAATGCAGGTCACGTCCGAGATTGGTCATGGGCTCGAGGTAATAAGTTCCCTGGAGCCATCCAGGGTAGTTGGGGAGTCCTCAGCCACTCCATGGGGTTGGGGAAATTCCTCTGCTCTAAGGGAGCTTGGAGAGAGCCCCGACAACTGTACCAGTCTGCCTCACCAGGGGCCACTTGCAAAATCTGTGCATAAAAGTCCTGGTCTAGCGAGCCTGCCAGACGGGCCGGTAGGCCAGGCGCCCTTAAGTACAAGTCCTGGTCTGCCTAGCCGGGCAGGTGAGCTGACAAGACAGGCACCCTCCCTGACTTTGCGTTGGTCACAAAGGGCTAAGGCCCCTCCTAAGCAACTAGGTGAATATGTGATGTTCCTGTCAGCACGAGGAAACCTTACTGGTCTAGGGTAGGAGATGGGACCTATGTTGGGTAGAAGATAGACACATGAAGTCCACATTAAAGAGTGGGTTGTCTAGATAACCCTATTACTCTATTACTTTATAAGAACATTGCCTGTGTGTGAGCAGAAATATTATTTTCTTTTATTATTATTTTATTATTAGTGTGAAATAATTGGAAGTGTGTGTGTTCTATCTAGGGGGGAGGAGTGTTGTGTCCTGGGCCTGATGAGGAAACTCAGCAGGCCCAGAAATGTTTCAAATGTTTCTCAGACTGGCTGGCACTGGACCACTGCGCATGCGCAAGGCGCAAAGAAAGAAGGATTCCTATTGGCTAGACTGCCTGGGGGTTGGAAAACTATAACTGCGTGCCCGTTTTGCAGTTGCTTGGAGTAGGGTTAAGGTGAAATAAAGAAACTTGTTTGATGATGTGTTGTGCTTCAATGCCTCGAATCCCGAAACACAAAACCCATCATCTAGCATTTTAGCAATATTGTAGGGTTTCTCAAAGATAAAACATAAGTGTCAGTAATCTGGCATTTTAGCAAGATCATTAGCTTCTTCCTGAAATACTGTGGAATACTTTTTTTTTTGCATCTTGACCATGTTCATGCTATATGTATTAATTTGCTGTTGAGTCTGTGAAGTTTATGTGTGTGTATGTGTGTGTGTATGTATATATGTACACACACACATGCATTTTTACTCTCAATTTCTTATTTTTTAAATATACAAATTACAAATTCCAGGCATTGGTTCAAGATTTATTTTGACGTAGCAACTATGAACAAGACTTAACTCCAGCGATTTGATATGGCCTTTTCATTTCAGTATATTGTTTTGCATTTAATTCTATTTATCTTGAGGCCCATTGTCAGTAGGAAGAAGATATCAGATGATAAAATTCCAACTAAATCTGTAAGAATAAAGGCATATTGATATGTTGAAATGAGAACAATTACTATTAATAACCTCACATTTCACATTTACATTTATTATGCAGTAGTTTCTAATTCCACTACTGCAAGGAAGCTATTTTTGTTAAATCTACATGTAAAGTTTGCAACTTCCTGATATAATTACAGTTCTCAGACTTCCTTGAACTTTAGCTTACTCACATAATTTAAATAATTGACAGTAACTGTCTGGATCCAACCTGATCTCTTTTAAATAGATTGACCCCAAATCCTTACTGTATATTAGAGATGTGTTTACATATATCTGTCCAATATAGATTTCACAACTGAAAAAAAGGAATAATAAGGCTAATGATTGTTACTGGCCATGAGGCATGGCCAGTGTAACCTTATAGTCCTCACAGACAGTATGAACATGTGAGAACATGTGTACCCCCCCCAATCATGTACAAACAGAAATATTGTGCTAGAAACAAATTTTACTTGTCACTTTCATTTTTGACTTTCATTCAGGAGCTCATGGCAAAACAATTTGTATTGCAGTGTGATCCTTCTTTTTAATGGCAAATTTTGTTACTGATAAATGCAGCATATGTAATCAAGACATTTAAAATTTTTCTAAGATATTTTTGCCATTTATATATTGCTTTGTGTTGATTAGAATCTATTATTCTCACTGCAGCTGTTACTTATCTTTCACCTTTTCGATAAACTGCCCTCTATAGAGATATTTGCAGTCTTGTATGATTGCTGAAGATCTTTTTAAGTCAACAACAGCACAGCCTATTAAATATTCATTGCAAAATATTAAATGTGCACCATCTACTCTGTGTTAAAAATAGTATGCAAAAATAAACTATGGAGACATTTGTCCTGCTGCAGGCTTCAGCCACATATACACCCACACACACAGTTTCTCAGATGATTTTCATTTTACTATTAGGACAAAGAATTTACAGTGAAACAAAGGAATGTTAATGAAGCACAGGAATGTAAACAAAGCCAAGGCTTGCTTGCAAGTTTGGCTTTGAAAATGGGAGCCCGCTGAATCCTTCAGAGTCAGTCCAAGGTTTCAGAGGAAGGTCAAGTTTGATAGCCAACAGCTCCAAGAAGCAAAATTCACACACAAATGTCACATACCAGCTGGCTATCAGTTGTTTCCAGCAAAGAAATCAGGCAGAGCAGATTCTACAGCCAGCTGTCACTAATGAGAAGGCGATAAGCCTAATAGACCCTCTTTATTTTGCTCTTCTTTCTACTTGTCACCTATGTGGGCTGAGAGGTTTTAGGTTGTCATCCTCTGATTCTTCCAATTGCTTGAGAGTTTCCTGCATTTGATCAACCTCTTGTGATTCCTCCTAAAGCTGACATATCCACAAGTTCAATTGGAGCTTCTTCAGAGTCAGATTCAAACTCAAAATCTAAGTCTTAAGCCAGGGCAATGAAATTACTTTGGATTGGTAAGTAAGTTTATTTTTATCAGTTATGTAGCTACAGTTACAATTGTGGGCATTTCTTCAGATAAATAATGTCTATTGGTATGTTTGAAAGAATTTAAGCAGGGCCTATGATATCCTAAGAGAAAATATTTCTCTCTGCAAATACTGATCTTGCCTTCTTGACTGAGCATAACAATAGTTCCTGATTCTCTAGATTTCACAACACAGAAATCATTCTGGCTAAAATTGAAGTGAGCATCCTTTTTGCAACTGCTGGGATGCATTTACCATTTTTTTCTTTGTTTACTTTACCTGATACACAGGGCATGAATACATTTGGTGCTAGGGAACACAAGTATTGACCAAGTATAGATATGCTGTAATATTAAAGGAAATTGTGTTAGAACCCAAATGTTAATTCAATTGTACAAATCTTAATGAAGTATCTGTGCTCCTCTATTTCTTCCCCATGTCCCACTTAATCGTGTTACCTCAAATACATGTAACAAAATTGAGAAAAAATAAAAGAATTTCCAAATTAGGTTTCATGGTAGCAATATAATCCATACTGTAGATCCTTGAGGACTATTCCTAAGTTAATGGGAGAAGGAAGAGAGGGAGGGAGTCAGAGAGAGGGATTCTCGTAGCAGAAAGAGTATGGGATGTAAACATCTCAGAATAGTCCACCAGCTCGAACTGTATTCTATGTTTCTGAGTAAGTTTCCCTCCATCTCTGTGAGAGATCACAGATTTTAACAAGAAAGTCTCTTGTTTCATTGATGTGGCAGCTGCCTGAATGTTGATGCATTAAGTGTGGTTAATCTGAATCATGAAAGTTCCAGCCTCTTTTTCCTGGGTAAGTACTATGGTCAAATGAAGCAATCAGGATTTCTTTTGGACTGAACAGTCTTAGCTTTTGTTAGACTCTGTTTTAGGGAATGGAGTTTGATAGGCATACTTTCTCTCTATTTTCTCTGGCAGATCTTTATTCTCTGGCAGAAATTGTGTGAAGTTATTTTTTTTTAAGCAAAGCAGTCTTTTTGGTAGTCATTCTTTTTTCCAACTGCTGCTGGAAAATAAAACACTCTTCTCATGAATTGATTTTTTAATTAAATCTTTTTTATACTAATATCTTTGGCGTGCCTTCATGAATATGCATGACAGCAATAGATGTAATTTTTTCATGGCTCATTGTTCATTTCGGAAAGCCATGAGCAGCCTACTAGCAAAATATGATATTTTGCTTTTCATCTTAAAATAGAATGCTTCTTTTTTGCTTTGATATTTGCTTCAGACCAGCACAGTGAGTTATATCTTGATAGCTTCTAAAGATTGTGCACGGTTCTTGCATTTACTTCATCCTTTCATTTTGAAGAAACATTTAAAGTTCTTCCTTTTATCACACCTTCACATTCTTTGAGATCAAAGGCAATTATATATATATGCATCCCTAAGTAACAGATGTAGTAAAGCTTCTTTAAAGCTTCTTTAAAGCAGCGGTTCTCAACCTTTTTCAGGCTGAGACCCCGACCTGCGCCATGTATGCGCGGCGCGACCCTGAACTGCACTGCGCATGCGCGACGGCCCGCATCGCGCATGCACGACGCGACGGCCCGCATCGCGCATGCGTGGCGTGACGGCCCGAACCGCGCATGGGCGTGGTGGCCCGAACTGCGCATGCGCGACGCGACGGCCCGAACCGCACATGTGTGGCGTGACGGCCCGAACTGCGCATGCGCGGCACGCGCGCAACGACTTGAATCGCGCATGTGCGGCGTGACGGCCCGAATCGTGCATGCACGGCGCACGCGCGATGGCCCAAATCGCACATGTGCAGTGCGACGGCCCGAACCGCGCATGCGTGCGGCCTGAATCGTGCGTGCGCAGCGCAATGGCCCGACTCGCGCATGCGCGACACGGCGGGCCCACATCGCGCATGCGCGGTGCTACCCCACGCATGCGCGGTGCTTTCCCCTGCGCCAGCCGAGGGGAAAAGGGGGAAAAATGGTGGACTGCGGTGTTTGGCGACCCCTGTGAAATGGTCGTTCGACCCCAAATGGGGTCGCGACCCACAGGTTGAGAACCGCTGCTTTAAAGAAAAGTAGTTACAATATAGATGCATAAAACTTTATTTTGGAAATGTAGGCCTCTAATATAGAATACAAAAGGAATTTTGGGAAACAAAAATTGAAATATTTTTTACTGTTTACCTCCTTTTGTTCATGAACATAATTTAGAAAAATCCATAGATTTTGTTCTAAAAATAGCCAAACAACGAAGAGATCATTCTGAAAAAAGTTACTTCTTCTGAAGTTTTGAATTAAGAAGAAAATCTTCATGGATAGAAAAATTTCCCTGCTGCTGACCTCAAGATAACCCTAAAAAAATAGGGCACGGTGAAATGTTTAGTGGAGAAAAAGTGGAGTTAGGACACATTTCTGTGCTTTTATTATGTGTAGCCTTAAGGAAGAATGATAATTAAATGATAATTTTGTGGCAAATATCCGGCCTGTTCTTCAAGGAAGGGAGATGAGGAAGAAGCAGTATGCTAGCACAGAGAGGAGAAAGCAAGGATGACTTTTGCTCCCAATTAAGAGTTGGAAGTATCCAAAATCCAAAAAAGTCCAGCTAAATCAAAATCAGTAGAATAAAATAAAAATAAAAAATCTGATCCAATGATGTGTTTTTCTACTAGAAATATATTAAGTTGTATTTAAAGGGTTGCTTTACATGTATAAGTGGTCCTTGACTTACAACAGTTCATTTAGTGACCATTTGAAGTTACAATGGCACTGAAAAAAGTGGCTTATGACTGCTTACAACATATTGGCATCCCCATGGTCACATGATCAAAATCTAGCTGCTTGGCAGCTAACTCAGATTTATGATGGTTGTAATATTCTGAGGTCATGTGATTGCCTTTTGTGACCTTTTGACAAAGTCAACAGGGAAGCCAGATTCACTTAACAACCATGTTACTAACTTAACAAGTGTAGTGATTTACTTACCATCCCTTTCAACAGTAATTGGTATGAAACATCAATGGTTGGTTCCCATGGTATTCCTTATTTCAATAATTGTATTACATATTATACAAGTAAATTTTTTGCAGCTATGGAAGAAAGAAAGGCATTAAAATGTGGGTGTGTGATTTTATAGATTGTTTTAAAAAGGATGCAGAAAAAAGAAAAAAGGAAGAGAAAAAAAAAGAAAACCCTCTCCCTTCATCCACAATAAATTCAGGTAGCACTTGCAAGGGGAATGAAAATATAATTGAATATCATTTATATAGTATTGGAAAGTTATCATCAATTTCCTTTGCAATCATGGCAAATGCTTGGAACAACATATAGTAGAAAAGGTGTTTCATTTCCACATGTGTGTGCAGTGAGAAATCTTTGGGACATACAGTAGATTAAGTTTTGATAATGAGACTCATGAATGTTTAACTACAGTAGTCCTTGACTTACAACCATAATGTAACCTGACCAAAAAGTATGACAGGATCTATTTTTACAACCTTTCTTGTGATGGTTATTAAGCAAAAGTCATGGTCATAAAGTGAATGCCATCTTTGTAAAACAAATACTCTGTTTGTAATGCATATATGCCATGCTTGTAAAGCTGTTTTTTGCCAAAACCCAGAAGAAAATGCTGGGCTTTGTCTTAAAATTGATCATGTGATAGTAAGATGCTATAAAATGTCATAAATCTAGGTCAGTTTCTGAACACCCATCATTACAGTCACATGACTGAAATGGGGTGGCCATCAGAACACTGGAATGAAGACATAAATACCTTTGGAAGGGTTCCTCAGAACTTCAGATGGTTGCTAAGCAACCGGCCATTAGTCGAGAACTATTTACAATACAAATATTGGGATAAATTATAAAAGCACGTAAGAAATGAGGAGTATTGTATAGAACAGGGTAGGCAACCTTGGCTGTTTTATGACTCATGGACTTCAACTCCCAGAATTCCTGAGTCAGCTGACTCAGGAGAGCTGACTCAGGAATTCTGGGAGTTGAAGTCCATGAGTCATAAAAGAGCCGAGGTTGCCTACCCCTGGTATAGAACAATAAGGCTAGAAGTGGCATTTTGGCTATAGCATCAAATTACCTTCTTAGTAGAGGAATCCAGATTAAAGTGTGCCTGACAGATTGCTGTCTAATGTCTGCATGAACACAGCCAGTGAATGGGAGTCCACCACCTATCTAGTTAATTGGTTCCACTGTTGAGTTTTATTATCATTAAGTTTTTTCCTAGCAATCATTGGAATGTGCCTCCCTGTAACATAAATCCATTATTTTGAAACCTGTCCTCTGAAACAATTGAGGTCTTAACCTTATTCTGTGTGAAATCTTTTAAGATATATGAAGAGTGTTCTCATATCTGCCCCTCTTAGGTACATTTAGTCTTTTTCTTGCCAGTTAATTTATAGATAGCTAGGTAATGGAGGAATTATTAATATACTGTGTTAGTAATAAACCAGCACAAGTTGAGATTTCCATTCTCAGAAGACTTTCAGCTATATGTGACTCTTCCCATTATTCACTGATGTCTTTCCCCTGGTATCTCATTGTATAAGCTGAGACCCGGAGGTAATAATTCCAGAATCACTCCAGCTACTACCTTGTTTACATATTCAAGAGGTGACTCAGAAATTAAAGTGAGCCAAAAGAGACCAGGTTGAAAACAAGCAGCTTTTTAATTGGAAAACCTCATGAATTATTTAATGCTTTCAATTGTAAATCAATATTTAAATATGCTGGCTTATATATCAGGAGCCATTTATTGGTCCTGGTTCTACAATAATGGGAAACTTGCTAGAAACCATTTGAACTTGTAGATAAGCTAATCTAGATCTTATTTCATAAGTAATATTGTTCTTCAGAATGTCTAAGATTGCACTTTAGGGAACCATCTTCAGGAGAAACACATACCTTGTGTTTCTTGCTAATTCACCAAGATAGTTATTTACTCATTCATTTCAGAAGCTATTTTTTCTATCATTTTTATGGTAATAATCCTGTTCAATTTAAGAATTGACATAAGATTCATTGTAAGCCTAATAGAGAGTTTGTAAAGTCTCTCCCTCTCTTGTGCTATAGGAATAACTATAAACCATAGTGATTTTCAGAAAACAAAAGCTCAAAATTGAATATACTTTGGGTGAGGTGAGGCAGGAAGAAATGTTTATTAGAAACCTCACTAATTAAATTAGGTCTATAGTAGATAATTTGTATACAGGAAAATGTTTTTATTTTATGGTTTTATTTATGGACTAGAAACTAATATTCTTTGCAACTTTTAAATTTCTGGAGCCTTAGTTCACCCACTAATAAGTGATTCAATAGCTGTCCATTGTTAAGTCTATGTACATAATAAAGGTAGACAACATACTGCCTACAATAGATTCAGGAAAGTGCAAATTGCCTGTATTTTAGGTGGTAGGAAATATAAAATGTTCCAACTATGTACTAGCTAGAACAGTGACAAAATATCCCTGACATGATCATACTTCAAAAAATAAGTGACTATTTTTTCTCATTATTGATAATAGTTTTCTTTATGCATCCATTGGTCTCACATCAGAGGCTATCCTGATGATTTAATTATCCAAAAATATGTCTGAGAGGTATAACAGATAAACATGAAAATTATAATCCAACTACCTGAAGCCATGCAAAATAATATAAAAATCTATGTCCATAACTATAACAGTGTACTAACTCTTCCCAAGATGGTAAGCAATGATTCAAATTCTTACTACTAGAATTAATTCACTATTCTCACTAAGAAAATGGGAATAGTTTTGGTAATACATCACAGGAAAGAGAGGAATTTAAATTTTCTACGATTAAAAAAAAGATTTAATCGTGTGTGTTTTTAAGAAACGTTCAGACAACCTGACACAAATGCAACAGCAAAGTAAGAAAATGAATATGGCAAATTAATTCCTAAAATAATGGCTATTCTTGTTGTACTAGGCTTTGCATAGCACTTCAGAGACTACGCTCTAAAAGTTGACAGAGAGGTGGCTTCAGAAGCTTTAACCCAGCAGTTCTTAACCTATGGGTTGCGACCCCATTTGGGGTCGAACGACCATTTCGCGGGGGTCGCCGGACACCACGGCCCGCCATTTTTTTTCGTCGCGCGCGCACCACGCATGCACGGATCGGCCCGTCGCGGTCTGCCATTTTTTTGTTTTTTGTTTTTTTTTCCGTCGCGCACACACCGCACATGCGCGGTCCGCCATTTTTTTTGTTTTTGTTTTTTGTTTTTTTTCCGTTGCGTGCGCGCCGCACATGCGCGGTTCGGGCCGTTGCACATGCGCCGCGCATGCGCGGATCGGCCCGTCGTGGTCCGCCATTTTGTTTTTTTTGTTTTTTCCTGTCGCACACGTGCCGCGCATGCGTGGATCGCCCCGTCACGCGCGCGTCGGGGTCGCGTCGCACATGGCGGCGCAAGTGGGGTCTCAACCTGAAAAAGGTTGAGAACCACTGCTTTAACCACTGCAATTCTTGAGGCACCCATTTTGCCACATAAAAGCTAAATAGGATGTAAAAAATAATATTAAAGGGCCCAATTATAGTCCCATGCACTTTAGAGGTTCTTTGGAGTTCTCAAAAAGTTGCTGGCAAGCCTCATGAAGGCTATACTTATCCTAGAAGGAGAAACTGAGAAGACAAAGCATATTAATCTTGAGAAAAGAAGCCCAGGAAGAAATATGATAGTAATTTTCAACTATCTGAAGGACTGTTAGAACTTGTTATATTGTTCTTAAGTTAGAGAATGGCAGATTATAACTGAATGTTCAAAGTATTCAGAATGCTAGTGTTTCTCAAACTTGGCAATTTTAAGGTGTGTGGACTTCAACTCCCAGAATTCCTAAGCAGTCATGGTCTAAACCAGCGGTCCCCAACCCCCGGTCCGTGGACCAGTACCGGGCCACGGCATGCCAGCAACCAATCCGCACAAACAAGCAAAGCCCCATCCGCGGGATGCAGGCAGCACACAAATCATGCCCTACCAGTCCATGGAAAAACCTCTCTCCATGGAACCGGTCCCTGGTGCCCAAAAGGTTAGGGACCTCTGCTCTAAACAATCCTTTCCAACTTTATGATTTTATGACTCCATCCTTGTCAAGTTTTAGAAAACAGTGTAGTATAATTTAACATTTTATTTAAAATTCACTTTTAAACTGTATGGTTCTTTCTGGTTTCTAACCCTAACCCTAAATTTGTAGTTTCTTTCTTGGTTATTTGTGAAGCTTTTAGAATAAGACTGAATTACGCATCATTATGATGGCTAGAAGATATGATATATTTTTAAAAATATATAGCAATAATTGAAGTATTCATATTTTCACTGAAAAACGTACCAGTTTTACTATGACTGCACCCAGAATACAATTCCACTGTATACCACTGTAATCTTGCAGATTACATGGAACTTAGATCCAGAAACTGGTAACAGCTTTCAGAGTTAACTTAGCTTTGATAAACATTGTAGAGTTTAGAGGTTTGCTCTACCTGTAAATGGTACTGTATGTGGGAAAGACCTTGGAAGATGGAACGAAAAAATACTACACAGGGAATGGCCAGATAAGAGACAGCATAGCCTGCAGCTGGATATTATGGATCAAGGGGTTCAGAAATGAACCTCTCTAGTTTCTCAGGCTGTAAAGGAGGTGGTGGAGAAATGTATTTTCAGACTTGCAAGATTTATTAATTTATTATTTATTATTATTTATTATTAGATTCTGTTAACATAGCTTTACCATAAGGTAGAATTAACTTATCTGGCTTTGTTTCCTGTCTAGGTAAGACTGACAGTGCCACAATTATAGTACGAAATCAGAAGCCTTATCTTTACAGTGTGCTTGTAACAACTAACTGCTGTTGTCAATATGGAGATTCATGTGCATTTAGAAATTGCTTTTCAGTGCCTTCCCTCATTTGTGTCAAGCACCTGATTGCCTTTTATCACTGACAGCTCAGCATACAGTATTATTTGCTGAGTTGTCAACCATCTATGGTACTATTCTGTGCTTTGCATGTGAGATGCAGCTATTCACTAGTCTTGTGTGGCATTTACATGTTGTAAAAGACTCAAGAATAAATCCAAACATAGTTGCAACTTAATCACAGTTTAGTCATACTGTTTAAGAACCTAACCATTTTCTTACATGGATTCTGGAATTTATACAGCTGAACATATACATCTTTACAAAGAACCATTGACAGACAGTATGGATTTTTCACTTCTTAGGAATCATTTTCTAAGTAAGAAAGACACTGTCTATTGATATCAGAAGTGCATTTCTTTTTCAAATGTATGGTTGAAAGCCTCCTTGCGAATGATAACACTACTGTGCATGCAATATATATTTCAATCCAAAGCTATATAATAAACCTTAACAGGATGTATGAACTTGAATGAAGATAAACTGTTGTTTGGGGGAGGGAAGGGAATCAGAAGGATCATGTAAGGTTGCTAGGAAACAGCCCTAACCAAAGCTTTAAGAGATTTTCATTTACTGTTTTTTCATATTATTGGAGGCAATGTTTAATTTGTGTGCATGTCAAAAACTCTTTATAGTGAAAAATATAACTAATATGCTCACACCACAGCATGAAAGATGAATAATATGAATCCAGGTGCATGTAGGTTCACTGTTATTTCTGAATATATCTTTAAATAGTCACAAGTAATGTCAGTATGGCTAATTGAAATGTGGTTCAACTTGATTTTATATTTAATTCTACTCTGCTTCTGTATTTCCTCCCTAGTCCAGAACTGAGCAGGGTTATCAACTGGGTTGCAAAAATCTAGGCAACCGCTACCGGTAGTAACACCAAAGAGACAATTTTTTTTAATCATTCAGACTTATGGTAGATAATATATCTGATAGGTCTGCTCACAATGTTGGGTTAACAGGCTAGGACAGGCCCTGTTGCTGTATGGCCTTATATATAATTTTCCTAATGCAACCAAGGGAAATCATTTGGGTATACAATGAAGGATGTCACAGGATTCCCGGCAAAAGTCTAACAATTTTGCAGAATATTGATCAGCGCAAAACGTCCAAGAAAATGTGTTCTATGTCATCTATTGGTTTCCATGTAAAAGCAAATTACCTTATAAACCTAAACAATTGTAATTTATTGTAAAATGTATAATTAATTCAGTGTTCTCAGCCTGGTACTTTTAGAGGTATTTTATTTATTTAGTACATTTATGTGCATTGGATTACATGGAAGTTGTAGTCCATAAATAAGGAGAGCAAAAGTTGGGGAAGCAGCCTTGATTCTTAAAATGACTCAAATGAAGAATTACATACCACCAGAGGTCACCAGAATCTAATGCTGAATATATTAGAATAGCTAATTAAACCTGACCTGTATCTTATGCTTTCTAACTGAGAGATCAGAAGGGGAGATAATATTCCAGCACTACCGTAGAAATCTATTCTCAAAATTATCAAAAAATTATTGGGTGCACAGGACTAGTTTTTTTCTAGATCTGATATCCTCTAGATATGATAAATTACCACTTTCTTAAGTCGTAAACATTATAGTTAATGGACATGCTGTCTAAATATGTTAGATATCTTAGACAAGTGTATTTTTGGAACACAAGGATGAGAGAAGTTATAGTAGATTAACTCGATACTGTATATACTGTCTTTGCCTGGAGAACATATTAATCAGAATTGTTTATGGATGATGGCACCTTATCATATTGTCTGAAAATCTAGCTTCTGGATGACATTAGTTAAATTTTGCAGAATGACAGTTCACATATTGAGCTGACATTGATCATTGAATGAGTAATGAAAGGGTTTCTTTTAGGCATTATACGTATGTACATAGGATAGGATAGGATAGGATAGGATAGGATAGGATAGGATAGGATAGGATAGGATAGGATAGGATAGGATAGAGGACAGGACAGAATAACAGAGTTGGAAGGGATCTTGCAGGATCTAGTCCAACCCCCTGCTCAGACAGGAAACACTGTACCATTTCAGACAAATGATTGTTCAATCTCTTCCAATGGGAAATTGTTTCACTGATTAATTGTTCTAACTGTCAGGAAATTTTTCTTTATTTATAGGTTGCTTCTCTCTTTCATTAGTTTCCATCCATTGCTCCTTGTCCTGCCTTCAGGTGCTTTGGAGAGATATTGGAACACTGCTACCATGTCAATCCTAGTCCTTCTTTTCATTAAACTTGACATACCCAGTTCCAGCAATCGTTCTTTATATGTTTTAGCCCCCAAGCCTCCTAATCGTCTTTGTTGTTCTTTGCACTCTTTCTAGAGTTGCAACATCTTTTTATATCATGGCAACCAAAACTGGATGCAGTGTTCCACGTATGGTCCTACCAAGGCATTATAAAGTGGTATTAACATATCATGTGATCTAGATTCTATCCCTCTGTTATGTGAATAGAAGCAGCAATAATATTCCTTAGCCCCACCCTAGCCTTACATGGTTTCTCTGGCTGCACCCTAAAACATTAGATTTGGCTGTCTGAATGGGGGAAGACTATGTGAATAGATCAGAAGCGGAATTCTGTGTGATTAGAAAGTTTTGTGGACATTGGCAATAGATTCAATAGCATATAGCCCACAGTTATTTTTAAAGTATGAATTAATCAACTGTATAAAAGCCTGTAAGAAAAAAATAAAAAAGATAGTAGCAAAATCATAAATATTGGCCAAGGCTGAATTAATGTTTCAAGAAATCAGGCCCAATTAATATGCTATTTATAGTCACCTTAGCAGGACATTCGAAAATGTTCACCAAGACTTAAGGCCAAAGCCTATTATAAAGATAAAGATAAATGTTCAGATTTAGAACATTTAGTATTATTAACCTTCCCTATTGAGGATCAAAGCATCCAAAATCTTGAGATTGGAAGTCTCATCCTCCTCTTCCCCCCTTCCTTCCTTCCTTCCTTCCTTCCTTCCTTCCTTCCTTCCTTCCTTCCTTCCTTCCTTCCTTCCTTCCTTATTAATTACTGCCATTCCCCACTTAAAGTTTCATTACTTTTTAAAATTGCTGTCCCCTCAGACATTATTATTTAAAAAGTCCATTTCCCCACTAAATATATTTTTATAATGATTTCTACTACATTGCCAATTCCAACCAACAGGCAGTCATTTTATCTCAGAGATGTGTACTCACCATTTTGAGAGCCATATTCATTTGTCATATTTAACTACTCCTTAGAGAAAAAAATATAATTCACATATCAGTGCCTGCCTAATAAGCAAAGATGTGGCATCCAGAAAAACTTCTGGAGAGGAGTTCTGGAATGGGTCAACCATGTAATGGGATTATAATAGTGGTCAGACAAATGCATGTGAAAAGTTAAAATGGGAATAGAGAGGCCTAATTCAAGTATAGCCTTAGATATGGAAACATTCTGGATATCTTTGACTCACTCATGATCTCTGAGCTCAACATTCTTCATAAGATGGTCATGACAAAAATTGAAATTCTAAGAGAGAATGTAACAACCTTGAGCTTTTAGAAGATACTAATATATAAAGTAAAATGGGGTGGGGGTCCTCATGCCCTCCAGCAATTTGTATCTCTAGGCATATCACATTTGTAGCTGTTAGCTATTTAGCCATTGTTAGTTAATGTGATAGATTTTATATGACATCTTTGTAAATTTGCCAAATCTCCTTATTACATGCATCAAGGAATCAAACTCAGAATGACAGAAATCTGCTTGGATGGATGGTTGGATGGATGGATGGATGGATGGATGGAAAGGAAGGGAAGGGAAGGGAAGGGAAGGGAAGGGAAGGGAGGAAGGAAGGAAATCATGATACAAATATTTGGAATAATCCCCTCATTTCAAAATCATGCTGTGGACTGCAAAGGCATCCATGTGTACTAGTGTTCAAGCTCAATCTGAATGCACTGGTACCTCTGCAAATAAGACATCATCAGCAAAACTTTAGAGGGGAGGGGTCTGTCACATGATAGGTTTTTATCTTTAATGTAATGCCTGAATTTAACTAGAGAATATACTGTTCGGAATTATCCATGTTTTGTTTTTTAAATCAACAGGCGCTATAGAGTGACCTCAGATCAAATCTGAAGTATAACATAAGTAAAGGGAAATGTTTTCCTGTGCATTTCTCAGATTAAACACTGCATGCATTGCAACTTTTATTTTCTGTATTGAGAAAAACATAGAGGCTGATTCATATGGTAATTAGAACATTTGTGCAATTCACTGTAAAGGCAGATGCAGTTTCAAGTGGTCTTCATGAGGCAAACTTATTGTCCTCAGGGACCCTCATTTACCAAAAGTATTTTCTGCCCAGTTTAGTTATTGCTATCACTTGTGTATAATGAAGTTTTTCACATATTGCATATATGAGGTAATGTAAAATGGAAATCAGATATAAACTAGATGTGGTGGAGAGAAAATTAAAATTGGCCACCTGTGCTCGATTTCACAGCCGGCCTAAGAAAAGTCTTGTGTAATGTGATATATTTGTATATGAAGATCTAATATTTATATATTTGCAAGCTGGGTATATATTAAATATTATGGCTTTCCCATATTCAAGGATGAAAATTGTATTCTTCTGCAAATGTGTGTCGGCAGTACATGACTGTGTGCTTCAGTGAACGCATAGGTGTGACTGCCTTTCATGATCTTTTAGAAGTGTTTATTTCTAAGTGTATAGCACAGAAGGAACACTTATGAATGGAATGCCCGATAGATTAGTATTAAACAGTATGCATACAATTACTGCCATTATTTTTGAACTCCTAGAATTTTCCATTATTGCTATGTAGTTTTAAATATTATGCTCAAATTGGTTCATACTTAGTTTTCTTTACAAAACCTGATCTTGCATTCATTAAATGTGTGGTATGGGAAGGGGGCACTAATTACCCGTTATTTATTTATTTATTTATTTATTTATTTATTTATTTATTTCAACTTATACACTGTCCAACTTTCAATGATTCTGGGCAGGTCATGAGAAAAAAAAAACCCACCAAAATTTAAAAAAAAAACAGTCCAACAATATGAAAAACAATGGCCAAGCAGTTGATATTGGTAGCTTCATGTTAGCCTCTGGGTTTGTAATTCATTGTTGTGATTCTGCTGCCTTCTTACTCATCATGTATAATATACTTTATAAAAATAGCACTAATATTGAAAGTCAGCAGTTTCCCTTCTTATCTACAAATGAACTCATTAGGGATATGTAAATTATTCTACATTTACTTCATATCAAATTTCCCTCAAATTATTGAAAGAAAAATTGTCAAATTTGTTTTTGTACACTTTTCCTTAATGTAATCACAGTCAACAATATTTCTGAAAATTAAAATAATTCACCTAGTAGTAATACACAATGTGTTAAAATAACTCAGTTCAAAATGGAGCAGTAAACAATAAACACAAATAATAACAATACATAATGAATGTTGAAGTTTGATTTCAAATGGAATCTGTCTTTGCCATCTTTCAAAAAACAAAACAAAACAAAACAAATCCTGGACAACATTGGAAGGCCTAAAAGACCAAGTGGAGAAAATGTATCAATGTGGTCACTGTGAGCTGATACTAACTTCTTCACACATAATCAATGAATCCATTTTACCAAGAGCATCTTCTTGGCCATTGTAAGAAATAAAATGCTGGACTGAAAGAGGGCCTTGGCTTGATCCAGGAGGGCTGTAAGTACAACTATGTACAAATATCAGATGGTTTAGGAATCCAAGAATAAAACTACGAATTCTATTAAACCAAATAGATTTTTGGAGTTGCTATTTTCTGCCCCAATTGTCTTTAATTCCCATGTACAAAGCTGGGCCTGAAAACTCTACCCTATAACAACGTGCAACAGAATATTTCATATTGTAAATTTTGTGAGAAATAGGTGAAACATATATATCACCTTCCAGCATTTGGCAGAAAAAGCAAATGTATACTTGATTCATATGCAGTAGGCATATTGTAATTGGAAGATTCTGTCCATGGGAAAGAATCAATGGGGAGAAATCTTTAATCAGGCCATCTTTGAGGCTTTCAATTGTAGCAGGATTGCTTAACCTTCCAGGTTGCTAATGGGCATAACACATCATTAGACCCAGCAGGGAACATCATAAGGTTAATTAATTTTTACTTATTCTACTTTCTATTAAAGGTGATGAATAATAACTTTGGATGTTTCGGATTCTGTTTCTCTTTCTCAAAGCGATTCGCTCAGGTTTTATATACTTTAGAGCCACTTTGCAATTAACATGCAGATTTTTAAAGATATAAACAGCATCTGGTTGATATGTGTTTGTATGTGGAAATAATTAGGATCTCAGCAACAATAGGGGACTAAATTTAACATTTTCTTTATTCCTATAGCTCTGAAGAAAACTTTATTTCCAGTGATGCCATTTGAATTGAAAGGAAATGCACTCTTCAAAGCAAATAGCAGATATAGAAGAAGATTTTTTTCAGGATAGCAGTACATAAGGAAAAGGTTGGTTGGCTGATTGATTGAGTTCAGTCTGCTTTACTCCAAGGCAACTGACTGTAAGGCAGCTCTGGAATGGACACAATAAACTTGCATGCAGGACAATTGGATATAGGGAGAATAGGAAAATACCCTGGCTCTTATTCTTCTCCCATTTTTGTAACTGATTAATCTTGTTTTCTTATGCTTGTATGTTGAGCATTAAAGGGAAGACATTTGGATAGAGAAATTGCCATATGTCTTGATCCTCTTTGCATTTATGCTTGCATAAAGCATTTGTTTAAAGGATTTTGTATAAGCTATATCTAGGTTTTTAGGAAGTATTAGCAGCAGATGCTAATAGTGCTTGATTAAAATTTAAAGTTGAAAATTGAACATGCTGATCTCTAAATTCTCAGTAATTACAGAGAAATAACATAGAACAGAAGTGTCAAACTGCTGGCCCATAGGCCAGATGTATCATGCCGAAACCACGCCCACCCCAGCAATGGGGAAAAAGTCACGATATGTTGCGACACGTCATATGATGTTGCAAGTTTGACATCCCTGACATAGAAGATAGGGATCTGTTCATTTTTTTCCTTTCTAGCATTTTTCCTACATGTACATGGTCTGTTTTTTTTTCCAAATCAAAAAAGTGTTGATGCATTGATTATGGCAGGAATTGATTGATAAGCTTGTCATCTGAGCATTATGGGTTGAGAGAGCTGGATTTCATGACTAAGGTGGGAGAAGAACTCACAGTTTCCTGGTTTCCAGCCTGGTGCTTTAACCACTAAACCAACTCTCTTCTGGCTTTTCTGTTCAACATTCCTACTGATTCTACTAATTCTTGCTGCAACTCAAAGACTGATACTTTCATAGAAGGCTAGGAGCTCAGAAGAATCAAATGTTAGATGCATCCAAGTTAATGTTCGATGTGTTAAAGTTATAAAATCCAGTTCAACTCAGTTCATATTTTAAACAAAGAATGAGGAGATGCAGATTCTTTTTGGCACATGAACAGAAAGATAGAAACAGCAGTGAACAACATTACCTCAAAGCTACTTCAGGAAAAATGAGAACTGAAAATTATTTTCAAAAAGATGATTGTGTTGGGAAGGATTGGACGATGTAAACAAATCATTTTTATACAGTACAGATGTAGGCTTTCATGGCTATGTCAATCAAGAACAGTTTTTTTGGACTCCCACGATATTGACCAATCACAGATCTGCTTGTCAGGTACAAGAACCCAACCAGTTCAAAACCCCTTTCAGCTGCTTGGGAACTGCCAAGATGTACACTACAAAGCAGCTTACACTGCATCTGAAAATGTCAGCCAAATCAATGGCTAAATTCACATATTGCACATATGCAATTCACATGTTGTCTGGGATTGTTTTGAGCTTGTGGATAAGGATGAAGTGGATTTGGTACTCCTTAGTATGAGTGCCAGTTGTGGGTAGGGCCATGTCTCTTCAATCAATAGGATTTAGAAAGTGGTCAATGACTCTTTAAGGTAGAGTATACCCTACCCCTTCTTGAAGCAGCTATCTCTCAAATCAGCCATATCAAAACTTCCATCTAGTGTCCACATTTTCCCTTTGAGAGGAAGTTTGTTGAGGAGAAGGTGGTAATTCAATTCTAGGGGGAAATGTTAGTCACAATACCACTTCAATATCATCATTTTTAAAATTTATAGATAGTATTTCTTTCCCTGCAAAGCAGAACAATTTGAATTAGGTGTTTAAAAAGCAAACCATCTTTATATTTCCTTTTAAATTGGAGTCCATTGATTTTTACATATAAAATTAAAAGTGTGTTAGTAGATATTTTATAAAAGACATCAATGAAAAAATAAAATGTAAGTCTCCCCTTTTTATTTGTAAAAGATAAATGTAATTGTATAAACCACTAGTTAATCAGATTAAACAATTTAAAATAAAATAATATCATCTTCCAGCTAACAGAGATAATAAAACACATACATAGTATATGGATTTACTAATATTGCCTTCACCAAGGCAAGGAAGAAGACTCAATGGGCAATTAAAAGAAAGATCACTGTTCTAAAACCATTAAGAATCCCCATGTCATAATATCAATGAGCAGATAGAAATGAAGATAAAGATAGTGCATAATTTTTATGCAGCTATATTCCCATTACTGCATCAGATTTAATATCCTGCAAAAAGAAAATGAAATTATAGTTTTTCATACTCCTACAGTGTGAAGATGAAGCCATTACATAAAATGTTCTTTTTTTAAAGTGCTAAAATCTGTTCAGCATAATATATCATATAAGCTAAATTATCCAGGATGCATATAATTCACCTACCAAAGTGCAGCCCACCAGCTATGTCTAATGGGCCAAAAGGAGCCAGAAAGTTTTTTTGCTGCATGCTTAGGACTTCAAAAACCACGAGAAGTATCAGACCCCTGGTAGGTGGCATTACATAGGCTGTATCTACTTAAGCTTCATTTTTGTTTCTTAAGGCATCACAGTAGAAAAAAAATCTTGTACCCTTTGTAAACTTATCTGAGACAAGTAGAAACTGTATAGTCTGAGAGAAAAATTATTAGGACAACCCCTTAAACTCTTCCACCAACAAATTACTGTTAGCTTTCTCTGTTCACTCAGGGAATGAGTTCATACTCCACAACTTAGCTGCCAAAATTTTCCTCATAAATTCTTAAAAACAAAATGGCTATTACTTTCAAAATGGAAAAGGGTGTAGAAGTTATTAAAGACGATGCTAATGTTATAAGTACCAGATTGGAGATGACTGAGAATAGAGTATGTTGGTTGGAAG
Organism: Bothrops alternatus; assembly: GCA_034064705.1. Classification (NCBI taxonomy): domain Eukaryota; kingdom Metazoa; phylum Chordata; class Lepidosauria; order Squamata; family Viperidae; genus Bothrops; species Bothrops alternatus. The sequence goes on from JARGCV010000009.1 coordinate 16,603,592, forward strand.
ACTTTGAAAAGTTTGTGGATACATCTATAAAAAAGAATATTTGTAGCTCAGTTTTGAACTGTGTGCTCCCTGGTGGTCTCTGAGCTTGGTTGTTTTCTTAGCAGATCTTTCATTACCCAACTAGGTTATATCATTAGTGCTAGAAAGGGATGGGGTTTCCTCTCTGTTTATTTATTTATTTATTTATTTATTTATTTATTTATTTATTTGATTTGACTTCTATGCCGCCCTATTCCGGAGAACTCAGGGCGGCTCACAACATAAATAGAAATCACAAGTTAAAATACATATATAAAAACCCCTAAGTTAAGAGAAAACCAATCATTCAACAAACATACACACAAACATACACTGGCTAGGGGCAAGATGTTAACTGCCCCAGGCCTGCCGGCAGAGGTGTGTTTTAAGCAGATTACGAAAGGTGGAGAGGGTGGGGGCGACACGGATCTCCAGGGGAAGTTGGTTCCAGAGGGCCGGGGCTGCAACAGAGAAGGCTCTTCCCCTAGGCCCCGCCAGGCGACACTGTCTGGCTGACGGGACCTGGAGAAGGCCGACTCTGTGGGCCCTAACCGGCCGCTGGGATTCATGGGGCAGCAGACGGTCCCGTAAGTAACCTGGTCCGATGCCATGTAGGGCTTTATAGGTCATAACCAACACTTTGAATTGAGTTCGGAGACCAATTGACAGCCAATGCAGCTTGCGGAGTGATGCCGAAATGTGAGCATTTCTGGGCAAGCCCAACACTGCTCGCGCGGCCGCATTCTGCATTACCTGAAGTCTCCGAACATTTTTCAAAGGTAGCCCCATGTAGACAGCATTGCAGTAGTCGAGCCTCGAGGTGATAAGGGCATGAGTGACTGTGAGAAGGGACTCCCGGTCCAAATAAGGCCGCAACTGGTGCACCAGGCGAACCTGGGCAAATGTTTATATCACAGGTGTCAAACTCGCATCCCGTGACGTGTCGCGATGTATCGTGACTTTTTTTTGCATTGCCAGAGCTGGGGTGGGCATGCCTCCGCATGATGCAACTGGCCCACGGGCCGACAGTTTGACACCCCTGGTTTATATATCAGTGGCTTGCCCTGTTAGTGTTGGTGGTAGTGTTCTTGATCGTTCCCTGATTAGGCTGTTGTTTATTGTTAACTTGTATGTCTGAGTTGGTAGTTCCTTATAAACAAATGCCATTGGTAAGTAATGTGATCATAAAGCACAAAACCATGTGGCTGCATTACTTAGGAAGGACAGTCCTTGCAGTCCTGATTGCCATCATAATCCTAAAATGTATGGGTTGATAGGAAGGAAGCAATGGAAATCCAAGGTAAGAAGTGGTGTTGGGATGCCACAGAGAGGGAAATCGGGTAAAGCTTGGTGTAGATCACATATGAATTGAAGAAAGTTGGGGGAGGAGGGTACTGTGACAGGAAATTGGAATAGGAAGGCCAGAACCTGGATGGTTCAGGTGAGTACCGAAAGCCAGCAGGTAGATGGTGGGAAGCAAACTCAGGAAGACCAGGGATGAATGATGGGGACAGGCATGAGCACAGGAAGGGTGGGAGACAGGAGTTACCAGTTGCAACCTTCCCTGCCAGCTTGTCTATTGATTTTGCTTGAGGAAAGCTGGCAGAGAAGGTCGCAAGTGGCGATCATATGATTGCTGGATTTATTTTATTAATAGTGTGTGACACTATTGGATAGTGTGACAATTTTAAGTGTGAGCTGTTTGTCAAGTGTCAAGATCACAAGAGTGCTACAACAGCTTGAACTTTGAGGACCAGTCCATAAGTAATACTTGCTCAGTGTTATCAATGGTCGCTGAACAATGGTCAGTAAATGAAGACTACCTGTATTAACAATACCACTCACCATTGTTATTTTATTAATATGAGTTGGGATTACCAGAGGTCTTTTGTCAATGTTTGGCTACCACAGATTGGGAAGTACAGATTCAATATTTAATTTTAGCATTATCGATGTGCAAGAACGTTACAACTTTGATTAACATATTTTCTTTGATAATTATTGGAGAAGAAAACAGATGGGAACAGCTGATTTTAAATATTGTTTGCCAGGATTGTGTGATCCTTATATTGCTCCAGAACAAATACATAATTGCTTGCAGCATTTGTACATTATTGTTAATCAGTGAATCATATAATGGTAGAGGCTCTAAATCCAACCTTGGATCCATTTATAGCTAGAACAACCTACCGCTCAAAGTATATAGTCTGATGTTTAATTTTTTTGCAAGATTAGATTTCTGAATTAATGTTTAATTTATGAATTTAATTTGCTGTAGTGTTATATTAGTCCTTCCCAATGTAAATGTGCTTTCCTTTCTTCTGTTCATAGAAACAATTTTCATTTGGATTCTTTTCTGATGTCTTATTTCTTGGTATCTAACTTTAAAACATGCGTTTACAATATTATACCATGGTCATGTGAACTCTTTCTTTCTTTCTTTCTTTCTTTCTTTCTTTCTTTCTTTCTTTCTTTCTTTCTTTCTTTCTTTCTTTCTTTCTTCTCTCTCTCTCTCTCTCTCTCTCTCTCTCTTTCTTCATTTCCTCCCTCCCTCCCTTCTTTCCTTCTATGGCCACCCAACTCTCACACGGTGATTCTTTTATTTGACAATAAATTATATATAGGTAGGTAGTCCTTGAGTGTACTATTGTTGAAAGATAAAGGTTTTATTAAGCAAGTGTAAGAAGAAATGTTAGGGATTTTCTTGTAAGGACTTCAGTGTACTTTGGTTTGGAATAGCTCAACCCATTGTTCAAAGCTGAATTGCTGCATGAGCTTCTTATAAAAAAAACCACCAATTAATTAATATTAAATCCTAGAGGAGAAATTTAAAGTGCTATTAACTCTTTGTACACCACATCAATCTTCTCAGATTTCTCTCTAATACCTGGAGAGATGACACTACTTAATTGAAGGTACTCAGAGTATGCCAACCATGTTGAGTTATACTGGCTGGGCAGTCACCATGGAACTTTTCCTTCCATCTTTCTGAGACCCTGGATGTTTCGTTGCTTCTTTCATGGCCGTAAGAGGGAGATGCACATTAAAGATATTTATTTATTTATTTATTTATTTTATTTGTTCGGATTTGTATGCTGCTCCTTTCCGAAGACTCAGAGCGGCTCACAACATAAGAACATAAGAACATAAGAAGAGCCATGCTGAATCAGGCCAAAGCCCATCGAGTCCAGCATTCTGTGTCACACAGTGGCCCACCAAATGTACATGGGGATCTTGAGCAGAAAGAGAAGGCAAAACCCTCCCTTTCCCTTGACCCCCAAACAAATGGTACTCAAGGGAATCCTGCCTGCCTCAACCAACATAGAGGCGGCACATGGACATCCGTTTTAATAACCACCGATACACTTTGCATCCATGAATCTATCTAGCCCTGCCTTGAAGCTGTCAAGGCTGATAGCTGTCACGACCCCTTCAGGAAGTGAATTCCATAAATCAACGACTCTCTGGGTGAAGAAATATTTCCCTTTATTTGTCCTCACTTTCTTAGCTATGAGCTTTAGGGAGTGCCCCCTTGTCCTGGTATTGTGTGATAGAGAAAATAATTTTTCTCTATCCACCTTTTCTATCCCATGCATGATTTTATACACTTCGATCAAGTCACCCCTTAAACGCCGTCTTTCAAGGCTGAAGAGACCAAGGCGTTGCAATCTGGTTTCATAAGGGAGGCGCTCCATTTCCTTGATCATTCTTGTTGCCCTTTTTTGCACCTTTTCCAGTTCCATTATATCCTTCTTGAGGTGCGGTGACCAGAACTGTACACAGTACTCCAAGTGTGGTCTCACCATCGATTTGTACAGAGGCAATACAACACTTGCTGACTTATTTTCGATTCCCTTCCTAATCATGCCAAGCATGGAATTTGCTTTTTTTACTGCTGCTGCGCATTGGGTTGACATCTTCATCGAGCTGTCCACCAAAACCCCAAGATCCCTTTCTTGGGTTGTCTCAGAAAGTTTGGTCCCCATCAGTTGGTAAGTATAATTGGGGTTCTTTGCCCCGATGTGCATAACTTTGCACTTGTTTAGGTTAAAATGCATTTGCCACTTTGTTGCCCACTCACACAATTTCGAGAGATCCTTCTGGAGCTCCCGACAATCAGTTTCACTTTTCACAACCCGGAACAATTTAGTGTCATCAGCAAACTTGGCTACCTCACTATTAACTTCTACATCCAGATCATTGATGAATAAATTAAAAAGTAAGGGCCCCAAAACTGAACCTTGGGGTACACCACTTCTCACTTCTTTCCATCCGGAGAATTGTCCATTTATTGCCACCCTTTGCTTCCTACAATTTAGCCAGTTACCAATCCAGGACAAGACCTGTCCTCTAATTCCGTGGCTGGAGAGCTTTTTTATGAGCCTTTGGTGAGGGACTTTGTCAAAAGCCTTTTGAAAGTCAAGATATACAATATCAACTGGGGCCCCTTTATCTATGTATTTATTTACACCCTCAAAGAATTCTAACAAGTTAGTAAGACATGATTTGCCTTTGCAGAAACCATGTTGATTTTCTTTCAGCAATGCCTGTTTTTCTATGTGCCCTGTAATTTTATCTTTAATAATGGTTTCCATCAGTTTGCCTGGAACTGAGGTTAGACTGACTGGTCTATAGTTTCCTGGATCACCTCTGGATCCTTTCTTGAAGATCGGGGTTATATTTGCTTCCCTCCAATCCTCCGGTACAGTGCCTGATCTTAGAGAAAGATTGTATATTTTAGCTAGAAGTTCAGCAATTTCACACTTGAGTTCCTTGAGAATTCTAGGGTGGATGCCATCTGGACCCGGCGATTTGTTGACGTTTAGTTTAGAAAGGCATGCAAGAACATCTTCCTTGTTTATCTCTATCAGGTTTAATTCTTCTATTTCCCTCCCTGGGAAAACTAATTCAGTGGCAGGCAAATGTTCTCTATCCTCCTCGGTGAAAACGGAAGCAAAGAAGTCATTTAGCCTCTCAGCAATCTCCTTGTCTTCTCTGATTATCCCCTTCTGACCATTGTTATCAAGTGGCCCAACTGATTTTCTGGTTGGGTTCCTGCTTTTGATGTACTTAAAAAAGGTTTTGTTATTATTTTTAATATTCTTGGCTATATGCTCCTCAAAGTCTCTCTTGGCTTTCATGACTATCGCCTTGCATTTGGTCTGCCAGAGTTTGTGATCCCTCCTGTTCTCCTCGGTAGGAAGAGCCTTCCATTTCTTAAATGAGTTTTTCTTCTGTCCAATAACCTCCTTTACCTCATTCGTAAGCCATACTGGTATCCTCTTGGACTTTCCAATCCTCTTTCTTCTTTTAGGAATGCATTTTATTTGAGCCTGCTGTAACGTATTTTTAAACAGTTTCCAAGCATTTTGGAGGGATTTGACTTTTTTTACTGTTCCTTTTAGTTTCTTCTTTACTATTTTCCTCATTTTGTCAAAATTCCCTCTGTGAAAGTTTAAGGTCTCTGTGTTAGTTTTCACTGACAATTTGCTATCCATGGTTAAGTTGAAGGTTATTGTGTTGTGATCGCTGGTTCCTATGGGCTCGGTTACAAGGACATCATGAACCAAATCCTGTGTGTTAGTTAGAACCAAGTCCAGGATCCTCTTTCCCCTGGTAGGTTCCATGACCATCTGCTCAAGGGAATAATCAGCTAACATGTCGAGGAACCTTGTCTCTCTATCATGTGTAGAACAAGAATTTACCCAATCTATTTGGGGATAGTTGAAGTCCCCCATTATGACTACCCTATTTCTTTTTGAGGCCTCCTTAAATTCATTTTCCAAATAGCAATCTGCCTCTGGAGTTTGGTTGGGAGGGCGATAGCAGATCCCTAACGTCAGATTAGTTTCCTGTCCTGGGATTTTTATCCACAATGTTTCTGTGGGTGAGTTTGAATTTTCTTGAATTTCGAGTTCATGAGATTCTAACTCCTCATTTATGTACAAGGCCACGCCACCACCATTTCTCCCTCTCCTGTCCATCCTATACAATTTGTAACCTGGAATCCTTGTGTCCCATTGGTTTTCATCTGTCCACCAGGTTTCTGTTATGCCGATAATATCAATATTATTTTCCTTCACCAAGCATTCCAATTCCCCTATTTTTGCTCGAATGCTTCTAGCATTTGTGTACAGACCTTTATATGTAATTTTCTGGTGCACTTTCAACTTTGACTGTGGATTTTGACTGTAGAATTTGGTTGTAGAATTTGTAGATGGTCTACCATGTCCTTCTGCTTGACTATTACAATTTAGTTTTCCTGTTGACTCACCAATGTGTGCATAACTTCCACACTCCATATTAGGCAGTGCGCCTTCTCGAACCGGAAGCTGCCCAGCTCCTGTCGACTTGCCCCTATGAATCAGTTTAAAAGCTGCTCTGAAACCTTTTTAATATTAATCGCCAACAGTCTGGTTCCATTATGGTTCAAATGTAACCCGTCCCTTCTGTACAGGTGTGGCTTGTCCCAAAATGTTTCCCAGTTCCTAATGAATCTAAACCCTTCCTCCCGGCACCACTGCCTCATCCACGCATTGAAGCTCCTGAGCTCTGCCTGTCTAGCTGGCCCTGCACGTGGAACAGGTAGCATTTCTGAGAATGCAACCTTGGGGGTCCTGGACTTTAATCTTCTACCTAGCAACCTAAATTTGGCTTCCAGGACCTTCCGCTTAGCTTTTCCAATGTCATTGGTACCGACATGTACCACAACAGTTGGCTCCACCCCAGCACTGTCTATCAGCCTGTCTAGATGCCTCGTGATGTCCGCAACCTTTGCACCCGGCAGGCAGTTTACCATGCGGTCAACGCTTCCATCACAAACCCGTCTCTCTATATTTCTAACAATTGAATCACCCACTACAAGAAGCCCCCCTCCCACCACCCGCGGAGAAGTATCCTCGGTGCAAGAGGATATGGGCACATCCTCCAGGGAAGGGGTCTCAACTAAGGGAGCCTGTCCCTCTTCCACAGATTGATGTCCTCCCTGCCCAAGATCTCCATTCTCCAAAGCAGCTGGAGAGCTGCTCAGCATGGAGTGGGATGCTCCTGCTGCATCCCTGAAGATCTTCTCCTGCCTCGCTATCTCTCTCTGCTTCTCCAGGTCTGCTACCTTGGCTTCAAGGGAAAGAACCTGTTCCCTGAGAGCCAGGAGCTCATTGCACCGATCACACACCCAAGACTTCTGTCCAGCAGACAGATAGTCATACATGTGACACTCAATACAAAACACTGGGAAGCTCCCCTCCGTCTGCTGGCTATCTATCTCCATTTCTTGTTATTATATGTTTGCTGTTATTATTATACTAGTTATTATTTTAAAAAAAAACACAGCTTTTTTGGGTTGTTCAAATTTTTTGTTTTGGTCTCAGTTTACTTTTTGGATTTTTTTTCTTACTTGTTTTAGGATTTTATCGCGCGCCGTCAGGGGCGCGATGGCTGCTAAAAAAAAAGGTGAATTTGTAATTAAACAAGAAACCCCACAAACTTACCAGGGCTCAGCAGGTAATTCTTCCCAAGGTTCCTGCCAAGTTCCCTAGTCCCCTTTTATTTCCTGTTTTAATTTCTTATTTGAAAAAGCTCTGCCCAAGCAAAAGCAAAAGCAGCTTGCCTTTCTGCCCCACAAGGAAGAGTGAGCTGCTTGCTCCCAGCTACCAGGGATTAGCCAGCAGGGGGGCTGCAGCAGAAAGCTCCACCCCCTCCAAACCTGTGCTGAGGGCAAACTTTAGAAGAAAGGGGAAGGAGAAACCCCTTATATGGCTGCTAAAAAAAGAACAAAAAAGGTGATTTTGTAATTAAACAAGAAACCCCACAAACTTACCAGGGCTCAGCAGGTAATTCTTCCCAAGGTTCCTGCCAAGTTCCCTAGTCCCCTTTTATTTCCTGTTTTAATTTCTTATTTGAAAAAGCTCTGCCCAAGCAAAAGCAAAAGCAGCTTGCCTTTCTGCCCCACAAGGAAGAGTGAGCTGCTTGCTCCCAGCTACCAGGGATTAGCCAGCAGGGGGGCTGCAGCAGAAAGCTCCACCCCCTCCAAACCTGTGCTGAGGGCAAACTTTAGAAGAAAGGGGAAGGAGAAACCCCTTATATGGCTGCTAAAAAAAGAACAAAAAAGGTGATTTTGTAATTAAACAAGAAACCCCACAAACTTACCAGGGCTCAGCAGGTAATTCTTCCCAAGGTTCCTGCCAAGTTCCCTAGTCCCCTTTTATTTCCTGTTTTAATTTCTTATTTGAAAAAGCTCTGCCCAAGCAAAAGCAAAAGCAGCTTGCCTTTCTGCCCCACAAGGAAGAGTCAGAACATATACATAAAACAATTTCAATGTAAATCCAAACAAAAACATTAAAAATGAAACCCCATACATACTCATCAATCACGCCACAATCAACAATCATCCCAATCAACAATCATTTACATAACAATTCTGCCTGGTAGTGAATCATAACTTCCCAGCTTGACAGTTTTAACCCTGACACATCTCCCGGGTAATGCAGAAGCTTGGTCCTCCTCTAAACATAAAATTATTTATATTTCTATCCTGCCATTCCTTCAAGAGCTCATAGCAGTTTATATGCCATTGTATCCTTTCATTATGCGTCCCAACACTCCAATTCGGGCAGAAACAAAGTATTGAATTAAATTGACCCAGACAAATTAACCCATGGCTGAGAAAAGACTAGAGGACTGGATTTTCCCAGTTACTACACTTGACTTAACCAACCCTATGCTTATAAAACAGATTTATCATACCATGCTTAGCCAAAACCATACAGTTTTGTCATAACTTCGTTGTTTAACCTGCTCCTTTCTAATATCTTTTATCCTATGTTTTAACACAAGTAAAAAGGTACTTAACACACATAGGTATATTCAGGCTGAATAAATTCATGAATTAGGTTCTTGTCTCTTTTACCTTCTTCTATGAGGTTGGCTGATAAGTGCATGGGTGGGTTGTGATTCATCCCAGGGTGGAAAGATATAATAAAGGCTTTGTCTTTATTACATACAAAATAATACAAATACACCTGTTAGAGACCTGTTAAATATTTCTGTTCTTAATAGAGCTTAATGAATTCATGTATGTAATACATATTTTTGTATTGTGCACCACCAGCGGTGTTGACACCAGCAGTTAAATATAGTTTGCTTTTAAGTTTCTTTAATTATGATCAAATTCCAGCAATTTTTTTAAAAAAAAACCTCAATAACAATGCCAACAAAGAAAATATAATATTCATATAAAACCTAACAAATTAAGACTTAAAAACCAGAGAACGAGGAGCATTGAATAAAGTAGAGTAAAACCGTATACAGTCAAGCATAAAATAAATTAGAACTTAAACCACATTAAAATGAAAGAGAAGGAAAAAGCATAATGCTATCACTCTGAGCTGAGGATATTTTATGTGTTCTTGGGGAAATTATGGTAGATATTAACTTAACAACTCTATTGGAAATGGTAGGGTTATGTTCTGAAAGTAAGAAACGGGCTTCATTACAGGTTAGGTGTTTGTTAAGTGGTAAGAGTATGTCTGCATGTAAATTGGCACAGAAAGGGCAGTGGAAAATATTAGTGAACCGATCTCAGGTTAAATCTGGCCATCTCTTTGTGAATGGACTCTTACTGAACCTGCCATTTAATAGTGCGGGGGGGGGGAGACATTGGAAGAAGCTAAAGAAAAGCCTCTACAGTGTGATGGGCAAATAAACAATTAATTTGTGGGTATAAAATATTTTCAATTGATACCCATCATGAAAATGGACTATGGCACCCAAATTTGTCTGCTGTGTGATATCACAACTTCTGATAGATCTCAGGCTTAGCTGCCTTTAAACTTAAGGGCAGGAAAAATTAGATAGAAAAGGTAGAGAAACACAAGTCATCTAGATTCATTGGCTCCACTTTTATGTCCTTAAGGATAATTAATGGGTCCAATGACTTTTTACAAAACAGAGGTTTAAGCAGAAAAAGACTCAATAAACATGCTCTTGGCTCCGGTGGAATCACACCAGTTTCCATGTGGATTAAAGCACTTAAAACCCCGTATGGGATGTGGAAGAGCACTCATAATTTGTGAAGGCAGAAAAATGATGTTGAACATTACACAGGTAATATATTTGCTCTAAAATATATAGAGGATAATACAGCTTTAAGGTCTAGAGTAGTTTGGTTCTGCTGAGTTCAATGACATAAATATCTAAGCCTATATATATGTCATGCCTTTTAAAGGCTGAAAATGGTATATTATCTTAAACAGATTCTTAAGAATTTAATAACATTTTCCCACTGTTTATAGCTTTTAATGAATTTTAATGTGCTGAACTAGACAATATATTATCAAAAGAATTGACTGATTCTGAAGTTATGAACATTCCAGTCCCAGTAAATCATTATTTCATATTTTCTTTCTCTCCCTATAATGTCCTGCTCCTTCCTGGCACTCAGAGAAGATGAAACTGCCACAAATTTCACAACTACCTCTACACAGAGAGAGGACAGATAGGCAGCTCCATTGAGCTTCTATGCAGCCAGACTTTGAAGGTCTAACTTCCAACAGTTGTAGTGCCTCAGTACTGAAGTGCCCTTAGTAGTAGAGCGTAGAAGTCATAGTTACTCAAAATGAATGTAATATAGGTTATTGGGGAAAACCCAAATAATGAAAGGAAACAGAATCAGGGGAATGGTTGGGGATCATGTATCATGTTCCTTACAAGACAGGTGTCACATTGTGGGACAAAATTCTTGGGTAAATTGGTTCCCTTCCAAAGTCATTGGGTTACAATTCCAATAAACTTTAGCCAAGATGGGAATAATAAGGATTATTATTTAAGGAAAGCCTGGCTTAATTCATAATAATGATTTTAAGGATTAATAATGCTTTATTGATTTATTCAGCATTGGCTTTTAGTGAACACATACAGCAAGTTTGGGTCAAGGTATTCAGAAGTAATGACCACGGCAATATGAGTATTTAAGATTTTATTCTAAGGCAGAAGAAGTAAATAACATAATAACAAAAGACCACAATCAAAGAAAATATTGAATAACATTGTAAGAAAGGCAGACCTTACATAGGTTCCAAATTATAATTAGTCACACTTATTTTCCACGGCCTCATTCCACTTGGTTTTGCCAAGGAGAAGGAGAATACAGTAAGCATATCTTAGTCTATTCTTTGTTTTGCCTATTTCTCCCAAAATCAAACAGTGTTTCTTTATATGAAGTGACGATGAAGCCATCTCAAGATTTTAGACTGAAGATGAGAAAGATTACACAGGTACCTCAACTCAAGAATAAATAAAACAAAGTATAACTCTTTAGTAATACAAATAAATGCTTGCTTAATTCTGTGCTACCTATTTAACCATTACACGAGAAGAGAAGGTTTAATGTATCATGCACCTGAGGCAAAGAGGTATACAATACTACCGGTATGCCAATCTTCCAGTGAAAACCCTATTGCTACAACAGCCTAAGGCTGTTTTTGTTCATTCCAAAATAAGAGAATGAAAATCAGGATCATTGCATGTAAGGTACAAAAGTTTAAAACAGCTGCTTTCTTCTCAAAACATGTATACAAAAATGTGGAGGATAAAGAATTTTTGGGGAGTAACATTTGTACATATGGAGGAATTTCAGACAGTAATGAGAGGCCAAATTAATATCAGAAGACTTAGATTCCTTTACTAATTCATTCCTTTAAAAAACAGAAAATGAGGAAGATAATATATAGGTCAGTGTGACCTATAAAAATAAGAAGAATATTTTCAAAGGAATAATGAAAGTAATTAAAAGCAGGGTAGAAAATGATTTTTGATACAAAAATCTATGTTTTAAGATGTTTATTGGCTCAGTTACAGTAGTACAGTGGCAACTGGTTATAAAGAATTCAGTAATTTTCAAAGTTGGAGTTGGGTTTTGCTTGTTTGTTTTGTTCTGATATTCCTTCAACCAACTGAAATATAAGGCCCAGCACAGTAATAAAACTGCATTTTTCTCATTTTAGATAAGAGGAGCAACTCAATATTGGAGGTATTGTAACTGAAAGAAAACTTGGAAGTATAGAGCTATTAGATTTCAGAGTGTGTTGACTGAGGCTCATGGTAACTCCTTGTTAAATTTGGGAGAATTCTCAGAACTCCTTATTAAAAATAATTTGATAAGAATTTAATATTAGAGTCATGAAGAATGGTGAAATAAGGTGGAGAGGAGCAATGAGGAGAGATCCACTAATAGTAGCCTGGATATATCTGCAGGGATAAGGAAGTTAAGGCAAGTGCCCAGATCAGAGATCTCAGAATACTGGAGAAAGACGGAAAAGAGGGGGACATTTATCACTCTTGTTGCTTGTAATTTTGTTACAGAGAAACATCACAGAGGAGAAGATCATTATTTATTTACTTCCTTTCTTTATTACTTTTATAAATAACTCAAGGCAGTGAACATACTTAACACTCTTTCCTCCTATTTTCTCCAAAATAACTGTGTGAATTGGGTTGGGTTGAGAGAGAGAGTGACTGGCCCAGAATCATCCAGCTGGCTTTTATACGTAAGGCGGGACTAAACCTCACCATTTTCTGGTTTCCATCCTGGTTTCCACTGGCTTTCTTTAGCATGTCTTTGTGTTTCTAGAATACAAATAAATACTTGTTTTGTCTCCTCTCCCCACCATAAATTGGCAGCACACACCCTTGGTCAAGGCTTACATCCATATAAGCTATTGTTCCTGAGAGTTTAGGTTTTGATTCTTTATTTTTTTTGACAATATTGTTCACATGTTGTTTCATTTCATGTTTCTTTTAAATAGCAATTAAAAAACAATCAAAATGAAACAAACTTGTTACAATTGTTTTAATGCATACTTTCTTTAGTTAATTCAAGTAATACATCCTCTCCTCTATCAGACATTATTTTAATTCTTTTTTTGTCTTCCCAATTTAAGGGATATTTAGCCTCCCAGTCCATAGCAGACTCTGGCATCAGTGGATGCCAAATCTCCTAGGACCTCCCAGAACCCCTGAGGCACCCCCACATGGTCGCTTAATAAGGGCGGAGTTGGAATTGTGGTCATTGAACAAAATGATTCTGTGGGTACCTTACTTCACACATGTAATGACTTATGATCCAAATTGTGGGCTTGGTTGTGGTTGTAAGACAAGGACTATCTATACAACTCAAGGCAATGAACGTATCAATGTTCCTTCTTCTTCCTATTTTATTCACAACAACTACAACCCTATGCAGTGAGTTTAACTGAGAGTGAGTCCAATCATAAAGTTTTTCATGTTAAGGCAGAACCAGAACTCACAGGACCGTAGTTATTTCCACTTGAAGGCTTATATTCACCTTGCAGTTTAAATATACTTCATGTAATCTTACTGTGAAAACAAAAGTGGAAGTTACTCAATTGCCAATAGATTATTTTACTCAAATTAAGAGGCATTGCAAGGTAATAAAACCTCGTTCAATAACAATAATTAAGTTATAGCATATGCAACAATAAAGTTTTAAAAATACTTAATAATACCTGATACAGCAAGTAGCAATTTTTTCAACCTTTGCATATTATGCGTTATAGTATTGGGTATGATTCGGTTTTCCTATATAGAAAAACCTGAGCTTTTTGTATGTCTACAGAAATAATGTATTATTGGAGTCTTCAAAGAGAAATCTCTCAGATATTAACTTATAGATTTATATAGTTTCTCTCATTCATAATAACACTTCTCTTTTTTCCAACAGTGAAATGAAAATATTGCAAATTTGGTTTTATAGTATAAAATGTTAAGCATGTCTTGACCTTTATCTGTATAGTGGAACCCCAGTAGGAAAGATAAAATAAATATATGAAAGTCTTAGGAATGGTATTAGGTAAAAGATTCTAAAACTGGAATAGAACTGCAAGATTTTTGTTCATGATGCTGAGCTAACTCTGGGTTAAAATTTCAATCTAACCCTTCTCTGAACTGAGGACTTCTGCTTTGTAAGCTGGTCTTCCCACACTACTTCGACCTCCAAGGTCCCATCCAACTACTTTATTATTATTATTATTATTATTATTATTATTATTATTATTATTATTATTATTATTATTATTATTATATCCATATCAGTTCTATTACTAAGCTACTACTTTTAGATGTTTGGAAGAATTTCAGACTCCTTAAAGTACCTCCTTCAAAATGTGCACCAATAAACAGTACATACTCAGCCTTATTCTTTGGCCAATCAAAGGAACAAGCTGTATTCATTCTCTAGTCATAAACTGAATCAGTGAGGAATCATTATTATCTTCAAAATTTTAGATACATCCAAAAATTATTAAACTTCCCTTTTTGACCAATTCCTGCTACCACGTGGAATTTGTAGCAGATATTTTTTTTTCTCTGCACCCTAGGACATAAACATCTGCTTCTACCTAGAACTGAACTCTCAATCTTCTGAGTGGGAGGCGAGCATCTTCACGACTAGGCTACCATACTACTCTATTAAAAAATGTATAAAGTTGGTTTACTTAAGAAAAGCTGTATTAAAATGAAATCTACACCACTATAATATATTGGTGCATTGCATAGTGCTTTTTAGAAAAATGGATAGGGTTTCTGCACCTCCAATTATTGAGCAGAAAGATCATCTCAGCAGATAGGGCCTGAAATGCAACAAACTGCACTTTCTTAAATGGGCTCTTCTGCCAATTCTTAAAAGTGCAGGCATCCTTTTTTTTTTTCCTCACCAGCTGGCTAACATACTTATTCTGCTAGGACAACACTCCCCAACATCATCCAGTCTTCTCAGCAATAGCTACAATGGGTTGCATAGATGTCTGATAGAAGCCATGATGATGTCAGGTATATTATGGCAACATTGGTCAAATGATGCAAATTATGTAATGTACAGTATGTGTCTCATCATTTGCATGATGATATCATTGCACACCTGATGCCATTTGCTGTCCATTGTGCATGACTAGTTGGGAAATTTTAGGAGCTGAAGGTCACTCACCTAGAAGGAACCCAGGTTCAAAGGGCCTTGTATGGAACAAAAAGATTTCTCATCTCACACGATTCAGATATGGAAGAGTTAGAGGAAAATATAACTCTGAACTATCTATCAAAGCTAGACCTGTCAATCCAGATCAGAGGTCTCAAATTCAGCCTATTATAATGCCTCAGTGGAGGGCTAGAAATGCAGCTGCTTCTCAGGCTGTCCTGCCAGGGTGCAGAGCCCATATCTTCTCAGCTGAGGATCTTCAGGCCTGAAGAGATTGACAAGCTGCTGCCTTGCTTCTGGCAGTTGTTCTCCTGCTGTGCAAGCAGTGAGTGAGATGTTTTTGCTTTCCTCACTTCCTTGTCACCATCAATCACCTATATTACCTCTGTAAACTTGCACTTGATTTGCCTCTGGGTAAGTTGGCATCTAAAAACAGCTCTTAAGTTTTCAATTCTTTTTATGCAGCTTTCTTTTTTAAAAAAAATCTTGAGCTTTATGGAATTTACATACTGTAAATATCTCTGCTATGATATATGTGATAAATCAAAACCAAGGATCTTGCTTGTATGTGTGTACTGGGGTGTGAGTGTTTGTGTGTTTATTATATTAACTGCATATATATTATATGAAGCCCGTGCATTCTGAAAGGACTTTAATACACTTCAGTGTACATAAAACATAAGAACATAAGAAGAGCCATGCTGAATCAGGTCAAAGCCCATCGAGTCCAGCATTCTGTGTCACACAGTGGCCCACCAATTGTACATGGGGATCTTGAGCAGAAAGAGAAGGCAAATAAGCTACTGAGAATACTCAGAGGAAGTTTATCATTTTATTCCTCACAAATTAAACCTGTGAAAAGAGGAATAGAATAAATGGAATGGAATGGAATGGAATGGAATGGAATGGAATGGAATGGAATGGAATGGAATAGAATAGAATAGAATAGAATAGAATAGAATAGAATAGAATAGAATAGAATAGAATAGAATAGAATAGAATAGACTGAACTGTGGTAGAACACCAAAGGGGCTCTCCCAAGGAGGTCTAGGACAACTCGCCATGGCCAACTCATCATGGGACAGCTCATCACGGACAGCTCATCAAGGCCTACTTGTCATGGGACAACTCACTATAGGACAATTCAGTGCTATATTAATCATTTCATTCAGTTACTTTTATTATTGGTCACCACGTTTTCGTTGAATTATTGTAATTCTTGTATTTCTGAACTGACTTTATTCTTATTGGGCAGTTCCTTGAAATTAATGTAACTTTTGTGTTTGCTGAATTGTCTTGCAGTGGGCTGTCCTGTGGCAAGTTGGTCCATTCCTCTCCCAAGAAGTGTGAGAGTTTGCAGCAGAAAGGCTGTGACTGGAGAATCCTCCCAATTCTTATGCATTGTGCCAACCCAATTCACATTAGAAGGTAACACTGTTTAGGGACAAACTATTCTGACTGCCAAAGCCAGAACTTGGCAAGTCTTAATTTTACGAAGATTGCATCAATGAGAGTAGTAAAGCATCTTTTATTTATCCAGTAAACTGACTGGTACATTTAACTGCTGTGTAATTGTGGGATACCTCATGAATGTTATAGAAAAATGTGTTGTTGTTGTTAGAAAAATCCTTTCTTTCTGATTCATTTACCCATGTGACAGTGGGGTTATCCTGCATCTCTAAATCTGATGTTTAACATGGTATTTCATGCAAGTGATTTAACAGGTGTATTCTTAGATGAGAAGCAATTTTATATGGTCTTTAGCAGCCTATTTAATTTTAATTGAGAATCATAAAAGTTTTCCCCACATTTTTATTTGGAAGAAAAATATTTTTGAAGATCAGAGACATGCCACATTTTAACTTAATTTTAAGCATCATTTTAAATTTTGTAGTGTTACTATAGCTCAGTGCATATACGCTGCTTTTCTAAGTCTCTTATTTCCAGCTTACGGTATTATCGAGTCTGGCCACTCGTGAGGGAAACCAATTTCTGTGGTAACAGAGATATCTGGAAAATAAAAATACTCCTGAGAATAAACATGCAGACTATCGCTGCTTCATTATTTTCCATCTATGATGGAAGACTTTCTTTGCAATAAATATACCACTGATAGGTCAGGGAAGAGCAAACATGGATACTTCGATTATATTAAACAATTCAGCAGCTCCATTACTGTTGGAAAATTACTGTAGATAATTTCCAGTTTAGTTTGCAACCATCACACTTCCCGGCTTTAATCCCTTCATATACAAAATAGCAGCAGAATACAGTAGAGTGAAAAGTAGGACGTGAGATAAGCCCTCTTCTGCTCTTAACCATTAAAAAAAATAGAAAACAATCTCTAAAACCAGTCACCATTGCAGTTTCATTTTCACTAGGTTCTCTTACAGGTTGTAAATGGACTAAGTTATAAATGCATCATTAAAGCAATGTGTTTCCTATGATAATACCAGGTAGGCAGTCCAGAATAACACTAATATCTTGCTGGCTTCAGATGCACTGTAATCTTTTGTTTGACTTTCATTATTAATTACTGTATGATCTCATTTTGAGTTGCTTTTCCAAGATAGTGGTATGTGTAGATTTCTTGGGTGGTCAATCTTCTAAGATGCTCCTAAAGTACAACACAAGAAACGGTAAGCAGAAAGAGTTTGCAACAAAGACTGTATAAAGCATTCTGGATTCTAAGTATATAAGTTATGGCCACTTTGGGAGATTTCATAATATATCTTATGGGATATTATATTTTTTGAGAAATATTAAACATTTTATTTGCTCTGGTCCGTGTACTATGAGGAAGTGCCTCAAGCTACTGCTCAAGTGGGTCCACAATCTTGGATCATGGATAACTTACAGTAACAAATAAATTCAACAGTAGCTGTTTTTTAAATTCAGCAGTAGCTACCTTGCACACATTTTTTTCTGATTTACACCTGTCTTCAGGAATATGCATGTTTACATCCATTTGAGATGAGGACGTGAATGTTGCGCTCACTGCTAGGCCCTCTGATTAACTGGAAGATTACACATCTCTTCAGTAGTCAGTATTTTGTTTAGTCAACCAGACCTCTCTAGTTGTGTTAGGATATTAGACTTCCATTACTAGGCTAATTGGCTATGTTGCTTATGGGCTATGGTATTTGGTATTTCTGGAGCAACTGTTCCAAAACACCTGAAAGTCATGATTTAAGAAAATTTACTTTAGTTTAAAATTTCAAATCAGTATTTTAAAGCTGGTGAACACTTTTAGAATTTTGAAAGCATATCATGGGCATTTTTGTAACATAGCTTCTATTCTAGGCATTACACTTCATATAACAGCCATTTGTTACAAGGTAAATTGATGCTGTTTCTCACTATCCTTTCTAATCTCTCAGGATGTTCTTTATCATTTCAGTTTACCTTTGTCCAGTTTCTTTCTGGGCATACAGTATGGGCACACTCTACAGAGAGCACTGAGCTGCTGACTACTGTCACAGTTATTTTTTAAGAGTGCTCCTGGAGTATATGTGAGACTGAGAAACACCCTTTGAAATAAAGTTTATACTTGAGATTTATGTTTTCTTTGATAACATACTAGCTTCTTATTTAATTTTACTTACATTGAAAGAAAATAATAGAGTAGAGTAGAGTAGAGTAGAGTAGAGTAGAGTAGAGTAGAGTAGAGTAGAGTAGAGTAGAGTAGGAATGGAATGGAATGGACTGGGCTGGAATAGGATAGGATAGGATAGGATAGGATAGGATAGGATAGGATAGGATAGGATAGGATAATATTTGCAGAAGCCACTATGGGAATCATGATTCATTTTTGTAGAGCATAGTAGTTATTCAAGAAATTACGTTAGGTGGCCTACTCTTTCATGTATTTTCTCTTATAGTTAGTATAAGGCAAGGGTGTCAAACTGCCAGCCCACCCCAGGTCCGGCAAGGGGAAAAAAGTGACGATACGTCGCAACACGTCACGTGACGCAGCGAGTTTGACACTCCTGGTATAAAGCCTATGAGGAACTTCTATAAATCTGAAATAATTATACAGGTATATATCTGTTAAATATTTATACAGGTATATATGAAAAGTTTCACACTATCTGCATATATTTAACACTTGTTAAATTACTTAGTGTGGTTCTGTTTCACAAACAGTAATATATCATTTTAGTTGGCAACAAACTTTTTACGGATGAGAGATTTCACCCATTCCAGCTTTACAAAGAAGATCAGGGAGTGATCCCAGAGCTCCAGAGATATTTTCTTATTACCACAAGTGGAAGCATATGAACAAGCCCTTACAACATACTTCTCAGACATTATATTCTGAAGTAATCCTCTTAAAATCAGTAGGACTGCTTTTGAAATAATAGCGTAGATAACTGAAGCCACATTTTATAAATCACTTGTATACTTGAAAAAGGTATCCTTAATCATTACTTGTCTTGTGTGAAATAAATTAATGTTATTGTGTTCCACTGCTTACTACCCTTCATGTTATGGATCTAAATGTATGTTCACAACATATTAAGGGAAGCATGTTCCAGGTTTCCCCCCCCTCTGTTCTCACCAAATATCATCAGTTGCTAGGAAAACATCCATCTACCCTCTCCTTAATGTGGAATGGGAAGGAGGTTGGGGTGAATTTTGACAGATTTATTTATTTTATTTATTTGAATATACTAGCCACTCAATGAAGTATCGTAGATGGATTCTGGGAGGTGTACAAAACTAGAAAAACAAAAACAGATAAAAACAAATGAGACAGACAGCCCATTACTAACGTATGGCTAGACTAACGAGCTAATCAAGCACAGTTTGGACATAGGCTTAACCTCTTGTCTTCAGTTCCCATTAAGCTCATGTTTAAAAGAAACAACATCTAACTGAGAGAAAAGCTGCAGTTGGCACACTAGTCATACCGGTAGTTACATAAATGTATATAATCATTCAAAAAGAATCCATATGAACCCACAAACAATTGACAATGTTACTTCCTCTGACCTGCCCCAACCTTGAAGTCCAAACTGAAGTGAATCTAACTGAATTTGTTATTTGTCAGAGTAATGAACACTGTATCCGGCCTTTGACTGTCCCATTTCTCAAATATCTTTATGGGGGGGGTAGATATTATACACTGCTGAAAAGCATTGGCCTGTTCTGTCCACTTACAGTGGAATAGGAAATTAAACCCTCTTTACTGCTTATAGAGCCACCAACTAAGTTTTTAGATTGGCTTTAAAAAAAGACCCACTCTCTGTTCAATCCAATTCATCCAAAGCGTTCTTTCATTTGCCATCCAGCTGTGTTATATGCCTGATCAATATTTTCGTCCAAGATTATATTTTGGATAATAGATGTTTTTGCTAGTGACAGACCTAATTAAAAAGCTGGATTTATTCTATTAAACATGTTACAGGTTATCATGACAATAGGATACTAGCCACAAAATCTTGACAGAGCTGTTAAAAATATTGAGAAAACCCCAACATTGGTCAGCTATTTGAGCTGGCCTTGTAGACACTTATTTGCTGTAGAGTCCTTTTAAAAAAAAAACATTTTTATTGAAGTTTTTCAACAGAATTAAAAACAGTACAAATGTTGAATTAAAGAAGAATGAGGAAAAGTCATAATAAAGTGAAAAATATAGAAAAGAAAATAGAAAAGAAAAGCAGCTTCTGATCTTCATAACAGCAATTATAGACAGATTTATATCTTTCTCTCTAAGGTTACATCATATTTTCATTTTCATAAGCTACTTTTTCTAATCTTCAGACCCATAAACCACAAATTCATTTTTCTATTTTTTTCAATAAAAGGCCATAAGGGTTTTCCAGAGTACTAATAAACGTATTTATTGATCTTCCTGTAATCAAACACATTAATTTTGCCATCTGCTATTTCTGTCATCTTCACCAACTAATCCTGTGATGTATCTTTCCAAGAAAAGTTCTAATTTCAGTTGAATGTTGATCTTTAAAATTCTTTATATCGTTATAAGTATTGAAACCCCCCAATTTCTGGCTTTTTTCATAACCAGCAGGCATGATAAAATGATGTTTATATGTTGTCCACATTTCCAGCATAAATTGGAAATATCTTTATACATTCTAGACACATTTTCTGGTGTCAAGTGTCAGTGGTGTATCATTTTATATAACTTTTCTTTTAAGTTATAGCAATGTAAATTTCAGTCCTTTTAACCACATATTTTCCCACTGTTCCATCAATATATACTATCAAAATTCTTAGCTCATTTTGTCATACAATCTTTCACTTTTTCTTCTTCAATTTCACATTCAATAAAAGTTTATACATCTTCACAATTACATGTTCACAATTTATATATAGTTCAAATTCTGCCTGCTGCTCAAGCTACTTTGAATCTTTCTCTTAACTGTGCATATGAAAACCATTGAAAACTAAATCCCCTTGAAGCCTGTTGCATTCTTGCTTTCATTTTATACTCTTCATGTTCTAATAGCTCTTGATAAATTTAACCATTTGTCTTTATCTACTGTTACTTTCCTATAAAATGCTTCTTGTGGTGAGGTTTATATTTATCTGAAAATACATTTCTCCCCATCCCCTTTACAGTCCAAGAAACTAGGGAGGGTCCCTTCTGAGCTGTTTGCACTGCCCAGTTGCCTTTTAGCTGTCTATTCCCTTGACTCTGTCTCTTTTCCTTATCTCCCAAGGTCATTCTCTGATACCATTACAGGGCTACCCTTGAAGAGCATCTGGAAGCTGCAGTTGGGATAAAAAGCAACAGCACAAGCAGTTATGGTTATTGGCAGGATTGCTTCTTCATGATAATGTCTACCCATTCCATCCCATTATCTGGAAGGGAAGGTATGGTATCAGTCTTATCCATTAAAGAGTGCCACCTAGTGGGAGTTAGGAAGACAATCTTTTTTGTTGCAGTGCCTTCTCTGTGGACATCCTCCTCCAGAGATCAGATTGTCCCTGATCTTGTTGGCCTTTTGCAGTGCCCTGAAGACGTGATTGTGTTCCTAGAAATGAAGGCTAGAGTGTCTGATAAAGCCCATGAATTAGTTTTCTTAAAAGATTTCTACTGTTCTTATATTGATGATTGTTTTTAATTTGCTTCTCTCTTTTTATCTTGGCTGCCAAATTGTCTAGAAAATCAGAATTTGTTTTTTGTAATGCTTGCAAATTGCTGAATTGAGGACATTGTTTCTTATTGTATACTTGTCTACCTCAGCCTTAATTTTACATCTGGCTGTAATTAATTAATCTCAGGATCCCAATAACAGAAAGTAGATCTTTACAGGCTTAGTCAACCCTACCCTGATTTAAACTGAGTTCTAATCAAGCTTCTAAAAACAAAAACAGCAATTGAAATGGACATCAATGATCCACTCCCTAAATCATTATTCCAATAGAGAGAGGCATAGAGAGAAAGAGAAATGGAGGAAGTTTTAATCTTGGAAATCGGCATTGTGATTGTTTTAAATCTACAAGGAACTCTCAATCCCCAAGTTCTTTTTTGGCTTAACAAAACTATAAGTGTACAAAGAAACTCAGCACATCAATTCTTCTACAGGTGTTTTTAAAAAAGTCCATTTTGGATCCTTGGCTACAGGGAGCTAAAAATTCACATATGATGCATACTTAAAAAGCAGAACCCATAAGAAAAAGAAAACAATATATCGTCTCTCAAGGGAAACTAGGTTCATGAATTCATTGTAATCTATTTTATTGCTACTGAATGCTTTATTGGATCTGTGCAACCCTCTGAAGATAAATTCAAAAGCACTGTGTAACCTACAATGGAACATCTTTCATAGCTGTAAATATTAATCTCATTATAAAGCATATTAAGAATTAACACATATGAAATACTGGCATCTTGTACCCATGGTTCCTTTTCTTTTGAGAGTTCATAAACACATAACTGCATATCATCAACAGCATATCTAAATGCATTGTGCACCAGAAAAATCAATTCCTTAGACATTAAAAGAGAGTGATTGGAGCTCATTTATGTTAATTATCTACCTAACAGCTACAATTACTAACAATACAATTGTTTTATGATAGCATTCAATCTCCAGTTCCTGGGAAATTTAGAACTCAGCCAGGCAGAAGTAGTAATATACCAATGTTTTCTCTGTGTTTCTCCCTAATTATTTGTCCTAGAACTGCCCTTCCAGATTTTTCTCACAATATTTTTTTCGGAAAATGATTCATTTCAGAAGTTGATTGGCCATGGATAAGAAATGCAGGCAATTTGCTAACTATCCTAGTGAACCTAATGCCAGAAAAAGAAAGATTTCAGGCTACAAATTTCAGTATGCATGTTTTAAAACTCTAGGATCAATGGAACTTACTCTTGTATAAATGTTTTGGGATCAAGTTCATATTATTATCATAATCATATTCATCAATTAATACCATCATATCATTTCCATACATCCCTCAATTATTGTTGTTGAAAAATGGTTGCAGTCAGAAACTCTGATTTCATAATAAAATTGTGAAGCATAATAAGTGATTTGTGGCATCATATTAGCAACTAAAGCAATCTAGTATCCCACTCAGCAGTTGTTGCTCAATGCTTCAAAGAGTCACAAAAAAGATAACAAAGTAATAGGAGTAATTTAAAATGCAATCTTTAATACCTTCCTGTCTCTCTATCCCACTTAATGGACATGGATGCAGTGGATGAAATTTGCCTTTGGAGTTCACAGCCAACACGATAAGCAAGCCTATTGATTCCAAGGTCTGTCTGGACAGTAAAAAGTTTGGCTGCACAAAACCTCATGTTAGTAGAGACTAGGTAAATTAAAGCATTCAATGTTGACAGAACCAGCAACACAGATGGCAGAACTTGGATATCTTTCCTAGTTTAAGTTGACTTTTTGTCCATTTCAGAGTTAGTGCCATCAGAAAAAAAAGTGTTAATCTAGTTCTCAAAAAAGCACCATACTTTGTTTACAAGAAGTTTATTTAAGACTCTAACAAGCACTTTTGGAAGCATTGCACTGGGTAGATGCTTCTTCAAAAACCAGGTAGCTCAACCTCAGCCAAAATGACCATAGAGAGCATTTCCCAGTAATGGGACAGAAGGGAAAATACCCATAGCAGCCTAAACGTGCCAGTAATATTCAGGCAAATCTCAATTTCTGTTTGAAACAATAACCATATAATCAGTGAAGTAGGCTAAATTGTATCCATGACAAAAAATATGATGAGAGAAGAGGGGAAACTGCTTACAAAGTGGAATTGTTAAAGATGACTTTAAGCTTCCTCAGCTATGGCCTGGGGATGAGATGAAAATGATATCACGAGTACATGGCAGAAAAAGTGATTATGTTTGGTTAGGAAGAGGCAAATATGAGTTCACAAACTGGGTAACTTGGCAAGATAGAAAAGAACTATTGCTAAGTCCAATACTTTCTGTAAGTCATATGGAAAAATAATCATATTCACAAGTAAAGAGTGTGGAATAGTTTTAACATACTCCCCCATGAAACCCAGCGACCGGTTAGGGCCCACAGAGTCGGCCTTCTCCAGGTCCCGTCAGCCAGACAGTGTCGCCTGGTGGGGCCTAGGGGAAGAGCCTTCTGTGTTGCGGCCCCGGCCCTCTGGAATCAACTCCCCCCAGAGATCCGTATTGCCCCCACCCTCTCCGCCTTTCACAAATTATTGAAGACACATCTTTGCCGACAGGCCTGGGGCAGTTAACACCTTGCCCCAGCCAGTGTATGTTTGTTGTAAGTTTGTCTTTGGATGATTGGTTTTTAATCTAGGGGTTTTATAATGTATTTAATGTCAGATTTTTATATGTTAGTATTTATGTTGTAAGCCGCCCTGAGTTTTTTGGAATAGGGCGGCATAGAAATCGAATTTATTAATAATAATAATAATAATAATAATAATAATAATAATAATACTCCTTCCAATTTTCCTGACAACAACAATCTTGTGAAGTGGATTGGGCTGATAAAGTTCTCAGTTCTTTGAAGGATAGTTCTCTTTCACATTTTAGAAAACCTGATAGGAGGTTCTAGATGACATTACATCACTGATCTTGACTCGGAAATGAATGAAATTCTCCTCCTTTTTCAAAGCCAGATCAACTTTATTGACTCCACTTCTAAGTTCCAGCCAAGAAGCACATAGAGGGAGAATCCTGTCACTCATGCCCTTGGTGTCAAGCTACGAACCCTACGGTCTTTAGAATTGCTACATGCTTCTAACTTGCCAACAGTGCAGGAGGGAGAGAGGGGAGAATTTGGAATCCACAGGTGTCCTTATCAGTGTGAGAGCCAGAGCTGTTGAAGAGTTGTTTTGGCAAACTAAAGCTTCTTCTCATAATAATTACTGAAGGATGTATTGGACAATGTAACCTGAACCTGTCAGAGAGGGGAGGCAAAGTTCCATTTTTTAAATTAACTGCTTCCCTCCATTTCCACAGAGCTAGCTTTCCTTTAATCCTGCTGGTTTGTATTTGCTCAATAAAGTATAGTTTAGAGAACACAATGGCTCTGATGTTTTGCTTTGGTTGAGCTTTTCAGCCAGAGGTTGACACTTGGTAGATGTAACTCCCAGATCATTGAAAATATCAGACATATGTACCATGTGTACAATTCTGCAGGTTGCTATTTGGGATTACTCATCCTGGAATGTTTTATGAGGGTCATCTTATAAACTAATATATGTATAAATGACTTTCACCCACTCCCTTTTTTGTACTTCCTCATGAAAAATTCAGAATTCAGTTATGAATATCATTTAAATGATTTGAATCCAATCATTCAGAGTGCTGATTTCGAAGTACTTTGAAATCAGCACTGCCTTTTTATTCAGTTCTGAAGTACTTTGAAATCAGAGGTTAATTTCCAGTTACTTGATAGCCTGGCAACAATGAGACTTGACTGAAAAGGATCAGATGAAATGAGAACATAACCAGTTCCGAAGGACTCCGTAGAATACCTTAATAATGTTGCAGCTGAGGCTTTTCATTTTGAATATTCACTTTCATATATTTTTTGGATTTAACAGAGCAAAGGACATCACCGTCTGAAATTTTTCGGGAGAGATGAAAGTTTGAACAGTAGCAGCTTTTTAAATAGTTTCAGCACGCAAAGTGAAAACAAAGAAGCCTCTGTACAAGCAGCTGTCCTTTTAACAACAAGATCCATAGTGCTATGCGCTCTCCAGGAAACAATGCCAATGGCAAGAAATACCTTGCACGACATGCGGTCAAAAAGTGTCAGATAAAAAACTTTTGTGCTGGAGCTAGGGAGCATGTGATAATAAAGGATGTCGTGGGAAGGAACTGGCTTCCCACACAAAACATAGCCCAGCCATGCTTCATCTTGATTTGCAAAGGGGAGAAAGAAAAGCACCCAAATAGGCAACATCAGGTAAGTACCACATTTGCAGATGTGGCTATAGGCCTGCTTTTACAAATAACATTGAGTTGGCGGGAAATTTCTAGGGGCGGCAGGGAGGGGGGAGAGAGATGAACATGGCAATCTTATAGCTTTGCCCAAACCGGGTCTGAAATTAACAGGTGAAATGGTTTCAAATCCAGAAAGTAAAAATTTCAGGCAGCAGAATGAGTGAGCTTGGTCCTAGGACTACCCAATAACTTCTGTTGGATTGTCTTCCAGATTAGGAATGGTCAAGATGACTGTGTTTCTCAGAATAAATCTGAAATGACTCTAATTTTCTTGTTATGTTTTGAGTTAAGAATCTTTGTAATAGTAATAACTTGGGTGCCACCTAATTCATTTAAATATTAATTTAGTCTTCTCTGTAACAAAAAGATTAAAAATGTTGCTGCTTACAATGGCTAAAGTTGTGCAGTCCTATATCAGGGTTTCAAGGCTATGGGCTGCTAACAAATCTATGATTCAGACTAAGAATCAACTGATTCTGCATAAGTGTTCTTGCCTTGATTAGATAGATTCATGCACTCCTTGAAGAATATTGAGTGCAACTTTATTTCTTGATGGACAAATTCTTGTTTAATCCAGGAATACTACTATTTTTCCTCCTCCTCCTCCTCCTCCTCCTCCTCCTCCTCCTCCTCCTCCTCCATCTCCATTATTTCTATCTGTCTGGCTTCATATGCTATCTTGGAAAAGAAGGAGCTTATCTCTTTATTTTAAATACTAGGTGATCTATTAGATCATAATAGACTGCTTTAAAACTTCCAAAAGCTATATAGTAGTAAGAATGGGAACAACATTCAAGTGATTAGACAGAGGGAACAAATGTCACCACTCACCCAATGAATCTTTTATCAGTCAGCTTCCAGGCACAACTCAGCTTACTGGCACTGATCATAATGCTGTAAATAATATGGGTCCAATATGCTTAAGGAGGGGAAAGAGCTATTCTTTCTGAACCTTTCTTTAGTCTCTGTAAAGCAGAACTGTTTCAGGTTTCCCCTCTTTATCAGTTTGTTAGATTTAGCTCTCTGTTTACATTCAGACTACATTCATAGCCCTACTTGGCATCTTTCCCAGCTTTAAAGTAACTTTAAAGATAAGTTAGACTAAGAAAAAATGACTGGCCCAGAGTCATCCAGTGAGCTTCTGTTGAACTTCAACCTGGTCTCCTCGCTGTTAGTTGACTACCTAAATCACTATGCTATACTAGCTCTTTTTCCAGTATGTGAGGTTACGGGAGAAACACATAGCATTCCTTAACAGATTTTCAGTGGCAATATCTTCTGTGAAAAATGTTCTCTTGTTTTAGGGAGGTGATGCCCTTCCTAACCATCTTTTCTTTTTCAATTCTGTACTTTCCTAACCTTTTCCCCCCAGTTCTGCCATTTAGTGGAGCTCTTTATGATTCACATTACCTGTGAGAAAATAAAAGTGAATATTACTGTTCAATTTCTCTTGACATCCCTAAACTTTAAGCCAGGGGTTCTCAACCTTGGCAACTTTAAGACTTGTGGACTCCAACTCCCAGAATTCCTCAGCCAGCAAAGCTGGCTGAGGAATTCTGGGAATTGAAGTCCACAAGTCTTAAAGTTGCCAAGGTTGAGAACCCCTGCTTTAAGCTATTTAGAAGCAGGGGGAAATATCTATTCTGGTTTACTGATCAAATTTAACTGACCAAAGTTATAAGACTAGTTGTATAAGACTAGAAAGAAACATACTGAGGTTTCTGAAATGTAATAAATACATAGAGCCCAATGCCTACATTAAGAATCTGCACTTGCCGTGTTTTTAGGTTTTTTTTGCTATGAATGTCACTGTTGTCCTAATGGTACTAGAATTTATGTGGAAGTTTTTAATCTTATGTAAAGTGTGTTTAATATACAGAATACTCTTAAGAACTACATTTCACCTCATGTTCAAATGAGGTTATTATCTTCCCAATCCAATCTTCTTTGTAAAGGTTAAAAGAAAAGGAGATTTAAAGATTAAAATGTCAAGTAGATAAACACATTATTCTGAACTGTACAGTATTTGTAATCTGTAGGTCACTCCAATAGGCAGCCTGTTGTCTTTTATAAAGTAAACTCTCGTGAAATTTGAACAGTTTGTCATGGTACATGCAGTAAATTATTCAAGACACTGGATAAGGTTCTTATCTAGATGTTCTCCATTTTTTTTCCTGATCAATGTTATTTGCAGAATGTTAGCATTTTGTGGAACACATAACAGCCTGTTGACTCTTTGGCTATGAAATTTAAGAGGCAATCAAGAACACTTCTTTCCGGTTTTGGGGGGAAAGTCTGATTTAGAAACAGGACAGAAATTAGTTAGCACTGACTAATTTTATAATATTTAACATTCATTTAATTGTAACAATAATGTACTGAAATAATGTAATAATAAGGGCTTAAGTGCTTAAACATGGTTTGGATAGAAATAATGGTATAAAAATATTTTTCATTTCAAGGCTAATTGAAAAATGCTTTGTAGAAATAGGGAAATGTGTAACATATAAAGAAATGTTTTAGGAATAATGTCAACGCCCATTAGTAATCTCTAATGTAAAGCTTTATTAAGCAAAGCATACCGGTACAGTAGAAAGAACACCAGCTCTGGCAATATGGCAGGAAAAAGTTAACTAAAAGAGTAAAACCTTCCCTCCCCTCTCTGACAGTTCAGGCCATTATTCAGTTAGTCTTCAAACCGTTTGTTATGAGAAGAAAATCTCTATTCGACAAAACTTCTCTTCCATGACCTTGGCTCTCACACTGATAAGCAACCACCTGTGAACTCCAAACCTTCTCCCGCCTCCCCCACCCCCCTGGACAGTAGGTAAGCTAGAAGCAGCATGGCAGTTCTAAAGCAAGGATTTTCATAGCTTGACAAATAATTTTAGAACGTGTCATAGCTGCATAACTATCCTTTTTCTATAAGGAATGGGAGAAAGGCTTGATCTTCTCACTGGTAAGAACATATATTCTTCACTGCAGAGCTGAAACAGCTACCACTGTCATAAACAATATCTTTATGATATCTTCATTACTATTGTTCTTATTTCAAATTTAGAAATTCAGAAACAAATGCATATTTGCAACTTGGGCTGTCCCCTTTCTTGAACTAAAATATAGTGATGCATTCACATCAGCGTGCAAACAACCCAACTCAACGTCCAGTTGGTCACTTTACGCTTGGCTTCCAGAAGAATTGAGGTAGGATAGCCACTGTGCATGATATCTTATTCTATATGATATCTCCAAAGGACTACAGTTCCCGTGTATATCTAATAACAAGACTTGAGCAGGCAATTCAGCTTGGCCAATCTTTTCTTGGAACTTTTCTCACATTCAAGGAACTATTCTATCAGAATGCCATTTCCTCATCCATTTTTTGGGGTTGTTTTAACCTTATCTTGTTGTGTCTCCATAAATCATCCTGATAGCTTTTAATACACTGCATAAGCTGAAAACATTCTGAAGAAATCTTTTTGCATCTATAGCCTGCTTTGAATGGGCCTCATATACTTCATTTTTCACATACTGTATATCCATTGAGACAAACACAGGGCACCAAGCAAAACATTAGCACCATGCCATGGCATTATGAATGCATCCCATGCCACTGACAATATTTCAGGACATCATACAGTTAACTTAATGTCCTCTACTTTTGTTGGTAGGATGTTGAGTATGTAGGACATGCGAGACACATTCAGGGATGACAGATGTGTTCACTGTGAAAAAGGAACAAAGTGTTTCTCAGATTGCATCCTCATGAGAAAATAGAACTAAGAATGTATTTATCAGCCTGGTTACTGTATATAGTTAAAGGGAGGGGAACATTTCTGCTCTATTAAATTTGTTTTCTATCCCACAACTACAGGGCTGGTCTTATAAAAGCATCTTTTAGAATAAGAATTGGAGAAACCAAATATAAAAGCAAGACTCTATTATAAGTCACCTGATTTATTAAATAATGTTTATTTGGTAACATTTGTATTTTCAAATATTTGTTCTAAATAATTCTTAGTGCCAAGAATTATGAAAAATGTACTGTTATATTCAATTGGGCAGTGTAGTAGCTCAGTGGTTAAGATGCTGGGCTTTTCAGCTGGAAAGTCAGCAGCACAGGTTAGAGACTCAAGTGTCATGCAATGGGGTGAGCTCCAATCCTCGCCGAAGCTCCTGCCAACCTAGCAGTTCAAAAGCATGCAAATGCAAGTAGATAAATAGGTATCATTTCAGTGGGAAGATAACAGTTCTCTGTGGCATCATGCTGGCCACAAGGCTGCAGAAATGTCTTTGGGTAGTACTGGCTCAATGGCCTTGAAATGGAGATGAGCACCACACCCCTATAGTCGGCAACAACTAGTGGAGTAAAAATCCGCAATGACTCCTTTACTGTTAAATTAATCCAATTTACAGAATAATAATAACAATAATAATAATCCTCTTCACGACCTGTTTTCCTTGTTACCTTCTGGGAGGAGGCTTCGTGGTATCTGTAGCAGAACATCCAGATTCAGCCAGAGTTTCATTCCATACAGCATTAACCTTCTGAACTCTCAAGCTTCCTCCTTCCGTTATACATTCAAGATGGACAGTATTTAATATTTATTTGTTACGTATATGTAGGGGTGTGGGTCTATACATATGTTGCACATAGTATGTTTAAGTGTGCGTCATGTATGTGTTTCACTTTGAGAGCAGGCAACTGAGCTTCATTTTTGATGTGTGCCGTTGTGCCCACAGTAAAAAAAAGTCAATAAAGGTTATCTTATCTTAATTAAAAGTTATAGTTTTATGGTACTCTAGAACAGTTTCTTTCTTACATGGATGTATTTTTTTTTAAAAAATTAGAAAGTTAATAGTTTGCAATATTTCAGTTTATGTGTAAATATTCAACTGAATGTAGGTGGACTTGCAACTTAAATACGACAACTTACATGTAGGTTTGTCCTGAGAGACAAAAGCACTGCTACTGACAGCTTAAATTCTGATCCCTGGAAAAAACAGCACACTGAGGAAGTAGAGGAACCCCAGCTGGCAATTTTGCCTCCCAGTTGATTTTAGTTGGTGCCTGGGGCCACCTTCCGTGCTTGTAATATTGATCAAAGGACAGGACTGAGATGTTCCCTTCTGTCTGTAGTATAAGAATTTTTTTTTGTTAAGGGTTATTGCCTTTAAATCAGGAGTACAGCTGATTAGCCATGGCAGAGCTTGCTTGTCATCTTAAAAATGCAGAGAATGTCTTAAAAATGAGCCAGAATGTTTTAAAACAGCAGTCAAATAGCATGGTTCTTTGTGTTGAGAGTGATCTTTATTTACATCACCTCTTTTCTCTGCTCTTATTTGTTTAAGCATTCTAAGCATATGCTTGTCATTTCCTTTTCTTTCAGTGTTTAATGTATTAAAGTACAATCTCTTCTCCCCTTGACCATAATAGGATTTCAGTATTCACCTTGGCAGGCAGGGGCATGGCAGATGAATCTGATCAAAGTCCAGATGCTTTGTGGCTTCTTGTGTTAGCATGTTAGCACTTTTAGTTGGAAATCCAGCTGAAGGCCATGAAACGTATCTCTATGTAAAGAGGTCACCAGTTTCCTGCACATTGCCAGAAGCATAATAGAATTTCCTTGCAAGGTATCTTGAGGTAACTTGATAGTCTGCACATAGGGTAGTCTGACTGTCCTCCCAATCATATCTATGCAACTTACTTACATTGTGCCATCCTTACATCACTCCTCATAAATAACTTAGCTAGAGCAGTCATGTAGGAGGTAAAAGTACTAAGACTGTCTTTTTCGTTTCTTTGTAATAGTGACAGCAGGAAACAATAGGGAGCATGCTTTACCTGGAGTGTAGTGATTGATTGATTGATTGATTGATTGATTGATTGATTATATGCCATTAAGTCAGTGTCAACTTTTAGCAATCACATAGATGCCCCAGTCTGATCCTTCAGGTCTTCCAACAATGCACAATTCCCTCTGTAATTGAGTTCTTCCATCTTATTGCTCATCATCATCATCTTCTCCAGCATTATAGATTTCTCCAGAGGTTTGCATAATTGTTTGAAGTATGATCAATTGAGCCTGCTGATTTGTGCTCCAGTAAGAACTATTGTATGGGTTGTTAGATTGATGGGCTTTTCCCCCCTTGATTATCCATGATATTCTCAATAATCTTCTCCAACACCAGAGTTGAAAGCATTAACACTATTTCTATTCTACTTCTTCATAATCCTGCTTTTACTTCCATAGAGTGTCTCGGGGAAAGTTCAGTGTCTGCATGATTCTGATTTTTACAGGTCTTGACACATCCTACGGTAGCATTGGAATATCTTTTCTAACCCTCCATTAGCACTCTACCAAGTGCTAGTCAGCAGCATATTTCTTGGCTGCTGATTCCTTTAATACCGTATTAATAGTAAAATGCAAAAGCTATCTACTTCTTCAGTATCTTTATTGTATTCTTTACTGTAAAGCAGGCATGTCAAACTGCCGGCCTGCAGGCCGGATGCATCATACTGAAACCGCGCCCACCCCAATGGCAATGGGGAAAAAGTCACGATATGTCGTGTGACATCACATGACGTCGCGAGTTTGACATGCCTGCTGTAAAGTATTCATCTTTATTTGATCTTCTTGGAATCACTTACTATTTGTCAGTTAGCGTCTTTAGCAAATCAATTTGAGATTAGCACTTCTCTTTGTGGTCAGATATCTTTTAGAAGACTTTCCTTGTTATTCTGTTTGCTTCCATCTTAATTGTCTTTACTGATGTATCCTTCTTATAGCTTCTAACTAGCTGTCTGAAATTATTTCCTAAGTTACTTTATCAGCTCTTGTCTCCTCTCTCCTTCCCCTAAAATCTCCAACATTTGTTCTAACTTTCAGTTTGTTTGCTTAACAACCTCATTGCACTGATTCTCAATCAATGGACTTTGAAACAGCAGTTTCATGTTCTCCTTGAAATGGCAAGCATGTGCTCCATATCATGGAAACTGGTTAGCTTTACTTAACTTTAGTTTAACATGGAATTTGTGCATGAGCAACTGCCTATTTCTTTGCTATTATAATTAAGCGCTTTATCTCTTTGCAGCAACAAGTCTAATTTTTGTGCATTCTATGTGGTTTTGTCCATATATGTAAGCATCATTCTGGTTGTTGGAAGACTGTTATCAATGAAGGAAAAATTGGATTGCCAGAAATTAAATTATTCTTCTACTTCATTTCTTGGCCATACAGTCAAATTACATTTTCCTCCTAAATATTTCCAACCCTGACATTCCAGTATCTGTAACTACAAGCAGCACAACTTGCTCCTGTGTTCTGTTGATTTCAGTATAAGAAATCTTTGAATAAACATAATGTAAATTGTTTTGCAAACTTTTCCCAAGACAAGCATGAACTGCTTTAAGCTTTCCAGAATTTTGGCAGAACACAACTGAAACTAAGCCCCTATTGTAACTCAGGAATATTAGCCCTTATAAAGTTCAACATCTCAGGCTATTAAGGCTGATTCCCAAACTACATGGACTACTTTCTTACTCTGAGAGTTTCTAACTGCATCCTTTAATCTTGGAGCAATCTTTTCATAGGAAAAATGAAGCAAATGAAAAAGCTGTGTTTTGTTTAGAAACTACATTCTTCTTTCACTAAATATATTTGATGGGGGAGAAAGAGGCTTTCAAAAGTCATGAAGGAGGAAACAGCAAATTGTGAAAATTCTCTGAGCTATAAATCCAATCGGAATCTTTGGAAATATATTACTTTTTTCTCTGCAGCTGTCAACAAACATTGTACATAAAAATGTCTGAGAGAAGATCGTCAGTTTTTTAAGATTACTATTTTTAACAAGAATGGAAATAATTACTCCAGTAATTAAACATCTTATTCAGCTGTCTTTATTTGCAAATCTCCAAGGTCCCTTCCATCCCTTTGATTCTGTGATTTAAATAACTTATTAAATACATGCTTATATAGAAAAGGTGCTCTTTTCATCTTTGTAACAGTTTCAGAAATGCAGTTGCATTCTAACTATATTTATCTTGCTTCAGAAATTATAAAAGAAGGTTTACTCTTAACTAAGCAATTACCTAACAGAAGTTGCATACTTGCCACATATACATTACTTTGTGCTTGTAGATCTGCTGTTTCCCCTAAAATGGAGCATATGCTAGAGCTCTAAGCACTCGTGAGAATAATTAATTTTATGCATACTGGCTTTAATCTGGATGCCTAAAGGGTGACTTTGCATGTTGCTTAATTATTACTAAGAAAGAAGGAAAACATTACTAGATCACTTTTTTTCCAAAATGCTAGAGCAAGGAAGAGGTACCTTATAGAGGCAATGTTGATGAACACAATTCTTTTCAGTTTCTTGTAAT
This sequence comes from Bothrops alternatus, assembly GCA_034064705.1. Lineage (NCBI taxonomy): Eukaryota > Metazoa > Chordata > Lepidosauria > Squamata > Viperidae > Bothrops > Bothrops alternatus. Next base: position 16,638,404 of record JARGCV010000009.1, read on the forward strand.
ATGCATCATGTAAGAGAAATAACTTTTCCTTGCAGCATGTAAAATAAGAGATCTATCTGAATTATAAACTGCACCATCTTTATGTTAGTATTGTTTAGATATCTAAAGATGCTTTTTCACGAGATAACTGGACTTTCTTGGGTTTTTTTTTTTTGAAGACGTTTCGCTTCTCATCCAAGAAGCTTCTTTAGCTCTGACTGGATGGTGAGGAATCAACCACTGGATGGTTGATTCCTCACCATCCAGTCAGAGCTGAAGAAGCTTCTTGGATGAGAAGCGAAACATCTTGGAGGAAAAACAAGGAAGTCCAGTTGCCTCGTGAAAAAGCATCTTTGAAATAACTATGACCTGGATGACTGAGAATCTCCACAGACATTTTGTTTAGATACATATCAAAGTTGAGATCTTAGATTTTCTTAATGCAGGGAATTATTGCTTATATTTAAACAATTATTTCATTAAAAATTAGTTTAAAAGTCTCTAAGTGTTTTCTGTGCCACTTGAACAACACAAATTCAAGCTGCAATAATTTCTATAATTTATTTCATCCCATTGCTAATTAAAAAAAATCAAAGCAATGAAGACTAGTTCTCTTCTATGTACTCTGGAGTTGAGCATACAGTAGAGTAGTAGAACTACCAGAACTGCACTGCAAAAATGTATACAACCACTAGATGGCAGCAAGCAGCCATTGTTTTCTGTATTACTTTGCTGCCATTTTGCAAGCCAGATTTGGTAACCCTAGCTTAGTGGCAGATCTTTGTATGAATAAAGATCATTTAAGTAAATTAAAATGTTTTTAAACATCCCAATTAATTAAAAATGATTAATTTTCTCCTCCTCAAAGGCAGCATATTTTGTGTCCAGTTTTGCTTATCCCTAGAAAACAAAAAATTTTCACAGCCTAGCAGCAACATTTTTGACACCAACTTAAAACACATCAAAACATCTGCTTAAACATAAAATAATTCTTGAATTACAATAATAATTTATAATGTGTTTTGCCAGCTTAAAAATATAGAATCACAAATGTCATAAACCAGACAGAGGTCCCCAACCTTTTGGGCACCAGGGACCGCTTCCGTGAAGAGAGGTTTTTGCATGACTGGAGAGTGCGTGGTTTTGTGTGCTGCCTGCATCCCACGGATGGAGCTTTGCTTGTTTGTGCGGATTGGTTGCTGGCATGCTGCGGCCCAGTACCGGTCCACCGACTAGGGGTTGGGGACCCCTGTCATAAAGCACTAAAAATGCAAAAAGGCCCAAAAGATGAAAGAACCAAAACATCTTCATTCATATCAAAATTAGACAATTCTACCATTTTATTCTAAGCAAAAGACATTATCTCTGAGATAAAAAAACAGTTGAAAATCTAAATGAAATATCTAATGCTTTTTCCTTGTTGACTTATTTTAGATCAATAACATTAAACAAGATATAAGCATGACTAGATAGAGTTCAGAAACAGAATTACTGTTAAATTGTATTTCTAGGGGAATGATTGCATCAGATTCCGTAGTAATGTTGATGGGTCACTGTGGATCATATAATGTACTGTTTATGGCTATTTACTGTAGATAACATGCACAAAGACATTAATGGTCTGTCATCATACCAGAAATTAACAATACAGTCACATTTACCATTGCATTATTGTGGAAGAAAGAAAATATTAGTCATGATACTAATACCAAAATAATCTCATTTGTTCACGGAAAAGAACCTTTACAAAATAAAAGTAGTAAAAAATATCCTTGAAATGTAATTGGAAGATGATATCCATAAGATTTAGACTTAAAAAAAAAGGCTTTTTGTAATTGGTCAAAAATTATTTACAAAAAAAGTATTTCATATATTCAAGTCAAGTTCTTAAACAAGCTTTGTGAGGATAACATTATATAAGCTGAAAAACAGTCAACTCTTTTGAAAAATTCATTTGATCTATGACACAGACATGCCACTTATATCTCCAGCTTTCTGAAGGTCAGCTCCATTCAGAGTGACAAATTTGGAATTCTTATGCTCTGGGTTTTTTTTAATCAATATCTTTGAGATTACAGTTAACTCACCCAGAGCTTGCAAAAAGCATTTGTAATATGATTTTCTTTGGTTAGGATCTTGATTATGCAAATTAAACTTTCTTTGTCTTGTTGATGGAAATGGCACTGTAAGTATATGACAAAATAACTATGCCACCTATATTCACGTTGATAGTGATGGATTAGTTTCTGCAAACATACAGTTCTTAAATTAATTATGGCTATTTGCAGTGTATTATCTAATTAATTATTTCACTGTGATTATTTATAATAATCCATTGTATAAAATGACTCTGACATATTTATTATCTGGATTGTTTTAATATTTTGTTTTTGTAAGCAAACAACAACTAAAACAATCCAAATAATGTCTGAGGTCAACAAGCAAAATCACCCTAGCTAGCAAAACATGCTGAATCTTCTGGCCCAAATAACTGGGGACACAGCCAGGTCTTCAATCCCTTGAGAAAAGTAAATAGAATGTTTTACAATCTTTAAGATACGTGGAATGGGATGGTGGCTGGGGAATTCTGGGAGCTGAAGTCTTCACATCTTAAAAGTTGCCAAGCTTGACAAAACTGGGCCAACAAAGTTGGGGCCATTATATCTCTGAAGGGATGCTATCACAGAGAAGGCACAACTCCTGGTTCCAATAAGATGGCAATGTTTAATAAGAAAGTACCTGGACTATGCCAATGTGGTAGAACGACATATGGATTCCCAGAAGGGAGAACATATATTCCAGAGGAGGAAAATACAGCAAAATTTAGGTAGTTCATGTGGGAGGAAGTTCATCCTTAGGAGTTCTCAGTATAGCAATAGCACTTAGACTTATATACCACTTCACAGTGCTTTACAGCCCTCTGTAAGCGGTTTACAGAGTCAGCATATTGCCCCCAATAATCTGGGTCCACATTTTACCAACCTTGGAAGGCTGAGTCAACCTGAGCTGGTGAGAATTAAACTGCCGAACTACAGGCAGCCAGCAGTCAGCAGAAGTAGCCTGCAGTACTGCATTCTAACCACTGCACCACCATGGCTCACAGTATATATGTTTAATGGTGCAAGTAGACTGTTTTAATTTGGTAAGAAATCTGTCTATAGGCGAGGAGCAATAAAGGAAACTATTTAGAAGAGTTTCTACTTGTCTTTCTCAGTTATTGGAGTCTCATACCCTCTCTGCAAGATCTGCTGCGATGATCCTGCAAAAAGCTTGGCTCTATGCTATATGGCTTTATAGGTAATAACCAGCATCTTGAATTGCAACTAGAAGCCTACTTTTTTTTTTCTATTTTAGGCTACTATTTTAAAGCTTATGCTGCCTGGGGTCCTAATTTTAATTGCACTCTTTTGTTGCACGCATGTAGCTTAAGCAATTATTTTAGCAGTTTTTGCTTTAAATATTATTTTTAGCCACATTTCTTTCCATGTATTTTTCTTAATTATTCTGATATTGCCAATTCAGTTTTGGATATTTGCCTACCGATTTTCTTGTACTGGTTAATGACTGCAATAAAGTTCTTCTATTTCAACATGTGAGAAAGTCTTTCCAACTAATCAAAAAGGCTCTAGTAGATTATATTTGCCTCATATGTAACCTGAATCTAAATAACCAACCTATCTTCCCTTCGCTCTCCAATCCTCTCTCCCCCCAATTTAAATCCTACTGCATATCAGACTAGCTATTTTATCTATTTTATGAAGTGAGGTGCAGCTCACAAAAGCTTATGCCTTTTAATAAAATGTCTTGATTTGAAAAGGCACTACTGACTTCTGGGTTTTTTTGCCACCATAAACTAATTTAGATCTCTTTCAACAATTTCCCAGCTAAATAACTCTCAACAGCTTTTTCCTTGAGATGGATTATTTTATAGTTTCAAGGATACTTGATATGGTCAGACATTGATTGAGGCTTTCTGATGCCTGCTTGAAGCTTCCCCACTACTAACAGTTCTCCTTTCTTTACCACTGACCCTGATCTTTAGATCTTCTCCTATCAGTGTTTTCTTGCACTGAAACCCTTATTCCATTCTGTGTTTTGCTGCCTCAGCTACCAACATTAGTCATTCTACAATCAACAATAAACCTATTCAGTTTTTTTAAAAGTCAGCTTGTAGGTTCATTGTCATAGTTAACAGTATGACTGCCACGTTAGCCGTAGGCTAATAAATTTTAACAAAAGTATGTTTATACTTTGATTTTATTCTTACACAATACTTGCTCACAGAATATGAGCATTACAATACATAAGCAGATAAAACAATATTTCTTGCTTTGCCCATAAATATAACCAAGAAGTTTTGGATTGCTTGTGCATTCCAATTCAATAATGTATACTAAATTTAGCATTCCACAATAAAGATGTCCCCTGGTCAAGTCAGATAACAGGTCCATTTAGCCCAATACTGTCTGTTATTTCTGAATAGCAATTAGTTTACAGATTGTTCTGGCAAAAGCAATGTTTTCTATCTGTATAGTCCAAGGGCTTTGATAATCTTCAATTTAAAATTTACCTGTTCTGTCTGGCCTCTCTCAGCTCATTAAAATCCACATAAATATGTCTTTAAGAGGTTTATTTAACACATTTCAAAAGGATTCACTTCAGAGCACGCTGCTGGCATGTTGCTGGCAAGAACGGCCAAATCTCATTTATTTACATTTAGATTAAAACAGGCTCTGCCCACACCTTCCAATTACTCACTCTTTCTTTATCACATTGTCCAATACCTCATTATTCTTCCGTAGATTTCCAAAACATCAGAAGACTGAATTCAAAGGCAATGCTCCAGATATCAGGCTACTCCTTGATTAACGTTGCTCGTGACAAAGGCGTAGTCTCTCTGTCCCCTTCTAATATAGTGTCCGATACGTCACTTCCCCTCATTACTTCCTTTTTCCACTTAACTGACACCGTCGCTTATCAAACCTTCGGAATCTCGGATCAAGCCATTTATCTTCTTGATCCAAATCTGACTCCTCACTTTGTGAATCTGATCCAGACTGCCTGTAAATCTCCTCCCTGTCTGGCTCAGCTGCCGGGAGGGGAAAATACCCAGAGGGGCCTGGCTGCTCTTCCTCGGCTGCCGGGAGGGGAAAACACCCAGAGGGGCCTGGCTGCTGATCCTCATATTCTGACACTTCCCAAGCTGGTCTAGGGACACTCACAACATTACCTAAACCATGATCCATGCTAACTCAGTAGATATTACTGAGACAGATTTGGTTAGCATAGCAAATTTTACCTTCGTAATATCTAGCGAGAAATGGGAATAAATGAATGTGCCATTTTTTACAGTATGAGCTTTATCTGCATGCAGTTACAGACTTCCTTAAACTTTATAGAAAAATGGCAAGTATTTCAAATATTTTGCCTTCATTACCGTGGAAACATTTCCATTTCAGGGTATTTAAACTTATTGCTTGATAGCAACATGTTATTTAGTCTTTATACTTCTTTTGAAGTCATCAGTATCTGAATTTCCTTTTCTGACAAAATTGGCTCTGGGGGAAAAGAAGGAATACTTCACTCATTTTATTTCTCAGCAACATGCTTTCTCTGAGTCTGATCCTGTTGTGCTTAATGCACAAAAGCTTCCAAATGGTAATGTGCTTTGGGACTGGTATTGTATACTTTTTTTTTTCAAATGTGAATAGACTTGATACTAAGCTACTGGTAAATAAAAATATATTATTTTGTTTTGTTTACAGATTTGTAATAGCTTTTTTTCATTATCAAAAGATCAGTTTCTCTGGAGAGCAAAAGAAAGTCTTTCTAATTCAGGTAAAGTAATCATTTTTAATCTTTGGGGTGGGGAAGAAAACTTAATATTTATCTCTCTTCTTATAAACTATTAATAATGAGACATCTTCTCTGAAGCACAGTCTAGCTCATAATGTTGTGCTAGCAAGGGACGAAGCAGATTAGAATTTCTGAGCCAAGGCAGGAAGCTTTCAATCAAGAAAGAAAGGAAAATATATAGGAACATTGACCTCATTGAGATGAGGATATTGTAATGTAAGATTTCTCACACTATTCTCCAGACTATGATCCCCCTGGTGGTTGCATTACAATCAAAATACAGGTAGTCCCTGTTTAAGGATGGCAATTGGGATGGGGATTTCTGTTGCTAAGTGATGTGGTTATATGATGCAAAGCCATATGAAGGCACTGCTTAATGATGGCAGTTCCAGCACTTCCAGTTGCTATCATTAAATGAATCATGTGGTGTTATTAATGTTGCCATTTGTCACATCATACCAGCACTTCCCTCCCCATCCCATCCCCTCCCATGCAATCCTAGGCAGTTTTCAGATTTCTCTATATTCTGTTAAAGAAGCATTAATGGGCAAGTATAGATTGGCCCTGATATTCCCCTGCTATTTCAGCTTTTTGCTAAATTGTTAGGAGCTATAGAGTTAAAATATATAGAGTCCTGCAGGCTGACCAGGTTAATGCTATCGCATAATTCTGAAAGACCACCAGCACAGCGGAGCACAACACAGCAAAGCACAGCAATGCTGTATCCAGGTGTTTATAGAGAGAATAAAAAAATTGTGGCATAGGACACTTATCTGAAACTGGACAGGTTGGCAGATGCCTTCATTAGTCTGAAGCAGCCAGTATGCACTGCTGTGATTCCAATCTTTGCTTATGCAATGAGAGGGGAAGCATAACTTAGACTTGTCCACAATTGCGCGTAGGTGTCAATGCATACCAACGCTGTGAAGGAATAGATGGGTAAGTGTAGGTTGCAGATGGTTACAGACGGGCTAATGCGCACACCTCCAAATCTGAATTACATGTTATGTGGAGATGCATGTCCTGCATGCTAATTGGTGGCTCCAACTTCCTGTTGGGAAGTTTTCTATGCTTCATTGTTTCAGTGCCCACCCAACCAGAGCGTTAACATTCAGAGATGTATAAATGCAAAAGCTATGCAACTGTCTCTGAACAAACACATACATACTTTCCCTGACATGGCAGTGACGCAGAAATCTAATTCCTGCAATAGTCCATGCATGCTGTGACTCTGCTTGGATACTGTTGGGAAAAAAAACTTTATATAAGCACCAGTAGGGGAAAACACTATTTTAGCTCCAGTACAACTAAGGTTGACTTAAAGCTATCTAATTTGTGGACTGGGGATGAGATGGCAATCTCACTGGCAGAAAATAAGGGCATGCTTGCATTGTGATTAGATGTAAGTAAGCAAGTCCTACTTCAGATTGATGGCTGCTTTGCAGAGTGCATTTGGTCTCAGATTTATCCTGTGGCTGTAATATATTAGAATTCAACCAATGTATTCTTTTAAACTAGGAGGCATTGCTTCTTTTCTTTTTTCTTTTGTCATATGGGTGGAAAAGAAAACTGTCTGAATATGTTTATAAAAATACTACTTGCTTCTGATTGACTAGAATTAGGTTCTACAAACAACTATACCAATCTAAGTGTAATCAATAACAGAGGAATACAATAACTTTTTGAACCATTGCAAATCTCTGAAATATCATATAGGTAATCCTCAGCTTAAAATTTATGTTGCTAAGCGAGGCATTTGTTAAGTGAGTTTTGCCCCGTTTCATGACCTTTCTTGCCATAGTTGTTAAGTGAATCATTGCGTTGTTCAGTTAGTAATATGGTTATTAAGTGAATCTGATTTCCCCATTGACTTTGCTTGTCAGAAAGTTGCAAAAGGAAATCACGTGACTCTGGGATGCTGCCACCTTTATAAATATGAAACAGATGCCAAGCATTTTAATTTTGATCACGTTACCATGGGGATGCTGCAATGGTCATAAGTGTGAAAAACGGTTATAAGTCACTTTTTTCAGTGCCGTTGTAACTTTGAACAGTCACGAAATGAACTGTTGTAAGTCCAGGACTACCTGTAGATCTCTTTGGGCCTGAGTATGTTATAGTTGTTTGCTCTTTCTTGCCATTCCCTAGACAGCTTTGGGTTCCTATAACGAAACCATTCCTGCACAGCACAGCATGGCGTATTCCCTACCCCATGGCTTTGCCTACAGAAGTTCCTAGCTTTTCTTGAATCCACCAGTACCATTCTTTTCTTCTCATCTGCCTTACCAGTTGTATAATCACCTCAGTTTTCCCCTCTGATTTACAATATCTGCCTTGTTGGTTTTCAATTATGGTACCGATGCCAAGATTTCCTTATCTCCTACTCTACAAGATGTCTGCTGGTGAATTTTAAGGCTGAATTATGTTATCATTGGATACAAAGACATTACATATTCTGCCAGCTGATTTAGCACTTAGTGAGGTGGCCCAAGCATTTAATGGGAACCACAGCTGACTCTATAAATCTAAAAATTGCACTTCAGTTTGAGGAACTGGTCTCCTGAATCTGGCTTGTTTTCTATTATTTCTTATTATAGTGGTCTAATTATGGTGGTCTTAGGAAACTGACCACTGCATATCTTATAGCACAGAATTTTATCCTGCCACAGAGATGTAATGATAGATCCTCATATACAATACTAGCCTGATATACTATCCATTCATGAGTGTGTACACTTGATGTAGCAATCTTATAGCCATACAAAAATAGCCCAGTTTTCCCATAAAATTTATAAACTGTCAGTCCATGAGTTATGTTTTATGGAATAGTTATGGAAAGCTTTTTTTGCCTGGAATATCTTTTATTAAATCTGGACATGGCTTTAACATTATTGAACTTCTGAAATATTGTAGTCTTAGTAAAACCCAAGTTTGGAATATTCAGATTTTTAGGAGTACACTACTTTATGCCCCTTTTCATCTACTAAATCCCAAAAGACAAAGACCTACACATTACATAATGAGTAAATTCTGACCTATTTTCCATTGCATCTAATGTATTCCACAGATTAACATTTTGAGAAATGCTACTTCCCTTTCAGGAAATACGTAATGCAGGTTTCATTAGGCAGGTTTATTATTGTTATCACCATTGGTATTATAGATAGTCCTTGTTTAGTTGCCACAGTTGAGACCAGAAACTCTAACGCTAAGTAAAACATCATGTAACTGCAATGGACTTATGATTCCACTTCCTCTGAGGTCATTAAGTGTAGTAAGTTCTTAAGTTGAGGCATCATCTGGCCGCAACTTGTGATTTTACTGCCTACTTGACTATGCTTGTCAGAAGCCAGTTGTGAAGTATACAAATTGTGATTATGCAACTGCAGGACAGTGTGATGGTTGTAAATGCCCACCCATTCCAAAATATCGATCATGTGACCAGAGGATCACTGCAATGGTTATAAATGTACCTTCAAACAGTCGATAAGCAGAGCAGTTATTATGTATTATTTACATATTCAGAAAACAAAGTAAATCATTAAACAGGTAATTGGCCTCAACAGCCTTTATGCTGAATGTATGGCTCATTTGCCAGTAGGCCAGACAGGAAATATGTTCAGATATTCTACTTTGTTGTAAAGGTACATTAACAGAAACTTGGCAAGTCTATAAATACTGTTCTCCTACTGTTACCTTTACAGCCTGAGAACTGAGGCAGAGTCTCTTCTCTTGTCCCACCCACTATGCAACTGTCTCTTATCTGACCATTCCCTATGGAGCATCTTTTCTCCCAGATACCATTACATATTCTATAGTGTATATTCCTTAAAGTACCTTAAAACATACTGAAGCCCAACAGCAGTTGTATTTATGTACTTATTTGTATTCTGTGTTTATACTTTCCCTTTAATTCAGGAGCTGAAAATGGCACACCTAATGCTTCCCTCTCTTGTTATTCCACATAACAACAACCTTGTGAGGTGTGACTAGTCCAATGTCATCTAATCAGTTTATCCTATGTCTGACGATGGGCAAGAACCTAGTCTCCCTGTTCCTAATCCAATACCATAATAATCTACTATAATAGCTCTCTTTAATAGCTGTTTTAATATTTAATAACATATTTAATATTTAATCAGATTCAATAGCTGGCAACTTCCCAGATTATCAGGCTTACCATTTATTTCTGAAAACAGTAGTGGGAATTATTTGCATAATTCCTATTTAACCAGTCAACAGCAATGACTTATCTCATTTGACACCAGGAATTAATTTTATCCCACAATAAGACATTTGGTGAGCATAATTGGTTCCTTCCTTTCCAGGGTGCAGCAAAGCTTGTTTGAGTCCCTGAGTGTTTCTTTAAATAGTAAATCAGAACATATTTTTGTTGTTGATCCAGCATGTAAGTGAAACCTTGTAGATAGTTTGCCAATAAAAGGATATGTCATTCTAGTACAAATCAGAATAATATCTGGATATTTTTTCATTATAATTGCTGAAGTGGGGGGAGTTCAATCCAATTACTTCTCCTACTATATTCATCTCCAGAGAAATTGATGTGACTCTTATAATCATAATGGGGGAACTCAAACTTTTAAATACTAAGATAATCATTGCATTAGAGAACTGTTGCATAGTTAGATAAATTAACAAGATCAGATAACTTTTTCTTATTTGAGGAAAAGTTGCAATATATTAATACCTTTTACCAGAAAGTAAACATTGTTAATTATATATTTAAAGAAAATGACTAGATATTAGGATTATCCTTGCTATTCCTGGCACTAGACTTCTTTTAACCTGAATTTCTGGCCAAACTGCATTATCATTTTTAATAGACTGTTGTGGCATAGGGATTACTAATACTATAAATGTTTTGACACATGTTATCACTATGCTGCTTAAATAATTTATTATGTGAGTGGATCCTGGGATAAGGTTGCTCTCTGTATCAAGACTCTAGAAATACATTGATCAACTGACAAAGTGCATATGGATATCTAAGTGGTGTCTTTATGCACCCATTAAGAGAAAGCAAATGAAAACATTGAGGATGGATGCAAGAAATACTACTAACTGTTATGGATTTTTTTGCTGACGAGAAGAGATATCGGCCATGCAAATAAAAGCAAAAGCACTACAACAAAAGTTTCAGAAATATGTGTTTCTTCCCCTGTCAGTCAACAGGGAATAAAAAATCCTGTGCCAAAATTTCACCACAAAAGCGGAAGAAGCTTCATGAGATGAAGAACAAGGTACAGGCTTCTTAGAATAATCCATCCTTCCACAACTCATGCCTACAACCTTGTCTTCAAAAATTGAATCATGCTCCACAAACATTTACAGTATGTGATGCCCATCTCACTATTGCAGTGACTCTGGGCTGCTTACAAAATGATAAACAGGTTAAAAAGTAATAAAAATAATTAAAATTAAGAAGATTAAATAAGAAACTAAAAGCCAAGAACAGGCAAAATGGAGGTGAGGACCTTTTTTCTACTCCATGTAGAAAGCCACCCTCAACTTAGAGCGCTCCTATCGGGGCCCCAGGCCAGCCAGCAGAGCCAGATTTTAAGGCTCTTCCGGAAGACCATGAATATAGGGGCTGATCTCACTTCCAGCAAGAGAATATTCTAAAATATAGGGGCTGATCTCACTTCCAGCAAGATAATATTCTAAAATTGGGGGCCATAGCAAAAAAGGCTCTTCTCCTGTATCCCACCAGTTGAAATTTTTTGGCAGATGGGATCTGAAGTAAGCTTCTTCAACCAAACACCTTGACTTGGACCTAGAAGGAAACTGGCAAACAGTGCAACTCACACAACAGTGATATATGCCCTAGGGCAGGGGTAGGCAACCTTGGCTCTTTTATGACTCATGGACTTCAACTCCCAGAATTCCTGAGCCAGCATGGCTCAGCTTGGAAACCTCTCTCTTTCCCCTCAACATGGCTGGCTCAGGAATTCTGGGAGTTGAAGTCCATGAATCATAAAAAGCCAAGGTTGCCTACCCGTGCCCTAGGGGGCTTCAGAATTTTCCATACCACTGTGTTCCATACTAGTTGTTACTTCCAAATACTCTTCAAGGGTAGCCCCATGTAGAGTAGGTTGCAGTAGTCCAACCAAGAGATGACCAGGGTATGAGTGACTTATAGCAGGGCTTTTCAATGTGGTACATTGGCACCTGACAGGTGGTACGGGACCATCCTAGAAAAGTGGTAGCGGGGGAGGGGAATGAGCTGAACCGGTGGCAGCACCGCACAAGCCTGAGCGAGAGATGGCTGGAGCTGCAGGACTGTCAGGGCTCAGTGGAAGCGCCAGGATCAGCGCCAGGCTCCAGCTGGAGCTCGGTGCTGATCCTGGTGCTTCTGCTGAGCCCAGAAGAAGTGCCAATCAGCTGGAATGTTACAGCCTCTCCAGGGTCTTGTAATTTACATTCAGATGCTTGGCAACTGATTCATATTTATGACGGTCACAGTGTTCCAGGGACTTGTGAAGTGATCAAAACCTGCTGCAACCACCCAGCAGATGGGGGAAATAAAAACCAAACACCCCCACCCCATCCCCACTGCCAATCCTCAATAGAAATGCTCACAACAATGAAAACCTCGGATAGGAGGAAGAGCGCCACTGGGTAGACTGGCAGGTGTCTTGCTCGGCTGTGGCTTGGGGGGCACTTTTTTCAGTGCCATTGTAACTTTGAACAGTCACTAAGCGAGCTGTTGTAAGTCGAGGACTACTTGTACTTCATCACTTTTTTCCTTTTTGGGGGGGGTCATCAAGTTTTTGACACCTTGGTAGGCAACTGGTGGTACTCGGATGTTGCCATATCCTAAAAGTGGTACAATGGGTGAAAAGCCCTGACTTATAGTAATAAAGTTCCAGTAGCCTTTGCATTGTCTGTTCCCTGGCTTTGTTTGCTTCAAAAGGCTGACAACACACTTGAAAGCCAGAATGATGATCATTAATAAAACTTAATAGTTGCAGAACAGAATAACAGACCTGGAAGAGACCTTGAAGCTCTTCTAGTCCAACCCCTTGCTCAGGCAGGAAACCCTATACTATTTCAGACAAATGGTTGTCCAATCTCTTCTTAAAAACTTCCAATGTTGGAGCATTCACAACTTCTGGAGACAGGTTGTTTCACTGATTAATCATTCTGTCAGGAGATTTCTCCTTGGTTCTAGGTTGCTTCTCTCCTTGATTAGTTTCTATCCATTGCTTCTTGTCCTGCCTTCAAGTGGCAACCTCTGAAATATTGGAACACTGCTATCATGTCATCCCTAGTCCTTCTAATTAAACTAGACATACCCAATTCCAGCAACCGTTCCTTATATGTTTTAGCTTCCAGTCCCCTAATCATCTTTGTTGCTTGTCTCTGTACTCTTTCTAGAGTCTCCACATCTTTTTCACATCATGGCGACCAAAACTGGATGCAGTATTCCAAGTGTGGCCTTACCAAGACATTATGAGGTGGTATTAACACTTCACATGATCTTGATTCTATCCCTCTGTTAATGCCAATGAAGAATCTGTAAATTACTAAAACTCTTATTCCCATAACCTTTAATTGAGTGAAACAATGCATCGTATGACAACTTTTTTTTTAACTAAGGTACCTCAGGTGGACCAACTTACAAAATGAGTCCAAAATCCAGGATACATGACTCCAGTGGAATTGAAGTTTGGCAAATTTTATAAAACAATTTATGACATAAAAATTATCATAAAACATTTTATGATGTAATACAAAATGTCATAAAACATTTCCTGTGATTCCTCCTGATATTTAACTACTATACGGCACAACACAGACTACTTTCAATGCAGATACATCTCTGAATATCTCCCTGATTTTTAAAGATTTTTTCCCCCACTACATTAGAAGTTCTGCCATTGTTGGAGGCACCGAGAAATCTGTTAAGGAAATATCTCTGAAATAATGACCTAATGGATCATGGGTTGTCTGATACACTTTAAAATTAAAGCCTTAATTTTTAGAGTCTAATTTTACTCTATTGTAGATTTTAACATCCTAATTTCTTCAGAATATAATATCTAATTTAAAGGGTGTGGATATTTTGAGCTCAATGGAAGACATCTATTACCAGGATATATAATTGATCTTTTTAACTTTATGTAAAATATGAATGGTTTATAGTAAGATGTGCTTAAAGGTACATGTGGAAGTCTGTCTTAGAGGTTTGAAGATTTAATTCAAGGCAATTATCGGAAATGACTGATTTATTCCTAGAAATATTTTTGGGAAGGGAATTATTTTACACAAGTCATTAAAGTCTCCTATTATTTACAGCTTGATTGCTTGTTTTAATGACATGTTAATAATATTGAGCTGCTTGAAAAAAGATGCTGATGAGCTGATTTTGTGTTTTTTTGGGATGAGCATGGCAAAATGCTCATTTCATGAGTGATTATTCCAAAACAAGCATCATCCTATCATTTTCATACAACACAAGCCACTGAATTAGAAAAAAAGTTGCTTCTGCTGAAAAATAGCTCTGCCTACATGAAATGTTTCACAAATGTTTCACTCCAGAAGATAGGCTTAAGATACAGGAGGATCTGGACAGACTTGAACACTGGGCGCTATCTAACAAAATGAAATTCAATAGTGAAAAAAGTAAGGTTCTACATTTAGGAAAGAAAAACCAAATATACAGGTATAGTATAGGTAGTACCTTGCTCAATAGTAGCAACTGTGAGAGGGATCTCAGAGTCCTAGTGGACAATCTCTTAAATATGAGCCAGCAGTGTGCTGCAGCTGCCAAAAAAGCCAACACAGTGCTAGGCTGCATTAACAGAGGGATAGAATCAAGATCATGTGAAGTGTTAATACCACTTTACAATGCCTTGGTAAGGCCACACTTGGAATACTGCATCCAGTTTTGGTCACCACGATGTAAAAAAGATGTTGAGACTCTAGAAAGAGTACAGAGAAGAGCAACAAAGATGATTGGGGGACTGGAGGCTAAAACATATAAGGAACGGTTGCTGGAATTGCGTATGTCTAGTTTAATGAAGAGAAGGATGAGGGGGACATGATAGCAGTGTTCCAGTATCTCAGGGGCTGCCACAAAGAAGAGGGAGTCAAGCTATTTTCCAAACGCCTGAGGGCAGGACAAGAAGCAACGGATGGAAACTAATCAAGGAGAGAAGCAACTTAGAACTAAGGAGAAACTTCCTGACAGTTAGAACAATTAATCAGTGGAACAACCTGCCTCCAGAAGCAGTGAATGCTCCAACACTGGAAGTTTTTAAGAAGAGAATGGACAGCCATTTGTCCGAAATGGTATAGGGTTATCTGCCTGAGCAGGGGGTTGGACTAGATGACCTCCAAAGTCCCTTCCAACTTTATTATTATTATTATTATTATTATTATTATTATTATTATTATTATTATTATTATTGTTGTTGTTGTTGTTGTTGTTGTTGTTGTTGTTTTGTTGTTGTTAAATGAGGGGGGGGTTGGTCAAACAACAGCCTTTTTTTCTTTTCTCTCCTTTCCTTCAAGCCAACAATTTGGCTTCAGAAGTTCCTAAACTCTTTAGATTTTATTTTTCCAAGGAAAAAGATGAGAGCTGGGAAAAAGGAATTGCATTCCTAAAGTTCTGTTGATGAAAGCGTCCACTGAACAGTGATACTACATTAATTTCAACTTCCAACTTTTCCCTTCTTTAGTATATGTGTCAACTCTACCAATGAGCATGGCTGCAGCCATTTTTCCTATTCATTTTCGGTTGCCACAAAGAATGGAGGGAGGGGAGTTGCCAGGTGCTTCGCTAGTCAAAATAATCTTTTGTCCCGTGGGAACCAAAATCATCAGCTGCTCCCGAAATTGCAGGTTGGGTGTTGCATAAAAAGCCCGCCAAGAAGATGTATTGGGGAATGTAGTTGCTTGCATAGTTTTAGGGGTGGGATTTCTAACTTTGTATAGGAGAATTTTTTACGTGTGTTTCCAGACTTGGTTTCACTTTTAACGTGCTGATACTTTGTAACTAATAAACATGTTCTTTGAGGAATTTGCAAACCTTGGAGTTCTGCTTAATTTGTCTCTGTCTGTCAGAACCATGACAATATGTTTATGTATTATAAACATGGATACTGTTGCATAGAAAAGCATGCTATGTGGCAGAAAATATATATATTCATATACCATAAAGTAAAAATAATTATTCCCTGCAGAACATTTTTCTGCATTTTTTTCTACCAATCCCTGTTCAATATAAAGAATGAGAACTTGGTTTTGATTTTTTTCTTTAACAAAAATAGCCAATAAAGTATGAATTATAAATCAAAATGAGAAATTATAAAAATGTTAATCTATTTATTTTAAATTTAACCTACTAACCTATATATATATATATCTGTCAGCCTTCCATGTAGACCTAAAGATAAACTAATACTACCGTGTTTTCCCGAAAGTAAGGCCTACCCCCAAAATAAGCCCTAGCTTGATTTTTGGGGCTGGGCCTAATATGAGCCCTACCCCCAAAATAAGCCCTAGTTTTGTGGTGAGGCACACACCTAAAAATCAAGCTAGGGTGGTGGTGGGGGTGTGTGAAGCTGCCCCACATGCCCTGTTCCCACTTACCTTGCAGCCAGGCCTCTACTCACTGGCCTACTCCTTCGGCAGTGTCTTCTTCAGCCAGGCCTGCATTTCTCAGTCACAGGCCTTTCCAGAAGGCCACTGCAGCTGAGAATCGAATTATGGATTGAATCCATAGCTCAGTTCTGCAACACCTATGTAGCTGAGAACCAAACTATGGATTGAATCCATAGCCCAGTACTCGACTGCATAGGCCGTCTAGAAAGACCTGACTGCAAAATGCAGGCCGGAATGCAGCTGGAGAATGAGGCTGCTCCTTCAGTCAGAAGAAGTGGACTGGCTGGCTGGGGTTGTCGGTGCCAGAGGTGAGTATAAAAGGCACCTCCTGAAAACAAGACCTGGTGCCTCTTTTGGAGGCAAAAAAAAAAAAAAGATCCGGTTTTATTTTGGGGAAAACACAGTACCTTATTATAAAGTTAAATTAACAGACTTTTACATGTCTGACATTTTCCCACCATCGCTATACACAGCCTGAGAACCTAGGGAGGGTCCCTTCTAAGCCTCTTGTTCTGCCTACTATCAGTTGCAGGCTGTGTTCTCTCTTTTCTCAGGGGTCCCCAACCCCCAGTCTGTGGCCCAATTCTAGTTCGCAGCCTGTTGAGAAATGTGCCACGCAAGCAGCAGGCGAGTTCACAAAGCTGCATTTGTGGAAGCATAGATGAAACCACTCTCTCCCCCCCCCCGTCACCACCACAGCTGCCGCAGAGCCCGAAAGGATGGGGACCACTGTCTTATCTGACCATTCCTCAGGCAGCATCTCTTCGCCTCATCTGCCAAGATCTTTTCCACATAATTGTTGCACTTATTTATCAAATCACACAGGCACTTGGATATTAAAGTCTTAAGTTAAAAGAAAGCCAAGCTTTGGATGAGATACAAGTCCATATTTAGATTTGTAATCCAGGAATGGCTTCTAAATTGAACTAAATTCCCCCACAAATTAATTTGCCATTCTTCTATGAAAGGAATTATATGTGATTTCAATAAAACATAAAATGTCCTGGCAGCTGTTACTATATATAAAGCCAACTAGTACTTTGTAAGAATATAAAGTTTGGAGATGTCTAACATAATAACTGTTGGTTGGAAAGAGAATGCAACCTTTAAAATTTGTGTCATTCTATAATACAAAGATTTTAAAATTTGTTAGGTTGCAGACACTATGGAATAAAAAAGAAATTCCCAAATCTTGATCAAGATGTAAAGAACTGTAGTGAGAAAAATTCAGCAATGTGTTCACTATAATTTATTGATGCAAACTTATATACTTATATATTCATCTTATTTGAATTCTACAAAACGGGATGCCTGAATTACAGCAGTGGTATTTGTTTTGCTTTTTCTGTGGTTTTATATTATATTTTTGAAGGTTATGAATTATTATTTCAAATAAATATTTTTTGTTAAATGTTTATGTATCTGATCTTTTTAACAGTAATATTAAACCCCCTTATTTCCATAGATACTGCTTTTCATCTTCAGGTAAGCCCCATGTGATCATTTATATGTTCTGCTTTAATCCAATATCTTAATACCTATTGCTCTAGGTATTCCATTATCAGTTCTAAAGAAATATTTAAGTGAAAAACTGCAAGTACAACTTCACTGACATATATATTTAATTGTGTTCTTGATTTGCTAGTACAACAAGCTGGTCAGTCAGTTCCTATCACACTCAATGGATCAAAACTTGGCTGATTCCCCCCCCCAAAGCAAACGCTACACTTGTGGGAAAACTATAGGAAGAAAAAAAAAAGAATCTGATATCACAATTTGAAAAATTCTCCTTTTGCTTTGAAAGAAGTTATGAATACTGAATAAACATTGGCACAATCTTCACCTTCCAATGTACGTACTAGCAAAAGGCAAGTTTTAGAAGTCTCTAAAGGCACTTGTATATTTCACTTGCAATAAGCCTAACATAACAGGGGTTCTGCTCAAAGGGATGTGGAGTCAACCAGTTTCTTTAATTGCTTGTATGAGATGATAGCTAGCTGCAGCCTGCAGCAGTTGCATAGCTTCAGATATGTTTATTGATTCTGGTGAATCGTTTTTTGCTTCCAGTCATCAGTCTGCTCATTTAATGGTTCAGCACAGTGGTTCAAGAATCAATCAACCTTTCTTCCTCCTAATCCATTTGAATTGGTATATCAAAGCTAGAATAATCTTCCCATAAGTAAAGAAGATATAAAGCTAGGTTGACATAGTATGATAAAATGCAGAGGTACTTTGACATGCAGATATCAAGGATGAGCAAACTACTAATCCCATAAAGGTTCCTAAAAATAAGCTGCTACTGTAATACTAGGATCAGTTTAAGCTCTTGTATTAGAAGGAATTCAGTAAATAAAAGGAAGTTTGCTCTCTAAACTTCAACCCCCACCACTCAACTTTTGGCAACATCTCAGAATAAGGTGGCAAACTGTCCCCAGAGTGAAGCAAAACTCAAAATAGGTGATTTCATTTCACAATTTCCATTTTGTTCTGCTGGTATTAATCTAACAAATTAATCCAGATTTGTATGAACTTGACCTTTTGGCTTAGAATGATCAAGTGTCGCACATGTGATTATGAACTTAAGTAAGCTTCAGTTTAACTCTTCATACTATTTTATTGCTGAACTGTTATCAACTTGAGAAAGGCAGTTTCCTAGCAGCAGTGTTCCATATTTTTTAAGAATATAAAATCTTCAAGTGTTTTCCAAATTTGGCATAAAGATATACCATGATATTCTCCTGAGCAATTGACAGTTAACATGCCTCAGATACCTGAATGTGAGTTTAAAACGGTGGTCGTTATAGAAGATCATATCTATTCTGTTGTGTTTCAGTCAAAGGACAGGCCTAGGACATGTCCAAACACTGTTTGTAAGCTGCTTCCATCCTTTGCTCATTCCAGCTTTACTCTAAGCCAGTTTAAGAACATCTGATCTGGACTGAGACGATTTGGCAACATCTTGCAAGAAATTCAGGCTGGACTGCAGGATGCCATGCTCTCTCTCACTGACCAATTCCCCTGTTGTTATGTTGTCCTGATTTCAATTCCAGCAGATTGCTTTCCTTCTGGGATGTGTCTGTGTATGTATGTGTTTGTGTGTGTGTGTGTATGTGTCTGTCTGAACATGTATACTTTTATGTATACATGCATATATACATACAAAAATTACACACAGAAACAAAGTTAGAGCAACAACATACACATACACACAATCGGTACAACTTGCGTTAAAATAGAAATTTCTTTCTTGCATTTTCCCTGCTTGAATAGCATTGGGAGCATTCTGTATATAAGGCAAGAACTGCTGTGCTAGTAAGAAAAACCTACTGTAACAGAACTAACATTAAGTATTCACTGGTTTCAAAGTGGAGCAGAAAATGTAGCTGGAGTTTGCAGATAAACCTTCCAAATGCTTGAAAGGCTCCAGTAATATGTCTCAATATGAATTGACTGTAATCAATGTCACATCCTGAAATTCAAGATCACAATGGTTATATTAAAAGGTTTTCTAGCCTTGGGCACTTCAGGTTATTGTCATTCATGCACGCACTAACTGGAAATTAAGCTGGCCTAAGAAATCCTTTTCTGGATTCTATCCCCTTTGTTTATTTTGTCTAAAGTGATAGTCAGATGTTCTGTCTCAGTGGCTGCCCATAAGGCCTATTCAGAGGCATCAGTGGAAGAAGTTCAGAAAAGTCCACATGACAATGAGAGTTTCATGTTTGGAGCTCTGCCAAAATTTAAACACACGTAAAAATGGGCAGGGTTTTGATTGTGCAGCTGTGGTGATTATTTTGACTATTTTACCCTTCCTGGAGATGTCTCTGGATCCATTTAGTGGATCCCCTTGCTTCTTTTGACTTTTCACTCATGTCAGCTAAAAAATGTGGGATAAACAGCATCACCGCCATATGGATTTGTAACTGGCTGACAAATTACACTTAACATGTAGTCCTCAATGTAACTACATCTACATGGAGGGAAGTAAGCAGTGGGTTACCCCAAGGTTCGGTTGTAGACCCAGTACTCTTCAACATCTTCATAAATGATTAGTTGAGAGAATAGAAGGGGATCTCATCAAATTTGCAGACAACACTAAACTGGCAGGAATAACCAAAACTCCAGAAGATAGGCTCAAGATCCAGATGGATCTTTACAGACTTGAACACTGGACCCTATCTAACAAAATGAAATTTGGTGTAAAGTTTTACACTTAGGGGAAAAAGATCAAATGTACAGGTACAGATTAGGTGAAACCTAGCTCATTAGTAGTAAGTGTGAGAGGGATCTTAGAGTCCTAGTGGACAATCACTTAAAATATGAGCCAGCAGTCTGCAGCAGCAGCCAAAAAACCAATGCAATTATAGGTTACATTAACAGAGGGATAGAATTAAGATCATGTGAATTATTAGTACCGCTTTATAAGGACCACATATAGAATATTGCATCTAGTGACCACTTTTGGTCACCATATTATTAAAAAGATGTAGACACTCTGGAAAGAGTGCAGAAAAGAGCAACAAAGCTAATTACAGAGCTGGAAGCTAAAACATATGAAGAATGGTTTCAGGAATTGGGTTTGTCTAGTCTAGTGAAAAGAAGGACTAGGAGTGACATGATGTTCAGCGTTCCAATATTTGAGCGGCTGCCACAAAGAAGAAGGGGTCTACTTATTTTCCAAAGCACCCAAAGTAAGACAAGAAACAATGGATGGAAATTAATCAAGGAGAGAAGCAACCTAAAACTAAGGAGAAACTTCCTAACAGTGAGAACAATTAACCAGTGGAACAACTTGCCTTCAGAGGTTGTGGGTGCCTAATCACTGGAGGCTTTTAAGAAGAGACTGGATAGCCACCTGTCTGAAATGGTATAAGGTCTCCTGCTTGAGCAAGGGGTTGGACTAGAAGACCTCCAAGGTTCCTTCCAACTATGTTATTCTGTCAGGGGATACTATAGAATGCCAGCATTGGGCTTTGGCTAAGGATTGTTTTGCATTTGCGAAAGCTGCATTGCTCATCTCCTCATTATCAAATGATTTTTTATTGGAAGCAGATCATTTAAAATGTTAGAGGGATACCAATTGTAGTAGAAATCCTCTAATGTATTGGACCATGTCACAAAATCTCCTTACATCAGTTCTGGGATATTAATGCTTAAACAACCCCATTTCCTTTAGATCTGGGCTCACTCCATGTTCATTTATGCAGGCTGGCTTTCAGATATCGTAGAAGTGCAGACCTCACTTTGGAGCAATAAAGGAGGGCTGGAAATCCTAAAAGGCTTTCTTTTAAAAATCAGTCAAATCTGCAATAGTTACAGTTAATTTTAATTTAATTAACCTTAGCAACTTTCTCTTTTCTGTCTTTCACTATTCTAATAGTGATGACATATTCATCACTTCCACTATATTTATTAAGCTCCCAGTGAACATGAAGCAAATCATATCTAGCCTGTTCCTCTGTTTAAGCATTTATGGATAAGTAGGGCCTTTAGCTTTTAGCAATCTCCTGCTATCCTGTTAAAGTTTCTTGGATCTGCTTGGATCAGTTCAGTACTTTTTATCAATTGCATAGAGCCTTCTAACATTAAAGCAGTCTCCACTTCTAGCTTTTAGGCTAAGCCTTGCCCATAATTCCCTAACCAACCTAGCTTTGATACGTTCCTTTCCTCTGGCTTCAAAAGTACAGTTCTTCTCATGCAATGCTGTCAGCAGATTCTCCATGCTCCTATCCTCTTGGGGATCAGATTTGTTTTGAGCACAAAATATTCATCAGTTTTCCCCAAGATAAGGCTATCATTTTCCCTGCTGCAGCAGCCAAGGTCAAGCACCTTAACGTGCTTTCCTATGGCCCATAGCATAAATGAGGGCATATATCTGGCTCTCTCCTTCACTCAATTCAATAGTAGTTCTGTAGGAACCCATTACTTGCCCCAGCTCCTGCCAACCTAGCAGTTCAAAAGCATGCACATGCAAGTAGATTAATAGGTACCACTTTGGTGGGAAGGTAACAGCCTTCCATGCACCCTTCGTGTATAGCCATGCTGGCCACATGACCACAGAAATTGTCTTCGGACAACGCTGGCTCCCACAGCCAAGAAATGGAGATGAACACCATGCCTTAGATTCAGACACGACTGGGCAGGGAAGTCTTTACCTTTATGAGAGCAGCAGTATGATAATTTCTAACCACATACTATGCCCTTTTGCAAAACTCCAAACTTGCTTTTTAATCCTAAATTTCAGATGCAGCTATGTGGGGTGTATTTAGGATGTATAAAAGAAATGCCATAGATTAAGATGGGCTTGACAGCCAAGTGAAAAAGACAAAATGCTCATTCCTCACAGTGGTTGTTTCAACAACACCAGGCAATATTAGGTGATCTTATATGTCAGGCCAGCAGCGAAATGAGGTCATGCTGCGCAGGGATGCTGTCTGACAGAGGGTCAGGAGACTTGAAAGATAAAGGTGTACTAAGAAACAAAGGCAGCGGCACAATAAGAAGGGGTTGACTGGCACAATTGCAATGATTGATGAAAGGAATGAACAGGAAAAAAGTGTGTGGGGGGGAAGGTGGGGGAGGAAATATAATTAGTTTATATTTTCCCCGAAGAGGTATTCTTTTTGGCTAGAAGGGAGGAACAGAAGCTGTTTCTCCTTTGTAAGAGCGGGGTTTTTTTGTATATAAAAAAATAAAGAAAAAAATTATTCCAAAGTCTAAATGTTTTGAAATGCTTTTGAATGGAGGGTGAATATGTCTTATGTCTGCCTGAGAATGCCGTTCTCATTAGATCTGTGAAAATCTAAACACTTAGGTTAGTTGGAGAGGCCCAAACAGTCTCATTGCAAAAAAATTGTTTTCAAAAAGTAACAACAAAAATTTTTTTTTCAGGCTATTGGAAAGGTCAGATTCAGATCTACAGTATTACAGGCTGACAGTAATATGATATGTCAGGTAGACCAAATTCTACAAGAACACATTTGATTAAGATGAGCATTAAAAGCATCAACTATATTTACACACACATGCATATACACACACCTATACATACACATACTCCATACACCTACATATACACGTTAGCAGTACTTTTCATATTAAACTGAAAAATCGGCTGTTCAGCATATTTTGCTAATGTCACCAAGCTAGAAAGTGGGAGACCATGATTTCTAGTTCTAGTCCCGTCTTAGCCATGAAAGCAGCTGGGTGATCTTGGACCCAACTTACTTTATAAGGTTGTTTTGGAAGAAAGTAGGAGAAGGAAAGCATGTTGGATATATTTGCTGCTTTGAGTTATTTGTAAAAATAATTAAAGTGGGATGCAAACAATTAAAAAAACCCAAATCTATCTGAAGTGGCTGCTTCTGCTTTTCTCTCATTTAGTTACATTTTAGTGGATCAAATAGAAGATCAAGAGAGACAGAAAGAGAGAGGAAAAACAACAGTGAGATCCCAGGCTATTCTTCATAGTAGCCATGATAGTAGATGCTCGCAATCTTATATTTGCACGCTCTTATAACCGGTTTAAGCAGATTTCATTGTTTAAATTTGGTGCTGCATGAAGGGTTGACTTTACGCATTATGCTAAATGATAATGTGGTTGGTTTGGTTTTAATTTAACAAATTGGGTGAACTCAGATATTGTGATTTAACCCAATGACTTATGGCAGGGAATGGAGAAATCTTGCTGTGCCTGGTCCCTTGTGCTTTGAACGAATGCCCATCCTTGAAGCTGCAGCTTACCAGCCTTGGGAAATTCAGATTTCATCTAAAATGTGATTTTGCTTGTCTCTGGAAAAGGAAGAGATTGTTAATTGTATTGCATAATATTGCTTGGCTTGTTAGGTGACCTAGAAAGCTGGAATTAGACCCAGAATGAAGCTAATTCACAGCCTTGATTTATGTCATAGTATATTTTGAATTTCCAGTCAGTTGTTAGGCCTTTAACAAACTGTAATTAAACAAATATTAGCTTACCATAAAAATTATTTAACAAACTTTGATTTAAGAAACCATGGATTAACATGATGTGTGATTCCAGTCAAGTATTCCTTTCCTATGAACTAAATTTCCCATCATTCAGATTTAGTGGATCATCTTTGCAATCTGCATTATAAGGAAGAAAAAAATGGCTTTATTTACTTTAGCCACTCCTGGGAAAAAATGTATACATCTTTTTATCCCCTTTTTTCCAACTAAAAAACTCTGAAACTCCATAATAACAGACTTGTTGCAATATTTTGATCACTCTTTTTTCCTGCACATTTTTTAGTTTTATTTATTTATATCCTGCCTTTATTATTTTTAGAAATAATAAACTAATATATAATAATCTTTTTTGAAAAGCTGTGATCAGAGTGGTAATTCAACATTATTGTAATAGATCTATAAACATATTTATTTTTTGTAAAAGATGTATTTAGTTTGTATGCTTATTTATGTATAAGTGTATATGCCTTCTTTAATTCAGGAGCTCAGCACAGTGCACATAGTGTTCCCTTCTCCTTGTTCTTTTCTACAGTAGCAACTCTCTATGTTAATCTGGGCTTTATAATGCTAGCGTCTGTATCTGAATTTTTTTTCTAATAATCCCCAATATGTTTCCCCCCCTACTGTCACAGCAGCAGTATGGTGGAGTTAATATAAATATCACTTTCCTATTCAATAAGTACATCAGTATATTTGGAATTAGGAATTTGTGCCCTAATGTACATATGTACTTATGTTGAATCATATTGGCATTTTAATGCCAATTCTTCTTGGTTTAAGTAGAACTGTGTAGTAACCCACATTTGAAGAGGGGAAGATGATTTGAACTATACATATGTATGTACATACCACCTGCCAGGACCTTTTAATATCAAATTCATTTCTTCCTGGGGTAATGCATAGTCCCTCTAGAATGATTTTTCCGGTCTTGGCTGTACCTTTTTATTTAATTTACTTATGTCAACAGACCGGGTTTATCTTCTAACTTCAGTTCATTTCTGTCTAAAATAAAAAAGCTTGTTCCAAGAATGATGCTCAGAGATTTTCTATTTGCATACTTTTAGTTGCCAAAACTGGCCACTCATTTATACTGTTTGCTTTTTAGTATTTAAACATACATTAATTAAAGAGAAGGTCTCTTCTCTAACCTCATGAGTGGTAAGTCTGCTCAAGAATTGTAAGTGAAAGATTTGAGGCACTTTCATATCACCCTTTTCTCTTCTGAAATCTTTAATAGCAGTTTGTAACCAAATCCTAATTCAGATCCCTTATTTATTGTAGGAGATGACCAGGCTGAGCCTGAGGGAGAGATTAAACGCGTCATCAGTCTCAATTCCATTCATGCCCACAAGAGATCTAAGTCCAGCCCACCTTGAATTCCATTGACTGTTATTGTATTTTCCCGAAAGGAAGACCTACCCTGAAAATAAGCCCTAGCCTGATTTTTGTGGGTGGGCCTAATATAAGCCCTACCCCCAAAATAAGCCTTAGTTTTGGGGCAAGGCGCATGCCTAAAAATCAAGCTAGGGCAGGGGTGGGGGTGGAGCTGTCCTACATGCTCCATACCCACTTATCATTGTAGCCAGGCCTCCCATTAATCGATTCCTGCCTCTAATTGCCGGCCCACTTCTCTGGCGTCCCTCGGTGTGCATTTCGCCATCAAAGGCCTTTCCGGAAGGCCTCTTCAGCCGAGAACCGAGCTATGGATTCAATCTAATGGCAAAATGCAGGTTGGAGCTCCTTCTCAGCTGCAGAGGCATTTCCTTTGGCTGCAGAAGAAGTGGGCCAGCTAGGTAGAGCTGTCGGTGCAACCACCGCAAGGTGAGTGGAAAAGACAGCCCCCCCAAAATAAGACCTGGTGTCTCTTTTGGAGGAAAAAAACAACAAGGCCTGGTCTTATTTTCGAGGAAACGTGTATCCACCTCCAATTTGCTTTGAGCATTAGTAGTTCAGATTCTTGTAGAGAGCATGAGCTTGCAATAAATTTTATATTCATTTTAAACTGTCTGGACTTCCTGATTTTCCTGCATTTGACATTTATTGATTAATCTGTTTACTTATTAATCAAATTTATGTGGCCAGCCATCTCATGGAAAGTGAGTCTGGGCAGCCTACAACAATAATTTCTGCTAATCCCAACATACTGTGAGCAGCAGACCTAGTCAGTGCTCCTTCCAACTGATAATAGGAGAATGCACTATCAAAGTACCCCAAAGATTAATAAATTGTCAACATTTTATATCCTATATTCTGTTACATTTTGTTGCATTTTATTGGATTTTATTTGTGCTACTATGGCTTCTCCTTCCTGTGCCCTTGAAACTCCCTTTTCCAGCTTTTCCACTGTTCTTCTGATGCATCTATTACTAGATCTTTTCTCCATCACTGAAGAAATGAACTCCCTCTGATGATGCTTAGCTAAGACTGACCACAAACAAACATTGCTTAACTATTTCTGCTTACCCTCCTCAAGACATTTGTGTATTTAAAGCTCAGCTCAGTGAGCACTTAAGCTCATCAAGATGGTCTCTACACCATTATTTCTATGATTTCTTTTCCTTTGTTTGCATAATCTTAAGAAATGTACAAAGGGAGTAAGGTGAAGCAAGCTTTATATTTCTCCCAATTCGGGAATTTGAAATAAAGTTTCATTGCCCTTTCTATTAGTACTGCTAAAATTTTCTCAACAAAATCATGACTGATTTTTTTGCAAAATCCATGTTGATTTCTCTCTAGCAAGACTTGTTCTCAGATATGATTTAATATGTATCTAAATATCCTTGTTTGAATTAAATGTTAGGGCGAATAGCTTGTAATTTCCTCCCCATTTTTTCAATCTCATTCCCTTTTCTTATTTCAAACTGGCACCATTGAGCTTTCCCTGACTCTCTTTTAAATGACTGCATATGGAATTTCTTTTCATAGAGGTAGAAGAGAGCGATCTTTTATCCAGGGATAAGATGTTGCCATGACATCTCAAGATACAAATCAGTAGGCCTAGAAATTCAAGGACTTTATGCACAGAGCCTTAAAGTGAGGGTGTAAATGGCCCATTGCTTAGTCTATTGGGCTCTTTCTGTATGTAAAAAAAGCTTATCAATAATTAGCAGAATGTATAGAAAGCAAGGAGATTCTTCAAAACATGTAATGCCATCATTAAACTTGAATAAATATCCCAAGTATTCTTCAGTTTTGGCTAATTTTGGCTAAATGTGTTTAATCACACTTGACCAATAAAGTAATTCTATTCTATTCTATTCTATTCTATTCTATTCTATTCTATTCTATTCTATTCTATTCTATTCTATTCTATTCTATTCTATTCTATTCTATTCTATTCTATTCTATTCTATTCTATTCTATTCCTAATTATGTTAATTTTCTTCCATTGCCTAAATTCAAGCTATCACTCAGTGTGTTTTTCTTTTCCCTAGAGATTTCCCAAAATCTTCCCTTTTGGAGATGGTCTTTCTCATAATAATCTCAATAAATAAACTCGTAACACCAAATTCTTCTAGATTAATTTCGCACATGAATCAGTATATTTTATTTATGACAATCAACACTTGGAAAGCTATCTTACCTATTCTGTGCAGTGCTGTACTTTGTATTTTAAGCTTTCTGTCATCTACCTAGCAGTTCTCCATAAACCCAACTTTAATTATTCTCATAATAAAGAGAGGCTCCTTAGAGCAGAATAAAGTTGACCTTGATACAAAGAAACAGCATATTTCTCTAAAGAGGGGATTTCTAATGCCTATATGTGAGTAGCTGTATAAGAATAATATTTTAGACTTAAATGTGTTTTATAATTCATTGATGTGCATATGCACAATAGGAGAATGCTTTTTTTTAAAAAAATGGTAATACTTGCACATTTGTCTAAGGAAGAACAGAGCTCAGGAAACACTAGTATTCCATATTATGTTTATCTGAAAAGCACAGCAATTCTACTTCTACTTTGTCGGGTTTCTGGGCCACAGACCCATTCTGTGGGTAAATATAGGTTTGTGTCCCAATTTGTTACTATAAGGCAATGATACTGATTTATTTTTAGCAATAGCAATAGCACTTAGTCTTATATACTGCATCACAGTACTTTACAGTCCTCTAAGTGGTTTACAGAGTCAGCATATTGCCTCCAACGTTTGAGTTCCCATTTTACCGACCTCGGAAGGATGGGAGGCTGAGTCAACCTTGAGCTGGTCAGAATCGAACTGCTGGCAGTCAGCAGAATTAGCCTGCAATACTGCATTCTAACCACTGAACCACAACGGCTTTATTTTACAGAGTTGTTATAACATTATTGAGATAATATACAGTATATGAATAGGTCACTGCACAGTTTAGAATATAAAAAGGAAAAGTTGCAGCCATGTTAAAGAGGCATTATGTCTGTGACCCAACTCCCACCCATGTTCAGAAGCACTTTTTTTTATTTGAATCTGAAGTAATGCACAACCTTTTTCAAAAGCACATTAAAATGCTGTTCATGGCTTATATCATTTGGAATACAGGTTTACATAACTAGATGGCAAAGAATCTTATGCTTTTAATGTAGGAGTGAACAACTTGTGATTTAAGAACTGCATACAACTTCTACCTGGACCCCCTTTTTGGAATTTCTCTCAGAATTTGAGTGGAATTACAGTGTTAGATATATGCTTTGACAACATTTGCATTCCGTGTTACAAGTTAATGTTCAACTGCCAGACCTAAAGCATAATACTTTATATAAAACATATCAAGGAATTTAATTTTGATTTCACATGATCGTACATGGGATTACCAGACAGGAAAATATCATATGCTTATGGATTTTATTTGTTTCAGAATCTCTCTCCCTCCCCCCCTGTGTGTGTGTGTGTGTGCGCGCGCGCACGCGTGTGTGTGTGCGTAGATATAATTTTTATCTGCCAGAAGGCAAAATCTATATTTTTAATCAAATATGAACATGGAATACAGTTTAGTTCAAAATTTGGTTTTCATTGAAAAAGCTACAGATACATGTTTAAAATAATTTATGAATGTTACATACCCCCTTAGGGGATATAATTGAAAAGCAATGATGAGTCAGAACAGAAGCAATATATTATTTAGAAAGAAGGAAGAAATATCTGTGTTTCTTGTACGACTGTTCGCTATAGCCCTTGATATTTTGTTGTCTGAGGTAGAATAGCAAATGATATTCAGGTCAATTTTCATTGAACTCAAGACCAGTTTTTCAGTTCCTTATTTATAATCATCCCAAGCACTGCTATTTGTTGCTATGCTCCTGGAGTGTTCCTCTTTATTTTACAAAATATTATCAACATCTTTGACAGGAGTGTAACGTATCTCAAGAGTTTTTAATGAAGTCAAGCAACATGTTATGAATTGTGGCCAAACAAGAGCTAGGAAAGGCTAAACCTCAAATTTCATGAAGCATGGGTACAAGCTCAGGTTTAAATCTACACTTGGGTTATAAGAAAGAATAAATATATTTCTACATTAGTGGGCTGCTTATTATCTAGAAATTCCTATTTGGCTTAGCATGAAAGTATCTCCAGGATGCTTTTGCCAGCCAATATCATCCTTCCTGAACTGTTCATCCAGGGAAGGACTCTAGTTTCTATGAGGTAGATAGCATGGAGGCATATAGATATTGCTTGTTTTGAGATAATTTGTATTACGTAAAATTCTGGAGCTCTTCTCTTGAAGGGTTATCCCTATAGTTAGGAGTTGCTGGTTACCTTAATTTAACTTTTTGTTCACAGATAAGCCAAAGCTGAAATTGAATTCAGAAATGGTAATCTCACGAAAATGAACTTTATTTCAAGCCCTTCATGCAAATATAAAAAGTTTAGAGAAATACAATAATTCTATATAACAGTATAATTTATTTTGTTATTATTGTTGTTGTTCTATTGAATCCTGACCTGTCCTCTAAAACTTCCCACTCTTCTATGTTGATTCGGACTAAATCATCATAAGAGCTTGTGTATGTGTGTGTGTGTGTGTGTGTGTGTGTGTGTGTGTGTGTGTGCATACAGGAAGTTTTTTCAGACAGACAGGTCTGATTGATTACACCTTGGCATTTTAACTGTTATACTGCAGTTCTACTTTTTACAATCTCTTTTGCTTTGCAGCCCCCCAGCTAGGGGTGTTAAGCAGGCTTAAGTCGCAACTGCGAAACATTTAAATCCAAATTTCTTTTTCTGACAAAGAATTAAAGAATTAAATTGGGAGACTAAGATGAGCTCGAAATGGCCATCTTAGTCTCCCAATTTAATTCTTTAACTCTTTGTCAGAAAAAGAAATTTGTGTGTGTGTGTGTGTGTGTGTGTGTGTGTGTGTATGTATGTATATATATATATATATATATATATATATATTTGTTTTCTGAGGTTTTCGCGGGTGTTTGTATGTAGGTCTTTGGTTCTTCGGGTTTTCTCCCACGTAGAATTTGAAGTGTCTTGGCAACGTTTCGATGAAATCTCATTCATCATCTTCAGGCTGGTGCTTTTGGCTTCTGCTTCTAGGAGCAATGTGTGGTCTAAGCTGTTTTTTCCTTTTAACTGCCAGTGGGGGTTTGAACTGATTGGCTGGGAGCTTGGCTATGTTCTGATTGGTTAGGGGCTTGGCTGTGCTCTGATTGGCTGGGGGGTTGACTGTGTTCTGATTGGCTGGGGGAGTGTTCTGTTTGGGTGGGGGCTTTGTTGTGCTGGAGAGGTTCAAAGTGGCCAATGTTGCAGCTCTGGTCTGGCTCCTGGTCTGTGGTCTTGCCTCATCATTGGTTTGGGTTTGCTTTTTGCGTGGAAGTGTGGAGGTGGCATCCTGTGTGGTTCTGGTGTCAATCTTAGAGTTAGGAATACGTTTGTCAGTAAGGGCGGATTTCCAAATGGCTGGTAGGCGGGAGGTATCATCTCGTTTGTTCATGCTGTGGGGGCGTTTTTCTATCTCGATGGCTTCTCTGATTATTCTGTTATTAAAATGTTCAGTTTTGGCAATTGTTCTGGTCTTTTTGAAATCAATTTCATGTCCTGTGGCTTTAAGGTGTTGGACCAGGGAAGAAGTTGGTTCCTCTCTTTTGACTGAGTTTTTGTGTTCTTCAATGCGTGCATTTATCCTTCTGTTGGTTTGTCCAATGTATGTAGTGGGGCAAGCAGTACATGGGATTTCATATACTCCTTGATTTTCTAACTCAATTTTGTCTTTAGGGTTTCTTAGGATGGTGGATATTTTTCTGTTTGTGCAGAATGCTGTTTTGACATTATATTTGTGCAGGACTTTGCTGATCTTGTCTGTGGTGCCTTTTATGTGTGTGTGTGTGTGTGTGTGTATGTGTATGTGTATGTGTATGTGTATGTGTGTATGTGTGTATGTGTGTATGTGTGTATATGTATATGTATATGTATATATATATAATTTGTCAAAATTAAATTATCCTTTTTAATAATTTGTTTATGCTTCTGCAAAATGAAGGGGACAAGTTCATTTTAATTAATACTAACAATTGAAGAAACAAAATCCCTTATTAGCAGTTTCCCTAATCCACCTATAATTGCATACCAAGCTATCAGTAATGCATTCAAATCTTCAAAAACCTCAGTGAGAGCCAGAAAGCAAATTACCTTATTTTGAATCTCAAGGAAATAACAGGACTTCAACCAACCTATCTTTTTTCTGTGTAACATAACTCACATTACTTGGCATTTATTATTTCAAAACATTACTTGGCATTTATTATTTCAAAACATAACATTTAAAGAAAAACTAAAGCTGTACTTGCTATGTAATATATCCCACTTTTAAGATAGCTATAGCCACTTTGTGATTGAAATAAATGCTGCTTAACAATTAGTGTTGTTAAGTGAGAAGACAGTGCACCTCTTCCAGCTTCTATCTGATCCAGGGGTGTCAAACTGCCAGCCCATGGGCTGGATGCCAAAACCGCACCCACCCCATTGCCGGCAATGGGAAAAAAGTCACAATACATCGCAACATGTCATGTGATGTTGCGAGTTTGACACCCCTGATCTAATCAATCAGAATCAGAATAGAATAAAGCTTGAAAAGATCTTGGAGGTCTTCTAGGCCAACCCCCTGCTGAATCAGGAGACCCTATACCATTTCAGACAAGTGACTGTCCAGTCTCTTTTTAAAAACCTCCAGTGATGAAGCACCTACAACTTCTGACAGTAAGCTGTTCCACTGGTTAATTGTCGTCACTGTTAGGAAGTTTCTCCTTAGTTCCACGTTGCTTCTCTCCTTGATTATTTTCCATTTATTGTTTCTTGTCCTGCCTACAGGTGCTTTGGTAAATAAGTTGACCCCCTCCTCTTTGTGGCAACCCCTCAAATACTGGAATACTGCTATCATGTCACCCCTAGTCTTTCTTTTCTCTAGACTCTCCAAACCCAAATCCTGCAACTGTTCTTCATATGTTTTAGTCTCCAGGCCTTTAATCATCTTAGTTACTCTTCTTTGCACTTTGAGATACCATTTGAGATAGGTGGCTGTCCAGCCTTTTCTTAAAAATCTCCAGTGAGGAAGCACCTACAACTTCTGAAGGCAAGCTGTTCTGCTGGTTAATTGTCCTGTTAGAAAATTTCTCCTTAATTTCAGGTTGCTTCTCTCCTTAATTAGTTTCCATCCATTGTTTCTTTTCTTGCCTTCTGGTGTGTTGGAAAATAAGTTGACCCCCTCTTCTTTGGGACAGCCCCTCAAATACTGGAATACTGCTATCATATCACCCCTAGTCCTTCTTTTCTCTGGCAACTGGTTTATTGTTTCATGTCCCTCTGCTGTAGTATTCGTCCTTAAGTGAAACAAGTATTCCTTAGTTCTGTTTTAAAATAGCTCCAACAACTCATGGCATATTCATAGATAATCTTGTAAGTATTGATCACTTCAGGTTCATGTACTCTTTGGTGCTGGGTATGCCCCATGCCTGTATCTCTAGATCAGGGGTGTCAAACTGCTGGCCCGCGGGCCGGACGCATCATCCAGAATCCACGCCCATTGCCGGCAATGGCAAAACTGTCCCAATACATTGTGCGACTTCACGTGATGTCGTGAGTTTGACATGTCTGCTCTAGATACTCTTCTGCCATTTCTTTTACTACCATCCTCCTCCTCCTCCTCCTCCTCCCATCCTCCTCTTCCTCCTCCTCCTTCCAATTGCTGCCTATAACTGGCAATTTTTTGCAATCTGCAATATGGAGAAGCTATGCAAAAAAATGGAGAGTGGACATTTCTGCTCTATTACACAGTTGTCAAACAACTGTTGGCTACTGATTTTAATGCTTCCTCAGAAGAAAAGCTAATCCTGTACTTACAACACAGTCTCTGAATAGTGATCTACAGCTGAGGGGAGTCAGTTGTTTGGCAGGCTTATTTTGAGCCTGGGTTTTGTGGTGTCACAATAATCATCTGGATGGTTGATCAGAAACCGGTTGATAAAGCAGGAGAGGTGACCCTCACAAAACGTTGTAATTCCCGCTGTCGGTTTTCAGAATACCAGTTCTGCTTGACTGCCATCTCTCTCACTTTCGATAACTAAATTCTCTTGTTTGGTCTGTGTGGTAAGGAAGAAAGAGAGGATCAACTACCTGGCACAATCTCCCAGCCCTACTTTGCATCAATGCCAGAAAAGATATAAAATACAGAAAGGCAAGATTTCACTTATCAGTTCTCTCAACACACCTTGCCCATGTGAAGTCAGAATATCACCAGTCCACAGCAAGTAAAAACAGAAACAATAGATGCAAACGTTTTAATTTGTTTAAATAATATATAGATAGATAGATAAATTTCTGCTAACCTAAGAATAATTGGATAGTACTTAAAGAGAAGTAGAGAAAGACCCAGTAATTTGAAAAGGAGCTATACTATTGCATACCTGCTTCAAAATTAGAAGATAGACTGTATACTTATTTGATTCAGCAACTATTTAAAATATAAAAAGCATTTATATGAACTTTAGATGTATAAAGCAAAGCAACGTAATAGTTAACCAGTTCAAAAGAAAAAGACTGTTGATAACCTACACAAAATGTCACAATACCTTTATACGTCATGCACTGGCATAAACAGTACAAAAGTAACAGGCAATGATTTATGCCATCTACATATGAATTCTGGAAAGAATATCTACTTGTTCTCTTTGTTAAAGCTAAAATTACAAGTCTCTGTGTTTTTTCTACGTACATATGCAAATGCATTATTTAAAAAGCATATTAAAAACTAATATTTACATGGTCTTATATTAAAAAGCATAGTATAAAAGAAAGAATGACTGCATGTTGGTTTTCCTTAAGCAGAGTGCTGATTTTAAGCGTTTTTTCCCCAATGGTTGAGGATTGTCTGTTAAATTATGTATGAGAGAGGGGGGAAGGAGAGAGAGAGAGAGAGAGAGAGAGAGAGAGAGAGAGAGAGAGAGAGAGAGAGAGAGAGCATTGCTAGGCTCATACATTATTCTAAGCCACAATTATAGCAACCTTGGTTTGTGTTGTGCTCGCTTTGGCAGCACATATGTATGCTAAAACTGGAATGATACAGAAATATTTTTTTTGATTTAGGCATCACACTAAATCAGAAACAAGCAAGGCATGTGATGGCTTTCTACACCATGTTAACCAAATCTAAGTGTGAATATAAGCATCATAATGAATTAATTCTCAATATAAATTATAATTAAACTGTTATTGGTTTGGGGATTGGAAACAGAACTGATTACAGAGATAAGATTTCACTGTTTCGTATCTCTTTTCTGAACGTTGGAGAATGTAGCAAAGTAATTAATTTTCACTCATTTTTGACATATAACTTATAACAACTTCAACTTAGAAATGACACAGATGAATAAACACATCTTTACATTTATGATTGCTCTCTTCAAACTGTCTGATGTGCCAGTTCTAACTGAAACAGTACACCAAAAGGAAGCACTTAATTAAATAACTGGTTGAAAGGTGACGTGAATCTATGTTTAAACAGTAATCACTTGTTCAGAAATCAAAAGGATATTTAAATGAGTGATCATATAAAAGTAGTGCTTAAAAACCATATGTAAGGGGATGACAAGTACACAGTCAAGGGTGAAATTGACAACTTTCTTGCTAATGTTCAAGCCAAACTCATTCTAATCTTCCATAGACCTACAAGGCATTCCCCAAAATCCAGATTAACTGGGATTTTGAAATCCCCAAGGCATCCAGGTCAGAAGAGAATGGGATCTCCAAATTAAGCTGACATTCTGGCTCTTCTAGATCTTCCACAACCTGGTCCTGTTTTTGCTCACATTTGGTTTACCAGATGTCGTCTATACTGCCAGTTTGGGGAGAAGCATCCTTGGTGAAGGAATGTGATAACTTCCCAAACTAGCACAGTATCTTGGTTTCCAGATGCCCCATCCCAATCAGATGGTAACAGCAGCATGACAGCAGGAGTCTCACCTTTTGAAAGCAGCAAGGTATTGAAGGATATTATAAAATGATTTGAAAAACAACTCACAGTAGCCATAGCTGCAGCATGGAGAAAAGCTTATCTCACCCTGATGCACATAAAATAAGCCTAATTCATTTAGAGTTTAAGAAACAATTTCCAGTATGGGAATTATGCATGGAAAAACATTAGAAACTACTTAAGTTGTTACAACTTTTTCCACATATCAACTCCTTATTAACACCCTAAAATCTAACTAAAAATTAGGTGAAATAAAGAAATAAATAGCTGAACAATAAAAGGCTTAATTTGGCAATGCTAATACATGCGTGTATGGGTTATGGTGGGTTGGCCTTCTCACTCCTACGAGTGGGTATCTATAAGCCCTTCCCTCACAATTCCTATTGCAGGTCACCCACTCCTAGAAGAGATACTATTTTGTAAATTTTCTACCATCCAGTTTTCCTCATAGAAATTCTCACTGGCATCCAAATAACATTGGAATGCATGAAATGGTAACCTTCTGCTTTGTTTTACTTCCTTTCTGTAACTTGACAAAAATTTACAATCCTTTCAGAATGAGACTCCTGTTTCAGTGAAAATCCAAATCTTTATTATGTATATTAAGATTCAAGACCTTTATTATGAATATTAAGATTCAAGAGAAGTAGACCTACTCAAAATGATCCCACCTTTTCTAAGTCAGGAGGAATCACTGGATCATCTAAAGGGACACTGTGAGGACCATTCTTGGTACCTGGTGAATCAAATTGCTTGGATTTGTTCTGATTTGGACTCCAGTTGCAATCTATTGATGTGATTGAAACATAGTCTTATGATACTATCTATGATGAGTTCAAGCCTATCCGTCCTGAAGCAATGGACAGGGTTCTCGGAGCTGTAAGTACAAACCTGTATGTTCCTATTTTCTCTACAATAACCCTGTGAGGTGGGCTGGCTTAGAGAGAATGACTGGCCCAAAGTCTAATGACTGGCCCAAGCTGGCTTTCATGCCTAAAGTGAGACTAGAACTCATAATCCCCTGGTTTCTAGTCTGGTGCCTTAACAAGCAGAACAAACTGGGATTCAGGTATAGTACTAAGAGAGCTTCACTGCATTTGTCTATAACTATAATGATATCTAGGAATGTCCTTGAAGGACAAAAAAAAGATAAATCTAGGGAACATCAGATAAAAAGGGAGAGGAACCCGCAGCTGCTTAATGGTTTAAGAATTTTTTTTAGGAAGGATCTGCCCTAAATTGATCAAGGTGTAAAAAGATTGGGCAGGAAATCTATACTTTCAGACTTGCAAGTTTCTGTTAATGTAGTTTTACAATAAATTAAAATTTGCTCATCAGTTGGAAGAGCTGACAATAGCCTGTGGTGGTTGGAAGAGCTGACAATAGCCTATGGTGAGTTTGAGATGAAATGGTGCACCTAATTTGGCTCTCCTTGGTCTTTCAGCAGTCTTCAATGATATTAACTCTGGTATCCTTCTGGACCAGTTTAGGAAATTGGGAAGGGGTCTGGTTTTCTTCATTCTCCAGATTCAGTCTCAGTCATTAGTGGGATAGGAGTAGCTTTGCAGAGTACTTCAAACCTCTATTTTTTCCCCACTTCTTTTTATTGTCTATATGAAGTTGCTAGATGAAATAATCTGTAGCATAGCGTGAAGTATCATTAATATGCTGATGATTTGAATTGCCCCCAGTTGTCCAGATGAAGCTCTCAATGTTCTGTCTGAGAATTTGGAGGCCATAAAGATCTAGATGGGGAGGAATAAATTGCAGTTCAATCCTGCCAAGTTTGAATGCCTACGGATTCTGGGTCCCCTGGGCCTGAAAACTGTAATGTGTCCATCTTTCATTGTGAAGGGGTGGTGCTGGCCTGTTCAGTATGCAGTCTGGGGTCCTATCCAGAGTTACAGCTCCTGCTCAAAAAAGCAGGTCACATCTATGGCCATAACTGCTCCAGTTGCCCCCATTCCTGGGCTGGAAAGTTGTACTATTGTCACTTGTGACATAGTATCTTTTCACCATAGATCACCTTGCAATGTGATCTACATGGGACTACTCTTGAAGGTTATCCATGAACTTCAGTTGGTCTAGAATGCAGTAGTGTGGGCAGTTATGAACACAACTTATTATATCCATGTGATACTGCTACTCTGTGAGCTTCCCTGACTCTCGTTAAGCTTCTGGATACAAATAAAGGTATTGGTTAGCACCTTTAAACCTCTACATGGCATAGAACTGGGTTGGTTAGAGTACTACATCTTTCCAAGAATATCTGCTTGCCCTTTACATTCCCATAGGGAAGGCATGCTCCTGTCCCTTCCTTATTGGCCCTAGGATGTGTGTTTTTTAAGTGACTAACCCTGTGCTCTGGAATGATCTGCCCATCCCAATATGTGACAGGTGCAACCCTGGCTTTTAAGACCTGCTTTTCCCCCCAAGTGTTTGGGTCCAACTGACTGGAGCCCACTTTTGCTTTTTTAATTATCTTATTTGGTTACCATTTAACATTGTATATTCAGAGTAGTTCTTTTTGTTAATATTGAATAATAATTTTTATTTGTTTATTGTTTGTTTCTTTTGTGCACCAGAATGGGTTTTCCATGGACTTGGGGGGGCATGGGTTCATGTGCTGCTTGTATCCTATGCATGTGTGGCTGGGGCTTTGCTTGCTTGTGTGGACCGGTTCCTGGAGAGCTGTGGACTGGTGCCAGGCCAGGGTTGGGGACACCTGCTCCAAAGCACCTGAAGGCAGAAAAAGAAGTGATGAATGAAAACTAATCAAGGAGAGAACCAACCTAGAACTAAGGAGAAATTTCCTAATAGTTAGAACAATTAATCAGTGGAATGACTTGCCTCCAGAACCTGTGGGTGCTCCATCACTGGAGGGTTTTAAGAAGAGATTCAACAATCATTTGTCTTAAATAGTATAGGGTCTTCTGCTTGAGCAGGGGGTTGGACTAGAAGACCTCCATGGTCCCTTCCAACTCTGTTATTCTGTTATTCAGTAAAAGCCTTTAATATAAAACTGATTAGATTCTTGTCAATGTCAGGCGGCAGCAGCAAGAGCCCATGGGTTCTCAACAACTAATTAAGGTCACAGAGTGAACCTTGTTAACTTGCAGTTACCAGATTTAGGAGTGAGCATCTCAGGAAGAGAGAGATTGTTCAGATAATCTGTCTGCCCCACAGAGAGTGGGGAATAAAAAAGAAAAGAAAAAGAACAGGTTTGTAATGATTGTAATGGAAAACAGATTGGACAGCCATTTGTCTGAAATGGGTTGGACTAGAAGACCTCCAATGTCCCTTCCAAATCTGTTATTCTGTAAAATTCTGAGAGTCATGAATGCAGGCGTCGATCACAAAATTACCTTTTCATCATTGTTGCAATTTTCAGTTAGACTCTCTGATAATAACGTGATTAGTTGTCTATGGAGATTCTCAGTCACTCAGGTCATGGTTGTTCCAAAGGTGCTTTTTCAAGAGGCAACGGTACTTTCTTGTTTTTTCTTGAAGAAGTTTTGCTTCTCATCCAAGAAGCTTCTTCGGTTCTATCCATCTCAGGCAGAACCAAAGAAGCTTTTGGGATGAGAAGCGAAACATCTTTAAGGGGGAAAAAAAGGAAGTCCAATTGTCTCTTGAAAAAGCACCTTTCGGACAACAGGATGAGTTATAAATATGTGAAAAATATATACTCAGTATTACAAACCATCCAAAAAGATATGTAGCCTTAAAGACAGAATAAAAGTCTGTTTGATTAAGTATGGGATCCCACTGAAAACATGGAGAGAAATGTTTTGATCATGTGCATATCACAGTAAGTAGGAGTTTGTCTTTCTGCTATTCTGTACACTATTTGTACACTACTGTATGAAGCAGGCATACGTGTACATGTGTTTCAGAGTAACATACTGTTATGAAAGGAAAATGACTTGAAATTCAAATTAACTACTGTAGCAGTGGTAATCACAAGCATGTATTATCCTCTAAACTGCTGTTTTGCTTTTCTACATCTCAGCACAAAATCCTATCACTCAGGCTAATTGGCCTATTTCTTAGTTTTTTTTTAAATTTACAACAGGCCTTCCAGCTATCTAAACTCCAAATAAATCTGTTCTCTACCTAGCAACATTCCTGGCAACCGCTGGGCCTTTGTAATCTCTCTTCCCTTTTTTCCCCTCCAACTACCAGTTGGTAGTTTCAGAGGTCAAACAGCCAAGGCACCTAATGCCAACAAGAGATTTGCCCACAGTTCTTTCAGAATTCTAGGAATATAATGTAAGAATGTCAAGACATAGGTCTGCAGTCAAAATGAAAATAAAAGTAACTAAGCATACTGAATAAAGCAGCTTCTTTTCTCTATCAAAAATATTATCTAATCTGTAAGTTGCAC
This sequence comes from Bothrops alternatus, assembly GCA_034064705.1. Taxonomy (NCBI): domain Eukaryota; kingdom Metazoa; phylum Chordata; class Lepidosauria; order Squamata; family Viperidae; genus Bothrops; species Bothrops alternatus. Next base: position 16,678,692 of record JARGCV010000009.1, read on the forward strand.
TCCACACAGACATGATGTCAGAAGATGATAGGTTACATAGGTTATAACACAAAACTTTCTAGCTGCCAAATACTTGTCTGAATCTGAGAAGATTAATCCATTTTTTTTAAAAAATGAGGAAACCTCCATATAAAATATTTTTGCACAGTGTGTGATCGATGCATGTTGGCTACTATTTTTGCATTAGCCACAGAAAAAGACAACTTGAAATTAGTTTGGGCTATCAGAAAGTGTTGATTGAAACTTACTGATTATGCTCAATGGCTGCTTGATCGTTTGTTTTTCAGTGGTTTCAGATCCAGGTAAAACTGATAGATAAAACTGATTTTTCCCCACCAATGCATATGAAAAATTAAAGATCAAAACTTATAAGCTGAAGAGTTGAGAGAATGATTTTCAAAATGTGAAAATGTATTTATAAAGCCAACATGGTACTTTGATCATTTATCCAGTGGCAAAGGTTATAGAGCTCTTACTGTGTTTTATAACTTGTTACTAGCAAGAAATCCATAACCAACAGCATTTGAAACCCAAACTTACTTCATCATTTGGCAGAGGCCTATCCATTTCCTTCATTTTTCCCTTTCCCATTTGTCCTTACACATCTAAAAGATAAAATCCAATGTTAGTCTCTAAAGCAGTCCTATAGTCACACAGGGCTACTTTTTGGCCTAATTTCTAAGACTTTTCTATAGTCAATCTATATTTTTTTATAAAAATAATCAGTGGACTTCAAGATTGAAAAAGAGGAAAAAACAGAAAATAGGGTGACCAACTCATTGTTTACTGTGATCTTAAACAACATCCATTAGCGTGTTTTTTGTTTTTGCTTTTCCCTACTTATGATTAATCTGTATATTTTGGCATTTTACCTAAACTGTCTAGTAAATTGAACCCATGATGAATGGTCTGAATAGATAGGAATCATCTTTGTTTTGTAAAAAAGACTTTTCCATGCAAACCTTTTTATGTAATACTTTTAACAGGTTAAAAAGTAGTCAATACCTATATATTATTCAACCATGGATCATGGGAAAGGTGGATTTAATTGCTTGATAATTTTCTGATTTGCACCTAGAACATCAGAAATAAATAATTGTTTAGACTGTGAAAAGAAATAGCCATTCTCTTCATAAAGGCTGGCTTTGGTTTCCTTGGACAGTGATAAGAAAAAGGAACATTGACTGTGTCATGATTCCGACTAATGAAACAGTTCAAAGAACTTCCTGGCATTGTTTATCCTAAGAAGTCTTTATTTGTGCAACAAAGTATGGCACAGCATGGATGGATGTCAAGATCTGAATTCCCCTCCCCTGCACATAACATTCCAGCCTATTCCCCTCCTCTATTTTGCAGTCATAAATCACGTTCTCCAATCAGCCTGAAGGGCAAAGGTTCACTTCCGTTCTGTAGCCTTGTATTCCTTATCTTAATTACACACATTCTTTCTCCTCCCCTCCCAGCATAATCTAAGTTAATTCTAACTCTCTAAAAATACCAGACAGTTCTGCATATTTTGCCAAAACAAGAACATCCAATGTTAGCAGCATTGACAGACTGTCTAATACCATCAGAAGAGAAAGTCCAAATATTGTTTCCCAGAGATTGTGCTCTGTAAACAACATTGAACATGAACTGAACTTTAGAATCTTATCCAAACAGGTACTAAAAATTTCTTTCATTAGGTGGTAGCACTGCTCTAACTTTGGCTTATCCCAGACGCTAAGCTGGGTTGCCTCTAGTTCAGACTGATTAGGGAATTCTGGGAGTTGAAGCCCACATATTTTAAAGTTGCCAAAGTTGAGAAACACTGCTGTAGTTAATATTTGGATGGAGGACTTCCTAGATACTCTACAACTGTGGATTAAATTAAGAAACTGAAAAAGTAGACTGGAAGAAGCCACTGGCAAACCAGTTTAGCAGTCCTCTCAGGAAAACTGCATTGGATACAGTTGTTATGAGGTGGTCATAAGAACTTAGTTACTGCTAAATAACTGGTTCATCTATACTAAACTGTAAATTTTATTTGGAATTCTGTATGGAGACTGTTATCTTCTCCTGTTTTCCACTCTATTTCTCTTTTTCAGTTATATCCTTTTTATATCTAGAGATTTGGCAAGACTGCAGATTGACATAGGTATTCCTTATGTTTTAGAACTGGCACAAAATTTGTTAAATTCTATAATTATGTGACATCTGCTAATCACACAAAGTTTTCCTAGTAAACTGCACTGCAGAGTCTCTTATGCAATTGTGTTTTCTGTCCTGCATAATGTATCAATTATATTGGAGATATAAAAGGCAGATAATTTGACCAGTCTCTTTGTAACTGGCTAGATATGCATCTCTGTTTAAAGTAAATATCCAGGAGGAATCCAGAAACAAATAGATATTTCTTAGCATTAAATTGTGCCAATGAGTCTGTATCTAGATCAATGATACATGTTTCAGGAACTGAATTATTTGTCTTACCTGTTATTTCAGTAAGTAGGAGATGCTCTGGCCATCAGAAGCAAATTGTTTTTTTTAACAATATGAAAAAACTATCAAAATATCATCATCATAGTGAAACTCATAGCTTTCAGGACTTTGGGTCAGTTAGTTCTGTTAATGTGCACATTTAAAAAAAAATTTTTTTTAGTTTGCAAAGTATATTACAGCCTTCTTCAGATTGGGATTTTCCAAAGAAGTTTGTTTGTACATGATGGGAATTATGGATTGAGAAAAGCTAGTAGAGTGTCAAAATCAAAATATTTTGTTTTGGTCACTGATGAACCTTAGCTACTGTAGTGGATCCTGTCCTGCAGCAGCAATTCAACTTCTACTGAATACTGAAATAACAGTATTGGAAAATGTAACACCAGACTGAGAAACTAGTTATCTCTTAATGACCTTAGAATAATTCTAAAAACTTAATGTGATAAATGTATATATGTATGTATGTATGTATGCATGCATGCATGTATGTAAATAAAGTTTGTGACTCTGAAACATGACATGTAAATAACAAAATAGTTTATGGAGGTCATTGAATTAAATCACAGTGAACACCTCATTAATGATACCAAGGACAGAAACTGTCAAATGGAAGGAACAGGCACCTTGGGCCATATTTTTGTCCCATTTGTTGAACCACATACATCATAAGTGGAAATAAATACCCTAATTTAACACTTACGTAGTGGTGATATGACTGAAATAAAAGTGTAATTTGCACAAAATGGAAATAAATACTCTAATTTAACACTCATGTATTGGTGGTATCGCTGAAATAAAAGTGTAATTTGCACTACATTATATTATCCTTTTTGCCTTCACTCTTAGCTACTTTATAATACATTTCAGCAACAAGATAAAGGAACCTGCTTCTCTTGGCATAATGACTAGGGAGAAGAATAAATGAATATTTTGTATTTAAATAGTATTGCAAAACTTATATAATGATGATGATGATGATGATGATGATGAGAGGGACCTTGGAGGTCATCAAGTCCAACCCCCTGCTCAGGCAGGAAACCCTACACCATTTCGGACAAATGGCTGTCCAGTCTCTTCTTTAAAAAAATACTTCCATTCAATTGTGCCTGATTCTCAGATACTGCCTAGATAAAGTTCTTGCAGTTTTCTTGGCAATGATTTTCAAAAGTGGTTTGCCATTGGCTACTTCCTAGGACCGAAAAACAGTGATTGGCCAAGATCACTCAGCTGGCTTTGTGCCTAAAGCAGGATTAGAACCCACAGTCTTCTGGTTTCTTGCCTGATGCTTTAACCAACCACCCCAAATTGCAAAACTGCATGTTTACATAGCAAACTGCAAAATCTAGAGTCACACTATGTTCATCTAACCAAATAGGGTCAACAAAACCAGTTTCAGTTCAAGTTTTCAGACAAAGTTTTCTCTAGTCCAAAATAGATACGTTGAGGATTTAATTTAGAATCTGCTGCATACAAAGCATTTGTTGAGAGTTACAGCAAATTTTTGAATTGAAAGTGATAACAGATGGCCAGATCCACACTGAATTTATTTTAGACAATAGTATGCCTTCATTCTATATAAAAAAGGATGGGAACATCCTTTTTAATAAGGCATCTCCTTTTTTTGCCAGCACAGCTCAGAATTTCATTGACATTTTGCATGGTAATAACATGTAACAAAATTTTTGCAAAATAACTTGTTGGATTATATCCTAATGTAATCTGTTTTAAATCTGTAAGAGACAGAGACTAACAATAAATGAGTCAGAGGCTCATTTTTGGATAATACAAACAATAGCAGACTGATGAGGAATGTGTTTATTTTCCCCTTAATAGTTATGGAAGCAAAGCTTTAGTTTTACTATGATAAAATCCTGAACCTATTATATTCCCTATGTCATAAATTATTTTATTTCCCAATCTCTAGCTTATTCCTATTGATCAGTTTTCTGCTTTGAATTACAAATAATCCTTGCTTATTCAGATTTCTCTTTGAGATAGAAAGAAGATGCAACTGCCATTCAGTTAAGCTATTACTTTGACCAGACCAGTGACAGGTTCTGTTGTTAGGCCTTCAGATATCCTATTGACTTTCAGATCTTTATTCTCACACAACCTTTTACCCTAACAGCTCTTTTCCACAGCTCTTTTTTGCTGTGTCTTAGACATTTCTGTTCTGTCTGCTGGGTGACACAAATTTCCATTCTTGGACTGACTGTTGTTTCTTTACTTCCAGCTTTGTTTTGTTGCAAGATCTCTGCCTGTCTTCTTCTCATTGTCCTGACATTTCAGCTACTCCTCTTCTTCACTGTCACATTTCCTGTCACTGTCACATTTCCTTCCCCCCCATAAAGTGTATATCCCCCCACATAGACAGATAGACAAATAGACTGAGAGAGGGAAAAAGAGGGCGGGATAGAGGGATAGAGATTGTTTTCAGGAACAACTCCCATCTTCTTTGCTTGCCTCACTGTGAACTCTTTATCAGTTGGCTGGCTGCCAGGATTGAGAAAGTACTGGAGTTTCTGTCACTTTTAGAACAATTGAGAATCAACTTGAGAGGGACCACTTGAACCTTCCATACGTTTTACTTCTAACAAAAAATACTTGGAGTGGTAGAAGTAGTGATGGAAGAGTTTTCATCTTCCAGATTTTGGTATATCGGCTTCTTCCCACATATATATTTATATTCCTTGGGATGCTTTTACTTAGTTCCTGGTCACTATACGAATCCAGTTTTAATAAGTGTATCAGACATAACATCATGAAAAAAACATTCTATATTGGCTTGCATTCTATGTATGAAGCAAGGGATAAAATCTGGAACAGTAGCCCAACCGTTTATACATATAACCTCTAGTTAGTTATGACTGGCAGCTATATACATGAATTTCTCTATTATAATATATGACCCCTTCATGGATTACTGCCTTGGCATGGCAAAGGGGCTTGCATAACTCAATGAGGCTATGAGCTATGTCGTGCAGGGCCACCCAAGACAGACAGGTCATAGCAGAGAGTTCTGACAAAATGTGATCCACTGGAGAAGGAAATGGCAACCCACTCCAGTATCTTTGCTGTGAAAACCCCATGGACAGTACCAAAAGGCTAAAAGATATGATGCTGGAAGATGAGCCCCTCAGGTCAGAAAGTGTCCAATATGCTACCGGAGAAGAGCAGAGGGCTAGTACTAGTAGTACCAGAAAGAGTGAAGTGACTGAGCCAAAGCCGAAAGGAGCTCAGCTGTGGATACATCTGGTGGTAAAAGGAAAGTCCAATGCTATAAAGATCTATACTCCATAGGAACCTGGAATGTAAGATCCATGAATCAAAGCAAGCTGGATGTGGTCAAACAAGAGATGACAAGACTGAACATCGACATCTTAAAATGGACAGGAATAGGTGAATTTAATTCAGAGGACCATCAAGTATACTACTGTGGGCAAGAATCCCCCAGAAGAAATGGAATAGCCTTTATAGTCAATAAAAGAGTAGGAAAAGCAATACTGGGATACAATCCCCAAAATGACAGAATGATCTCAGTGCAAATCCAAGGCAAACCATTCAGTATCACAGTAGTCCAAGTCTATGCCCCAACCACTGGTGCTGAATAGGATGAAATTGACTGGTTCTATGAAGTCCTACAGCACTTATAGAATCAACACCAAAAAATGATGTCCTTATCATCATGGGGGATTGGAATGCTAAACAATAATATATGAAAATGATTTTCTAAGTGCTGTGATGTCTAAGCATATTTTATCTATAAAAAGATTTGTCTCATTATATAAGAAAAAGTGATCTTTTTTAGACCTAAATATACCCATGATTTCTAGCATTTAGTTTAGTTTTTATTTGAGGTATTTTTTTTATAAGCTGCAGTGAGCAAATTAGAAAGAGAACGTTTATTAGACACTTAAATGTCTGGTATTAAATTCAAGAGCTTTGGGGGGGAAAGAAATTAATAAATGATAACTATTTCAGGTACATTATCTTTTCTTATAATGAATGCTGACTTGATTTATTTATTTTTCTCCCATTTATTATGGAGCACTATAAGATAAAAGGAATTGTTATCTTCTTTTGTACAGTTTAAGAGCATAATCATTAATTTTTAATTAGGCTCATCTCTTTGTAAAAACATTCTATATGTCCAAGTAGCTTGTTAGACTTCTGGTAGATTGCAGATTGCTTAATTATTTATATTTAGGCGAAGATTTTTAACAGGTTGTGAATGGTTGTATCTTAAAGTCTTCTCAGGCAAGAATACTGCTTAGCAAGAGCCCTCGTGTTCAGAAGTATAACCCAAAATATTAACATTGATTTTGTTTTCTCACTCATCATTGATACTAATCCTATACTGCAGAATTAAGTATCCAGATTAAAACACAGGACTGGAAAACAAAACAAAGAAAAATTAAGAAGGGTTGGGTAAGCTATTTTAGCATATCTCGTGATTGTAGATAAATATGTATTAGAGCAGCGACCGTTTCGCGGGGGTCGCCGGACACCGCGGTCCACCATTGTTTTTTTCCTCCCGTCGCGCGCGCACCGCGCATGCGCGGTTCGGGCCATCGCGGTCCGCCATTTTTTCTTCATCGCGCACGTACCGCGCATGCGCGGATCGGCCCATCGCATGCACCGCGCATGCGTGGACCAGCCCGTCGCGCGCGCATGCGTGGACCAGCCTGTCATGCGCGCATGCACGGACTGGTCCGCCATGCGTGCCGTGCATGCGCGGACCAGCTCGTCGCATGCCCATGCGCGGACCGGCCCATCGCGCGCGCATGCGTGGACTGGCCCGTTGTGCGCACGCTCGCGTCAGGGTCGTGCCGCGCATGGGTGGCGCAAGTGGGGTCTCAACCTGAAAAAGGTTGAGAACCACTGTATTAGAGCTAAAGAACGCATTGATGCTTTGTAGTATTTTTGTGAAGTAGTACTGTGCTTTGGCGTTCCAGTTTAGAGCTTCCAGATCACTTTCCCTCAATTTGCTTAGCCATTAATATTTCATTAATTTTTAAACTAGATTGTAGGACATGACCAGGTAGAACCCAGGTCAAACATATCGGTTTCAAGTCGCAATGGTCCCACAAGAAACCTAAGTCCAGCCTCCCATGAATTCTGTTGACTCTTATCTAGTGCCAATTTTTCCCTGACCATTAGGAGATCAGATCCTTGTGTATACAGTAGATAGCATGTAATAAACTTGATGTGCTTTGAATTAAACTCCTGTTCCTGGTTACAGGTGCCTGACACAGACTACCTAAACTTAGGAAGTCTGTTTCTACTGTGTTATTTTTTCTACTGTTGAATAGAAACACTGTCTGAACTGCAGGATTACTGTATCTTTTACAGATTCATAATGATCCACATTTTCCCCTTCATTAGAATTCAGTATTTAAATTAAGAAAATACCCATATACACATGCTCGATGAGAATTTTGTGTCAAATTCTGCAACTTGCTAAAGTACTAAAGCCTGATTTTCTGAGTCTTGGAATTATTTTTCCTTCTTCTTGTATATTTGACTTTTAGTAAAAAAAACAAAAACCTTGTTAACACCTTCCTTTTCTTTATATATCTTCCTGAAATGCAAGCATTGTGACATAGCTATTTTTAAAAAGTCAGCCTAGAAGATTGTGCCATTCTCTGTGAAAACAAGATTGTGCTAGGATTTGACCCTAATCTCCTGGATTCTGTGCAGCTTTCACTGTTGATCTACTCAGTGTTTCCCTGGGAGTTATTCCATCATAATATCTGAATATTTCCAAATTTGTGCCCATTCTCCAAGGGTGACTATTGATGGTTGCCTGCTCTTCTATTTCTCAACAAATGTTCTTCTACTTCTCCCATATGGGAATGAAATCAAATGTTTGTTAGAACTTCACCCAGGGCAAAGAAATAAATTTTCTAAAATCTCAGGCAGTAGTCAAGAGGCCACAAAATCAAGGACAAAGCTCTGATAAATAGATTGCTTTTATTACTTATGCTGTCTTCTTTACAAAAGTCAGCTGCTTTGGAAATCAAGTTTTCTATTCATATCATGGTTTAAAGTGTATATCTCTTTCTCTCAATTATATGTGGTACTAGACTTCTTGCTGCTTGCCTTATGCTTTGATAATGGTCCTGTCTAGTTTCAGGCTTTTTGCTTCTGATCTTGCCAGCCTCATCAGCAGATGTGCTGTGCCTTTACAGAGACATCAATATTGCTTTGGGCAGCTCCCCTATTCATTAACCTGAGATAATGCAGAGGTTTCTGAGAGACCATGTCATCTGTGTAGATCAATCTTTTTGGCCAAGAGGCTGCTACAAAGAATGACAGACATTTTGGGGCTAGATTTTTCCTCTAACAGAGCCTTAACAAAGCTCCTAACAGCAGAGAAGATTCTCTGCTTAAATATTTCAAATGCAGGCATGAAAGAGTCTTACGGTTTTCACCCTGATAGGTATTCTTGATGGCTGAATGTACAATCTCATGCTGGCAGAAGAGAAGAAGGGATGGAATAGGAGAGAAGAAGTAGCCAAAATTGATATGCAGCATTGAGGGGCCCTGCATTTAGAGGCACAGATTGTAAGCAATCAGGCACAGGCCTTATCTTCCTAGATAACCCTCATTCATCCTGTGAGTTTCTGAAGACAAAAAAAAAAGTAGAAATGAATGGATTCATTTGTGCTGCCTGAATGGAATGCTAATGAAAGGAGATAGAGAAAAAAAAATGATTTGTGCCAGCCAGCTGAAAGGAAGGCAGTTCCTGACTTTCCCTGTTACTACTACAAGTGACTGGCAGCCTAGTAAGGGCAAAGCAAGGGGATATTTTGTAACTGAAAAGAAAAAAAATACAAGAAAGATGCCTTCCCAGGAAAAGAAAGCTATGTTCTTTAGATGCATGGCAGACAACCAGATGGAGTTAAGAAAAGAGACCCCTACTATAGCATGGAAGCCAGAAGGGAAAGCCTTTATATCTCAAATTAATCATTCCTCATGGGTGAAGCCATGTTGCCTTGGTAAGTTTTATGGAAATTTTTCAAGACTTTGCCCATCAGTAGTTGAAATGCATGGGTGGATGTTTTGCGCTGTTCATATAGTTGGCAAACTTGAAAAGACAGTGAATGGTAATGGCTACTTTCTGTGCCTAGAGCATTTAACAGGATAAATTGCTATTCAGAAGTACCGGTAAGTTTTATTGAATTCAATGAGGTTTAGTATAAGCCAGTTTGCGGACATGTACATGCAGCCTCTAATCGTTCTTTTCATTGTAATGACCATTGTTTTTTTTAAAAAATAGCTTGAATTAAAACTTATTTCTAAATTATTTTTTCCTCTTGGTATTAAAAGCTCACAAATCTTGATGCAATTGCTTACATTTGGGAGCTGGGATTTTGGATCTTATTAGTTTTATTGTTTTCTGTTTTTTTAATCATTCAGTTTAATCTCATCTTCTTTGAACTAAAATGGTGTAAAGTGGTATAATATTAAAATACAAATAAGAGAAAATATAACTCATACCAAAATACAGCAAATTCTTGTACATTATAGAAACCAAATTAATTCAGATATATTCTTTTAAAGGGGTTTGTTTTCTCTGATAGATGCATGTTGATATGTCTATGTATTGTCACATGGATATTCATGCTATTTGCAACTTAACATGTATTTATACTTAAATGCCAGAACTTGATATTCAATGTTTTTCAAGATTTTTTAATATTTGTGATAAGTTTTCTGCAGTTTAATTATTGCTTTCTAGAAGAATTGTCTGCAGGACACAGGCTATATGTTTTTTTTTTTTAAATTCAATGTTATTCATGAATTTTGTTTTTCCAGTAGCAAAAAAGACAGATGCTTGGGCTGTGAGACACAAAACAGTAGGAAAAAGCAATGTTAAGCATTTATCTCCATTAGTCAGGGTGGGGAAAAAATCCTGTAAGTTTTGATTTGCTAGTCAACATTGGATTAATGAATAACATTTTCCATATGCCTTGGTACAGCAAAGACACTAATCTCAAAATGTAAATAATGGCTTTGCATTAATTTAATATAACTCACATGCCAACTTGCAAAATAGATTTCACTCCATTAAAAGGAAGAGTGAAATAACTTCCCAGATAAGAAGATAAATGGAAACAGGCCCAATTATCTTTTGTGAAACACCCTTAGGATGCAGCATGCTTAAAATTTGCGTATTTTCTCTCAGTCTTTATGATCTATGGTAATCTTCATTTCAAAAAAAACCACAAATTTGTTTTTATATGGATGGCTGACTAGGGTATGGGGGATGAAGGAACAGGAACACAAAGCAATCATAAACAGTACTGTATGTATGTCTTGCATGTTATTTGTGTCTATGTTTATATGTGTTGAACAAATTTTGAATTAGCTTGTGATTCATCATAGATAATGTGGAAAGGTAGTACTCAGTAGAGTCCTACAACTGAAATATTTGAGCAGATTTAGTTGGTATTTTTGGTCAAAAGCCTAGTTTAATTCCTTCAGGATAAGGAAAAAAAGTATACAGTAAAACATAAACCAGATAACATTTGGCACATAAGAAACAAGTTTTATTATTAGCAATTACAAATAGGCTAAGAAGGATGTGCAAAAGGTTTCAAATGTTAAAGCTAGCAACACTTTTTAAAACAATTATTTTGTGTTTCATTAGATTCATTTTGATTACTTTCGATGGTTATTTAATCTTGAAACACTTCCGGAAAGTGTTTACAATTCGAACTATTTTATACATTGTTAGTGAATAGGATGGTTATTGAAAATGTGAGAAAGTTACCTCACAAATCAGATGGAAAATGATTGCTGTATAATACAGCTCTAACCTCGTTTTATTAGAGATGACAGCCCTTCAAAATAGACCTGGTCAGGAAACAGACACCGCTAGAACAACTATAACAGTACTTTTTAAATTATAGAATCTTGAAAGCCTGACAGAGATTTTTCTCTGGACAAGCTTGAGTAATTTCCTTACCTTCTCCTGTCTATCACAGCTTAGCTGATGTTTACATAAAGGTTGGGAATTTTTTTTGAAGGCCAGTTCTGTACTCCTCTCCAGAGAGCAAGTAGCTGAACAAAAAAAAAGTTCTTTATTTATTTAATCAGTTCTTCATGTATGTAGAAAAACATGAGTCTGAGTGGCATACTGTACAATAAAAACAATCCATACAACTTCAATATTACTGAAAGACCAGAAGAGACCCTATTATAGGCAATCCAGCCACGTCACTAGTTCAGCATTTTCTTGAGACCCCCAATCCTGTTGGCTCAACTTTTGAGTAAATGTGTACTGTTAGGTCCATCCGCTTGTAATTCATTACTCAACCTATAAAATTATGCTAACTTTATTGTAGCTAATTAATTAATTAGTAATTATTAATGAGGTGACATCAATCTCCTGGGATCCTTCACCATTGAACAAGCTGCCTAGATCTATTAGGAACAAAGTTTCAGAGGATCACACTTTCCTCACCTATGGTTTATCAGGTTTCTTGAAAATCTCATATGGCCTTAATTTTTCAAGGCTGCAATGTAATGGCTGATTACCAGGAGGAAGTAACTCAAAATAAAATCAATACCCACAGTAAATCAATTGTTTTAATTGTCAAGTTTTCATCTTTATATGCTGCCCAAAGTCACTGCTATGAGATGATATAAATTATTTCTATTAAATAAACATTTCCTAGTAAATATCCATAGGAGATCTAAGGCTCATGTATGGGAATCTATTTGGATGCATGAATTTGAGAATTGGACAATCATTTTTGCATAGTGATTAAAGCATCAGACTAGAAAATGGGAGATCATGATTTCTGCTATCAACTTGGACATGAAGCCAGCTGGGTGACCTCGGGCCAGTAATTTTCTCTCAGTCCTAGGAAGGAGGCAATGACAAAGTACTTTTGAAAAACATTGCCAAGAAAATTGCAGGGATTTTTTTCCAGACAATCTCTGAGAATTGAACATGATTGAATATAAGGGGAAAAAATGAAGATAGTTTCTTCCAGGAAGGCCATGTGCTTCCATAATCAACTTTGGAAATATTGTACTATATATTACAAAAGTCAGGTAGGAAGAATGCATAGGATATGTAGCAAATATAGTACAATATTTCCGAAGTTGATTATGGAAGCACATGGCTTTCCTGGAAGAAACTATCTTAGTGCTGCGTACTAAGTCTGCTGCTGTTCACCCTGTTGACCCATGACTGTTGTGCTAGGTTTGCCACCAACCATATTGTGAAGTTTGCAGATGATACAACAGTAGTGGGCCTTATTCATGATGACAATGTGGTTGCTTACCGCAAGGAGGTTGAGGGGTTGGCGAACTGGTGTAAGGAAAACAGCCTAGTTTTAAATACCAGAAAAACCAAAGAGATCATTGTCGATTTCAGAAAATGCAGGCACAGCCACACTTCTCTGTGCATTAATGATTCACCTGTGGAGATGGTTACCAGCATCAAATTTCTGGGTGTGCAGCTAATGAGTAGGCTGGCTTGGTCGCTCAACAGCGAGACACTGGTGAAGCGGGCATAGCAGCGCCTGCATTTTCTCTGTCATATGAGAAAGGCACATCTTCCTTCTCCTATCCTTACCACTTTCTACAGGGGGACAATCGAGAGCATCCTGTCATATGGCATCACAGTCTGGTTTGGAAGCATCAATGCTTCAGACAGGAAGGTGGTGCAGAGAGTGGTGAGGATGGCCAAAAAGATCATTGGCAGTTCGCTCCCTTCCATCTAGCACATAGCACAGAAGTGTTGCTTGAACAGGGTCCGTAAGATTATCTGGGACACTATACATCCTCTTCACGATCTATTTTCCTGTTACCTTCTGGGAGGAGGCTTCGTGATATCCATAGCAGAATATCCAGATTCAGCCATAGTTTCATTCCATACAGCATTAACCTTGTGAATTCTGAAGCTTCCTCCTTCCGTTATATATTCAGGATGGACAGTATTTAATATTTATTTGTTACATATATGTAGAGGTGTGGGTCTATACATATGTTGTATATAGTATGTTTAGGTATGTGTCATGTATGTGTTTCACTTTGAGAGCGGGCAACTAAATTTCATTTTTTTGATGTGTGCTATTGTGCCCGTAGTAAAAGAAAATGTCAATAAAGATTATCTTATCTTCATTTTTTCCCCTTCTGCTCAATCATGTCCCATTCTCACTACTGGTCTGCAGCTCTTTAAGGGAAATATATTTCTTCCCTGGATCATATTGCAGCTGCTAAAGGAAATTGTGAAGCCCTGAGTGAAGACACGACTACATAAGGAATTATAAATGCAAGGTATGTGAGTGCCTTTAGAAACTCCAAAGCGCCCTTTTGCCTTCACATCTGAAGCATTGCTTAGTCTTATTATATAAATTCTTAGATTCAGCCATGCTCAATCATTCCATATATATATACGGTGGTCGGAAGACCTGCTTATATGGCCAGCTGTTTTAGCAATCCGGTCATAGACTGCATGACCGGTCTACCTGCCCTTCGTTCTCCCTCAATCAGCTGTGTTGGTCCTAATCGTGCCGTGCTCATCTCCATCCGTTTGACTTTTGGCATTTTCCCTCCCCTGCCTATTCTGCTCGCCCATTCTGCACATGCAGTTGCCCAGAGTCATTGCTGGATCACCCTTTTGCCATCTCGTCTGGTGGCCTCGGTAAGTTGCAGCGTAGTCCTGTCTTGGGATGTGTTTTCCATCCTGCGTCTTGTCCTGATCGCCCTGGCCCCTGTCTCTCTCCTGATCTTGCAATGTACCATGTTCGCCTCTCCATCCCTCCACCCACTGGGATCTCATGCCACTCTATTGGTGGGCATCTCGGACCTCTCCTGTTTCCACCCGCCTCGTGTGCAGGCACTCCTTGTGCTTGCCCATTCCGCCCCATGCGGCCACCCAGCATCATCACTGGATCGCCCCCTCTGTCTCATCCGGTAGCCTTGGTAAGTTGTCGCCTAGTTCCGTCTAGAAGAGTTTCCTCCATCCTGCGTCTTGTCCTGATCACACTGGCCCATCGTCTCTCCCCCAATCCCGCACCGACTACCGGCTTTTACTCTGATGATGTCAGCAGAGGACTGACGAAAGCTATTAAACAGTTTGTTTTTATTTATCCCGAAGTTCAGTGATTTTGTTGTAGTTTTAATATGAATATATCTGGGATTCGAGTTTTTAAGATAATCAGGAATATATATATATATACACATCTTGTGGAAACCGAAAGAAACTTTTACGATTTCCTGGGGCAGCAGAGAAGTTTTTAATATGTGCACATGGTTCAGAAGTAGTTAACAGAACATTCTGAACCCCGAGGGGGGTTCAATCTACAGTTTTATAGCTTTTCATTCTCAGAAACAAAGGAGCTCACATACAAATCTGATAACAAAGGAACGCACATGCAAATCTACAATGTATTTCATCTTGGGTTAGTTCCCATGGACATACAATGAAGGAAGTTATGCTTAATACATTGTTGCTGAACTCAGTGTGCTTTTGGGTTAGTCATACATTTGCTGACACAGCTTTCTTCCAGAAATTATACAGACACATCTATTTTGCTTTAACGATTTTTAGTGATTTTTCATTATCATTATTATTATCTCAATTTTCATCTACCTCATTATTTCCCCCCTTTGGAAGTTTTCCAGTTTAAACTTCCATTATTCTACATCGGATTCAGGTTCTTGAGCAGGTACCATCTTATATTCCCATAAGGCTAACATTGTTTCATGTTTTGCTGTTAATTGTGCGGTACTTTCTGAGATCCTTCGAATCATTGCTATCAAACATGGGATTAAACAAGGAACCAAAATACATCCTAGAATTAAAAAAACTGCTATAACTATGATGGTTTGTAGACCTGGTAACTTTGGCCACCATCCTGAAAATACATCTTCTAAATTAAATCCTTTCCAGGTTTGCACCGGAACATGTGCTAATTTGATCATCTTGTCAGTTATGCTTTTCAATACTTTTCCACTTTCATCTATTTCAATGCAACAGTTTATTAGGTTGAACTTTCCACATACCCCTCCTTCTTTAGCCAACAGATAGTCTAAGGCTAACCTATTTTGCATGATATATGTTCTGGATTTCACATTTTCTTTTGCTACTTCAGTTAGTCCATTCACAGTCTCATTAGTAATTAACTCTACCACCGCTTGTAACCTAATGATCCTGTTGATCATATAAATAGGGGTACGGTAGCCATACATTCCATCCTCCGCCCAAGTAGCCGGGCCATAAACTAGGATGATGCGGCAAGGTGGCCATTCATCTTTTTGCCAAGTGATTCCTGCGCATTGGGTGTATGCACTTGGTTCCCTTTTTTGTCTTATATTGCCAATTTCATCATAGATGGGAACTCCAAGAATTTGCTTAGTTTTTAATGGTAACAGAAAAAATCCTGGTCGAATTATTCCCAATACACAAGATCCACACCAATTCTCAGGTAGTTGTCCGTATGCCATTTTTCCGCAAATCCAGTACATTCCATCTGGTGCTAGCCAATGGAGACTGGTATTTGTGGGGTCTTTTAGATATGACATCCCAGGTATGTTAGTAAGGGCATGATGGTCCATATCAGTGGTCTCATTGATTCCAGACCACCATTTACCATTTTCCCATGTCCCTGTGCATAGGAGGTCACCTACTGCTATGCAAGATTTTGTCTTGTTTCTTAAGTAACAGACATGTCCTACCAAGTTGGAAGTGAGAGTCCAATCACCATCTTTCCCACTTGTATAGGTTAAATTATTGTTATTAGACATCTCTAGTACCTTGGTATAATTTAACTCTTGTGCCTCCCATGGCCATCTTTCTCCCATATTTGTTCCTCTACACACAAAACAATTAGACACGCCTAAAGTATGAGCAATGTCTTCAGCCAACTTAACAAAGGTATTGGTTATTTGTCTAGATACTTCAGGAATATTTATGTTTTCCATTTCCTCATAATAGGACCAAAATAATGATTTTTGTTCTGGTCTTTTGGTTGTAGTTATAATTTTGATTTCCACCTCTGACATTGGGTCATAGCCTTTGCCATCTATTCCTATCCCAAACATCCATTTCTTTCTTTCCCATCTCTTTTGTTCCAGGAACCAACTGCCATTCTTGACTGTGAGAGTCACTAAATTACAGTTATCTGTTCCACAGGAATCTGCTTTTGTTTCATTCTTTTCAAACAAGATGTGGTCCATCTCTTTTGGGTCTTGGGTATGCCACTTAATACATGACCACCACTTACATTTGACCGCAGAGACTTCACATCCATCTGGTGGGCACAAGTACTTATGGTTTGGGATATATCTGTGGATATTACTGATCCCTCCACACCCATATGTTGCAGCCCAATAATTAGCTGCTTTGCAAACATCAAAGGTGACGCTAAAACTGGAGTCTGGGTTGGATTTCCATTGTGAGATCCCTAATAGTGCCTTGTCCTTATAGCTACTTCTTGTTCTATGTGTTTTTATTTGTAAGGCCCAACGATCTGGATCAGACTTGGGATTATAACACTGATCTTGGGCTCCTTTTCTACACACCTTGTATGTGGTTCTGTTGTATGTACAAGAGCTAGGTGAGCTATCTTGGCACCCTTCTGGTTTTATTGTATGATAAATCAAAGTTTTGGTTATCTGGTTTCCTTGTTTGGTAGTCTTAATGCAGTTTTGACAACCTTGGTTTCCCTGTGTATTTGTTATTTCTTTGTGTGTGGTACTCAATATTTTATTATAGGGTTTTTGCATTATGACCTCTCGTGTAGCCTTTGCAATGATTTGTGTAGGAATGTGTATGTATATTCCCCATATTAAATAACTAACAGGTATGATGAGCTGTTGAATCCTCATATCTTCCACCGTGCGTAGAGAGACAGCGTCCGGAGTGTCTCAGCAAGGTTGAAGTCAGCAAGGTTGTTCTTCACACCGTGTGTTGAGAACCCGTTGCCGGTAGGGTTCGACAGGGTGTATTTCTTGTAAACTTCAATACCAAAGGTTTGTCAGTCTTATCCACCTTGTAAGTTACTGGATCTGCAGGTGCAGCTGCTTTCAATCTACTCCAGTGGATCCAGGATTTTCCCTCCAAGGTTTTCACTGCCAAAGGAGAACACATAACAACAGTATACGGTCCCTTCCATCTTGGGCTCAAGGGATCTGATTTCCAGTGTTTCACCCACACTCTGTCTCCTGGTTTGAACCCATGTGTTGCTGTAACTACTGGAGGGGGTTGTTGTTCCATCATATAATGGCGCAAGTTTGAAACAGCCAAATTATGAAGCTGTAACTGATGTAACAATTTCTGTTGGTCTATCCCACCTTTATGAGCCAAGTCCGGCCAACCCTGACTGTCAGGTTTAAATAAGCAAGGGGGACGGCCAAACATGAGCTCATAAGGACTAAGTTGTAATCTAGTGCGAGGGGCCAGTCTGATTGCATACAAAACCATAGGCAAAACATCTGGCCAATGAAGATGAGTTTCCAAACAAAATTTGGTAATAAGTGTCTTAATTGTGCGATTAGCTCGTTCTGCTTTTCCAGCTGATTGAGGGTGAAAAGAACAATGAAATCTCCATTTGATTCCTAATGCTTGGGCTAAAGACTTATTGATTTGGTGTACAAATTCAGGACCATTATCTGATGAAATCCTAGAAGGGCAACCAAACCTAGGAATAATCTCTTTCAGAAATATTCTGGCAACCTGTATAGCTTTCTTATTTACAGTTGGAAAGGCTTCAATCCATCCTGAATAGGTATCAATGATAACTAACAGAGCTATGTATTTCTTACTTCTAGGCATATCAGTGAAATCAACAACGACATAGTCCATTGGAAAATAAGCGATTGGTTGTTGACCAGGTGGTAGTACTGGTCCTTGACGTGCATTGGTTTGGGCACAAGTGGAACACTGAGAACATACTTGTGCTGTTAGTGAAGAAGCAAAAGGAAGATAGAAAAAACGTTCAAGCTGTTGTAATAATGCAGTTTTTCCTAAATGATGTTGCTTATGGGCTTGAAAAATAAGTGGGCGGGCTAGTGCAAGAGGAACAGCGATGCGTCCATCGGGAAGTGTGTACCAGCCTTTAACTAGTTCAGCTTGTACATCCTGTTTCAATTTTTGGGTTTCCTCCTGTGTATATGTAGGATCAAGTTGTTCTAAGTAAGTGTCTAAATACATGAACCTAGTGACATCTGAGTTGAGAGGGGGGCCTTCCCACGCAGCTCTTTTGGCTTCTTTGTCTGCTTTCCTATTGCCCTGGGTAATAAGGCTAAAGTCTTTTTGATGTCCAGGACAATGGATGATTGCAACTTTAGATGGCAACTGTGCTGCCTTGATAAGTCTTTTAATCAAAGTTGCATATTGGATAACCTTGCCTGTTGAGTCCAAATATCCTCTTTCTCTGTATATTTTAGCGTGAGCATGTATAGTCAGGAATGCATATTTACTATCTGTATATACATTTAAAGTCATTCCTGCAGCTATTTCTAATGCTCTGGTTAAGGCATATAATTCTGCAAATTGTGCACTTGCTTGGCTAGGTAACTGTGCTGACTCCACAATTGAAGTTTGAGAAACAACTGCGTAGCCAGAATACCTAATTCCTTGATCCATAAAGCTGGATCCATCAGTGAACCACTGAAAGTCTGGATTATGCAAGGGTTGATCTGTAAGGTCAGGTCTGCAAGAATATTGTAGCTCTATTGTTTGTATGCAGTTATGCACAGGCCTAGTTGAATCTGGTATTGGCATTAAAGTGGCTGGATTTAAAGTCGAACTCTGTTGCAATGTGACTTGTGGATTTTCTAATAAAAAGGCTTGTATCTTATGCATCCTTTGATTGCTGATCCATAAATGTCCCTTATTGTCAATAATTGTCTGCAGTGCATGGCTAGTATAAACAACTACTGGAGCTGAAAAGGTTAACTTGTTTTGCCTCCTGCAGTAACAACATAACTGCTGCTAGAATTTTTAAACATTGTGGCCAACCTTGCGAGGTCATATCTAGCTGTTTTGACAGATAAGCGACTGGTCGGTTCCAATTTCCTTGCTTTTGGGTAAGAACTCCTAAAGCTACATTTTGTCTCACATCGACATAAAGTGAGAATGACCTAGATATATCAGGTAGTCCTAAAGCAGGTGCTGTGGTTAAAGCCTGTTGGAGCTGTTTCATTGCTTGGGTTTGTTCTTGTTGCCATAACAAAGGTTCTTTTACTGGTCCTTTTAAAACTTGGTACAATGGTTTAGCTGTGAGAGCATAGTTAGGAATCCAAATTCTACAGAAACCTGTAATTCCCAAAAAGGCTCTAACTTCCTGTTTTGTTTTGGGTATGGGAATCTGTAGCACAGCTTGCTTTCTCTGGGGGCCCAAAGTTCTTTGCCCTTGTGATAGTTCATAGCCTAAATACATTACAGTCTTTTGGACTAACTGGGCTTTCTTTTTGGACGCTTTATAACCACAGTCTTGTAACAACTGGAGCAATCTGGATGTATTTTCAAAGCAATCCTCTTTGTTTTGTCCAGTTATCAGAACATCATCTACATATTGAAGGCAACAATCCTCTTGCCTGACTAACTTCAAATATGCAAGATCTTGGGCTAGGGCGTTACCAAAACATGTTGGCGAATTCTTAAAGCCTTGTGGTAACCTAGTCCAGGTGTATTGAGTCTTAACCTGTGTCTTTGGGTCAGCTCATTCAAATGCAAAGATTGGCTGACAATTCTCAGCTAAGGGGATGGTAAAAAATGCATCTTTTAAGTCTACAACTGAAAACCATTTAGCAGAAGCAGGTATTGTGCTCAAAAGAATATATGGATTGGGAACAGTTGCGTGTAGGGTCAAGGTCAAGTCATTGATGATCCTTAAATCCTGTGCAGGTCTCCATTGTCCGTCTGGCTTACGAACAGGTAGAATTGCAGTATTCCAAGGTGACTGAATTTTTCTAATGATTTTTGCTTTTAAGTATTTTTGAATTAATTCTTGAATAGCAATTGCAGCCTCTGGAGTACAATATCGTTGAGGCACCCTAACAGGATATGCATGAGGCTTCAGTTCTACCATAACTGGAGTGGCATATTTTGCAAACCCAGGGGGGTTGTCCTCTGCCCACAGGAGAGGGACATTAAATTGTTGCCAATTAGAATTTCCTGTTTCTCCCTCTGTAATTATCATCAAGCGCCATATTTCTTCCACTGGGTGGCGCACTTGCATTAATTGTTTGTCATGGTCAAAGGATATTGTAGCTTTTAATTTTGTAAGCATATCTCTGCCTAATAATGCTACTGGACATTCAGGAGCATATAAGAATTGATGATTAATGATTCCTTGTCCTACTTGGCATGTTAGGGGCTCCAGGAGTGATCAGATTTGAGTTTCTCCAGATACTCCCTGAATTTGAATGGTCTGGTTAGAAGTTTTGCCAATAAATTTATTTAGGACGGAACGTGTCGCTCCGGTGTCAACTAACATGGGGATAGTCTGTCCTCCCACCTGTATTTTAACAATGGGCTCTGGAGGTGGGGCCCTAGAACCCTGTCCTCTTCAGTCTTCCCATTCCATGTCAGCTAAGCCGATCATGTTTTCATCCCTTCCTCCTGTCTGACAAGGGTAGGCTGGATTCCCTCTTCCACGGAAGCTTTTTCTGTAGCCTCTCTGGAAAGGCCTTCTAAATTCTCTTCCTCTTCCTCTTCCTCTTCCATACTGGTGAGATTGTCCCCTAGGCTGGCCATTCCTCTGGGGGCATTCCCTTTGCCAGTGTCCCTCCTGTCTACAGATGGCACATTGGTTGGGTCCAATACTCATCCCTCCCAAGGCGATGGCTAACATTTCAGTCTTTTTTTTCTCTTTCTGATCTAATTTACGTTCCTCCTCTTTGTCACGGTTACGGAACGTTTTAAGTGCAATTTCCATAATCTCTGCTACGTTTTTCCCTAAGGCACCTTCTGTACGCTGTAGCTTTCTCTTTATGTCTGGGGCACTCTGGGTAATAAATCTTTCAATTAAGAGTGGATGATGTTGTGCTAATTCCATATCAAGACCTGTGTTTACTCTATAGGCTTCTATCAGTCGGCTGAGGAATGCGGTGGGTGTTTCATTCTTCTCTTGCCAAATATGAGTTACTGCAGCATAATTAACTGGACGAATTGCTGCTTCCCTCAAAGCTTCTAAACACAAAAGTCTGTATCTTTGTAATAAAGTTTGGTGTTCAGGGTCATTAGCATTCCAGTCTGGTCTTTGTTCAACAGCGTCAGAATTTCTGTTCTCCTGACAATTAACTCCTCCATCTGGGTGTCTTCGGGCAAGTACTTTCAATTTTCCTAATCTATATTTTTCTCTCCCTTCCATGTCCAGTAAAGTAGAAATAAGCTGTTGCATATCATCCCAGGAGGGGTTGTGTGTCTGTATGATATTCTCAATTAAGTCAATAATCTCTTGAGGTTTTTCTGAAAATGGGCCAAATTGTTGTTTCCAATTAAGGAGATCAGTGGTTGTAAAGGGAACATACTGGAGCATGGAAATATTGGTGTTGTCTGGTCCAGGGACTAAAACTTCTCTTAAAGGAGCTAAGTTCTCTTTTGTTTTCACCTTGATTCTAGTCCGGCTAGAAACAGGGTTTTCCTCTTCATTCTTTTGAATGGTTTCATCTGCTTTTATTTTTATTTCATCTGCTTTTATTTTTATTTCTTCTTCTGGTTGAAATTGGACTTCATTTCTTTCAACCAGAGGGGGTGGAATTGGCTGATTTATTCCTCCTTCTTCTGTTCTGGGAGCATATGCAGGGGGTCTAACTGCCTGTAATTCCTCCCTGTCTTCATGTTTGAAAATCTTAGCTTTTGTCTGAGGCTTGGCTTTTTGGCTTGCCAAATATATCTTAGCACATTCTAACTGACACTTTGCTAACCATCGAGGCTTTTCTGCAATATTGATCTGCCATTGGTCTATGTAGGGATATTGGTCCCAATGACCATTTCCAGTCACATTTTGATGAACCCGTGCCACGAGTTCGGGATTCGCCGATCCCTCCTTGGGCCACCCTACGCCAAAGGTGGTCCATTCAGATTCACAGAATCTTTTTAACATGGCTGGATTTGGTTTTGGGTCTCCATAATCCCTAGAAAAACCCTTTTTGAAATTTTCTAACATGCACTGAAGTGGCGTCTGACCAACGCCCTTCTTTGTCTGTTTACCTCCCATCTCCTAACACACTACCAATCGACCTGTAGTGCCGGACGTTCCAACGGTCACTAAGCAGGAAATGCGATGGTTTAACCACCCACACAGTACCTACCTATTGAAGACTTAAGGATGCCTCCTTGTCTTCTAGGGGGTAATTACTCCCCTCTTCCGATCCAAATGGGATCAGGTATCCCCTTTTTACAATACTTGCCTGCAGGCGTTCCAGACCCTTTTGTTGATTTACGACCCGTCTGCTACCCCCGCAGATCCTTGACTGGAGTGCTTCGCTGATGGGTTAATTTCCCTCCCTTCCCGTCGAGGTCTCCCCGTAGACAAAGGCCACGGAGCCGGCTTGGAGATGTCGTCGTCAAAAGAGGGTAATTCCAACAGGGCAATCCGTCTTGGAAGGTCAAAGGCCTCTTCCTAAAAGTTTCCTAAAAGTTTCAGTCCCGGCGGAGTCGCCATAAATCTTGTGGAAACCGAAAGAAACTTTTACGATTTCCTGGGGCAGCAGAGAAGTTTTTAATATGTGCACATGGTTCAGAAGTAGTTAACAGAACATTCTGAACCCCGAGGGGGGTTCAATCTACAGTTTTAT
This sequence comes from Bothrops alternatus, assembly GCA_034064705.1. Taxonomy (NCBI): domain Eukaryota; kingdom Metazoa; phylum Chordata; class Lepidosauria; order Squamata; family Viperidae; genus Bothrops; species Bothrops alternatus. The sequence continues at coordinate 16,701,942 of JARGCV010000009.1, forward strand.
AGCTTTTCATTCTCAGAAACAAAGGAGCTCACATACAAATCTGATAACAAAGGAACGCACATGCAAATCTACAATGTATTTCATCTTGGGTTAGTTCCCATGGACATACAATGAAGGAAGTTATGCTTAATACATTGTTGCTGAACTCAGTGTGCTTTTGGGTTAGTCATACATTTGCTGACACAGCTTTCTTCCAGAAATTATACAGACACATCTATTTTGCTTTAATGATTTTTAGTGATTTTTCATTATCATTATTATTATCTCAATTTTCATCTACCTCATTACACATACATACACAATATTATACTCTGTTTACTTGGTTCCAAAGAAGAAAAGATACTTTGGAGGGATGTACAATAGGCCACTATTTGAGCCTGCTTAAGGAAGTCATTTCTTTTCCTGGTCTTGCATGAAAGCTCTGTCTCCTAGGAAAGCATTTGAGTTAAAGAAGATTCAACAAGATGTTCTAAAGTCATTGCACTCAATCGTCACCATCACCTTCTTATCCTAAATATATACTTTCTGGGGCTACCATGCACTTTTTAAAATAGGTGCTAACAGGTGCACTATTTTCCAAAATATAATTACACTCCAAAACATAATTTTATGCTTTGGATTCAAACAGATGAGCATTTGTAATGTTAATCTATTTGCTTCATGACATCAAAAACAGGTAGGCTTGTAACGCAGTGCATTTGTACAATCACATTTGAAAAATGTGTTTCCTGAATATGGCACTTTATATTCTTGTTTGGATTATATGGCTGTGTTGTAGTGACATAGATTCATTTAACTGTAATCATATTATAAATATTGAATTATTTCTTACTTTGTTTAATGCGATTTTTATGACAAATCAACTCTTTATACCTTTATGTATGGTCGATTATGACATTTTACTGAATTGCCTGTAGGTCCTTGCAAAAATTGTTTATTTCCTTTCTGGTAGGTGAATAGGAATTTCTTCATTTTCATAAAAGCAAACACCATGAAGCACAGTTAATTATGTCTTTCACTGAAAAGTTTGTATATAAACATATATGGATGATATGCCTTCTCTACTTAATTTTTAAAAGAGATTTTAACTCTCACACGACAGGGTTGATTTTATGTCCATTTTGGAATATAAACTATTTGTTTTTCAAGGCCTCTTTTAAATTAATGCTGAAATGTGTTGTATTTTTGAGAAAAATATCCTGATGCTTTCTAATTGTGATAGGAAAATAATGAAAATAATGAAAAAATTAAATGTAGCCTGCTCCATTAGCAGCATTCCCTGCTTGGCTGGCTGGTTGCGGCCTCGGCCCTGAAATTAGGACAAAAAAGAGCCCTGGAGGAGATTTCTGGGAAATGTAGTTTCCAGCAGGGGGAGTAAAATCAGAGTGTTGGGAGAACAGATTCGAGTAGCTGAGGAAAAGAGGACTGCGAGGTAGTGAAAAGAACGAGGAAAAGAGGCTACACTTCTTCAGAAAGAGAGAGAGGATGGCCATATCTTGGCCTAGAGATTGAATCCTGGCTGCCACCAGAGGAAGACTCCATAAGCCTCTCACTGGGCCTGCAGGGTAGGTGTTTATGAGGCAACAGGTTTGATGAGGGCCATTTGGCCTAAAAGAACACTGGGACATTTTTAGCTTGAGCAACATTGCTCACCATAAGTTTTAATGTTTTATTGTGTTGTTTAACATGATTCTATCTTGATGGCCATTACTTTTAATTAAAGTTCCTTAACTCCTGCCAAGGTGTATTGGTGTATCTGGGCCAGGTCAGGCTGGTCACCTGGGAAAGGGATAGAAAGGCCGGACTTCCTTTCAGGGGAAGTGCTACATAAATAATATATGGGTGGTTTATAGAATCACTTAACCATTGCAAATCCCTCACAATTTGTTAATACTTGGGGTTTGGGATTTGTTTTTTGGGGGTGTATGTTTCGTCCAAAGTAGTTTTAATGGGGAAGCATGGCCCCCTTTGGAGCTTGTTGAATTCTCATTAACCTTAACAAATGCAAATATGTGATAGGTGACAGAAGTTGCACATTTGAATGTTGTACATTGCCGTCTCCTGGTGTATGATGGAACTAATAGCTAATACTCTTAGAATTTGGTAAATTGTTGCTATTTCAAGTGGAAATATGACCCAGAGGCCTTAAGGCTTTATTGTATGGAAAGATCTATTCATGCTGCCTCTGAATTAAGTACAACTAGTGAAAATACAGTATATCAAAATCCCCTACAGAAAAATAAGACATGCTTTTTCAGGCAGGAGCAAGATTTAACTTTTAAGAGGTTGGAATTGGTGCTGCTTGGTGCAGGATTAATAAAACCTGACCACCTTCCTAATTTGAAATGCTTGCCCATTATGTAGGGTTAGTACGGTAGTAGAGACCATGAAAAAAGAAGCTATCAGAAGAATCTTGTGATGAGACAATATAGACAGACAAATTATTTGTTTCCTGTTGCAGTTGATTCTATCTAGAACATTATTTAGTCTTTTGGCAGTCAGTTTTTGCTGAGGAGATAGTAAGATTGGCAGAATCAATGAGAGTAGATAGGAGTCATAAAATGAAATATGTATTCTTGAAACATTACAACATATTGCTGCATATAAAGTCGTAAATACAATTATGATGATACAAACTTACTGGTTATCTCTTGCTCATCTCTCATTCTCTGTTAAGTAATGTTTTTCTGTCTAACACTACTTATTCAATGACCCTGAGGACACAGATATACCTCCTGGTGGCCTCAACAACTCTTTAAAAGAATGCAAATGACCAGCTGTCTGCAAGGAATATAAATCCTTCCATTCCCCACCATCCAGTCAGAACTGAAGAAACTTCTTGGATGAGAAGCGTAATGTCTTCAAAGAAAAACAAGAAAGTCCAGTCCCCTCCTGAAAAAGCACCTTTGAGATAACCATGACCTGAATGATTGAGAATCTCCATAGATATTATATTTCTTTGAGATTTTATTAAAATAAGAAATACGTAACCTTGGTTTGTATCATTTCCTGCAAAATAGTTTAAATTCATCAGCACTGTATGTAAATATTTTTGTGGATTTCTTAAAAATAGTTTAATTATTATTTGTAATTAATTTCGGATACATCTCTGGTTTTTCATTTTTGTTCTCTTATTTTTATGTCCTTGTCTGTTATTTCTATTGGCTCCTGGAAGACTTTGAACTCAGAAGAAGCAATGATTTCAAAGAATTTCTTTAATTTCTTTTGCTGCTCTCGCGTTTGACATTGTACAAGTCACATTGGACTAGATTTCTTTTCTGATCCGTGCATATTGTAGACACAATTTGCTTTAATCAGGGGCCTTGGTGTTTTAAAATACTTGAGAATATTTTCTGTAGCAAATAAGAATAAATTCAGCACCAGTGTCTGACACAGTGATCAAATGTAATTGCCTACAATTTCACCCTCACAAGATCATTAACTGACTTCAAAATTCCTCATATTCTGGACATTTTACTTTTTTATATAGAATTCTTCTCTCTCAGAGTAGCAATCAAGCTTTTAATGCAACTGAATATAAAGGTATATACTTGAGTTTCTAAATACATATTGTATATATATAGATATATAAATATACGAGGAATTAGACATGCAGATATAAAACACCAGAATAATCAAGGTATCTTCAGTTTATATTCAATTGGTCCAAGATTTTTTACAAAAAGGTTTTGTCCAACCTAATACCATTTCAAATGTGTTGGAATATAATTCTAAGGTGACCAATTTTTTTACAATGAAAAGGAGGACACAAATAAATCGAAGAAAAAATATAGTAAATAAAAGAAACATTTTATTCATTGCAACAATAATACAGAATACACTATAATATGATAAATGCATAATAAAAAACATTTGTAACAATAACATTTCATATTGTAGTTATGCTTACATGCCGCACCCCGCCCATAGCCGCCCCACCAGCACTGTTGCCCTGCCATGTAGAGCAGGCCCCGTGGCTCCCAAAGCACCAGCTGTGCCGGCTCTGGCCCCGGAGATCAGCCCACCATTGACACACCCCGCCTGCAGCCGCCCTGCCAGCACAATCGCTCACCCTGCACAGCCCTGTGTAGAGCAGGTCCCGCAGCTCCCACAGCATGGGGGGCAGCCGGTCACTGCCGTCCCTCACACCGCCACCCGCAGCAACCCGCCGCCCCTGCCTCTTGCACCCACAGCCATTATTGCCCTAGCAGGGCCGAAAATCAAGAGAAAGTTACCATGGCGTCGCCGCTCCAGTCTCCTCCAGGTATCTTCGGGACTAACTAGGAGATGGTGTAGTTGGGTAGCAGGGAGGGGTGCAAAGTTCCTGCCAATTCGCCTTGGCTGCAGACAACTTACATGTGCAAGGTTTGCCGGCCGGGTGTTTTGGCGTGCTCAGCAGCAATTCCTATTGGATTTCGAAAGCCAATAGGGGGAGTAGCACAGCTCATGCAAAGGTTGAAAAAAAAACCCATCAAAAAAAGGTGCCGGAACGCCATCTGAGCGTTCTATGAGGAAAAAAAAGCCCTGCAGATTAGTCTTCAAATATCTAAAAGGAGGACATGTAGGAGGACACATTTGAGGGAGGACAGAACTCACAAAAGGAGGACTGTCCTCCCTAAAGGAGGATGGTTGGTCACCTTAATAATTCCCATCATCCAGTTGATACTGATCCATCCATAACACAGCTATAAGGAAGGGTATTATGCAAGCTTACCTTGAGTTAATTCTTTCCTCTTCACATGTATGTATACAGGCTTCTATTTCTGACTTCTGGGAAGTTTTGAACTCAGCATAATTTTTGGAAGACATTCACATATATGTTGGGAGTCTCCAAATGTCTTCCTGTGTCCCATGTCTACACTTTACATGGTTGGTTCTAACCCTTTACCAATATAACTTCACTTTTGCCTTTTTGAATTGTGATTTCAGTTTTCTTTTTAATTTCTGACTCTGTTTCTTTTCCCATTGTGTTTATTTCTTTGATCCCCTATATTGCTATATTTAGACACAGTAGCAGAAAGTACTGAGTTTGAAAGCAATATTTCCCCTGTAATGCTAGGAAAGACTTTCAGTGAGTTAAGAAGTTGCTTGCACAAACCTGAGTACATGATTATATTCCTGAGGAACAGCAGGAGTTAGTAGTCCTTTTTACATCAGTATCTTGGAAAAAGATAAACTTGCAGGTACAGTTGTGTCTTTGATCCTCCTGAAGGTCTAAAGAAAACAGATACAAAGACAGATTACTTTACATGTCTCTTGCTACGCCTTATTGGTGAAACAGTTTTATGCTTTGCCTTGCTGCTAAAATGTTCTTGAAATAATGTGAAAAGCACTGTTCTGTGCCTCATTTAACTTAGTTTCCAGCTATGTTTGTGGAGTAATTTGAAACATTTCACTTGGAACAGAGGATGTCTTGTTAATTATATGACACAAATATTGTCTTTAAAATGTCTTGGCAGGGGAAATTGTTACTGCAAAAAGTAGGTGAGAGAGTTAACAGACTGGATATGTGATATTTGCAGACTCTGGAAGTGCTGCCAGTCAGAGTGAGCCATATAAGGCAGTCTGTATATTCCTACACACACACACACACACACACACACACACACACACACACACACACACACACACACACTTATCCAAGGGGGCATGATGGCTCAGCAGTTAAAGATGCTGAGCTTGTCAGCTTAAAAGCTGACAGCCTGGATTCAAGACCTGAGCACTGCGCCCGTGATTTGACATCTTTAACTCTGGCTAGGATGACACCCCACCCCCAGCCAGAGGGGGTGGAGGTGGAGGTTGTCCTTGATTCTGCGCTCCTGCTCAAAGATTTGCATGAATATATCTTGTGTGCCAATGGTATCTTTGTCTAGATCAGGGGTCTCTGCTCACACCATTCATGCCTTAGCCATCTCCCAATTGGATAACTGGAATGCACTCTACATAGGCTGCCCTTGAAGAGCATTTGGAAATTGTGACAGTGGCACAGGCAGTAATAGGTGCACTATGCTATACCTATGCAACACCACTGCTATGTGGGCAGCATTGGCTGCCCGAAGGCTTCTGGGTACAATTCAAAGTGCTTGTTGTCACCTTTAGATCGCTATATGACCTGGGGCAGGTTACTTGAGGGACCACCTATCCATATGATTTCTGCCCATTCTACTAGATTAGACAGAGTGAAGCTGTTGGTGAAACCAGTGTCACCTGGTGGAGCCTTGAAAGTGTTATGGCTGCCTTATGGAACAGCCTCCCACCAGAAATACAAAAGACCCAGACCCTTCAGGAGTACAGTTTTCCCCCAGGCACTGGGGCCAAGATACGGATAGAGCAGGCACAGGATGGTTGATGCATAAATGTCAATTTTTACTGAGGCCTGAACACAATTTATTGTTTTATATGATTGCTTATTATTTTTATTAATGTGTTTTTGTTTTGTTTACCTGTTAGATGGCTATATAAATTTGTGTAATCATTATCATTATTATCTGACATTGATGATTCAGTCAATATGAAATTCATTTGTTCTCCTTTCCAACATGAAGCTCAATGAGTTTCAAATCCAGAAAATCTAATCCACTGTCATGCTAGAATATAATCAATCACTCTATCAAACTCACTCTGGGGATTTTATAATAAGAATTATCAACATCTGTGATTTTACACTGTAGTGACTTTTCCACAGATCTCCTTGCTCTTGCTTTAACTTGAACACTCCTCAGCCTGACTCAAGACAATTATTTTTCAGAGTTATTGTATAAATAAAGTAAAATCCAGCTGTCAAAATGGTCAGTGATTTGGAATATACTACAGTCAAGGATTGTTTCAAGCACATTTTCTCTATCCGTAATTATACTGATTAGAAGTGAGATATTAAAAAAAATGAATAATTCAGGGTTTGGAGGGGATTATGTTTAGCTATCCTAGCTATTGTTTATTCACATCTTGAATACAATTAGTAACTTAGTTTTGTTTAAGTAAAGTGAGATAGCCCTTATCTGTAATTCAGGCTTTATCAGTCCATTCAGATATTCCAAAGACTTTTGATTGCAAAGATGAAAGCATCTCTGTGTCTGAATGATTCTGTATTCACATTAATTAAGAAGGCCTAACTATGCTCTGGCCATTTGGATATCAAGAAAACTCCAGATCTCCTATTTCAATCATACAGAAGCACTATATAGATTGTTCAAATTAAAGTTTATTTTTAGACTATTGATCTGTATTAATGTCTGTATTCCTGGTATGCTCATCAAACGGCATACTGTAGAAAAATTGGCTACAGAGTTAGAAATGATGGAAAGGATTTCTCAGATTCCATTTTTAGTATCTCTGGAGGCTTCAAAATCAGCATAGCTTCTTCAGGATAGCAAGCAGACTTACTAGATTACTTTGCCACATAAGGAATCTCAAGATTAAAAAAATGGAAAATATTCGGTGTTCATAGTACAATGTCAGCTATTAAGTGTACAGGACACAAATTTGGATCAATCTGCAGGAATTTATATGTTTATTACAAATACCAGAGTATAGGTTATATTTGGTTCTCTTCCCAATTACTACAGGATATTTTGCAGAACAGATAATAATAATAATAACAACAACAACAATAACAACAACAACAACAACAACAACAATAATAATAATAATAATAATAATAATAATAATAATAATAATAATAATAATAATAATAATAATAATAATAAAAAAAAAAGTTGGAAGGGACCTTGGAGGTCATCAAGTCCAACCCCCGGCTCAGGAAGGTAACCCTATACCATTTCAGACAAACGGCTGTCCAGTTTCTTCTTAAAAACTTCCAGTGTTGGAGCATTCACCACTTCTGGAGGCAGGTTGTTCTAACTGTCAGGAAGTTTCTCCTTAGTTCTAGGTTGCTTCTCTCTTTGGTTAGTTTCCATCTGAGAAGAAAGCAATACCTTATTTACCTTAATTTTTGGCACTGTTATTAGCCATTAGACAAAGAACTAAGGAATGTTATGTATTTGGGAGAAGATAGGATTAATTATCTATGAAGGGAAATTACTTGCTAGAGACAGTTTCAAATAATACTCATATTTTGGTATTATGTCACTAGGCAATTTCATCTAATGTAAATACTATAGATTGTTATAATTAAGTTGAATTCTGTTTGAAACCAATATTAATTTATGTGAGTCCTTATAAACAAACAATATTGCACAATACATGATTCAGTCAAGACTACAGACAAACAAGAAAGGATGTACTGCTCAAATTCTGTATCCAGTGATCTCAGGAAATACTAATGACACATTTATAAAGCTTGTTAAAATTAAAAAAAGAAATTGCTTACTGTGGGGGAACTGTATTGTGCGGTTCCAAAAGAAGATGATATATATAGCTCAGGACTCTACCAACCAAGCTCAGAGAGCATCAAGGACCCCACCCTTCAACCCTGAGCTATATACTGTACCGTATATTCTCTTCTATGGAACCACATATGTGTATCAAATGCTTCAGAGAGCATACAGTACAAATGGAGGAAATTTGAATGTAGGCAAACCTCCATCAAGGTACAACTATTTTTTTCTGCATAAATGCCTATAACAGTATGTCATGCTCACCAGTTATTGTGCAGTATCAGACCTGTTCTGAGAACTGACCATGTGGAGAGTAATTATAGACATATGATTGAAGCAAGATTCCATTGGAGATATAGATTTTGTATTTCAACTACAGGTAGTCCTCAACTTACAATAGTTCCTTTAGTGACTGTTCAAAGTTACAATGGCACTGAAAAAAGTGACCTATGACTGTTTCGTTCACTTACCACCACTGCAGCATCCCCATGGTCATGTGATTAAAATTCAGATGCTTGGCAACTGGTTCATATTGTGATGGTTGCCATGAGCTAGGATCATGTGATCCCCTTTTGCAACCTTCTGACAAGCAAAGTCAGTGGGGAAGTCAGATTCAATTAACAACCATGTTACTAATTTAACAACTGCAGTGATTCACTTAACAACTGTGGCAAGAAAGATTGTAAAATGGGGCAAGATTCACTTAAGAACTGTCTCACTTAGCAACAGAAATGTTGGATAATGGAAGATAGATTGTTTGCTTCTCATTGGATTGCATGCTGTCTTAGCTGTGGTAAAACATATTACTTCCATAACTGTTTTGGCAACAACAACAATAACAAGAAATTCGCAACACTGATCATTATAAATATGGACTTGCTTTAAAAAAAACTGGACATCAAGCTTTGGGTTCTACAGTGACAATATTTATTGCAAACTAGATTGCAAATTAAATTCCTACTAATTAATGCCATCTTAAGGGGATTAACCTAAAGTTCAGGCATTACTTGAATCTTAATTAAACATAAGGGCAAGTTCAAAAAATGTGACTGTCCTACTGGAGTAAGAACAGGGAAGTCTTAGCACTTAACTGGTTATTTTTCAAGCTTTATCACATTCAACTGTTATCAGTTCTGAGAATGCATAACTTCATACCAGAGAGACATATTCTTTGGCAAAAGATAAATAATAGACATGATAGGAAACGTAACACTGAACCTCAGCCATAATAGCATTTTTCTATGGTTGAAGTTCCATCAACACTTTATTTGTTAATATGAGCAGGTTTAACAGGCAGAAATGGCTACCAAATCACATAGCATTCATATACTTATATTATCCATTTTATTCAAAACCTTTGTGAGGTTGGAGGATGCTGTCCTTCTAGATTCCATAAGAATACAATGTATGAAACTAGGATATGTACTTTATAAAATCTGCAACATGAGGTAAAAAGCAATGATGGCTAATCCTATATATATTTATTTCATTATTTAGGAGTAATAAGTCTTTTGAATGTCAAGGCTAAATTCTGAGGCTTGTGAAGTAATCAACTGTAATAAATGCTACAATTTGTCCATATCCTTCATTTGCTTTAAGCTTTTGTTAAATATTCATTAGAATCATTCATAATATAATAGGAAGGAATATTTAGTTATCCCTGGTTCACATTCATATATCAAAGGAGGAGCATTGCCTCACAACTATTTTTCATTAACACTGATATGTACCTCTGACATTCAACCTGCATTGCAAACCAATCATAATGCAATTTTACATGTTTCTGAATGTACATCTTAGTGTATATTCAGCATAGCATTGTATACTTTCCTCTTTGGGGTTCTTGGTGCTCTCTGAGCTTGGTTGCTTTCTTGCAAATGTTGCGTTACCAGGCTAGGTAACATCACAAGTGCTAAATTCGGTAATTAAACATTTGCAAGAAAACACCCTAGCTCAGAGAGCATCAGTGACCCCAGAGTTCATTCCTGAGCCACAAATATTCTCTTCTGTCTGTTCTTTTCTCTTTGTCAAATAAGATGAACAACTCAAGTAATTGCTTCCAGAACTAAGGTACATTCTTTAAAGTAGCTTAACCTGTCTTTTTCAGTTCCATGTGATCTGGAAAATATACTCCACCTTCAATGTCAATTTTAAACATTTATTTACATTCTGTAATTCAGACCCTTTAAAGTTCTAATTTTAAATCTTTGATTTATTCTCCATATTAGGAGTGATAGACAATTTATTAGCAGTGGTACTGCTATTCTTTTCTTTTTTTCTGTGGGATCAAGAAGTCTTTGGCAGCTTGTGAGGAAGAAAAACTTACTGCAAATTATACAATATCAAAGTTAAGTCTTCTCAAAAAAAATATTGATTATAAATGGCAGATTATTTGACACATTAATGTCTAAATGAGGAGAAATGAGGCAATACACATACCTGGGCATTTAATTTCAGGACATAAGCTCACAGATCAGGCTATAGAAAATGGTCAGAAGTCATCATCTGTCATTCTAAGCTTTTCCATTGAATGGAAATCAAACCATATCCTTCATCTCTTGTTCTTTTCAGAGAAAAACAATTGCACAGTTTCCAAATGGTATGCAGGGCTGTACCTATGAAGATTCCTATCATTTTGAGAGGGGTTTTTTTTTAAAAAAAAAGAGGTTTCTTTTCCAAATGTTCTATGTACTGAATCTGGTCTGATTTCCATAGAATCTGGTCTGATTTCCATAGAAGCTCAGTTTTGGTAAGACTTGTACACTGGTTAAATCTTTTATATCTTTTTCGAGCCCTTAACCTTGTTGATAAGCTCTCTGGAAACAAAACTAAGGGGATATGGATTCTCACTGTCTTCTGTGGCATCTAAAGATCAAATAAACTAATTGTGTTTGGATCACTGATAAATAAATTAATTTTAGCAAAATAGCCTAGTTCTATGTAGTTGGAAAGCTATCAAAATTTCTGCTCTGGTTTCTTATCTTTTCAAAGACTTCCCTCCAATGTCCCAACATGTAGTTTTACTAGCCAAGCTAAATGTTGTATTTTCTGCAATTATGCAAGATAGATCTGTAGATATCACAAATTCAGAAGGGCCATACTCTTTTCTCTCAAGATCTGTTGAGTCAGTGATGCATATTTTATTAGTTTGTTCCTTCTGTAAAGATTCCCAACATCCAGTAATAACATCTCTTTTAAGTAACTTCCCAGGCATATCTAATTCATTTTATGTCTTTTCAAAAAAAAAAAAAAAACACGATTAAATCCAAACATTATTTACAAAGTAGCAAAATTGGTTTCTGGAACTATGCTTACTATGAACCAGATGGTATCACAGATGATGAAGAATGATCTATAAATTTTAAGTCAAAACATACTATATTTTAAATTGTACCATTTTCTTCCACAGCTGCTCTCTAGCACTGAGACCCAACAGTGTTGTTTTCTCTCAATAGGGGTGTATCAGCTGCTTCTTTAACTCCAGCAACATCTCAGTCCCCCAAAACAAGGGTCACCCACCCACCCTGAATATACTCCAACACATTGCAATAATATCTAGATTTTTTCAAAGAAAGCCCTGAGCCACAGTGCACCAAAACTCCCCTTTGCAAAAATGCCTCTTCCTCATCCATAATTTAATTTTGTATGAGGGACCAGACCTGACATGTATTACTGAGGCAAAAATGAAAGGAGAGAGTAGCATTCCCCTCTTGGAAATTTGCCCAACTAGATTTTGAGTTTAGTTCCAGCTATGCTTCCTGGATAGGAGAGAGGGGATGTCATCATCTGGCATTCAGAAGAGCTACCCTCTAAGTAGCCAGATATAACATATTATTTATGCATTTGGACCTGATTGCTGGGTTGGTGGTAGATCTTCCCTGAATGATGTATTGGGGGACTTCATCTGCCTTCACTGGAGCAGAAGACACTTAAGACAGCCGTGGACCTATTCCAATTTTTGGAGGATCCAACTAAATTGAAAAGTGATGCAGTAAATTTGTTCTCAGTTTTGGAACGGATGGGACATTGTCCAATAGCAGTGGGCATTGAATTTAACTCTTTGTCAGGTCTTGTCAGATTACTCTCTGATTGCAATGGAATTTGGCTTAGTGAAGCTTTCACTGAATCCAACAATCTTATACAATTCTGGAACTGTCTCTCACCATCTGTTTTAGAGAAGACTGTGGAGAAAGTGATGCAAAAAGCTCTAGAGGAAGCAGATTATTTGGACTGTTGGAAATCAGGGTTCAGGCCAAAAAATTGCATTTGTTGTGCTTGTTGATGGTTTGTGAAAAATGGGGGAGTGAATCCATCCTAGTTCTCCTTGATCTCTTTGTGGCTTTTGATACTATTAAATATAATGTCCTTCTGGACTGCCTCTGAAGAATTTGAATGGAGAACACTGATAGATTTGTTGGACTGGAAGTTAATTTGCATGGGACTAAAGCTCTCATATTGGGAATGTATGCCTCAAATGAAGATAAAGTACTGGTATATAAAGGACTTATCGAGAGAATAATGGCTTTTTCATATGAACTTTGGTATTTGATTGGAATTGGAATGGAGTGATCTTCCCAGAACTGGAAAAATATTAAAATATTTTTAAATATTGAACTTCCTACAGTTTATATATTTATCACTTAAACAGTAATCTTTCCACAATATTTTCTGATAAAAATATTATAATATTAAAAGTTCGATGTGATCGACAATTTAGGGCTTGATATATGGAGACAGAAAAAATGGCAATTCAAGAGATTATACATACTTGTCTCAAAGACATATATTCTTTGCAAAAATAGATTTGATTTCAAAGAATTTAGCTACTATGTTTTCTAAAGTAGAGTTTATTATCAAAGACTTTTTTGGATCATCATTTCTTATAAAAGGAAATCCTGTGACTAAATGAAATATTTGCTGTCAAAAGAAGCAGTAGTGCAGACATGTCAAACTTGTGACATCACATGATGTCGCGCAACATATTGGGACGGTTTTGCCATTGACGACAATGGGGTGGCTATAGCTTCTGGATGATGCGTCCGGCCCATGGGCCGGCAGTTTGACACCCCTTCAGTAGTGGATGATTATCAAAAGAAATTAAAAGAATTGTTTGAAAATAATGTAGCTAAAGGTACCATTTTAAAAATAGTGTGCAACACGACTTCCGGTGGTGGCATCAGGGCGGAGCAGAGGGAAGGAGACAATCTCTGTCACCTAACTCCGATTTTTTTATGTTTGGAGACCCGTTGGGGGCGCGGGGAAGTCTGGAGAGAGGGGGATGCCGGAGGAATAACGAGGCGAAAGGCGATTGCCCGTTAGGACGAAGGAAACCTCCTAAATCCAATGTAGAAACTTCTGCCGTCAGTTGATGGCAGATTTGAGGCCCTGATAAAATCACAGATGAGGCGGAAGCAAAAGAATCTTAACAGGCTATGCCAGCGGTTCTCAACCTTTTTCAGGCCGAGACCCCACCTGCGCCACCCATGCGTGGCGTGACCCCGACCTGCGCCGTGCATGCGCAACACGACGACCCGAACCGTGCATGCGTGGCGTGACAGGCCAAACTGTGCATGCGCGGTGCGCGCGCGACAGGTGAACCGCGCATGTGTGGCGCAATGGGGCGAACTGCGCACGTGCAGCGTGCGCACGACCTGAACCACGCATGCGCGGCACGACGGGCTGAACCGTGCATGCGCGGTGGGCCGAACCGTGCATGCGCGGCGCGACGGGCCGAATCGCGCATGCGTGCACGATGGGCCGTACTGCGCAAGCGCGGTGCACGTGCAATGGGACGAACCACGCATGCGCTCGCGACGGACCAAACCATGCATGCGTGTGCGACGGGCCAAACCACGCATGCACGGCGCGATGGGGCGAACAGTGCATGCGTGGCATGTGCACGACGGGCCAAATCGCGCATGCGTGGCGCGACGGGCCGAATCACGCATGTGTGGCGCATGCACGCGATGGCCCAAACCGCGTATGCGAGGCGCGACGGGCCTAACCACGCATGCGCGGTGCGACGGGCCGAATCGCGCATGCGTGGTGTGCACGCGACGGGCTGAACCATGCATGCGCGGTGCAGCGGCCCGAACCGCGCGTGCGCGGCGCGCGCACGACGGACAAGGGAAAATGGGGGGGGAAATGGAAAAAATGGCAGACTGCGGTGTTTGGCGACCCCCGTGAAACGGTCATTTCACCCTAAATGGGGTCACGACCCACAGGTTGAGAACCGCTGGGCTATGCTAAGTAGCAACTGTAATAGCCTATAATACTTCTAAATAGAAAAAGAATAAGACAAAAGTCTAATCTGATTCAATTGTTTACTAAGACAGGCGTTGAAAGGAAGCTCAAACGGAGAGGGAGGCAAGCGGCAATCTGGCAGGTAGAGCTGTGACTAACAGATTTGAAGAACCAAAACTTTAAGTAAAATAAGGAAAACACAAAGAAAGATTGTTAATTGAACGTTTGAGCGCAAATATACAAAGAGCTGGAAGATCAAGATAAAGTTGGAGCTGATAAAGCCTGTAAAGCGGAGTGAGAGAGGAGAAAGAAAATGGCGGTTTAGAAAGAACGAAGGTGTAATTGGACTTTGGAAGAAGTGACTAAAAACTCTGAAACAGACCTGAGGGTAGTGAAGATCTGAAAAGCCTATCGGAGTGTGGCTGGCTGTGGGAGAGTGTGATCTGCAGTGAAGAGCCGAAGGGAGAAGGAGACGCCGAAGTAAGTGAGGAGAACGGATTGAGGTTGGAAGGAAAACCTGGAGTTTGAGAGAAGCCGAGTGTGAAGGAATGGAGAGACGTTTGGGGGAAAAGTGACAGGAAACGGAGCTGAAAAGGACTGATTGATGGTGAGTGAGAGGAACGAAGTTTGGAATTTGAAAAGGACTGATTGATGGTGAGAGAGATAAGCTGAGGACAAAGTTTGGAATTTGACAGAGACAGTGTTTCTTATTGAGGCGAGTGAATGAAAGAGAAGGAGACGACGAGATACGATGCTGGGAGTGGCAGGAGAGTGGACGAAATTTGGGAAGAGAAAAAAATGGACTAGTGATTGAAAGTATATATCTGTGAAATAAGCAAGAAAGTGTAAAGAAAGTGAAGAAAGTTAGAGAGAGGTTGAAGTAATCTGGTAATAAGTAAGAAAGTGTAAAGAAAGTGAAGAAAGTTTAGAGAGAGGTTGAAGCAATCTATGGTAGTGGAGGAAAGTTCAGAGAATTTAGGAAAATTAGAAGTTCAGAAGCTACTGGTCAATTAAAGGAACATTCAGAATTTTAGAGAAGTAGGAGATAATTATGGCAACTTTGAGGACAGGAAAAAAAACGGTATCTAGTTTAATATTGACACCTTCATCACCACCTGGTCAAAGATTAATAGAAGGGATGTTGGGCACAGAAAAACAAAATGTATTAATTAATATGCAAACTATGCAATCAACACTTCTTGTGATCCAAGAAACCATGTTGAAAATGCAAGAGACAATATCAAAAAATCATGTGGAAATGAGAGGGGATATAAACAAATTGGATAATAGAGTGGAGATGTTGCAACAAACAATGGAGAATAATGAAGCAAGAATACAATTTGTAGAGGCGGGCTTAGACAAAGTAGTGAAAAAAGTTGACATACTTATTTTTTTGTTTTTTGTTTTTTTTTTTAACTTAAGGGTTTTTTATATGTATGTAATTTCTATTATGCTGTGAGCCGCCCTGAGTTCTCCGGAATAGGGCGGCATAGAAATTAAATTAATAATAATAATAATAATAATAATAATAATAATAATAATAATAATAATAATAATAATAATAATAATAATAATAATAATAGATACAGAATTGATAGCAGCTAACAAAAAATGGAGGAAGAAATTATTTATTTAGAAATGGATAAGGCAGCATTCTATTTACCCTTCCAAAATGTGATAGAGGAGAAGGAAGAAGATTTGAGGGATATCATGGCAAATTTGATTTATGAGGCATTGCAAAGAGAAAAACAAGAAATTTTAATGGAGATAGATGAGGCATTCAGAATACAGACAAATTATGCTAGACGGAACAAACTCCCAAGGGAGGTACATATTAGGTTTACCAGAAAAAAGGTGAGAGATATAATTTATAAAATAACAAGAGATGAGCCGATAATCTATAAAGGTGTAGAAATATTAACTTTAAAACAGATACCGAAAAGGATAAGAGATCAAAGAAGGGACTATAGATTCTTGAGCTCCTATTTAATAAAAAAACTATACCTTTTACATGGTTAATTCCGGAAGGGATGTTGATATCCTGGAGAGAGAGGAAGATTAAAATAGATAATCTAGAGAATGCCCGAGAATTTTATGACCAATTGGAAGGAACAGAGGAAGAGAACAGTAGTAAGGAAGAACTGGAATCCAAAAGTCAGGAAGACCAACAGCCAGAAATTAGGGAAAGAGAACAAGGGTGAGGAAGTAAGGGGGAAAACGGACAGAGGAAGGAGAAAGGAACAGGCCCAAGAACAAGACAAGCTCACAAGTAAAACACACAAGTAGAAAATAGAAAAGGAGATTAGGTTATTATCTATCAACATTAATGGATTAAACGCACCAGCAAAGAGAAAGCAAATATTAACAAAACTAGCCAAACAACACATAGATATTGCCTGCTTGCAAGAAGTACATATTAAAGAGCAACATAGGCACCATTTAGAGTTTCCCAAACTAGGATCATTATTTACAGCATTAGCTAATCAAAAGCAAAGAGGAATAGCAGTTTACATCAAAAAAGAGATAAATGCAAATTTAAAATTTCAAGATTTGGATGGAAGGGTATTAATAATAGAAATACAAAATGAACAGAAGACCTGGCTTTTAGTAGTAATATATGCACCGAACAAGAACCAATATAATTTTTATCAGAAGTTACACGATAAATTGATAGAACTGGGTCATTCAAATATTTGTATTGTGGGTGATTATAATGCGGTGGTGGATGCAAAAAAAGATTATATCACTGATAAGAAAAACAAAAAGAAAAGGAAAATTTTACCAAAGACCTTCTTCGAGCTAGCACATGAACTTAATCTATTAGACCAATGGAGAAAGAGAAATCAAAAAGAAAAAGGATATACATTCTTTTCAAATCCACACAAATCATGGTCTCGAATAGATATGATATGGACAAATGAAAAATTGGGACAGGATATAGAGACTATAGAAATAAAACCAAATGTATGGGCAGATCATAACCCGATAGAAATAGTCTGGAAGGGGCGAAAAAAACCTAGAAAAAGATGGGTAATGAACTCTTAAAGGAAAAAGAATTTATTACACAGACTAGAAAGGAAATGGATTATTTCTTTAAAGAAAACACAAAACAACAAATATCAATACAAATCATATGGGATACAGAGAAGGCGTATTTAAGGGGACTAGCAATAGCTTATACTGCACAGAAAAATAGGGAGAAAAGACAAAGGCAAAACATACTACAGGAAGAGATCAAAAAAGTTGAATTCAAATTACAAGAAAAGCCTCAGGATGAATTGATTAAAGCGAGACTAGTACTAGCCAAACATAAATTAAATGTGATGGAACAAGAGGAAAGAGTTAAAGAATTGAAAATGATAAAACAAAATTTTTTTGAACACGCAAATAAACCTGGGAGATGGCTTTCTTATAAATTAAAAAAAAAGAGAGAGAGAAAAATCATTCAGGAACTTTATGATAGAAATGGAGAACTACAATATAAGATGGATAAAAAGAAAGAAATAATCCAAACCTTTTTTGAGTCATTATACAAAAAAGATGAAATAGATGGGGAAAAGATTAAACAATATCTAAAAGTTAATGGTCTCCCAAAATTAAAAGAAGCACAAAGAGACATACTGAATGGGAAAATAACAGCTACAGAATTAAAAAGGACGGTCCAAAAACAAAAAAATAATAAGACTCCGGGACCGGATGGTCTTCCAGAGGAGCTGTACAAAACCTTTTATGAAGAGTTTCAAAAGATATTATTACAGGTATATAATGATGTGTTGGAGAAATCAAATCTACCAGACTCCTGGATAGAGGCTATTATATCTCTTATTCCAAAAGAAGGCACAGACCCTAAACAGTTAAATACAGTTCCAACAATTAAATACAGGCAACAAATGAAGTAGTTTATAATCCACCAACAATTATAGCATAATTAATTTGTTAATCGCTAATGCGCCACAAGATTCTATTATTTGAGTGATTACAATACTCTTAATGGAGACAGACATTGTGGTTGGTCACCATTTTGAAAATGGTTATGAAGTGGTTCACCCCCATTTTAAACTAGCGTTTCTTAGTCTTTTAATTGTGGAGTACTGAATAAATATTTAGAAAAAGTAACCAATAAAACTTTAAGAATCTGGTAATTCACTTTTTGTGTGTGTGTGCGCGCATGTACCTTCAAATCAGACTTGACTCCTGGTGACTGTCTGGACTAGTCTGCAGATGTTTTTAGCAACATTTTCAGAAGTGGTTAAATATTACCTTCTTTCTGAGGTTAAGAGAGCAAAAGTCACCCAACTGATGCATAACACAAGTTTATAATGCATCGTATCCCTGTTTCTCGTCTGGTGCCTTAACTACTACAAGTAGTCCTTGACTTATGACTCATCACTTCATGACCATCTGAAGTTACAATAGACTTGGTGAAAAAAATAACTTATGAGCCATCCTCAAAGTTATGACTACCACACCACCTCTGCATTTTGGGTACTTAGTAACCAACTTACATTTATAACTGGTGCGGTGCTCTTTATTCAGATGATAAATAGAATACATTTTCAAAAATATGCTCAACAAAGATCTGCAATAATTTAGAGATAATTGAAGAGTTGGTCTGCATTCAACAGTGAATTAACTGGGTTCACACTTGAAAGTGTATTTGTATAAGGTCACCCAGCTTCAAATTATGTGATAATCATTCTCAATACAAGTGTATTATGGTAGACATTATGAAAAAATATTTAAAAAATACAACTTGACATTCTTTAAAAAACGATTGGCATGAAACTCAATGAAAAGGATTTATGAATTAATTTCTGTGAAATTGAAAATAAATTGTTCTATGCAATCTAATTTAGACTCAATTGTATTCTATATGTTAATGGGGTTACAGCTTGGATTGGTTCTTTCTGGATTACTAGCCCCCACAAATTTAACCCCCCCCCGGGTTCTATGTAGAAGAGAAGCTAATCACATTGAAAACAGTCTTTGTGTCTTTATATGATGGTAGCTTCTGACTTCATCAGCTTTGTCTCAGTGTGTGTGTTTGCCCTTGCATATGAGAGAGAATACACAATTGTGAGGGGTTTTTTTGTTGCTAAGCAACAGCTTTCTGGCTTCCTGAATAAGCTGGAGTGGCTGCCTGGCCTACTCTGCCCTTAGACAGAATACATAAACATTTTCACTACTTTTATTTATTTTGATTATATTTGCAGATAATGATTTTGTATTTGCTGCTTCCATTATTATTTTATGAATCTTGTCTCTGTATTGTGCTATGTGTATACATTTGAATACATATACAAAATGATTTCTTTTTTCACCAAGGGAATAAAAATACACATTTACTATTTAAGCTTTAAGGCTAAGCTTTTCTGCCCTCTTTAAATCTAAATGTAAAATTTGATTTATAAAAAATAGTTACAAGTCATCTTATACTGAAATTAAGGATAGGCACAACATTTGGTTATCATTTATTTTCCTGCCACCCAACTGTGGTTGGTTTATACTTATAAAATCAACCTACATACAACCTGTTGCATGTTGAAAGCAAAGTTCACAGGGTTATTGTGAGGAACATCTTAGGAGCAAGGAGTGTTAGGTATGTTCATCTTGAGTTATTTGTAAAAATTAATAAAGCAGGATAAAAATTGCATAAAGAAATAAAAATAAGTATCTTGCAAATAAAAATAATGTACATTTCTGTCATATGAATAATTATATATTCAATAATTCACTCCATCATTCATTTATTCGCCTGGATTTGAGACTTAAGCACTGTACAATGGGGTGAGCTTTCATTCCTGCCCCTGGGTGATCAAAAACATCCCATCGGAACTTCAAAAGTTCTTGGTGCATCTAGCGGTGTGCAGCCAAGCATTATCATGAATCAACACCACACTGGAAGTGGTTCCCTAAAAAATCCCGCCAAATGTGAAGATACCAAAGGAGTACTGCTAGTAAAGTTCATGGAACGTGGTTTGACCATCAATTCAGAAGTCTACTGTGAAACATTACAAAAATTCAGACAAGCCATCATAACAACTGTCGTGGCATGCTGACAGTGTGATGTTAGTTCACGATAATGCTCATCCACACATCATTAGACGTACCAAGAACTTTTGAAGCAGTTCCATTGGGATGTTTTTCATCACCCCCCCATAGCCCAGATTTGGTGCCGAGCGACTACAACTAAGGAATTTCAAATCTTGTAAGATGTTATGACAAGTGTCTCAATTTGAATGGCGATTATGTCAAAAAGTAATGTAATGTTGTAGTTTTCTAATGTGTATAATAAAAATTCTGTAACTGTGAATGTCTGTCATTGATAACCAAGTGGAGGTTTATTCCCAAATTGCCCTTGTAGTTTGGGCCCAAAGACATGCAGAATAGGATATATTATGGTGATCTATTATAGATTGCTATCCCACACAAACTTATTAAGACAGTACTGAGTACTGCCAAGTAAAGGTAAAGATAAAGGTTTCTCTGTCCAATCATATCTGATTCTAGGCCAGTGGTTCTCAACCTTTCTCAGGTTGAGACCCCACTTGCCCCGCCCATGCGCGCCGCGACCCCGACCTGAAAAAATTTTTTTAAAAAAAAATATAAAAAAAAATGGCGGCCACGATGGGCGGATCCGCGCATGCGTGGATCGGCCCGTCGCACGCGCTGCGCATGTGTGCATCCGCCCGGCACGAGCCACCATTTTGTTTTTTTAATTTGTTTTAATTTGTTTTAATTTTTTTTAATTTTTTAAAAATTTTTTTATTTTTTTTTCCGGCGCGATGGGCGGATGTGTGCGTGTGCGGCGCGCGCGCGTTCCAAAAAAAATTAAAAAAATAAAAATAAAAAAACAAAATGGCGGCCGGCGGTGCCCGGCGACCCCTGCGAAATGGTCGTGCGACCCCAAATGGGGTCGCAACCCCAAGGTTGAGAACCGCTGTTCTAGGCCATAGTGCTCATCTCTGTTTCTTGGTCAAGGGAGCCAGCGTTGACTGAAGACATTTTCCATGGTTAGTGGCCAGCATGACTATATGCTAAAGGCACACGGAACACTGTTACCTTCCCACCAAAGTGGGACTTATTAATCTACTTGCATTTGCATGCTTTCATACAGTGCTTAAGTCTCAAATCCAGGCAAATGAATGAATGATAGAGTGAATTACTGAATATATAATATATAATTATTCATATGACAGAAGTGTACATTATTTTTCTTTGCAAAATACTTATTTTTATTTCTTTATGCAATTTTTATCCTGCTTTATTAGTTTTTATAAATAATTCAAAGTGATGAATGTACCTAATACTCCTTGCTCCTATGATGTTTCTCACAATAACCCTGTGAACTTTGCTTTCGACATGCAACATACAATTGTAGGTTGATTTTATAAGTATAAACCAACCACAGTTGGGTGGCAGGAAAATAAATGATAACCAGATGTTGTGCCTATCCTTAATTTCAGCAGAAGATGATTTGTGACTATTTTTTATAAATTGAATTTTACATTTAGATTTAAAGAGGGCAGAAAAGCTTAGCCTTAAAGCTTAAATAGTAAATGTGTATTTTTATTCCTTTGGTGAAAAAAGTAATCATTTTGTATATGTATTCAAATGTATACACATAGCACAATACAGAGACAAGATTCATAAAATAATAATGGAAGCAGCAAATACAAAATCATACCTGGTTCATTATCTGCAAATATAATCAAAATAAATAAAAGTAGTGAAAATGTTTATGTATTCTCTCTATGGACAGAGTAGGTTAGGCAGGCTTTTTAAAAAGACATTTAGAAACTCATGTGCAAATGGGAAGAAGAAACTTTGTCTGAAGAGAATGTATTTTAAAGGAAACTAAACAGACTTATCCAGCCTTAAAATCTTTTTCCTCATGTACATTTTCCTTTTTAAAAAGGTGCTTGCAGAATGACAGAAATAGGAAACAACTGATGACAAAATAAATAAGCATTACTCCTTGTTTTCCTTGTTCATTGTATTCTTTTAGTTATCTTTTTTTCAAAATGAACAAAAGGCAACAAAGTTTTTTTTTTTGTATAATTTGTAATTTCACTTCTGGTCTATCTCCATTTCCTATGAACTAGAGCAGGGGTTCCCAGCCAGGGGTGTTTGCACTACCTAGGCATGTGAGACAATATTCCAGGGTGTGCGAAAACTTGGGTTTTCAAAATTGTAGTGTATATGCATAATTCGTTGTTATTTAGAACTTTTGTAAGGGGTGCGAGAATATATCACAAGTGTTTTAGGGGTGCGGGGTATAGAAAAGGTTGGGAGCTGCTGAGCTAGAGAATTACTAAATTTTGCTACTGAACAAGCAACCCATTTCTTCCTTGAAATTCAACATGCTCCATGTTATATTTAATTTTTAGGTTAATCAAGATTACAGTGTT
The DNA here is from genome assembly GCA_034064705.1 of Bothrops alternatus. Lineage (NCBI taxonomy): Eukaryota > Metazoa > Chordata > Lepidosauria > Squamata > Viperidae > Bothrops > Bothrops alternatus. The sequence continues at coordinate 16,724,932 of JARGCV010000009.1, forward strand.
TTCTGAATAATTTAAGGAATGAATAAAAAAGAGCAATAACCATATTGAGAATTACAAACCATGAAAAACAAATGTTTATTTTGACTAGGTACTGTAGAATTTATAATAAATTGCTCATTATTAAAATATGTATTATAGTGTTTGTAAAGAAGCATTGATCTTGTTAAATAAAGATTAAGAAAAATATATAGATTGAACTTTACTTTTTTTTTTCTGCTGAGGACCTATTACCAGTAACATTTCTGGTAGCTTCTTGTATTTTTTTTTGCTATTATATACATTTGAACTAAAGTGTGATGTTTCTCTGTGTCATATATGTATGTGTATATGGGTTTATGCATAACAGTATTTTTTTGAGAATTGAATGCAACGAAGTTTCATTATAATATATGCCAATTAGTGTACATTTAAAATGACAATGAAGGTTTTTCCCCCTATTCTATTCTATTAGATTTAGCTTACATTGTTATTTTCTGTAAATATTTATAATTGTTACCTTTTCGAAGGTTGAGCAAAACATATTTGTCTCCAAATGATTTGTCTCCATTATAATGGAGCCTATAATTATTCCTGTAGAAAATCAGGTCTTGTTTTAAGCATCAAACCTATTAGGGGATCTCCTAAACCCTTCAGAACAGATTCAGAGATGCCCAGTCTTTGTTTGGGGAAGGAAGGAGTCTCTGCTTTTCTCTCTCTTTTTTTATGTGAGGACTGTGTTGAAGGAAAAGTCTTTATCAGGGTCCAGTCCAAGCCGGGAATAAACAACATGGCAAGTGCTTTAGAAAGAAGGTTGTAGTTTATTGAAGAGGAGAACCAGACAGAAAGATGGCTCTGGAAGAAAAGAGAGAGCACATGTAGTAGGGAGTGGGTTTTTATACCCTGTTGGGCTTTTGTTTGGAATTGTTTCCTGTTCCTGTTTCAGACTTTGTATTTCCTGTGTCATGTACTTTGACCTGACTCTGAGTATGCCCCTTTGGCATCTGTGGGTTAATCCTATTATGTCCTGTCTTAGAGTTTGGGTGGGTATGTAGATTTTAGGTGTCTTTCTCTTCCTAAGCTTCTAGCTCAGCGGTTCTCAACCTGTGGGTCGCGACCCCATTTGGGGTCGAACGACCATTTCACGGGGGTCGCCAAGCACCGCAGTCCGCCATTTTTTTTGGGTCAGCCATTTTTTTTGGTCGGCCATTTTTTTCTATCGCGATGCGGGCCGTCACGCCATGCATGCATGATGCACCCCGTCGTGCCACGCATGCGCGGTGCAGGCCCGCCATTTTTTTTTGGTCAACCATTTTTTTTGGGTCGGCCATTTTTTTTTCCTATTGCGATGTGGGCCGTCGCGCCACGCATGTGCAATGCGCCCTGTCGTGCTGCGCATGTGCGGTGCAGGCCCGCCATTTTTTTTTGGTCGGCCGTATTTTTTTGGTCGGCCATTTTTTTCCCTATCGCGATGCGGGCTGTCACGCTGCGCATGCGTGGTGCGGGCCCACCATTTTTTTTGCGCGATGCGGGCCGGGGTCGCGCCCCAGAAAAGGTTGAGAACTGCTGTTCTAGCTGGAGGGCTCCAACCTTCCTGAATGGATTATTACATCTGCATTTCTACAGAGATGGTTTCTGCTTGGGGGAGGGAGACTTGAGGCTATTAAGAAAAACTGGGCATGCTTTTCTGCCTCTTTAAGATGCTTTGAGGAAATATAATATTCTGCCCTTTTAATATTTCCTTCTTTGGGGGGGGCTGTCTTCCCCCAACTGTTTTATGTGCTAGACTGAGCTAAAGGTTGTGTCATGTTTTTGTGAGTTCCAAAAAGAAACAAAATTTGAGCCAAACATTTTCATATTTAAAGTTTATATTTCATTGCTCCTTTCTTACTACAAAAATAGTAAGAGAAAAAAATGCATTTAAGAGGAATACCAGTCTAAATTTTGAGAAAGAGTTGCATCCCTAATTCTAGAGGCAAAACCTTGGCAAGAAACCCCCTTATCATGTTTTTGTTTTTCTGTCGCAAGCAGTACAATGTTTAACCACTGCCTTATTTAGTGACTTCACAGTTAAGACAATGATGAAAAAGTAACTTTAATCCTAAAATTTATGACCTTTGCGATCTTAAAGCAAAGGATAGCTGAAATAAGTTCCATTTTTTTTTAGCCAACTAGCAAATGATCTTCATTAATGCATATTGAAACCTGTTCAGGGTGTTATTTACATAATCAGTATGGTACTTTGTGCTATCTAGAACTTTACAAGTCTAGAGAATTAGTCACTATTGGAAATTTTAGAACACTTTTCAAAGGCAAGTCTATGTGGAACACCTTAAGGGGACTGATCACTGATCACTATTGTTGTGTCCTGAGCTGCAAAGCAGGCTCAGGATGTTGCATTGGTCCCAGGCATTCCAAAGCTGCCCGGGACTAGACTGGTCGGCGACAGCCTTGTGCGCATGCGCAAGGCAAGAAATGCTTAGTTACGTTGTTTGCCATTATCTGGGTCTCTCGTCTTTAAAAGAAGCCTGTTTTACTTTTTCTGTTGTTGGTAGTGAGATAGTTACAGAAGAATAAAGAACTGTTAAAATTCGCCATGTGTCTTCATCATTGTACTCGAACCAAGAATGTAACACTGGCGACGAGGATGGGATCTTCTGCAAACAAAAAAAGGAAGTTTTGAGGATTTACCTAAGAAGTCCTGAAGAGGGAAGACGGCGTCTGAATCAGTGTCCAGCCTGCCAGTACAGAGTTGCTGGAGGGTGAGTTCGGCTACAGGACCCTTTCCCTTAGAAAAGTTTGCAGAGGAGCAAGTGGTGAAGTTTGCAACTAAGAATGGCAAAGATTGGGCGTTTGTCTGATTTTGATGTCTCACACCCAAAGAGATGGAATTCTTATGTAGCCAGGGTGGAGAATTATTTCAGAGTAAATCAAATTAGAGAAGATGTCTGGAAGGCTGCAACTCTGTTGTGTGTTTGTGGACAGGAAGCTTTTGAAATTGCAGAGAACCTGGTGACCCCTGCATCTCTGGAGTCAGTGACATATACTGACTTGAAGAAGCTGTTGAAGGAACATTTCCAGCCAAAGATGTCTGTTATTTCTTGGAGGCATGCGTTTGAACAGAGGGACCAGAGGCAGGGTGAATCTGCTACAGACGCTTGAGAAGGATCGGACGTGAATCCTGAAGAAGAGGTGAATAGACTTTACCAGCCAGCTGAAAGGAGGCAGAAGGAACGTCCGGACAAGGCCCCAGCATCTCTTCAATGCTTCGGGTGTGGAGGTTGCCACAAGCGAGCTGACTGCAGGTTTCATTCTGCCATCTGCAGAGCAGGCAAGGCCACATAGCATCCATCTGTTTGGGTCGCCAGAAGGTTGAACCTCGTGAAGAATTGCTTCTGAAAGGTACCAGGGTCCCCAGCCAACATAGGGTGGGTTTCTGCGCATCGCGCAGGAGTATTTTAAGGACATGGACACATAAGCCCCTTAAGAAGAAACTGTCCATTAACATAAGGTTGCAAGGGGTTTCCTTATCAATGGAGTTGGACACTGGATCCACTCTCTCCATTATTTCTATTAATACCTTCAAAAGGATATGCAGCAGCAGTGGCCTTCGAGTTAAACTCAGGCCATCCAATCTAATACTTACAGATTTTCAGAATTCTATGGTGTGTGTTAAGGGGGAGGCCACCCTTAGAGTACAGTATAAGGATTTTGAGGGTCCCCTAGATGTGGTGGTTGTTGGGGGTGAACGTACAAGTCTTATTGGACTTGATTGGATTGAGGCTCTAGGAATCCAGGTTACTCGGCTGCACCATTTGCAAACGTTGAGCCTTGCAGAAGTCTGCAGGGAGTTTGCAGATGTGTTTAGTTCAGAGTTGGGATCCTACAAGGGGCCTCCCATTTCGCTACAGTTAGACCCAACCATCAAGGTTAAACCTAGGAGGGTACCTTTTGCCCTCAAGGATAAGATTGATGCTGAGCTGGACAAATTGCTCCAGCAGGGCATTCTGGAACCTGTGGACTCAAGTCCATGGGAAACCCCCATAGTAATGCCTCTAAAGGCTAATGGGGACACACGTATATGTGCAGATTACAAGTGCACACTGAATAAGGCGCTGCAACAGCACTCTTATCCAGTGCCTGTGGTAAGTCACATTCTGGCTTTCTTCAAAGGGGGGGGGAGACGTATTTTTGCAAAGCTTGACCTGGCACAAGCCTATCAACAGCTATCTGTTGATGAGGCAACTGCAGAGACCCAGACTATTGTAACTCACAGAGGGGCATTTAAGGTCAAGAAACTGCAATTTGGGTAAATGTAGCCCTGGCATATTCCAAAGTGTCATGGAGAGCACACTTCGAGGTATTCCAGGGATCTGTTCATACTCTGATGATGTCCTCATTGCTGGGGAGTCATCTCAAAATTTAGCAGAGAGATTAAGGGCTGTCTTGCTTCGTTTTTGAAAAACAGGCCTTAAACTAAAGAAGGATAAATGTAAGATAGGAGTCACTTCTACTGACTTCTTAGGATTCAGGATAGATGCTCAAGACATTCACCCTGCTGAAACTAAATTGCAAGCTATCCAGCAGGTCCCAAGCCATAAGTTTAAGAGTGAACTGCAAGCCTTTTGGGGGCTATTAAATTTTTACCATACATTCCTTCCACATAAAGCTGCTATGGCAGAGCCATTACATAGGCTCTTAGACAAGCAGGCCCCTTGGCAGTGGACTAAAATCCATGACAAAAGTTTCAGTGAGATTAAGGCCTTGCTCACGTCTAATGCTGTCTTAGCACATTTCAATGAGCAACTGCCTGTTTGCATCGCATGCGATGCATCTCCTTATGGAGTGGGAGCAGTACTTAGCCATCTGAAGGCTGATGGGACACAGGTCCCTGTGGCCTACTATTCAAGGACTCTGTCTTCTGCAGAGCAAAATTATGCTCAAATTGACAGGGAAGCTTTGGCCATAGTGGCTGGCATTAAGAAATTTCATGATTTCTTATATGGCCGCCATTTCACGGTCTATACTGACCATAAGACTCTGCTGGGTTTGTTTACCACTAATAAACAGACCCCACATATCATTTCTACTCGTATGCTGAGATTTTCCATTTTCCTGTCAGCATATGACTATACACTAGTTCACAAACCTGGGAAAGAAATGGACCATGCAGATGGTCTGAGCAGGTTACCCCTGAACCAAGTAGAACCAGATCCTGCTCCAGCCGTTAATATTCTATCCATTCAGGAGTAGGGATGTGGCTGCAGAAACAGCCACTGATCACACACTTACATGCGTGCTGACATGGGTGCTGTCAGGATGGCCTGACAAGTGCCCTGATACTGAGTTCCAATGCTTCTGGCACAAGAAGCATGAGTTGTCCACTTTTAAGGGTTGCCTGTTATGGGGTAGCAGGGTAGTGATCCCAACCTCATTGAGGTCTAGAATCTTGATCTCTCTGCAGGAGGGACATCCTGGTATAGTCAGGATGAAAGCGCTTGCGCGTAGCCATCTTTAGTGGCCTGGGCTCGATAAAGCCATCGAGGCCCAGGTGCACGGGTGCCAAGTGTGCCAACAGTCCCGGCCTGAAATGCCTCAGGCCCCAGTATATAGGTGGGAGGAAACTCAAACCCCATGGTCTAGGATGCATATAGATTACGCTGGGCTCTTTCTGGGGCAATTCTTCCTGGTTGTTATTGACAGCCATTCCAAGTGGCTAGAGGTTGTTCCTGTGTCCTCCACTACTACTGCCAGGACCATCCAGGTGTTGAGAGGAATTTTTGCATCACACGGTCTTCCAGACGTGCTGGTTTCAGATAATGGCCCTCAATTTACCTCTTCTGAGTTCCAGGCTTTTCTTCAGGCGAACCTAATCCGCCATGCAACTTTGGCTCCCTTCCATCCATCCACCAACGGACTGGCAGAGAGGATGATGCGAACTACCAAAGATGCTTTAAAGAAACTGACTTATGGTAACTGGCATCACAGGTTAGCAGATTTCCTTCCTGCACACCGCACCACACCATGCACTGCCACAGGAAGAGCCCTCCTGAACTCCGCTGGGGTCGCCGCCTCATCACTAAACTGGACAGGCTGCACTCTGACCGGGCGGCTTCACAGGTGTCACAACCACGGGCACCTAGGAAACTCCAGGTGGGCGATCTGGTTTGGGCAAGAAATTATGGGGCCCGGTCATCTCTGGGTCACAGCTGTGGTCTGCAAGGTCACGGGGCCTTTGTCATACGAAGTTGCCTTGGACCAACTGTGTTGGAGATTGGACTCTCACCCTTCCGCTCCTGGCTCTGCTCTAGGGGGGGAGGAGGACCATAACATGCATTCTGGGGATCAGTTTCACAGGCCATCACTAGCCGCTGCTAAGGCTATGGGAGAGTCATCACAAGGTTCCACAAATGCTCCTAACAGGAATTCAATGGATAAGGGGTCATCCCACACAATCATAATTACTCCAGACAGGGAGTCACACCGAGGGTATCCACAGTATTCACATATGTCAGATAGTGCTCCAGACAGAGAGACTGACTGGGGGTATCCACACAAATCACAAGCAGCAAGAGAAAAAGAATTCCCTCGGGCACTTGTCAAATTCCGCAATTGCTCCCAAAAGGAGGTCACCAGCAAGGGAGGTTGCCATGGAGGCGACTCCTGACTCTGGCACCTTGGGTATGTGCTTGGGGGCCACCGAGTACTGGGGCACTTCCGCTACCCAGTACTCTCTGTCTGCTGGCCTTGGGTTCGAGGGACAGTGTTCCCAAGAAGGATCCATTGTGGACCTGGGGACTTCCACCCCTCCAAGGTATGCTGGTCTGGACTTAGAGGGTCCAGCCAGCCAGCAGATGGGTGGGTCAACCGGGTATTTGGGGCAGCAAAGTCCTGGCCTGCCTAGCCTGGTAGGCGAGCCGGTAGGCCAGGTACCCTCACCGGGGTCACCTGGGAATTCAAGGCAGCAACGCCCTGGCCTGCCTTGCCTGGTAGGCGAGCAGGTGGGCCAGGCAATCTCTTCTGGCCTTAGAAGGTCGCAGCGGGCCAAGTGCCCACCCAAACATCTTAGGGAATTTGTGAAGTTGCTGTCAAGTCAATAGGGTTTTTTCATGAGGCCTTGAATAAGGGGGTTTGTCTGAGGGCAGACTCGATTAACCACACTCATTGCATTTGATTATTGGAACTATAGGACACTACTTCCAGTGAATGGCGCACATGCGTGTGTGCAAGGTATGTTCCATCCAGGAGGGAGGGGTGTTGTGTCCTGAACCTGCAAAGCAGGCTCGGGACGTTGCATTGGTCCCGGGCATTCCAAAGCTGTCCGGGACCAGACTGGTCGGCGCCAGCCTTGTGCGCATGCGCACAGCGTTGGCTGCCCGGTACCAGACTGAGCAGCGCCAGCCTTGTGCGCATGCGCAAGGCAAGAAATGCTTAGTTACATTGTTTGCCGCTGTCCGGGTCCCTTTAAAAGAAGCCTGTTTTACTTTTTCTGTTGTTGGTAGTGAGATAGTTAGAGAAGAATAAAGAACTGTTAAAATTCGCCATGTGTCTTCATCATTGCACTTGAACCAAGAATGTAACAACTATCACTAAACTTATCTTGCTGTGCAATTCTTTATATAATTATTTGGAAATAATGGAACTTAATCCATTTTTTAATCCTAAATATCAATAAAATTACATTAATTTATGAGATAAACTTACTCTAATTAATTCAATTAATATGTTAATCCACTAAATGTTTTGGTCCTAAAGGAAAAGATAAGTCAGATATTTGTTCTGTTTCAGTTTTATTTCCATACTTAGAGGATCATCTACTTTAAACGTTTTCAGACATAAATCAAGACAAAATGACTGCCCCTTGTTGTTCAGGATAGAATAGTAACACAAGTGTCATGGTAACATATAAACATTCCATCTTCTGTTAGACTTTGATGACAATTTGTGGCTTTGTAACAAAAGAATAAAAATCAGTTCTGCTGCTTGGAAACATTAAGGTTTTTAATAGTCAACCCAGCTTCCTTTGAAAGCACAAATTATTTATCTTGTATGGCACCTAAATCTTTAATGAAATCTGATCCATTACATTTATTTCTGGTAAGATTTTTTGTTTTATTTTATTTTATTGTTTATCTTATATAGAAAACATATAAACTAGTAATGTCCATGGAGGGCAGGGTAAAAAAATGGTCAGAGCAGGACAGTTAGAAACTTACCCATATGTACATGCATGCAACCTTGCTGCTGACACAAACTATTTGAAAGTACATTACAACCTGGAAAATAAATGTTATCTCTTGGAGTATTGGTCACTATCCTTAAATATTTGCAGTTTCAAGACATTAAATGCTGGTTTCCCTTGGGGGGGGGGACAAAAAGAGGTACATTGATAAAGTAAATTGTTTAGCTTTTTGTACTTTGCAGAAAATATAAAGTTTCCTTAAACATTACGTGCAGTATCACTTCTCATAGTAATTTTGTTATACTTTTCATTTAATTTATTTTTAAATTTAATCTATATCTCAGATTTTTAAAAGTACCATACTTATCCAATAAGGACAAATAATTTTATTTACACAAACACCACATAAAAGTCTTGCAAACTGAATGGAGACCTGATAAGTATAAAAGTTACTATTGAGGACAATTGAATAAGACAAAGTGTGTGAAACTGAGGACAACCCACCTCAGCTGAAAAACATGGATTCCTCTGCCTGAAGACTATTCTTCTAGAGATAGCCTTCTTGTGAATTTTGACTCTTTCTGTAATGCTTAAGCACAGCTTCTTCACTTTCCTTCCCTTTATCATGCCTTTTGACATGGTGTGATGATTGCCACTTTTGACTTTAATATCTGGGATGGGTAAGATTTGAAATTTGAAAGTTGCAACTGATCATCCTGATCTTACAAAAGGCTGCAGGAGGCCATTGGTAATGCTATAATAGACTGGGTGTTGCTGAATTTTTTTTACTTACGTTTTAACTGGTTTTAAGGATAGGAACGTGAGTTGAAAGTTTCCCAAAGTTAAATTGATCCCATTTATCCCAGAAAACTCATACAAAATTGAAGATTAGTTGGATAGGAAGTACAGATATTGCTTTCATTTCTAATTATTTTATAAGTAAAGAAAGATAATACTTAATGTTTTAGGCCCTGACATCTTTAATAGTGGTTCTTTGATGTATATAAATGAACTTTATTTTACTGTATGTTCATCAGATTGCAAGTAACCTTTTAATTTTTACCTTTTTCTCTAGAGATAAGAGAAAATTGCTATGGAGTTAAAAACTGGGGAAAATGCAAAGCTATTCAGCTTAACAAAGCAACAAATAAATCAACTTTGACACAGGTACAAAATGCTGTTTCAATTGAATCTTCTAATTAGAGAATGGTATGCAAGAATATTTTGAAAATGGATATTTATATGTCTATCCCATGCTGCTCTTTGCTGTATGTTTATTCAGAATTCACTTAGCAGAAAAATCATATCTTGATGGCTAAGATATTACTATTCTGTTTGCAACATATTTGTTAATTCATATACTTTCCACCTACTTAGAAAAGAGAAAGTCAATATCAGTAAAGAAAATGCTTTCTTGAAAAGCATTCTTGGTCCAAGGTTAGTTGTCAGGAGAATTGGCAGGTTTTTTTCAGAATATGGATTACATTTCAGAAAACATAAGTCCATGGGCTTACCATATTTCACAGAAACTGCTGTATTTCACCTGATAAATGCCAAATATTTTATTTGACCATAGAATGTTACTCTTTCCTCAAGGCTTCATGTGATGTAATTTCATGTGATGTAATTTTAAAACTGTATAATGCAGGATCAATCACTTGTTATTATGCACTGTAATGGCCTACATGGTATTACATAGTGTAATAAAATTCCTATAGTATAATAGTAGATATAGTATAATAGTACAGTACAATAAAAAGTGCATAAAATCCACCTGGTGAAATTAGGCCTCTCCTCTCCCCACGGAGGTAATAGGAACCAACAGAACCAATGAAACAAGAGAGGAGAAACAAACCAGCATGGTTTCTTCACTTTTCATAGAGACTATTACAAGAAGAGGAAGAAGACTAAGGATGCTATTACCATAGTTTACTGGATTTTCTTTCTCCCCCACCATCTTACTCTCCTATGCTACGGTATTACTGCTCACATGCAAGCTGCTAGGACAGGTAGGCAACCTTGGCTCTTTTATGACTCGTGGCTGGCTCAGGAATTTTGGGAGTTGAAGTCCATGAGTCATGAAAAAGCCATGGCTGCCTACCCCTGTATATTAAGGACAAGCGTATTCACTAAAAACTGATAATAGAGGCTTTGAAATATTACTCTGATGAAATAATTAGTACTGCAACACTTTTTTATAAAGCCACCAAGCAGTGAGGGATTATCCTTTCATGATTTTTTTGTTCTCTCTTTTTGTCTCAAAGGCTTTCAGGATGGGAATCTTTATGGGGCAACTCTTAACCTAATGGCCTAAACAACTACTGTTTATTGTAAAAACCACTGACAGACAGCAGGCAGTATAAATAGTCTGACAAAATAAAGTAACTAAACATGCAGTGACAAAAGTGGGTGGATAGGATATCAGCTTTTCACTCTTGTGTTCTTCAAGTAATAATTTCTAAGAATCATAGCCGAGTGGCAAAATTTGTTTTCTTTACTCATTTTCTTACCTTGTGCTGCGTGTGTGGGTTTTGAAGCAGTGATTTGCGAGCAATCTCAGAGGAGATATTGATGAAACAGTAAAACACCCACACAATTTTCTTGGCAACAGTACAAAATAGGTTGCCACTGCCTTCTTCCAGAAACTGGAAAGAAAGAGAGAGAAAAATTACTTTCCAATCTAGCCTAAAGTCCTGGAATTCCTATTTATGTTTTAACTAGGCCTCATTTCCTTTAGAGCCAGGATGAAATTAGTTCTATGTTGTTACTTGCTGAGACCATTACTAATAAGATTGCATTCTGAGTAAGATATAAAAGATGATAGCAATGGGCCATACTGCATAATATTGATTCAACAACTGCATAGTACAGAGACTGAAACTATTATCTGACTTTAAGTGCTACCTTATAACTTCTGTCTATAAGTCTATTGTCATCCTGCAGTATTGGTAGTACTGGGTCTTATTATGGGCCATGTAGATGGCACCCCCCCCAAAGATAAGGTGACCAACTTTTTTACAATGAAAAGGAGGACACAAATAAATTGAAGAAAAAAATATCGTAAATAAAAGAAACATTTTATTCATTACAACAGTAATACAGAACACACTATAATATCATAAATGCATAATAAAAACATTTGTAACAATAACATTTTATATTGTAATTATGCTTACATGCCGCGTCCCTGCCCGCCAGCACTGCTGCCCTGCCGTGTAGGGCCCCGCGGCTCCCAAAGCACCATCTGCGCTGGCTCTGCCCTGCCAGCACCACTGCCCATCCTGCGCAGCCCTGTGTAGAGCAGGTACTGTGGCTCCCACAGCACAGGGAGCTGCCGGCCACCGCCGTCCCTCACACCCCCACCCGCAGCAGCCCCGCCGCCCCTGCCCCTTGCGCCCGCAGCCATTATTGCCCTAGCAGGGCCGAAGATCAAGAGAAAGTTATTGTGGTGTCGCCGCTCCTGTCTCCTCCAGGTATCTTCGGGACTAACTAGGAGATGATGTAGTTGGGTAGCAGGGAGGGGTGCAAAGTTCCTGCCAATTCACCTTTGCTGCAGACAACTTACATGTGCAAAGTTTGCTGGCTGGGTGTTTTGGTGCTCTCAGCAGCAATTCCTATTGGCTTTCAAAAGCCAATAGGGGGAGCAGCACAGCTGCTGAAGTTGAAAAAAAAGTTGGGAAAAAACCATAAAAAAAGGTGCCGGAACGCCATTCTGAACGTTCTATGAGAAAAAAAAAAGCCCTGCAGATTAGTCTTCAAATATCAAAAAGGAGGACATATAGGAGGACACTTTTCGAGGGAGGACAGAACTCACAAAAGGAGGACTGTCCTCCCTAAAGGAGGATGGTTGGTCACCTTACCAAAGAGCAACCCAGGGCAATTGAAATGCTGCTCTGGATTATTTTATTATGCTGGGAATTCTTTATTTCCAACATTAGATCTTAGAATGAATTGTCCACATTTGGGTGCATAAATACATTTTGTGATATGGGTTAATCACTAAAACTTCTTGTGGGTAATGCATTATTTGTTTATGTGCCTTCTGGGCTTATATGCCATTCCATTATTCCTGCTCCTGACCATTTACATATCCTATTTGATAACTAAAGTTTAAAAATACCTAAGCACATCACCCTACCCCTCCTACCAAGTAACAATTAAAAATCTCTACTTAAATAAAACTCTAAACTAGAACAAGTGGAAAATTATAACATGCCTACCTTCATAGTCTGTTGGAAAAGTAAACTTTTAATTGCTTTCCTAAAATCTAGGAGGGTTGGGCAGTGTACAGGTAGTACAGGTAGATCATAATAGAGCCTGCCAACATGATGGTTATTAAGTGAGGCATCCACCTGGTCACCTCACCTAATGACTCCAATCTCCACTTTCCCTGATGCAAATGTTAAGTGACTGTACTGATTATTAAACAAAGCATAGGCTACCTCAGGGGTCCGGGAGACACTGGGAGAACTATAGTAGATCCAGGCTTCCTGCCCCTGGCCTCCCAAGTCCTCCCTCATCCCCTGAGGCACCCTATGCTCTGTTTCCTGCCCCTCAGGGTCCTCACAGGCCTTGGGCCTGCTTCAGCCTCCCTCCCTCTGTGTACCATAGATTTTGGACTTGCTTCCCACCCAGCCACTCAGCCACCCAACAGAGCCTCAAGCTAGCTATAAAAGCTACTGCCACACAAAAGGTTGTTGCAGCTCCCAGGCTTTGGGCCCACTTCGTACTCAGCCACTCAAGCACACAGAGATTAGTAGGACTCAGCCTTTTACTCAGCCTGTTCTTTCAGGGCCCAGCACCACCCAACTAAACCTTTCTGATTTTTAAGCTTGAGAGAGAGGTATCTGGCCAATGTGATGTGAAATTCAGCTTTTTTTTTTTTTTTTACAGAGGCAGCCTTGTAGCCACTTTGTGCTATTCTGCAAGCAGATGCTATTCTCACAAACCTGTAGGGGCTCCATTTTTAAGAGGCTTCATGTTTCCTTAAATGGGGAAAATGTTAGAAGCTACTTATACAATGGCACATTCCTGGGCATAGAATATAAAATGATTCCTCTGTACATGAAAATCACAAGTTGGAGTATATACAAATCAAATTGACTTTATTATTGCTAAAAGGAGATGGAGAAACTGAATTCAAAGACATGAGATAAGTGATGATCGTGAAACAGATCAGTAGCCACTCATGCTCAAGCGCCAAGTTAAGGTAAAATGATTAGGAGGAGTATTGGTGTCTTTGAGCTTTGATGTTGGAGGAGATTAGAATACAATTGTCAGTGTGGGAAGAATCCAGAGAAAGAAATATTTTGGGGAATACTAAATAGGCAGAATATATTTCCTCAAAGGAATAATGGAAAAGATCTTTAAAAAGGCAGAAACTTCTGCACACGCACACACCCAGCCAGACAGCTCAGCAGAAACCAGATTTTAGAAATGAAGATGTAATAATCCATTCAGGAAGGTTGGAGCCATCCAGCTAGAAACTGAAGAGATCAGGAAGACAAAAGACTCTTAAAATCTACATACCCCACCCAAATTCTAAGGACAGGAAACATAATAGGATTAACCCACCACCATCAGAATATCAGAAAGGCACACTCAGACTCAGGTCAAAGTACATGACACAGGAAATACAAAGCCTCAAACAGGAACAGGAAACAACCTCAAGAGCCCCAGAAGGTATAAAAACCCACTCCCTGCTACATGTGGTCACCCTTTTTTTCCAGAGCCATCTTTCTGTCTGGCTCTCCTCTTCAATAAACTACAACCTTCTTTCTAAAGCAGTCATCATGTTGTTTATTCCCGGCTTGGACTGGACCCTGATGAAGACTTTTCCTTCAACAACAGGGAAGAAAAATGATGGATCATTGAACAATTCAATCCAGAGTTCTCACCTGACACACAGATGCCCAAGCTCAAATTAGCCTATTTCAGACACATGGTTAACAATGGTTAACAATGAACAAATAAGAAATAATTTGTCAACTTGAATTATTATACTTTTATTACAGGATAGTCAGATTAAGCAATCTGCCCTCCATGCTGTTTAACTCTGCAGAAAAAGAGTTCTTTTTTTTCCCCATAGGGAATCCTGCTTGCTTTAGAAAGTTCTCACTTACTCTCACTTTTAAAAGTTTGCTATGCCACAATGACATTTCTTGTCATTGCTTCAGTTTTATATACACTGGGTAACAGAAAAAAATCACAACAAACTCTTTGCCAATGAGTCTTTTTATTCAGGTGCATACCACTACACATAAACAGGATTTGCTGCTGCTTTTTCCACGTGTTTTTCTCCTTGATTGCACTGCAACATTTTAAATGCTGTATTGCATGCTGATTTCTTTAAACAGGTAAGTTTAGAAGAATCTCTACAATTTGCTAAGGTAATATTCATGAAGGAGAAATCAATCCCGTCGAGCATGTTTTTCTCACTTCAGTTCTCTTGGGATCATAGCCCCTGGGCATAACCCACTGAGGAATTCTCAAGAACAAGTCCTAACAGAGTAAATTGGGGTGACCTTATTTTTTCACTGGATTGTACTACGGGGAGAAAATTGGAGCTGTATAATTTAATATGAGGATATTCCATCCCCCCCCCGTTTGCCCTGCTGCTATATAGAACAAGAGTGTTATTCTCATTGCAAGTTTTTTTTTCCCCAAAAATTCTTTGCAATCAATTTTGATCTCCAGCAAATTTCTGACTAATTCAATATTCAATATTTTATGATCTGTACTTAGGACACAGTGTTATTTCATTTTATTTGGCCTTTTTCTTATAATATTATGTAATTCTACGGTTTTCACACTTTCGTGTTTAATGGTGGTGCTCTGTTGCCTTGTTAACTAAGTAATTTTCTGTGAATCTTTCATATAGGTAGTCCTCAACTTCCGACCACAATTGAACCCAAATTTCTGTTGCTAAGCGAGACAGTTAAGTGAATTTTGCCCCATTTTGCAACATTTCTTGCCACAGTTGTATTAATCACTACAGTTGTTCATAAGATAACTGTTAAATGAAACTGGCTTCCCCATTGACTTTGCTTATCAGAAGTCTGCAAAAGGTGATCACATGATGCCAGGACACTACAACCATCATAAATATGAGTCAGTTGCCAAGCCCCTGAATTTTGATTATGTGACCATGGGGATGCTGCAACTGTAGCAAGTGTGAAAAACAAGCATAATTCATTTGTTTTCAGTGCCATTGTAACTTCAAACCGTCACTAAATAAACGGTTGTAAGTCAAGGACTACCTGTAACTATTGAACTAGATCAGTGGTTCTCAACCTTTTTCAGGTTGAGACCACACTTGCCCCGGCCATGCGCGGCGTGACCCCGGCGTGCGCGTTGGGCTGATTCGTGCACGCGCAGCGTGCGCGCGACAAAAAAATAAAAAAAACAAAAAACAAAATGGCGGACCACGATGGGCTGATCCGCGCATGCGCGGCGTGCGCACGACGGAAAAAAACAAACAAAAAAACAAAATGGCGGACCGCGACGGCCCGATCCGCACATGCGTGGCGCGCGCGACGGCCCGACCCGCACATGCGCGGCACGCGCAACGGGCTGATGTGCGGCGCGCGCACGACGAAAAAAACAAACAAAAAACCAAAATGGCGGACCACGACGGCCCGATCCGCGCATACGTGGCGCACGCAACGGCCCGACCTGCACATGCGCGGCACGCATGATGGCCCGATCCGCGCATGCGCGGCGCGTGCGGCGGAAAAACCCCAAAAACAAAATGGCGGACCGCGACGGGCCGATCCCGCATGCGTGGCATGCGCGCGACGGCCCGATCCGCGCATGCACAGCGTGTGCCTGACGAAAAAAACAAAAACAAACAAAAAAACAAAATGGCAGACCGCGGTGTCTGGCGACCCCCGCGAAAGGGTCGTTCGACCCCAAATGGGGTCGCGACCCATAGGTTGAGAA
The DNA here is from genome assembly GCA_034064705.1 of Bothrops alternatus. Lineage (NCBI taxonomy): Eukaryota > Metazoa > Chordata > Lepidosauria > Squamata > Viperidae > Bothrops > Bothrops alternatus. Next base: position 16,741,031 of record JARGCV010000009.1, read on the forward strand.
CCGCTGAACTAGATAGTCTATTAAATGGGCAATTACATCTCCATATTCTGCTTACCACCAATCCAGAAGTTTCTTCCAAAAGTTTGTTCTAACTAGGAGTGTCATATCATCTTTAATTAGTGAATTCTTTAAAGTAACAGCATATTTTTATAATTCATGAGAAAGCTTGAAAAATATTAGGTTACTTTAAAAAATAGTAGAGAAGTTCTGTTCTTATATGGGATCTGAAACATTTCTTTGAAATAATTTTCAAAATATGTACTATCTTGCCCCCCCCTTTAAAAGAGCCAAAAAACATTTTCACTGAGATTTTATTTTGGGGCACACAATTTAAACAAAACTTTGCTGAATTTTAATTCTTCACAGAAAACAGTGCCTAAAAGCTCATTTCCCCAACGTTTTGATTTGTATTGCTTTATTCTTAGATTAGTCCAGAGTCTAATAGTATAATTCTGGGGGGTATGGCACAAAATAAGCGTACCAATCTGTACAATATACATGTAAATAAAGACTAGTATTCTAATAATAGACTCTGTTCCTATTGTAGAATTTTTAACATACTCCATGAAAAGAATTATTCAGTTTGCGTTTGTACTAATCCTAGTTGGGTGAAATTTTATGTTATTCCCAATTAACTTTACTTTCTATCATAGGACAAATGTGAAAATATTGAAAAATGGTTTTAAAGTAATTGTTTTGTTTAAAGGAAATCAGTTTAGATCAAGCGTAGTGGTTGTCATAGTTAGAAAACTGATTTCAGATCATGTCGAAAAGGTTTGGGACATACTGTATATCCCCCTGCTCATCATTTGTGTCACCAATATGATAAACAGATGTTATAAACAGTAAGAGAGCTATATATTTTTACAAGCACAATAGAAGAATTGTATCTCTTCCTCTGCCAGTCATTCTTGATGCTTTTATGCAACTGCATTGAACCAGCTTCCACAGAAATGCTGTATAGAAAAGAGCAGTTCACCTATGTAATTCATTTTGCCAGGCACTTGGAGCTGTAAGTGCTTAAAGTGCTTTAATATTTCAGTACATCGGCATGAAAACACAGGGTGGTTTAGATTATAATCTGCAATTGACAGTTACTATTGGCATTTGCATTGTTAAACAAACACAGAGCTGCATATCCAACTGAGCGGATCAATTAATCATTCAAAATAATAGTTCTATGAAATGTGTAATTTGCACATAAAATTGTATTTTTATTGTTCCTTTCACAGGCCTCTGTAAATGGGTTTTGCACATTTCTGTTTTAAAATTACATAAACAGAATCGGGGAAAGAAAGATATAACGAGACGCAATGTAAAACTAGCATAGATTTTACTATAATTTTTTTCTATATAATTTTTTTCTTATATACATTTTTCTTTGTGTTTCCAGTTTACCGCATGTTACTTATTTGGGTCTTTTCCTCCGCAGGTCTCCTTTCCATCACAAAATGCAAAAATGATTTCATCTCTTCTCATTTCACAGACGATTGATGAAAATAAATCAAGGGAAAATAAGACTGTTTTCCCTATGCAATCTGTAATCACCCAATCTGATGTTTATCACATGAACCAATCTTTGGCTAATCATAACTCAGTCAACATTAATACAGCATTCATATTTCTTCCAAGAACATTAGGATTTCAGACAACTTTTGAAGAAAATGTATTTAATAGCAAAGAAGAGAAACAATGGAAGAAAGGTTTTGCTTCCATTACAATCACTGCTAAAAGAGTTATTCCACCTTCAAACAATAAAATGCAGAGAAATACTTTTGCCCCTTCTTGCTTAGAATGCCAGGAAAAAAATAAGCTGCTAATAACAACGGTTCCCGCTTCAGATGTAACTGGCTTAAGTAAACTCTCTAAATCTTTGCATTCTCAAGCATATGACCAAAATCGAAGTGTTAGTGGAATAAAGGTTTCTGAGTCTTGTCTGCAGAGATGCAAGGGGCAATCTGGCTGGATGTCCAGCACCCCAAAGAGAATGATCCCCTCAGGTAACACCCATAAGAAGCAGACACCTCTTTCTTTCACTTCCAGTGTCTACCTCACTATTTCCCAACAGTGTCCAAAAACAATATATTATGTAGACAAGTCTCTTTTGGTACCTGTTTATCAACCTCAGACTAATACTCAAAAAATGCATCGGTCAGTAGTGTCTTTTAATATAAATTGCAGTTCTCAAAATACAACACCAGATGGAGTGGATAGTTTAACTAATGGAGAGCTAATCACAAAAGTACTTAAGTTCCCAATGGATCATAAGACATCATTCAAAGCAATTTGGAATGCAGATCTCAAAGATAACTTCTTGGATAAAAAACAGAAACTGGAAATTGAATCTTTAGGAACCAAAGATTTCTGGAAAAATGCCTGTCCATCTGAAACTCTGTCAGTTCTGAGCAGCCCTCAGGAAGCTGATAATTTAAGACAAATAAAGAAGAATGATGTACCTTCAAGTGATAATCCCAAGATATTATCTGGTTACATTCCTCATTGGGCTTACTATGAAGGTAAGTAGGTTAAAGGGATCCTAACGTAATGTATGAGATATCAAAGGCTGTCTAAACATTTTATTTATTATGGGTTTATTATGGCAGAGGCTAATTTTTTTTACAGATTCTCACAAGAAAGTAAACATTACATTGTCATAAAAGGTACAGGTATTTTTTTTTTGTATCTTGTCCATCCTACTGTTCCATGCAGAAATAAACATCTCTTGACAGGTGTTCTCCCTTATCTGATAATCTCCAGGAAAAGGGAATTCACTATTGGTCAAGACTGTTTATTTACAGCTTAAAAGGTCTTTCCCTCTGGAAATTCTTTCTAAGGTTCAGTTTGAATCTCCTTTCTTTTAATTTCAACTTGATTGATTCCCCCTTGGAATCTAGATTCCTTATCATCCCAGAAGCTTTCTTTTGAACTCTCTCTAGCTTCTCAATGTTCTCTTTAAAATGCAGTGCCCAGAATTGGAAATGCTACTCTACATGGGATGTAATAAATGCAGAGTACAAAGAACTAATTGCTTTTGTTAATGCACCCCATTGGTTTTATTTGCTTGGATATTATGAATCTGAGAACCATTCAGGAAATCTTATGTTTGCAATTTAATTATTGATTCATTGGTATTCCAACACAGCCTTTATTTGAGATTTTTTTTTTAATCTACAAATACTGGGGTATCCAACTGTACAGGTAGTCCTCGACTTACAATCACAATTGAGCCCAAATTTCTGTTCCTGAGTGAAACATTTGTTAAGTGAGTTTTACCTCATTTTCTGACTTTTCTTGCCACAGATGTTAAGTAAATCACTACAGTTGTTAAGTTAACAATATGGTTGTTAAGTGAATCTGGCTTCCCCATTGACTTTGCTTGTCAGAAGGTCACAAAAGGTGATCACATGATCCCAGGACACTGCAAATGTCATAAATATGAATCATCCAGGCATCCGAATGTTAATCAAGTGACCATGGGGATGCTGCAACAATGGTAAGTGTGAGAAACAGTCATAAGTCACTTTTTTCAGTGCTGTTGTAACTTCAGACACTAAATAAACAGTTGTAAGTCAAGGACTACTTGTACAAGGGATAGGTTCCCAGAATCAAAGCACTAAAATATAAAGTGGACCTAATGTTATAATACAAGGTCTATTGATGCAAATACAAGTTATGTAGCCACAGCTCTTAAAGCAGCAACTAGTGAGGAATAATCATCCTAAAATTTAAAGATAGCAAATGCTCCTATGCCCAGGAAAAGCTTTGTATAATTGTATGTGGGAATGATCTTAGAAGACAAGAGGAAGGGTTGCAGACTAGACAATCATCATGCAAAAGCTATCCCAATCTACAGAAGCAGAGGGAAACATTTCAAAAGGGACTTTCCTTAGTTTTCTGGAGAGTAAGAGTAAAGGAAAGAGGCTTGCAAGATTGATGTTAGTTCTTTGAGGTAGTCCAGACAAGAAGCACACCAATGAATATTAGCTCTACTTTTATTGTAAGTATACATTAACAGAATCTTTCAATTCCTCTCCTTATTTACCTTCACTCTCCAGGAAACTAGAGAGGGTCCCTTCTGAAACACTTCCCATGCCCCCCTGTGCTTCTGCAGACTGAGATACCATGTGATTGATGGTTTTCTAGTCTGTGATTTTTTTTTCTCCTCCAAGGTCATTCCCACATACCAGTACACTTTGGCAGAACAATGATCTCTTGTATTCCCCCTGTCCATCCAAAATTGGCTCCAAAGTGTTGGGGAATTCAACAGAAATGCATAATTGTATATAAAAATAAATGAATATTTAATACTGTTCTACCAAATGTGTCCCTGAACATGAGAGGCTCACATTCAGGGTAGAAATGGGGATGTCAGTGTGTTGGGTACTATAGTATGTCACGATCCAGGCTAAAAGCACACTATTATGCATTTACATTTTACATTAACTCATGCTCCCTTTAGCTATTTTCCCATCTGAAAGCCAAAATTAGCCAAATTTGCTTTGATTTTCTGTGGCTATGTACCTCTATCTATATACTACTGAAACACCTGTCCTTAACTGGACAAAATGGTGCACTGTTGGGCAAAATCAAGGTACCTCAAATGGCTAATTTACATCTGTGTGTCGTGTCTCCCATGGACTGAAATTGTTGTAAAACATTTTATGACAAAAAAATGACCATTTTATGACATAAAGATTCTTTGCTTCCTGCACATCGGACTGCCCAGTGGTAGTTGCCAAACAAAAAACAGGACAAGGGTCACTTTTTGATGAATTTGGGGTCTATCTTCACATGCAGCATGGGGAAGTGACCACAGCACTGGAATTGATATGAAAAAATGGCTTTGGGAATGTGAACCTTCAAAAAAGGACTGGTAGAAAAGATTACTCAATCCTGAGAAAGAAAAAAAGCATGAGAAAGAAACTCAAGATAACCCTACCTTGATTTTGTTTGGTATTGGATGATGCAGATAAAAATTGGGGCAGGCTTTATTCTACCCTGTAACAATAAAGAATAGTCCTAGACCTGCCAAGCCTATTTCTTGACACATGGCATGACTCAAGTGTACTGCATAATTCACATCATTTGCATGATGGCAGAATGAGGCCTGTGAATATCTCCTTATTTTGTCTGAAAAATAAAAATGGTAATGGCATTGCAGAAATGTTTTTTTTTTAAAAAAATTAATAATAAAATAATACAAAATGTGATAAAACATTTCCTGTGATCAATCCCCGATATTTGACTATGCTATATAATTTGACATGGGCTGATTAACTTCTTGAATTTTAAGAGCTTTCCAAGTACACTAGGAGCGCTGCAGCTGTTCAAGACATTGAGGAATCTGGTAAGGAAGTCTCTCTGGCACGGTGACCCAACGGTTTGTCTATTATATTTAAAAATGAAAGTCAAAATATTGCTCTTAGCACAATACTTACCAGGCATTTGGAAATGTGTCCGTAGGGACTAACCCACAACATGCCTATGAAACAAACCAAAAGGATCACATCTAGTAGACATCTCGTTACTTTCAGTTATCTTTGTGTTATTTACAACCGTTCAACTAGCTTTTGAAAAATGAGGTATGAAGTAAAACTGTAAAGAATAGTTTGATGAAAAAATAGAAAACATGCAGAGTGAATTTAGGTGGGTAATACAGCATTGACTTTCACAGGAAGTAAAAAAATGTGCAAGGGAAATCAAAAGGCAAGTCATGTTCTTTCTTTCCTGAGCTAGAAAGTCTGAATAGGATGATTGGTCAGCTATATTATTTAAAGGTTCCCTACGGTGCTCAGAATCAGTTTGTCTACCCTGTAATTCCTTCGTTTGTAGCTGCATTTGAAAGAACCATATGTTTATTATTTGTTTTAACAATGTTGACACAATGTTGCAACTATAAATCCTTGCTGCAGCCCATCTGAACTTGTATCTCAGTGGTTGTTCCCTTTGGCCCCAAATGTTAAACATCGTTAAAAGAAATCTTGTGACTGCAGAACTATTTCTTACCCGTAAGCATAGTTTGGAAGTTTTTAAAAGATTTTGCTTTTTCTTTTTTCTTTTTTAAATCTTACTTCATTTGGGAGGTTGCCATTAAAAAACAAGCAGTAATGAAACAATAATTAAAGACAGGAGTTTTAATTCTTCAAGAAATGTTTGCTGCTTAAAAAAACTAATTCCATCATGGAAAGGACTAAATGATAGTTCTACTAAGCATTATTCACAATAAAAATTATTAAAAGAAGCTATTGTGGTCTTTTAGACAATTGAATTATATAGTTAATCTGGGCTGTATTTGTCTCCAAATTTGTAAGTTCTGCAAATTCAAAGCAACCAAATTAAAAAAAAAAAAATTTCTGCAATGCCATTACCATTTTTATTTTTCAGACAAAATAAGGAGATATTCACAGGCCTCATTCTGCCATCATGCAAATGATGTGAATTATGCAGTACACTTGAGTCATGCCATTTGTCAAGAAATAGGCTTGGCAGGTCTAGGACTGTTCTTTATTGTTACAGGGTAGAATAAAGCCTGCCCCAATTTTTATCTGCATCATCCAATACCAAACAAAATCAAGGTAGGGTTATCTTGAGTTTCTTTCTCATGCTTTTTTTCTTTCTCAGGATTGAGTAATCTTTTCTACCAGTCCTTTTTTGAAGGTTCACATTCCCAAAGCCATTCTTTCATATCAATTCCAGTGCTGTAGTCACTTCCCCATGCTGCATGTGAAGATAGACCCCAAATTCATCAAAAAGTGACCCTTGTCCTGTTTTTTGTTTGGCAACTACCACTGGACAGTCCGATGTGCAGGAAGCAAAGAATCTTTTGCATCCTGATGTTTATTGTATGTCAATATTGGCAGCAGTTCAGGAAACTGAGATGTAGAGGGCATGGGGAACAGCACTGAAGGAATGCTTTTCTCATTCTCAGTGCTGAATAATATTTTCTGTTTTCCCTTAACAATTTGCTGAATTCTTCCCCTTTTCTAAACCCAGATTTACATTCCTTTAGGTTGCAACTGATGCGGATTACATAATTACTCTAATTGGCACAATTATGCTAGGGGCACATTTTTCTATTTATTTATCACATTTAGAAAGCATATAAATATTATAATAGAAAGCAGATTAAAACAAGAATAAAAGATTTAAAATTCAGAATTAAAGGGCAGGCGAAGGCCTTCAAGGTGCTAACCAGCCCCATGGCTCTGTGTACCTCTATGGCCCCTAAGGGAGTCAGCAAAGCTAGATTTTCAGATATTTCCAGAAGGCCAAGCGAGTGAGGGCCCATCTTGTCTCTAGGGGGAGAATGTTCCAAAAGGTGGGGGCAACCACAGAGAAGGCCCACTCCCATGGCTGCCTTTAACTGTCAAAAGCTGCTTGACGTACTACTTCTCACTTCACCTAGTTTGTCATCTTAGTTTTAGTGGTTTCAGCTGGTGGAGTAGCTATTGCTTTAGTATATGGGATACAAATCTATTACAGTACTATGGTAGCTCCAGAAAAGATCATACCAGTCACTTTTTCTAAGGTAGTGGCTCTTACACTCAGGGCAATCACCTCAAAAGGGCATATCCTGGGAGTAATAAGTCAATTTATAATTGCTTGTTGTAAGTCAAGGATCCAGTTTGGGCTGCCATTGCTGAGGTGCTTATATAAAACAATAGACTCTAGGTTTCTGTCAGGGTAATAACATTATTCAAGACTGGGGAAAGAGTAATTGTTCAGTGAGCTGTTGAATCACTGATGTAGGGAAATGGCCATTCTATAAAAAGTTTCACCTTGAATGCTAAGGGAGATATGTTATATCATCTAATATCTTAATATATTAAACATTAGCGCAAACATCATCCTACCTTATAAATTAAACATGCAATCTGGTTAAGATCAATTTATTCCTTTGTGCTCTTATTAGTAAATATGGCCTCTTCGATGCCTTACAGCATTTCTAGAGATGTCCTACAGGCTATTTCCAGATACTATAGAAAATGACTATATCATAAATCTCTGCTACAGCAAAGTCCCTTTCTTCCCTAGATTTTGATTAACCAAGTTTGGAAACCTGAAATAAACATTTCTTAGTCAGTGGGGTAAAACATTAAATTGATACGAGCCTTGGGGAGTGATAAAGATGGGACACTCCTGATCATAGTCATTTGAGGGCACCTAAATAACCCCTTGGTTAAGTCTAGCATGGTGATGAATCAAGTCCTTTCCAAATATTCCAGAAGTTCATCCAGGCATCAGGTAGCTTTCAGGATTTTCTCTACCTCTGCCCCTTAACAGTCTTCCAAATAGATATTGTCTGAAACATTCACTTTTCTTTACAATTCAACTGAGATACTGTGGAGATCAGTTTCCTTAGCCCTATATTGCTTTAGGATATCACATGACAACAGCCTAGTTTGGAGTATTGTCCCTAGGAGTTCCACTTTCTGGTTTATAGACCTGAATTTCCCTTTGATATGATGCTTGCCATTCGGTTTTCTAAAGGGCTTCCATCTCCTAGCCTCAACAGCCACTTATTGGCAGTTTTGTCATGCAAGCCAGTTTACTTGTTTTGTGTTTTGCATAAAGTTTCATGGATCAGCTATAACATTTTCTTGGAAGAAAAGTTGGTTCATAAAGTTCAGGATATTTATTCCCATTAATGCTGGATCAAGTGCAAAGAGCCTTGGATTTTCCACCTATAAACAAGCTCAAAGGGTAGAACTCAAGACTTGGATATGGCACTGTCCAGTAAGAAAACAGCAAATAGGACAAGAATGTTTTAGAATGTTGAGTAACACATTTATGGCTCCTAGTCCCCATGGTTCCATTAAACTTTTCAGCTCAGCAGTTTGCCTAAAAATGGTAAAGGACAGACATCAATTCCTCTATTCTGGATATTATGCATAATTGTACCATCACTTCTGACATTTAATTTATGGCATATTCAGGCACTCTATCCCAGCATGTCTGTTAAAGCTTGACTCACACACTTGGCATCAATGTGGTTTAGAGTCATCACATCCGTTTGTTGTGTCAGCCATTTGAGGCAACACAAGGACTACTGAAAATCTATTTTATTGCTGTAGAAGTATAATTACAGAATTTTGAACTCCTGTCAAGAGTTTCCTTCTACCCCTTCTAATGCCAAACAGAACAAAGGCATGGTTATGCTGATTTTCCTTCTCACCCTTCTTTCCCAGGGTTAAACTGATGTTTAACAATCCTTGCATGTCTTCTTAAGGGGTTTCTGCACATGGGAAAGCATCATCTACTGAGGTTCAGATATACTACTTGTCCCTGGGTATCTTCAGATGCATTGGTCCCAAATATCTTTTGTTATCCTTTAAAAAAGTATTTATCAGTAAGGAATATAAATGGACTTTAGGTAAGGGCAATTCTCCATGAACTAGCATGTGTTATAAGATTTCTCAACTTTCCTACAAGCCCCCCCCAGTGGAAGTTTGGAGCCAATCTATGTAATATAGATTATACCTATCCCCACATGTCTTCCTGGATAATTCAGTATCCTCAAGGGAACAGATGGATACCATGGGGCATCTATCAGGCTCTATTCCTGTCTATGCTACCTGGCACGTTACCTTTGCATAGAGAAACATATTTAATGAGGCATTATTGTTCTCTGGTTCATTTCTGGAGTAATATTTTATTTATTAGTTTATTTGTTAAATGTATATGCCACCCATCTCACTGCCTACTGTAAGGCATATATTTCTTTAATTTCTACAGTTAAAACATTGCATTCTGTGCAGAGACTGTCTTTAGTGATTTAGTATTATGAACAAAATTAAAATAAATAAAAAGTTAACTTATTCATTTTGCTAGTGTGTTAACTAACCATTGCATCCTGCATACTCTTATAAACCTGTCCCGATCTAACTTGTTTATAATCACTGTTGCATAAACAACCCTATTTTGTGCAAATTTTGATAAATCCATTTAAGTCAGCGTCTCTTCCAATTTTCATATTCTAACCCAAGCTGTGGAATTCCTCTGATCTGTGACCAAACAGCTGTTAATGCCTTTAAAATCAGGTCAGTGTATTATAGCCATCATGATATTTCATTTGTATTTTCTGAATTGCAGTCTTTTTCTTTCAGTAGGCTAAGCTGAGTAACTGATAGGATTGTTCACCCTTTTGTTTGAATGGATCTATCTGACACTGTTTTTGAAATTATTTAACTGAAGTTTTTTTTATATGTGTAAGGATCAACATCTGCCTTTTGAGATACCAATGCCAGAAGTATGCAGCTATTAATTTCTGTGTATGTTTATTGTTATTTTGTTATAAAGGTGTAAATATAGTATTTAAATCAAAACTTGCAATGTTTTAAAACACAATGAATTAAATTGAATGTCAGTCTTCCCTACAAATATCACAGTATCGCTGTCCATGATATTTGACATTGTTCTCCCAGTCTGAAATTATCTTTGAGAACCAATAAGTCAAATTTCTTTTTACCTGCCTATGTTTTGTTCATATGGATTAGTAGTTACTTACTTAATCTAGAATGACAGCTTTTCTTCTTTAACTGTGTTTTTCATAGCATGATATATCTTTTTTTTTTCCTCTGTGGCTTTAACACTGGCATTGTCCTGCCCCCAACTATAATTTAGGTGGCTTTATTCTGCCATTTTCCAAACTACAACATACTTGATAGCTGCAAAATATTTAAGAGAGCAAACAGAGTCATTATAAGAAAGATGCTGGCAGCTCTTTCTATTGCCACAGCAAGAACTGGATTTCACTAAATATTGTTGCAGCACTTTTGTTGCTGATTCAGGAGATCCGAGTTTGTTAGCAACTTAAATATCTAAAACTTCAGTATCCCTCAGGGCTTGGCTGTTTCTGTAGTAATAACAGTAATCAAGATTCCCTAGATATTGCACCAACTGGTAACTCAAAAGCAATTAGATTTGTAGAAACTGACTCAATTGTTGATCATGACACTGAAAGGATGTTTCAAAAATAAATGCCCAGAAATGAGTAATTCTTGATTTTATTTCCTCAAATTAAAAAGTTCATCTTTAATAATAGAAGTTTAGGAACATTTTTAATGCTTCGGTTGAGTAATACTGGATCAAAACATTTCCTTACAAAGCGTTAAAGTATTGTCAGGTACGGAAATAAAATTGTTTTAGTCTTAGAAAATCTTTCAAGAAAACCTGCAATAGATATTGGAGGGCACGCAACTGTGGGGAAGAATGAGTATCCCCAGCATTCCTCGTTAATGGCTGTGGTGGGAAAAGGAATAATTAGGGTTTACAGTTCTACAACATCTAAAAGGCCACTATTCCCAATATCTGTCTGATTAGGAAAAATAGTCAAAATAATTTGGATGCCTGAAATAGTGAGTTACCCTGAAATTATTAAATAGGCCAAACAATTTGGGCTCTCAATAACATTTTCATTTTATTTAGGGAGATCATAGATTGACTGCAAAATTCCAGATGACCAATAATGGCAGCAAAGAGGTGTAGAAAACATTTTATGGCCCAGATACAGGAGATATAGTATAGTGTATCATATACTATACATCTCTAAGGGCTTTTCTGCACTGCTCTATCACCCCTCCCAGACCATTTTTAAAGGGTAGGGGTAAATGATATGCCTTTATACTCAGTTCCTCCCCCCTTTGTAAATGCCCCTCTGACATTTGAGCACATTTTCTTGCTGCAATTTTGAAGTACGCTTTCCCTCTTATGTTGCCTCGAGCAGTCTTGTCCGTTTTTGACTAGTGTATTTTACTTTGCTCCAGGCTATCCTTAGCACTTCATTGGCTGCTTTGCAGAGGCAGAAATGGCCCTTCAACTTGAGTCATGGTGACCAAATGTCTTCCAGAGCTACATTTACCAGGAATGCTATGGTAGCTCAATGGTTATATTTCCCATGTAAAGTGAAGGTTGTTTGCTTGAAACCTAGCAGACACGTTAAAAATATCCTTCTGAGATACTTACTTCTGAAGAAAAATATCCAGTTGGGCATTGTTTCATTATTTTTGCAGTCATAAGGTAGAAGGATTTGATCCTCACAGAAATTAAAAACAACTTCTGCCATGTTTCTAATCAGTAACCACCTCTTACAATATTAGACAACACAATATCAACAGTAGAGACCCTCACATTTCTGGGTCTGTAATCTCCCAGGACTTGAAATAGATACCTAACATTAGAACCATCTTTAAAAGGCACAACAAGGAATGTTGTTCCTGCGTCAACTCAAAAATCTCAGATTGCCCAAGGATCCGCTGATACAATTCTACAGAAGAATTATGGAGTTTGTTATTTGTACCTCTGTAACTCTCTCATTTGGCACAGCAACCAGACAGGACAGGTACAGACTTCAATGGATAGGACTGCAGAAAAAAACAATTGCAACTAGCCTGCTTTCCATTGAGGACCTGTATACTGCACGAACCAGAAAGACGGCTGAGAAGATATCTACAGACCTCTCACATCCTGGACATAACTGTTTCAACTTCTCCCCTCAATAAATACACCCTTGTATTTATTGGCCTCTAATCAATCTTGGAATAACTTCCAATACTTTTTATGAAACTATATAACTTTCTGAAGTAGTTATAGTTTTTTCTGAACTATATATCTTTCACTTTTTTACTTTCTTGTATAAGTTGTAGCACTCTGAAGCTCATTGTGCATTTTTTTTTCATAAAAATGATGAATTTGATTTTATGCAGGGCTATTGTTTTTTGACACTAGGTAGGATATTTTATAAACAGAATTTAATATATAATTGAACAATAGTGTTTAACAGCTATTAAGATCTTGATTAGGAGTATGTTTTATGACATTTTGTATTATATCATAAAATGTTCTATAAAAGTTGTGGAATTTCTATCCCATACTCAAAGGCCCCTAATTCTGTAAATTAGCTCATTTGAGGTACCTTGTTTCAAACTGTTTTGCTCTATGGTGCACTATTTCATCCAATTAAAGATTACAGAATCAGATTTTTAAGAGTATGTAGATAGATTTTCTTTCCCATTGATGAAAATATTACAAATATTTGGAAATAATATTTCCTTTCTCTCAGTTTTTAAACCAACTGGGGCCCTAGTTTCAAGTAAGTAAAGATATGTAACAAATATGGTTATACATTAAGAATGCTAATTACTTTAAATCCTGTGACTTAGTTGTATGTTCCTGGATTCCAACCTTTAAGTCTCCCATCAAAGATTTGTTCAATGCTTTATTAGGGTTTTAAAATAAGAATTCAGGCATACATAAAATACAACCTTAAACTAAATTGCATGTGATACACTAGTGCTGTAATAAACAAATGGGCCCTGCTGGAGATATCATAAAACAACAGGTCCTCGATCCTGGAGAGCAGAAATTTGCCCCCATATCACCTTTAGGATTCTGTCAGCCAACACACACACACAAATACAATTCATCTGGACGAGCAGAGATTTTATCCCCTGTAATAACCTTAGATAGATATCAGTATAAAAACCTACATTGTAAGAATATGCACTCTAACATTTCCTAGATTTGCACAAAGTCTCTTTGTGCCTGAAAGACTGTAAAATCTGCCTTCTAAAATAGCTGAAAGAAAAGCATTAAAACAAGTTCTGGAGAAGGCCCAGGGATAGTGATTTCAGATAATCCCTGAACTGTTTTAGACTTGCTGTAATAGTTCAACTGATACAGCCTGACTGAATTCATGTAACTCAATGTTTCCAATCTGCTTAATCACCTTCTTAACCTTGTCACAACTGGATCTTAAAAAGGAAGTCTGTGTTCTTGCATAAGTAGGAAGGGTGGGAAAGGACCCTGATTGCAGCCCACCGGAGCTGAGCAACTGTTTTTGCAGAAAATAGCTAAATTGCAGCAGGAATATATTTACATTGCCAGCAGATTATTAACATTTGGGCTAGAAAGGAAGCATATTTCAATTTAGAGGGTTCTTTTTCTTTCAAGGATTGAAAGATTACTTGAAATCTGAAGCATCAACTGTGTTCAAATGATTATCCATATTTCAACAATCAGTCTTGTTGCTATAAGGAAAGATCTCACATTTGATAGTCTGTTGCTTTTTCTTGTGGTGTCATACCAGAGCCTTTATTAACTCTTGGGTTGATGAATAAGTGATACAATTTCAACACTGTCTAGAGCAGCGGTTCTCAACCTGTGGGTCGCGACCCCATTTGGGGTTGAACGACCATTTCACGGGGGTTGCCAAACACCACAGTCCGCCATTTTTTTTGGTCGGCCATTTTTTTTGGTCAGCCATTTTTCCCCCTTTGCGATGCGGGCCGTCGCGCCGCAGATGCGCGATGCGGGCCCGCCATTTTTTTTTGGTCGGCCATTTTTTCCCCCTTTGCGATGCGGGCCGTTGCGCCCGCCATTTTTTTTTGTTTGGCCATTTTTTTTTGTTTGGCCATTTTTTCCCCCTTTGCGATGCGGGCCATTGCGCTGCGCATGCACGATGCGCCCCACCGCGCATATGCGGTGCGCCCACCGCGCATGCACGATGCACCCCGCCGTGCATGCGCGATGCGCCCTGCCGTGCATGCGCGATGCGCCCTGCCGCGCCACGCGTGCGCGGCGCAGGCCAGGGTCAAGCCCCAGAAAAGGTTGAGAACTGCTGGTCTAGAGCAACATTGGGAAGTGCTTTTTTGGACTTTCTGAGATGCAATTCTGTAGTTTTTCATAAAGGCCTCTTTGTGATGAATATCATTTAGTGAGAGACATATTTCCAACAGCCTCCTTGGGTGAAATATTTGGATGTTAAGAATAATTAGAGTTCATATGTAGAATGTTATGCTTTGACTACCATATTACAGAAGGCCAGCACCAGGCAAGATGTTTTGCTCCAAAGTCTACTTCTATTCAGCTGAGTTATCATAAAAAGCATGAAGGACTTTTTGGTAACTTGGTTTAATGAATTGTACAGTCTAGGTCAGACATGTCAAACTCGTGACATCACATGACATCGCACAACATAACAGAACTTTTTCCCTCTTGCTGGCAATGGGGTGGGCACGGTTACCTCGTGACATGTCTAGCCCGCGGGCCGGCAGTTTGACACCCCTGGTCTAGGTGATTCTTTCATCTGCTAAAATTTGCATGACTCTGGTATATTCAAGATTATTTGGAGGTAATGGTTCCTGTAGGAACTCATCAATTTGTCTCAAGTTTTGGGGAAATAGATTTGCTGATTTTTTTCTATCAAATTAGTATTTGTCCATAATTAGAACTGATAAAGAATGGTTTTAAACCCATATGGCTTCCACTAGATGATACTCTTGTATCTGTTTGCTCAAATTCTTGATTGACTACTACAATATTATGTTGGAATGCTTGTCATGAACTTAATAGCTAGGGTCAGCTGCTATCCAATAAGCAGCAACTGGACAAGATCAGGAAGCAAGATTTATGTGGACTTTTGTAAGGTAACTTTATACTAGTACTGCAAGAAGAATTATCAACTTCTATTTATAATGAGTTTGTTAAAGTGGAGTTTCTTCAAATGATCTGAAGGGTTTTTCCCCAGGTTGCTTGGAATTGCCTTTGTAAAATAAGATACCAGTAGACTCCTTGTCTATTTCTTGGTTGTTTATTTTTCTTGTTAGTTCTCAATCATAATATGATGCTTTTGACCCCCTCGGAGAAGGTCCGCAACTTGGGCGTCCTCCTCGATCCACAGCTAAATTTGGAACATCATTTTTCGGCTGTGGCGAGGAGGACATTTGCCCAGGTTCGCCTGGTGCACCAGTTGCGGCCCTATTTTGACCGGGAGTCTCTTCTCACAGTCACTCATGCCCTTATCACCTCGAGGCTCGACTACTGCAATGCTCTCTACATGGGGCTACCTTTGACAAACGTTCGGAGACTTCAGGTAATGCAGAATGCAGCCGCGTGAGCAGTGTTGGGCCTGCCCAGAAATGCCCACATTTCGGCATCACTCCGTGAGCTGCATTGGCTGCCAGTTGGTCTCCAAACGCAATTCAAAGTGTTGGTTATGACCTATAAAGCCCTACATTGCATCGGACCAGGTTACTTATGGGACCGTCTGCTGCCCCATGAATCCCAGCGGCCGGTTAGGGCCCACAGAGTGGGCCTTCTCCAGGTCCCGTCAGCCAGACAGTGTCGCTTGGCGGGGCCTAGGGGAAGAGCCTTCTCTGTTGCGGCCCCGGCCCTCTGGAACCAACTTCCCCCGGAGATCCTTGTCACCCCCACCCTCTCCGCCTTTCGTAAATTACTTAAAACACACCTCTGCCGGCAGGCTTGGGGCAGTTAACATCTTGCCCCTAGCCAGTGTATGTCTGTGTGTATGTTGAATGATTGGTTTTTCTTTTAAATTAGGGGTTTATATATATATATGTATTTCTAACTGTTGATTTCTATTATGTTGTGAGCCGCCCTGAGTTCTCCGGAATAGGGCGGCATAGAAGTCAAATAAATAAATAAATAAATAAATAAATAAATAAAATAACTTTTGGTGTTGCTCGCCCATTTCCCCTTTCACCGCATCCACACTCTTCCTTCTCTACCTTCTTTCTCCCTTTCTTCTCTTCCCTACTTCCTTCTTCCCCTCTTCACCACTCTCCTTCCCTTTCTCTCCACTTCTCTTCTCCAGCCTTCCTACTTCCTTCTCCCCTCCTTTACTCTTTTCTCTCTCCTCTCCTTTCTTCCCTCTCATCCCTCTTCAGATACAGTTCAGGGGTATTGTCCGAGCAACTCCTCTCTCCAAATTTCCCTATCTGTATTATACATTAATACTTCTATTTTATCTAATCTTCTCGGTATATACTTCTTTTTTAAAAAATAAAATAAAAAATAAATTTTTTTTACTGATTTTTCCCATCTTTCCCCAAAAGCTTAGGACACAATGTGGTGATCAGGATGTCCAATCATTCAAAGTCAAAGTCATATAAATATAGCTCAAATTGAATATGATATTGCTTATTAAAATTTATACAATTTTAAGTAAAGTTCAATCAAACAAAAATCATCAAACACATGCGATTATAATCTATATCCTGTTTTTAGGCTATACTAATTACAGTTGTCATACTCCAATTACATTTTAGTAAGTATATAGTTGTGATTTCAGGTATCCTTAATACAAGATCGTTCATTGAGACAGATTTTTTTCCTTATCACAAATAGCTCTTCCTCTCTCTCTATTACAACATAGTTATCATATTTAAAATAATAATATAAGTCCAACGAATACAGTTCTATTTTTAAGAATATATTCTATCATTTCATCAATCTACATCTATAAAAAATCTTTTTAAGGCTTTAATAAAGTTTATATCTTCAAATACTTATCAGGAAATTCTCATCTTTCATTCCTAATTAAATCAGACATATTCTCTTTCTTTATTACTACATAATTATCAACTTTAAAATTACTATATAAGTAAAATAAAATAAAATAAAATAAAATAAATACATTTCCATTTTTTTTTAAAAAAAAGATATATTCAATCATTTCGTCATTCTGCATCTATAAGGTCTTTTTGTCCTCTAGAAAGATTTACTCCCTCAAATAATTATCAACCATGGTAACAGTAAATTTACATCCTTCATTCGTCATTAAATCAGACACAATTTCTAAAGCCTTTTTAACCCGTCAAATAACATTTTATGTCACATTTAAACCTGACTCTAGCTTTCTCTCTATGCCAATTTGGTTCCCATAATAAGGCTTTTCGGTTATCAAACCTCAAGATTTGATTACGAGGATTCCTAACTGGTTCAAACTGAACAAATTTTCTTTCCCTTTCCTCTTTATTGTAATTTCCGAAAAATTGTGTCTGGGTATCAGTCTTTGTTATTTTTGGTAGTTGAGTTGAGTCAATTACAGTTATTTCTTGGTCATCAAAATTGTCCATCAGTTGTAGGTGACGTGTAGCATTAGTTGATTCAGTGGTTTCCACATTTTCTCTCAATGCAGATTCACAATTAGGTTGTAAGAATAGTGTCTCTGTCTCTTTAAGTTGTAAGTAGGGCTGTTCAGGACTATTCTGTTCATCTTCTATTGTTCCTTGTTCCATAACTTGGTTCATTATTAGAAGGTCAATGTAAGATTCCAAGGTGGCATCTTTGGATTTTCTCCAAGATTTCCAATAAGTTTTGAAATCTTCTCTAACTTCTAATATTTTTTCCAGTATTAAATCATAGTCAAGATGTGAATAACTTTCAGCCATTTTGGTGGTAGCTTTGCCTATTCCTTTATTAGACACTACTTGAGAAAGATCCACAAATATCCACCTCCAATGGTCTAATAGCCAGCTTCACCACCCAGCTGTCCAGTTATTTTTTCTCTTTTATTATCACATAAATCCAATCCCTCTTCAGATAACAGGGAGAAATACAGTTAGAGTTTCATTTTTTCACCACCAGATGTCCTCAGTGGACTATAAAATCTTTGTCTTCTTTTTTTCCCCAAGTTAATGAAGTTAAAGAAAAATAAACGAAAGTTTTCTCTCTTTCTTTTTTTAAAAAATCAACAAAAAATGTCTCCTACATTATCAGATTAAAAAAGGAAAGTAACAATGTCCCTTTTTTCCTTCTTTTCCCCTGAAATTCACCCAACAGAAGTCAAATAGTAAAAAACAACAACCACACACACAAAAATTAATCTTTTTCTTTTTAGCTCTTCTTTCCACATATAGGCAGCCGCCGCTTTCTTAATAAAGGAAAATAGAAACTCTTTACAAGAAAAGTCAGGATAGCGAGGGAACGAAAGGTCTCACCCGGATTCACCACGGTGGTTCTTCATGCTTAGTTGTTCTTGTGACTTGCGGTTGGTGCGGCTAGGTGATTGGCCATTTTATGGCCGATCTTCTTCTCCGTCGGCCCTCAGAGTCA
This sequence comes from Bothrops alternatus, assembly GCA_034064705.1. Classification (NCBI taxonomy): domain Eukaryota; kingdom Metazoa; phylum Chordata; class Lepidosauria; order Squamata; family Viperidae; genus Bothrops; species Bothrops alternatus. The sequence continues at coordinate 16,759,886 of JARGCV010000009.1, forward strand.
GTTCGGACAGCTAGAGGAGCCGCCGCTCCTCTGCAGCCGAGCACAGCCTCCTTGATGGTAGCCACGCCCTCCAGGTGCGACTTTCGACCCCCACAGGGGTCTACCGGCGGAGGGAAACTAGCCGAATGAGGAGACAAGTCTCCCCGTACGGCTAGAGGCGCCGTGATCCGGAACCGGAAGTCTATTATTTCTATTTCAATGTATACCAATTAAATTAGAAAAGGAATTCTTTCAAAATTTCAACCAATCCATACTTAAATTCATTGGGCAAGGAAAAAAGCAAGGATTAAATTAAAATTATTACAGGATGCTAAGGAAAGGGGGGTCTCGGCCTCCCTGACCTGGAAAAATACTATCAATTTTACTATGGGTGCAGGATTGGATTCGACTGGAAAACCGGAGGTTATTAAAATTGGAAGGTCATGACATGCAGACTGGATGGCATGCTATGTTATGGGACGAGAAACATAAAGTTCACCAGTACTTCCGGAGGCACTACATTAGACGGGCGTTAATAGATGTATAGACCAAAATCCAGCAACAGAGTTACAGGCAAATTCCCAATTGGATTTCAACACTAGAAATGTATATACACCCAAGGTTTATCCAGTTAGGGAAAGTAATAACTTATAAAAACATATTAGATGAGAGAGGAGAATTAAAATCGAGGAAAAATCTTCAAGATGCAGAGATAGAATTAGAATGGTGGGCATACCTCCAATTACAAGCAAGATATAGGAAAGACAAAAAAGAGTGGGGTATAAAAATAGAACCAATAGAACTAGATAAAATGTTACTAGGGCCCGAGTATAAAATGATTAAAAAATATACCACTTTCTTTTAGATCAGGCAATGTATGAAGAACAGGTCAAGGAAACTATGCTAATTTGGAGTAGGGATTTTGGTTTCAGTATCGATCTGCATATTTGGCAAGAACTGTGGAAAGAAATAGGAAACTCACTCTAGCTACCTCGTACAAGGAAAATTTCTATAAGATGTTTTATAGATGGCACTTCCCACCCGTAAGTTTAGCCAAAATGGGTCCAAATATCTCATCTTTATGCTGGAAATGTAAAACAGCAATAGGATCATATTATCATATGTGGTGGGAATGCCCGAAGGCTTGTGAGTATTGGAATAGGATACGAAGATGGCTGAAAGATATATTAATGTTGGACTTAGAGTTAAAACCTGAACTTTTCCTGTTGGGAATAACTACAGAGAAATACAATAAGGGAACAATCTATCTGCTGTTACATATCTTGATTGCAGCTAGGCTTGTGTTCGTGCAAAAATGGAAGAGCAAAGAAATTCCCACAGAAGAAGAGAGACTATATAAAATATTATCATGTGCGGAAATGGACAGTCTCACAATGGTATTGAAAGACAAATGTAGATCAGTTTATTTCGAAACCTGGGATAAATTTTACTGCTGGAGGGATTCGAGGAGGACGGTTGGGATTATAGGCTAGTGTTAAGATAGAAATATATGTAATTTTAGAATAAGTATTGTATATAAAATTTAGATATATATTCAGAGATGAAGAATTGATTGTAAAATGTGGAATAATTTGATAAGAATGTATATACTGGAATGTCATGTTATGTCCAATTTTTTTAAATTGTATTATAAATAAAATTTTGAAAAAAAACCCCAATAGCAATAGCACTTAGACTTAAAAAAAAAAGAAAGCCAGAATAAGACTTAAAAATTAGTTTTAAAATTGTATGTAATTTTTGGACACGGATTGATGTAAGTTTTAAGACTTAGACTTATAACCAAGAGGAATTTTTTTTTGCTTAGTAGAATATATATGTGAAATAGAGTAAGATTTTTTTTGAATTAATATGTTTATTTTATGTATGATAATTATTCTGTAATGGCATGAGAATAAGAAAAGATTGTGCTAATAGGAGACATGGTATTAATAAATGAGGAGTTAGTAGAATAAGAATAGAATATATTTAAGAAATGTTTTTTTTCTTTTTAGATATTATAATTATTATGTTATGAAAAGAGGGAAATTGGGGATACCCGAAGCATAAATATTAGTCCTATGTATGGTTAAACTGAAATATGATAACTGGAATCTTGTAAAGCTTAAATACAGGATTGAGATTTATACAGTTAAATGGTTATTGATAATTTTATTGATTGATTGAATTTTACTAGAAATGTATTAATCTGAATATGGTATATGATTTGTAGGAATTAGAGAGGGATTCTTTAACGAGTTAACCTGAGTTATATATAAATGTTTTGGTTTTTTGGATAATTGATTACCCAATCACCACGTTGCTTCCTAAGCACCTTGTTGTAAAAATTGAAAAATTTAATAAAACTTGTTTTTTTTTAAAAAAAGACTCTTGACTTGAATAATAATATTTCTGCCAAGTGTTTATAGGACTTTGGCTTTTTATTATTAAGATATATTTTGTGAATGACATCACTAACTATTTCAGCCCCATTCTCATGGATACTATATTGACATCATCCTTTATGCCATAATCTTGCTCCAAATGGGTAATACTTAGTTTTTTTAATGTATCAGTGTCTTTCATTAACCTACCTTCAGTGAGCAGTGTGATGTTTACCAGTTGTGTGATTATATTTATCAAATGTCTTGTAAATATTGGGTAAGCTGTATCTTCTCTAAAACTTTTCTCCCCAAATTGTATTAATGATATCTTTGAATTATTTTGTTTAAATCATGTTAGATAACCTGAGTCATTACACTTTGTTTATATTAAATACTATCTCAGCAATAGAATCTTAAGTCAGAATAGTTTGTTTATGTATCTTTTAATCATCTGCAAAAATTCTTTTCCTAAAAATGTAATTGCTAGGTATAGCTAAAGTTTTGAAATCTTGGAGCTCTTAAAATAATGTTTATTTAGTTCTGCTGAAACACAGTATTGAAGACTTAATAATAGGGAATTTAATTTGGCACTTTTTGCAAAAAGGATGTGAATATTACATTTGCAGCTTTATCACTTTTGAGGTTAACTCTTGTCTTATAAGGATGGGCTAGATCTTGTTATAATTGGAGATTAAAGCCCTGTTTTAATACAGACATGTTTCAGTACTATAATAAAAACAATCCTATGAAAGTGTTCCTTTCAGAAATTATTTTGAATGTTAAAAATAGAATAGAAGTATAATTATTATTTAAATTATATGTGGGATCTCAGCTTACACTATCACCAAATTAATTGTCTGACTATCATAACATTAGGGTTGTTTTTAAATTCAAGATAATTGTATAATTCATGGAAAGCTCTGATTGTGTGATATAAATATATGCTATATTTCCTCTGCTGTTGGTGCTACTATTTTTTTTTCTATTTCAAATTTATAACGGTGGAAGAACAGAATTATCAAAATTGTTCTCTAGACATGGTCGCTTAGAAAAAAATGTCAACCATGGGATTTGCTCATTTACAAAATTATTGCAACATTAAGTGTGACATTAAGTATGGCCAGTAACAAAAGAGAAGTGATAAAACACAAATTATCAGAAATCAGACTTTTACCCTCCCTAGATTCCAGGTAAATCTGTTTTTTCCAGAAACATATATACTACAATGATTTTAAAGTGTATGCGTTAGTGTATGACACTCCATAAAATAATATAACTCTGCATAAAATAATATAACTCCTTTGCAGTATGCAGTATGCAAATTCTCTTTTGCTTAATATTAAAATAATCATTAAAAATGTTGAAACTATAGTGAAGCTCAGGGATCAGTTGAAATTGCCCCTAGACAGGCTAATGTCCATGAGTGCAACGTAGATATCGCAGAATTAACTAATTCAGCAGGCAAGAAAAACAGAAATATCGTCCTTTAAAGAATGTGAACCAATCTGCTTTTCATTAAGGTTGGCAGATACCGGCAATGATGAAAATGTTGGCAGGCATAAAAAGTACAAAAGACTGCAAGTAGCATTCATATAAAAGAAAATATCATTAACTGTGAAATTTATTTATTTACTTACCACAGTTATTTCTATACTGCCTGATTCACACATTCTAAGAAATATAAACATTTTGCAATGAACACTTTGGCAAAACCAAATCAGTTCTGGGATTCCCCAGTCTATGGCTACTATAATATTATTAGTGAAGTTTAAATTAATTCAAAAGATGGAAGTTGAAGAGAGTAATGATATTTGATCCATGATTTTGGCATGTTGGTAGAATATTCAGTGATCCAGATATCAGAGTTTATCTTAAATCACCCATTCTTGGCTTCAATCTTTTTTTGCACTTTCCTTTCTGCTTCAACATTTCAACATCTACTGCTATTTGTCAATATCTAAAAGGCACTTTCTCTGTCTATAAACATACATATTTGAAATCTTAAAAGGATAGCAGCACAGGGACAAATAGATGTCAGAAACTAATAATGGAGACTATCTCCCCAAAGAGAGTACAACTTTTGAGCTGCTATGGGAAAGTTCTTAATAGTTTAAGATAAAAACTGTACAGTACTAGAAATAACTGTTGTGCAAAGAATAGATATCTATATAAATCAAACTTCAGTTTACCTTCAACTTACAAAATTGTTGAATTATGTGAACAATCTCTGTAGTACAACATTTTGTTCTTGCAGCAGCCTGTCAAATGGAAGCAGGGCATAAATGTAGTAATATATTCCTACTTATTTGAATATACACAGGGCTTTTTTTGTCATAGAACGCCCAGAATGGAATTCCGGCACCTTTTTTCGATGGAACCTTGTAGGATAGGCAAGGCGGGTTGTATGATGTGTGTGAGTTCTGGCATCTTTTTTTTTTCCCAAAAAAGCACTGAATATACATATACCTGAATATATATACCCAAATACAAACCCAAATAAAAAGTACCATGCAATTCTCTAACATGAGTTTGCTGTGGAGAGTCCCCAAACTATGTATGCTAATATACCATAAAGTTGAGCTAAGTGGAAATTCTTGACAAAATATCCCAGTTACCGGAACTTTGTGGGACTGGATTCTCCAGTGGGAAATATTCTAGTTCAGGAGATGATGTGATGTGAATCTGAACTGCATGACTTATAACTTGGCAATATGGTTCTTATAACCACAGCTGGATTACTTCAAAAGTAGGGTCACCTGCCTAACAGCTCATTTATTATATGTTTAGATATTTCACATTAGAAGGATATTACTCTAATATCCTTTAGCTTTGAATCAATGTTTGTAACTTCCTTTTATTTAACAACAAAGTTTGGATATTTAGAACACTGATATACATCAAATCAAAAATAATATAGTAGTAAAAATAACACTACAAAAGAGATGTAAAAAATATTCAGTTAGTAAATTTAAAAAGTATTATTTTTCATGCCTGGATGAACAATAATTTTTTGATTTGGTGTCAAGAGGAAAACAAGATTGACAGCAAACTTAGCCCATTTGAGGGGCATTTGAAATGTGTATTTGCCATGACATTGGGCAAAATAAAAGTTCTGTGTGTGGGTATTCAAACTGAAATAAATATGCTTCCATCCTGCGACAATATCTGTAATACTATCAACATCCACATCTGCCTATCCCAAGTCCTTGGTAAGGACTCGATAGATAGACAAAAATGCCAAATCCAGTCTGAACATCTGGCTGACTGTGTGATGATCAATAATAATAATAGTAATAGTAGTAATAGGCACCTTGGGTGCAATCCCAAAACTAATCAAGGAGAGAAGCAACCTAGAACTAAGGAGAAACTTCCTGACAGTTAGAACAATTAACCAGTAGAACAATCTGCCTCCAGGAGTGGTGAATGCCTCAACACTGGAAGTTTTTAAGAACAGACTGGACAGCCATTAGTCTGAAATGGTATAGGGTTTCCTGCTTGAGCAGGGGGTTGGACTAGATGACCTCCAAGGTCCCTTCCAACTTTATTATTATTGTTGTTGTTGTTGTTGTTTTTATTATTATTATTAATTGGAGCACCACTTGAACACCATTGGCACTGACAAATTCGCCATTAGTCAATTGCAAAAGGCGGCCTTACTAGGAACTGCTTCCTCCTGCGATGATATCTGTAATACCATCAAACATCCACATCTGCCTATCCCAGGTCCTTGGTAAGGACTCGATAGCTAGACAAAAAATGCCAAATCCAGTCTGAACATCTGGCTGACTGCGATGATTAATAATAATAATAATAATAACAATAATAATAATAATACATTAGAAGGAGCAGTAGCAAAAGGCAAATATAAGTGCAATATTCAAAATTTTTCAAATCCATGCCTTGGCCATATATTTGCGGCGTAATGTATTTGTTCAGCCATACATGTACAACCTTCCTCTATTTGGAAATGAGCTACACCATGAGATATAACTGATTGAGCAGGCTTTTTTGCACAGATACTTAACAAATGTCAGATAAAGGGCACACAGAGAGTATAATACCTTCAAAGAGACTCAACTAGTTCTACAAATTATTTGTAAAATACACCAGCGTACAGAGGCTGGATGAATAGATTGGCCTTCAGTGTAGTAGGACTACAGTAAATGAAATAATACATGTTATTATTACTCCCCATCTAATCTCCCCTTTCAAATCTAGGGTGCAAATAGAATTACATAGTTGCAGCTAACTTGTTTTTAATTAAGATCTGCCATAAATCAAAAGCTTATTAATCTTAACACCATCCGTATTGTTGCTGAATAGCATCTGGTTAACTGTTTCACTGTCTCTAGTTAGTTGCTACGCAAAGATATTAGGCGTATAATGCAGCCCATTGAATGGAAAGAGTGACAGAAATGCAAAGCAAATTCTGGTGTTTATCACGGGACAGAATTTGTAAATAGGTAATTTTGAAACAAGATGTTATAAAGACAGATTGAAACTTAAAAGAATGGAAGTTGCAAAAAAAAGTATCTTGGAGATTACAATTTAAAAACAAGAATATCCATAAACAAAATATACAATCTGGAATACTGAGGTTCAAGATTTGAACAAGTCATTAAGATACTTTACTCTGCTTGTCCTCTTTGCACTAAAGATAAATGAAGACACTTAGCCATGTGACTTGTTGAGTATATTTGGTCTGTGGGAGGGTATTTTCATTTAACTTTTTATATTATCCCAAAGATGTTTTTTTCAAAAGGCAACTGGACTTTGTTTTTCCTTGGCGATATTTCCCTTCTCGTCCAAGAAGCTTCTTCAGTTCTGACTTGGAGATATTTCGCTTCTCATCCAAGAAGCTTCTTCAGTTCTAACTGAAGCTTCTTGGTTGAGAAGTAAAATGTCTCCAAGGAAAAACAAAGCTCAGTTGCCTTTTGAAAAAGCACCCTTGGGACACCCATGGTGGCTGGATGACATTTTTTTCATTAGTTTTTGTTTAGTTTTCCTTCTCCAAATGTTGTTTTCTAATGTTTCAGCCTTCTGTTATTAATTTGGCTACACTCACAATCAATATATAGGATTCTTAACATGGCAGGAAGATCATTTTACTGTGGTCTGCCATCAATGCAATGCATAATATAAGGTTAAATTGTTCTATTTCATACTAATGTTTCTTATACATGGATATTAGTTATTGTAAACATATTTTGATTTATTTTTTCCTGTCTGATAAAACAAAAGCAGTACATTTTCTTGTTCTCTGTAAACATCTTAGCCACTGAATCAGCCATATTAAATCTGAAAAAAAAAAGTTTTACCCCAAGATAAAACATCCAGGGAAAATCAATATATAATATCTGCATATTTTCCTGCACATATAATATCTTTATTTGGCTCAAGATGTACACAAGTATTTTAAGTTGTATAATTTTTTTCACTTGAGCAGATGGCATGATGACAGTTGTAATCTTAGTGATTAAAACATTTCTGATACAGAATTACTGTTTCAGCTCTAAAATCTAATGTATATTTTAATAATTTCTGACTTAATTCACAATAGCTTAGGATATTCAGTTCCAGAATCAATTAATTTAGAAAAGATTATAAAAGTAGAGGGTTTTATTTTTCCAGGGTTTTATTTTCAGCATGTATAATCAACCTGCATTTTTAAACAAAATATTACTTTAGGATCAGCACCAGTACTGTCATGCTGGCTATGATGTTCAACTTCATTGCTGTCCTGGCTTCATTGAGTGTGGAGGTGATTTAGGACAAAATGAAGCAATACAGTAATATTCTTCACTTACTCTGTGGTTTTCTTTTGGACATCTACATATATTGGGGAAGGAGAAAAGGGGCAAGGAAGAGCTAGACCTAAGATATAGAGAAAAAGATCTATTGATGTATCTTATCCCAGATTTCTCCCTGAATCTCTGCAGGAACATGATAATGCAGAAATACAAGGAAAGGTACTATGTGACCTATAGCTCTATACTGAAAGGTCTGAAAAGAGCTTATGGACATTGGGAGTTGAGTTGCAAGATAAGACAGTATATAAAGGGAGTGTGTGCAGTTACTACCACAGTACAACATCTCTTTATGCACACTTTTATACGTGTTAATATGTAAAATTGAGGATGGGGAACTTTGGGTATTTAGACTCATTAGTGATTGGCTAAGCGTATGCTTTGTCCTTAACCAATATTTTCCTTCAAAAAAATTTAACAGAAACCTACTCAGACTACTCACCAGCTGCATGATACTGTTTGCTTTATAAAAGAGATTGCTTTTCCACAGCATGAACAAAAAGCCATATAGGGAAAGGCAACAAAGATGGTTCAAGGTATGGCTAGTTTATCTTGGTCAAAAGGGGAAATAACACTTGAATGAAGAGTTAAACAGAAGGAATGTTAAGTTCAAGTTGGAAAACTGCAATTCACTCTATCAATACATCATAAAGATTGTGCTTTATACAGTATATTTTACTAATGGAAGCATCTTGCTTGCTTTCTTAGCTATTTGTTTTCTTGTTTTCCCCACTGCATTAGATTTTCATGTCTTTTTCCATTAGCTTTTAAGTCTTTTTTCAACTAGGATAATAGCTAAACTCTATTTCCATCCAATTGCCATTCTAGCTGTTCTCTGTGGGTTGCATATATTTTCAGTTTGTTGTTTGGAAAGCTAGAAATACTATTCTAGATATCTTTAATGAGAGATACATGCCTGAATCTCCAAACAATACTCTGAAAATGTTCCCAGAATATGAAAAGTGGCTTGCATTATCTCATCTTTTTAAGTGTTTTTTTTCTTGTTTTGTTTCTTGTCCAGTACTTGCATCTACACACTCCATAAGAAATAATTGACAGCTGTTTGTATTTTATTTTGGCCCATCTATGATTCCTTGTACAAAAACATGAGGCAGCCTTTGGAAAGATTTTCTTTTAATGCTAAAAGAAAATGTTTACCAAATGCAGTTCCAGAGATTATTTAATACTTTCATATATTTGCCAGCTAAGTGGTACCAAATGCCAAGGATCTGATTTTAGGTTTTGTTTCCAACACATGCTTAAAATTGCTACAGCTGTGTCTACGTCCACATTACAATTGACTTTTTTAAAAGGTAAAATTCACCAGTCTTCCATTATTGCTCAGTGTCTAAGCAATCAAGGTATATATAAACACTGCTTTGTTGCTAGTCATGATTGCAAGTTCTATATTTTTTCTACCAGAGATTATGCCTTGGAAATCTGAGAGGTTTCATTCCTTGGTTTAATAATTTGCCAGGGAGGGTAAGACATAAATCAAGTATCTGCTAGCAATCCTTTCTATATACAGGTAATCCTTGACATGCAACCATTCATTTAGTGACTATTCAAAGTTATAACACCACTGAAAAAAGTGACTTGCAACCAGTCCTCACCCTTACAATCATTGCAGCAGCCCCATGTTCACGTGATCAAAATTGGCAACCAGTATGTATTTGCAATGGTTGCAGCATTCCGGGATTATGTGGCCGCCATTTGTAACCTTCCCAGCTGACTTCTGACAAGCAGAGTTGAAGGGAGAAGCCAGATTTGTTTAATAACTGTATGATTCATATAACAACTGCAGTCATTTGCTTAACAAATGTGGCAAAAAGGTTGTAAAATTGGGTGCAACGCCCTTAAGCACCTTGCTTAACAATGTAAATTCTGATCTCAGTTGTGGTCATATGTTGAGAACTACCTGTATACTTTTAATATAGTAGTGTTCTCTTTTTGTTCATAGAAAAATGTATAGATGTGTTTACCATTAGGCTGCTTTTTAAAAATACTGCTTCAATTTATTTTTGATTTGGATTTAAACATATTAAAGTCAGTCCCAATTAACTGGACAGCTAGATTTCTCTTATGCTTCTAATGCTGAGGAAATCTGGATTATCCATCTATTTGAATCTGGGTGTAACCTTCCATGATGTGCCAGAGAATCCTATCCTTGGACAGCATGCAGGGGACATCTTTGGGAGATCTTCCGCAGAATATAAATGTATCCTTAGAATATTGCTATCCATCATCATCAGAGCCAGAAATTTTGCAGTGTAAGACAAAAGAGACTCTCCCTGTTTCCAGAGTCAGTAACTGACCAGATTGATAAATGAAATTTTCTTCAGTAATGCAGAGTGGCAAATGTGCTTCATTTCAGAGGAGGGCAACAGGTTAGCATAGGGCGTGCAGAGCATGCTGTGTAGAAGCTACAGTTTTGTCCTGCAGCAAAGGAACAGCTCTGGTGTTCCTCCCACACGACCTGACAGCTGAGGCAAACATCTCATTCTGCTTAGAAGCACGGCAGGCCCTGATCCTCACTCCTTTAAAACAATTACTTTATTCAGGACAGCATCAGCCAGAATAGGGGGTTGACTATATTGTTCAGATCTCCTGGGGAAAAAGAAAGCATAGTTTTGTTCTTCTCCCCTCTTATCTGTAAATTAGCTTTCCTCTGCTGTGCTGCATAGAGCTAAATTGGTTCCAACTTGCAATCTGAGCTTTTATAGCTTTATGGTGAGAAACTCAAGGAAAAAGGAAAGGATATCACCTCTCCTATCCCCTCTCTCCTAAAACATTGTAGAAAGCAGAAAGATTAAAAACACACCTACACGCAAATTCACCATGATACACATTCTTTGTCTACTAACACTTCTATCTCTAATGGGTTCCCCCAGGATTACTAATTAAAACATTGTAAGAAGTAAATCATTTTTTGTAATATTCACTGTGAAACATACAATGTATATGATATAGTGCAGGATTCTGGATAAGATGCTTTTTAAACCAGAATATAACATAATCTGAGCTATATACAATCATATTAAATACTTATTACTCTGAAGGATCCTTGTTGCTCTCTGAGCTTGGTTGTTTTCTTGCAGACATTTCATTACCCAATCTAGGTAACACCATCAGTGCTGGTCTCAGTGCTAGTTTGGGTAATGAAGCATCTGCAAGAAAACAACCAAGTTCAGAGAGCACCAACGACCCCCCCCATTTCAACCTTGAGCTACAAATATTCTCCTTTATTGGTAACTTGTACTGTATATCTAAACTGTCCTTCATTCTTTTATCAGGAATATAAACTTAGAAACAAAACTTAATATAGTACAGTGGAATAAAAGTATCAACACAAGAAATAGAAAAATGTATTACTGTATAGTACAGAAGTATTGGATGTTTATAATTCTGTAATTTACTGCTATTAGAACTAGCAAAACTGAAAGGATTTGGGGTAGTCTGTATCAATTGATATGAAAAATCCCCAAACTTAAAACGTGTCCACAGTGGTGAGTGACCATTATATACCTGATATGGGACCCAGAGTATATGCAGTGAGCCACTTGGTTGTGCTAGAGATTTGGATTTTTGTTTCTTGGCTGTCTGTATTTTAACTTTTGTAGCATTTGTAATAAGGAACAGGCAGAAGGTATGGGAAATGGAGAGCCAGGCAAGGGTGAGAAGAGGATAAAGCCTCAAATTGAAACAGACAAAGATCATCAAAAGATAGAGGCTGCTTTTTTAGAAGCAGTTATAATTTAGGAAGATCAAAAACCTGAAATTTGAATTAGGTAGAACTCAACATCCTTAATTCTTCTTTGTCATTTTGGATTCTTACTTCTGTGTTACTAAATTTAAAAAATTGTAGTACTGCAGCTTTCCTGCCAGTTCAGAGACTAAACAGAGCCTGAGTTTGAATGCACTCCTAGAATTCTACTGCTTGGGATCTGATGAGTACACTGAATATATTTCAAACCAAGTTTAATATATCTTTTAGAGTTTTTAAAATTAAGCTTCATTTTGTTCATTTCTTATGAGCTTGTTTTGTTTTCAAAAAAGGAGTGGATAAAAATAGCTAAAATCTCTAGAACACACCTCTACGATACAGATCCAGATAGTTTCTACAGAATGCTTTTAATTTTATTTTTCATTTTTAAAATCTTTATATTTGCCAGAATGGCAGTACAGATTGTGGAAACCCTATCGTTGTCACAGAGGAGGTTTATATACTGTAACTAAAATTGCTATATTTATGTAAGTGTGGTAAACTACCTGTGAATTTTGTTAAGCTAATAAATGCTCATATAAGAATGTTTACCTCTTATCTCTTGGTACATCTGTTCCATCACAGTTTCTATTCCAAAGTTCCTCAACAAGAGTTTCCAAATGGCCCAGAATTACAGTACCTTTATTCTTGTCGGCTTTGCAGCACTAAGCAAAAGACATAAAAATACTTGAGGTAACACAGGTGCTCTAGTAACAAAAATCCTTTTTCCAATGTTTTATTCAAAAGGGAAAAATGAAAAACCCAAGCAATCTGGGCTATGTCCCCTGCTGAATATTAGAAGAAAATTTTGCAGGAATCTTGTCACTTTTAATTCTACTTATTTATTTGGGTCTTAATGCCTTTAAAGGATGTGCTAGTGCAGCTAAAATTCAGGAATCACGAGAAAAGGTGAGGAAATCATTTTTTCCATTGAGGAGATGCTTGACTAACTTCCACAGAGTTCCAGGGTTTACCAGTTAAGCCTGACCTCAGAGCAATTATTCCTGTACTACAACTAAGTTGGAAGTAACCAACCAAAGAAAAGCAACATTTGGGGAGTGTAAGGAATGAAGCAAATTTGGGAGTGGCACAAACACTTTGGGTGGAAATGTTCTCAGTAGAATGTAGGGAAGTGCACAATACCAGATCATGACATTCTGGCACAGCACTATCTGTTCATCTCTCATTTCAAAGGATTTTTTTCCAATTTGGCAGTACATTATTGATTAGATTATATTGTTGTTCCCATGACATTTTATGTCTGTTCATTGTTTTCTGTCCCTCCCTACGACATACCACTTTTGTCTATTGCCTGTTTATTTCTCAGAAAAAGCCACTCTACAATGTTTCTGTGCATTGGTTCCCAAAATGCATTATCTTTTATAGTTCTACAAACTATATGGATTGTGCAGTCTTAATTTTAGACTTCCCTTACATAGGGGACAGGAAAGTGAATGATTATTTAGAATGAGGGTTCCAGCTGAGTGGGTCCAGAAAACATGAACCCATTCTGATTGCAGAAAGAGTCTGTAGTGAAACTATCAAAGTTTAATAGAAATCACAGCTGGAGAGAAATCTTCTTGCCAAAATAGGATGCACTTCTTCATTTTTTTCCTTGAAAAAAATTGTTTTATTTTAGCTTCTCTGCTGTAATTAAGGGGCAGCTTACTCTAATTCCATTACCAAAATGGTCATTGAACCAGCTAGAGTCTCCTTGTAGCTCCCACTGGGAGCATATGAAAGAGACAATATATTAAGTATTTTTAAGAAATTAGGAGAGATGGGATAGGAAAAAGAGAAAATGTATGGAAGGGGAGAAACCCAGTCTCTGTTACAGGAACATTAACGTAACAATTTAAGAAATGTCTTCCTAGTGTCAGCTGATCCTGTAATCAGCTTGGTATTTTATATCATAATGAGCAGATCGAGATGTGTGATCTGCTTCTGTTTTCCAGCAGACTCCTGAGATTCACTATTAGAAACAAGTGCAAATTAATCATTCTGGGAATAGATAATTAAAATTGTAGAGCAGAGCATATCTGAACATAAGCTCAGCCTAAGAATGTATTTTCAATTCCAGAATAGAGATCTGTTTATGTCTTTTCACATAAAAACATATGCTTTTTTTCTTGACCACCTTCGTTTTAGCAGTTTGATTATTATGTTATTGGTATGAGAGAAAGCTAATTTGTTATATTAGTGGATCCAAATTTATTTTCTGCCCATTCATCATAGTTAATAATAGCAAATGTTATTTGAGCTCCAATCTTTATGAAACCAAATTAGCACCGTTAGCACCAAAGTTATCGTTTTGGAAAGTTATTCTTTAATTTGTCATATTTTTACTATCAAATTAGGGAGGAGTGATGATTTTCTCTCATACAATATATCAACATAACTTGGCAGGCAAAATGCCTTTGGGTTGCCTTGGTTGATAGGAAAGACACCATGTTGATGGATTTTCAGGTCTTTTAGGTTATCAATTCAGCACACCCAAATAGTATAATCAAATAATTCCTTAATTCCTATACCCATTCAAAGATACACAAGAATAAGCATGCATAAGTTTAATGCATAAGCATATAAGTTTAATAAATAATAATAATAATAATAATAGCTAACGTAAGTTTAGAGTAGGGCAGTTAAATCTGATTATTCTAATTTATTTAGAAAAGTACAAGTGAACTTTGAAGTTTATTATAGAAAAGGGAAGTCACAAGCCATACAATTTTGGGTGACTGATATTTCTTCATAAGGAATAGAATAAATGTTGGTTTAATAGGGTTTTTTTAAAAAAAAATTCTCAAACTTAAGCATATGACTTTGGCAAGTTTTAATTAAATTATATGCCACCGATGTCGCCTTTAGCTCTTTGTATTTCTAAGAAGCCAGATCTGAGCTTGGTTGGGAAATATGACTCTAGAAAAATACATTTTTTTTACAAGAAGGCCAGCTGCTTTGTTCTGGGTAAACCCTACAAAAGAGTCTCAGTTCCAAGGATCTAGGTTTATTCATCTGTTTTATATTGGCATCTCAATAATCAGTCATTTGAGCTAATAGCCATTTATTAACTTGTCTTTTGTTCTGAATCAGATTACATCGTTCACTAATCTTCTCACATTTCTACTCCAAGAAGCTTAACAAAAAGCTACATAAATTGCGATAAATTTCTGCCCCCAAAATAGAGAAAGCCTATCTGTAGTCGAATGCCTGAGTTAAACAGTGAGCCACTGCAATATGTTTATGAAATAAATTACACCAGTAATGTATCTTTTATGAAGCATACCTTAATTCTTGATAATTATTTCCCCAGTGGCTTTCTTAAAGTTGTAGCATGTACAATCTTGTACTGTGGAAATGGAAATGAAATGTCGGTGCTACTTAGGAAGGCATTAATTTGTAATCACAGGTAGTCTTGTTAGAAAAGAAAAATAACATGATTAAAAGCAGTTTAGGGAGTAAGCAAATGAAGAGGCTAATGATTGTACACAGTTTTTTAGTTATGGTGAGACAGCACTACTTCTTTGAAATGTAAAAGTATATTAATGAATTAGATCCTTCAGTTAAAAAATTGCTGTTTTGTAAGTGACACAAGGAGTTGAAATAGTATATGGTTTGCAATTGGTTTCTCTTTTTTAATTTTTAATAGATGCACATGGATTCTCAGGAAGCCACAGAAAGCAAAGCAAGAGAGACAAATACAACGAACTTGCTTCTGCTTCCTTTCTGGGACAATCATCTAAAAAAGAATTAATAATAGATGGTAGGATTTCTTTGAAAGACAAACATCTACCCAAAGGTACATCAGAGTCCAAAGACAGAAAATCTCAAGCTTTCCAGAACCAAAAGTTTTCTGATCATGCACACCACACCAAGATATTATCAGAATCATTATTGGATGAAAATTATTGTAACGGGAAAGTTCTGTGCTCCAAAGGTAAGCATAGCTTCAGTTATAAGCTATAAGTATAATTTTACATTATAGTTAAATGGCACAGTGTTGTACTAGGAGGTTTATCTGCAACTGTCTGCTTTGAATCGTTTGCACTGGAGTGCAATGAATTCCCATGCATTTATATAAAGCCAGGAGGTTGTTCATAGACTTTAGCAGAGGTCCCCAAAGTCTTCAGTTCATTGACCACTTCATAAAGTTTCAGTTTGTTCTTCAACCCACAAACATTTATTATATGAAAATAATTTAATAAATGCTACTTTAAGTAATAGTAGCAGTAATACTAATACTACTAGTAGTAATAATATGTTGAGACTATAGAAAAAGTGCAGAGAAGAGCAGCAAAGATGATTAGGGGACTGGACGCTAAAACATATGAAGAATGGCTGCAGGAGACTTCCGGTGGCTCCGCCGTCGTCGCTAGAGTATCCTCTGTGAGGCTCCGTTCCCTGGGTATGTAAAGCCGCAAAAAATAGCGAACACCAGCTGTTTTTTGCGGTGAAAAATCCCCTCTTCGGGCGAAGAAGAGGTGCAGAGCATCAGGAGTAGGGTTGAGCCCCTCTAATATCCCTGAAAAAAGCTTTCAGGGATTAAGAGTGCGAGCTCCCCATAACTCCTGAAGACGCTCCTGCCCAGAGACGCTTCTGTAATCAGACAGAAAAAGACGCCGCGACCGCCTCTGCTTTTTAAAAATAGAACACAAGAGAGACTGTTTGCAGACTGAGTGAATACAGTATTTTTTATTGTTTTCCTGGCTATGTATTTCTAACTGTTACATTTAACATAATGCATTCAAGATGGCGTATAGCTTTCACTACTTTCACTGCTAAAGGAAAGTGCTTGAAAGTGAAAGTGAATTCTCCATATTTTTTTTCTTTGTTCTCGTAAGCGAAGCTAGAGAGACGGTTGTAGAAATTGGATTAAAGCCAGAGCGATTGTTTTAAAATTTAAAATGGAGTGGAATTTACGTTTTAATGTCAAACCTATTTTGGATCGCATTGATGAATTTAAAGAAGAAAGTATTGCAATATTGAAAGAGACTAAAATAGAAATATTAAAATTAACTAGATCCTTTTTTCTAAATGAAATTGATTTGCAATCGATTGCTGAACATTTTATACAACAACCCAAACAAGAAGTAGACAGTATTGAGAATAAAGAGAATAATGGGAAATGGATCTTGCTTGATAAACAGTTCATTTACGGAGTGGAGGAAGAGGATTTGTTTCAGGACAGGAGGGGATGGCTATTCCTCTCAGACAAGCAGCAAGAAGAAGATTTAACTGAGAAAAAAGAGAAATTGATCCAGTTTAAGAAGCAATCTATTTATGGTGCCGAGGACCAGGAAAAGCAAAGACAGAGATTTGAAATGTTACCTCAACGAAAGTCTATGGTTAAGAGAAATAGAGGACAAATGCAAAGGTTAAGAGGCTTTATATGGACTCAAATGATATTGCAAGTAAAAAAGAGAGACTTATTATTTGGAAGGGAGGCCTCGATATGGAGATTTACCTGGCGAAAGAAAAAACCAAGAGTACGTCTGAAGAAATGAAATTTAAAATTGTATGCAAGGAATTATGGATAATTTAAAACTATGGACTGACTCAAGGACTAAGATTATGAGTAAGATGTAAGAGAAGATGATTAACGGAAGATATAATATTAAGATTATGATTAAGATGTAAAAGAGGATGATTAACGGAAGATATAATTAAATTGAAGAAGAATGTACTTGCTTTGAAATGATCTAGGTTTGACATAAGATTGACTGATTGATGGGATAGATACGCATTATGTGATTTGATAAGGTTGAAGGAATCTAAGTTAGAAATAGATTAAATAGATTGTATTTGTTATTTAGGTTTATTAGACATATGAGAAAGCCCAGAAGTCGATTGAAGAAGTGAAAATTTAAAATTAAGTGTAAGGAATTAAGGCCAATCTAAGATTATGGGCTGAATCAAGGACCAAGTTTATGAGTAAGATGTAAGAGAGGTTGTTTAATGGAAGATATACTAAATTGATTAAGAATATATGCATATATGATGGATTGATCATTAGATTGATGGTTTAGATATGTAAATGAAAATTAATACTCTTAACAAGATGATTTGTCTGTTTTGTTTAGTGGATTGAAACGATTTAAGGTTTGATATTAGATGGACTGATTGAGGGATTAGATATGTATTAGAATTGATAAGGTTGAATAAATGTTAAGTAGAGATTGTATTTAGTATATAGTTTAAAATTCTTGTTAGGATTATATAATAATTTTGTTTGAAGTAGGGGGTTTTCTTTTGTTTTACCCTGTACTCACTCTGGGAAGTCAGGGGGGGGGTAGGGAGGGTTTATAATTTTATATACTATGTTTTCTCAACTGCAATGGGGTTGATGCAAGGATATGTAATTATTGTTATTAAGGGGTTGCTCGAGTGGCCTCTGGGCACCACATCTGATGGAATGAGGAAGGAGGAGTGAAGGCTTATGTAAGTAGAAAGTTGATAAGAAAGGGGAAGAGTAGGGATAGTTGGGTGGAGTAGAAGGAGGGAGATAGAGAAGGAGGGAGGAGAGTAGGTAGTTAGTTGGTAAGTGAGGGGGGAAGGTTAGGGTTAGGGGGATGTGGTGGTGGGGGTACCGAGCAGTAATGTTAATTGTTTGGTAAATATGGTCTATGATTATTTTCAGTTGAGTTATTATTATTAGATGTATTGAAATAAGTACTTATGTTTTGTTTATGGATGATTTTGAAATATGTATTTATGTTGTGATTATGTTTATTGTTTATTTTAACATTATGATTTGATTTGAGCATTTTTCTTTTTCTGTTAAAAATTAAAAAACCAATAAAAAAAATTAAAAAAAAAGAATGGCTGCAGGAATTGGGTATATCTAGTTTAATGAAAATAAGGTCTAGGGATGACATGATAATAGTTCCAATATCTAAGGGGCTAACACAAAGAAGAGGGAGTCAAGCTATTCTCCAAAGCATCGGAAGGCAGGACAAGAAGCAATGGATAGAAACTAATCAAAGAGAGAAGCAACCTAGAATTAAGAAGAAATTTCTTGACATTCAGTGGAACGACTTGCCTCCAGAAATTGTGGGTGTTCCAGTACTGGAGGTTTTAAAGATGAGATTGGACAACCATTTGTCTGAAATGCTTGAGCAGGGGATTGGACTAGAAGACCTCCAAAGTCCCTTCCAATTTTGTTATTCTGTTAACCCCCTACTGAGCCACTACCTTGACATGGTTGTGAGAGGTTCAGCCATACTGGACAGGTCTCATCAGAGGAACCATACAAAGAATGTCTGTCTTATAAACAATATGGTGAAAGGAAATTTACAGTAACCCATACTAGATCAGCCATTGTATAAGTCAACAAGGACTATGCTAGATGTTGGATTCCATGGACATCTGGTGATAAATGGTCTATAGCAGGGGTGTAAAACTACCGGCCCATGGGCCAGTTGCATCATATGGAGGCCACACCCACCCCAGTTCCGACAATCCAAAAAAAGTCACAATACGTTGTGACATGTCATGTGACATGGCGAGTTTGACATCCGTGGTCTACAGTACTCAGGACTATTGGCTGAGCAACCAGGGCCAGCAGCTGTAACACTATTGAAATAAATGTTGTCTATCCATTGCAAATACATACATATACAAAGATTGAAAACAAAGAAATAATCATCTGTTATCACAGCTGTTATCACAAACCAAATATAAGAAGAAGAGGATATCTGAAAGAATATACCAATTCTGGAAAGAACAATATTCAGAATCAGAAATAACAGAACAAGGCTAGCAGATTAACATCGATTTATACAAAATACAAAATAAAGTATTAACTGAAACAGAATTGGAAGAACTGCAAAGGTCTATCCAGGATGAAGAAAATAAAGCCTTGCCAGCAGTAACTCAGACTGTAGAGCCAAAGGGGGAGTTGGCAGTAGAGGAGGTCAGCACCTCTAGGCACCCTGTCCTCTGCTTTCTCTTTAGAAAGAATAAAGCCCTAAAAAAGAAATTTGAAACAAAGAATAATTGAACATCTAGAACAGAGTTCCCCAACCTTTTCAGCTTTGTGGACCAGTGGGGGGAGGGGGAAGCTTCCATGTGAGCGGGGGGCAAGCGCAAGCTCCTTTTATGTGAGTGGCAGGCACACATCTGCTACTTGCCCAAATGGAGCACACTCACACTTGCCCACTACTCGTAGAAGTGATGATGCACCTGCATACTTGCCCACCACTTCAGGTGGCCTGGTTCTAAACAACTCATAGACCCGTAGTGGGCTGTGGCCTGGGGATTGGGGACCCCTGATTTACAAAAGCACAGAAAGAGGTTGACAGCATTGAAGTTTGGTCCAAAGAAACAGCTAGCACAAGCATTAAAAGATGTCAATACCATAATATCAAATATAAGCACCAGCTCACTGCAAGAAACAATCCAGGTAATGTATAGCATATAACAGCTGCTTTTATAATAGAATATCTTGGATACAAAATCAAAAATCAAGAAGAGCCACAAACATGGAAGATCAGGCATCTAGTTGAAAATAACCTCTTTCCACCTGAGCAGAATGGAAATTGCCCAAAGAGCAGAGGAACAAAATATCAGTTCTTAATTGATAAGATGATTTTAGAAAATTGCAAGAGGAACACAACCAACATAAATGTAACTTGGACTGATTACAACAAAGCATTTGACTCCCTGCTATATGACTGGATAGTCAAGTACCTAAAGTAACATGAGTCAATAGAAATAACAAAAGCTTTGTACACAGATCAATATAGCCAAGATATTGCGATCGAGTTTGGATTGAACAAATATGCCAATCTTACCATCAACCAGGAAACAAAGAAATCTGGAATCAAGATACCTTATGGAAATAAGATCAAGAGCCTGGATGAAGAAAATCATTACAAATATCTGGCCATCAAAGACACTGAATATTAGTAGTGAACATATCATGAGAGTGAAGAATATATTGAAGTCCAAACTCAGTGGAGGAAATACTATCAAGCAATTAACACCTGGGCAATTCCAGTCATTAGATACACAGCTGGAGTTGTGTACTGGACTCAAGCAGAATTAAATGCCCTGGATAAGAAAACCAGAAAAAATAATTACAAAGAATCATACTTTTCATCCCCATAGCAGTGTTGACAGACTCTACTTACCAAGGAAAATAGATGGGCATGGAATGTTACACCAGATGGTTGAAGGAGAAATAAAGATATTGGAAGAGTATCTGAAGTGAAGAAGCTGCATTGAAACTAGTATATCATGAGGATTGACTGAGTACTGGAGAGACCAAACTGGCCTAGAAGGAAGACCAAGAACAGAAAATAGATATGGCAAGTAAAACATTACATGTCCAGTACATTAAAAAATAGTAGCAGGCAAAGCAAATAATAAGGGCTAGCAATGGGTAAGAGCATGAAAGTTTAAGAAAGAGAATGAGGGCTATTTCTGCCTGTGCAAAACCAAGCCTCAAGAACAAAAGCATACAGAGAATGCATCCCAGAACTGAGAAGTCAGCAACAGACAGTAAATGCGGCCTCTGCAAAGAAGCTGAAGAAAATGGTTGACCATCTAGTTGGCTGCTGCAAGAAGACTAAACAGACTGACTACAAACAGCGGCATGACAAAATAGCAACAATGGTGCATTGGAAGAACTGGAAGAAATACCATTTGCCTGCAAGCAATAATTAGTGGGACCACAAAATAATCCAAGCAATAACCAATAAAGTATTTGGTACTGTTCCAAAAAAAAGGTGCAGAAAACATAGTTTGCTTATTTGCTGGTCTGAAAAAGTTTCCAACATGCACAAAATAATTTCTTTGCTGAAGCTGAATCTTTGAAACAATGTGCTAGGTTTATTGTCAGTGTGGCAAGAAAGGAGCATCAAGGATGCTTTATTTGTTATTCTAATTAAACCTGCATTTTTAGTGAGAGGCTCATACAGTATTTTGTAAATGGCTTTGAATTTCAGATACAACACTATCTCTGAATTAATAAATTAAGCAAGAAAATGGTAATAATAAAAGAACAAATAATCAAGATAATAAATAATTAAAACAATTTAAAAATCTGACTAGATTAATTTATAATGAATTGGTATCATGTTTTAATATTTATTTTATTAGTTTCTCATCTATTAGTAATAGCACTTTAGGGGGTATAATTGCCAGAGAAAGAATAATCCAGAATATAAACCATCATTATATCCAACATAAGTGAAGCACCTCAAGTTAGATTGAAACATTCCAATGGTGGGATTCAGCCAGTTCGCATCAGTTCGGCAGAACTCCAAGTTAATTTTTTGTTGCTCAGGCCCAGAACGGACTTCTGGAAGCGGCATCCACACAGAGAACCAATTGTTCACATATTTAAATCCCACCACTGAAACATTCCATATATGATGTTAAGAGTAGAAATGTGTAGTTGGTATAGAAGTATGCCATGAACTCTGTTGAATTCTTTGAGGACTTTGGGAATGTTCCACCCCACCAACTAGCCCACCGACTTTATAATAGATGAACATCAGTATCAAATGCAGGTTGTTAGCTGGTCTTTTCCACTTCAAAAGTCAATCAAAACTTTGCATCTGATGGTTTGCTGATGAAAGTTGCATACAACATGGCACTTGCTTTTAAAAGGGGCTTCCATCAGAGGAATGTAAAAGCTGGATAAAATGCTGTATGTCAAAGGATTAAAGTAAAATTATTTGCATCAAAATAAGTTGTTGCAATTTTCATTAATTGTTACCTATATTAGAGGTTGCATTTAAAGCCTTTAAGTTATAAGACTGCGAACATAAATCATTATAACAATTTACAGTTCAAAACAAACGAGAAGTGCCAGTCTAGGATATTGCCTAACTAATGTGAAATGGTTAGTAAAATAAATAGAATTTTTAGCAATTCTCACATTTTTTCATTAGAAATTATTAAAAGTAGCTGCCAAAGGTATGAACTGCAAGCTGAACTTTCTGATTCAGATCTCTTCCTCCAAGAATTTTTATGAGGAGACCCAGCATTATTACTTCTTGGTTCTTTGGTTGGTTAGGGCAGGGCTTTTCAACTTTTTCATCAATTGTACCATTTTTAGGATATGGCAATATTTGAGTACCGCCTAGCAAGGTGTCAAAACCTTGATGACCAAAAAAAGAAAACTGTTAAAGTTGCAATTGCACTGAAATGACTTATGACCATTTTTCACACTTATGATCATTGCAGCATGCCCAGGGTCATGGGATTTATGTTTGGATGCTTGGCAACTGATTCATATTTATAATGGTCACAGTGTCCCAGGGTCATGTGATCCCCTTTTGCAACCTTTTGACAAGCAAAGTTAATGGCAGGGCTGCTGCTGGCCAAGTGCTAAGGTAGGACTTCTCTCCCTCCCTCCTTCCCTGCCTTTCTTTCTCATTCCCATCTCCTTCTGAAGGAATAATTTGACACCCCCCATGTTTTCCCTCTTCCATATATTCATCAAACAAGGAAAAGCCTCCAGAGCAGTGGTTCTCAACCTTCCTAATGCTGTGACCCTTTAATACAGTTCCTCATGTTGTGGTGACCCCCAACCATAAAATTATTTTCATTGCTACTTCATAACTGTAATTTTGCTACTGTTATGAATTGTAATGTAAATATATCTGATATGCAGGGTGTATTTTCATTGTTACGAATTGAACATAATTAAAGCATAGTGATTAATCACAAAAACAATATAGCAATGCTCACTGGAGAAGCTTACTCTTCCTTGCTCAAAAATGTTGGGAGGGAGGGAAGGGGAAGGAAGGAAGATTGAAGGGGAAAGGAAGGGATGGAGATGGAGATGGAAGGAAGGAAGGAAGATTGGAGGGGAAAGGAAGGAGATGGAGAAGGAAGGAGATTGAAGGGGGAAGGAAAGGAAGGAAGGAAGGAGAGAGATTGAAGGAGAAGGGATTGAGATGGAGATGGAAGGAAGGAAGGAAGATTGAAGGGGAAAGGAAGGAGATGGAGAAGGAAGAAAATTGAAGGGGGAAGGAAGGAAGGACAGAGATTGAAGGGGAAGAGATAGAGATGGAAGGAAGGAAGGAAGATTGAAGGGGGAAGGAAGGAGATTGAACGGGAAAGGAAGGAGATGGACAAGGAAGGAGATTGAAGGGGGAAGGAAGGAAGGAAGGAGATTGAAGGGGGGAGGCACTGCCAAGGACGCACAAGCAGCTCCGCACAATTGCCTCGGGAGGGGGGGAGGTTCTGGCAGAGAGCCTGGTGGAGAGCCAAGCAGCGGCACATCCGGGGCCTCAGAAGTTGCGCGGAGGATCTGTGCATCTCGGAGCCGCCGGCTGCCCTCTCACACCCACCAAGGGATGGAGATGTAGATAGAAGGAAGGAAGGAAGATTGAAGGGGAAAGGAAGGAGATGGAGAAGGAAGGAGATTGAAGGGGAAAGGAAGGAAGGAGAGAGAGATTGAAGGGGGGAGCACTGCCAAGGACGCACTAGCAGCTCCGCACAATTGCCCGGGAAGGGGGAGAGGCTCTGGCGGACAGTCTGGTGGAGAGCCAAGCGGCGGCACATCCAGGGCCTCAGAAGTTGTGCGGAGGATCCGCGCGCCTTGGAGCCGCTGGCTGCCCTCTGACACCCGCCAACCTGGAACCCCCATCCTCATCCCGGCACCTCTTGTCCTCTCCCAGCTGCCCCCGGGACCTGCCTGCCTCTCCAGCCTCCTGAGCGCCATTGCAGTGGTGGGGTCATGGGAGCCCCTTTCCACACTGCGCAGCCCATTGCACGTGAGAGGGGCGCGGCCGGAGTGCCAGCTCCCGCTCGGAAGGTGCCGCTTCTCCCCTCCCAGCCTGGCCGGCTGGCCTCCGATGCACATGCGGGCATTGCCGCCGCCTTGCCCTCTTCTCTGCCCCCTGGCCTCTTCCGAGGCCCGGAGCCCGGCGAGCCGGGAAGGAGTTGCTCCTGCCCGGCAGCCCCACGGCCGTGCCGGGCGCCAGAGGGCAGAGGCGGCCTCCAATGTTGAGGGAGGCTAGCCGGGAGGTGCGGGGGGCGGCCGGGGGCAGAGCGTGGCTGTGCAACCAGGAGGTGTGGAGACCGGCTCGGCGCTGCAGCTCATTTTAGCTGGCAGCGGCGGCAGCGGCAGAGCAGCCCAACGGCAGCGGCAGCAGTGGCCCAGACCTGGCTCGGCTCGGACCGGCCACTGAGCCAGCCCAGGGCGGTGTTGGTGGCGCACGCGATGGCACTGTAGCGGCAGGAGCAGGCGCTGTCGGAGAAGGGCACCCTGGAGGTGGAGGTGTCAGCGGAGGAGGAGGAGGGCGGCGGCAGCGGCCGGATAGAGGAGCGGTGTCTCGGTTTCTAAGACCATCAGAAATGTGTGCTTTCTGATTGTCTTAGGCGACCTCTGTGAAAGCATTGTTCGACCCCCAAAAGGGTCGCGACCCACAGGTTGAGAACCGCTGCTCCATAGAGAGAAAAGACAAGCCGCTGAGGAAACTAGCTTAAAAAGGCAAATTCCCCTTTAAGAATTAGCTACTGGCTAGAAAAGAAAGTTAAGGAGCGGGCAGCTGGCACTTGAGGAAGAAAAAAATGTAGTAAGTACTGGCTGCTGGCTAGGGCAGCCTCCCCAAATGGTCCATTCATAAGTAAAGGAATGCTACAGGCAAAATCCATTCAGGAGAAAAATACTTCAAAATCCCTTGCAGCAAAACCTACAGCTAACAATAGCAGAGCAATAGAAGCTAACACGAGACATCAGCCATCAGCCAAATGGAAATTGCCAAACATTCCTTAAGAACACAAAGCCCACATTGCACAAATCCCAGAACTTCAAAGTCACAAAAGCACATAAGAATCCTTCCACTTTCTTTGCCTGCCTTGTATCTCCTTCCAAAGAGGTTCACTGGATAATGACCAGTCTGAATGTTCTGAAGAGCAGAGGAGAACTCTTCACTGTCTCCATTCATGCATGGTTTTATATATCCTGATCATGTACCACACTCCCACCGGACATCTTTCTTCCAGACTAGATAGTACCATAGATAGGGCATTTAATCTGTCTTGTTGTTTTTTAATCTGCAGACCCGAACTATATGCAGCAATCCATATATGAACATACCATAAGGACATTACAGTGTTGGCATTTTTATTTTCAGTCGCTTTCCTAATGATCCATAGCATGCAGTTTGCCTTTTTCACAGCTGCTGCATGTAGAATTGGCATCTCCTGGGTGCTCATCACCATAACACCTTTTTTTTTTCCTGGTTAGTTTCAGACGTCTCGGAAGTTAGAGGCTTTTTGCCCTAATCAATTTCACTTTAGACCTACTTGAACAGAACTGCATCTGCCATCAGGATGACTGTTCATCCCGTTTAAAGAGGTCTTTCTGTAGCTATTCTGGAGAGGCTTAGAGATCAATAAAGTAACATGATAAGCATCTGTCTTTAGACTTGCTATTTAAAAGATGTAATATGCAGCATACAAAAAGGGTATTGGGGAGGAAGAAAACAATAAAAAAGACAAATGAAAATTACACTTCTTATAATGGCTTAATGTCAGTAGGCCTGAGTGAATGCTTTGAGGGGTGACTAGTAGAGTCTGGCCTCAGCAAGCAGATGGAAAATGACTTCTTCTATTGTCTCTCCTTTCTGGGCTCAGAAATAACCTAAATGGATTTTGAAATATACATTATATAGATTCTGTCTTTTCATTTGCTCCTGGTGTATAATTAATTAAATACAATAACCCTGGTATACACCCAGATTTAGTGGATCTCCAGCTGAAGGAAAACTTTAGTAATACTTGTGCTTATTTATGAAACTTCGTATGATTTGACTTCTAGGGTTAAACAAGCACAAAAGTCTACATTCTCTACTGTATATATTTCTTTTAGAGATGCCTCCTGGGTTTGAAAATATCTAGAAGAACAAAAAAACAAATTGGCTATCATCCCTTAATAAACAATCTTTTCTGTCTTTCTAAGGTGATTACAAATTATATGGGTCAGCCAGCCAGTCCAAAGAATATAAGATAAATGTGAAGAAAGAGATGGTCAACAGGTTAACCACCTCTGCAGCCCATGAACCAGATGTTCCTCATGAGAAACATGAAGCTTTCCAACATTCAGAGGTCTGCTTTGAGCCTGAGAAAATTCCTGCAAGCCCACTGACTCTCAGGGTAAAATATCCACATTCCCTGCTAACTCTTCACATTGATATGGTTATTTCCTTGGAAATCCACTAGGAGCAAAAAGACATTTACTGCTCCTATATTTTTTAAAAGCAGAAAATCAGTAGTTTTATGAATGTGCTCTTATTGCTGAAAAGCATTTTGCTTACATGATACATTGAGAACTGAATTTGGAAGTGACTTGTCTAGTATCCTGGTTTAAGCCATACTATTATTTGCGTATATAGTATACTTTTTTTTAACCATCTCCCTCATTATTTATAATTCTTATTAATCTGATAATTCCCCTTAACTGCAGAAGATTATGTGAATTCATATCCTAGGATTTCTACACAACTAGCTCTGGAAAAATAGATCTCTTCCTCAAATTCATAATACTGAATATTTTTCAGAGGACAGAGCAATTATGTAAAGAGGACAGAAGCACATGTGGTTGCAGCAAGGATCTGCCCCCTCTGAGTTTGGGGGGTGGGGGATCTTTGGTTTTTTAATCATATTAAGCATATTTTAGTGTTTACATAATAATTCCTGTGTATTTTAATCCTCAAAATAGCAGAAAATCTACTTATTTTCAGTAATTGGGGCTGAAGCAGACTCAGGGGATTATTTTATGTGTGGTCCTGGAAATATGAGTGGCTCATCATGGTTTTAAAAATCACATGCAAAATATAGTCCATTCAACACATGCAAGATTGAATAAAGGATGGGTCTTTTTTTGCCCACCTGTTCCTCATATACTGGGCTCTCACCCAATCTATTTTTCTTGCAGTTCTGCAATGAATTTTTTACTTGCATTTACTGCAGGAAAAATATGCTGGTTATAGACAGACTTCTGTTCAAATTCCCAATGTAAGTAATATTGGAACATAGGAAACTGAAGATATTTCATATCCTCTTCCATCCTTTATTACTGCATTCTTATTTTATTGTAAGCCAGCTGGAATTGTTTTGGATGGTGAGATGGGCAGCATATAAATTTAATAAATAAATAAATAAATAAAATACTCTAATAGGACAAAATGAACAAATGTGATTAAGTAATATGTACATAGCACTGGTCATCTCCTCTGACACATGTGGTAAAAGCTAGTACCCATTTGTTTAATGATGTTGCATAGTCTACATTGCCAAAAGATGCCTCATTACAGCCACTACATCTAGAGCAGGGGTGTCAAACTGCTGTCCCGTGGGGCTGGATGTGTCATCCAGAAGCCGCACCCACCCCATTGCTGGCAATGGCAAAACCGTCCTGATACATTACGCAACATCATGTGACATCGCAAGTTTGACATGTCTGCACTAATGGTATCCTTTTGATTTCTGCTTTTTTAAGGAGGCACTGGAAGTTCACAAGCCTCATTTTATTTCCTGCTCACAAGAACGATTAAAAAAACTCGAACACATAGTGCAACTGAGGAAAGCACAACAAAGTGAGGATTTGAGTAAAAAACAAGGAACTGCTCTATCTTGCAAGCTTTCCTCAGCTTCCATTACAAGTAAGAAGAAACAATATACTGTTCCTCATCCATTAAGTGGTAAGTTGAGTTGTGTAATATTTCCTCTTCAGTTGGAATACCTTTCTCTTTCCATTTTTGAGCGAAGGCTATTTGTGCCGCTATTACTATATGCAGTAATAAATAATTTGTATCTTTCTTATATTTTCTTTCTATAATTCCCAATAAAAAAAATTCCGGTTTGGCCTCTATATCTATTAGCAAAATTTCTTCCAGCCATTTTTTTAATAAATTCCCAAATTTTTGTGCCTTTGGGCATTCCCACAACACGTGGTACTAATTCCCAATGGTCTCTTCATACGTCCAGCATATCGAGGATTTCCCCTTATTCATTCGTGCTAATCTTGTGGGAGGGAGGTGCCACCTATGAAACATCTTATAGAGGTTTTCCTTATAGGAGGTTGATAAAGTAATTTTTAGGTTTTTTTTCCTATAAACTTTGCCAATTATCCAAATCAATATTGTGCCCAAAATATTTACACCAAATTATCATCGTTTCTTTCACCTGTTCCTCGATTATATCTTGCTCTAATAAATATTGATATAGTTTACTTATGGTCTTGCCTTTCCTACTAAATAAGATTTTATCTAATTCTGAAGCGTGTTGCTTTATGCCCCGTTCCTTTTTGTCTTTATTAAATTTGGATTGGATTTGAAGATACGCCCACCATTCCAATTCGATTCCTTCTTCCTTTAAAGTATTTCTCACTTTTAATTCTTCTTTCTCATTCAAAATATCTTTATAGGTGGCAGCACCCCCACATTTTATCAAATTTGGATGTATGTACATTTCTAATGTAGACACACAAGTTGGGAATTTTCATATAATTATTTCTTTTTATTTTTTTCCAGATATCCAATAATGCTCTCCTAATATAATGGTTCCGGAAGTACTGCTGGGCTAAATGTCTTTCTTCCCATAAAATAGCGTGCCCCCCTGTCTGTAGGTCATGACCTTCTAGTGCTAATAATCTTGTATTTTTGAGATGCATCCACTCAGTCAGCCAAACCAACGCTGCTGCCTGATAATACTTTGTCCAGTCTGGTAGGCCAAATCCTCCTCTTTCTCTAGCATCTTGTAGTAATTTTAATCTGATTCTCGGTCGTTTCCCTTGCCATATGAATTTTGAAATGAGTCTATCCAAATTTGTGAAAAAATCCTTTTTAAGCCGAATTGGTATGCATTGAAATAGAAACATTTTCGGAAGAACATTCATTTTAATGGTGGCTATCCTACCCATTAAAGATAACTGTAGTTTTTCCCATTTTCCCAAATCAGACCTAATTTGCACCATTAATTTATCATAGTTATCTTCTTTCAGTGTGATGCATCTCGCTGTCAATTGGATTCCCAAATATCTTATTTTTTCGTGGTCTGCATATTTATCTTTCCCTTCAATTCTTTTTTTTTTGCTCTTCAGTCGTATTTTTAACTATCGTTTTTGTTTTATCCTTATTTATTTTCAGTCCTGCTACTTCTCCATAGTCCTCCAGCACGTCCATCAGCCTAAGACCAGATTGTACAGGCTCTTCAATAATAAATACAAGGTCGTCCGCAAATGCCTATACATTAAAACTTTCTTTTCTTACTTTTAAACCTTTGATTTGTTTGTCTTCTCGAATTGTTCTAATTAAAGCCTCTAATGATAAGATAAAAAGCAGTGGAGATAGCAGACAGCCTTGCCTTTTTGGATTAAAAAGTTCTTTGTCGTTTCTCCATTTATCACCACTCTAGTTTCTTGTCTGGAATAAATTGTTTGGAACATCTTTATAAATCCCCCCCCCAAATGCATATATTTTAATTGTTCTAGTATGAAGTCCCATTTGATGTTGTCAAATGCTTTTTGCGCATCAATGAATAGCAACGCCATCTGTTTTTTATTATGAGCTTCATAATATTCTATCGTGTCCAAAATAATACTAATATTATTCCTTATATGCCATCTGGGAAGAAAGCCGTTTTGGTCAGTATGAATAAAATTCTCTAAAATTTTCTTTAATCTGTCTGCCATAATTGTCATAAAGATTTTATAGTCTGACTTTAGTAGAGATATCGGCTTATAGTTTTTAATATAAGTCACATCAGAATTTTCTTTGGGAATCAGTGTGATTGTTGCTTCTTTCCACGATTCAGGTATCTTAGCTTTATTCAATACATCATTATACACCTCTAATAACAGTGGGCTTAATACTTCCTGGTGATTTTTATAGATTTCTGAAAGTAGACCATCTGGGCCTGGTGTTTTGTTACTTTTTTGTTTTTTAATTGCCTCAGATATCTCCCCTGCTGTTATCTCATTATTTAGTGAATTTTTACCTTCCTCCGAGATTCTGGGCAAATCTGTTTTTTGAAGCTATTGTACCATCTTGCTTTCTTCTACCTTCTCCTTATCATCATAAAGGTTTTTAAAGAACTTATACACTACCTTCCTCTTTTCCTCATTTTGGTAGATTAACTCTCCTTCTTCATTATATAATTTGCTAATCTGGTTCATTTCTTTCCATTTCCTTAGTCTATAAACCAGCCATCTTCCCGGCTTATTTGCATTTTCAAAAAAAAATTTGTTTAATGCTTTTAATTTGTTGTGCCATATTTTCCTTTTCGATGATATTTAATTTATGTTTAATTATGTTTATTTGATGCTTCAATTCCCATTTTATGGGTTCTTCCTTCAACTCCATTTTCAGTTTGCTAAGATCTTCCTCTAAGTTTTTTTGCCGTTGTCTTTTTTGTTTGTTGTCTTTGGCCATATATGATATTGTGATACCCCTCATAATAGCTTTTGCCATGTCCCACAGATTCTGGTTGTTCGTATCTTCTTTCTTATTACTTTGAAAGAACAAACTCATTTGATCATGCATCCTTAATTTAAATTCACTTTGGTTCAAAACTGATCTTTTTAGGGTCCATCTCCTTATCTTTTTTTGCCCTTTCCATTTAATTTTTTTTAAATAAATTTTATTGGTTTTTAATTTTTACAAAAAAAATGCTCAAGGCACACCATAGTGTTAGGATAAACAAACATCCAAAACCAAAACATTTATACATATTTCAATCAATACCTCTGGTATTCCCTCTCTTATTCCCTTAGATAACATAATTTATTGAAAGTAGTTCAGTCTAGCTTAAATTTAATCAACCTATACCTGTTTTTAAAACTTTTAGAAATTTACACTACCATAGTCAAATTAACTTTAAATACAAACCTTATCAATTTGGGTATCCCTTCCAAATATATTCTAGTTCCTTGATTTTTTTCATAAATTTTATTTAATTCTTCCACTAATATCCCTTAATTAAAATAAAGTATTAGTCTATCCTATACGTATCTAGTCTATCAATTAATCAATTTCTTTTTACTAACAAAAGAAAATCAAACCTTAAGTCCTTTCGATCCATTAAAGAGAATTCAAATTACATCCAATTAATTATCATAACTAATAACATCCATGTTATCAAACAAACAAATCATCTTATTTGATTAACTCAAATTTACATAATAAATTTCTTGCAAGTAACCCTATTGTCCTAAAGAGAAAAAAACAAACATATTCTTAATCCATTTAATATATATTTCATTGAACGCCCCTTTTTCTCTTACTTCTAACTCACAATCTTAATCCTAAAGTCAATCCATAATTCTGAATTACCTTTAATCGATTACCTAAAAATATCTCCTTTTTAAGTTAAAATAATAATCTATCATAACTAATAACATCCATATTATCAAAGAAACAAATCATCTTATTAGATCAGTGGTTCTCAACCTTTCTGAGGTTGAAACCCCACTTGCTCTGCCCATGCGCGCCGCGACCCCGACCCGGGGGTGCGCGCATGTGCGCGCGCGCAAAAAAAATGTAAAATTTTTTTTAAAAAATCAAAAAAACAAAAAAACACAAAATGGCGGCCGTGACGGGCGGATCTGTGCATGCGCAGATCGGCCCATCGCACGCGCCACGCATGCGCACATCAGCCCGTTGCGGGCCGCCATTTTGTTTTTTTAATTTTTTTTAAAAATTTTTTTAAAAAAATCAAAAAAACAAAAAACAAAATGGCGGCCGCGACGGGCGGATCTGTGCATGCGCGGATCGGCCCGTCGCACACGCCACACATGTGCACATCCGCCCGTCGCGGGCCGCCATTTTGTTTTTTTTTATTTTTTATTTAAAAAAATTTTAAAAAAAAATAAAAAAAAAACAAAATGGCGGCCGCGACGGGCGGATCTGCACCTGTACAGATCGGCCCGTCGCACACACCGCACATGCGTGGATCCGCCCGTTGCGGTCCACCATTTTGTTTTTATTTTATTTTATTTTTTTAATTTTTTTTAATTTTTTAAAATTTTTTTTATTTTTTTTCCAGCGCGACGGGTGAATCTGAGTGTGCGCGGCGTGCGCGCGCCAAAAAAAAAATTAAAAAAAAAATTAAAAAAAAATTAAAAAAAATAAAAATAAAAAAACAAAATGGCGGCCGGCGGTGCCCGGCGACCCCCGCGAAATGGTGTCACGACCCCAAATGGGGTCGCGACCCCAAGGTTGAGAACCACTGTATTAGATTAACTCAAAATTACATAAAAAATTTCTTGCAAGTAACCCTATTGTCCTAAAGGAAAAAAAAACATAATCTTAATCCATTTAATATATATTTCATTAATCACCCCTTTTTCTTTTACTTCTAACTCACAGTCTTAATCTTAAAATCAATCCATAGTTCTAATTTAGCTTTAATCCATTACCACAGAATATCTTTTTTAAGTTAAAATAATAATCTATTCTAAAGCTATCTAATCCATCAATCAATCTCTTTAAACTGACCAAATAGCATCAAACTTTAGGTTATTTCAATTCATTAGTCATCAAACAAATAAATAATCAGTAATTTTCATATAAGTACATTTTATATATCTTCCATTAATTGCACATCTGACTCATAATCTTAGTCCTTAAATCAGTCCATAATTCTAGATTGTCTTTGGTCCATTACATAACACTTTAATTTTCACTCTTTTTTTTTAGTCTTATTCTAGGTTTTTTCAAATGCCAAGTAGATTTCCATAAGATAGCTTCCCTTCCAGCTGATAAGTCTTTTTTATTGCTTGTAGTAGTATTTGGATCAGTAAGAGACATCTTGATCTTTGCATTGGCCCTCTGATTTTCTTAACCATGAAGACTTATTGCTTTAAGATTTGAAGTCCCAGTCTTTGCTTTTTCTGGTTCTCAGCATCATAAGTAAATTGTTTATAAGGCAAAATCAAGTTCTCTTTATTTTCAGTTAAGTCCTCTCCTTGTGTAATCTGTTTTATAGAAGAATCAGGTGTAGTCTGAAAGTCAATTTTAAAGTTTGAAGAAAAGATTCTGGTTCTTAATTCTGTAGTAAGCTCTTTCATTGTAACACATATTTCCACTTTAGTCTCATAGATCTTTTCCAGAATAAGTTTACAGTTTAAATGTGAGTGCAGCTCCATTTTATAAAAATTGTTCAACTTCATCAAATTAACTTTCTCATAAAGAAATCATCTCCTCTCCAATTGCCATATTAGCTTTTAACCAGTAGATATCCTCAGTAAGCTAAAAAATCTTTTTTCAAACGTCATTCATTTCATTTTTTTCTTTTTTCCTCCCTCATCCCTTTTTTCTATTTTTTCAGGCAAAAATAGAGGAAGAAGTATTTTTTTAAAAAAGACGCAACAACATAGGCTGATAATAGAGTTCTTAGGAAGAAATTTTTTTCCAGTACCCCAAAATGTACTTATATAAAGAAAACATAGTTTTTAAGGCTTCGTTCTATTCTTTTGTTCGCCTTTCTTCCCAGACATGTAGAAGCTGCCTTTCCAACCCAGGGAAATAGTTCCAACAGAGCTCTTACAGGCAAAAATGATAGAAAAGCAAAAAGAGAGGGGAAAAAAAGAAAGATCTCACCCGGATTCAGCACGGTGGGTTCAAAGCTTAGCTGTTCTTTGACTTGCGGTTTCTAGCGACTAGGTGATCGGCCATTTTACTGGCCGATCTTCTTCTCCATCGGCCCTCAGAGTCTGGCCCAGACAGCTGGAGGAGCTACTGCTCCTCCGCAGCTGAGCAAAGCCTCTTTGACAGAAGTTGCACCCTCCAGGGCGACTTTAGACCCACATAAGGGTCTACCGACGGAGGGAGGCTAGCCGACGAGGAGACAAGTCTCATCGTACGACTAGAAGCGCTACAACCCGGAACCGGAAGTCTTTCCATTTAATTTTAATGGGATTATGGTCTGCCCACGAATTTATGTCAATATTAACTTCCTCAACTCCCAAATTCACATCTGCCGATGCCCAAACCATATCAATTCGAGACCAAGATTGATGTCTACCTGAATAATAAGTATATTGTTTCTTATCTCCATTTCTTTCCCTCCAACAATCCTTTATATTTAGTTCTTCCACCATCTCAAAAAATGAATTAGGTAATATCCTTCTAACACCTTTCTTTCATCTGTTATTTCTATAATCTAGTTCTCTGTCTACCTGAATAATAAGTATATTGTTTCTTATCTCCATTTCTTTCCCTCCAACAATCCTTTATATTTAGTTCTTCCACCATCTCAAAAAATGAATTAGGTAATATCCTTCTAACACCTTTCTTTCATCTGTTATTTCTATAATCTAGTTCTCTGTCTACAATCGCATTAAAATCCCCAATTATACACAAATTATCACATTCTAAGTCTCTAATCATGTTATTCAGTTTCTTATAAAATAGTTTTTGGCCCTCATTTGGCCCGTATATTCCAACTAACATCAATTTTTTCCCATCCACAGTTAGTTCTATTATCAATATTCTGCCCTCCTCATCTTTATACACCTGTTTGGTCAAAATACCCTCTTTTACAAACATTACAATTCCCCTTTCTTCTGTTGTGATGAAGATATAAACAACTTTCCTAACTTAGAACATTTTAGCAAGTATTGATGCTGCTGTTTTATGTGCATCTATTATATCCACATTTGTCTTATACAATTTACTAAAGAAATGTTTCTTTTTCCCTGGAGAATTTAACCCATTAACATTTAATGATAGAATTGCTATTGCTTCTTGAAAACGTGTACTTATACTTAGGGTTTGTTGCCCTCGTTTGTCTAATTTCTTTGTAAACCTTGCGTCCACCATCATTGTCTTTTCCAATGTCCACATTCTCTCTTTCCCCATTTTCTTTTTCCTTGATTTGGGATTCCCCCCTATTTGATGACTGTTCTCCTAGTTCTCCTTCTTCCCTTCTTTTTCTTTCCTCCGATTCAACCTCACTATCAAATTTTTTTCTGTAAAACTCTTCTACTTTGTCCACCATGTCCAATCTCAACCTTCTTTCTCCCCAAGATACCACAATCCCTTCTGGAGTCAACCACCGAAAATTTACATTTTTCCTTGTTAGTTTTGCTGTAAACATTTGGTAGGGTCACCTTAGGTCTCTTACCCTTTTTGGGACTTGTTTGAGCACCACAAGCTGTCTTCCTTGTATCTCTAATGGATCTTCTCTAGTCCTATGGGGAATCTCATTGCGAGTCGATTTTTTTAACGAATCTAATATGCACTTCTCTAGGTAGATTATGTCTATGTGCATACTTTGTGTGGATTCTATAGATTTCATCCATTTCCTTAATCATTTCTTCCTTCTCAGTTCCTAAAGCTCCTGCCAATAGCTCTGCCATCATCTCCGGAAGATCCTCATTCTTTCCTTCCCACACATTCTGAAATTGTAGAAAATGGGTAGCCTTATCTATTTCCAATTGGATTATTGTCTATTCGAGGTCTCTATTAGCTTGAATTAGTCTTTCTTCCATCTCCTCCACTTTTCTTTCTTCCCTTCCCATTCTATCTCCCATCTCCTGTAGTTTTTGATCACTTTTTAAAATTAGTTGTTGGAAGTATTCAAATTTATCATCCATTGATCTCATCTTTTTTTTCATTTCTCCCGTGTCGTTCCTTACTTCTCCTATCTCTCATTTCAAATCCTCATGGTTCTTTAACATAACCTCCTGCATTGTTTGTAACATCTGTTGTAGATCCTTAAATGAGTTTGATCTCTCTCTCTGTAAAAGTCCTTCCATAGATCTTTGCCCTGCTGGGCTTAGTTCCATTGTTGTAGTTTGGATTCCTTGCCTCTTTCCTGCACCAATTTTTGTCAAATTTGGGATACTTGTCATTTTTAATACCGGTTTAAATTGACTTCTCCACTTCCTTATATTTCTCTTAATATCCTCCAGCACCCTTCAACTATCACTCTCTCAACTAAGTCTGATATATTCTTTACCTTCCTTTCTTAATCTTTACTACCCCAACTACAGGTTGCAAATCTTCCCCTTAGTCAACAATTACTTAATAACAAAATCTATAATTAAATCCCTTAATGATATCAATAATTCATGCAGTAGGTGGTGAAATTAATAAACTAGTAATCTAAGGCTTGCATAACAAGAACAGTAATAATTAAAAAGATGATTTCCTTTTGAAAAAAGTTCTACTACAACTATTTCATTAAATTTCCCGCATCCAAAATTACTCCTTGAGTTTCCTCGATTTATAAGTCAGTTATTAACAGGTCATCCAAAATAGGTCTTGTTTCTCTTTAACTTTCCTCTTCTTACTTAAATTGTCACCAGTTTTTCCCTCAGCCAGTAAGTGTCTCTTGCTCCGTATTATCCTAGTTAACAGTCAGTCTTGCTTCAACATGTCTGCGCTCTCCGATTAGTCAGCACTTTCACTCCTGAACTAAATTATCAGCAATAATAGTAGATTTCTTCTTCCTTTTTTCCCTCACACCACCAGTAAAAATTCAATGCGCTGAAATGGTCTCTTCTTTGCCCCCACTTGCTATTCACCATTTTGCTATGGAGGAAATTTCCTCCTTCCTTAGGCCTCCTTCTGACTCCTCCCTCTTTGCAATCCCCCGAGAAGACCTTCACCCCGGGTCACTCACAGAGGGTTGCCAGGATCATTTTGCCTAGGTCCACTCTCTGTTGTCCAGTTAGTCCGCCGCTAATGTTGTCCAGCTGCCTGTTGGTCTCTCTTCCCGACCACCATTATGGACTGCCTTTCTTCCCCCGCTTGACTTCTCTGAGGCTTTCCTGACGTCCGCACTCTCAACTGCCACTGTGAGCTGCGCTGCAGGGCACCTCTTTCTTCCGATTCCCCTCCAAGGAATCTGGGACTCCAAAGATTCTGCCAATCAGATGGAAAAGGCTATGTATTCAACTCTCATAGATGGAGAGCCGTTCCGCACAGCCTTCCCTATAGACAGCTGACCCCGCCCCCCAATGTATTAATTGTTGCAGTCCAGACATTTGTTTAGAAATAGGTCCATCTTCTTGGGGAAAAACAGACAAAGGTAAGCGGGGCAATCAAGTCTATAGTGGGAGTGAGGAGGAGCTCAAGAGACTGACAAGGATTCCTTCACCAGATGTGATTATAAGTGGGAATGATCCTGGGAGATAGGAGGAAGCCTAGCAATGATTTGATAAGAGGTAGCTCAGTCCACAGGTGGGGGAAAAGCATAGGAAACTTTTAGAATATACCCTTCTGGATTATCTAGAAACCGGAAAGAACAGAAGAGAGAAATACTTTCAATCTTGCAAGATTCTGTTTAATGTAACCTTAAAATAAAATGTTCCCAGTTTTGCTTGTTGTCTGGACTACCTTGAAAGCTAACATCAATCTTGTAAAGTATTTCTCCCCTCCTCTCGTTTTAGTCTGTCTTAAATGCTTTTCAAATAGAAATACTCCAAAGGCTGATTTACTAGAGAAGGTCCCTTCTAAAACACTTTCTGTGGGGACTGATCTACCTCTTAGCCAACCATTGCCTAGGCTGGAGATCTTCCTTCTGCCTCCTAAGGTCATTCCCACATACTATTACATGAGGTAAATCCCCCTCAGATCAATTATTACATTGTGTTTGGCTTCATTCTCTAGGCAACCATTTTGTGAGTGTCTATAACATTCTTCTAAAATTCCAGATATCTGCATGGCCAGTAAAATTGTTTGTCCCTAGCATATTTGGACAAATTAACTATCTTTAACATACCTCGCTCCCGTGTGTTGACATGATTGTTAATTATTGTTATCTGGAAGCTGTCTTATAATTTGTACATTCACTAAAGTGTTAGAAAGATATTTTAAAAATACATATTTTAAAGCAAAGTGGAAGAACAACCTTTTTGCCATTGAAACTCTACCTATGAAACAAAACAAGACAAAAATCTAGATCTAGCTTTCATT
This sequence comes from Bothrops alternatus, assembly GCA_034064705.1. NCBI lineage: Eukaryota > Metazoa > Chordata > Lepidosauria > Squamata > Viperidae > Bothrops > Bothrops alternatus. The sequence continues at coordinate 16,798,701 of JARGCV010000009.1, forward strand.
TCTTGACAGCTCAACAACAGACATAAATAGGATAGAATCTTAAGACATTATTCAGATTTTGTTACAATCTGAAAAGATCATTGTACTTTCCCTAGAATCTGTGTAAATATTCACTTATGTGACTTCTAGTTTTAACTCCTGAAATTCTGTTGTTGCTGGGTAAAATAAGATAAAAGACATGGATAAAAGGATGGCAAAAATGCTTGAATATTGAGTATTCGTTTCTTACATTTAGAAGCTCTGATATTTATGGTTTCATGTGATGAGTTCTGAGTAATTTTAGGTTAATTGATGTTTTTGCTTTAAGTTGTAACTGTTGTTTTTGAAATATTTTGTTTTGAAAGTTATTTAAATGGATAGATTGTTCAGTGAAGAATAACCCACATGGTGGCTGGAGGTAATGGATGTTGAAGCCATATCAGGTCAAGCTGCTGATGGATTAGCTAGAAATCACCTTATAAGGGCATCTTGTCTCTGTACAGTAACTGAACCAATATGTTTCTGCCTTAGATGCTATTCAAGTTGAAATATTCTGAAGGCTGATTTTCAGCTGGGAATGCTGGAGCTTTATAGTATTTGTGGGCAAGCTGCTTTCCCATAGGAAGAAACTCTTATCTCATTGCTCCTTCCTGTTTCTGAGATTCTGCTTCTCTTAAGTCCTGTAAGGTACATACTGACACGTGAATATTCCATTTTCTCTCTCAACCCATGAGAAATTGCCAGTATGCTCTTTCTCTATTGCAGGGGAACAGCTTTATGTAAATCAAGACTTTTTCTATTATTATGGTTGGTCACACTGTCAGCCAGATGTTGAGACTGGATTTGGCACCTTTATCAGTGGTGGCATTCAAATATGTGAACAACCGGTTCTCTGTGTGGATGCTATTTCCAGAAGTCCATTCTGGGCTTGTGCAACAAAAAATTAGTTACAGGTTCTGCCGAAGTGGTGCGAACTAGCTGAATCCCACCATTGACCTTTATCCACCTATCAAGTCTTTCCCAAGGACCTGAAAGAGGCAGATGTTGTTGTTTGATGGTGTTAGGTATTGCTGCAGGATGTAAGCTGTTCCAACTAAAGCTGCCTCTTGCAATTGACTGATGGTGATTTTTGTCAATGCCAGTGGTGCTTAAATGGTGCTCCAGATGTTTTGAGATTGCACTCAAGGAGCCTATTACTATTGCTACTGTGTTTGCTTTCTTTTGCCACAGCCGTTCTATTTGCAGGTCTTTATATTTTGTGATTTTCTCCAGTTATTTCTCTTTTCTTTTGCTGTCTCCAACAGAACATCCAATGTCCAGAATTTTTTGTCTTTCTTATCAACAATTGTTGAATCTGGGGTGTTATGAGGCACTCTGGGTCTGTTTGCATTCTATATGTGATTGGCTGCATAAGGCCCAGTATAGATTTAAATAAAATATACTATTTCATTAGCTCAGGAAACCTTCGAGTTCTGTAGAACATTTTGTTTTGTAACAGTAAAGAAACTAGAGAATAAAGAGATGAAGCAAATGCTGGATCCTTCAGAGCAGGTCCCAGTTGGATCAAATACAGTTACTTTAAATCTATTATTTCATTAAAAAAATAATGAGCATATTAATTCAAACAGGCATGTTTGGACTGTTTGAGACTTTCTTCTTCTCTGTCTTTGCCTTTTGCGTGGGGGGATTGAATTGTTGCAGAATCTGAAACAACTAAGAGCAGGGCAGTTATTTTTGTTCCTTGTTTTCAGAAAATTATTCTCAAACTGTTTTTAAGAAGAACGGAGTGGAATTGGCGGTAGGATGGAAATTCCCTAAGAATCTAGCCTCAGCATTTTTCTAGTTTCAAGTAGATTTGCATATCTAAAAACACCTCTCTTGTCTAAACAGAACATCCAGATAATCTATCTGGAGGACCATTCAGACATTATTCCTGTATCAGAAAATCATTACTGGGGGTCCCCTAGAGATAAACAAACCATCTCCAGGAAATCTGTAATACTGAAATGCCCTTTACGTTTAAGGAGTAGATTGATTATTCTTTGTCATTTATTCTGTAGCCAGGACTATTGTTCTTAGAGAAATAGAAATGTCTTTGGCTAAAATATTAAATAAGCAAATACTTAAATCGTTCTTTAAAAAGAGAAAGTCTTGCTATTTTTCTGGTTTGCTGGATCTATTGTGGCTTTCCCAAAATTGTAGGATGCTTCTACCTACTTCCTGGATGAATAATATGGGTGATCTCCCTCAGTTATCATGAACTATGATGTCACAATAGAGTGATGCAAATTAGATTTAGCTATGTGATGGTGTCCTGCAGACAGATTAAAGAGAATTCAAAGAAGAAAATTAGCAGCTTTATAAGAAGCCTAAAACATAACCAAAAAATATGAAGACTGCTGAATACTAAACTAGGTGAATATTTCCATTAAGATTTCCTCTATAACTTCACTATATGTGTAGGTTTGCATTCAGCTGCTATGTGTTTCAGGCATATCAGTTCTGCTAAGTAAAAGTCATGCTTATGATAAGAATTTAAACATACATTTCTAGTTTGGCTCACGAAAGTTTTTGATGGAGCTAACGTTATAGTGGAAATATCTAAACTAGATAATCCAAATGTTAGTCCCTTAAGAATTAAGCTCCTGAAAATTCTGGGAAATAGCAACATGTTTTAAATAATTTATGATGAAAAGCAAACACTTTTAAATTAAAAATGATTCTGCATAGCACAAGACTATATCATAAAGGAAATAATTACATCATGGTACTATCTTCCATATAGTTTAAAAAGCATCAGTAAACTATTTCTTTGCTTCACTAATAATATCTGTCAGAAGAAATCTGTTCGGGCAAGAGGGCAACATTAATATATGAATTAATCTCTCAGATTTATTTGTGTAAAATTAATCTTGTCAGATTAATTAGTATAAAAACCAACCATATCAGTTGACTGACCCTCCCAATCCATTCATAAATGCAGTGTAGGATTCAGCTGCATGGAAGCAATGCCATGTAATTCAGGTTTAAGCGTAAGATCAGAACACATTTTTTGGTTCATGTTGTCTTTGGACTATGGTTGTAGGCATAAAAGATGACTTTCTATAACTCAATAATAATTTAACAAATCATGCTACATTCCTAGAAAAATTGGGAGTTCTTAGTTAAGATTCAAACCAATATGGAATGAAATCCTTAGACTTGAAGAAAAAATCATTAGAATATTTGTTCCTCTATTATGATATTATTTCATAATATAATTTCAGTAATTTTCTGAGAATTCATTCCCCCATCTCTCTCTGTATATGTGTGTGTGTGAGGGTGCGTGCGCACGTGTGCGTGCGTGCATGTGTTATGGGTATTTACATTATAGGAAATGTCTTTTGCAAAATACATTTTCTGGCTTATATATTTGGTAGATTCAAATTGCTTTATGAAGGATTGGTGTATGTTTGGTTAGATTATCTTTGTATTTATATATTTCATTAAATTGTCTTTGTGCCTTTTAGTCTGTTTACAGTGCTCTTGATTTCTGAAACTAGCGTTTATACAAATTAAGAAATAAAACTCATTAAGGAGTATAACCCTACATCTAAACCTAACAAAAGAAACCTTTATGGCAATTTCTGGGTTTGCACAGTGTGATGCAGAGGTTAAAACACAGATTTGTTTGAATGCATGAAGACAGGATGTCTAAAGGAAGAAATGAACAGAAGATGATTCAGGATCTCTTGAATTCCCCATCATTCTAACAGTAGCGGCAATGTTTTAACTTTTCCCACTAAATTAGACTGCTGAAATGGAAAAAAAAAGTTAAGGAAAATAGGAGTTGAATTTGCTTTCAGCATAATGAGATCAGTTCAATTCTATGTACTTCCACACTACACAGTTTTCATCAACAATTCTTCATAAAGCAATTTAAATCTAATTTTCATTTCTTCTGATTCCAAAACACAGAATGTTCAGGGACCAACATAAACCAACAACTGCTCATACCCAGCTAGCCAGTAACAGAATACTCCAAAATCTAATTCAGTCAGTGCCACAATCCACAAGGTATTTCACGTTGTGGAGTCACAAACATCCCTATGACATTTCATAGAAAATGGATATAAATACATCAGAAGCATCTCCCACATGCAGCCTTTCCCTCACATTTTCAGCTTTTGTTGAGTGTGCTTGTCTAATTATTTGGAAATAAATTCCGAGCAGTTGCTGGGAAGGGCTGTAAAGATGCTGTTCTGTTACATTTAAAAGCCTCTTGACAACTATGGTCTTGAAATGATAGCAAGCTGGCATTTTTTAATAAGAAATAAGGCGTCAAGAGGTAAAATCTCCATTTATTTACACATAACTCTGATGACTACAAGCACATGTCCATGTAGTTTTCTTGGCAGTAATATGGCATTGGCTTGCCAGTGGATCTCTTTTCATTGTAGTCTAGGCCAGAGGTCCTCAACCTTGGCAACTTTAAGACTTGTGGACTTCAACTCCCAGCCAGCTTTGCTGGCTGAGGAATTCTGGGAGTTGAAGTCCACAAGTCTTAAAGTTGCCAAGGTTGAGGACCCTTGGCCTAGGTCTCTGATATTTGCTGTATTTCCCATATACAAATACTGACAAGGTTTGATATTGCTTAATTTTTCAAGATCGTCCAAGCTCAACTCAAAGCTGCTAAATATACAGTAAAGTTATTTATTTACATTCAGAGTTTATAAGCTGTTCTAACTGCTACATACAATTCCCTTAATCAAATACATATTTTTAATAATTTCACTTGTTATAAATATGTTTTAATTTATAAAATTTCTTTTATAAACATAATATTTATACATATACATCTTAACTGATTAATTGTAAGAACCAATGAACAAATCTAAGTCCTTTTCTATATTCATATTTAAACCTTAGTTTGTTTATTGCAATTCTGCCTTGACTGAAATGCAAAACAGAGGACCCAGCACTCCCGCTTCAACAACTATGTGGGGCCTGTTGGATTGAAGAATCACGACTGGACCAAAACATTCATGCAGTTTCATACCAAAGGGGAAATTCTGAAGTCTCCCTAGTCCAGGGATCGGCAACCTTAAACACCCAAAGAGCCACTTGGACCCGTTTCTCACAGAAAAGAAAACATTGGGAGCCACAAAGCCCGTTTGACATCTAAAATGAAGATAACACTGCATATATCCTTTTTTACCTTTATGCTATGTATAAAAAAACTATAGTGTGTTGCATTTATGAAATCAATGAACTGCTACAAAGAAAACAAATGTTTATGCTGGAGAAAGAGGGGGAAAAAACCCTTTCTCCTTCATCCCAACAGGTGAAAACAAATTTAGTAGCTTATCTACCATCTTTAAATACAGTATAATTATCCCCATACCTCATCTCTTAATTAAAAAAAAATCAAAGTATTTAATTAAACGTTCTTTACTAAAAGTCCAGTAAGGACAACATACATTCATATTCTCTCTCTCTCTCTCCCTCTCTCTTTCTCTTTCCTCTCTCTCTCTCTCTCTCTTTCCTCTCCCTCTCTCTTTCTCTTTCCTCTCTCTCTCTCTCTTTCCTCTCCCTCTCTCTCTCTCTTTCTCTCTCTCTCCCTCTTTCTGTCTTTCCTCTCCCTTTCTCTCCTCTCCCTTTCTCTCCCTCTTTCTCGCTCTTTCCTCTCCCTCTTTCTTTTTCTCTCTCTCCCTCTTTCTCTCTTTCCTCTCCCTCCCTCTTTCTCTTTCCTCTCCCTCTCTCTTTCTCTTTCCTCTCCCTCTCTTTCTCTCTCTTTCTTTCCTCTCCCTCTCTTTCTCTCTCATCTCTCTCTTTCCTTTCCTCCTCTCTCTCCCTCTCTTTGATCTTCTGCTCACCTGGCCAGCTGGCCTCATGCTGTTTCTCTTTTTTCTCTCCCTCTCTCTCCCTCTCTCTTTCCCTCTCCCTCTCTCTCTTTCTCTCTTTCCTCTCCCTCCCTCTTTCTCTTTCCTCTCCCTCTCTTTCTTTCCTCTCTCCCCCCTCTCTCTCCCTCTCTCCAATCTTCTGCTCACCTGGCCAGCTGGCCTCACGCTGTTTCCCCCTCTCTCTTTTTCTCTCCCTCTTTCTCTCTTTCCTCTCCCTCTGTCTCTTTCCTCTCCCTCCCTCCCTTTCTCTTTCCTCTCCCTCTCTTTCTCTCTTACCTCTCCCTCTCTTTCTCTCTCTCTTTTTCCTCTCCCTCTTTCTCTCTTTTTCTCTCTCCCTCTTTCTTTCCTCTCCCTCCCTTTTTCTTTCCTCTCTCTCTTTCCTCTCCCTCTCTCTTCCTCTCTCTCTCTTTCCTCTCCCTCTCTCTCTCTTTCCTCTCCCCCCTCTCTCCCTCTCTTTGATCTTCTGCTCACCTGGCCAGCTGGCCTCATGCTGTTTCTCTTTTTTCTCTCCCTCTCTCTCCCTCTCTCTTTCCCTCTCTCTTTCCCTCTCCCTCTCTCTCTTTCTCTCTTTCCTCTCCCTCCCTCTTTCTCTTTCCTCTCCCTCTCTTTCTTTCCTCTCTCCCCCCTCTCTCTCCCTCTCTCCAATCTTCTGCTCACCTGGCCAGCTGGCCTCACGCTGTTTCCCCCCCTCTCTTTTTCTCTCCCTCTTTCTCTCTTTCCTCTCCCTCTGTCTCTTTCCTCTCCCTCCCTCCCTTTCTCTTTCCTCTCCCTCTCTTTCTCTCTTACCTCTCCCTCTCTTTCTCTCTCTCTTTTTCCTCTCCCTCTTTCTCTCTTTTTCTCTCTCCCTCTTTCTTTCCTCTCCCTCCCTTTTTCTTTCCTCTCTCTCTTTCCTCTCCCTCTCTCTTCCTCTCTCTCTCTTTCCTCTCCCTCTCTCTCTCTTTCCTCTCCCCCCTCTCTCCCTCTCTCCGATCTTCTGTTCACCTGGCCAGCTGGCCTCATGCTGTTCTCCGACAAGCTGACAGACATTCTTATTGCACTGGCTCTTTCCTGCCCTTGGTCTGCCAATCCTCTTTCCCCATTAAGTAAGTAAAAGTGTGTGTGTGTGAGAGAGAGAGAGAGAGAAAGAGGAGAGAGAGAGATAACTGCTGCTTTCTGCTGCTTCCTGCTTCCTCCGGACTCACAGCAAGGGCAGGGAGCCTGCCCAATAAGCTTGTCAGCTTGTTGGAGAACAGCGTGAGGCCAGCTGGCTAGGTGAGCAGAAGATCGGAGAGAGAGAGAGGGGGGAGAGAGAGGGGGAGAGAGAAGGGAAGCGCGAGTGCCTCTTTCTGTCTCTGTCTCTCTTTCTCTCTGCAAATGGCAGAGGAGGACTGGGAGTCGCAGTAGAAGGCTAAAAGAGCCACATGTGGCTCCAAAGCCGCAGGTTGCTGAACCATGCTCTAGTCCAATCAAATTCCACAATTGCTCCATTGTGATTCTTGATGGCTTGGACAGAGTACTGCCTGCAGGTTTAAATACAGGTGCAGACTAATTTCACAGAATCATAGAGTTGAAAGGGACTATAAAGATCATCCAGTTCAAACCTCTTTTCAGTGCATGATTAACATTCCTTTGCCAGTTGATCAACCTCTGTTTGAAGACCTTTAATGAAAAACTCACTACATCATGTGGCAGCTTGTTCCGCTGGCTGACAGTGCATACAATCTGGCCTGTAGCGCTTACCTGCTTCCTGATGGTGGGCTGAGGGATGTCGCAATATGCGACTTGGAGTAGGTCCACAACCGCCCCAACCAAGGGAGCAGGAGGTGGAGAAGGACCGGTAGCAGTTGATACACCAGCCACTGCTGGGAGCGAACATTTGGCTTTGTTAACCTCTTGGTTCTGATTGTGCCTTCTGGAGAATAGAGGATAAATCTATTTCATCTTCTGTGTGACAGTCCTTAAGATATTTGATATTTGCTATCATTTTTCTCATTCTCCAGAAAGGATAAATAATCTGTCATTGAAAAAAACTTTACTTTTGAGGAAAGAAGAGTAAATGACACAATTTGGAATATTTTTTAATGCAAAAACTCATACCTAGCTTCTTATGTTAAAAGGAAAGAACATCTATTTTGCTGTGCTTGACTTTGTAACTTCAGTAAATCCTTGTTCATTTGTAATTCAGCAGAAAAGAGAGGAGTAGTCACTGAATCTTTATTTCTCCGCTGATGGAATGTGGCAGGAGAAATCCCTACAGGAAAGAGTTTCAAGGTGCCCCTGCTATAGTTACAAATTGACAGAATTTTAGAGATGATTCACCTTCTGTTTCAAATAGTCTATTGCTAACTCTTAGAACAGATTAAGCAAAGGCAGATACAGTACTGGGAAAGTCACTTCTTTGTCCCCTTTATTCCCACAGTCAACTAATCCTCAAAATATTGAGAGCTTAATTGGGAAAAATGTTATTATTTATCCTGCTACCATTGTAAGCAGAGCATAAAGAAAATGATGCAAGGAATAATGGCTTGGATTTTAAGGGAAAAAATATCATAGGAATTTTTAGTGTTGTCCTTGTCTTTCTCCTTAATGGTTCTCTAGATAAAGTGTAAGTATATTTTAGAATTCAGTCTCTATTGATTGGTTGATCAATTGATTAATTATGTGCCGTCAGATTGTGTTCAACTTTTAGTAATTACATGGATGGATTTTATCCATGAAAATCCAACCCTTTAAAGCTTTATATGGCTTGGGGCCAGGTTATTTGAAGGGCTGTCTTTTCTCAGTTACATCTATTTATTGACCCCACCAGAATGAGAAGGCAGGTATGTTATGGGTTCCCTCTCCTAAGAAAGTTCATCTAGTGCAGTGGTTCTCAACCTTTCTAATGCTGCGACCCCTTAATACAGTTCCTCATGTTGTGGTGACCCTCAACCATAAAATTATTTTCGTTGCTACTTCATAAATGTAATTTTGCTATTGTTTGGAATCGTAATGTAAATATCTGATATGCAGAGTGTATTTTCATTGTTACGAATTGAACATAATGAAAGTATAGTGATGAATTACAAAAACAATATAGCAATGCTCACTGGAGAAGCTTACTCTTCCTTGCTCAAAAATGTTGGGAGGGAGGGAAGGGGAAGGAAGGAAGATTGAAGGGGAAAGGAGAGAGATGGAGAAGGAAGGAGATTGAAGGGGAAAGGAAGGAAGGAGAAAGAGATTGAAGTGGAAGGGATGGAGATGGAAGGAAAAGGAAGATTGAAGGGAAAAGGAAGGAGATGGAGAGGGAAGGAGACTGAAGGGGAAAGGAAGGAAGGAAGGAAAGAAAGAAGATTGAAGGGAAAAGGAAGGAGATGGAGAAGGAAGGAGATTGAAGGGTGAAGGAAGGAAGGAAGGAAGGAAGGAAGGAAGGAAGGAAGGAAGGAAGGAAGGAGAGGGAGATTGAAGGGGAAGGGATGGAGTTGGAGATGGAAGGAAGGAAGGAAGACTGAAGGGGAAAGGAAGAAGATGGAGAAGGAAGGTGATTGAAGGGGGAAGGAAGGAAGGAAGGAAGGAGAGAGATTGAAGGGGAAGGAATGGAGATGGAGATGAAAGGAAGGAAGGAAGGAAGATTGAAGGGGAAAGGAAGGAGATGGAGAAGGAAGGAAGATTGAAGGGGAAAGGAAGGAGATGGAGAAGGAAGGAAATTGAAGGGGGAAGGAAGGAAGGAAGATTGAAGGGGAAAGGAAGGAGATTGAAGGAAGGAAGGAAGGAAGGAGAGATTGAAGGGGAAGGGATGGAGATGGAAGGAAGGAAGGAAGATTGAAGGGGAAAGGAAGGAGATGGAGAAGGAAGGAGATTGAAGGGGAAAGGAAGGAAGGAAGGAGAAAGAGATTGAAGTGGGATGGAGATGGAAGGAAAGAAGGAAGATTGAAGGGGAAAGGAAGGAAGGAAGGAAGGAAGGAAGGAAGGAAGGAAGGAGAGATTGAAGGGGGGAGGCGCTGCCAAGGATGCACAAGCAGCTCCACACAATTGCCTGGGGAGAGGGGAGGCTCTGGCAGAGAGCCTGGTGGAGAGCCAAGGGGCAGCACATCAGGGGCCTCAGAAGCTGTGCAGAGGATCCATGCGTCTCAGAGTCGCCGGCTGCCCTCTCACACCCACCAACCTGGAGCCCCCATCCTCATCCCGGCACCTCTTGCCCTCTCCCAGCTGCCCCCCGGGGACCTACCTGCCCCTCCAGCCTCCTGAGCGCCATCGCAGGAGTGGGGTCATGGGAGCTCCTTTCCACGCCACGCAGCCCATTGCACGTAAGAGGGGCGTGGCTGGAGCGCTAGCTCCCACTCAGAAGGCGCTGCTTCTCCCCTCCCGGCCGGCTGGCCTCCGACGCACATGTGGGCATCACCGCCAACTTGACCTCTTCCCCGCCCCCTGGCCACTTCCGAGGCCCAGAGCCTGGTGAGCCGGGAAGGAGCCGCTCCTGCCTGGCAGCCCCATGGCCGCAACAGGCACCAGAGGGCCGAGGTGGCCTCCAACGGCAAGGGAGGTTGGCCAGGTGGTGCGGGGCAGGCTCCTGCGTGGCGCGGAGGGTGGCCAGGGGCGCTGCAGCTCAGCTCAGCTTGCAGCGGCAGCAGTGGCGGAGCAGCCCAGCGGCAGCGCCAGCAGCGGTCCAGACCTGGCTCGGCTCAGACCGGCCGCTGAGCTAGCCCAGGGCGGCGTTGGGGGTGCGTGCAATGGTGCTACGGCGGCAGGAGCAGGCACTGTTGGAGAAGGGCACCCTGGAGGCGGAGCCAGCAGAGGAGGAGGAGGGTGGCGGCGGCAGCTGGATAGAGGAGCGGTGTCTCGGTTTCTAAGACCATCAGAAATATGTGTTTTCCAATGGTCTTAGGTGACCCCTGTGAAGTGGTCGTTCGACCCCCAAAAGGGTCATGACCCACAGGTTGAGAACCACTGATATAGTGGGACCAGAAAGAAGAGCCTTCTCTGGTGGTTCCCTCCCTGTGGAACATCATCCCCACAGAGATAAGATTGATGCTCACCTTGATATTCATTTGAAAGAACCTGAAGGGGTGGTTTTGCCAGTAGACCTGAGGACCCCACAGTGATACAGGTCCCATCAAGTGGGTTGTTTGATTGTTGTCACAAAATGAATTGTTCTTAGATTAATTGCAAAGCTTGCAAATCCACATTTTGAAAGTCTTTTTAAAAGAACAACTAATTCTCCTGACTATGACTAAAGATGATATTTCTGTCACTGAATATCTTTATTAATCACCCAAAGAACAATAGCCTACCATCTCTCCTGAATGATAAATACCTTTACATTAACTTTTGCCCATACTTTAATGGTTCTCATCTTATTTGTGTGAATTTAAAATATTCTAGAGCAGCGGTTCTCAACCTTTTCCGGGGCACGACCCCGGCCCGCATCGCGCAAAAAAAAATGGCAGGCCCGCACAGCGCATGCACGGCGCGACGGGGCGCATCGCGCATGCGCGGCGCAACGGCCCGCATCGCGATAGGGGAAAAAATGGCCGACCAAAAAAAAATTAAAAAATGGCGGACTGCGGTGCTTTGCGACCCCCGTGAAATGGTCGTTCGACCCCAAATGGGGTCGCGACCCACAGGTTGAGAACCGCTGTTCTAGAGAGTATAGAATCTATCAGATCATAGAATACTTTTCTAATCTTCAAAACTCATACTTTGTAGGTGGCCTTTTAGCAGTTACACTTCATTTTATTATATGATTCCTTGTTGTGGTATAACAACAAGTCAAGAGTAGCCAAAATAAAACTGATTTATGGAGAAATAAAGAAAACAGCATAGAAGCTTGAAGTTCACTCAGAAACAATTCTGCTAGTGCAAACATGAAACTACAGTTTAACATTATACATCAAATTTTCTCATGTAGGTAAAAAGACTCATGTTCATATGATCTGAACTCTTTCAGATGCAGCTTAATTAATTTAACTTATTTCATTATTGTCTTTTCCATTTTTCCATTTCCCACCTGACTTTTAAAGGCCAAATCATGACCGAAATACAGTTGAGATTTTGAGTGATGTTAAAAACATGCACATATTTGTTCTTGTCATTTTCTTTTCCCAAAGCTTCCTTTAGGTTGTTCTTTTGTATATTCAGTTTGGCTGCTCAGCTGGGATATGAGAACCAATGGCTTCATGATTTGACTTCTACTATGCCTGCTGAGCAGAAAAAAAATGTCCTTGAAAGCATCTCTCCTCTCAGAGTTATCTTGGAAACAAATATCCTGCTGCAGAAATTTTAAACCTTAGTAGCAAGGTTTTAGTTGTAAAAATGTGGATTATGAAAGTGAAGGCACTTAAACACATGGGTAAGATTAACCATTTAGTAAATAGAGATAATATAAATTCTCTAGCTATTCCTTTCCTTGTATCAATTTTGATTACAACTTAGAAAAACTATAAGGAGAGAGCCAAAAAAAAAATGAGTTGTCTGCAAGTTTCTTGATCCATAGGGAGTTGTATGTTTATTTAAACATGTGAAAAACAGAAAATCTTAGAGGATATAATGATGTGATAGAAATTGGCTCACCCCATATACTGAACAGTTTTTTAACAAAACAAAACAAACCTATAGAGTTTCAGCATTGAACTTTTGTTACTATGTAAATCAATTTATATCTGATAAAATGAATAGAACAATAGAGCTTGAAGAGGCCATTTCTGACAAACTGAGTCTAGTCGCCTTGCTTAGTATAGGAATCTTTATTTCTGATTCCAGGTTGTTATCACAGCTTTTGCTTGAAAATATCCAACAAGGGAAAAGCCCAAGAGCTCCTTACATAATTGTTTCCTGGTCAAAAAGGTCTTACAATTAGAAATGTAGTTTTTGTTACATTCCTTTGGAATGTGCTTCCCTGTAATGTCATTAATAAAATTGTTTTTAACATTAAAAGCAGAGTTAAAGTGGGATCAGACCATTATATCTGGAAAGACAGAATAGGCCATAGTCTTTAGTCTGATACCATTTCAACATGTCTGAATTTTCTCCATGATGATCCATCCCTAACCCTTTTCAACAGAACTGTAACTGAGTCCATCCACTTGGATGCTAGTTATCCTCTTTTTCTCCTCTTTCTACCAATCCCAGCATTAGAGCTTTCTCTTTCTGCTGGTAACCTATGCATAAGATTGATTATCTGAGCCTTGTAATCTATGCCTCAAATGAGAACTCTGGGAGGTTTTGGTCAGTGATTCATTGATTTATTTTCTTGGCTGGCAATGGTATTCTCAAGAGTCTTCTTTAATACTAAAGTTCAAAAGCCACAACACAATACTATCTTGCTTTTTCAAAGTCTAACTTTCACTTTCATAATGCAGGGATCCTCAAGACTTCAACTCCCAGAATTCCTCAGCTGAGGAATTCTGGGAGTTGAAGTCCACAAATCTTAAAGTTGCCAAGGTTGGAGACCCCTGCCATAATGTGTCTATGAGAATATTGTTGCTCACCCTGTTATGATTCTTTGAAAGTGTATGCACACAACACCTGAACTGTGAGCCACCCAGAGTTGTTGCTGATATAAGCGGCTGTAGAAATCAAATAAATAAATTTGAACATCTTTTCTGAAGCTTTCATGGCTGCTCTACCAAATGCTAGTCTGCAGCATACTTTTTCCTTTATTGTTGATGTTGATTCTAAAAGGCAGACGTTATCTACAACACCAGCATCTACACATTATCAATTCTAAACTGGTTCTTGTATCTATTGTCATTAGTTTGACCTTTATATTTATTTTTAATCCCATTTTTTCACTATGCTCCTGATGTATATACAGTATGATGTTGTTAGTTGTGAAGTTGTGTCTGATCCACCGCGACCCCATGGACAATATTCCTCCAGGCCTTCCTGTCCTTTACCATCTTCTGGAGTCCATTTAAGCTCACACCTACTACTTCAGTGACTCCATCCAGCCACCTCATTCTCTGTCGTCCCATTCTTCTATTGCCCTCAATCTTTCCCAGCATTAGGCTCTTCTCTAGTGAGTCCTTCCTTCTTATTAGGTGGCCAAAGTACTTGAGTTTCAACTTCAGGATCTGGCCTTCTAAAGAGCCGTTAGGGTTGATCTCCTCTAGGACTGACCGGTTTGATCGCCTTGCAGTCCAAGGGACTCGCAGGAGTCTTCTCCAGCACCATAGCTCAAAGGCCTCAATTCTTTTGCACTCAGCCTTTCTTATGGTCCAACTTTCACAGCCATACATTGCAACTGAGAAAACTATGGCCTTGACTATATGTACTTTTGTTGGCAGGGTCATGTCTCTGCTTTTTAGTGTGCTATCTAGATTTGCCATAGCTTTCCTCCCCAGGAGCAAGCGTCTTTTAATTTCATGGCTGTAGTCCCCATCTGTGGTGACCTTGGAGTCCAGGAAGATAAAATTTGTCACTACCTCCATTTCTTCCCCATCTATTTGCCAGGAATTGAGAGGGCCAGAGGCTATGATCTTGGTTTTCTTAATGTTGAGTTTCAAGCCAATTTTTGCACTCTCCTTCTTCACCCACACCAAGAGGCTCTTTAGTTCCTCTTCACTTTCTGTCATTAGAGTGGTATCATCTGCATATCTTAGGTTGTTGATATTTCTCCCAGCAATCTTAATTCCAACTTAGATTCATCTAGCCCTGCCTTTCTCATGATGTGCTCTGCATATAAGTTAAATAGGCAGGGCGACAGAATGCAGCCTTGCCAGACTCCTTTCCCAATTTTGAACCAATCAGTGGTTCCGTGTCCAGTTCTCACTGTTGCTTCTTGACCCGCATATAGGTTTCTCAAGAGACAAATAGGATGGTCTGGTACTCCCATCTCTTTAAGAACTTGCCACAATTTGTTGTGATCCACACAATCAAAGGCTTTAGCATAGTCAATGAAGCAGAAGTAGATGTTTTTCTGGAACTCCCTAGCTTTCTCCATGATCCAGCGTATGTTGGCAATTTGATCTCTAGTTCCTCTGCCTCTTCGAAATCCTGCCTGTACTTCTGGAAGTTCTCGATCTACATATTGCTGGAGTCTAGCTTGTAGGATTTTAAGCATAATTTTACTTGCATGTGAAATGAGTGCAATGGTACGATAGTTTGAACATTCTTTGGGATTGCCTTTCTTTGGAATCAGAATGTAAACTGACCTTTTCCAATCCTGTTGCCATTGTTGAGTTTTCCAAATTTGCTGGCAGATTGAGGGTAGCACTTTTACTGCATCATCTTTTAAGATTTTGAATAGCTCAGCTGGAATACTGTCACCTCCTCTAGCTTTGTTGTTGCTCAAATTTCCTAAGGCCCATTTCACTTCACATTCTAGGATATCTGGCTCGAGGTCAGTGACCACCCCATCATGTTTATCAGGGATGTTAAGCTCATTCTTGTATAGTTCTTCTGTGTAATTTTGCCACCTCTTCTTAATCTCTTCTGCCTCTGTTAGGTCTCTGCCATTTTGGTCCTTTATCATGTCCATCTTTGCATGAAACGTTCCCTTCATATCTCCAATTTTCTTGAAGAGATCTCTGGTCCTCCCTATTCTATTGTTTTCTTCTATTTCTTTGCACTCTTCATTTAAGAGGGCATTCTTATATCTTCTAGCTATTCTCTGGAATTCTGCATTCAATTAGGTGTATCTTCCTCTTTCTCCCTTGCCTTTCGCTTCCTTCCTTTCTTTCCTCAGCTATTTGCAAAGCTTCCTCAGACAGCCATTTTGCTTTCTTGCATTTCTTTTTCTTTGGGATGGTTTTAGTTGCTACCTCTTGTACAATGTTGCGAATCTCCGTCCATAGTTCTTCAGGCACTCTGTCTATCAGATCTAATTCTTTAAATCTATTTATCACCTCTACTGTCTATTTATCAGGGATATGATTTAGTTCATACCCGAGTGGCCTAGTGTTTTTCCCTACTTTCTTCAATTTAAGCCTAAATTTTGCAACGAGAAGCTCATGATCTGAGCCACAGTCAGCTCCTGGTCTTGTTTTTACTGACTGTATAGAGCTTCTCCATCTTTGACTGCAGAGCACATAGTCAATCTGATTTCTGTGTTGACCGTCTGGTGATGTCCATGTGTAGAGTTGTCTCTTGGGTTATTGGAAAAGAGTGTTTGCTATGACCATCGTATTCTCTTGACAGAATTCTATCAGCCTGTGCCCTGCTTCATTTTGTACTCCAAAGCCAAACTTGCCTGTTATTCCAGTTATCTTTTGGCTTCCTACTTTAGCATTCCAATCCCCCATGATACAAGGCTCAATTCCTTCTTAACTTCCACTGCAGGGATCTAATCTTTCTTAGGCAAAAGTTTATCTCCTTTGGTGAGGTAATGTTATATAGCTAGTCCTTGACTTACAACAATTTGTTCAGAGATTGTTCAAAGTCATGACGGCATGGAAAAAAATGAGATATGACTGGTTCCTGAAGCTACAGGCGTTGTAGTGCTCTGTTGGTCATGTAATCAAAATTTGGGTGCTTGGCACTTGCCCACACTTATGACCTCAGGAGCATGTCAGCTGCCCCCACCTACTATCTCCCTGCCCATTTATGCCCTTTTGGTTGCCCAGCCCAGCAGCATTCTTTGGTGGCAGGGTTGGAACTGAAGTAGAGGCCTGGGGCCTTCAGCACTCTCAGACAACTGCCACTGCCCCCAGGCCTCTACTTCAGCCCCAGTGCTGCTGCTGCCATTGACAAATGCCACCACAAGCCCTGCATCACAGCCAGCCACCCCAGCACAAAGCCCCAATTGGCCCAGCTGCCCTGCAAACCATAGGCAGGGGTAGGCAACCTTGGGTCTTTTATGACTCGTGGACTTCAACTCCCACAATTCCTGAGCCATTTGCACTAAACAAGTGCAAAGTTATGCACATCGGGGCAAAGAACCCCAATTATACTTACCAACTGATGGGGACCAAACTTTCTGAGACAACCCAAGAAAGGGATCTTGGGGTTTTGGTGGACAGCTCGATGAAGATGTCAACCCAATGTGCAGCAGCAGTAAAAAAAGCAAATTCCATGCTTGGCATGATTAGGAAGGGAATCGAAAATAAGTCAGCAAGTGTTGTATTGCCTCTGTACAAATCGATGGTGAGACCACACTTGGAGTACTGTGTACAGTTCTGGTCACCGCACCTCAAGAAGGATATAATGGAACTGGAAAAGGTGCAAAAAAGGGCAACAAGAATGATCAAGGAAATGGAGCGCCTCCCTTATGAAACCAGATTGCAACGCCTTGGTCTCTTCAGCCTTGAAAGACGGCGTTTAAGGGGTGACTTGATCGAAGTGTATAAAATCATGCATGGGATAGAAAATGTGGATAGAGAAAAATTCTTTTCTCTATCACACAATACCAGGACAAGGGGGCACTCCCTAAAGCTTATAGCTAAGAAAGTGAGGACAAATAAAGGGAAATATTTCTTCACCCAGAGGGTCGTTGATTTATGGAATTCACTTCCTGAAGGGGTCGTGACAGCTGTCAGCCTTGACAGCTTCAAGGCAGGGCTAGATAGATTCATGGATGCAAAGTATATTGGTGGTTATTAAAACAGATGTCCATGTGCCGCCTCTATGTTGGTTGAGGCAGGCAGGATTCCCTTGAGTACCATTTGTTTGGGGGTCAAGGGAAAGGGAGGGTTTTGCCTTCTCCTTCTGCTCAAGATCCCCATGTACAATTGGTGGGCCATTGTGTGACACAGAATGCTGGACTCGATGGGCTTTGGCCTGATTCAGCATGGCTCTTCTTATGTTCTTATGTTCTTATAAAAGACCCAAGGTTGCCTATCCCTGCCATAGGCCCTGCCAAACCCAGCTGACCTTCACTGTCTTCTTCCTCTTGCTGCTGAAGTGCACCTGGCCTGACTATGTGAGGCAGTTGCTGACTGCTCCAGGGCTTCTTCCACTCATGCTGCTGTCCAATGGTGTGCACTATTCTGCAAACAGGATGCTTTTGAAGACTTTTAGAAAGCTTCTGTGGTTTTCTGAAGCATCATGAAAATGAGATAGCTGCCAGTCTCCAGTTTGCCTGTTCTCATACCATTTTTTCCTGGTCTCTTTGAGCTTGTGCCATAACTTGCACTGCAATGTCTCCCTCCCTACCCCCCCCCACAAACACTTCTTGCCTGGGGTTCCCTCCACTTCCAGTTTAACAATCCATGTATCTGCAATTACAACAGCAATGGGGAGTGCCAGGACTCCTGTTGCCAAGCAATACAATCCCAGGACTCCTGTTGCCAAGCAATATGATCCCTTTATAGTCACATCATGTAATGATAGAAATTCTGGTCCCATTTGTGATCGTAAATCGAGGACTATCTGTATTCTATAAAACACAGGGGACAGGGCAAAAATTAAATCTAATGTGGTTTAAATCTAATTATGGTTAAATTAATGAAACAATTACTTTGATCACACCTCATGTATTTAATAATTTTCTCTTCTGTCATATTAAAAATGACAGTTCAGTGTGGCAACTTGGAAACTGTTAAATTGATAAATTGTGCATCTCAGTTTGACTGCAACCTCTTCCCCTTGACAAAGTAGTTTTCACACATCCCCTTCTTTGCTTCCAGGTTGGTTGAGTTCTTTAATTGTCAGGACCAACAGTTTAAGATATTGCACTGCCTGAGGAGAAAGGAGAAAATGTCTCCTTTTATTCTTCAGCAGTGGTGAAGAATACTTCAAGTCTGAAGCTGCAGGTCAACTGAGAATGTAGGTCAAACTATATAGCATACAGCCCTCTCCACAGAATCCTTCTCCTACACAGCTGGTAGTCTGACTCCATGCAAAGGGCTGGTCAACCATATTAATTGCTCTCTGGAAACCAAGAGGAACTAGAAAAGTGAGATAGGCTTAGACTTCCAGCACTTTGATTAACTCTGTTACATTATTGCATGTTTTCTGGTTTTAATCCTCAAGCAGTGTCTCCTTATAATTATGCTAAATTGATGCACGTAGTCACCCTTCAGAGACTTCTTGGCAAGTGAACCTGCACAGAAGTTTTCTTGATACTGCAGTAAAGGTGATGACTGCTTTTTCTGAGCATGAATAAACTGGATTCAGTTGGGCATTTTTCATGGTAATGCTTTTCTCAGCTGCAATTCCAGAGTTGCTGTGATACCAAAGCAAAGAACGGTGAAGATTATTCCCTATCCGTTTCAATGTGAAATAAGATCTTGACTGAGAATAGAAAAGCATTAGATCCCATGTGAATTATTGGTGGAGTTCCTATTTACCTATTCTATCCCTAAGTTGCTTATTAGTTGTAATTGTATTATATGCAAGAGACGCCAATATTTTTTTTAGAAAGGGCTGTTATACCTGATGTTATCATTAATCCACATTTATGCCAAACAATATGAAACTCATTAACCTTTGTGTTGTATAATATTAATGTTTCATTTCAAGAAAACTAATTAATGTAAGACAACCTATTTGCAGTGGACAATCCTGGACAAATTAGAGATCCCACTGTGATGAGTTTTAAATCTCAAAAACCATGATGTAATTATTTTAGTCACAAGGATACCAGCTATTTATAATACTTTAAATCTACATAATGAAGAGTTCTATGCTCTTAATGTAAAAACATAATTTGTGAGTGATTGTGTAATGTGCAAAAATATATGTCTTTGTTATTTTATATGCTAACATAAGACCCCTCTCTCTTCCCAAGTTCCTTTCCCCCCAAAATCTTAGAGAATTGTAAAGCTGATGTCCATCTCTGCATTTAATACTTGTTTGTTTCTGTTGGCATTTTATAGATTTGTGTTACAGAGGGCTTCTGAAATCCATATTTTCACAAGTACTTAGAAATAAGAAAATTGACAGTCTTCCTTAGCGTTTTCAAGTAATTACTTCTGTGCTGGTTTGGAAGACATTCAGAGACACCCTTCAGTGGACTAATAATTGTTTAGAGCTTACAAATACATTCTTTTTAGCAAAAGGAGCCGATTTTCTGTCTCTTCCCAATTTTTTTAATGCTTTAGGAAGGTTGTAAACGCTAACATCAGGATCTGGGATTAGGGGCTTTGAACAAAGCCTTTAGACATTTATTTCATCTGCAGTACTGTTTCATGTTTTGTTTTTATGGTTTATGGATTCTCTTTTTTCTTAGAGTGTTTATATTTTACTATTTGTATTGTGAATGCTCCATTTACACAAAATATAATAATTATCCTGTTGATGCCAATATTGTTCAGTATAAATCTCAATATTTGTGTTGCAAAAAGCTTTCCTCTGCCCTGAAAACTGCCCTATTCATGCTGTTATTCAGGCATCTGAATACATCATAATACATCTTCATTGCTGAAGGGCAATGCTTTTGTGACATTTTTTTTCTAGGGAAAAGTTTTCCTTGTGCTGAAGATCAGATTCATCCATTTGGGTGCTCATTCAATTCTATTTCTCATCTTGCTAACATTTCCTCATTTAGACATCAGTTTTGAATCCCTTGACTGGGTTTTCAAAAGCTTCCACTTAAAATCCAGAACTTCTTGGCTCTCCTCACTTCCCAGAAATCACTAGCAGCTGTTCCCTGTAAGATCTCACAGATTGGGCCTGTATAGTTGGGAGAAGGTGGTCTTGTAAATTCTCAGGAACAAAGCCATGCAGACCTTTTTAAATTAATCCCTGCATTTTAAATTGCACTCAGAAACTTACCAGTAAGTGAATGCAGGGCCCACAGTTTTGCTATTGTTTGTTCCCAATTTCAGGAGTCAGAATATACAATATATGCAAGCAGTAGCATGCTGGACTAGTTGTAGTTTCTGAATATTCTTCAAAGGCAGTTCCATATGAAGCACATTGTGATAATACACAATAAGGTGCTGATGAGGTCGTGAATCACTGTAGTTGGATCCTTTGCAGCAGATTGGGTCAGAATTGGTACACTAACCAAAACCAGCCAAAGCCTGGTTATGGCTTCTATTTTTTTAACAGAAGGGTATGAGTTCTGAAGGACCCATGGATCATGAACCTGCCTGTTTCAAGGGTAGTGCCTGTCAATATAGATAACACTATCATTGACAGATAATTCCAGTATCTAAACAGTAATTCTGTTACTATTAGGGTTCAGCTTTAATCTGTTCTCTTCCATTTAGATCAGGGATTAGGGTTAGGGTACCGGGCCGCGGCATGCCAGCAACCGGTCTGTACAAACAAGCAAAGCCCCATCCGCAAGATGCAGGCAGGACACAAAATCACGCACCCTCTGGTCCGCGGAAAAACCTCTCTCCACAGAACCAGTCCCTTTTGGGCACCTCTGGTGTAAAAAAACCCATCTCATTCCCCTAGGATTTTCAAGGAGTTTTCACAAAAATACAAACATTTAAGAATCCACAATTCAATACAATCTAAATGAATCAGACAGAGGCCAGGACATTTTTAAAAAAAATCCAGGAAAAACTATCCAGAAAAGACCAGGATGCCCTTTGGAAGAGCTTTATCTTTTACTTCTTTTGGAAAATGGCTGAAATTAACCACAGTCCAATTTCTAGTAGAAAGCATTTCCAGAGAGATGACATTACTACAGAGAAGCAGGATCTCTGTGCCTTAGTCCATCATATTTCCCCAAGGCAGGGGAATCACCAGCTGCTTTTCCTGGCAAAATCAACCCTTTGGCACCCTATAAAAGAGTACCAACCAAATTAATCTCTCCTCTCTTACCACTGGAACCAGCTATGGAATCATTGTAAAATAGTGGCCTGCCACCCATTTCCCAAAGTTGGTTCAGAAGGATATCATAATCAATGGGATTAAAAGCTGCCCAAAAAGGACTATCCAGATTCTAGGAAAGATCATCCACTGGTATAACCAAAGTGGTCTCCACAACAGAAGAAGGGATGAATCCTGACTGACAAAGTTACACACAATTCTGTCCATTTTGGGTAGTAGATAGTAGGTTCTTCACCATCTTCTCAACAATATTCACTAAAAAGGAGAAGATTGGAGTCTGGGCAACAGTTATCCAATATCTCTGGATACAGTGAGGATCTCTTAAAATGGGGGGCTTACCACTTCCTCCTACCTATCTACATTTATAGATGTGATTGTTTACGAGAGGAAGACCCACTCCAAACAAATCTGAAACATTTGTGCATTGTAACAAAGTGGTATAGTCCTAAATTTCTTCAATTGGACTTAAGTAGGTGAACACAGGATGCTATCTAGATTATTAGGCAGACTTCTTAGGGATATACACACAAATATTCTGTGCAACTTGCAACCTTTTGGGCACCAGGGACCGGTTACGTGGAGAGAGGTTTTTCTGTGGATCGGAGGGGGCGTGTTTTTGTGTGCTGCCTGCATCCTGTGAATGGGGTTTTCCTTGTTTGTGTGGACTGGTTGCTGGCATGCCGTGGCCCGGTATTGGTCCATGGATCTGGGCTTAGGGAACCCTGCTCTAAATGATCAGAGTTCTGAGATCAGATTATCAAATAAATGCATATTTGTCATGCAACATTCAGAGAAAGGTGATTCAGAATATGTTAATCAAGGAGGACTGGATTAAACTATTTAAGTTCTCCAGAATCAGTATTCTAAAACCTAACTCCTGGAATTAGAACTCATTAAAAAAATCTGTATGAATTTTGCTTCCTTGATTATGTGCTGCAGGCTTGACAACAGGAAACACCTGGCAAGGAGGAGCTTGAAACCATGTTGAACAGCATCCTTACCAGTTGCCCTTTTGGCAAATCAGTGCTTTACAACTTCTCATGCCCAGCATGGTAGCCATTTTGCAAGAGCACCATAATGTGGTCAGAATCCCAAATGTGCCTACATTCAAAGTTTTTAAGAATTCTCAGACAACAACTATAAGATATTGTTATATGACTGAGATACATGGAGATATATAGAAAGCCAATATGGTGTAGTGGTTAAGGCACCAGGCTAGATAGCAAGATATTGTGAATTCAAGTCCCACTTTAGCCATGAAAGACAACTGGGTGACCTTGAGCCAGTTACTCTCTCTCAGCCCAACTTACTTCGTAGGTTGTGTGGAGAATAGGGGTGGGGGAAAGGTATGTTAGATATGTTCATCACCCTGATTTATTTTTACAAATAATAAAGGCAGGATATAAATAGATAAAAATAAAATAAAATACCTTGTGATTCCTAATCATTTTTACAAGGCATAATGCTATTGTAAAATTTATGTTGGCATAAAATAGTGGTTGAATGTAGCAGTCTACCTAGAAAAACTAAACTTGAATTAGGAGAAATGGGAAGCAAAGCAGGAGTAAGTAGGAGGGAGTATTGTCTATAGCCCCCCATTCCCCTCATCAAAGAAGCAGCTAGAATTTGTGTGATGCTGAATCAGAAAAATTGCCATTGTAGCTCTTGGAGTCTTGATATATGCTAAAAGAAAAGCAAAACAGCAACTTGTCTCATTGAAAGTTGCTAAAATTACTAGTACAATGTAACTTTTGTTTCTAATTATTAGATAACCTGTTCAAACCAAAAGAACGGTACATTTCAGAAAAGGAGATGCATATGCGATCAAAAAGGTAGGCGCATTCTAAAGGGCATTGAAGTTTTTCCATCATGAACTTGGTTCTTTTCCCTTCGTTTTCTTCTTCCCTCATAAGCAATCATGTATCCTCAGGTTTGGTTTGATTTGTTTTATAGCTTGATGCAAATTAAATCCATCCCGCAATCTTTTATTGCATGGCATATTGAATAATCAAGGGACAGCCCAATAAACGATATTAATTTCTTGGGGTACAGTTTGTATGTGTATCACATCTATATTACTTTACCTTTTGTTGGGCAGCTGATGGGGATCAGAATACTCTTGGCTATGTTCTTAGACTGACTGGGAGATCATCTAAGCCACTGGCTGAGAAGATTCCTTTGGGTATTTTCAATCAAAGTGCAAACAGCAGCTAGCATACCCAGAGCAAAAATATGATTTGATAATAGCCAATTTCTAAATATTTTCATGGGCAGTTGGGTGTTTCTTGCAGGTCTACATTTTGTATCTCAAGGTGGGCAGAAAGGAGAAATGTGCACGAGAAATGCTTCTCAGATGCATGAGAATTCTCTTTCACAAAAAATAAGATGAGAAGAACTGGATCCTTTATATACCATTATTATATATTATATATATATATTGTTCTCCCCAAAAGTCATTAAAAAGGCACAATTCAAAGACAGTATTAAATTCTGAAAATGTTGACATACTTAGAATAGAATAGATATTATAACATAAACCATAATAGAGGACATTGTGGTTTTACATTTTTAGTAGAATAACATAAGTAATTGAAATGATAGAATCTTATATTTTTAAAACATGTAGATCTACTTATTTGCCTTATTGTTTTGAACAGTTGTACCTGCTATGCTTTCTTAACATGTGGCATATTAGATATATTAAAAAAAACAATTAAAGCATATTTGAAATGCATCTTCAGAAGTCAATTAACAGCTGCATTCTAGAATGACTAAAGAACTATAGTATATTTGTTGCAGGATTTATAACAATCTTCCTGAAGTGAAGAAGAAACAAGAAGAAAAACAGAAACGGATAATCATACAGAACAATAGAAAGCGGGTTGAAATATTTAAAAAGGTAAAAGGTTTCCAATCAATTGTTACAATACAAGCCTCCACCCATTATTATACAGCAAAACAGGAAGCTGAATCCTGAACATTCTCATTCTATTTTTTTCTCATAGGTGACCTACAGCTTTAGCATAGTAAAGCAGAAATTTCATATCCTACATTCCTCCACTTGAGCTTTGATCATCACTGGGAACATAAATAAGATTATGAAATTATAGTGATATTTTGCCTATAAGTGTGAATCTTATTGCCCCTAAAGGGCATGCTAAAATTTAATAATGGGCTCAGAAATTATATGTAACAGAGTTAAATTAGATCCACTTGTGAGATTTGTAGAGATGGACAGTTAGCCAGCTTTATAAAATTCATTTCTGAGGAAGCACTGAACAAAATAAATCTGTGCATCGCTAAAGAAAGTAATCACATATAATGAAGAAAAAATGTTTGTAATAAGAATACATGGTTTCTTTTGTTGTAGGTATTATCTATTATGCTGTAATTATATCATGCATCGTTATTTTTACTTTGTACATATAATTGTTTATATTATAATTCCAAGATGTTCATCTTTAGCCCTTAAAATGTTTAGCATTACAACTTTTATGTTTGTCTTTATGTTTGTTTTCCTTCAGCAATTATTGGACCAACTTCTTCAAAGAAATACAGAATGAATAAAGAATCCTGGATACAACACATCATTCTGCTTGGAACTCCAATGCTTTGAAAATTAAAAAGCCATATAAATGTAAAATGACCTTTAATCACAAAGCAACCCTATTTGTTTATAGATAAAGAAAATATTTTTTTAAAAAAAAATATTAAGTAATTCTGGAAAGTTACTGGATTAGATTCCAATGAGATTGGATGGTTTTATGCAATTGTTAAGATAAACACATTATTTATTTTTTGTCTTTTAAACCACAAAGTCAACTTTTAAATTATGACTGCAGAATATTTAAGCTTACCTACAATAAACATTAATATATGTATTCCATTTATACACTGCATCAAGTTTATAACTTTTTAAAAAAGGGGAAAATTAATATAGTTGTTATGGTTAGAAACAAACCTATAATAGCAAGGCTGGCTATTCCTTTGAACCTCAAATTTAAATTAATGGCTAATATAACAAGCAAATATTCTAATTTATGAAGAACTATATTTTTGTTTTATATGATGAATGAGATACCAGTTTAAAATAATATTTAATATCCAGCTAATTATTATTTTCAAACATGTTATTTATTAAGCCATGTAATTTTGCCCATCTTTTGTTATATTTATTAGAAGTGATATATTTAAACTTGGCAATTTCGATCAGTCAGCATGAAAGATTATACAATTCAAAACAACTAATGTAAGCTCCACAAATGTTTCAAAGGATTTTTTTGTATATTCAGTAATAAAGCAAGCTAAACTTTATTCAAATAAATAAAGCAGACCAAGTTCTACTAGTTTTATTACTCTCAAAGCTATTATTAAAAAGCAAAATAACACCGATATATTTCTATCAGAGTAATAGGCTTTACCTAGATCTCAGTAAGGAAATGCACATATAGGATTTTTTTCTTTTTTTCTATGTAACACATACACTGCTTCTTTATATGACAATATATTCTACTTCCCTTCATAGCAGCGATACTAGTTGTTAACAAATCACAAGTATGCCTTTGCTGTTCAGTAATTACAACATTAATGAGCCTTGCAATTTTATTTCAGTAAAAGATCTGACTTGGTAGGCACTTTGGGAAACAGAAAACTGTCCACATTGCTTCTAAGACTGCATGTCACTCAGACTGTTCAATCATCCTTTGTAGCAAGAAACACTCCCGTATAGAGTAGGACCAATCCATTTCACAACCTCCAGGATCCTAAATCTATTAGCTAAGCTTTAGGTTTAGGGCAATCAGATCTTAAGAGTTTCCCAGAAGGTAGTATCAGCCATCTTAGACATCCTTTATTATTGATATTTGTGATCATCAGGCTCAGCAGCTATCTGTGGCTATTAAACCAGAAACACTTTTACTTCTTGATCCTGTGTGTTTTCTTGCTAACTGACCATTATTTCTAATACAAGTGACAGGACCTTCATCTGCATTCTCAAAATACTTGTAAGTTAAAATATTCAGATTAAAACCACTTTGAACTATTAAAAGAAGTGGAATGATATATACTCATGTTGTCTGAGTAATCAGAGTCCAAATCCACATTTTCATGAAGTCAGAATATTAAAGAGATTAGAAGGGGGTAGGATAGGGATGAGCTGCCTTTTACATGTTTTCTTATTTGCCTTACAGTATTTCTCTGTGTCCTAGATACTGAGGAGAAGAAAAATAAAGCAGTTAACCATGTGGTCATTAAATGAATCCATTATTCTGGATTGGCACTGCCTATATTCTCAGACACCTTAAACATTCTTAGGTCCTTGATTAGGACTTGAATAATTAAGTTTCCACAAGTCTTTTTTTTAATAAACCCTCTATCCAAAGCTAAAATACAAAATCGAAAAAGAAGGGGGGAAAAAGAATAAAAGAAAGACAAAAAGAAAAAATGTGTGCAAAACAAAATATCAAACATACACATAAAATGTCCCCCTGAATACTAATAAATATATTTTAACAATAATTTCCTTCCCTTGCAAAACCCCCCATAACCCCCCCCAAAATCGTATCTATACTTGTCAAACTAGCATATAACATCAAAAACTACCACTGATACAAAAGTCCACCATTGATCAATGAATTTAACCCACCATCCATTCACTGCAAAACAAAAACAGACAAACAAAAAAACAGCCAACAGGTAATCCCAACAATAAAGCCAAACCTCAAAACCCTCCACTAACAATCTACCACTGTATTCAATTTGCAGAAAGTCCCCCCAATGTCCCCCAATGTTCCCCAACCCACCACAACCATTGTCTCCAATCCATTCAGGATTGAATACCATACTCAACAATAAAAATAACTCCGTCCAGTCTCTCATCTCCACTCCTCCCCAAAATTACAACTGGGATCTTTCCAAGCAACTGTATCCCACTCCCCAAAATCATAAGTCTCCACTGAATACCTCTGCAGCATCTATCATTCAGTAGATTCTCCTGCAAACTCAAACACAACATCCTTAAGAGCTTCAACTTTCCACCAATGTTAGATCACACACACATAATAGGTTTTTCAGATTTAGAAATATGCCCCATGGACCTGATTGCTACTAAAAAAATGGGAAAGGAAAGGAAAGGAAAGGAAGGAAGGAAGGAAGGAAAAAAAACTTTGCTAGATTACACAAAGCATGGATGAACAACTCATCCTCACCCAATCCCACGTGATTTCTGGCAGTGGGTAAAGGAAAGCTATTGATGTTGATAATAATAATGATGTTGCTTGGTTGTCTAATGAAACATCTGCAAGAAAACCACTGAGCTAAGAAAGCACTTCAGAAGGACTTCACAGTTCAACCCTGCACTACAGACATTATCTTCTATTAATATCGATCAAAGGAACAAGTCAGCCAATTGCCTCAAAGACTCTGACCAACTGGCCCTGGGCACTAAGTAAGTAAGCATATTGTTGAAGGAGAGGCAATTTAATGAAAGAGTTAACTTTTTATTGATCTTTTTATTGACCTTCTCATTCCTGACACAGCTGGCTGTAGTTTAGTTTCAGACAATTAAAATAGTTCAAACAAATAGTTTAAATAGTTTAATTTTAAACAAAACCTGAATTGTTTGGGATTAAAACAAATTAAGTCCTTCTCCTCACCTCAGAGTGTTTGCTCAACATGCTCTATCCCTCTCTCCTACAGACCCAGTTAACTAACGCCTACAGAATTGGTTCACGCAGACTTGTGGGATAGTCTCTACATGGATGACACTGTGTTTCTAAACACACACCCTCTGTACAAGCCAGGTATTGGAAAAAGACAAAGGCATATGTTATTTTGTACACACTGATGCAGAAAGCTAAGTAAAATTGTCTGGCTTAAAAATTAATACCGGTAGCTTGCCAGAGTTGATGTAGAAATGCTGGGCTCAACCTCATCAGCTGAACTCAAGGAGTTCAGTTGAGCTAAAGAAATGGCCACCAGAGGGTTCAATAGGGTGACTGCAAAGTTTATGTTAAAAATTTGTGTCTGATCCTTTAAAAAATAATATCTAGTGATTTTGTTTAATGAATTGTTGCTATATTCTCTTTCCTCTGCATAGAATATTTTTATGCTGCTATAGCCTGACCATTGACCTGAACCATTTTAAAGAACCATGCTATATTTATCCTACCGACATCAGAAAGGGCATAGTGTTTTGGGAAGAAAGTTTTGAATTCGTTCAAAACTGCTTTTTTGGCATTTAAAATGTATTTTTTTTCTTTTGTATTCTCCTTTCTTTTGTATTCATAGATATATGCACACTAATTTTCCAAGGCTGAAGATAAAATATAGAGTAATTTTCAAAATAAGCATTAAATACAGTTGTTAGCAAATAGTAAAAAGGATGCCTGAGACGAATCATTGGCAGAAAACAATGGTAAGATATGAATGTAGGTTATGAAGTAAGAAAAACAGCTACTGTGTCTATTTTTAAAATATATAATTAATATTTAACTCAACTCTTATTCTACTGCTTCATATTATAATCAAGGAGAGAAGTAACCTAGAACTAAGGTGAAACTTCCTGATAGTTAGAACAATTAACCAGTGGAACAACCTGCCTCTAGAAGCGGTGAATGCTCCAACACTGGAAGTTTTCAAGAAGAGACTGGACAGCCATTTGTCCGAAATGGTATAGGGTTTCCTGCCTGAGCAGGGGGTTGGACTAGATGACCTTCAAGGTCCCTTCCAACTTTGTTGTTGTTGTTGTTGTTGTTATTATTATTATTATTATTATGGACATGAAGAAGATGACAATCTTTGGGGAGAAATCTTGATGTTTATGAATACTTTTCATCTTTTATTTTTTTGAAATTAATCTTTGTTTTAGGAAAACAAAGGTTAGGCAGTAAATAATTAAATATTGTTTCAGCTGCAATTTTAGAATACCTGTTCACATGATATTATTTCAGAATTCTATGTTTCATAAACATGGTACTATATTGTGGTGTTAATAACATTTTTCAAAGCTCAACAAAGAATGTAAAATGTAATTGCATTCTCATTCAGTGTGAGATGAAAAACTGATTTGTAATTGCAACTATTACAATGGTGTATTGTATTTGTATAATGTTTCCTTTATAGATATTATATGTATAGAACTGCTTGTTTGTACATATGTTTATATGTAACAGTTGGAGTCATTCAAAGTCACCCATATGATTTTAAAATATTGTATGTTCTTATTACAAGCCTTTTTTACCTTTTGATTTAATGATTGGAATAGTAGCCAAGATTTTCCTTGAATTACTTGGAGGCCCTTGATTAGAAGCAGGCTCCCAAACAAATTTGTACTTCAGAATATGAATTTTACATTAAATTTCTTGGACATCAACAAAGGGGGATTACATATTAATTTTCTATTTATTGTAATTGGATTGGCATAAACAATTAACTCTAGAAAAGCATATATCACCCTTAGCAATAAGTGGAAGTGAATCTTAAGAAGATTGCTATCCATAAACTGGTAAATTAGACATCCATTTGTGTATTTTTCCCCCTCTAGCTATATTGCTTCCACAAATGACAGTCTATTGCTAATATTATTGACTTGGTTTCTCTCCCATTATATTTCTCGTTTAAAATGGGTCTCTTGGCACTCACTGATTTCTAGCCGCACCTGACTACATTTTGAAAAACAATTTCAATTTTCTAAAATAAGACATAAAGGAAAGCTTCAGTCCCCAGAATCATCTTTTTGCCATAATTCTAGGGCCCAGCTGGACCCCTTAATATTTCATAGAAAAATTAAAATAATTGGCAACCAATGGTTTAGTTTGGAATTGTGACCTTCTACCCAGAAGTAAGAGAAGCAAATTGGAATAATTGGGACCATACTTGTAGAAGGAGGAAGGTGTATGAAAGATGATAGGTAACATTAATGTTGTATAACTTGTTTTACTTGTTTCCATGGCAGTCCTAAATATCTGGCTAGAATTTGGGACAATCTTCTGCTAATTTGAGGACTCTGAAATATTATATAAGACCCACAACCTATACAAAACCAAGAAGTGTCTTCTCTCTGGCTAACTCCATGATCTTATCATCCATCAAAAAGGCTGTTTCAGGGGATACTTATAGTAGTTAAGCTCAAAAATCATATTGACATTATTGTAACCTATTGATCATTGAGACTTCTTTTCCAGTAAGACATTTTAGACAACTAGCACCAAAATGTTTGATTTAAATTTACCCTGGTGCAACTACTGTAGCATGGTCATCTTCAGTGCATTTGAATAGCATTTTGAAAGAAAAACTTTACATTCCTGTTTTTTACTGGAACAAATTTGAACTGCCCATTTGCTTCCTGAAAGTAAACATCTGCCCTATATTTCCTTAATCAATTCAGGCTTTGAAATGAATCATAATGCACCCCTTTAAATTACATTTAATATAATTTTGGGATTAATAACTATGCCCCTCTCCTATCATATTATTGAAAAAAAATCTAGTGTTTGGAAGTTCTCTTTCAAAATAACTATGCTTTTGTAAGATTAGTACAGTTAGCAAGTATTATTTTTAGATTTTTTTTAAAAGCATGGATAACAAATTGAAGTATTTCTCTTTTCCTAACTGGTTTTGGCATTTTACCAAAACTGTAGGAGAGAAAATGGTTCAATAACCATCTTCAGTGACTTATGAAGTTGGATAGCAAACAATATCATCTGTCCACCAGATGCAAAACTGGCATGTAGAAAAAGTTTGCAAGTTCACATAAACGATAGTGTGAGCAATTATATAGATAAGTGGTCTAAGGATAAGTAGGGAAGTGTTATTAATAACTGAGAAAAATGGTTCCATTTCCTTAATAGAAGCCAATAATGCTGATTGATTAATATCTCAAAATGGGTTTATTGCTTTATTATTAAGAGAACTTTATTAGTTTTTTTAATAACATACTTATTTAGAACATTTTAGAGCAGCTACATATTCATTATGAGGTCTGATATTTTGCTAAGTATAATAAACAACAGAATTATTTCATGGCTATAGATGTCTCAAATAACAGTAAAGTATCTAAGAACTTAATCTCGAGAGAAACAGGAAGAGAGACATGAGTCACTCAAGAATAAAATTTTACACTGATTCAGAAATGTAAGGTTGGCTGAAACAATTCTCTAAATATATTTTATATTTTATTTATTTATTTAATTTATATGCTGCCCATCTCACTATCCAGAGTTTTATTTTTTGCCTTTCAGAGCTGCACTTTAATTGAAATTTGTAACTGATCTTTTAAAACGGGTCCCCAACCCTGGACCATGGACCAGTACTGGGCCACGGCATGCCAGCAACCGATCTGCACAAACAAGCAAAGCCCCATCCATGGGATGCAGGAAGCACACAAACCATGCACCTTCCAGTCCACGGAAAAACCTCTCCCCGTAACCAGTCCCTGATGCCCAAAAGGTTGGGAACCTCTGCTTTAAAATACTGAATTCTTACTGCTGTTAATCTTTGATACTATTTATCTTTGATATTCTTTATCTTGTTTCCATTTATCATAGCAGCAAAAGGGTAACACTGGATTTCTTAAATTGATTTTGAACAATAAATCAAATATTTAAAATTATTTCTTTCTTACATTTTCTTTTAAAAAGAAATATCAAATAATTAGTACTATCTAATCAAATCATGTTTATTCTTTGTAGCATATACAAAAACATACCATAAAGCAAATTATTATTTATTTACTTACTTGTTTTTGCATTACTTTTCAAATGGCCAATGGCATATACGAAAATAGAATAAGAGTCATATAATCATAGAATTAAAATGTAGAGTTACTTAAATCTTGTTTTAAAAAATATTTTTAAAAGCCATGGCCTACCCATTCTTTGCAATAGCAGTGAAAGGTGGGAATTTTACTTGTCTCACAATTCAAATAGTGTTGGATGGTACCTTTTTGTTGTTGTTGTTGGACTTCAACTCCAATCAACCTTAAGTAGTTAGCCTGTGGTAAGAGACTTGTGTCCAGATTTCTGGAGAATACCAGGTTGCTTACTGTTGCTAAAACTAGTTCATTCCAGAATTCTAGAATAAGGCAGCTGATGGCCCTTTTTGGCTTACCTAAAAAATGAACCCTTAAAAGGAATGTTGTTTTTAACAGGTCCTCTCCTGTATAACTGATATAGTAAAGTTATCTTCAGACACAATATAGATGATGTTTATATACAAATCAATATATTATCTTAAAATCCTATCTTAAGTTGTATGAGATCCCAAATTTGCAGTATTTATACCCCTGTAACAATCTTCTATTGCTGTTTTATTTTTTTTAACAAGTAACAAATCTAATAAGATGGGCTAAATTAGGGTGGAGAAATTATTGTTCCTCGGCTTAAGAAATGTTCATAAGTGAAACATTCTGATCTCTGGAAACAGAAATAAATTCCTTTTCCAAAATATTTCATGGGAGGGATTTCATGGGAGGGAATATTTCAAGAGGGATGGGAAATATCAAGAAGAAAAGGCTTAGCAAAGAAGAAATGATTGATCCCCACCAACTTTTTGCTCTGAGATGGCTTCTGTCCAACAGAAAAAAATGTTAAAAGCCATAAAACTGTTCAGGGAAGTGATCATATGTAATGCTATGTGGGAATGACGGTGGAGGCAGGGGAAAGAAGCACAGCCAAAATGGTCAGAAAAGAGATGGCTCAGCCCACAGGAGGAATGTGGATGTGACAAACAACTCAGAAGGGACCATCCATAGTTTCTCAGGCTGTAAAGGCAACAAGGGAGACAAGTACTTTCAGACTTGCAAGATTCTATTAACATAACCTTATAATAAGGTAACATTACAGGTAGTCCTCAACTTATGACCACAATTGAGCTCAAGATTTCTGTTGTTAAGTGAGATTTATCAAATGAGTTTTACAACCTTTATTGCTTTGGTTAAGTGAATCACTGCAGTTGATAAGTTAGTAACTGGGTTGTTAAGTGAATTCAGCTTTCTCGGATTCAGAACTTCTGACTTTGTTTGTCAGAAGATCGCAAAAGATGATCCCATGACCTTGGGGCGCAGCAATGGTCATAAATATGAACCAGTTGCCAAGCATCTGAATTTTGAACACATGATCATGGGGACGTTACAAAGAATGTAACTGTGAAAAACGGTCGTAAGTCACATTTTTCAGTGCTGCTATAACTTTGAACGATCACTAAATGTAAGTCAAGGACTACCTGTAGTTCTTCTGGGCATGCTTTCTGGCTGCACTACCTTGCAAGGCTGATATCATAACTTTCCCCTATCTAAATCCAACATCTTAACAAAATTCATGTATGTTGCTTTCTTTTGCAGATTTGATATTTTTTATTGGAATTGTAGAGTGTTTTATATTTAATTCTAAAACAAGTGGTTTAC
The DNA here is from genome assembly GCA_034064705.1 of Bothrops alternatus. Classification (NCBI taxonomy): domain Eukaryota; kingdom Metazoa; phylum Chordata; class Lepidosauria; order Squamata; family Viperidae; genus Bothrops; species Bothrops alternatus. The sequence continues at coordinate 16,832,586 of JARGCV010000009.1, forward strand.
AGGACATGGAAACTTACATGCAGCAGCGGTAAGCAATTCCTTAAAGCTTCTGTATATGTTTGTATTAAACAGGTTAAAACTACACTTAGCAATACTTGAAAATGACACAGCTGCTTTTAATGAGTTGTCTTGTTCCAAAATAACTTTTTTAATTGAATCTGAAGCACTGCACAGCCATGCTGTTTATACATTACTGATACTGAAAATTCCAGGCCCAACTCCATTATTAAATTTAAAAAAAAATCAGAATTTTATGAAAAATATGGCTAACTATATATGTTACAGCAGATATTTAAATGGTATTAGCTGTATGGTGATGTTTTCAAATTTTCTTCTCAATTACAAAGCATAGATAGAGGTTTTTGGTTTTTTAATTCTAATGCTAATTTATTTTTCTAACATTCACATCCTTACAAAAGCAGCTGGAATTGTAAGATGCAAACACACAGTAACTGGCAACATCATTTTTGATAAGAAACAGCACAGGAAACAATCCTTATAAAAAGATATAAGTTAAAGCAATTAAAGATCTCAAAAAGTATTTGAGAAGAAATGCGCAGTTTTGTCCAAAAATGCTAAACTATAACATGTTTCAAATGATAAAACAATTTTTTTTCCAGTAAAAGGTAGGCCAAGAAGGATAAAACTCATTTTATTTCATGAGTATAATACAATAGATTATGGTTTGTGTGAAACAGTTACTGTATTTCAGAATCTGGTACTCTAGAAATGGAAAATGGAGGCCAACAGAAGAATCACACCATCTGAGTACAAATAGAGGAAAGTATGGATGAACTATCAGGATTTCATCTGATTCTGAGCTTTAGAGTTATTATAACCTTCCAATAATAGCATAAAATTGCACCTATTTGAAGGAAGTCTTTGGAATTAAACATGCAAAGCACTATTGATTAATTATATACCATCAAGCTAGTATTGATTCTCTGTTACCACTGTTCCAGGATAATCTTTCCTCTATATGTGCCCTTCAGGTTTTCCAATAGTGAACCCATCAATACTATAATTGAATTTGTCTGCCTTGCGTAGAATGGCACAGTAAAAACAACTACCTGCTCAGTTCTGATCTCTGTGTATTTAAATATATATCTTATCCAATACATTAATTATAAGTATTGCTGTTCTATAGTGTATTTCTTGACTGCTGGTTCTTTAACTATTGAAAGCCCATCCTAAAAATTGGAAGCTATCCACTCTTTCAATTTCTTCATTTAATCATAGTCTCTTTTTATTATAATTCTTGACTTTCATTATTAAAGTTTGCAGATCATTTGTTGTTGGTTGTTATTATTATTATTATTATTATTATTATTATTATTATTATTATTTTCAGCTATTAGAATAGAGGCACAGCATTTGTTATTGATGTTTCTTCTTCCAGTTTTAAAACCAGGCTCATTTTCTCCCAATCTAGTTTTGTCCAACATATATTCAGCATAAATAAATATGGAGACAGTAAAGAGCTTTCTCTCACTTGGTTGCTGAGTTATGCTAGTCTTTCTCACTATGTTCTTTCTGGACTGTAACTTCCTGTCCTATCTATAGATTTTGCATTACAGTGTGTATAGATTTTACACTGAGATGTTCTGTGTTCCCATTTTGCTAAGGACATTTGACAGCATGACATGGTTGACTAAATCAAAGGCCTTTCAATAATCAATAAGCACATGTTGCTTTCTTTTTTGTATTCATCACTTTGCTCTTAGCCAATATGCATCGGCAATGTGGCTTTCTTCTGTTTCTTGGTCTTTGACAATCTCTTTTCACATTCTTTTTAACAGCTTCTTCAATTTCAGTCCACAGTTCTTCTGCATCTCTTTCTATGATGTTTAGGACTTGAAAGAAATTCCTGATATTCTCATTTTAAATGATGGGTATATGCTCAACATCATAATCTATTTTATATTGACTTAGAACCTGCATATGAACAGTTTGTAATCTGTTGATAGTCAGCTGCTGGTCACATCTTCAGTCCCACTAATTAGGCCAAACCAGGAATTCAACACCACAGGAAGGTTCAAATAACTTTTATTGAGATTGACTATAATAAAAACACCTTACAAGTTTGGTTGAGCTGTACACTTTTCCCCTTCTTACAATTGTGAATTAGGAAAGTGTCTCCCTAAGCCACTTCTGAATATTATCTTTTTTCTGTACTTAACATTTTTTGCAGCCCCTTTTGCCTTAGTAATGTCAGTTGCATGTAACCAGGAATACCGTAGTTGAATTCAAAACCAAGTTTATTAATGCTACCTATACACAAGAATCTGATCTACTAATGGTCAAGGCAAATTGGTGCTAGATAAGAGTCAGGAATTCACAGAAGCTGGACTCTTGTGAGGTGCAGCAACTGCAAATTGATGACTCATTTGACCCTGCCTTTGGGTTCCACCAGATCCTATGAGTAATGGTTCCTGCATATCTTCCTGACTCCATAGAGAGGGAGCTCCTGCTGAGAATGTTAAAAATAGAATTGTATCTATTGGAAATCTTCTGTTTCCTTCGTGCCCTTCTTAAAGAAACTCTCTCTTCAGCAAACATGGTAAAAGTGCTGCTTGGTGTTTTATAGAACCATGTTTCTTTCATATTTTCATTTGAAAATTCTAAGATTTTGAACATGCACATTTATGGAAAATGTTTCCTTAAAAGCATTCCTTTCCAATTCCATTTGATGATTTGTAACAAAAGAGACTCGTTACAGCAAATTAGTGAGCTGTCTGTTTAAGCTCCTTCTAAACATTATTGGGATGTTCTGGAATTAAGAAATATGAAAAGAACTTCATTCCTTTGTCTAAATAGTAAACAGTATGTTCTTTATGACTATCACTTTGTTATTTGTACCTTATGATTTATGCTGACTGTTTGCTTTTTATAACATTTTATTAATTTTCCAATTTTACATTTGAATATTTAAAAAACAACATGGTAACTGGGTTAATCTATAGCTCTTAGTACAAATCTCAGGCTACAACATCAAATATTTCTTCTCTTTTTCCCTTAACAATTACTGTCTCATGTTCAGGTTGGTACATTTCTAATTATAGCAATTCAATAAGGACATCATTATTACATTTATCAATATTTTTTTAGCTTATACATATCTTAATTACATTCAATCTTCATAAACAATCCATATCATGTTATTAATTTTTAATCAGTTTTTAATTTCTTGCCAATATTCCAATTTAACCTTTGATATTTATAATTTTCAGACTTTGGGTAACCATAATTTCCCTTATTTCACTACATAACAAACTATAATATCCACATTTTATCTATTTAAATATAATCTTGTTCTATTTCCTAAGAGTTATCTATTTCCCACCATATTAAATCAACTACTTAATAACACAATATCCCCTCTAATAAATAAAAAACCATTAATCAATATATATATATAGCCTGGATTAATCAATAAATCAAACATATTCATAGTATTTAATTTTCTTTTCCTTTAGATCTAATTTTTAAATATTGAACTGATAAAATCCTTATTTTTGACTGATTTCCAAATATTTTAAATCCAGTAACCAAAATTTCCCTTGTCTCAACATCTCCCTTTAGCCAACTAATTGGCAATATAAAATCCCCTCTAATGAGTCAGTCTCAATTTTTTCAACCTTATTCTAGCTTTCTTCTTTTGCCAACTAGGCTTCCATATCAGCGCCTTTAAATCATCAGATAGATCTCCCTCTATTCTTATATACTGTATGTTATTTGAGTTAAAGGAGACCATTTGATTGACAGTTTTCTCGAAGGACTAGCCCATTTGTATTTGTTAAATTGTCTCCGTTATTTCAGTTCCCCATGCTTGCTCTAATACAGTGGTTCTCAACCTTTTTAATGCCATGACCCCCAACTGGTCGTAAGTCGAGGACTACCTGTATTTCCCTGCCTGGGAGCACCGCACATGTGTGGTGCCATCCCCTGCACTGGCCGAGGCGTAGCTGGCAAGGGGCAGCGACGGCGAAGGGCGACCACTGGCTGGGCCACCAGCTGGCCCAGCCCAAGGGAGGTAAGGCACCCGCCAGACCCCACGCATGCCAGCAACCCTCCCTGCACCCACCGGCCTCCCACCTCCCATCCCTGGCCCTCTTTTACTTACAGTTTTAGTAGTTGCTCAGCAGGGAGGGATGGAAACTTCCAGACAGCTCGCCTTCACTGCAGACAACTTGCAGCACCGTTTGCAGACTGGGACTTTTGGCAGGCTCAGCAGAGCAGAGACAGCCTGGACAATTCGTATTGGCTTTTGAAAGCCAATAGAATTAGACTCTATTCAAGAGAGTCTATTCTATTTGCTTTCAAAAGCCAATAGAATAAGAGGGAGTAGCACAGCTAAGGAAAAGGGGGGGAAAATGGCGGACTACGTTGTTTGGAGACCCCCGTGAAATGGTCATTCGACCCCAAATGGGGTCGCGACCCACAGGTTGAGAACCGCTGCTCTAATATATTTGTCTTCAATTAAATCTGTTCTACTTCTTTCTCAAATTCCTTCTGGTTCATATAGAAAGTCATTTCCATTTTCAGTGTTGTCACTTCCTTTTTTGGATTTTGTTGGTCAATTGAGTCCTCTGTCTTAATATTGGTTGTCCCACTTCTTCTGTTATCTTTTGCATTGTTAGTTCTTTGGTAGTTGTCAAAATTTGGCTTTGTACATCTGAGCTGGCATCTTGATCTTTTATTTTAGGTCTCATTTTGTCACAAGCTAAAAGAATGGTTTCATGTATTGTTTTCAGCATAGCAAGAATCTTTTCCTGGTCTTCATCCAATTCTTTAATTTCTTGGTGAATAGTCTTTCTAGTTAAGTTATTTGTTAAGCAAAAGTCAGTAAAGGTTTACATTCACAGTTCAAATAAGCCAATTTTGCTGCCCAGCTGTTATCTTGCAGCTAAGCCTTCAGAGATAGTACCAAGGACAAGGAGGTCTTATCAAGGTCTGGGCTTTGAGTCAAGTCTCTTTTTGGGAAATAACAAATTGCCATACCAAGCTTCACCACATGATGTCACTGGTGCCATTTAAGGATTTTTTAAAGTCCCGATTTTTTTCTAATTGTTTTTCCAATTATATTTCTTTTTTGTAGATAAAAACAAGAGTCTCCAGTAAAAACAGGAAAACTTTTGGTCCCCAAGTTTCAGAAATGTATAAATCCACTTAAAGTTGTTTTTTTTAATGCTTTGATTCTCCTGGGTAGTCAGACGCCGCTATTCTTAGAGGGTGGGATAGGAATTCCCTTCCCCCTCTCCTCATAGGAGGAAGATACTTCAAAGAGCTTTTACAGGAAGAAGGTACTTAGGGTAAAGAGAAGATAAGATCTCACCCACTTTCATCCGCATTGCTTTCAAAGTGCTTGGCAGTAAATTTGACTTTGACTGTCAGCAGCTTAGTGATGAGCCATATTACTATGGCTGGTCTTTTCCCCGTTGGTTTGAAGAGCTGCCCCAGATCAAGAGGAAGGGCTACTGCCCTTCCGCAATCAGCGGGGGTCCTCTCCTTGCTCATCGCCCCTACAGGGCAACTTTCAATCCTTTCCAGGGTTCCACAGTGGAATAAAACTAGACGCTGGAGATGAGGCTTGCCTCCATGTGTCTGCCCAGGGTGCGATGGCAAACTGGAAGTCTATGCTGATTGTTTTGATTTAGTATCTTATGACTATCTTATGTTGTGTCTTACATTTCATGATGATTCTATTATGATTATGATCATGATTTATCACTTGTTGCTTGTATGTACACTGAGAGCTTTTGCCCTGAAGATAAATTTGTGTGTCCAATCATACTTAGCCAATAAAGAATTCTATTCTATTCTATTCTATTCTATTCTATTCTATTCTATTCTATTCTATTCTATTCTATTCTATTCTATTCTATTCTATTCTATTCTATTCTATTCTATTCTATTCTATTCTATTTAAAAGAGCCAAATCCAACCCATTTTAAATAGCTGATGCCTAAAATATTTCATTGTGTTGACCATTCTCATGTTCATGCTTCTTATGTTTCACTATAATTCTGTTTGCAATTTTAATTTTTTTTCCTGCATGACACTATCAGCCACTAGATGTCTTGAAGACTTTAATCTAGTAAAGTCATAAATACCATTAGTGCTGCAAAAAATTTTCACCTTTTCTTCAGTAGCTGTAGAAAAGAATAAGAGACAATTTTGACAATGCAATGCAAGAAGACTTATATAATCAGCTTAGCCCTGGAAAAAAAGAAACTCAAGATTACCCTACTTTGATTTTCCTTGGTATAAGAGGAAGAAGAAAGAAATTCTGTCAGGTTTTCATGATTTTTCTATCATAATCTGTAACAGTAAAATAGACTTTCAATGTTTCCTGACCTTGGTTTTGAAGAGCTGACAATAGCTTGTAGGCTGCTATCTGATCTGATGGGTCCATCATCCAATACCATATTGTCAGTCACTTCAGACTGTCTATCCATTTACCATTTTCTTGGTAAAATGCAGGTGTGTGGTTGCCTTCTCTCATGTAGCTTGATATGATGCCTTTGCAATTCTCAATAAAGTGATTATCTGCCTCCAGTATCTGGTTATTTCTGTTGCTCAATATAGATGCCTATTTGCTTTAGCTGGGTAGTTGGGTTGACCAGACTTTGGGTGATCTTACTGTGAGCGTATGCCCTTGGCCTATGTTCCTGGTGCTCATTGCTCATCCCTCCGAAGAGTACCCCCCTCCCGCCACAATGAATAGCATAACAGGACTTGATGGGATTATATTGCCAGAAAAATAGCCATGAAAGTCCATTGCAACGAAACTGTAATCTTAGTACATTTTGCCCAGAGACCAAATCTTCATACTGTGAAATCCAATTAGACCAAATAAAGTAAAACAACCTTAATGCATGGCAGAATCTTTTGTATCTATAACTGAGAGTCAGCTAGAATATTCCTTATAGCCACTTTTTTAAGGAACTTTCTGGTTTGGAAATCTTCATTAAATTCTTTGCTTTTTGCTATTGCTATTTACTAACAATGTTTTATGTGTTTCATAGTAAGTTAAGTCAGCATGTTTACTGCAGCCTCAGTATCTCGATCCCTTACTGAAACACTGTATGTGCTCTCTTCTCTGATTAGAAAGTGTAGTTATTCAAGTTATATTTCATAGAAGTATAATGACTTGTCTAGAAATTTTTGTTAATATAACTGTTGTCTAGTTACAAAGTAAATATTAGAAAAGAATTATATTAGAGCTTGAAGCAAAACTGAGCAATCACTTCACAAGGAAGAATGTGGGTGATGGAAACAATCAAAAGTGTGGCAATTTAGAGAGAGCGAACAAACAGAAACCCTGCACTTTTTCAGAAGCATACAAATACAAAAATCAGGGGCTCTGCAAGCAATCCAAAAGAATGGGTAAAATTGAAATCCAAAAGGGCTGTTTTAAGTTATTTTATTATCTTTAGGCTATAAAGTATTTTACAGAACAAATCTTTCATGTCATAAAGTTTTAACCTACTCAGAATCCCTATGAGAAAATGGGAAGGCACACTATTATTATTAGTTTATTATATGACTTCCCCATCCCAAGCCATGGATTCAGTGAGGGATAATCTTTCTTTTGGCCATTGAGCCTACCATGGGATAAAGAAATGATAAGATATGAGATGTATGCCTATAATTTTCAAAAAACATGCTGAGGTTGTCAAGAAAAGAATTAACTATGCTAAAAATGGATATAAGGGAACACAGACTTTTAAATCATGATGATTGTTGAAGGTAAACAGATGTGGATCAGTAACTACCTATACTGAAACTTTTTTTGGGGGGGGAAGTAACTATTGAAGAAGAAATTTAAATTATCTGTACTCATGGGTATCGTCCAGATGTTATGGACATATCTCATCAATTCCAGCTGGCATGGCCAATGGCAATGGATTGGGGAAGCTGTAATCCATAACAAGTGGAGATCATCAAATGGTCTATACCTGCCCTGTTATATATACAGAAATAAAAATATGTCCTAAGTGGACAATTAATTTGAACAAACTCTATTATAATCTAATCTGAAGTAATGGAGAAAAAAGCCAATAACAAAAAAGCCTGTACCTAAAATATAGATTCTCAATGAAACATATTCCCTTTCTTAACTGAATAATTTAAATTATGCTTGGTGGCATTCTAGAAGTTCTGCTTAATTATATTTAACATTAATTTCAAATGTGATTTTATTTCAAGACTATAAATGCATCATCTTGGTTTTTTTTTTCAAAAGGCACAATGTTTCATGGTGGAGCTTTTATATGTATATATTTACACAGAATTTTACACTGCTTTATTATTCCAACCTGAAACAATGGTTTGGCAAAATATCCCTACAAAGCCTCCAAAGCTCTGTCATTCCAGAGCATGAATCCTTTTTGAGATATAGAGCAATTGCTTTTATTATCGATAATGCAATCTTATAGATGCCTATAAAGAAGTCAGACCTCATCCATACTATTGATGCTAGCTGAATGTAAGATTGCAGGCAATTTATATTGCTATCTTCATAGCATGCATAATCTAGAATTATCTATGCATAGCTCCACTCATCTACAGAAGAAAGGGAACAGCTTAATAAACATGCATGCAGAGTCAAATAAGGCTTATTGGTCAAGCTGTGATTAGTGACTGATATAATGCAATGGTCTGGCTCAGACATAAAATACTGGATTAAGATCTAGGGTTTACTAGACTGAGAGCAAACCTTTGTCCAAACATTTTCTTTCCATTCATGTTTCCTCTTGGTTTTCCAGTAGAATGAAGACTTCCAAGGGGAAGTATTGAATCATAATTTGAACTGTAAAGTAATACATTAACTTTATAGACTACAGTATATAAGCATCTGCAAACAGCACAATTCTTTTATCTTTTATTCCCCCTTTAAATAATTCTCAATAAATTAGGGAAGGACTTTATTTTAGCCTTAGGCATAGAAATAATTCAAACCCTTCCCTCTGCAATACTTAGTTTACTAAAGTCTCATGTATTATAACCTTAGAATGCGTAACTTCTTTATCTCCTGAGATCTGCTTGGCCATCTCATTTCATCTATTGTCTGTCTGCCTGTCTGTCTATCTAATCTATGAAACATAAACATTTATATAAAAGAAAAAACCAGAATAAAATAAATATAAAAAGAAACATAAACAGGCAGGAAATATATTAACAGATTCATGTATAATAGAAAAGTTTTGGGTAAGATTTCAATGAACAGCCATAATCAGCTACAAGAGCAATGGATACAATGAATAGCCATATTTTATTATAATCATCATAGCTAATCTATATTAATAAGTGAATTGTTTAAAATTACTAAAATATCAATTCTGCAAACCACATAGTTGGGGCCATATATTTATATTTCCAATGCTGAATAAGCTTGTCATCTCTAAGTAAGTCACTGAAAATCAACTTTCATTTGTCCAGGTATCATTTTTCATCAATAGCAATATATTTCAAAAGAATGGGTGCATCTGTGAATATTAAATCTTATCACAAAGTTCCAACTTCATTTTTTAAAAATTAGTATATGGAAATAGTCTGTCAGGTGAATCTTTGCTTAGATACTCTTGATTGATATTAATTTGTTTTGCATATGAAAGTATCACTGAAAAATAAGAATTATGATATTAGAGGACTGAGAGACAATGAGATAATTCTAGTTAAATTGGTGAGGAAGATAAGCAAACCCATTGGAGAAAGGAATAAAACAAATCAACCTCTGAACAAACTCGCCTTATCAAATTTGGCACCCATGATGGTCAAAGGCAGAAAAAAAATATATTCTATATTTATTGATTTGGTATTTCAGCTTATTGAATGAAATGATTCACAGAGGCATTATGACACTTCTGGTAACTTGTGAGCATTTCAGAAATATACTGTAGTGCTACTGATAGCATCAAATGAGATTAATTAAAAGAAATAATGTGACTGATAAATTATAATTTGAGTTTACTCACATGCTGTTAGATTAACCCAAATGAACTGAAAGAAGTTGTACGGCTTCCTAAATGAAATGGCTTTAAGGGGCTAAATTATATGATGAATAACTGACGGAACAATCCATTTTTATTTTATTTTTTATTATTATTTTTATTTTATTATTTTTACACTGCCCATCTCCCCTCTAAGGTGACTCTGACATCTTTATTCTTTAATCATGAGGTCAGTCAGTCAGCTAGCCTAGTCCAGGGGTGTCAAACTGCCGTCCCATGGGCTGGTTTCATCATACCAAAGCCATTGCCGGCAATGCAAAAAGTCGTGATACGTCGCAACACGTCACGTGACGTGGCGAGTTTGACATCAGTGATCTAGTCCACGTGGAAACACTGTAACACTCTTCCCATTGCTTACTTTTATAGTATCTCATGGGCTCTTAAAGCAAATTTCAGATTTCAAAATAGATGTGGGACTACACACATATAATTTTCCTCTGCTTTTGTCCTAGATGTTTTTAGGGTCAGAGGAAAGCAAAGTCAAGTCCTCTTCTAATGTAGATGTGGACATCTATTTCTTATGACTCAAATGGTATCCTCAGATGCAGGAAAATATGAAGGAATTACTATATGAATCTTCAAGCTTTTTATCTATTGTATCATTCATTCTTTTAGCTCCTATAATATCATTACACAAGCTGCATGACTTGATAAGAATGAAAATTAGGAAAGCTAATATCTATACTTTAATGTTACAACCTTGGCTTGACAAAGACTGAAACCAAATAAAAAATCTCCTAAGGCAATTCTAACTCTATAGGAAAAGAAATTGTAGAATTACTCCATAGATCCTAATCAATTCAAGGATCAGTTTTTGTTTTGCTAGAAACTGAAAGACTAAATAATGGAAAATGGAGATTTGGCAGCAAAAAAACACCAAAAAACGTTTTTCTAGTGAATTATTATTGTTGGTGCAAATAAGCATCTTTCTAAGCCAGCCAACAGTATTCTACCAATAGAATGGGATAAGCATTTGTTTACAAATTAGATACCAAGAGTAGTGTTAAGGTTTTGGATTAAAATCAAACATAGAAACTCACTGGATTATACAGGGCCAGTAACACACTCGGTCCATCATATTTCACTGAGTTGTTGACATGGGGAACATATCATGGAGGAAAAATTAGGTCTTGTGTTGTGCTTACATATACTGTAAGTGCATACAAAACAAAAACACTGAATGCTAACATTACCCAACTGTTGTCAATATAATTTAAGGAGATAGAGAAGTTTATTTTACAACTTAGAGGAGGCAAGGCACTGGGTCAGGGTTTTTATCCCACTGGAATTTTAAAAATCTATCTTCAAGTAGTTGGCCTCTTTATTTCCCTATCTAGATAGTACAATATGAGACCCAAGAGACTGGGTAATTGTAATTAGCATCCCTGTATTCGTGAAAAGCAACAGAATTGACCAAAATAACTATTGCCCTTTTAGCCTTTTGAATATTTTTAGTAAGCTGTATGAAGCTGCCATCTGTTATAGAATAGAAACTGGTTTAAGGAGCATTAAATGTTCTTGCACAATGGAACACTGATAATGAGACAAAGATTAATTATCAACAATCTAAATAACACTCATTTTTGTGAAGACATCTAAAAATCATTGTGGTTGATAGGTCCAAAATTTTATACATCTGTGATTGGTTTTTGACATCTTGGAACTCTTCCCACCCCCCAAACATGCTATATCTGAAAATGCTTAGGGGAATACAAGTACTTTGTTTTTACTACCTAAAAGACAAACCTAAATTACTGTATGGAGCCTGTCTTCATTATAATTAATCTCCTTATTCTGGAAATAATCGAATATAAAATGGTAAATTCCAAGTTCTCAGATGTATTCCAAATATTTTTAATACTTAAGGCTGGACTACTGCAGGTTAAAATCAGGATATTAGTCTCCATGAGTAATATTTGATTAGAGTTCAATCTAACTTCTTTGGGACTTGCCTGTTTAGTATCGAGTAATTTCTACCAATCTTCAAGGAGACATCCTTTAGAGCAGTGATGGCAAACCTTTTAGAGACCAAGTGCCCAAACTGCAAGCCAAAACCCACTTATGTATCGTCAGGTGTTGGGTGGGCGTGGCCCATTGGGTGGGCATGGCTGCAGTGGTAATGGCAGACTGGATGGGATTAAAAAGTTCAATCAATCAATTCCAACTTTGCGAGATCTTTGTTTTCCCCACAAGAAGTTGAAATTGACTGATTGACTGAACTTTTTTTTTTTTTTGCACACGGCAGCGAAGGCCTAAAGCGAAAAGGTTTTATAAAACCCAGCTGAAGGCCTAGGACTGGGGCGATGGTGCACGTGCCCATAGGGAGGGCTCTGAGTGCCACCACCGCTTTAGAGGTTACATTTTGTTTATATGGCTTTTCAACATGATCATTCTTGATTTTAAGGTCAAATCATGTGAAAGTACGATCAAAATAAGAATCAGTGATATGGAACACTAATAAAATATGTCTGATTCCAAGCTATTACATCCTTGATAGTATATATTGCTCCTTCAAATCAGTTAAGTAGCTTTTTAACTGACCAATTACAAAATATAAGAGGGTGCTCATTTGCAACACACAATACTTTATTGCCTGCTGTGCTATATGGAAAAATGTAGGAAAATATGATATAGCGAGAGAATCTGCCATTGTGGGTCAAATTAACCAGCAGATTGCATGTTGTTAAGACATGACTTTCATTCAAGATATTCAGAGTTCCCCAGTTGTTTCTGTTTTATTATTTTATTTAAGTGAGTTTGAAGCGTCACCTGCTTCTACCTTGCTTTCCAATCAAATTTTAAACTATGTCCAAATGTAGCTTAATTTTGTAAAATAGATAGCAATGTCAAAGAAGAAAGACTTAACACAGATCGTCGCACTTGAACTGTCAACATTTTGAGATAGGTTTTTCTTTTATTGTTATGATTTTTATTTATACTGTATATACATGTGTTTATTTATTTTGCTTTTCTGTGTTCTGGTCGATGACTAAGAATTCCAGAATATATTTTGATGGCAAGGCTTTTTGAAGCAAGGCAAGAATGAAGTGATAAAAATGTTCATTTTTCTTTTTGCTTGAGAAAAAGCTCTTTCATATCTCTAATGAGCTCTCATAGACAAAGTCATTATCACTCCTGCAGTTTATTTTTACATTATTTCTGAAAAATACAAGGCCTCAACTTGTTTAATGCAATAATGGTGGCTTGAAATTAAGTCTGTATCTTCCCACAGTTCACCCAAAGTTACATATTACTTGGAACAATTAAGTCTTTAATAGGAGAGGAAATGTGGATCTGTAAGTGACCCTTTCAAAAATTCAGACACAGCAATTCATAGTTTTTAATTTGGTTCAACATGAGATGGAGACAGAATAGTTTGCATTTTTTTTCCTGCTGAGTGTCCTGAATAAACCTAAATAAGGGTTTTTGCACTGTGCATGATTGTGGATTGTTTGGAAATGGTTTTTTTTTCCTAACCAACTCTATCAGTGTATGAAGCCAACTTTGGAAGCAAATGATAGGAGCAGAAAACAACAGATGTTTCAGAGAATGGAACAATTGTTCCATGTGGTCTTCTCTACTTCTAAACTAGTCAGCTACTGCAGTGTATGGTGGAAGTTGCTGAACCATTATCGGTGTTGCTGTGAGATTGGATTATGAATTCCCCTTAAAGCAGAATGGAAGCTGAGGTCAGTTCCACTGAATGTACCATAGCAAAAAGCATTTACTTGTGGCCCTGGTAAAGAGATCTCCAAAAATATTAGAATCTTTTAAGATTTTAACATTCAGACAAGTTCATACTGGGTCATTCAATACTTTACATACTCAATCCCCAAGCTTTTAAACATCAAGAAGAAAATCTAAAAATCTGCATGGAAAATAATTGTCAAACAATACTGGTCCCGCAACATGGATTTAAGTTAGTTCTAATATTATGGGCAGATTAGCTACCTAGTTACTGCCTTTCATACAAACGGAAGCTCCCATGCATTCCTCAAGAGCAGCACATCAAGGTTAAATATTTAATTAACAAACTTTTAATATAAACTGTGAATACAATTATATTATGTACTGTTAAAATTAATTTGTCTCATCATAAACTACAATCCAGTCACAACCTTTAGAGTAGACAACTCATCATCTGTTCTGTCATTGTCTCAGAGATATTTCCTTATCTAAACAGAAAAACAGAATGACTGGGGGCAAGCAAAAAACCAATGGGAGTAGGAACAACTTCTGACTTCCTGTTAGCTTCCCCATTGACTTCCTTGTACAAAGCTGACAAGGAACAGTGGAAATGATTATCATATGACTATGGCTGATAGGGGCAGGGCAGAGGTGTGAAGCAGCCACAACATTGCCAGATTTTAGTCCCATGGGAATCAGATTTTGGTTGTATTCTTTAGGTTAGCCCATTTGAGGTATGTTGACTCAAAAATTATTGCCCTGTGATGCAAGGTTTTACCCAATTAAAGGTTATAAACAAATAAATATGAGAGTTCAGCGGTATGTAGATTTAGGGATCATATGTAACTTTTGGTAATACATGTAGTCTGGGCCTACGTTGTGTTTACTTAGTCTAGTAAGATGCTCCCTTTATAGTTCTCTTTCAAATTCTGTTTTTTCTACTGTTAAAAATCTGAAGTCTCTAATAATTGCAAAATGTCCATTAATTTCTCTATTTCCCCATCCAAAAGTCATTTTGAAGAAGTAATTGTTAATTATATGTTGCAATCCACAGCTAACATCTGGTTGAGGCAATTAATTAATTTCAAGCTCATACCTTAAAATAAGAACAAGATGATATCTGTACCTGGTGTGAGCTTGCAAGTGTTCTTAACTGACCAGGAAGAAAGATTTTCTTAATAAAATAATTTTATAACTTTATAAAAATTCTAACCAATTCTAAGACATGATAATTCTTCACCATTTATTTGTTCAGGCTGAATTCATGCAAAATGAAAATGAAGAAATGTCGGCTCCTGTTTATCCCAACCTCATATGCCATGTTTATCCAAGGTATTTCACTTTAAAGTCAAGTAACTCTATATTACTTCTTTTAAACTAGATTAATATTATGCTTCCATTTGCTTAAAGACTTGCTTTTTTTTCATCCACCACAACTTTCCTAAGAGAAAAGTTGGAGTGAAAGAGAGAGACTGGTCCAAAGTCACAAATCATCTGCTAGGCTTCCACAGTTGAGGGCAGATGATGCTCTATGGTTGACTACAACATCCAGGATAGAGATCTATGATGGCATCTACTTTGAATATGAATAATGCACTGAGATAAATAATAAAATGCAGCACACCAGCAGAGACTAAAAAAAGGTGTCATACATATTTCACTACCTCCGATTATTACCTCAATGCATTCAAGAAGAGATAACCTCAGTTTATGGCCTATTAATGTCACCAGTATATGTACACTAACATGAAGCTTTCATGGTCTGCTCTGCCATGCCCTTCCCAAAGCTCTGGCTTTTTTTTACATGAGGACTTTTACAAGTAATTGTAGCAGGATGTCTGGTCATAAACACTGTCCACAGGACAGCTATATCCATGTCCTGGGATTTCTACACTCACAACCTCTCACCCTGAGTTCTGGAATGGCTGGGTATAACTGTTCTTCCAGGAATTGCCTGGGGCAGATACTTAAGCTGCCACCATCTGATTTAAATGGGGAGATCCTCTGGGAAATTTCACCAGGAATTGGGATGAGGCAAAAGAGGCAATTCCGTTCTGAAAACTCTGTTTTTAAATACATGGCTATAGTTTCCCTTTTTAACATGTTACTGGGCCAACAGAGTATGTGGAACCTATGCAAACTCAACCCTGCAGCAGTAAAAAAATAAAATAAAGGATGTTTGTTTTAATAAATGGCACAAAATAAGTACTTGAGTAATTAATTATTGCTGCATCAAATTATGGGAGGCCTAGATATACATAAAAAGCTGGCAATGATTAAAAAGACACAAAGGGGCGGGAGATTAGTGTTATGCAAAGATCCATATTTATGGGAAATTGGTGCTATACAAAGATCCAGATTTAAAGATCAAAATTTGATTTGGAGCATGCATGTGCATATAGGTAGGACTTGTTGGAAATTCCTTACACCGAACATTTCTGCCCAGAAACTAGAAAAGGGTGTATTAAGCGACACAATAGGTCAGCAAAATAAAACTCTCAGAAATCTCTAAAATGGGTCCAGAATTAAACTAGATTTGGAGATGGCGGAGTAAACTTCCTTTCAACGGAATCAATAGGAAGGGATGAGAAATACTAAAATAAACAGGAGAAATTCTAAACTCCACAGACCTTTGGATGCAAAAAGCAAGGTTCACAGTTTCATCTGACCTCCATAAGCTATAAAGATCTGTTAGATATTGAGGTCCCTAGGTTAAATGTTTTGGTTATTTTTTTTCCCCACAGACATATGAGCAGAACTTTCTCAGTCACAGCATTTCATAAATAAAAGAAAATCAATCAGGGATAGCCAACTTCTGTCATTTTAAATTTAGTGAACTATACGGTCTTTTTTCCTTTAAAAAAGTAGCAGTTGTCTTTGTGTGGTCTCTACACCAGTAAATTCCTCTGCCTTCAGGATTTATTTCAAATGTATCTACCAGGTGGTTTACTATTAGAATTATAAAAGTAGATTTGCAATCTTCTTCAGCTTGTCCTAAAAAGAACAGATTATAAACAATGTTTTAAAGCAAATTAAGCAGCCATCAGCTTTTATTCTAATCATTTTGCAGACATACAAACTAAACTATTTGAGACTTGAAATGGCGCGACTTTCGAGACAAAACAAGATCATTTATCATCCTTGGAGGAGAAAAGGGATTTTACAGCCAACCTTAAAATCAATTCCAAATGAATGAGTTTCCTTCCAAACAGATTGAAAACTGGCAGGCAGGTCACTTCTCTGTAAAGGAACTGTTTCTGTCTACCCAGCTAGAAGGGCACTAGGACCCCGCAAAGGAGCAGCAGGAAGAAAGCGAAGACAACAATTAGTTCCATTATAATGACAACTGCAAATGTTGGCAAGGGCAGTTTTTCACGGGCCTGCCTTCTTTCACTAAAGATTTTTAGTGCCTCCTGTTGCCAGCTTGGATGATTTGCTCAGTTGTTGCAACGGTCAACAGATTTGTTCTTGCCAAGGGAGGAAAAAAGCCAACCCACCAACAGTTTAAATTAAAAAAAAAAAATGAAACTAAAGCCCAACTCATCATCAGCCTATGCAGGAGCAGGAGGGGTTTCGGAGTGAACTGCATGCAGGAAATATCTCACATCCTGAGTTTCAGGACTCTTTCGCTCGCTCTGTAACTGTGCATTAATGGGGCTGGGACCAGCTGATCGAAGTTTGTCTTTCAGTCTGGATTAAGATGTCAGAGCGTCTCCATGCAGGACGACAACGCAACCCTCCTTTTCCTCATCCCCCGACCCAGATACTCTGTCTACTGCTCAGCCTCTTAATAACACCCTCATCAGGGTCTCGAGGTAAGTTGGCAACCCTCACGCACCGAGAGCTAACCTCAGCCCCCTTGTTTCCGCTCCAAGTGCCCGACCCAACCCCAAACGCCTCCGAGCAACGGCTTTCCCCCAGCGTGTCCCGAGCGCCCGCACGTTGCACGGCGTTTTTACCCTGCCGAACAAAGAACTGTCCCTCTGTCTTTTTCTTGACTGCTTTCGCAAATTTGACTTTTTATTTCTCACTTTCGGGGAAAGGAGCAAGTTTGGGCGGGGAGCGGAGCCCTACTCCGCCGCGCCGGTTGCCGTGTCTGCCCCCAGTCTGGCTAGGATGGAGGTGGAGGAGACACGGCTGCTGCCTTTCCACATTCATTCGGCGCGAAGGACATTCCCGCTGGCTCGCCGTGGCCCGGACGCCTCCCACGCCCCCTCACGCCTTCTTTGGGCGAAATTCCCTTAAGCCGCCCGTCCGTAACTCTTATTTAGCTGGAGGGGGGGTTACTTCCTCACCACCCATCACCATCACCCTCCTCCACCACCCGCCCGGCCAGGATAGCAGCCGTAAAGAGGAAGTGGGTAATAGCAGGTGAAAGGTTGCTGCAAGTGTGAGAAATCTATCTGTTGAATTTCTGCCTGCTGTGGTAAATACCGGTAGTCCTCGACTTACAACAGTTCATTCGGTGACTGTTCAAAGTTACCAGGGCACTGAAAAAAAATGACTTAGGACCGTATTTTTAGAGTTACGACCTTTGCAGCATTCCCATGATCCTGTGTGGAATTCAGATGCTTGGCAACAGGTTCATATTTATGACGGTTGCCGTGTCTCAAGGTCATGTGATCCCCTTTTGTGACCTGACAGGCAAAATCAATGGACAAGCCACTGAACAACCAGCTTACTAACTTATCAACTTGTGCTTCACTTAACAATGGAGGCAAAAAAGGTTGTAAAAAGGGGCAAAACTCAATGAATGTTTCATTTAGCAACATAAATTTTGGGCTCAATTGTGGTCATAAGTCGAAAACTACCTGTAAATGATAAACCGTGTCATTCCCTGAGAGACACTGAGGCAATAGCTGCATGGAGCATGGATACTGAGGCAGCTCTCTTAGTTTAATGGAGCATTGTGGTACCTGTTGACACATTCAGCTATAGATGTCAGATTAATTATTCACATAAAATTAATTATTTTTTATATACTGTTTGTCTAAATTTTAAATATTTATATCTATTTAATACAATTTTAATTGACTTGTTAGAAGTTATGAAAGATTGGGGGGGGATTGACTGTTTGTGGAATGAATCGGGATGAATGGATGGTTAGCTCGTTTTTAAATTGTTAGTTTATAGGGTGGTTTTTGGGAGGGGTAAATTAAATGATATGGATGGAGTTGTGGTTGAGTGGAATGAATGGGATGGACTGGCTAGCCTGCCTGGCACGGCAGAGGCGGAGGGGGAGGGGGGCGCTGGCTCTGGGGTGATAGAGGGCCAAAGTATACCGGTCTTGCTGGGGAGAGGCAGATATGGCGGGGGCCACAGGGTAGGCCATTCCCGGGGAACAAGAGCTCGCTGTTTAAAAGTGATCCCTTGCTCCGACCCTGTGAGTTCAGCCCGAAGTACTGGTGATGGGGGAAATCCGGACCCTGGGCTCAGGCTGCTGCTGCTCAATGCCAGGTCGGTTGTAAATAAAGCTCCCCTCATCCATGATCTTCTCCTGGATGAGGAGGCCGACCTCGCATGTGTGACTGAGACCTGGCTGGGCCCGGAGGGAGGAGTTCCTCTCTCTGAGATGTGTCCAGCCGGGTTTCAGGTATGGCATCAGCCACGACCCCAGGGAAGGGGGGGAGGAGTGGCTATTATAGCCAAGAAGACCTTTAGTCTACGCAGGCTTGCTGTTTCTGAGATTGCGGGTTGTGAGTTGCTTCTTGTGAAGTTGGACCTAGGGGTTCAGGTGGGCTTGTTGCTTACGTACCTGCCTCCCAGCTGCGTGTCAACAGCCCTGCCTGCGCTACTTGAGGAGGTTGCTGGGCTGGCGGTTGAGTTCCCCAGGCTTATTGTCTTGGGGGACTTAAACCTTCCATCGCTCGGCGGATCCTCTGGGTTGGCGCAGGAGTTCATGGCCACCATGGCAACCATGAACCTGACTCAGGTAGTTCAGGGTCCGACTCACGAGAGGGGACACACTCCCGACATGGTATTCCTCTCAGAACAGTTGAGCAATGATCTGAATTTAAGGGGCTTAGATATTTTGCCTATGTCATGGTCAGATCATTCTCTGCTGCGGCTTGTTTTTAAGGCTCCACCCCTCCCCTGCAGGGAGGCGGAACCGATTAGGTGGTTCCGCCCCAGACGTCTGATGGATCCAGAGAGTTTTCAGAGGACGCTTGGGGAAATACCGGACTCTCTCATTCACAGTTCGGCAGAGTCCCTGGTTACGGCCTGGAATATGGCTGCGAAGGGGGCTCTTGACCGGATTGCGCCGCTGCGACCTCTCTGTGGTAGCAGACCCAGGAGATCTCCTTGGTTTACTGAGGAACTCAGGGGGATGAAGCGCCAGAAGAGACGCCTAGAGAAGCGATGGAGGAAAAGTAAATCCGTATCTGACCGAACACTTGTAAGATCTTATATCAAGACTTATCAGGTGGCGCTCAAGGCGGCAAGATGCGCGTATCATTCCGCCTTGATTGCATCTGCGGAATCCCGCCCAGCCGCCCTGTTTAGGGTAACTCGCTCCCTCCTTAATCAGGGGGGGGTTGATGCACCCTTGCAGGGTAGTGCTGAGGACTTTAATAAGTTTTTTGCGGATAAAATCGCCCAGATTCGGATGGACCTTGACTCCAATTGGAATGCAGTATCGGCTGATAATGATTCAGTCGAGATGACAGGGACTCGTCTTGATCCTGTTGTGTGGGAGGAGTTTGACCCGGTGGCACCTGATGAAGTCGACAAGGCCATTGGAGCTGTGAGCTCCGCCACCTGTTTATTGGACCCGTGCCCCTCCTGGCTGGTTTCGGCCAGCAGGGAGGTGACGCGGGGCTGGGTTCAGGAGATTGTCAACGCTTCTTTGAGGGAGGGGTCCTTTCCGGCTCCCTGCAAGGAGGCAATTGTGCGCCCCCTCCTCAAGAAGCCTTCCCTGGACCCAGCTGTTTTAAACAACTACCGTCCTGTCTCCAATCTTCCCTTTATAGGGAAGGTTGTTGAGAAGGTGGTGTCACTCCAGCTCCAGCGGTCCTTGGATGAGGCCGATTATCTGGGCCCTCAACAGTCAGGATTCAGGCTCGGCTACTCCACGGAAACTGCTTTGGTCGCGCTGACGGATGATCTCTGGCGGGCCCGGGATAGGGGATTTTCCACTATCCTGGTGCTACTTGACCTCTCAGCGGCTTTCGATACCATTGACCATGGTATCCTTCTGCACCGACTGGGGGGGTTGGGGGTTGGGGGCACTGTTTTGCAGTGGTTCACCTCCTACCTCACTGGTCGGTCACAGTCGGTGTTGGCGGGGGGTCAGAGGTCGACCCCTAGGTTCCTCCCTTGTGGGGTCCCTCAGGGATCGGTCCTCTCCCCTCTGCTGTTTAATATCTACATGAAACCACTGGGTGAGATCATCCGACAACACGGGGTGAGATATCATCAGTATGCTGATGATACCCAGCTTTACATCTCCACCCCGTGTCATTTCAGTGAAGCAGCGGAAGTGATGTGCCGATGTCTGGAGGCTGTTAGGGTTTGGATGGGTGCCAACAGGCTCAAACTCAACCCCGACAAGACGGAGTGGCTATGGGTTCTGCCTCCCAAAGATAATTCAATCTATCCGTCCATCAGCCTGGGGGGGGAGCTTTTGACCCCCTCGGAGAAGGTCCGCAACTTGGGCGTCCTCCTCGATCCACAGCTAAACTTGGAACATCATTTTTCGGCTGTGGCGAGGAGGACATTTGCCCAGGTTCGCCTGGTGCACCAGTTGCGGCCCTATTTGGACCGGGAGTCTCTGCTCACAGTCACTCATGCCCTTATCACCTCGAGGTTCGATTACTGCAATGCTCTCTACTTGGGGCTACCTTTGAAAAACGTTCGGAGACTTCAGGTAATGCAGAATGCAGCCGCGCGAGCAGTGTTGGGCCTGCCCAGAAATGCCCACATCTCAGCATCACTCCGTGAGCTGCATTGGCTGCCTATTGGTCTCCGAACGCAATTCAAAGTGTTGGTTATGACCTATAAAGCCCTACATGGCATCGGACCAGGTTACTTACGAGACCGCCTGCTGCCTCACGAAACCCAGCGACCGGTTAGGGCCCACAGAGTCGGCCTTCTCCAGGTCCCGTCGGCTAGACAGTGTCGCCTGGCGGGGCCTAGGGGAAGGGCCTTTTCTGTTGCGGCCCCGGCCCTCTGGAATCAACTCCCCCCGGAGATCCGTATCGCCCCCACCCTCTCCGCCTTTCGTAAACTACTAAAGACCCATCTCTGCCGGCAGGCCTGGGGCGGTTGAAATCTTGCCCCTAGCCAGTGTATGTCTGTGTGTATGTTTGCTGAATGAATGGTTCTTAATTTAGGGGTTCTTCTTTTTATATATTTATTTTTATAAATGTACTATTTAGTTTGTATTGGATTTCTATTTATGCTGTAAGCCGCCCTGAGTTCCCGGAATAGGGCGGCATAGAAATTTAATAAATAATAAATAATAATAATAATAATGCATTCTGCCTTGTTTTCTCTTGGCATCGCTGTCATTTACAAATAGAAGTACATCTTTATCTTTTTTATTTCTATACATTCTTGTTAAGAATTACACTTCTGAAAAAAACACCACTGGGCTTTTTCCATGATCATGAGGTTATAATCCTCTTCCTGTTTCTATAGAAGTAGCTAGAATTTGTTTCTGAATATTGTTGGGTGCAGCAAGAATGTGGAAAATATTGACTTGGGTGTGTGCTTAAGCTGTTTCCCACTTTTTAAAATGGAATAACACTGATATAATTGAGAATAATTAATATCCTACAGAAGTTCAGAAATAGCCTATGATGAAATTCAGAAGAACTAGCCTCCCAAGTGAGATTGTGTAAGACAGGGGTGTCAAACTGCCGGCCCGCGGGCCGTTTTCATCATACCGGAGCCACATCCACCCCATTGCCAGCAACGGTGAAAAAACTCCGATACGTTGTGCAATGTCATGTGACGTCGCGAGTTTGACATGTCTGGTGTAAGATTACACTCCTCCCCCCCAAAATAGGACTATATTTAAAATAATTACTTAGGGAGCAAGCTCTTCCCCAGTATAAAGTATCCTGTTGTCCTTAAAGTAGGCTAAATTACTGAAAGAAGGAGCTTTTTTTCTTATTTTTTATTCCAATAAGATAATCAGATCTAATTGTAAACCTGAAATAATGGATTTAGTGTGATCATCATCTACACCAGACATGTCAAACTCACGACATCACGTGACGTCGCGAGATGTATCGGAACAGTTTTGCCATTGCCGGCAATGGGGTGGGCACGGCTTCCAGATGATGTGTCCAGCCCGTGGGCTGGTAGTTTTGATACCCCTGATCTACACTTTTCTTTCTTTCCCTTGCAAGCCATATGATGCAATAACAAAATACGTTAGAAAAATGGGAACATTTTTATTCTGGTATGCCAAAATATTGCACTTATTGAAAGTTAAATCATGTGTGCATCTCAGTCTAGATTAATCAATAATTGAACTGGTTGTCTAAAATGCAAACACATTGGCAAATTGGCATACTCCTTTAATATAAAGAGAATAATACCAGATACATTTTACTTATACAATGTAAAACAATTATTTTTCAATTCCACAGCTATTTTGTATTTAATTGTTATGATCTCAAGGAATTCTTTGTCCAGGCTTCCTCCACAGCTGAATGCCTTTTTGCAGTATTTGTGTTTTGGGTTGAATAATCAGGACAAATAGAAGTTATGTTGCCCAGTCTGAAGTGAAAGGAGCTATCTCATTCCTAATGTTGCAGAATCAGCCAAGCATTTTTTCTTGGAGAACAAACATTCCTTTCTGCTAAGCTTCTTGGATCTAAGTCAGTTTAGGATTTTACATCCATCATAACAGCTGCCATGCGATTGTTCCAACTCTCTTGTATGACACACACTAGATTTAATACTCTCTCTGTGGCAGAAGATTATTGGTCTGAAGGTGAAGGATTTAGAATATGTTGCTTGTTCAAGTCAATTCCCTTTTTATGGAGAATTAGAATGATGGTGAATTTCTCTTTTGCAAGCGTTCAGGATATATAAAGGTCATTGGCTTTCAGATAATAAAAAGACTATTTTTGTTTTGCTTAATGATTCTGGACCTATTGAAGCCCTGACCAATCTGTGCGAGGCAGAAATAATTAGTTACAAGATAGTAGTGAATTAGTAGATGCTATTGAACATGCTAAGTTTTATGAAGGTAGTTGGGGGACATTTAAATATAAGAAGATAGAAAATCAAAATAAATACAAGTCAATTTTAGTAAAATCTCATTATCTAATCTACTATGACAATCAAGAAGCATTTTTCCTTTACAGTAATATCCTTACAAACAAATGTAGAATTTTCTAAGAACTTTAAAATACTGTCTTAATCATGGTATGGAATTATTAGTAGGCTTTATAGTAATTGTCCTGACTTTGGGATTTTGTTCCCAAACTATTCTCCCAGGCATTTGTAATATATTAGTTATTAGGAACTTTAGATCAGTTACGAGCTCCTGACATTAAGGAGTGGTTTTAACATAGTGTGGTTTTTGTTGTTGTACTGTACTCATTGAATCCCTAGTCTAGGCTTGATTTCAGTGATTTGCTGTGTTTTCATTTAGAATGATATGAATACCTCTGAGTTTTTAAATCCAATCTGAAACCTGGAACAGATACTACTAGTCAAACATATTCAGATGTATACAGTAGATACATTGAAAAAGTAGTACATACGAACAATAATAATATTGGAAGACAGAACAAGCCACGTTGGAAGTAACATGAAGTGAATATTAGGACTGGAGTAAAGCACTATCATCTCATGAGCATAAAGAAGGTTGGGTTTAACTTGTATATGTTATAAATTGTGCAAAAAATATATTGTGCTGATATGGGGAGAGAACTATGGAACAAAACCTTGCACAGGACTATGGGCATAACTTAGTTCCAAACTAAGCCTGTTTTCATTTATCTCAAAGAAGTAAAAGTGGATACCACTGATACTATACCTCCCATTGAGGCCCATCTCTAACATCATTCTCCATACAACAAATAAGGAAGGAACCATTCTCTTTACTTACTGGTATGGAGAAAAACTACAATTTCTACAGGAACAGAGCGAAAGCCAAAAACTCCCATTCTTGTAGTTTTCTTTGGGGAATGTCCAGTACAGCTGAAGCTTTCCTGCTCTTGCATGATGGCCAACTTGAACACCTCCAACAATGAGTCAGCCTAAATTCAACATGCCTTATCGTCCTCCCTGGAGAATGTCCTGGGTGGTCAAGTTCAAACTACTCTAGCTGGTGCTTAAGACTGAGCAATATTAGAACATCTCCAGACATTTTGACCAACTTGATTTTCTCCTTTTGAGGAAAACTAGGGTAGAATTGCGCTAGCAGGCATTTTGGGTAGACCTTCTTGCCTGAAATCACAGCTGTAAAGATGGTTAGACATTTATGCTACAAGTGGTTTGACTTCTGCTATAGAATTAGAAATCCTTAAACAGTACTAAAGCATAAAGCAATGAATTATTATGGTCGGTCACATAGTCAGACAGATGTTTAGATTAGATTCTGCATTTTTGTCTACCTAGTCTCCAAAGCACCGGAAGGCAGGACAAGAAGCAATGGATGGAAACTAACCAAAGAGAGAAGCAACTTAGAACTAAAGAGAAATTTCCTGACAGTTAGAACAATTAATCAGTGGAACAACCTACCTCCAGAAGTTGTGAATGCTCCAACACTGGAAGTTTTTAAGAAGAGACTGGACAGCCATTTGTCTGAAATGGTATAGGGTTTCCTGCCTGAGCAGGGGGTTGGACTAGATGACCTCCAAGGTCCCTTCCAACATTATTATTATTGTTGTTGTTATTAAATCCTTCCAAGGACCTGGGTTAGGCAAATGTTGTTTGATAGTGTTAAACATATTATCGCAGGATGTGAGCTGTTCCAAGTAAAGCTGCCATTTGCAACTATCTGATGATGATTTTTTTCAATCCGTATAGTGTTCAGTCCCAGATATTTTGGGATTGCACCCATGGATGATATTAATATTCATCCATATTAATAGTGGTACTACCTTTGCTTTGTTTTGTCACAGTCATTTTAGTTCTGTTTGTAGGTCTTTGTGATTTTCTCCAGTTCATTCTTTTCTATTCTGCTGTCTTCAAATACTGCCATCTCTACAATTCAGACTTTTTTTAATCAACAGTTGTTAGGTCTGGAGTGTTACGTGGCCTGTCTGTTAGTATTCTAAAGTCAGAAAATTTACTTATTTATTTATTTATTTATTTTATTTTGTTCAGACTTATATGCCGCCCTTCTCCTCAGACCCAGGGCGGCTCACAACAATAATACAAGTAAAAAAACAAAACATAGGATCAGTTAAAATTTCTACTTAAAATACTATATAAAAACAAAATAATTTATAACACTCATACCACACACAATCACAACAAAGGCCCAGGGGCAGAGTGCAGCTCACACGCCCCAAACCTGTCTGCATAAATGTGTCTTTAATAGTTTCCTGAAAGCTAGGAGGGAGGAAGCAGTACGAACCTCTGAGGGAAGCTGGTTCCAGAGGGCTGGGGCAGCAACGGAGAAGGCCCTAGCCCTAGGCCCCGCCAGATGGCATTGTCTGACAGACGGAGACCCGTAGGAGGCCAACCCTGTGTGCCCTAACCGGTTGCTGGGATTCATGCGGCAGAAGACGGTCCCGCAAGTATCCTGACCCATTGCCATAAAAGGCTTTATAGGTCATAACCAACACTTTGAATTGTGTTCGGAGACCAATTGTTAGCCAGTGCAGCTCACAAAGGGCTGGAGTGATATGAGCATGTCTTGGAAGACCCAAGACAGCTCGCGCGGCCGCATTCTGGACCACCTGTAGTCTCCGGACATTCTTCAAAGGTTGCCCCATGTAGAGAGCATTACAGTAGTCGAATCTTGAGGTGACAAGGGCATGAGTGACTGTGAGGAGTGACTCCCGGTCCAAGTAGGGCCGCAACTGACGCACCAGGCGAACCTGGGCGAATGCCCCCCTCGCCACAGCTGAAAAATGGTGTTCTAGACTTAGCTGTGGATTGAGGAGGACACCCAAGTTGCGAACCCTCTCCAAGGGGGACAAAACTTCTCCCCCCAGGGTGATGGACGGACAGTTAGAATTGTCCTTGGGAGGCAGAACCCAAAGCCACTCCGTCTTGTTGGGATTGAGTCTGAGCCTGTTGGCACCCATCCAGACCTCAACAGCCTCCAGGCACCGGTTCATCACTTCCACTGCTTTGCTGTAATGACGCAGGGTAGAGATATAAAGCTGAGTATCATCAGCATATTGATGATAACTCACCCCGTGTCAACGGATGATCTCACCCAACGGCTTCATGTAGATGTTAAAAAGCAGAGGTGAGAGAACAGACCCCTGAGGGACTCCACATGGAAGAGACCTCGGAGCCGATCTCTGACCTCCTGTGAACACCGACTGCGACTGGCCAGAGAGGTAGGAGGTGAACCACCGCAAAACAGTGCCCCGCACTCCAAGCCCCTCCAACCGGCGCAGAAGGATACCATGGTCGATGGTATCGAATGCCGCTAAGAGGTCAAGAAGCACCAGGATAGTGGAATAACCTCTATCCCGGGCCCGCCAGATATCATCGGTCAGTGCGACCAAAGCAGTTTCTGTGCTGTAACTGGACCTGAACCCAGACTGCTGAGGGCCCAGATAATCAGTTTCATTCAAGGACCGTTGGAGTTGGAGTGCCACCATCTTCTCAACAACCTTCCCTAAAAAGGGAAGGTCAGAGACTGGACAATAATTATTTAAAACCGCCGGGTCCAGGGAAGGCTTCTTGAGGAGGGGGCACACAAGTGCCTCCTTTAAGGGAGCCGGAAAGGACCCCTCCCTCAATGAAGCATTAGCAACAGCCTTGACCTAGCCGAAACCAGCCAGGAGGGGCACGGGTCCAGTAAACAGGTGGCCGAACTTACAGCTCCAATGGCCTTGTCCACGTCCTCAGAAGTTACCAGGTCAAACTCCTCCCATTCAACAGGACTAAGACGGGCCTCTGTCATCTCGACTGACTCATTGTCAGCCGACACTGCATTCCAATTGGAGTCCAAGTCAGCCTGGATCTGAGCGACCTTGTCTGCGAAAAAGCTGTTAAATTTTTCGGCATTGCCCTGCAAAGGTTCTTCCCTCCTCCCTGTATCAAGGAGAGAGCGAGTTACCCTAAACAGGGCAGCCGGACGAGATTCCGCAGACGCGATCAATGCGGAAAGATACTGAGATCTTGCCATAGTGATCGCTTCCAAATAGGTCTTGATATAAGCTCTCAATTTGGTTCGATCAGATTCGGATCTGCTTTCCCTCCATTGCTTCTCTAAACGTCTCTTCTGGCGCTTCATCCCCCTGAGTTCCTCGGTAAACCAAGGAGATCTCCTGGGTCTGCTACCACAGAGAGGTCGCAACGGCGCAATCCGGTCTAGAGCCCCCGTAGTGGCCGTATTCCAGGCCGTCACTAGGGACTCCGCCGAACTGTGTACGAGCAAATCCGGCAATTCCCCAAGCGCCCTTTGAAAGCCAATAGGGTCCATCAGGCGTCTGGGGCGGAACCATTTAATCGGTTCCGGCTCCTGCGAGAGAGGATTGGTGTTGTAAACTCAAGCCGCAGCAGAAAATGATCTGTCCATGACATGGGCAACGCTTCTATGCCCCTTAATTTCAGATCATATCTCAACTGTTCCGAGAGAAAAACCAGGTCAGGTGTGTGTCCCCTCTCATGGGTTGGGCCCTCGATTACTTGTGTCAGGTCCGTGGTTGCCATGGAGGCCAATAACTCCCGTGCCAACCCAGAGGACTCACCGAGTGACGGCACATTGAAGTCCCCATTGAGTTCTGGGGAACTCAACCACCAACCCGGCTACCTCCTCGAGTAGCATGGGCAGGGCTGTAGAAACGCAGCTGGGAGGCAGGTACGTAAGCAACAGACCCACCTGTACACCTAGGTCCAACCTCATAAGGAGGGACTCACAACCTGATATCTCAGTAGCAGTGAGTCTGTGCAGCCCGAGTGTCTCCTTAGCTATAATCGCCACTCCTCTCCCCCTTCCCTGTGGTCGCGGTTGATGCCATACCTGAAACTCAGCTGGGCACATCTCAGAGAGGGGAACTCCTCTCTCTGGGGTCAGCCAGGTCTCAGTCACACATGCCAGGTCGGCCTCCTCCTCTAGAATCAAGTCCCGGATGAGGAGAGCTTTATTTACCACTGACCTGGCATTGAGCAGCAGCAGCCTGAGTCCAGGGTCCGGATTACGCTCATTACCAGTACCCCGGGAGAGGTTCAAGGGGCCGGAACAAGAGATCACTTTCAGGCAGCGAGACCTTGTTCCCCGAGAGCGGCCTACCCCAGGCCTCCCGTCATATCTGCCTCTTCCCCATAAGACTGGTATAGGCTGGCCCTCTGATCCCTCAGAGCAAGGCTCCTCCACTTCACTAGCTTCCACAAATGCAGACAGGTCAGCCCTTCCATTTACCGGTATCATAAATCTACAATCCCTCTCCACACAACCACCCCTCCATTTAACCCGATTCACTCCACAATCAAACAATCCCCGCACATCATTCATAACATCCAGAAAAAAACATTAAAACAGTATTAAACACATTGAATTATGTAAAATTTAAACAGATAAAAAGTTAAAAAGCAATTAAAAAGCATAATAGTAAAAACAGGCGTGCCAGATGTTAATCCTGCCGCAATAAATTATAGCTATGCCTGTATTACTTCAGCTTCTTTATTTTCTATTATTTTGTCCAATTCTTTGCCAGGAGATAAATGGCATTTCTTGCAGTTATTACAATATACCATTGTTGCTACTTTATCACGCCATTGTTTGTAGTCAGTCTGTGCAGTCTTCTTGTAGAAGCTAACTAGGTTGCGGAAGTGGCATTTGCTTTCTGTTGCTGTCTTCTCAATTCTGGCTTTGTGTGCATTTGTTCTTAAGGCTTGGTCTTATGCAGCCAGAATCAGCCCCTCTTTTTTTCAACTTTCCTGCTCAGAGGCATGGCCAAGTCTTGTTATTTGCTTTGCCTCCTAGTTTTTTTGTGTACTGTCCATGTAATATTTTGTCCTGCCATGTCTCTTTTCTATTCTTCGTTTGGTTTTTATTTCCAATGATTCTGAATACCATCCAACAATATCAGGAGAGTGCCAGTAAATTTTAAAAACTTTATTTTAGGAATATAAATATCTCATATTCAGTCTTTTAATCACACAAACATGACATAACAATAAATCCTTCTTGCTATTGGCCAAGGAGAGGGAAATTCAGGAATTTTTTGAGACAGTCTTCAGTGGAATAGAAGCTGGGATTTCTAACTTCTTCTTTCTTCAGTTCTCATGACTGGCTCAGGAATTCTGGGAGATGAAGTCCACAAGTCATAAAAGGGCCATAGTTCCCCACCCCTGTTGTAGCTGATTGATGAATCTTCATCAGTCTGCAGAGGTCATTCACCTTTGTGGATATAATTAGGATATTCCTTTTTGTGTCCATATCCAATCATTCTATAACCTCAGGGAATACAAGATACTTGTTGGAATGATGGATTCTGTTAATTGTCTATCCCTTCACAGCCTGGTACATCTTGAAGTGTCTCTGAATGTATTTGCAAGCATATGTCACTTTCTGTGAGTATAACATTTCCACTTTAATATCTGTCTATTAATTTACCGAGTAACAAGATCTTACTGCCTTACATCTTGAAAACAAATGGACATTTGAAGAAGTGTTTATATTATCAATTGGTAGCTAGGCACTTAAGGACTAATTTTGGGAAAAGTAATGTAATGACATCTGTGCATGAACAGTGAGAGGTTAAATAGTAATATGGGACAGATTGAAAAATATAATGAATATACAGCTAAAATATTTAAAGATATCCACATCTCACATTGTATGTAAAGTGAATGATTCTGGAATAATGCACAAAAGTTGAAATATGCATATGCATGATAATTGAGTGTGTTTTATTTTTATGTGCACACTTTATATTGATGTTACATATTAAGTCGCTTATAGTAACATAATTTTTAGTCAGGGTTTTTGAAAAATTAGGAAAGAAGTGGAAAGAGCTGTATGAAAATTTGAAGAATAAAACTGGGAGATTATCCATCCAGGAACTCCCAGTATGTTAGATGCCTACAGTTTCCATGGGATCCTCAGATTTAGTTCACATTCCAACTTAGAAGGGAGAGAAGAATAATTCTGGGTGAAAGAAAAGAAAACTTTGTATATTAAGCCTCTGGAAATGAGTAAAATCTGTAAATCTTATTAGTCTTGACATGGAGAAGGGTTAATATATTGAATATAATATATTGAAAGACATTCCTGGAGCAATATCAATTTTCAGTCATCACTTTTCCTCTTATACTATATTTAATATACATGTATTTAATATTGTTGCGTACGTGCTGCTGTAGTCCAACAAATCTAAGCAGTTTACAAATTCTGTTTGCTAATCCTACGTTTGATTTTTAAATTTAAAATCTTTGTATTAAAAAACGTCAACAATCTTTTACCTCTTACAGAAGTACCGGTAATTAATCTATGCAGTCTTAACTGAAAGGTTTTGTAGTCATGTAAAATTTAGGAGTGCTTCTGTGTTTTGGGGGAACTAAATGGAATATACTGTTGTGCTCATGTCTGTCTTATAGAATTTCATAGGTATCATCATTGTGTTCTTTGGTCTGATCCAACATAGCTTTTTTTTTTCTTTATCATGGTGTAACAATTTAGATTCTTTCAAGAGTTCTTTCTCCTTTCTCACAAAATTCTTCAAGCTTTAATAATCATCTTTTGTAAATCCAATATAAGAAAATTATCCATGTCACTCTCTTGGTTTGTTATTTGGATATGCCTTTTCATTTATTAAGACAATTGGTTTCTTTTCTATGTCTAATGTAGCATCTTTTCCCATATCATTCTTGTAATTTGTCATTTTTAAATTCACTTTCAGATCAATCTCATTCTCTTTTGGTGGAGCCATCTTCGGTTCAGCATTTCTCCCCTGGAAATCAAGCTAGACAAAAACTTTTAAATGGCTATTTCATGACCAATTAGGTTATTGCAGGAGTTCATTCCTAGCCTTCAAAATGAATGCATGGTTTCATGAGGTATTACCTATATAATTTGATATTGGTTCCTATATGAAAAATCCTTTCAATATTTTTCTTGACATCACATTAAACAAACAAAATGCCAGACATCAGCATTTACAAGAGTTAGAAATATTTGGATCCCAACCACCTAACCATGCATTCATGTATTTTATATGTTTCAGTATATTTTCATTGTACATTGCAACATTCCACAAGCACTATTGACCCTGTAAACCTTATAAGAACCAAGATATTGCTAACATGAAATATATTTTTAAACGGACTATGGGCTTTTATCCACTATAAGTACCTATGGCTTTGTACGTTCCACAAAAAGTTTGCTTTTAGTTATAAATGTAAAGTTTCAGAAGGGATAATTATAGTGAAATGTTGAATGAGAGCTACTATTCAGTCCAAAATAGCTACTATTGCATTTGTGTTGTGGTGCAATATTTGAGCTAGCTGTAAATAGCATATCCTGCAAATCCAGAAGTATGTGTTGAAAGAAATATATTTATCCTGAAAGATAGCAAGCAGAAACTCTTCTTTCATGATACAAGCATGCCTTCACATCCTAAGCAGAATGCTAATAGGAAGAACAATGCATCCAGAGCTCTCAGCTTTTATGATGCATGTCTATTCTTTTTAAAATTTGGATTGTTCTTTCACTTGAGAATTTCTGCCAAAGTTATTGTGAAAGCCAAGTCAGTATCTTAACAAAGTAATGCAAGAGAAAAAACATTCAAAAGTCTGAGCTTTTGCAATGCTACTAGTTTCTCTCTGAATATTTTATACTAATAGCCTACAGCATGGCTTTCTTACCCCTTCTGTATATATTTATGGGATAATGTGAATGATTTGGTCTCATGTATACAACTGCTTTGGGAAATAAGATTATTCTGCTCATGTGTTACACTGATATTTTTATGAAACAAAAGACTTTTTTGACACAGATGAAGGTTAATTCAAGATTCTAATTTAATTTCAGTTTTACATTAATTTGTTAAAAAGTTGCTTTTAAAATCCATATTGAAAGAGCCCTAAGCCTTTTGCACCAGATTGATTGCATCTGTTTTAGTACTGAAGGAATCTGGCCATTATCCTAATGTTTCTTGCATATTTCTTTGGTGCATCAGACTCAGAGTATTTTTTTACAGTCTGGCAATTTGCATTGTCAAATCCATGTGATATGATGTAGGCTGTGGCTGTGTGCCCTGATTTCAAAGTCAGTGTTAATACTGTGGTTTTTTTAAATCATGTATGTATGTGTACACACTTCTAAAATATATTGACTTTATTTCATAAAACAGATGCACGTTCAAAAGCCCAAACTAAAGAAAGCAAAGTATAAAAACAGCTCCTATGCATTTGAAGTAGTCATTTTTGAACTCTTTAATACAGTCATCCTATGTTTTGACGGGGTTTGCCCTAGAAAATATCAGGTATGGTGAAGCACAACACATTCTGACATGTAGTTAAGCAATAACAATATGCAAGAAATAAAGAGTTTATAGAAATGCTACATCAATATACAAATCAAGTGTGTCTTAAAAGACACAGGCTCAAAATACTTGATTTAAACAAGTTCTGTTCTTTCACCAAGTGCCAAATATATGCTTGAATGACTAATGGAGTCATATGGTTCACAGAATGAAGCACTTTATTGTATATAGTTTTGCAGCCTTCCAAACGTTATGCTACAGAGATTATGCTGAGATTAAGAAGATCCAACTGTTGTGTTTGCTTTTGTTATTCAGAGTTCAGTGGACCAAGAAGTGAAATCAGCCATCACAAGTGTATCATTTTAACTTTCATCTTTGAAAGACAATTTAGCACTGCTAAATTACCATCTTCATGTTAACATGTCAAAGGTAACTTTTTAAAAGATGTAGAGAATTTGAAGGAAGACACAGTTCTTTCTGGCACCTATTTTATCAATACATTATAACTTTGAAGGAAGTAATTCACAAAGTGGCAACAGTTAATCTTTCTTTGAATTACATAATTGGAACTCTGCACATTATATTTTTGGTTAAGCAGGCTATTTAGCTAAATTGTTTGAACTCATCTGTCTCATGTAAGAAGTCATGATTCTAAGCAACATAAAAGATCAAATGGATTTGCAGAAAACCCCTGTGTAGATCAGTTTGAAGTTGGCAGCCCTGTCAAATTAGAGAGAAGATACATTTTAATTAGAAGCAGAAGGAACCGAACATTACATTCAGAAATACATGGATTCCTTTAGCTGCTCTTACATTTTCAGGCCCATCAAAAGATATAGTTACTTTTTAACATTCTTAACATATTTTTACAAGAGTATTGATTTTATAAAGAACCAAAAGAGATAAATGAACAAAATAGAACTTAAGGTTTCAAGAAAATGAGGAATATGTTAATACATTTTTGAGGGAGAAACGAGCAACTTTAGCTGTAAACTGTGGAGTTTGCATATACATAAGGACCTAATGCTGAATTTGTATATTCTTTTTTTTTATTATTATAAAAAATTCTTTTATTAAAACAATCAACATTGAGCATAAAAACCTATTATGCAGCAATCATCATTGGTATACAGTACTAAGTATTAGTCTTCGAAAACGTCTGAGTTAGTAAGCCTTTTTCCCCACTCCTCGCGTCTAGCCTCAACTATACTCCTGTTACATTTTATTTTGATTGGTGTTTCCCCTATCTGGTTCAATATTAATGTGATCAACATTAAACATAAGGTCCTATTGCTAAGCAATCATCCTAGAACATAGCATACAGCATTAGGTATTAATCTTTGTAAACATTTGTTTTAGTAAACGTTCTCCCCTCCTCCCTTACATCTTCAAGTATACTCCGAATACATTTTGTTTGATTGGTGTTTCTCTTATATATGGTCTATCTACTGTATCTAGTCTATCGCATATTGTGCGTTTGCGCTTCTGAGTTGACTTCATCCCATTACTAGTGCAATCTTTTATGGTCCCCAACCCGGGATCCTGAGGTAAAAGTTTCATATCCTGAGGTAGAGATTCAGTCTACTTTAACAATATTAAAGCAAACAACATTAGTCTTAAGGTTATGTTAAAAGGCATTAGTTATAGAACATATACATTCAACGTTGGGTGTTAGTTTTTGTAAACATTTGATTTGTTAGCCCTTCATCCCTCCTCCCATCGATCCTTAGCTGAACGCCAGCTGCATTCTGTTTGATTGGTGTCTCTCTTGGATATAGTCTATCCACTGTTTCCAGTCAGTCACAAATTGTTCATTGGAGCGGTTTTTCAAGTATGCTGATATTTTTGCCATTTCCGCCAAATTTGTTACTTTCACAGTCCATTCTTCAATAGGCGGTATTTCCGGATTCTTCCAGTACTGTCCCACCAACAATCTTGCTGCTGTAATTAAGTTCAAAAATAAATTTGTCTCTGAGGTAGTGATATCCTTTGTGATCCCTAACAGAAAAGCCTGAGGTAGAAATTCTATACGCTTTTTGAAAATAGTTTGGAGTGTCCACCATATCTTCCTCCAGAATGCTTTGATTTTTCTGCATGTCCACCATATATGAAAGTAAGTAGCCTCCCCGTCCCCGCACCTCCAGCATTTGGGCTGGGAGTCCAGGTAGATGAGTGATATTTTTTTCGGGTCTAGGTGCCATCTATAGAACATCTTGTAGAAGTTTTCCCTTAAGTGTTGCGATTTCGTGAATTCTACATTCCTCACCCAGATTTTCTCCCACGTGTCCATGGTGATAGGGTGTCTGAAGTCTTGTGCCCACTTTATCATACAGTTCTTGACTAGCTCGGTTTCAGAGTCCATTTCTGTCAGAATGCTGTACACTCGTTTGATGTGCATAATCCCCTGTTCTCTAATCTGTTTAATTAGATTCTCGTCGGTCTGGGAGAAGCCCTTCTTCTTGTCTTTACGCCACCTTGATTGTAGTTGTATATATGATAGCCAGTTACTTCCTATTCCTCTGTTTGCTAGCGTTGCTTGAGATTTCAAGAGGAACCCGTTTTCTTCTCCCAGTACAAGTTCACTGTAGGGCACCACTTCTTGCCCTTGGGATGTGTATATATTCCCTGTTGCGTGTCCAGGGATCGTCCAGATGGGAATCTTGTCGTGTAGGAGGTGCTTATATTTCTTCCAGACCCATAGCAATGGGATTCGTAATGGGTTCTCCTTGAAGTTCCTATCTGCCTTTTTGTCGTATACTAGGTATGCGTGCCAGCCGAATCGTAGACCATGCCCCTCAACATTCAGAATTCTATCATTTGTCATGTTGATCCAGTCACTAACCGCCACCAACGTTGCTGCATAGTAATATAGCTTTAGATTAGGCATTTTGAGTCCCCCTCTCTCCCTTGCGTCTTGGATGATTTTTAGTTTCACCCTCGGTCTCTTGTCGTCCCAAATAAATCTGTTGATGCCTTTCTGCCAATTGTCTAAGTCCACCTCCTTCTTGAGTATGGGTAGCATTTGGAAGAGAAATAAAAATCTGGGTAATACATTCATCTTTACTGTCGCTATCCTGCCGAGCAGGGACAGACGTAGTGATTTCCACCTTTCCAGGTCTGCTTGTATCTTATTCCACAGGACCTCGTAGTTATTCTTGTATAATTTCGCATTTGTTGATTCTATCTCCACTCCTAAGTATTTGACTTTCTTGACTATTTCACAACCCGTTATTCTTTCCAGGTTCCGTTTTGCTTTGTTGTCTAGGTTTTTGACTAGCATCTTTGTTTTTGATATATTTACTTTGAAGCCTGACACCCTACCATAGTCCTCCATTATCTCCATCAATTTCCTTGCTGATTGTGCTGGTTGCGACATTGTCACCAGCAGGTCATCCGCAAAGGCACATAGTTTGTATTCTTGCTGTTTAATCTGTATGCCCTGTACATCCTCTGCCGCTCTTATTCTGTTCAGTAAAATTTCCAGTGTTAGGACAAATAGCAGGGGGGACAGCGGGCAGCCCTGTCTCGTGCCTCTCTCTATATTAAATGAGTCCGTTAAGTCTCCATTGACAATGATCTGACCTGTTTGTTTCTGGTAAATTGCCGTTATGGAGTTGAGAAACTGTACTCCCATTTTCATCTTCCGGACCAGGTTCGTCAGGAACGGCCAGTGCAGTCTGTCGAAAGCTTTTTCTGCATCCACAAACATAAGAGCGGCGGGTATCTGGTTGTGTTTTTGCAGGTATTCTATTATGTTCAGCAGCTGTCTCACATTGGTTTTCATCTGGCGTCCTTGTATAAATCCCCTTTGGTCCGGGTGTATTGTTTTTTGTAGTACAGTCATTAGTCTATTGGCCAAAATTTTTGTGAAGATTTTGTAGTCTGTGTTAAGTAGTGAGATGGGCCTGTAGTTTGCGGGCTGTGTATTGTCTTTCCCCTCCTTTGGGATTAATGAGATGTAGGCTGTTTTCCAGGATGGTGGGACCTGGCCTCCTTCTTGAATGTTGGCAAATAGTTTTCTGAGGGGTTCTAGCATCTCCTCTTGGAGGTGTTTGTAGTAGGTCGCTGTTATCCCATCCGTCCCGGGCGATTTTCCTGCTTTCAGTTGTGTGATCGCTGAGTGTATTTCCTCTTTTGTGATTAAGGCATTCAGGGCTTCTCTTTGTGTGTCGGTAATCGCCTGTATCTTTTCGTTTTGTAGGAACTCATCTATCTCTTTGTCTTGTATCTTATCCTCGGCATATCCTCTATCATGCTGTGAGCCGCCCTGAGTTCTTTGGAATAGGGCGGCATAGAAATTAAATAAATAAATAATAATAATAATAATATAGTTTCGAGTAGAACTCCGTGAAGGCTTTCTTGATGGTTTTTTGTCGGAATTCTTCCTTGCCTTTGTATTCTATCTTTTCAATTATGCGGGATTTCTGTTTCTTTCTTATAGTGTAGGCTAGCCAGCGGCCCGGTTTGTTGGCCTTGCAGAATGTCTTATGTTTTGCATATTGTATATTCCTTGCAACTTGGTCAGCCATCAACATGTCAAATTGCTTTCTTAAGATCTTGAGTCCTTCTTTGGTGACTTTGTCCTCTGGCCTTTTTATTAGTAGCCGCTCCCTTTTACTTATCTCATTTTCTAACTCTTTTCTTTTTTGTTCTTGTTTGCGACGGTGCCTGCTATTCATGGCTATGAGGATCCCGCACATGTACACCTTGCTGCCTTCCCAGATCATTTCTATCGGTGTTTCGTTGTTCATATTTGTGTCGAAGAATTCCTTCATAGCTTTTTTGCATTCCGCCACATTGTTTTCATGTCTAAACAAGCTTTCATTGATTCTCCAGGACCTCCTCTGTTTCGGGCCATGTCTTAATTCCATCCTCACAGGGTTGTGATCTGTCAGTGTCTTGGGTAGGATTTTCACCGCGTTTAGACAAGTTAGCAAGTCACTAGAAGTTAATATAAAGTCGATTCTGGAGAATGATTGATGTCTGCCGGAGAAGAAGGTGAATTCTTGTTCTTTGCCGTGCCTTTTCCGCCATACGTCTGTCAGTTCGAGGTCCTCCTTCATGTCGAAGAAGGATTTAGGCAACTTGGAGTGCTTTTGCGGGTTCGGTGCAGTTCTTTTTTTTATCTAGAGCAGTCTCTATGACCCCGTTCCAGTCGCCCATGATGATGTAAGATCTGTATTTAAGTTGTGTTATTTTCTTGTGTAGCTTTTTGTAGAATTTGCCTTGTTGCTGATGTGGTTCATATACGCCCATTACTAGAATCTTCTTGTCTTCTTGTGTTATTTCAATTGCCAGGTATCTACCTTGGGGGTCGGACTCTATTAGCTTAGCCATTACATGTTTCTTTACGTATATAACAATCCCATTCTTTTTTCTTGGCGCCGCTGCCACAAAGTGCGCGCCTAGTTTGTAGTTGATCAGATATTTCTGGTCTGCTGCTCTGATGTGTGTTTCTTGTAGGCAGATTATATCGCTTTTACCTTGGTTTAGGTAGTGGAGAATTTTTCTTCTTTTCTGGGGGGAGTTCAGTCCGTTCACATTCCAAGTCAAATAATTAGTAGCCATCATCTGTTGCAGGATATTTTTGCGAGACCATTTCTGTTGTTTCTCCTGTTGTCTCCTTTGGTCTCGTTTTTTTTTTTTTAATTTTTTTTATTAGATTTTTTAAAAAACTTTTAACAATTATAACATAATAACATATTAACTCAACTGAAAACAAACAAATTACATATTAAGAAAACAATACAAATAACTGCTCGGAACCCCCCTCCACAACACCCTCCAGCAACCCACTCCTCTTCTACTTTCGCTCCTCCTCCTCACCATCCGAAGCGCTAACTAAAATTCTCCCGAGCATCCTACAAAAATTATCTAATCCCTTAAACCCCCAACTACAGTTGAGAAACATAAACTAATATATATTATCTCCCTCCCCCCTCCCCCCCAGGCTTCCCAGAATGAATACAGGGTAAAAACGCAAGAAACCCCACTAAACTACTATGTTAAACTATTTAACCATATATCAAATCTAATTCTCTCAACTGATATTTCTTTTGCATATAATCAATCCATTTCTTCCAGTCCATCAAAAATGTTTCATTTGAGTGGTTCTTCAGGTATGCCGAAATCTTAGCCATCTCAACAAGATGGGAAACTTTTAACGTCCATTCTTCAATAGATGGTATTTCAGATGACTTCCAATATTGTCCCACCAACAGTCTTGCAGCTGTAGTCAAGTTCAAAATCAACTTAGTCTCTATGGTGGAACAGTCCTTTGTAATACCCAACAAAAACAACTGTGGTACAAACTCAATACGCTTTTTCAAAATATTTTGAAGAATCCACCATATTTTTATCCAAAAAGCCTTAATTTTTTTACAAGACCACCAAATGTGAAAATAAGTAGCGTCCATAGAATCACATCTCCAACATTTGGGTTGCAAATTTGGATACATAAACGATAATTTTTTTTGATCTAAGTGCCATCTGTAAAACATTTTGTAAAAATTTTCTCTTAAGTGCTGAGCTTGTGTAAATTTGACATTTACACCCAGACTTTAAAGCTATGATAGAAGCTTCTAATCAGGAGATGAGAGAAGATATTGTAGACGCTATTAAAGGTGTTTGGGACTATACTATTGCTGTTGAAGAAAAATTAGAAAATGTTGAGCAACATTTTGAAGAAAAATTAGAAGAAATTAG
Organism: Bothrops alternatus; assembly: GCA_034064705.1. NCBI lineage: Eukaryota > Metazoa > Chordata > Lepidosauria > Squamata > Viperidae > Bothrops > Bothrops alternatus. The sequence continues at coordinate 16,872,577 of JARGCV010000009.1, forward strand.
AAGTGATGTACAAGATCAGGCTACTTTGACACAATATCATCAGATGCAGTTTGCGGTTAGAATTAGGGGATTTAGAGACGTATCAAATGAGAATCAAGAGGATTTAAGAAAAAAATTTTCTGAAGCTTTAGCAAAATTTTTGGATGACTCAGTTGAGAATGTGGCCTGGCAGATTGAACGATTGTTTAGAATGAACTCACGTATTGCTGCACAAAGGAATTTGCCTAGAGACATTGTGATATACTTTAATACAAGAAAATATAGAAATTGGGTTCTTTCTATAGCTTATAATAAACAACTAAGTGTTGCTGGTCAAGAAGTACAGGTTTTGAAAGAGATACCTCCTAAAATGTTGAGATCAAGGAAAGATTATGCTTTTCTGACGGAGGAGCTTAAAAGAAGAGAAATACAATATAGATGGGAGGTACCAACTGGACTTTCTTTACTTTTTAAAAATAACAGATACCGTTTGTTTACTGTAGCTAAAGCGAAGGATTTTTTTGAGAATATATTGATGGTTGATAGATCTACTTCCCCAAAACCTAAGAGGGCAACCTTGGTTAAAGATCTAGAATTATTGCAATCTTCGGAACTTCAACAACCTCGACTAATTTCATCGGTTCTTATGGATAAAGCAGTTGAACAACCAGTGCAGTCAATTGATATTTTCCAACCTTTGGCAGTAGACAAGCCTAAAGATCCAAGGCGTGTACGTGAACCTACTAAGGCTATTGAACAAAGAGAAAAAATACAACCAACTCAAACCAAGCAAACTGATCTGACATCTATGGAAGCCATGGGAGCAAGACCTAAGAGGCAGGAAGAAGTGGAATGGTCTTTGCAGAAGCTTTCACGTAAAGCTCATGTCAAATAAATATTTGACATGGAATGTTAATGGTTTAAATTCTCCACAAAAAAGGAAGAAGATATTTCATTATTTGAAGCAATGTAAAAATGATGTAATCTGTCTACAAGAAACTCATATTAGATCTTTGGACCAGAAATATTTGATTAATAATAAGCTGGGTACACATTTCGTGGCATCATCTTTAGTTAAAAAAAATGGAATTGTTATTTATGTTAAAAATAATATAAAAGCTAAATTAATAGAAGCAGATAATCAAGGTAGATTTTTAGCTATAGAAATTCTACTGGACGGGAAGAAAGTTCTTTTGATGGGTATATACGCTCCAAACCAAAAACAAGGTATATTTTATAAATCATTACACAAAAAGTTATTAGAGTTGGATTATAGATCTTGTATTTTAATGGGAGATTGGAATGGAATCCTTGATGCTGGTTTGGACAAGAAAAAGATTTCACTAGTTTCTCAATCGCGCTCAATTTTACCTAAATCTTTTTTTGATATTAAAGATGATTTTAATTTGTTAGATATTTGGAGAGAAAGACATGGTAGGGATCAAGAGTTTACTTTTTTCTCTGACAGACATCAATCATTTTCTAGAATTGATTTTATTTTAACTACTAGTGATTTTATGTTAAGTTTAAAGAAAGTTAAAATCTTAGCTAATGTATTGTCTGACCACAATCCAGTTATGATGGAATTAAGGACTGGCCAATTTTTAAGCAGATCCTGGAGACTTAATGAAAATTTGTTTAAATATGAAATGTATGTGCAAGAATGTAAAAAGGCTATCAAGGAATTTTTTAGGTTAAATAAGAATGTAGGCTTACCAATAGAAATGGTGTGGGACTCTAGTAAGGCCCACATGCGTGGAATATTAATTGAATTGAATGTTAGGCATAGACGTAAACAAGAGGAAAAGAGGCGAGTTCTAGAAGCGGAAATAAGAAAGAAAGAGTTATTATTAATAGATAAGCCAGATGATAGTAATATTAAAGAAGGGATAAAGGTTTTACGGAAACAATTTGATATTTTGATGACCGACCAGGTTGCCAGGAATATACAATATGCTAAACATAATACCTTTTTTAATGCTAATAAACCTGGCAGATGGTTGGCTTATACATTAAGGAAAAAACAAAAATCCCGTTTAATTGAGAAGGTAGAATATAAGGGGCAAGAAGTATTTCATCAAGAAACTATTAAGAAGGCTTTTCTAGAGTTCTACACCAAATTGTATGCTGAAGAAAAAGTTCAAGAGCAAGAGATAGATGCCTTTTTACAAAATCAAAATGTTTTGGAAATTACTTTGGAACAAAGAGATAGATTAAATGCTTTGATTAAGTCAGAAGAAATTATTGATGCAATTAAACAATTGAAATTGGGAAAATCTCCAGGAACTGATGGTTTTACCATGATTTATTATAAGTGTTTACAGGAGGAAATGGTGGAACATTTGAGGGAGTTATTTGTGAATATACAAGAGGGTGGTCGGGTTCCACCCTCTTGGAAAACGGCTAATGTATGCTTGATTCCTAAAGAGGGCAAAGATAATGTTCAAGTAGAAAATTTTAGACCTATCTCCTTGTTAAATACGGATTACAAGATTTTTGCAAAAATCTTGGCTAATAGACTAATGACAGTTTTGACACAGAGGATTCACCCGGATCAAACTGGCTTTTTACAAGGGAGACAGATGAAAACCAATGTTAGACAACTTGTTAATATATTGGGATATTTGGATAAACATATCCAAGTATCGGCTGTTTTAATGTTTTTAGATGCAGAAAAAGCTTTTGATAGATTGAATTGGACATTTCTGCAAAGGCTTGTGGTAAGGATGGGAATGGGGGACCAGTTTATTAACTCTATATCAGCTATATATCAGAAACAAACAGGACAGATTATAGTGAATGGACAATTAATAGATTCATTTAATATAGAGAAGGGTACTAGGCAGGGTTGTCCCTTATCCCCTTTATTGTTTGTTTTAACTTTAGAGGTATTATTGAACAGGATTAGAGCATCAGAGGAATTAAAGGGGGTACAAATTAGACAACATGATTATAGATTATGTGCCTTTGCAGATGATTTACTTGTGACACTAACTCAGCCAATACAATCGGCTCAGAGTTTGATGGAAATTATTCGAAATTATGGAAAAGTTTCAGGTTTCAAATTAAATTTATCCAAGACAAAGATGTTGGTTAAAAATTTTGATAATAAATTAAAACAAGATTTGGAAAGAATAACGGGATGTGAGATAGTTAAAAAAGTTAAATATTTAGGAATTTATATAGAAGCTTCAAATGGTAAATTATATAAGAATAATTATGAACTCTTATGGTGTAAAGTACAAAAAGAATTGGAGAATTGGAAAAAATTACAATTATCTATGTTGGGCAGAATAGCCGCTATCAAAATGAATGTATTGCCGAAATTTTTATTTTTATTTCAAATGTTACCAATACTTAAAAAGGATGGAAATCTTGATGAATGGCAGAAAGGTATAAACAAATTTATTTGGGATGGCAAGAAACCAAGGGTTAAACTTAAAATTATTCAAGACACAAGAGAGAGAGGTGGTCTGAAAGTGCCTAATTTTAAATTATATTATTATGCAGCAGTTCTAGTGGCAATAAGTGATTGGATTAATTTAACAAATGAAAGAATATTAAATATAGAAGGATATGGGTTAGTGTATGGGTTCCACGCGTATTTAGTTTATGATAAAAAACTGGATAGGGGTTTTAAAGAGCATATAATAAGAAACTCTGTGTTGCGTGTCTGGAAAAAGTATTATTATAAGTTAAACGGTAAAATTCCTTTATGGACAGTTCCCAGGCACGCAATACAGAGTGTAGGTATACAACAAATTCAAGACGTGGTGCCCTATGATAAACTCTTAAATAAAGAAGGGAATAGCCTAGAACTGAAATCATTAGACAGATTAAGGGAGGAAGGTATAGCTCATAATTGGTATTATCATGCACAACTTCAAGCCAGATGGCAAAAAGATGTCAAGATGGGTTTTTCTTTAAAGGATGAAAAATTAATTATACAAATTAGAGATCAAAGAGTGATGCATATTAAAAGAATATATGATGCTTTAATTGAAATTGATTCTGGAACTGAATTAGTTAAAGATTGTATGATTAAGTGGGAAGGTAATTTTGGACACCCAATTATGATGGAAACTTGGAAAAGAATATGGCTGCCTCCTTGTTTTTGTTGCTCTCTGCTCTCTGCGCCTTCGCCCCTAGAGGTGGTCCATTCATTTCCTCTGCCACTGCCCCGATCTGTGCTTCTGCGCGGCTTGCTCGTTGGCCTCTATCCCTCCCGCTTTCCAGTGGTCTATCTGCTTCTTCTCTCGCGGTGGGTTGAGGGCCTCCCGACTTCAGTTCCTTTTCGAGGAAGTCTTTGGCTTTCTGGACCGAGGTCAAGTAATGTCTCTTGTTTTTATAAGAAAGTGACACTCCTGTTGGGGTTTCCCACCGGTATTGCAGTGCACGCGATCTCAGTTCTGTGGTCAGGAATTTGTAGTTCTTTCTGTCCCTCAGCATCGCCTGGGGGATCTCTTTCAGAACCTTCACCTCCTGCTCCTCTATGTAGAATGCCTTGTTGTAGGAAGTGGCAGAGATGTGGTTCCGGAACCTCTGTGTTGTGAAGTGGATGACCACATCCCTTGGTTGGTGCTTGTTCACTTCCCTCTAGGCGCCCACTCTGTGGATTTTTCCGACATGCCACTCAATCTCATTGGCGCTCGTGCCCAGGAATGTTGCCAGGGCCTCTACAAAGGTCCTGCGCAGTCTTCCCTGGGGTTCATATGTTGTCTCGTTCCACCCTCTGATCCTGATGGCAAATGCCATTTGCCAGAATTGTATCATGGTGGACTGGTCTTGAACCTCTCTTTTCACCTCTGCAATCTGTCCCTCTACGCGGTTTTCCACTTCCTTCATCATCTTTTCCGTATTCTCCCTTGTTTCTTGGAGATTTTTGTAATGTGTTTGCAATGCCTCCTTCATCTGTTCCAAATCAGTGGCCGTCGCTTTGCGCTGTTCTTCCCACTTTTTCTCCAGGTCTCCACCTTGGTCCGCCAGCATCCTCTTCATGTCTTTGTATCTTTCCTCCGTCTTCCGTTCTGTTTCTAGGCGTCCTTTCTCCGTCTTCGCGCCCATTTCTGCCAATTTTCTATCCATGCCATCCATCCGTACCACCATCGTCGCTATCGTCTCATTTAGTGTCTCAATTGTCTCTTTTAGTTCTTGGATCATGCGTGCTGTTGCGGAGTCGTGGGTTGGCGTGTGGGTCTGAGGGCATGCAGTTGGGTGGGGGTGTGTGTGGTTGGGTGGGGTGTTCCCTAGCAGATTGGAGGGCTGGGCCGGGGAGGGTGCAGCTCCCTTCAGGTCTCGCAGTTTGATTTGTTTTGTCCGTCTGGCAGCCATTTTGAGCTTCTCCTCCTGTTGGCCTGTCCACCCTTAAAGCCACCCCTTGATGCAAAGAATTGTGGGGGAGTTGTTCCTGTGCAAGATTGTCAAGTTGCTAGGATGGGTTGGGTCAAATTTTTCTGTTACAAGTTAGCAAGTGTTCATGTCTCACAGTTAGTATTTTAACAGCAAAGTGGTAGATCACTGGGGGGTGTAGCTTGTTTTCAATTAAGCTTTTCTGTACTGGCAGGGGTGATACAAAGATGGGAGGATCTGAGGCTTGGGATTTTTGATGATGGCCTTTTTCTCAAGATGCAGTACAACACTAGGTTGTGGTCTGGTGAAGATCCAGAAATCTGATCCTTCCAAAAAAGGGGAGGGGGTGCATTCAGGGTTTAGGCAGTGTGGGGGTAGGAGTAGGATCCTGTATTCTGGCAGCTCTACGTTCAGGGAGCCAGTTCAGTACCTTTGCCTTGGGTTCCTCTTCACTCCCCTCTGCCAGCCTGTTTCTTCTCTTTGCTCTTTTCTGGCTCCTTCTTGCCCCTCTTTCTCTGCCTTCTTGCCCAGGTCACTTCCTCCTGTCTTCTGCCCCCCTGTGTTTACAGATCCCCTCTGCCTTTCCCTTATTGCATTCCAGGGTGTTTTCCAGCTTTCTTCTTCCTCCCACCTTCTTCCCTGGCAAGTCCTGCCCTCTTTTGGGTCTCTGGGGCTCCCGTTCTGCTGGGTCTGGGGCGCAGTGTGTGGGATAGCACTCACCAGTCTCTCTGTTTGAGCCTTCCCCCGCCGTCTGCTCCTTAGCTGCTTTCTGCCTTCCTGCTGGCTCAGCTCGCGTCTCCCTTTGTTCTCCGCGTCTGGCTCTTACTTTTTCTTTTCCCTTTCGCTTCTCCGGCTTTCTTCTCCCCCGTTGGCTCGTCCGGGGGTCGTCTCCCGGTCTGCTGGCTCTCCCGGTGGCCGCTGCTGCTGTCACCGGTGCCTTCCTCCATCCTCTTCTCTCCGCTCCGGCCGGGTCCGTTCAGCAGCGCGGCAGCGGCAGCGCGGCCTCTTCCTTGGGCCTGTCGGCCGGCCGGTCGGTCGCCGCCGGCTTCTTCGGCCTCTTCCGCGGCTCTCCCGGACCCCTCGGCTGTGATTTTCACCTTGCCGGGTCGGGCCGGAGGTCCTCTTCAATCCTCTCTTCTCCGCCGGCGATTCACTCCCCCGACAGCCCGTTTAATTTATTTTGAAAAACGCGCCGTCCCGGAGCTCTCGGAGGTTCTTGTATATTCTTAACAGGCAGTTCTAGATCTAATTATTATTAGATCTTGGATTATTCTTTTCTGGAGAATAAATTGTTGCTTTTGTTATAACGACTTGCACAAACAGATTTGCAGTGGTGGTGGGAAAACTGAACAATCTCTTTAAATTTAAATATCCTTATATAGGATTACACCCATCTCCCCACAGTGGATAGGTTCTTCTAAAGTGAATGTCTGCCCTATTAGGTACAGGAAGGCTCAAACTGCTTCTATTGAAATTGACTATAAAGAGAATCTTACAAGTTTGATTGTGCTGTACATCCTCCCACTTCTTATAATGGTGAATTAGGGAAATGTCTGTCTGTCATCGTCGTCAGCCATTCCATCGTGTCTGACTCTCTGCTACCCTATGGATCAGCACTCTCCATGCCCCTCTGTCTTGCACCTCGTTCTTCAGATCCACCATAGTCATCCCGGTGTCGTTCTTTATAGTGTCTAACCATTGGGTGCTAGGATGGCCTCTTCTTCCTTTTCCGCTGATCACTCCCAGCATGATTGACTTTTCAAGTGAGTCCGTTTGCATGATATGGCCAAAGTATATTAGCCTTTGTTTGGCAATCTTGCTTTGAGTGATATTTTTTGGTGAGATTTGGTCTAGGACTTCCTTGTTTGTCATTTTTGCATGGGATACATTATAGTTATCTCCAGCACCATAATTCAAAGGCATCCAGCCTTCTCCTTCCTATCTGCCTTTTCCAGAGTCTATGTTTTGCAGACAAACGTAGCAACTGGAAAAAATATTGTCTTGACTAATCTGTATATGGTTGTTAGGCTGATATCTTTACTTTTCCAGATGTTATTCATGCCAGACATTGCAGTTCTTCCAAGGGCTATGTTGCATTTTGATCTCATGGCTGCAGTCACCATGTTGGTTGATTTTAGAGCCCAAGACGATGAATTCCTTTACTGTTTCAATGGGCTCATTGTCAATCAGCACTTTGACCTGTATGTTCTCTGCAGTCCTCATTATCTTTGTTTTCTTGATGTTAAGGTGCAATCCAAATTTTTCACGTTTATCTTTCACGCTGAGGATTAGCCACTCCAGATCTTCTTTTGCTTTCTGCAAATGGTATATCATCCGCATATCAGAGGTATGTCTGCCTGAGTCAGTTCTAAAATGTTATCTTTTTCTGTATTTACAATATAAAAAAACAAGCTTCAAGTTTAGAATTTTAGCTTTGCCTTGGTAATGATTCTTGCATGCAGGTAATCTTCAACATATGACCATTCACTTAATTAATAATGGCTTCCAAAAAAGTCACCCTGTCTGTCACCCTGCTCTTGCAGTCATGTGTTCACAATTCAGGAGCTTGGCAACTGGCATTTATTTATTTATTTATTTATTTATTTAATTCGATTTCTATGCCGCCCTATTCCAAAAACTCAGGGCGGCTTACAACATAAGTACTAACATATAGAAATCTGAATACATTATAGAACCTTATAAAATCTTAAATACATTATAAAAACCCCTAGATTAAAAAACCAGTCATCCAAAAAACAAACTTACAACAAACATACACTGGCTAGGGGCAAGATGTCAACTGCCCCAGGCCTGTCGGCAAAGATGTGTCTTCAATAGTTTGCGGAAGGCGGAGAGGGTGGGGGCAATACGGATCTCTGGGGGGAGTTGATTCCAGAGGGCCGGGGCCGCAACAGAGAAGGCTCTTCCCCTAGGCCCCGCCAGGCGACAGTGTCTGGCTGACGAGACCTGGAGAAGGCCGACTCTGTGGGCCCTAACCGGTCGCTGGGTTTCATGGGGCAGCAGATGGTCCCGTAAGTAACCTGGTCCGATGCCATGTAGGGCTTTATGGGTCATAACCAACACTTTGAATTGCGTTCGGAGACCAATTGGCAGCCAATGCAGCTCGCGGAGTGATGCCGAAATGTGGGCATTTCTGGGTAGGCCCAATTACTGCTGGGAAACCTCTGTTCCCCTAATGCCCCTCTTTAAAAAACCCTACCTTCAGAACAGCTATGAGGTTCAGAAACATGGTGTAAATGCTGCTTGGTGTTTTATAGAACCATGTTTCATACTTCTATGTTTTCTTCTAATTTTGATTTAATTCCTTTGAAAGATTTTGAACATGAACATTTATACAAGATGTGTCCTTAAAAGCATTTCTTCACAATTCCATTTACACACAGATGACTTGTGACAAAAGAGAGACTGTCAACTGTCACTAGAATCATTAAGCTGGAAGAAGCTGCTTGGGCTGTCAGATCTAATTCCAGCTGTGTACTGGAATCCAAATCAAAGTATCCAAGATAGATGGCTATCTAGCCTCAGCTTGAGTATCCAATAAAGAGAAGGCCACCATCTTTCTGAATAATTGGTTCCCTGTGAATATGCTATTACTGTTAGAATTTTTCCTCCCTAGGATCTAACTTTCTGGCACTGAAACCCATTATTACATACAGTATCCTGCATTCTGGAATGACAGAAAATGGATCTTGACTCTCTGTGATGTAACATCCTCTCAGTATTTCAAGAATGCTGTCATATCTTGGCTTTCTATTTTCAAGGCTAAATATTCTTCCTTTCTCCAATGTTTCTAGCCCCTGGTTATTGTCCTTCTCTGAACCTATTCTGATTTTTCTGCATCCTTCTTGAAGTGTGGTGCTCAGAGCAGACAGTACTCAAAATTAGGATGTGGTCAGTGTAGAATAAAGTGAAACTGCTCTTTCCCATTATTTTGAAACTAGTGTTGATGCTGCCTAAAATAGCATTATTTCCCTTCAATCCTTCAGATCATTATCAATTTGCAACTTATTCCAATCACTTAAATATGAGCCAGCAGTGTGCTGCAGCTGCCAAAAAGGCCAACACAGTGCTAGGCTGCATTAACAGAGGGATAGAATCAAGATCATGTGAAGTGTTAATACCACTTTACAATGCCTTGGTAAGGCCACACTTGGAATACTGCATCCAGTTTTGGTCACCGCGATGTAAAAAAGATGTTGAGACTCTAGAAAGTACAGAGAAGAGCAACAAAGATGATTAGGGGACTGGAGGCTAAAACATATAAGGAACGGTTGCTGGAATTGGGTATGTCTACTTTAATGAAGAGAAGGACAAGGGGGGACATGATAGCAGTGTTCCAGCATCTCAGGGGTTGCCATAAAGAAGAGGGAGTCAAGCTATTCTCCAAAGCGCCTGAGGGCAGAATAAGAAGCAATGGATGGAAACTAATCAAGGAGAGAAGCAACCTACCGGTAGAACTAAGGAGAAACTTCCTAGAACAATTAACCAGTGGAACAACCTGCCTCCAGAAGCTGTGAATGCTCCAACACTGGAAGTTTTTAAGAAGAGACTGGACAGCCATTTATCCCAAATGATATAGGGTTTCCTGCCTGAGCAGGGGGTTGGACTAGATGACCTCCAAGGTACCTTCCAACTTTATTACTATTATTATTATTATTATTATTATTATTATTATTATTATTATTATTATTATTATCACAGTGAAAAATTTCATATTTCCACTATCTAGCCAGGTGAGATCCATTTTATAGTTGAGCACTTGATGTCTTGTTTCCTAATTGAATAATTGTGCAGTTGTATTTGTTAAGTTTCATTCTGGTATTTTCAACACATTTTTATAATTTAAGGTTTGTAATAACATGTTAAATGAATTCATTTTTAATAAGGCTGGATTGGGCAAAAAATATAACATTTATCATATTTTCTTGACGTATTGCTTATGTTTATCAGCCTTAGTCATAAATATGTTATCTTAAGCTTTTCTTTTACTACCCATCTTGAAAAGCTAGAGATTGACAATTATCTATAAAAAGTCAGCAACATGCATATCCATGGAAATTTGAAATATTACAGATACATCATGCTAAAAATGGCAATCCAGCAATGCTGGGATTGGTGAATGGTTTTGACAGATAAACAGTGGATCTATTGGTCCATTATGTAGGTTGTTTGGATTTGGATTAGCAAAATGAATTGACAGCATTACTGTATTGTGATATCATTTATAGTAGATGGTTATATTGCCTAGCATTATGTTTTAAAAAGATTTTTATAGCTTGTTTTATCATGTTTCAAGAATGCCATAATTTATTGTAATATGTGAATTTGAAAACATGTCTTTTCTGAGTTAAATTCTACAAATATGTATATAAAAATAAGGCTACATTCAAAATGGCTTAAACTGCAGAGCCTGTTCTTTATTCTTTGCTTTGCTTTGCTTCTTCTATATTCCCCCATACATTTTTATTCAGTTGTCATGAATTTTGTTTGCTACTTGGTTTTATTGTTCTGTCTACTTGATGTATCTTCTTTCTGTATTTCTTTATGCATTTTGGCTTCACAACCTTTATTTCACATTGACATATTTCCTTGTCTCATATAAATATCATTATTCTCATATATCCTGTCAGCTTCTGTTTTCAGATATATTTCTAGGTTATGTTAAAAACTACTGTTATAATTTATTTAATTTGTATGTTTTCTGGGAAATTTGGTTTTCAGTTTAGTTAACTTTTTCTGAAAATGTTTTCTGTCTGGCTTATAGGGTAAGTTTTCTACAGGAAACCTAACGTTATGATTTACAAATAAAAATTTGATTCTTGTGCAAGTAAAATCTAATTTATTGCCTGACAACAAAGAATCTGCCTTAATTACAGTGCAAGGCAGTTTTCTGTCCTAAGAATAGCTGACATATGATTTGGGCAGATCTTCATGGCTGAATTAATAATGCACAAGCAAACGTCATCCTTTAGTGACTCAACTAAACAACTAATGTAATGGAATTCTTTATAAACTAATGGGGTAGAAGTTGGTGGTGGATGTTTGTGTACTTCTAAAAAGTAATGAATTGCATATACTCGCCACATGTGGGAATATTTTGATGCTTGAGATTTATACACAAACAGTTCACAGTTGCTTGAAACTCTCATGGGCCCCCTAGGGAATATTAATTGGTAACAGTGGTGGCTATACATTAGCTTCTATATTCAAGGCATTATGTTTCCTAATGGCAGTTGTTGGTAAAAATGAGCACGAAGGTGCTTATCGGTTTACCATAGGCATGTGTTTGGTCACCATGGCAACACAATGCTGGGCTGGATAGATCTTTATCTGAGACAGTAGTCTTTTCTTAGAATCTGGCCAATAAACTTGAGTACTTACAGAGCTTATGCCCATTTGAATGAATCAGTATCTTTGCTGGCTGATCTTAAAAAGCTAAGCATGATCAGGCAGAAGTAGTATTTCTGCCAAATGTTTGTGTGTATGTATTTGTATCTCTGTATTTGAGGGATTGATTCATAGAAATGGTACTTTCTTGGGAGCCCATTATCATTTTTACATACTCTACACATTCTTTTAAATGAGCAACTATGAAACATGATACAACTTTCACATTTATTTTTTATTTGCTTTATCTATTTTAATTAAGTGATTATCAAGGGAATACAATCATGCCATTAAAACATACATGGTATAACACTATAAGCAATTATAAAATGCCATAAGAAAGGGAAAACTTAAGTAAATATCATCGAAACAACCAAAAAGAAAAAAAAGATGGTGTTATTTAAAAATCAAAAGTCTCCTTCATTGTGCTTTATATAATTTTCTAAAATCTAATACACGCTGATTGAATTTCAGAGGGCAAAGAATTCCCTTTTTTAAAAAAAATAATTTTATTGAAGAAATTTTTAATGAAGTAAAAACCATAAAAGAAATTAAGTATAACAAATAAAAATGGTAAATAGTGAAAAAGAAAGTAGAAAAGAAAAAGAAAGAAAAGGAAACCAAAAAATGATAAAGAAGTGATCTCTGATCTTCTTCACACTGGTTATAAATACATTTCTGTGTTCCTTCCTCTTTCTAAAGTTACATCATAATTTCCTTCTTTCCATAAGCTACCCTTTCTAATCTACAAACCCCCAAATCACATTTTTCCCTTATTTTCAACAAAAGGTTTGTAAGAGGTTTCCTGTAAATGATAAATTCATCTTTCCCTAATCAAATAGGTTAATTTTGCTGTCTCTGCTGTGCATAGATGTGACATTAGTGCCCAGGGTGTAAGTGAGTATCTGCCAACATTTGGCCTGCTGCATTCTGGAGTAATTGAAGATTCTTGATTGTCTCTAAGGCAATCCCAAGTGCTGATTGAATTTCATTAATCCAGATGAGTGGTGATGACAGCATGAGTTATGACATCCTCCTCTTCCATTAACTTTGCAATTGGTACACCAGATGAAACTGGCAAAAGATTCAGTGGTCATAACCTCCACTTGTCCATCTAGCAGTAGTTCTGAATCTAGAAGGACGACAAGTCACAAGCTTGCTCCTTCAAGGCAGTGACATCCCATCAAGAAACATAAGTGGTGATATCAGGAAGTTCTGATAGACAAACAATAACTTCATTTAGCTTTAGCTAAGTTCAATTTCAGCTTATTTCATTCATTGACACCCTCTCCTATGTGACCCAGGTTAGCAGTGTATAATTGGATATCTGATACTGATACTAAACCTCAAACTGAACGGATGACTTTTCCAAGAAGCTTAATGTAGATATTGGAGAACAGAACTGTGCAGCCCCCCCCCCAAAAGAGGGATGACTGGCTAATCTCTTTTTGCCCATAGCCACTGACAAATTGCTGGGAGAAATATCAACAACCTAAGATATGCAGATGATACCACTCTAATGGTAGAAAGTGAAGAGGAACTAAAGAGCGTGTTGATGCGGGTAAAGAAGGAGAGTGCAAAAGTTGGCTTGAAACTCAACATTAAGAAAACCAAGATCATGGCCTCCAGCCCTCTCAATTCCTGGCAAATAGATGGGGAAGAAATGGAGGTAGTGACAGATTTTATCTTCCTGGACTCCAAGATCATCGCAGATAGGGACTGCAGCCATGAAATTAAAAGACGCTTGCTCCTGGGGAGGAAAGCTATGGCAAATCTAGACAGCATACAAAAAAGCAGAGACATCACCCTGCCAACAAAAGTACGTATAGTCAAGGCCATGGTTTTCCCAGTTGCAATGTATGGCTGTGAAAGTTGGACCATAAGAAAGGCTGAGCGCCAAAGAAGTGAGGCCTTTGAACTATGGTGCTGGAGAAGACTCCTGCGAGTCCCCTGGACTGCAAGGCGATCAAACCGGTCAGTCCTAGAGGAGATCAACCCTGACTGCTCTTTAGAAGGCCAGATCCTGAAGTTGAAACTCAAATACTTTAGCCACCTAATGAGAAAGAAGGACTCATTGGAGAAGAACCTAATGCTGGGAAAGATTGAGGACAATAGAAGAAGGGGATGACAGAGAATGAGGTGGCTGGATGGAGTCACTGAAGCAGTAGGCGTGAGCTTAAATGGACTCCAGAAGATGGTAGAGGACAGGAAGGCCTAGAGTAACGTTGTCCATGGGTTCGCGATGGGTCGGACATGACTTCGCAACTAACAACAACAACTGACAAATTGCCCCACGAAGGAGGAGCAAAAGTACTACTACACAGTGTTTTCAACTCTTAACCGCTGTGAATATTTTAAGAATTATTTCAAGTTCTGAAATATTTTAAACAAAATTTTCACTTTCTAAAGAATTGAGTTCATCTTATACAAATTAAATAGAAAACTTTATAAGTTCCAACCTGGCTATTTCAATTGCAGTAATGTGGGAGAAAAAATTATTGTCATATGTTGGACATTATGGATTATATCAGTACCTATGCTCTTCCTTCTGAATGCTTCTTCATTGTTAAGTTGTACTTGGATTGGAGACTCTTTCAAATAGTAAGCCACTTAAAAGTAATCTCTATCAAATACAGTAGTATTCCAAAATTGTGTCCAAAAACATAATGTAAGAAGTCAGTGGATCAGAAGAATAACAAAAAAGAGGATCAGTTGCTTTGTTGTTCTATCACAAGTGAATCACTACCCTTTTCCCCATATGTTCGCCCTATTTGTGCTTTCAAAGTGGAATCACTGCAACTTGCAACCAAAATATATAAAACATAACACAACGTAAGACATCTAAAAGCTTATTCTGATATGTATTTTAATCACTTTTGTGTATTGGTTTATGTTATACTTTCAGATTTACTTAGCAATAGTTTATATTGCTGTACTACTGATACCAGTCCTTCATTAACATTTATTTTTTTTTAATTATACTAGGAGAAACTGCTGAAAGTAAACTGGAATTACCTAGGCAATGGATTCAAAGAGAACAACTAGAACACTACCACATAACCATCCCTTATCTTTTGAGTGGTAAACAGTGGAAACCAATAAAGAATCTTTATGAACAGGTAAGTTGTGTTTCAGCTATTTTTTTTGTAGCATCATTTCATGGATTATAGTACTGGGGTATATAGGATTAAATCTTTTTTTAATCTGAAGCAATATTTATCTCTTCTTTCCCCAAACTGAAGCACTCTACAATTTTGGGTGGGCAACCTAAGGAAATCGAATACATTAGAGTTTTCTCAGGCTGAAGCTAAACATAGATATCTGTCACTGTGCAGAATCAAATTCCTTACTTCGGGATGTGATCACAGATACTTTTATTTTTCCTCAAAAAACTGTTCAGGAGAATAACTTCTTATGTTGGCTCATAGTTTTGTTAGAAATTGTGGGCTTTTAACTTGCCCAAGTAAAAGTGCATTCTGATTTGAGGTGGAAAACCATATAAGATGTTAATATATTTTGTTTTATTATATGTTAACCAATTAACAGGCTTTGCACAGATGTGGCAGAATCTCTCCAGATGACCTTGTATATCTAGCTTCTCAGCAAAAGGCACACAGACATGATGCATTTAGAATAATTCTTTTTTTATATTGTAGATAAAAAGAAAGTCATTCGTACACACAAAATATTGACATAATATGGTATACACCAGCAGTCCCCAACCTTTATAGCTTGGTGGCCTGGTGGGGGAGAGGGGAACTAGGCTGTGTGAGCGGTGGGCCAGTACATGTGTGCATGTACACACAGCTCGACTTGTACAAGTTGAGCTGTGCACACATGTTCATGTGTGCCAGCCCACTGCTCGTGCAAGTTGAGCTTTGCGTGTATGCATGCTGGCCTGCCACTCATGTAACTCGATTGCAAATAGGCCATGGCCCAGGCATTGAGGACCCCTGGCATACACAAAAGATAAAAGCTATATAAAAGTCTGTATTCCAGGATTCATATTTTAAGCCTCTTCCTCCTGTTTTTTCAAGTCAATAGATATTTTGTCATCCTTTGTTGGTCTTCAGGAGTACCTGATCTCTTTTGGGTAGCAGTTTTTCCCTTCTGAAGAGTGTCGCTGTCTTACTTGCTTCAATCCTTCTAGTAGAAGGAATTACCAGAACAAATAAAATGCCTACTGAAAATAAGATTGGTTGAATAATGAATTACAGTTTGACAACCATTTGAAAGCATTTTTTTGCTCATATGTATTTTTATATAACAAATACTTAGGATTACTTGCAGCACAATCCTATCTCTATTTAGTAAGAGGTAAACTCCATTGTATTCAATCAGGTTTAGATGATTTTTCAGGAAGACTTCAGTCCTAACAATTATCCCTTGTACTGATTCATCTTTTGAAAGCTAAGTCGTGGTATTTGTTTGGATATATGTATGTGACTATACAATATACCCTTGATTTAAGGGCTTTGGGTTTTCCAGATTTTGGATACAATAGATACAATGTCTGTATCTTGTAAGTTCTTCAGATGTATATAAACCCATTTCCATTTTACACATTTGTAATATACTGTATGTAAGAAATACACTTGAAAAATTCATTTAGATTCATTGACATTCTGCTTTTACAGGCACCCTTCATTTCATTTGTTTCTTAAACTAAATCAGTTTATATTTAAAGTTTATTTTTCTATAAAAGGAATATTTACCATTTTGAAAAATAAAACATGCTTACTAAAAGAGATTTAGACTTACACCTGGAATTATAAACAAGCTAACATATCTTATGTATTTAGTATCCATCTAAATCTATTTTTTGGTTGCTTAATTAGAAACAGATGGTCATCTTTGCTGTACTTTAGAGGTTTTCAAAAGTGATGAATATAGTGTATTGAAAGAGCTTCAGTATAACATTTTTCAGAGAAGAATGATAATGGCATTCATGACATTAATTTGCTTTCCAATTGCTTGCAATTCAAGGTGAATGTTAAATAAAAATGCTGATTTAATACTGAGAGCGGCATGGAATAATAGTGCTCCCATTCCCTTGGAAACTGCAAATTTAATACAAAAATATTCTTGTTGTGAGAAATTCAGCAAGGGACATATATGATGATTTATTACATTTTTATCATAAAAAAACTAATCTGCTAGCGTTTATTATGAACCAGTTTTATTTAGACCAATCTGAGAAGAAGGTGATTCAGAAATATCACTATTTCCACTGTTGCTATGTATGGCCATGAAGCTTTTAACTTTGACGAAAATGAAGTTGAATCAGAGGAGGGAGCTCTAGAAACATTTCTGTCTAATCCAAGATTAAACCAGAGTTATGAACATGCCAGGTGGCTTATAATCAGTGCTTTTTTAAAGGTGCCGGAACCCACACATGTCATACAACCCCGCCTTGCCTACCCTACAAGGTTCCATCCAAAAAAGGTGCTGGAACTCTGTTCTGGGCGTTCTATGACAAAAAAAAAAGCCCTGCTTATAATACCTGGAGCTGAAAAAAACAGACTCTAGATCTATGACAGCAGAGATATATGTGTGCAGATAGTCCTCAAATTATGACCACAACTGATTCCACAATTTCCAATGCTAAGTGAGACATTTAAGTGAGTTTTGCTCTATTTTATGACCTTTCTTGTTAAATGAATCACTGCAATTGTTAATAACATGATTGTTAAGTTAGTATGGCTTCCCCATTGACTTTGTTTGTCAGAAGATCATGTCAACATCCAACTTGAGAATCCAGATAAAACTCCAGGTTCATTCCCTCTCTGAAAATCTTATTGTTTATTGAATATGCTGCAAGGTAATGTCAAAGCAAAACTAACTCTGAGGTTCCATACCAATTGATAGACTTAAATAATAATTTTCCCAACCAAACCCACAACATCTTATGTAGTCCATATAAACAAATTCACTTTGTTATGGGAACTGTCTGCTTCAAATCTACACCTGTTACGGTATACTTGGAAAGCTTCCAGGTTCTCACAGAATCTTAGAAGTTTCATTTCTCCATCTAACCCGCTTGAAAGTAACACCTTCCCCCCTTACTCTAAAGGCAAGTTGAAATACAGAGGCGTGTAGCTGCCAAAGTTTCATCGTTGACAAGGTGGTCACATGACCTCGGGACACTGCAACTGTAATAAACCATTTGCCAAGCATCTGAATTTTGATTACGTGACCATGGGGATGCTGCAACATCATAAGTGTGAAAACTAGTCATGTCACTTTTTTCAGTGTTGTTGTAATTTTGAAGGGTCACTAAATGAACTGTTATAAATTGAGGACTATCTGTATTGACAGCAGAGTTGGCCAATGAGGATGCAACTTGGAGAGTAGGCAGAAGAGGAAGAATTAGACTTCCTGAAGTGATTAGAAATAGAGAAAGACTTGGAACAGAGGCAAGAGAACTAATAGTTAAACTGCTTCAGAAAATGTCTGGTTGCTGAAATTCAACAATTGCAACTTTTTGCTCTTGAGAATTCTGATTTAAAACTTAAGTCCTGTTTTTCTTACATCCTGTTTTACTATTGTGGTATCTACTTTTCTCCTACTTTATTGATATGATCTCCTGGCTTGTGCTCTCAAGCTGTTAGTTCACTACTATGTGCTCTTCTTGTTACTTGACTGCACAATTCTGACAGAATTATCAGCCCTGGCCATGATAGTGTTCTTCATATATGTTAATTTCTGCAGTATTTCATAATTCATAAAATATTAACTCAGCCATGTATAATTTTTTAGAGCCATTGGCAACACTGGCCTTTGATTATGTGCTTATGATCTCGCTCCAATAAGTGAGTAATACCGAAACAAAGCAGTTACTAACACCAGGTCAAATGTAAATATAAGTTAAATTATTTCAGCAGTTTTAAAATAATTACCTCATATTTATAATACATTTTCCATTATGTTTCATTCGAAAATATAATTTTGCAAGGCTTTGGTGCATTACATACATGCTGTGTTATGCTTTCTTCCATTAAATTCTGGCAACCTAAGCTGAATATTTCACTTAAATGTGTTGTTCTTTATTCATACTTATAACTTCAGGTGGTATGATATAATTTCTTTTATCCCACCAGTTGCCTGGTGATAAGGGAAAAAAGTGCCAGTTCTATTGCAGGTAGATCATTCTAATGAAGAGATAAGGCTTCCTTCCTTCCTTCCTTCCTCTCTCCCTCCCTCCCTCCCGGCACTACAGGTTGGTGGTAGCAATAGCAGCCCTAGGGTTAGTGGAGAAAAAGAATCAAGATAAAGGTTACAGTATTAGGATTGAAACCATGCCCCTTTTGCATATGCATCAACATTGCATGACTGCTCATATAAATTAAAGAAGAATAACACAGAATAATAGGGTTGGAAGGGACCTTGGACATCTTCTAATGCAACCCGCTGCTGAAGCAGGAGTAAAGTAAAGCTCTGAAGATATATTAAAGCTTTCTCCTCTAATACAGCGGTTCTCAACCTTTTTCAGTCCATGACCCCGACCTGCGCCGTGCATGCATGGCGCGACCCCGACCTGCACCACGCATGCGCGGCGCGATGGCCCGCATCGCGCATGCACGGTGCTACCCTGCGCATGCGCGGTGCTGCCCCCTGTGCCGGCCAAGGGGAAAAGGGAAAAAATGGCGGACTGTGTTGTTTGGCGACCCCCGTGAAATGGTCGTTCGACCCCAAATGGGGTCGCGACCCACAGGTTGAGAACCGCTGCTCTAATAAGCCTGTGGTGGCGCAGTGGTTAGAATGCAGTATTGCAGGCTAAGTCAGCTCACTTCCAGGAACTTATTCTCACCAGCTCAGGGTTGACTCAGCCTTCCATCCTTCCAGGGTTGGTAAAATGAGGACCCAGATTGTTGGAGGCAATATGCTCACTTTGTAAACTTCTTAGAGAAGGCTGTAAAGCACTATGAAGCAGTATATAAGTGCTATTGCTATTGCTAATGTCACTATCCTCTGAGGTAAATATGGGGACAGATGTATCTTCTGGATATGAGCGTGTGTGCCTAGAAAATCCCAGTCAAGTCTTCAAGTGATAGTTTCACAGCTTTAGAGAGTGAATTCAGACAGGATCTTGACTCATTAGTCTTGCTGAATAATTTGTGCAGCCCTGGTAGATGTGCTTCCTTTTCCTCCAAAGATGCTATTTATACAAAAATATATATACTGGCACCAATAATAATTTCTTTTTACTAAAAAAAAAGTTTTTGAAGCAGATGTACCATCCTTGTCTTACCCACACAAACACAAAATATTATTTAAGACATTTTTATCTGAGCCTAGAAAAATGGTTTCTGCTCTTTGTTGCAAATCCTACTTTTCACTAAAATGTGGCCTGAAGATGGAATTTTAAAGTAGTTTTATTGGGAAGAATGTTAGTAATACAGAAGCGGGGAAAAAAACTTTTCTTATGTTATCAGTTCAATTCCCTTAATTTTTTGAAATTAAAAGGCTATTAAAGTGAGTTTCCCAATGATTACTACAACACAAAATGCAGAGTGGCATGTCAGTTCTACTAGTTTCAAAAGAGAAGCTGATATAGATCGCAATATACATAATTTAATACTTGTTTTAGGAGTATTGGATTAGACTACAGGTGCTATAATTCCCAGTTGCAGTCTAGCATTTCTGGATAACACCAGTAGGTTGGGAAGGCTAGTATACAATATGACTAAAATACCAGTACATTACAAATTCATCCATTTGAATCACTTCAGTTCAGACACTTTGCATCTCATTTATATATTGCCCCTAGACGAGATGGGTGGCACACAAATCAATCAATCAATCAAACAAACAAACATTTTTCTCTTTATCAGGGTTTCTGTGTTAATATGGAAGAAAAAGTGAAGAAACCTGAAAGCTTATAATTGGAAATTTTGAAGTGGTGTCATCTGGAACTCTTTTCCTATATTATTCCATGAAACAGAACAGTTGCACTCTAAATATGTAGATACCCTGAAATGTTAAGCTATACACATACTGATCTCAGTCAGCAGTAATCTCTGCAAACTTTGCAATATATTTTGATGTTTTGGACTTCATGTAAATTATGGTTGTAATCCTTTACTCCTGCTCAGATAACCAATCCTGCTACTGCAGGGAAAATATTCTGGGCCGATTGTAATTTAACCAGTTGCTTCCAAGGCCAGGCTAAGTAATATTTCTCTTCTGCTATTCTCGTCTAGCACAAAGAAATTTGGTTTTTTCCAGCTTGGCTTGTGAAGATCGTTGGTTTCATCTTAGAGTGATCTTGGTTAAATCGTTCCCACTGCTCATTTTGCTGCTATAGCTGAAAACTCTTCCAAGTTTCATATAAGGCTGTTTCCTGATAAGAATATCTCTGTAGCACTTACTTCTATTGAGCTACTTTCTGTGTGATACTATATGTGCTATTCTCTTAATTGAAGTCTTAATATTATCATAAAATACAATTTGCTCTCGCTTAAGAATACAGCAAAAGTCTGGAATGCCCCACCGCTTTAACAATAGCTTGAAGTTAGAAATAATTTGATACAGTTGTAGGGCATAATATACTATAAAGTACAGTGTTCATTCATGCAGGAGTCATTTAGTTTTTTCATTGCTGTTCTAAACCATGTTCCTTTTATATAGATGCTCACAAAGTCAATCTTTATGATTGTTCTTAAACAGATGAAGCTTGGTGTGATGGTTAAGGTGTTGGACCAGAAACTGGGGGGACCTTGAATTGCAGTTTGTCTTTAAATACAGAAGTTGACTGGGTGACTAATCTCCTAACAGGATTGTTTATGTAAGAAGAAATGGAGAGAGCATTGTTCATTCTGCCTTGAGTTTTATAAAATAAAAGTCAGGATATTAAGTTCATTCCACCCATGTCTGCACTAGGCTTCTCCTTCACGGCTGAGTTAAATTGCTCTTCATTTTAGGCCAGGAGGAGGTTGCATCAGCATGTAAAGTGTTGTCTTCACTGACAGTCTCTATCTGCCAATGGCATGATGCCAACAAATGGTGCTATCCTTTTGTATAGCATTCCAGGCACTTTAGAGACAGAGGCTGGTTGATACCAAGGGTTGATTTTCTTCCCCTCCCACCAAACATCATGAACTGGTGGGAAAATGCCCACTAATTGCTTTTTTAATTTGGTGTGGAGGCTAAGGGTAACAGGCAAGTGTGGAAGATAGTACTTAAAAAAATTAAGCTTCTTTCAATATTTTCTTGATTTTTATGAAAGTCATTTGATACTCAAAGAAAATTGACTGTCATCTGATAATTAAGTTTAATTTGGACAGGAATTTAGCATTATTTTGTAATAATACCTTGACATATTCCTCCCCCCCAAAAGAGCATCAGCTTGTTTATTTAACAGTATTTGCAATCTGTTAGAGTCTCAGAAAACTTTGGGAAATGTCTAATACAAAGAGAAATAAAAAAGAAAACAACATAGCAATAAAACTGTACGATGGTGGAAAACTTCACATAATAAATGCCAACCCAATGTTTACTGAAATTCATCAACAGTAAGAATTGTTTCTGGCCATCTCTCCTCCCTTTGTAATCTATTATGTTTGGTATGTAAAATATGACCCTGTCACTGATTTATATCACTGTAGGTAGGACAATAAACTAGCAATACAATTTTTAGTTCTCTGAAAAATGTACTCAAGCCCTCAAGAATTAATGGTGATGGCCATATTTTCAGATCAGCAGAAGACCAGAGAACATGTACATGGTTTCTCCAATTCATAAGGATTGAGACTGGCCCATTGGGTGTAACTGCAGTGTTGCTGTTTTTAAAGTCCATCTGCTGGCTTGTAGTTTTCAAGTAGAATCTTATTATTCTTTCTATGGAATTTTGAAACTGCTATGCCTATTTGCATAACAGCCCCAGCTGTTTATGGAGCTGTCCTCATTGCATCTCCCAGTGCTTCTAGTTAGGCCTTCATATACTATTAACTGTGAAGAAAATGACTTCTCCACACTCTAGCTGTGCACGTTGCTCAGATGGTTGGTACTGCCATGATTTGTTGTGAAAGCACTGTAGCACAAAGATTTAAAATATCCTCTTTTAAATAATAAACCTGAGGGTACATCCAGTGGGAGACCCTGAGTATACATTCAGGCTGGCTTACAATTTGACAATAAGGGGTGGTGACATTTCCAAATTGATTTAAACATATCCCAATTAGAATGTCTCCACTCTTTATTTCTTCTTTCAACTTCCTCTGTTTCCCCTTTTTCTTCCCTATCATGGCATTTGTCTAGGCTGCTTCTCAAATTGCAAGGCTTTTCCCCCTCTTTGTAAGAGTCACAGCCTTCCATCTCTCAAAAAGAGTACTGTAAATGCATTGTTTGTTTTTCTTTTCTGTCAACATCTTCCTGGAGTACATATTCTCTACATCAAATGTGCTTGAGTTAGGAAATTGCAAATCCTTATTATTTTCAGTTCACTGGAGCCATTTTGAAAAACATCCAAAGCCTGGTGTATTAGCTAAGGTGCTGGGCTAAAAAACAGAATACCATGAGTTCTAGTTCTCTCTCAGGCATAAAAGCTGGCTGGGTGGCTTTGGGCCAGTCATTATCTCCCAAGTCCAACTCACCTCACATTATTACTGTTGTGAGGAAATAGCAATTGAACTTTGAATTGACCAAAATAAAAAGGTGAGATAAAAATCAAATACATGAATACTTCTGAAATATCTCATAAGTGGTGGACAATTTCAAAGGAACACGTACGTCTAACCTTCCCTGTCCTGTTATGAAAACATTAGTATATTAACAATATGGTTCTTTTAAGCCTTTCCAAGCTCTCTCTCTCTCTCTCTCTCTCTCTCTCTCTCTCTCTCTCTCTCTCTCTCTCTCTCTCTCTCTCTCTCTCTCTCCCTCCCTCCCTCCCTCCCTCCCTCCCTCCCTCTCTCTCTCTCTCTCTCTCTCTCTCTCTCTCTCTCTCTCTCTCCCTCCCTCCCTCCCTCCCTCCCTCTCTCTCTCTCTCTCTCTCTCTCTCTCACACACACACACACACACACACACACACACACACACACACACACACACCTCTGGCACAGTCTGCTATCTGTTTTCCTTGCTTTCCAATGACAGAACTGCAGTGTAGTTCGGACTCCTGAAACTAAGGTGAGTAGGCTTGGTTCACACAAAGAGATTCAATGGATACAAAAGGCAAGGCAAGTGTTAAAATTCTGTCCTCTCCCCACCCCAAGTCCTGCCAACTGTACTTGCTCAATGAATATTAACAGCTGGAAAGGATCAAAACAGTTGTTTATTTTCCAAAGCTGACAGGTTACACTGAGTCACTGGTACACATTTTGGAAAGAGAGGACCGCTGGTTTGAAAGAGGGGTCAAAGAGGCCATCTATGTCAAAATTAAACAGCCGTCGACACCATCTCTCTTCAGTCTACAACACAGTCCTTTCAACAGTTCCAAGAAGGCTCCACACCCATTTGCACTACTCAGGTAACCCTGACGACATAGATAAGTTTCCAGGAGGCATCAACGACTGTCTAAAAGAATGCAAAGGACCAGCTGTCTGCAAGGAATATAAATTCTTCCATTCCCCACCAGAGAGCTGGAGAAGCTTCTTGGATGAGAAGCAAAATGTCTTCAAAGAGAAAAAGTCCAGTTGCCTCATGAAAAAGCACCTTTGGGACAACTTTGGCAAACCTAGGAAAAATAGTTTATTTTTTCCAAATAAAAAAGACTGGCTGATTAAAAAAAAGGCACCAGAAAATTTTTACTTAGATTACTGCCAGCCTGCTAGGAGGAAAAAGAAACATTGAAGTCCAGCATATGCTAAAGATGTAAGTTAATATAAAAGATTAGGAGAAAGTAACATGAAATAAATTGAGAATCCCTCTGGTTGGATAAGCAAGCTAATGTGCATTCTGATCAAATCCATACACATCAAGAATCTAATGTCATTATAGAGCAGCGGTTCTCAACCTTTTCTGGGGCTCGACCCTGGCCCGCGGCGCGCTTGTGCGGTGCAATGGGGCGCATCGCGCATGCATGGGGTGCATCGCGCATGCACGGGGCGCATCGCGCATGCGCGGCGTGATGCCCTGCATTGCAAAGGGGAAAAAATGGCTGACCAAAAAAAAATGGCTGACCCAAAAAAAAATGGCCGACCCAAAAAAAAATGGCCGACCAAAATAAAAAAAATGGTGGGCCCACATCGCGCATGCGTGGCGCAACGGCCCGCATCGCAAAGGGGAAAAAATGGCCGACCCAAAAAAAATAATATGGCCGACCAAAATTTTAAAAAAATGGCGGGCCCGCATTGCGCATGCGTGGCGCGACGGCCCGCATCACAAAGGGGGGAAAAAGGGCCGACCCAAAAAAAAGGCGGGCTTGCATCGCGCATGCGCGGCGTGACGGCCCGCATCGCAAAGGGGAAAAAATGGCCGACCAAAAAAAATGGTGGACTGCGGTGTTTGGCGACCCCTGTGAAATGGTCGTTCGACTCCAAATGGGGTCGCGACCCACAGATTGAGAACCGCTGTTATAGAGCTAGTCTGGTGTAGAGGTTAAGGCATTGGGTAGAAACAAGGAGACTGAGCTCTAGTCACTATTTAGGTACAAAGTCAGCTAGGTGTCCTTGAGCCAGTTACTCCCTCTCCGCCCTAAGAAAGAGGCAATGGCAACTATTTCTGAAATCTTGTCAAGAAAACTTCAGGAACTTGTCCAGGCAATCACCAAAAGTCAAAAACTGACTTGGTACAAGCAAACAATCAAACAAACTCATTATACCTGAAGTGGAGTATAGAAAGCAGCTTGAAGAACCTACATATCATAATTTTTTTCCATTCAGATATCATGTCATCCACCAAGTGATATGCCACGTTCCCCCTAGCTTTGTTTGGCAATGCTAGATATGCCACCTCAGAAGCAAAATCTCAGCTGCCACTGTTGGTTTCAGTTGGCCTCCATGTAAGCATCTACAGTAAACATCAAAGCACTTCTAATCTCCAATTTACCAGCCAATTTCACAGTTGAGATACTTAGCAATGTCTTTTGTTTCTTCCCCTCCCTTTCTTCACACCTTTTTTGTTTTCCCTTTTTCTACTGTTGTCCCTTACTATTTGCTTTTGTATTTTCACATTTTATGTTATAAATGAATAAAACTAATTAAAAAAAAGTCAAACAGTGTAACATGACACACATGTCTTTAGAAAGAGCATCGGCCATTAAATATATTTCAGCACCAAAGGTCTTCTGTGAGAAAGCATGCATTGGCTTGAAATGAAAAAATATTATGGCATTACACATACCATAAACTTCTTGAGAGGAAAATGTTATGACAAGTCTAGGTAAAATATTGTTACTTAATCCACCTCCAAAAGGCAACCACAGAATAAAGAGAAGACTACCGGTAATAGACACAGGACAGGACAACATTAGATCACCAATTAAGAAGAAGAGAATCTTTTACATCCTTATTTTGAAAACTGCGTAGTTTTTGTTGTTATTTGCATATCTCATGTTTCACTAATCTCCTTTACCAGTATTGTATTTTTTCTTAATGATAAACACCTACATTTTAGTAGAAACAGTTGAAATGAATATGTTTGCTTCATTTTTTCAAAAAAAAAAAAAACAACAACCAGTAAGTTAAAGCAAGTTTCTTTTTCTCTATGGGCCCTAGAAAATGAATGGATTCTCATAGGGTAGAGGAGTATATTACAAAATCTAACCAACCAAAGAAGCATTAATGATTCTTTCAATGCATTCCTTATCATCAGCTCTAAAAAGCAAAGCTTGAGAAATTACCAAAATAGGAAAACAGGAATCATGTAGACTCTGTCTTCCTTGAGTTAAAGTATTGCACTTTTATCATATACAAGTAGCCCTCAACTTACAACATGTTGCTTAACATCTGGGGGATTTTTGAGAGGACCTGAGGCCTGTCCTTTACCACTCCATCCCTGTGGTCATATGATCTCCTTTTTGGGTGCTTGGCATCCTGTTGGCACTTATGACTAGTTGCCAACTATCTTGCAATCATATGGTTGCCATTTGCAATGTTCTCGATTGGCTTCCCAAAAAATTCAGTGCAGAAGTCAACAGGGAAGGTTGCAAACTACTGCCATCTCCCCTCCCCTCCATGTGTGTGTGAGGGAACTTCTGCAAGGGGCTGGCAAAACAAAAATCTTCAGGATGCAAGCTTCTTTTCTCCAGTTCAGCATCAGAATTCTCTCCCCATGCCAAAGGGTACTTCAGTGCTGGTCTGGAGAAAAAAAATTCGCATCCTGAAGATCCAATCTTCTTTTCACCCTTTCTATCATTTACAAACATCGTGCTTGCTACCTTTCCAGCCAGAAATCTAGCAAACACAATGTTACTGAAAAGTAGAAAGGCTCTTTTCAGTCTTTTTTTTTCTTTTGTCTTCAGAAACTTTGCAAGAACTGGCAATAGCAATAGCACTTAGACTTCACAGTGCTTACAACCCTCTCTAAGCAATTTACAGAGTCAGCATATTACCCCCAACAATGTTGGTCCTCATTTTACCGACCTCAGAAGGATGGAAGGCTGAGTCAACCTTGAGCCGGTGAGAATCAAACTGCAACTGCTGGCAGCTGGCAGTCAGCAGAATTAGCCTGCAATACTGTATTCTAACCACTGCGCCACCACGGCTCATGGCAGTGTTCTTGCAATTGTTCTGAAGGCTAGAAAGACCCTCTTTCTACCACTGAGAAACATTGTGTTCCCTAGTATTTTTTTACTGGAAAGCGAATGAATGCAATTTTCTGAACGATATAAAGACCCACCATACTGGGCTGAAGAAAAAAAAAGCTTGGGTCCAAAGATCCAAGCTTCCTTTCTCTGGCTCAGTATGGCAGTTCTCTTCCACAAATGGAGGGCAATGGAAGGTTTATGGTGGGTTGTAGTAACAAAGCCCAGATCTTTGATACAGGAATTCCCTTCTGTGCACAGAGGTGAGCTGCCTATCCTTGTTTAGCAGGCAGCTCTGTCACTCAGTCCATTTAGTGACCACAACTGGGAGAGCCGCAATTACAGTTGTTAAGTGAGGCAGTCACATGGGCATCTTGCTTAATGACTGCAATCACAACCAAAATTCAAAATGCAATTGTGGTCACAAGAACTACTTATATACCCTGCCAATTGGTCTCCGAACCCAATTCAAAGTGTTGGTTATGACCTATAAAGCCCTACATGGCATCGGACCAGGTTACTTACGGGACCGTCTGCTGCCCCATGAATCCCAGTGGCCGGTTAGGGCCCACAGAGTCGGCCTTCTCCAGGTCCCATCAGCCAGACAGTGTCGCCTGGCGGGGCCTAGGGGAAGAGCCTTCTCTGTTGTGGCCCCAGCCCTCTGGAACCAACTCCCCCCGGAGATCCATATCGCCCCCACCCTCTCCACCTTTCGTAAACTGCTTAAAACACATCTCTGCCGGCAGGCCTGGGGCAGTTAACATCTTGCCCCTAGCCAGTGTATGTTTGTGTGTATGTTTGTTGAATGATTGGTTTTCTTTTAACTTAGGGGTTTTTATATATGTATTTTAACTGGTGATTTCTATTTATGTTGTGAGCCGCCCTGAGTTCTCCGGAATAGGGCGGCATAGAAGTCAAATCAAATAAATAAATAAATAAATAATAAATCAGCAACAAGTGCAGTGATGTCAGAATGAAGCCACATATGCAATGTTTTCATTATGGGACCATTTCCATATTTGAATCTTGATGTCTGCTTCACATGCATAAAGGTACTATGTGTCACTATTTGTCTTTCATACAGACAATATACTCTGGCATTTTTTCTGCTATTTACTAGAAATAGTTTATGAGCTGTCTCATTTGACATTGATCCAATCTATATAACTTAACTCTGGGAGTACATCTGTAACATAGCATTGTGATGTCTCTACTCCACAATTTTGGACTCACTCTGCCATATCACTAATTGTTTAAATACAATGTATACCTCCCAACATATGAAGTAAGGACGCTGCCCCTGCCCAATGCTGAGTTTGCTGCTTGGTGGACCCATGGCCCAAATTGAACACACTGAGATGGAGATTGCAAACAAAAACATTATTTTACAGAAAAGTTGACACGGTGAGGTCTCCCTCAAAGCCTATGTATCTCAGCCATGTCCCATAGTGACTTTTATACCACAGTTACCATCAGTTACATGTCAAAAGGTCACCATATGTCCATTTATACTAATTCCTGCTCCTCTCTACAGGAATGTTTACCACACTAAGCACAAATGCAATAACATGTTCCTAGCCTAGCCATAAACCTTCATAATGGACACATCAGTAGTATAGTGTATATAGCAATATAGCATTAACACTAGCCATATGAAGTATAGCTTTCTCTAATGTATCTCCCATTTTTCTTAGAGCATACTTCCTCTTTTATCAGTAGATGTGCACCTTTTCTGTTGTGCCTTTTGCCTTGTCCCATGATATAGTTATGGTTGCAGTTTAGAAAGCTAAAGCACTTGTGCTTTTATTTGAAGCTTTAACCTTTTCATTAAGTTGTCTTTAATCCCTTTGTTCAGGTTGTGACCTTGCAATTGTCTGTGGCTATATTGTGCTTATGACCTTGTTCTTGGAATGGCTGAGTTTTTCCCTGGGAATCTCAGCTCATAGTTCATGGGCTGACACAGGATGGATGGACAGACAGACAATAAATAGATGATAGACAAACAGATTTTGAGAATCTCTTGTAGAAGTCCAGGTAGCTATTCTCAACCATGTTATTCCCTCTTGTTAAAATAACAGCTGCCTAACTGAGATACTTTGTAATATTCTTTCTGAATCTAATAAATTGTTCAGATTTTTTTAGCCATTTTGACAAAATGGAGTTTTTGTGGTTTGTGTTTTAAAAAAAATTAAGGGAATAGCTTTTTCTAATGAAATAAACTGCCCTTAATGTCTTTGAGATAGGACTTGATGAATCATTCAGTTCTGCTATTCCATGCTTGATGAACCATTTCCTTGTTTACCTTTGTGATTACTTTGTGCCTCAACCATATGCATAAGAATAAAAAAAAAATCTGCAAATGTCTGACCTTGAATTTGCAATGAGTTAGACTTACTTATATACTCTGGCATTTTTTCTGCTATTTACTAGAAATAGTTTATGAGCTGTCTCATTTGACATTGATCCAATCTATATAATTTAACTCTGGGAGTACATCTGTAACATAGCATTGTGATGTCTCTACTCCACAATTTTGGACTCACTCTGCCATATCACTAATTGTTTAAATATCTAGAAATTTACTTATGTGTGTGAAATTGTGGTAATCATAGACACTAGTGAAAGCCAGCTGTGTGCAAATGCATTTTTAAACCATAGCTTTTCAATTTTTGCTTTGCCTTTTAGATCATTATATGTTTAACTGGGTTTTGCAAAAGTTTTTATAGACACAAATTTAAACAGCTCTATAGAACTGTAGTACAGTTAAATAATTTCATAAGGCTGGTACTAAAGGACTTTATTCTTTACTTAAACTAGTTACTTTATCTCCCTTATTTTCTCTACATCCCTTGTTTTACTTTTTCCAATTTTAAGAATGCATTTCAAAATTCAACATTTAAAACTCTGGTGATAAATGTGAAAAACCAAGATAAACTAAGATATGATACACCCTACAGAATTATGGAAATTAATGAAGTGAGGTTGTTCTGAAAATTATTTTGAAGCTGCATATGATCCAAAACAGTAGTCCTCTTATTGGTAGATATGAGCCACTATGTGCACATAATTCCAGGACTGACTGAGGACTCTCTATTGATTATTAATAAACTTCGAGTTATTGTGCTGTTTTTGACCTTTAAATGATATGCAACCTGGCACCAAGTTTCCTACAGCAGGGGTTCCCAACCCTCAGGCTGCGGCCTGTTCACCGCCTGTTCGAATCCGAGCCCTAGGAAAGATGGATAAGCGCGCACACTCCACAAGCTCCACTTGTGTAAGCTGAGGGCACATGCATTTGTGCATGAGTTCCACTCGTGTGAATGGAGTTTCACCTGTGAGTGCCTTCAGTGCATGTGAGTGGAGCTTTGTGCCGAGTACAAGCGCCCACCACACAAACTCCCTCTGCTCAAGTGCCCTCTGCTTGCGCAAGTGGAGCTTCACGCATGAGTGCAAGTGCCTGCTGCTAACCTGAGTGGAGTTTCATGTGTAAGCGCAAACACCCTGCACTTGTGTCCAAAGCTCATTTGTGTGAGTAGAGGGTGTGCACATGCATGCGCTGCCACTCATACACACATATCCCCGGCAGGCCAAACTGCCAAACAGGAAAGGTTTGGGACTGCTGTCCTATAGGACAATCTACTCAAGTATGTTCTGTGCATCCAGTGCACCCAACATAGGTAGGCTCCTTTCTGAGAAAATGTGAAACTCCAAATTCGCACCAGTGGCAGAAACAGTCTCCTGCCAGAACTTTGGACCTCTCCATCATTACAAAGCTGTTCAGAAGGGCATTTATTTAAGACCTATCATAAATATGCCTGTATTTTTTGTCATACCAGTTTATGAGAGGAATGATTTTAAAGATTCTTGCTTTCTGTTATAGTACATTGTTTATATGTTACAGTTGTTGGCTCCTAATATACTGACAAAAGACCATTTGAAAAATGGAGATATAATACATAAATATCACTTAAACATTAATGCAAATACTTTCAATATAATTTCACTAATTATTTTAAGTACAGTACTGTTTACTGTTCTATTGAAATAAATTAACATATTTGAATCTTGTGATTCTATCATTTATTTACCAGAAATTAATTGAGTTGACTAGTCTTTTCAAAATGAATGTGAACTGATTTTTTTTACTGCAAGTAGAGAAATTTCTCCAGCATGATGACTGAAGAATCCACCAATGGATTATTTCAGTCCTCCTGCCCAATTAGACCAATTTGTCAAGTTGTCACGCCTCCTCATTATCTGGGACTCCCAGTTTCATTTTGGTCTCTCGCCCATGAGGACGTGATATCTTGACTCTCTTTTGTTGGAGCAGGTCAGGCTAGATTTATAATTCATTGGTGGATTCTCAGAATTAGGGGAACTAATAGAAAATTATTTTCCTTTCTGGGAGATTTAATTTAATTTTTTCCTCCCTGCTGGGATAGAGTAGGACTCCTCTCCAGGACTGGGTCAGGGGGCAGCTCTTTCCCTTCCCTTAGCGTTTTGCTAAACTATTACAGAGACCTGTAACAGAAGTAAAGAGAATTCCCCTTCAGGAAGTTTAGGGTTTTTTTTTCCCTTGCTTGTCTCCCTTGCTTGCTCGCGTTTGGGATTGTCATCTGGAAGCCGCCATTTTGGAAGCCTCGTGGCTTCTTCTGTGACCGGGCTCGGGATTTTGCTAGTGGCCGCCATTTTGAATTCGCGGAGCAACCTTTTTTGATTAAAAAATTAACTTCAACACAGTAATTTGAAGGGACTCACTGAAGCAAGTAACGGGGAGGGGAAATCCTTTCCAGGTGTTTCTTGGCTGGCTTGTGGCTGCCGCTGAAGCAGAGGCAGCCTCGCGGCGCGGCAGTGAGCCGTTTTTTCGCGCCTAACAGCTGTTAGGCTAGTTTCACAGCTCCGTTTTCTTGCATTGCTGCAAAGCCTCGGATTTTGACTATTTGCCTTGGAATTTATTTTGGAAGCACCTTGCACTATTAGGAGACTTCCCTTATCTCCTCTCCTTTCCTCCCTCCACAACCCTCCCCCCCTCCCTACTTCCCTCATTATACTTGGAATGTCCGCCATTATGGGGACATTTTTCCTGAGGGAAACGCCCATTTCACACCCAGGCTAGAACTCCATTTTGTACAGTCATTTAGTGTAGTGAACATAACTTTTAAATTTCACACATTAACACTTTGTTATTAATTTGTCTTGAACCTTGGTGTTTCAGAAATTGTTCTTTCTCATTGAGGACATCAGTTACCTTCTTGGAGGTGGAATCAGCAACAGCAACAGTCCTTCAGGCCTGGTCGCCTATTGCCTGTCTGCCCCTCTGCATCTAGTGGCTGTTTCAAGATCCTGACCATCGCCACTATTGTAGGACACGTGTGATTTCACCCCATCATTGCGGAGTGACGAGCGCTTCTGTGCCCAGCGTGAGTTCAGGTTAGCCAGTGGGCCTACTCACGCCAATCCACGTGAAGTCAGTACCTTCTTTATGGGGGTCCCCTGACGTCCCCTGCAGACTGAGTCAATCCCAAAGGGTTCTTTGGGTTACATCTCGATGGAAATGGCAGAAACCACTGAGCCAACTCCTTTGGAAGCAGACATCACTCCCGTCCAAGCTGAGCCGGCACCTGAGGCACCTTCAGGTAAGGCCAAATCCAAATCCAAGCACGGCAGGAGGGTTGGCACGGCAAGCGACAGACAGGCCAACCGTACACACAGAGCCCTGGAGAAGCAATTCTCCCGAGCCCAATGCTTGTCTGCTGAAAGGGGTCTTACACTGTCAACCCCCACACCACCTGACGCGGGAGCACCTCAACCGTCCACATCGAGAGCTTGGTCATCTTAGAATGTGCGTCAACAGGTCTCGACTCAGACCTTTGGTCAGGTAGGACCATCTCTGTTTGGGGAGGACCTTAATTTACCCGGGACGTCTTCAGCACCCACTGCTGCAATCGCACCTCCTGCTGCAGGGGTACGGCCTCCACTAGAGCAGTCCTTCTCTGACCAGCTCCAAGCGTGGATTTTGCAGGCTGTGATCCAAGCCATGGCATCAACGAGTCAACAGCATGCGTCTTCCATTCTGGGGCCTTCCTCTTCTTCAGTCCCAACTACCGCTACATGTCATTCCTTGGATGGTCTCCCCATCTCATTCTCCCGATTCTGACTCTGAAGTTTCAGATTATGAGGGAGGTAAGGACGGTTGGTCGGACTGTGAGGAACCCGCTTACGAAGCTCAGCCCATGTCAGAGCTGTTTAATTCTTCGCTTTTTCCTGATTTACTGTGCAGGGCTTGCAAGGCAAGCAAGCTTTCCTCACACCAGGTTCCAACTCCTCTACTTTCCTCTGATCAGGTAACTAATCCCCTGTTTGCTGTGCCAGTGGACAAACACCTCCACATTCCCTGTCCCCCGTTATTCCTCAAAAATATTCAGGGACAGTGGGAGTCACCAGCTGCTCAACCGACCCAAGGCGCGGCTGAGAGGAAAATAGTAGACATGGCAAAGACTTTAGTGGACCTATTAGAAGTTCCAAAGGTAGGCAAATCTCTGGTCCCACTATTTTCAACTGCCAGTCTCCCAGCAGATGTATCAAACACCCTTAAGGCTGAGGATAAGAAATCCAAAATGGCCTTGCGCAAGGCACATTTGGCATCTGCCTGGGCGGTTAAGATAGCTACGGCCACTTCCTTTTTTGCTAGGGTTTCAATCACCTGGCTTCGTCAGTTGCAGGACAGGATTCCGCTTGAAGAAACCAGGATCCATCAGGATTTGACTAAGTTATTAGCCACATCAGAATATATGGTGGATGTTTCCCTGTATTCGGCCAAACACTCTGCCCGAGCGATGGTGTCCAGCGTAGTCGCTAGGAGGCTTCTATGGCTAAAAAAATTGGAGAATCGAAAGTAAGCACAAGTGGTGCGCGGCCACAGCCCCCTTTATGGGTGGCAAATTATTTGGGGAGGCCCTAACGCCATATCTCATTGAGAAGAAGCAGAAACAAACGGTCATCTCCCATGTAGCTAAGAGAACTTCCAGACGGTTCACCCCTTACAGTCACCGGCAGTCCTTTCGGACCGGGGCAACAACTGAGTACACAACCATACCGGCCACCAGCTCCTAAATCTGAGCGTTCCTTTGACAGGGCGGGCTATAGAGACAGAACCAGGTACCAGGCACAAACTAAACATTCCTTTCGTGGCAGAGGGAGTCGCCCTTTCTGTCATGGAAAATGACTCCAAGAGAGCTCCTCCCATTGGCGGCAAACTCTCCCTCTTCATAAGCCAATGGGAAAACACGACCACAGACTCCTGGGTTCTGCATACTATCAGAGAAGGCCTGTCCCTGGAATTCAATTCCATGCCTCTAGATCACTTTGTGTCTTGCCCAGCCATGAGAAATCCTGTAAAAAGGGGGCTGATGAAAGATGCCATCCAGCACCTTCTCACCATCAGGGCAATAGAAGAGGTTCCCCCAAACCAGGTGGGGCGGGGATATTACTCCATCCTGTTTGTAGTCCCGAAGTCTTCGGGGGGATGGAGAGCAATCCTCGATCTCAAGGGACTGAACCTCCACCTTCAATACAAGAGGTTCAAAATGCAAACGCTGCATTCCATCTTAACCAGCATCAGGCGGGGAGATCTACTGACCTCAATAGATCTAAAGCAATGGTTCTCAACCTTTTTCAGGTTGAGACCCCACTTGCCCCGCCCATGCGCGGCGCGACCCCGCGCGTGTGACGAAAAAAACAAAAAAAACAAAATGGCGGACCACGACGGGCCGATCTGCGCATGCGCGGCGTGCGCGCGACGGCCCAAACTGCGCATGCACGGTGTGTGTGCGATGAAAAAAAACAAAATGGCGGACTGCGACGGGCCGATCCGCGCATGCGCGGCGTGCGCGCAACTGCCCGAACCGTGCATGCGCGGCGTGCACACGACGAAAAAAACAAAAAACAAACAAAAAAAATGGCGGACCGTGGTGTCCGGCGACCCCCGCAAAATGGTCGTTCGACCCCAAATGGGGTCGTGACCCATAGGTTGAGAACCGCTGATCTAAAGGAAGCATACCTTCACATCCCCATCCTACCGGCCCATCGCAGATTCCTAAGATTCTGTTATCTCAACCGCCATTTTCAATACAGAGCCCTTCCATTCGGCCTCTCCTCAGCCCCCAAGGTTTTTACCAAAATCCTGGCTGTGTTGGCAGCTCACTTGAGGCTGGTTCCCATACGGGTTCAGTGTTATCTGGACGACATCCTGATCCAGTCCCAATCAATCTCAACTGCCAACTCAGATTTGGTCCTCACCATAAGGACCCTGCAGAACCATGGGTTCCTGATCAATTTCAAAAAGAGCCCATCTACTTCATCTGGGAGCGGTGATAGACACATGTAGCTGTCAGAGAAGAGGCGCAGGAGTATCAGAGACCTGGCCCACAAGGTGAGCAGGGACAGGGCTGTCCCTTTGGCCACACTCTCTCAACTCCTAGGCAAGCTAATATCATGCATAGCAATAGTGCCATGGGCTCGGCTGCATGCCCGGGATCTTCAGTGGTTCCTACTTCCGTACCAGAGACAGCATACCAGTACTTCCAACAGGTTGGTATGGGTTCCTCATCAGGTACGTTTACCACTCGGCTGGTGGACTTCATCGGCCATTCACAAGGGGAGCCTGTTCAAGGAGCCCAGTCGAGTCCAAGTGACCACAGACGCAAGTCTCTTTGGCTGGGGGCTCATCTCCAATCCCAGATAGCTCAGGGCCAGTGGTCGAAAACAGACCTCAAACACAGCATAAACTGGTTAGAGCTCAGAGCAATACATCTAGCTCTCAAGAAATTGCACACAGTGGTCAAGGGACAGCATGTACTGGTCCAAACAGACAATGTGGCCGCAAAGGCTCACGTGAATCGACAAGGGGGCACCCAGTCCAAGGCTCTCATGACAGAGGCTCAAGCATTGAGTTCCTGGGTGGAGAAGCACCTGCTCTCCATCAGTGCCGAGCACATCTCGAGAGAGGCAAATCGGCAAGCAGATTTCCTCAGCAGGTCGATAGTGGATCATGTGGAGTGGATGTTACATCCAGATATTTTCACGGAGATCTTGGACAGATTTGGTCGTCCGATTGTGGACCTGTTTGCCTCTCCAGAGAATGCTTAGCTGCCCAGGTTCTTCTCTCGGTTCCCCTCCCATGGAGCAGACGGGACGGATGCACTGCAATGCAGGTGGCCACAAGGTCTGTTGTATGCCTTTCCCCCATTGCCTCTACTTCCAGCAGTAATCAGGAAGATCCTGGACAAGCGGGTGGAAGTGGTCTTCGTTGCTCCTTACTGGCCCAGGAGGCCATGGTTCGCGGACCTGGTGAGTCTTTCATCCTCAGCCCCTTGGCGGATTCCGGACAGCCAAATACGGCTGATGCAGGGGGATCTTCTACATTCAGACCCCCAATGGCTTCAATTGACCGCCTGGCACTTGAATGCTGCACCCTAACTAGGGAATCTTATTCGGCAGAGGTGATTGATATGATCCAGGCGGCCAGGAGGCCGGCAACTAACTGCATTTATGACCATACGTGGAAGAATTTCTGTCACTGGTGTGACACAAACCACGTAAGTCTATCTCAAGTCACTATTCCGAGGGTACTGCAATATCTAATGGAGGGTGTCAACAAGGGGCTGGTGCCAAGCACCTTGCGCAGGCAATTAGCAGCTATTTCCTCGGTACTCTCCTGGGACTCCTCAGAGTCCTTATCACGACATCCCGCCATCCGGGCTTTCCTTAAAGGAGTCACGAATAGTAGACCACCTGTAATCCATAGGTATCCCTCTTGGGACTTACCTCGGGTCCTTCAGGCACTAACCTTGTCTCCCTTTGAACCACTCAAAACGTGTTCATTGCGACACTTGTCGCTCAAGGTCTCATTCCTGATTGCCATTACCTTGGCCAGGCTGCCTTGTTGGTTAGGAAGGACCTGTGCACGTTTCACGAGGACAGAGTGGTCCTCAGGCTAGACCATTTATACCTAAGGTTAACATGGTTTTTCACAGAGCACAGGAGGTCATCCTTCCAGATTTCTGCCCTCACCCGTCACATGAATTGGAATGACGTTGGCACTCTCTGGATGTGAGGAGAGCGTTACGTTGTTATATTAAGCACATGGCAACCTTCCGTAAATTGGAAGCCCTGTTTGTGTCATTCCAGCCTTCCAAAATGGGTCAAAAGGTTTCAGCTACCACCATAGGCAAATGGATCAGGGCTTGTATCTCATGCGCTTACATTTCTCTACCCTTGCCAGTTCCTCCTCATGTGACGGCTCATTCCACTCTTAGTGTGGCTACGACTGTGGCGTGGGCTACCCAGGCATCCATAGAGGACATCTGTAGGGCGGCGACGTGGTCCTCGCCATCTCCGTTCATTAAACATTATCGTTTAGACAAGTTTGCGTCGGCTGAGGCCACTTTTGGTAGGTGTATTTTGCAACAAGTGGTCACGCCATCTGGGGATTTGGCCCCGACTGTCTCCCACCCTTAGGGACTATGGAGGCTTTGGTACGTCCCATTGGTGGATTCTTCAGTCATCATGCTGGAGAAGGAGCGTTGGCTTACCTGAACGCCTTTTCTCAGCATGATGATGAAGAATCCACGCCCTCCCCTATTAAGTGTCAGTCAGGTCCGAGTAGGGTACTTGTTATGTTACTTTCTTTTATTACCTGCTTGAGAGTCATCACGTCAACTTATTGTCATTGGCTACGCCCTCCATGAAACTGGAAGTCCCAGATAATGAGGCGTGACAACTTGACAAATTGGTCTGATTGGGCAGGAGGACTGAAATAACCCATTGGTGGATTCTTCATCATCATGCTGAGAAAAGGCGTTCAGGTAAGCCAGCGCTCCTTCTCAACAATGTTTTCTTTTGACAAACATAACCTTAACCCTATGCCAACTTTCATCTAATCTTTCAACCCTGGAAATTGCAGTAAGCATAAAATATATTTATATAATGTGCTTTATGTAGCATCAACAGCTATGATACTAATTAGTTATTCTTCTAATTAGTTCAGCTGTAAGTTTCAGATTTAGTTCCAAAAATGTTCTTTGAAGGACCTGGAGGCATGAATGTTGCATATGTCTGCAACTTTTAAAAATAGGTGCATCTTTTTCCAGGACTAGCAGGTGGTACGTTTGTACTTTTCCAAGCTCTGAAATTCTGGAATCAGATTTGGAACATTTAATTCTATTAATTAAGGCTGTGCAAAACATTGAAAGGGAAACTTTACTAAACATATTAAAAGAATAATATCCCCTCTTTAAAGCATTACAGTATATGCATACTCAGGAAGGCTTACACAATTGCAGTTATCTATGTGTATGTTGGACAATGGGAAAAAAAGACAGGAAATTTCCAGACACATGTTCACAGAGTTCTTCTATATCCACACTGGTATTTAATATATGCAATGGCCTTAACGTAATAAATTCTATGCAGGAAATTTCAAATGCAGCTTTTTATAGTGTTTTAATGTGTTCCTCTCTCTGTTGCCTCTCTCCATTTTCCCTCTAGCTGCTTTCTGTGCTTTGACTGATACTTTGTTACTTTTGATGCCAAAAATAACAAAAAAAGTTTATTTCAATATTTAAGGAACAAGAAAAAAATTGAAGGAAATGATCAGTCCACTAATGGGAGAAGATTGTAAAAAGATGAGGGGCAACAGGGAGAAAGTAGAACTGCTTAATTTCTTCTTTGCATCTAGCTTTATGCAAATGGAAAAAATAGCTCAACCTGTCAAAAGCATAACAGTGAGAGACACAACAGGAAGGTAGGTCAAAATAGGTAAGAAATTGGTAAAAGAACACCTATCCACTTTAGATGAGGTCAGATTGCCAGGGCCAGATGGTTTACATCCCAGAGTATTGAAGGAGTTGGCAGATGTGGTCTTGGAACCACTGAACAAAATCAGAGTTCCTGAAGCACAGGGGAAACTGCCAGAGGCCTGGAAGAGAGCTGGTGTGATTCCAGTCTTCAAGAATGGGAAAAAAAGTGGATCCAGGAAACTACAGACCAATCAGTTTGACATCAGTACCTACAAAAATCCTGGAAAGGACAATCAAGCAGCAGATTTGTGAGCACCTAGAAATAAACAAAATGATAACTAGAAGCCACATGACCTTAATAAAAACAGATCATGCTGGACAAATCTTTGGCAAAGCTATAAGTTAGGTGAAGCCTTTTAGTGTTACTGTGACCCTGAGTCTGATTGTTGTCCTTTTTTGGGTACAAAAAACCCTAACCTTGAAATCAGGGCACAATCAGAAGTCTATCAGACAATTCACCTCACCATATGCTTGCACTCACAGACTCATATCCACGCTCCTATTGGGACTCCCTGCAAGGGGTCATGCACACAAAAAATACTCAAGCAATAAATGCTTTGAGGAATGCTTTGCTACTAAGGACATTGTTTGCTGTGGAGACCCTCTGTTCAGTGTGATATAAGGCTCTTGTTTGTTGGTCTGTGAGTGTAATAAATTATGTTTCAATTTATGAGTCTATTATGTCTGCATTAGACAATCATGTATACAAAACCTGCTAACTATCTAGCACCAATGTAAACTGATGCTCTTGCTCCTTGTCACTTATATAGCACTTCCAACAATTAAAATGTTTTATGGTCCTGCATGAACAGATTTTAACACTGGGAGAGCTTAACATATTTTCATTTTGGAAACAGAAAACTCTTTTAGAGTCCTGGCATAGGTACGAGTCTGGGAACTATACATTTCTTAACAAAATAAAATTAATCTATATAAAATTATTTATCAGGCACTGAATACACAGCTTATAGTCTAGGATTGCTAGTTCCTATTGACTGTGCTGAATAAAGTTTAAGAGCAGATTATTATGTTCCCCCCAAATTTCCAGGATCTCAATACCTTTTTTGTTTTGATCTTTTCTATTACATTTGCAAGGAAAGCATTAATATCTGAAAACTTGGGCTGGTAAATCGTATGTCTTAGGACCTTGGCTAATAGTAGCTTCTAAAAAGTTGTATCAAAGTTGGTTCAACATATCCATGCATTTTTCTTGGTAACAGAACTTGTCTGCTATTGCCTCCTTCCAGGGTTTTTTTTTTTTTAACTTCCAGACTATATTTAATGAATTTTTTTAAAAAAAAATACTAAATTTTATTACAGTGGAAGTACAGGAATCTGTTTCTTTAGAACAGTGATTTTTAGGATAATCTCTCGCTTTGCAGAGTGCAACTGAATCTTTAAAATACAACCATGCTGCAGCAGCAAGGTGGGTTTTTCTTTCCTTCAAAAGAAAGTCTTTGAAATTGGAAATAAACTTCTTCCTATCCCTTCTGTATGTTTTTTATTTTATCTGTCTAGCATTGTTTCAGTTTTACTGTTTTCCAAGGGGGAGAAATGGCAGACATTTGTGTGTTTGTTTTTCTTCCCAAAGAACATTCGAGCCCCAATAGAATTAGTACTAATTCCCTGAGCAAGGACAACAATGTTGGTTGGTGACCTGAGAGTTGTACATCCTACACTTCTGGAGGAGCTTCAGGTTAGGGAAGAGTGTAGTACACTCAGTTTAGAAATAAATCACTTTAACATTTGTAAAATCTGTTTACTTTTCACTCAATTTATATCCTGCATTTTTATACAGATTGCACTTCTATTTATTCACACTTAAGAAGGTGCTAAAATGTCTTAATGAACCAAATCCCACCCCCTTGTTGCCTTTAGCTAGAATGGTGACCATTTGAGGTTTGGAGAAGCAGCATGATTTAGTAAAGCACCCTGTGAAAGCTGCTGGGGAGGCCAGAGGATCTGTTCCAAAATGAGTTTATGTATCAATATTTATGTCGGGCTCTAGTAATTGTTTTAAGAAAAGCATTTAATAAGTAGTAATCGTGCATCTCTGCAGTTATTCTCTGGTTATTCTCTTAAATGCCAGGTGGGTCGTATGATAAGCAACTTTCCCCTTCTAGTGGTTTCTGGGAATACATTTAGATGGGGAATTTGGGGGTTGTATTCCTAACATAACTGGAGGTCATCACTTTGGAAAATTGACAAGACAGAAGAGAACATTCCATTACCCAAAGTATTTCAGTAAATCTCTAAGTCAGTGGTTCTCAATCTTTTCTTCACCACTGACCCTCTTTAAATACCATTTGTGGCCATGGACCATGGCCATGGACCACTAAGACCTAACTCAAGATTTAAATCATAACATTTCTTTAAGCCTTTGCAGACCCTCATGACATCGTGCCCCCCCCCGGGTCCATGAACCACAGGTTGAGAATCTCTGCTCTAAGTGATTAGAAGCTGATGTAACTTCTGCATGATACCAACTTAAACATAACATTGTTCTTCAAATGTGAACACATTCTTAGTATATGTACAGTTATTTACAGATTCAGAATAAGAAATATGAAAATGGCAAGTGAAGAAATTTAGTCACCCTTTCAGTCAGTATTTTGTTACATGTTCCTTGGCAGAAATAACA
The DNA here is from genome assembly GCA_034064705.1 of Bothrops alternatus. Taxonomy (NCBI): domain Eukaryota; kingdom Metazoa; phylum Chordata; class Lepidosauria; order Squamata; family Viperidae; genus Bothrops; species Bothrops alternatus. The sequence goes on from JARGCV010000009.1 coordinate 16,914,494, forward strand.
TATTTCCCATAGCCAGTTAAAAATATTGTCTCGCTTTTGGATTTCCCCCCACTCTTCTTTTGCAAACTTTTTTTTGGCTTAGAAATATTCTTAAATCAGTTGTGTGTACTGCATGTTAAAGATCTCCCCAAAGATTTTCAATGAAATTCAAGTCTGGGAAATGTGGAAACCCCTTTCCAGAACTTTTATGTTCATTTTCTGTTAGTACCTCATAGATAATTTGGAAATATATTTCACTTGTTTGAAATATCTAAACTTTTACCATAGTCTAAGTATCTTTTAGATCTAGAAGAATATGTTATAGGAAATTAGCGTACTTCAATAATGGATGTAATTTTATCTATTACCCTGTGAAAGTGTGGCTTGCTAGCAGCAAGGGTAAAAATATGATGAGATTTTATAAAAAGAAACAAGGGCTCTTTTGACTCATGGAGTTAATGATTCAGCTAAGTCTTCTTTCTGAGAGAGCTGACTTTCAGTGGCTAAGGCTAATAATTCTGCTTTTTCAAAACTGGAACGAGAATGAAAGCCAACAATAATTCTTAGAACCAATTGGTGCTGTTCTGTCACCTTCAAAACTGTACAGGCTATTCTTGACAAGGTTATTGAAAGAATAGAGTGGAATTAAGTGACTTTTAAAAATTAGGTAACATAGGGAAATGTACTATGTAAAATAGAATATCTCTGAGTAATTTTAGGAAAATTTGGCAAGGAAAGTTAGCAGCTAAAGGATTGGGGTTGAGGTTCATATGATATCTATGTAAAATAGAACTGTTGTTTATATTTGTTGTTTACATGTATGGTCCAAAAGCAAAACTGGTATACTTATCAATGTAATTCTAATAGCTGTATTTCCCTCTGGTGTGACTTAACAATGATAGTGTATTTCATGATTCTGTAGAAACACAAAATATGGTTTATTACTTTAAAAATATTCTTGATTTAAAAGAACAAAGATTGCCTTGATGCAATACGTTCCATTTTTATTTTGCATTGTTCAGATAACTTGTTAGTTCAGTATTTTAAATTTTGTATTGCTTTGGTGCAGAATAATGAATGCAACACTTAAATTTAAAATTATTAGAAAAAATGTCTAACTCTGCAGATTCCTTTGGATATATATTCATCAATTAACACAATAGTTAAGATCATTAAACATTCCTGCATGCCTCTGCATTCATAAGAACATAAGAACATAAGAACATAAGAAGAGCCATGCTGAATCAGGCCAAAGCCCATCGAGTCCAGCATTCTGTGTCACACAGTGGCCCACCAAATGTACATGGGGATCTTGAGCAGAAAGAGAAGGCAAAACCCTCCCTTTCCCTTGACCCCCAAACAAATGGTACTCAAGGGAATCCTGCCTGCCTCAACCAACATAGAGGCGGCACATGGACATCTGTTTTAATAACCACCAATACACTTTGCATCCATGAATCTATCTAGCCCTGCCTTGAAGCTGTCAAGGCTGACAGCTGTCACGACCCCTTCAGGAAGTGAATTCCATAAATCAACGACCCTCTGGGTGAAGAAATATTTCCCTTTATTTGTCCTCACTTTCTTAGCTATAAGCTTTAGGGAGTGCCCCCCGTGTCCTGGTATTGTGTGATAGAGAAAAGAATTTTTCTCTATCCACATTTTCTATCCCATGCATGATTTTATACACTTCGATCAAGTCACCCCTTAAACGCGTCTTTCAAGGCTGAAGAGACCAAGGCGTTGCAATCTGGTTTCATAAGGGAGGTGCTCCATTTCCTTGATCATTCTTGTTGCCCTTTTTTGCACCTTTTCCAGTTCCATTATATCCTTCTTGAGGTGCGGTGACCAGAACTGTACACAGTACTCCCAGTGTGGTCTCACCATCGATTTGTACAGAGGCAATGGAACACCATGGAAACAATAAGTTAATGTGTACATCTTTATTTCTACATCATATGAGCATTGAATGTATTTTATCTTACTGATCTGTCAGTGGGACCGGGTATCCCTTGTCTAACCTGTGAGCAATAGTTGGGCTAGGTGATGTATATTAAAATTCTTAATCTTTAGAGCTAAAACAAACTCTTTCATATATGCATCTCCACACGTAGATATACAGTGACTAAATGACTAGATGTTTCTGAGCTTCTTTGCTTAGATTAAGGAGTGCTATTTTACTAAGAGATAATATTCCACCCTGGAAGATTATAATGGGAAGAAAAGAAATTACCTTCTACTGAGCCAAAGCATTAGTTCATTTAGCTTAGTACTTTTGACATTGCTTTGCTGAATAAGCCACATTAGAGTGGATTACAGATTGTGCTAAAACAACCAAACAAATTATATTATAGCTAAATGTCATGTGTAAACTGTCTGGCTCTGATTCTCACACATTTCAGTCAATTTTTTTCCAGTTGAAGACAAATTTAGAAAATTTAGAAAAATAAATTGCCTAATCAAAAATGTAGATTCTGCAACATTTCTCATCTCCCCCTTAGCTCATTCTCTTATATCTGAACAGCAACTTTAAATTGGGGTCCTGGAACTATTCAACAGATCTTCACCAGACCACAGAAAAGCAGATTTTTATCAGTTCATGGGAATGTTGGCATAATTTTAGCAAGCTGGGCAGGGGGAGGGGAGAGAAAAACAAAATAAATATTAGTTTAGGACAATACCACAATCCCACATTCTCTTATTAGCTACTGCACTACCTTTTTATGACATGATCCTCCTTCCCCCCTCCCAGCTCTTGTTAGTGCTTCTCAGTCACCAGGCCTTTGCTACTGCTATAGATTTTAAAAAAGGCTATGGATGTGGCTAGAAATTGAATGAGAGACTACCAAAAAAATCCCAGTCTAAATTAGACTGGACTGGATTGGGGAATCAATGAAACATTCTGGAAAAAGAGGCCTTACTTGTAATTTTCTTTGAATATTATTCAACTCTGCAGTCTGATAAAAGGAAAAGCCAGGTGTGGCATATTTTGTATCCTTAACAGGCTGGTGTGGTAGATCACCACTGATTCTCCCATTTACACTCATTCATGCTCCAGAGAGTTTTAGGGCAGGACAGAGGCTGAAAAATAAATCATCAGTAGCTTGCCTTTAGCAGAAATTGAAGCACAGATGGGGAAAACAGGACTGTGTCCTATAATAAATTATCATCCTGCTTTCATATCAGACCTGAATATAAACATAACTGCCTACCTAGCAGCTTTTGAGTAATTTTGACTCATTATTGGTTGTTCTAGGGCTAGGCAATTAGAGTCCTAACTGAGCAAAGGGGAAGTGTGCTACTCATGTGCAGACTGGATAGGATATAATAGCATGGAAATAGAGAGATGGCAGGTATAGATGCCATCAACCAAGACATAAATGTTAAAGAATATAATCCTTTCCTAATCAAATCAACAATTTGTAATTTTGAAGAAGCAAATAGCTATTCAGAAAATAATATTTTGAGGTTCATACTTTTGTATGAATGATAAGATAGAAAAATGTGGGTTAATAGCATCACCACCAGATGGATTCATAACTGGCCAACTAACCTCACTCAATGCTTCATCAATGATTTGGATGAGGGGATAGATGGGGAACTCATTAAATTTGCAGATAACACCAAGCTGACAGGAATAGCCAACACTCCAGAAGGCAGGCTTAAGATACAGAAGGATCTTGATAGACTTGAACATTGGGCGCTATCTAACAAAATGAAATTCAGTGGTGAAAAAAGTAAGGTTCTACATTTAGGCAGGAAAAACCAAATGCACAGGTATAGTATAGATGGTACCTGGCTCAATAGTAGTAATGGTGAGAGGGATCTTGGAGTCCCAGTGGACAATCACTTAAATATGAGCCAGAAGTGTGCTGAAGCTGCCAAAAAAGCCAACACAGTTCTAGGCTGCATTAATAGAGGGATAGAATCAAGATCATGTGAAGTGTTAATACCACTTTATAATGCCTTGGTAAGACCACAATTGGAATACTGTATCCAGTTTCAGTCGCCACGATATAAAAAATATGTTGAGACTCTAGAAAGAGTACAGAGTGAAGCAACAGAGATGATTAGGGGACTGGAAGTTAAAACATATAAAAAACGGTTGCTGGAATTGGGTATGGCGGAGTGTTCCAATATCTCAGGAGTTGCCACAAAGAAGAGGAAGTCAATCTATTTTCCAAAGCACCTGAAGCAATGGATGGAAACTATTCGAGGAGGGAAGCAACCTAGAACTAAGGAGAAATTTCCTGACAGTTAGAACAATTAATCAGTGGAACAACTTGCCTCCAGAAATTGTGAAAGCTCCAACACTGCAAGTTTTTTAAGAAGAGATTGGACAGTCATTTGTCTGAAATGGTATAGGGTTTGCTTCTTGAGCAGGGGGTTGGATTAGAAGACCTCCAAGTCTGTTATTCTGAATTCTAAATAAACAATAATAAATGTGGGATAGCAATAGCAATAGCACTTAGATTTATATACCACTTCACAGTGCTTTATAGCCATCTCTAAGTGGTTTACAGAGTCAGCATATTTCCCCCAACAATTTGGGTCATTTTGATGACCTCGTAAGAATGGTAGGCTGAGACAGCCTTGAGCCAGTAAGAATCAAACTGCTGGCAGAATTAGCCTGCAATACTGCATTCTACCCACAGCACCACCACAGGATAAAAAATAAATAAAAGTCAGGCAACAAAGTAATAAATTTTGTCACTTGGAATGGACCAAGGCCATTTCTAGCATTTTGGATCAGACCTGTGGAGCAGATAAATAATCCTACATTCTCTTATTTACCAGCAGTGCTTCCCCCCCCCACACACTATTTTAATAGATTCTGAATAGACCAGTAGAAAAGTGTCATGGCATCTCTCTAGTGTATCATAGTCTTCTAGATATGCCAAACCACAACAGTCATGGCCTTTGGCCATCACTGGCTGTAAATACCAAGAGTAGTAATCCAACATATTTAGTGGTAAGTTGTACTGCTTTTAAAAAGAAGTGTTTCTTCTCTCTTGACAAGTTGGTCTTAGATAAAAGCCAAGTGACATCATGAAAGATATTTTTTATTTATATACAAAACAGAAGGATAGAATACATTTCTTCCACTTTGAGCAAATCTCTGCTTTCCTCCATATTGCCACCAAGGGACAGAATATCATTGTTCCCCCGAATCAAGATAGCTTTTAGAAACAGGCTTAATAGCTTTAAGGACATGACTAAGATTAGGTGCTTGAAAGGATTTCCTCTCTCTAGCTTTGATTTACTTTCAATATATGCAAACAGATTGAATAATGTTTCTTTTTTCTCTAAAGGTATGTTTTTTGTGCATGTATTTATTAAGAATAAAGTGCAATTGACAAAAAGAGATTTCATCTCTTTTCAGAGAAAATATCTCAGAAAAGAGGAGAATACCTGCCTATGAAGTCTAAAAGCATTTTTGACTCATAATTCTATTTTCTTCTCTACTTAACCTCTTTGAAAGGGAAAAAGGAGAAAAGGATGGTTAGTAGAAAAAAAGTATCTAATTGGTATGTTGTACAATTTGATTAGCGACATATAATGATGCCACATTATGATGACTTAGGTCCATCACCTTCCATGTTAAATGTAATAAAGCCCACACTCCACTAACCTATCCAAATGGCAGGCACGAATACAGTATACAGTGAAATAAACTAAGTTTAACATTTTTTTGAAATACAGTCATTGAAGCTGTGACACCATGGTAGTGTAGCAACATGTTCTAGTCCCAATGCAACATATAACATACCATGTTGACTTTTGTGATCTCTCTGATCTTTGAAATATGGGAGGCAATTCTCGTCCTGTTACAATTTCTTTGTCTTGGGATCATAAACATCAACTCTGTAAAAAGAAGGTCCATTTATACTCTCTCTCTCTCTCTCTCTCTCTCTCTCTCTCTCTCTCTCTCTCTCTCTCTCTCTCTTTCCCCAGATATTCCCTCTCTTCCCCAGATATTCCCTGTAGGTACTTGGCTGTTGCTTGTATCTGGAGAAATCATTTGCTGCATTGCTCTGCTTCTTTAGCTCTGCAATAACATTTCCTCCTTATAATCCATATTCACATGAAAGCTTTACAGAGGTTCCAATAAGGGAGTAAGGCTTGTAATATAAAAAGTTGAATCATGTACATCCCCAAAATGTGTTTTAGAGATTGAGTAAGAAAAGGAGTATATTTTCTGAAGAAACAAGTCCAGATAATTAAAATATTTGGAATATTACAATGTGACTAGTTCAATAAATCTCTCTTTTATCTCTCCCACATTCCTTTGAGTAAAAATATAGAAAGATCTGATCTTATTTCGCTTTATTATATATGTGTGTGTATAGAACATGGTTTTTGCTGACATTGGTTTTTTTTAAAGGACTAAACTTTCTGCATTGATTCTGATGTCAGCGATAGTGACTGATTGATTTAATTAATATTTTGCTTATATTCCTTTATACATATCAAGGAGAAATCATAAATACACTTTATCTCTAATTCCAAGTGAAATCCTTTTTGTTGTGTTAACATTTTAAGGCTATGATCACTTTTGTCTACTAACATTCCAATTGCATTTAAAAACTCCTTAAAGTATAATATTATGAAAAGGTCTATACATTTTAAATATCTAGCTATACCAGTGTTGTACAATTTTTGTAAATTTATTAAACTACTTGTCCCTGAAAATTAAGTTTTCAGAACATTTAAACTTTTTGAATAGTTGCATGGTACATTAATTCTACAGTAAAGTTGATATATTGTTTTGTTCTAGATGTGAAAACTCTCAAAATATAGTAGTTCTCAAAATGTAAATCCAACCACCTGCCTTTTAAAGATTAGGCTGAATATTTTCAGGTGATTAACAAGGGCCTGGAAGAAATATTATTAAAGTTTTCCTTTTGTTCTATAACAAGGTTTTCCAATAATGGCCTTGGAATTTCTATTTTACTCAATGTTGAAATGTACTTTTAAAATATGTATTGTAGACATTTCTATCTTTGCACCAATTCATCCTCTTTTTATGTGTATTTTATTATATAATTTTAAAATAACCTTCCAGTAGACATAATCCTTCAATGTATAAACATTGTGTCCCTTGGAAATACAGACTTTGAATGATTCATGTTTTATCCAAAATATACTGGTGAGATGAGAGGTGAAATTTCACTTTCATTTTTTAAAAACATTAACAGCAATTTATCTGGCTTTCTACTTATTCCATTTATCACTGTCAAAAGTTCTGCAAAAACAATGGAAAATTTAAAAGAGAAAAAAGTTAACTGCTTGCTCTTCACTCTGGCCTAAATTCCATGTAATTCCTGCAAAAAATGGAACATGCATGCAAAATGACTGTGGCTTACAATGAGCCAAGAAAAAAAAGGCACCAGAGGCTTTATAGAGAGATGTTTCAAGAGTCTGAAATTGGTGCTAAGTGATCCTGACATGAGACCCATGTAATGAGTCATATCAATTTGACTTGAAATAAAGAAGAGGAAGATATGTTAATCAAGCACGTAATCAAATAATAGTGCATGAAGATGCCTGAGTTTTAATTCAGAGAAGCAAACTCCAATTAAATTAAAATCAGCTTGTATTAGAATCAGAATTCTAACTATATGCTGAATTAATAGAATAAAGTTATATTAGACCTTTGACATCTCTTAAAATTCTAAGCATAATACAAATAAATTGCAATCTTTTATAAGCTAATATTTTCATTTAATTATCTATCCTCCATAAAGTTAAGCTATCAAAGTTTATATATTGAAACTTTGCTCCTATTTCCATCTAGAAATAACTAGGGTTGAAGTTGGCATAACATTTAAGGTATTGATTTTCAAGAGTGTAAATAGCAAACCCAAAAGGATGAATCAAACTTTAGGAGAAGGAGAATATAAAAAGGAATTTAAATTTCCCCCTTTGCCAAGTTTGTAACTGAAAACTTTGTCCAATGCTTAGATATTGTTTGCTAATTTTCTGCCCATTGAAATATCTCCTGCATGTAAACATCTGTTTTGGAGATGAATCTATTTTTGTAGTGTTTATGGAAAACGGAAGAATTAAATTCTCAATTCTAGTGATCTGTCAGTGGATGTTATTTACATTCTAAGAAACAGACACAATTGCATTTATATAATGTAAGACTTGCTTGGTGTCTAGCTGTCCAGGGTAAAGATAAAAAATGTACATGAAATGCTCTCAGATAAGGGGCTATGCTTTGATGCTGAGGTTGTAATGATTGAAAAATATGTCTTTTATTGTACTTTCCATTAACAAGTCAGCATTCTGTGCATATGAATATGTTGACTCCTCAGCAGTTTATTTATTTAATTAAGCAAGTTTTTCTGTATTACTGTAAACATTGCAGTTTCCTCAATCTGTTGCTATTAGACTCTTGTGCATGAAAAGGGCAATTTGGGCTCTCTACAATAAAGAATAGAGACCAAAGTTCACTTGGAGTTATACTTCTTTGAAATATATTTTTACTTATTTATTCAATTTACTAAGAAAACTTAATCTCTGTTTACATTCTAAAAAAAGGAATTTATTATAGATATATAATATGCTACAAAGAGAGATATACAATAAAATAATGGATAATATTTTATATATATAGTCTAACCCCATTTTCTTGTATTAGGACACTAAAATATAGTGGAAAAATAATCTAGAAAAAAGTGCATAACTGTATTCGAAGAATGAGAAAAAAATTTAAGACAGTTTTGATGACTCACTATCAGAATGGGCAGGCAATGATTTCTGGAGGGCAGAAGTTGATTGTGCTATCTTGTATTAATCCCAGTTCATTATCAAAATGACTTCAGGGTGCATTATTCTACTCTTGTATATTTGTGTTGCGTCAACTGATATTCTCTGTTGGGCTACACTCTTCAGTTTTTTGCGCCTAAATCCCAGTTGTTAATTGGCTGCTTTTCAGAGGCTTAGAGATGCATTTTGATGCTTTAATTTTGTATGTATAAATTCAAACAAAGGCACGCACGTACACAAACACACAAGTGTATAAATGCATAAAGACTAGCCTATTGGTATTTTTTTTTCTGGAGCCGAAAGGTTGGAGAGCATAGCAGCAAGAGAATTGTCCAGTTGGCAGATCTGATAGTTGCGGTTTAGACTGAGTGCTTTGCAACCTGTTGCCAAAATGTCTCAGTCAAGTAGGGTTTTCTCAAGTCAGTTTAGAGTCAAGTGGGCATGAACCCAGGCCAAAAGAACTTTAAATAGCAACTGTGGATATGCCTTATAACAGTAATTCTAATAGCAACACTTAAAGGAACATGTATCTTGCTCATCTGACTGACTCAGTACCTTTAGAGCAGAGGTGTCCAACCCTGGCAACTTTTAAGACTTGTGGACTTCAACTTCCAGAATTCCCCAGCCAACCAAGCTGGCTGGGGAATTCTGGGAGTTGAACTTCATAAGTCTTAAAGTTGCCAAGATTGGACACCCCTGTTTTAGAGGAAAATCATAACTATCATAACCATAAAGAATAATCATGAGTAAGAGTACTATTGATAGTTTTACCATTATATTTTAATTTTTTGTACAAATACTAATGTTGAAGAAAATAAGTGTTCTTTATTCTTATTGGGCCAGAATGTAACAGTGGCTTGGCAGCAAAATTTGTGGAAAAAAAACCCTGTCCAAGTATTTCTTGACTTGCCTCAGTTAATACAAAAACTTAGCATTTCTTTGCATTTAGCATTCTTCTTTGGGGCTAACTTTGTATGTAAGTTGAAGAATTTAGTGTGTGTGTGTGTGTGTTTCTCTGTGTGCATATGTGTATATAATAAGTCAGTACTTATTGAGTTGTATTGACCCTTTTTCTAAAAAACAGACATAGGAAACAATCCTGTTTAAAATGTTGAATACTTTAATTCTTACATAATTTTTAATTATATAATTTGGGGTTATAGTATGTTATTCTGCTCTGGACGCATACCAAGAGATGCAATATTTAAAAGTTTGAACATATTTCAAAACAATGTATAGTCATCAAAGTATATGTGTACGTGTGTACATACGCACATGTTTAAATGGAGCCTAATAATTATCTTACAATGAAAACTACTGTGAATTGAGGAATAGCCATATTATTTATTTTGAGTGTTAGAAAGAGAGTTTCAGACCTGATCCAGGATTCTGCTGCTATTGGAATATCTTAATTGTTGTCCTTTCCAAGTTCTAAAAAATGTACTTCTAGGTTCTGAAATATTTTCTTACCTAGTACGAAACAGATAGCCTTGGTAGGGCAATCTCCAGTCCCACTCTGCCAATTTGCCTGCAGCTGTCCCTGAAATCATTAGAAGTTGAGCTAAGATCATCTTGAAATAAAGCTAGAAATAAGATCCAGGGGGCTGGTGAATGCCAATTATTTTTTTCTAAATATTTAGTTAGCATCGTAAAATGATTCTGGTATTTCATGTTTCATCAATTACTGCATGTTAATATAGCTACTTAATAGAATATAAGGTAAGAATATGTATGTGCGTTTTTTATTTATTATTTATTTTTTCCAAAGATAAGATGAAATATAGAATAAAAAACACAAGAATTGACTTCCGGTTCTGGATCGCGGCGCCTCTAGCCATACTGAAAGACTTGTCTCCTCGTTTGGCTAGCTTCCCTCCGCCGATAGACCCTTATGTGGGTCGAAAGTCACCCTGGAGGGCGCGACTACCGTCGAGGAGGCTGTGCTCGGTTGCGGAGGAGCGGCGGCTCTTCCAGCTGTCTGAGCTAACTCTGAGGGCCGACAGAGAAGAAGATCAGCCAGAAAATGGCCGATCACCTAGCCGCACCAACCGCAAGTCAAAAGAACAGCTAAGCATGAAGAACCACCATGGTGAATCCGGGTGAGACCTTTCCTTCTCTCGCTATTCTGACTTTTCCTGTAAAGAGTTTTTATTTTCCTTTATTAAGAAAGTGGCGGCTGCCTATACAGAAAGAAGAGCTAAAAAGAAAAAGATTAATTTTTTTGTGTGTGGTTGTTTTTTTTGTTTTTAGTATTGGACTTCTATTGGGTGAATTTCAGGGGAAAAGAAGAAAAAAGGGACATTGTTACTTTGTTTTTTTTAATTTGATAACATTGGAGATAGTTTTCTTGTTGATTTTTAAAAAAAAAGAAAAGAGAAAACTTTTTTTTAAACTCTACTAACTTGGGAAAAAAAGACTTTATAGTCCACTGAGGACATCTGGTGGCGAAAAGCAAAATTTCAACTGTACTTCTCCCTGTTATTTGAAGAGGGATTGGATTTTATGTGATAATAAAAGAAAAAAAATAACTTGACAGCTGGGTGGTGAAGCTGGCTATTAGACCTTTGGAGGCGGACATTTGTGGATCTTTTTCAAGTAGCCTCTAATAAAGGAATAGGCAAATCTACCACCAAAATGACTGAAAGTTATTCACATCTTGACTATGTTTAATACTGGAAAAAATATTAGAATTTACAGAAGATTTCAAAACTTATTGGAAATCTTGGAGAAAATCTAAAGATGCCACCTTGGAACCTCATATTGCCCTTCAATATTGAACCAAGTTATGGAACAAGGAACAATAGAAAATGAACAGAGTAATCCTGAACAGGCCTACATACAACTTAAAGAGACAGAGACACTATATTTACAACCCAATTGTGAATCTACACCGAGAGAAAATGTGGAAGCCATTGAATCAACTAATGTTACACAACGTCACCTACAACTGATGGACAACTTTGATGACCAAGAAGTAACTGTAATTGATTCAGCTTAGCTACCAAAAATAACAAAGATTGACATTCAGACACAATCTTTTGGAAATTACAATAAAGCAGAAAGGGAAAGAAAATTTGTTCAGTTTGAACTGGTTAGAAATTTTTGTAATCAAATCCCGAGGTTTGATAACCGAAAAGCCTTATTATGGAAACCAAATTGGCATAGAAAGAAAGCTAGAGTCAGGTTTAAATGTGACATAAAATGTTACTTGATGGGTTAAAAAGGCTTTAGAAATTTTGTCTGATTTAATAACGAATGAAGGATGTAAATTTACTGTTATCATGGTTGATAATTATTTGAGGGAGTAAATCTTTTTAGAGGACAAAAAGACCTTATAGATGTAGATTGATGAAATGATTGAATATATTCTTTAAAAAAAATAGAAATGTATTATTAATTTTTTTCTTTTTTCTTTTGACTTACATTGTAATTTTAAATATGAGAATTATGTTGTAATAGAGAAAGAGAGTATGTCTGATCTAATTAGGAATGAAAGATGAGAATTTCCTGATATTATAGTTGATAAGTATTTGAAGATATAAACTTTATCAAGGGTTTAAAAAGATTTTCTATAGATGTAGACTGATGAAATGATAGAATATATTCTTAAAAATAGAACTGTATTTGTTGGACCTATATTATTATTTTAAATATGATAACTATGTTGTAATAGAGAGAGAGGAAGAGCTATTCATGATAAGGAAGAAAAAAATAGTCTCAATGAATGATCTTTTATTAAGGATACCTGAAATTCCCACTTTATATTTACTAAAATGTAATTGGAGTATGATAACTGTAATTAGTAAAGCTTAAAAATAGGATATAGATTATAATTGTATGTGATTGATGATTTTTGTTTGATTGAACTTTATTTAAAACTGTATTAATTTTAATAAGCAATACTATATTTAAGAAACAGAGAGGAAATTTTTGACAATTAATTGGAGCTATATTTATGTGATTTTGTCTTTGAATGATTGGACACACTGACTACCACATTGTGTCCTAAGCTTTTGGAAAAAAATGGAAAAAAACAATAAAACTTTTTATAAAAAAAACAACAACACAAGAATTATAGACAAAACACACAAAAAGAAAAGAAAAAGTGTATACAATAAATATAAAATTAACAATAAGCATATGACTTCCACCCTAGTTGAATGCTGATATCTGCACGTCACATAAATCTGATAGGTTCGATCCCTTGCATTGCAGTTCCACAAGAAGTTATACACTTTTCATCTATGCTTATCAAATTACTATTTTACATTAGGTTTCTCTTAACAAATATCTCAAGTATACAGATCTATTGTGTATCAATCAAATCGATTCAATAGCTGTCCATTGTAAAAAAAAAAACCTCTTAATTGTTAACCCTGCAAAAGTATATTAAAAGCCCTCTGTTAACAGTCCATTATTATATTTAACTCACAGAAACTCCACAAATGGCTTCTGGTCACTTACAAACTTATTCAGACTGTCTCTAGTTAACACAGTTAATTTTGCCATCTCTGTCAGTTCAGCCAATTTCAAAATCCATTCTTCCACTGTTGCTATTCCTTTTTTTCTTTCCAATATTTGTCACATGCAATCCTTGCAGCTGTCACCATAAAGAGAAGTAAGGTTCCGAAGTGTTTTTCTGTTGGTTTATCCATAATAGCTAGAAGAAAGGCTTCCGATTTCATTAATATTTGCATTTTAAGTATTTTTGCATAACTATTATTATAGTTATCCAATATGATTTAGCATGTTTACAAGACCACCATATGTGTAGAAGATAACCAGGCTGAGTCTGAGGGAGAGGTCAAACACGTTGTCAGTCCCTTCATGCTCACAAGAGATCTAAGTCCAGCCCACCTTGAATTCCATTGACTCTTATCTGCTGCCAATTTGCTTTATCTGTTAGTAGTTCAGATTCTTGTACAGAGCATTAGCAAACAATAAACCATATTCATTTGAACTGCCCTGAGTCCTGATTTCCTGCACAATAAAGTATAAATATACCTGGAGTTTGATTACATTTCCAGTATTTGTTGGAAGTTCCATTATACATTTATGCCAATCTATTTGAAGTCAAATTCCATTGATACGTCATGTTATAAAAGTTTTCTTTCAAACTGTAATTCAAAGTCAACTTTAAACCATTAATTCATATATTCTCCCATTAATCTAACATTATATTATAACTAACATTATAACCATTTTACCATACAATCTATAACATATTCATCTTCCAGGTTCATCCTAAATAGTATTTTATAAACTTTAGAAACTGAATAGTCATCTCCAGAGCATAAATTGTAGAATATGTATGGGTTGGGTTTTTTTTAAAAAGCAGAGGCTTTTGTACATGTGTGGCTGAGTCACCTGGAATCCTCCTGTATTGTAACAATACCTTCTGTGAGTTCATGGGAAATGTTGTTTCCTGTAATTGTTTTTATCGAACTTATTCCCACTGACAGTTTCACAGATCCCACAACAGACTGGTGTAAGAAAACCTTCTGTCTTTTCCCACACAGTCCTAGGGGAAGTGATTTTACCACAGAATGCAAACAGAGAGCTTTCTTCAGCATTGAAACTGCTAATACTTTGAATGTGGGGGTGAAAGCTCTCACAGGACCAACATTTGTGCATACTTCATTAGAAAGGAATATGTAGAATCCAATAGAACATGGAGAAGGTCATGGGAAAATTATTAAATGAAATTCTAGGTTGCTAAGAAAGGCTTTATGAATAGAGGAGTAAAATATAGTTATTTGTGCATATGAAAGAGTAAAAAATAAAAAAATAACTTTCAGTGCTTTGGGTGTTCTTTAGGGAAATTTTTTCTGATGTAATATGTTCTATGTAAGATTTATTTATCAAAAGAAAAAGATCAGAAGAATGAGTGGGGGAATCTCCTTGTTTTTGAAAATAAGTTGCCTATGTATTTTTGTTCAGCACATAAGCTTATTCTAGTTAACTTATTTCTATAAGTTGAGGATTGAAATAACATCAACGGGTTTTTTGTCAAAATTATTCTAAGAACTACTTTGTCCTGACTTTACCATTATATAATGAAAGGACTTTGGAAATAAGCAATCTATGTCATCTTTGATTTTTTTAGTTTTGTTCCACTATGATTTGTCAAATTACAGTGACATTTAGGTTAGTCTAAAACAGATCAATCCACACCATCCTGTGTACTCCCTGTACTGATGCCTCTTCTACCACCTGAGTAAGCACACAACTATTTTTCCACTACATTCAGGCCTTCCCTGCTCCCATGGACTCCATGTTTTGTCTAGCAAAACCCAGTATCAACAGAAGTAAGCCCCAGAGCAGTGATTCTCAACCTTGGCAACTTTAAGATGAGTGGACTTCAACCCTCAGAATTTTCCAGCCAGTTTACACCTGATGATATTACTTAGTTGGGCAATGAAATGTCTGCCAGAAAACAACCAAACTTAGGAAGCATTAAGGACTCAACAATTTCAATCCTGAGCTACAAATATTCTGTTAAGATATTTAAATTTAGTAGTTGGAGCAGTGGGGTTGTGCAGTGAGCCAGATCACATGGTTATAGCTGATTTGTTGAAGAGTCCTGGTTCCTGTGCGAGGCAATCTGCGCTTTGATTGGTTGCTTTCCCCCCTTTTTTTCTTCTGTATGCCTTGTTTGCTCTATGATTTACCTCATGATGCTCCTGTTTGCCTGACTCTCTAGTTTGCTTTATATATAGATGTAAAATATATTTATTTATATAAAATTACAAGTTCATGTTAGTGTCTCTGACTCCATTTGGACACCGGCTGCGCAATTCCTTGACATATTCTCTTCTATTTGTAATTCTTCTTCTTTTTCTTGTGCCATATCCGTTATCGGACGTTGGCGATCATGTTGGCGATCCTGTTTTTATCAGCAGCCGCATGAAAAAGTGCTGCTGAGTTTTGCTCAAATCAGTCCCTTAGATTTTGAAACCATGATGTTCTTTTTCTGCCTGGACCTCGTTTGCCTTCAATTTTTCCTTGGAGGATTAAATGGAGTATGCCGTATTTTTCTGGGTGTCGCATCACGTCCAAAATATTCTAATTTTGGTTTTTTAATTGTTTTGATGATTTCCCTTAGCTTTCCCAGGTGACTTATCACTTCCTCATTTCTGATCTTGTCAGCCCAGCTTATATGTAACAGCCGCCTGTAAATCCACATTTCAAATGCTTCTAGTCTCTTCAGATGGCCTTCTGTCAGAGACCAACTCTCTACTCCATAGAGCAGGATAGAAAAAATGTAGCATCTGACAAGCCTGATTTTCAATCTTAGGCTTATGTCGTGACTGCAGAAGACCTTTTTCTTTTTGAAGAATGCTGTTTGAGCTTTCTCTATCCTTGTCTTTACTTCAACGGTCATGTCCCAACTTTCATGTAAATTAGAACTGAGGTACGTGATATTTGTAATACATCAGTAATTGAGTATGTCATCATACCATAACATCTACTGAGAAAATACTAAAAGCTCTTGTACAATGATTGCAATCCAACCTTCTTAGGCAGAGATGGATAGAAATATGAGCAAATGAAGAAGTCCGTTAATTTTATGCGCAGTAGATTTTAAAATGAATCATGTGATAGAAATATTTTATGACTAAACTCATGAATAATGTGAATGAAATGGAAAGGAATTGCATGAGGAAAATATTAACTGGTCCTGACATTACAAAATGACTATCCTGCAGGAAGAGGCAAATATTTCTGGATAAATTAATGGAAAAAGAGAATGGAGAATTCTTACAGTTAAAAAATGTTGCATATCATTATGCATAAGTTGGGCAAATCAGTAGTTGCTAGAGCATTTATTGTTTATGTGACCTGCCTATGGGAAAAGGCTCTACATTTCATAATGAAATATGAATTTTATATTATTTTGGGACAAGGGGTCATATTTATACAATGGTATTTTCCCTCTAGCATAACTACGTTAGATTCTTAGTATTTGTATATTTATATGTATATATTCACTATCCCATGTGGGAAAGATTTTAATTAAGAACAGATTTCCTGTTCTTAAGTATACACTCATAGATAAGTCTATAGCAGAATAAAGACTAACAATTCAGGCACATAACTGAATTTCTCTTTAAAGTGCTGAATCAGTATCTTTAACATATTTAAAGATTCCTGTGGTTGGCTAACATAAATTTAATTGTCAAGTTAAATGAATATTTTTTTTAGATTGTTATTTCTATTTAAATGCAAAACAAATTCTTTTGAATACTTCTCTCCTTTCTCTTTACTTTGAATTCCATTCTACTGTTTTTCTTACCCAATTTTGCAACTTTTATACCTGTTGCAGAGATTCTTTTGTTGTATTGAAACTATTCTTTTATTTCATTTTTCAGACTCACCCAGCAATGCTGAAATTTCTTATACAAGCTGAAAGTGAACAACTTGTCATCAGTCTGGAGAGAAATGAGTGAGTGGTTGTAATTTGTATTCCCTGCAGTATAGTAGTGCTATGGATTACTAAGTTAAAACTGATGGTTTATATTTGTAATGTATGGAGAGGTATGGTCCTGTCTGCTTTCTAGCTTTGGAAAAATAGGCTGGTATAAGTTAACAATGTTTCCAAAGGTTTATTTCATTATTTATAACCAAGTGGCAATTCTGTGAGATTTCATGCACAAATCATGCATCTCTTTTGGCATTACTTTGAGCATGTTTTACTTTTACACTTAAATAAACCTGGTTGTTCATATTATGAAAGATAATTTTAGACAGATATTGCTTTGTTTTCATATTATTTCATTGTTTGGAATGAGTTAACTTGCCTAGGGGCAATCATTCGTTTGCTATACACTTTTTTGCAATTAAAAAACTTAAATTCTCTCGGACCTACCGGTAGTAGTTGGAAGGTAGGAAAATTGAGAGAAATATAATAAATTTTACCAAACCATCTCATAATTATAGTCTTGCTTATTGCAATAATGACAACAGTCTTGTAAAATCACCCATCAGTTCATCAAAGATTAATAAGAGAAAGGCACAAGGACTTAGTCTAAATTATCATCTTTTTTTACAATGATATGCTGATCCTGGCACAGGGACTTGATCTATTGTATTTATCTTTCTCAGAAGGATGTACATGACCACTGACTGCACATATACACAATTCTTCCACACAATCAGGAGCACTGATTATTTTTAGGATAGAAAAACCAATAATTTTCTTAGGAATAAAGGAGATGCTTACCTGGTATCAGTCTGATACCCCCAAATGTCATTACTTAATTGACTGGATGCACTGATGTTTTAAAATCTATACCTTTTATTGTTGGCATCTGAAAATATAGTTTTTCTCTCTATTTAGTCCAACTGACAGATTGTGAAATCCTTGGCTTGGTAAAACTAAAAATAAATCATATGTAATCTGCTATTTGTAAGCATTGAGTCATTCTAGACTGGGCTAAGTGATTACATGTTATGCTTTTATATACTTTTGGTTGAAACTGTGTGGCTGAGTAGCCAATACATCCAAGATATAGTATGGGCAAATTAAATTAAAAATGAGAGTAAATGAACAAGATTAAAAATTCTCTAAAAATGTGTTGGTTCACAACTCTGCCTGTAAGCACAAGCACATAACTAGAGTGGAACAAAATTTGACTTGTTCCTCTTTATTTACCAGGAATGACCAGTTCAGGTATATGTACATAGGATTCTTGAGCAATTATAAACATCAAGGAAAGAAGTCAAGACGGCATAACCAATATATGAAACTCTCATTATGTATCATTACATAATACAAAATGAGTCAGATGATGAGGTTCTGGCATGTAACACTAAAATAGGAAACTAATTACCTGAACAGATTCAAGACTGTTAGAGGGAAGAGAATAGCAATAGCGCTTAGAGTTACATACCTCTCCATAGTGCTTTACTATAGCTTCCTACCCTAATAGGGAGATGAAATTGGGGTTGCAAATTATTACATCTGTAAATTTTCCCTTTTGTCTAGGTATGTAACAAAGGTGGAATAGAGAGTTTTTAGTATGAATTTTTTCCATTTCTCCAGCGTTTTTGTGTAGGCATAAGCTATTTCAGGAAGTGAGAGGGAAACTGACATTTTCTGCAAAAACCTGAGCACTGATATGAGCATTGGAGATAGTTTTACAGTTTAAAAAACAAAGGCCAAATCCTTTGCCATTTCATACATTGAAGAAGTTGAACTCTTTTATCTCCCACCATAATTCCCATCCTCCCATGGGAAGGCAAATGGGAACTGGACTTTCTGCAAAAGGTTAGTCTATGGTGGTTTCATAAAGGAGCAAATCATCTAAATTGGCTCTCGGTGGAATTTACTGAGATTCCTTATTAATTCTGCTAGAGAGACCAATGATGTTGCCAGGGGGTTGAAAGGCTGAGGTTTAACATTTAAAATTCTAGACTTTCCTGCAAACAATAATGTCTCTTAGGAATGATGAACCTGGAAACTGGCATTGTAGCTGTCCAATATTTGCTGTTACGAACTATATTAATTTACTATCCCCAGTTTCAGTCACTATATCTTATGAAATCTAACATGACTTTGATTGTGATCAAGATATATTTCTTCTTTTTTGGTTGTTTGTCTGTACTGATACAATATAAGGCTATCATCCAATAGTTCCCCAGGGAGAGGCAATTTTTTTTAAATATATCCAGCACCATGTTCAAGCTTCCTATTATATGTAGGCAGAGCTCTCAGAAGCGCTTTCCATCAGTCAACCAATCAAAAGTTTCAGCAGTGCCTGATTTACAGGTAGCAGTTTCATAATTTTGTACATGAAATTCTGAAGACAAGAAATAGGTCTCTGGTTGATAATGCTAAGAAAGTATCCTGTGTGGGCCTTAATCTCATAGTTGACAATAGGTCAATGAAATCTGTCTTAATGGAACTATAGTGTCCCTTCAGTTCCCAGAACTCCTAATTTGTCTTGCAAAGTTCATGACTATTGCTCAGTATTTTCTCCCTGGTAAGAGGCAATATTGCACTCTATCTGTTATTAAGACGACTGCAGCCCTAACCTTGTTAAACCAGGTAAGCTCTATGGTGTTTATTTCTCAGAAGGCATACACAAGATAATTAATAATTACATTATTTATCTGTCATGGAATAGAGGAGTTACCAAAGTTAAAATATGAACATTTTACTGAGGATACATACTTAGAAAAGAATATATGGAAGTGTGGGAGAGGAGATATCCTAAATTTAAGCTACCTGGTGGCATCTCCTTAAGGTAGGCTTTTCAAATATCTCATTCTCAATAATATTGATTAGTGATTATGAGAACTGAAGTCCAGGATACCTCTGAAGAGTACCAGACTGGAAAAACTGCCTGGAGTATTGGAGAGGAAGAGCGAGTATAGTTCAGTTAAGCTATTATTTGAATTGTAATTCTAGGTTTTTGCTGTTGTTGTTTTCAAATATAAGTTGATTTAGAAAGTACTGTGTTTGTATAATAGAAGAGCTAAATCAGAAGTGGAAAAAAAGGCTTCTCCTCTAAGGTTTGATCCCTTTAACTTGAAATAATTTCCCCCTACAGGGCCAAAATTACCTACCACAGTGCTTTGGTCCTTAAGTGTGGATTATGCACAGAGTGTGCCTAAATGCACCATACCAATTATGTTTGTTATGGCTCTCAAGACACTGTATAGCTAAAATTATACTGTTCTGAAAAGAATAGTGATTTTTTTCCTACCAATTTATTTTTATAATTGGAGGTTAAGCTTACTGTCTGATAATACAATAGTGGTGTTAGACACTTTTTATTATCTGATCTCTGTTTATCATGTAATCATTCTTTTATGAAGGTCATCTTATATTCAGAATAATTTTCTTGTTGCATAAAAATTATATAGTTGAATACTATGTGGGTATGTGTACAAACACACACACACACACACAAACACATATCTATCTGTGTATGTGTGTATGTATGTATATGTACACACACACACATCAGTATGCAACTGCAGTTCCCCATTAAGTCCATATTCAAGAGCATACCTAGGTTTGCCTCTTGGTGAAATGCCTCTGAAAAGAAGCAGTTAAAGTGGATTCATTATTTATGAACTGATAATATATACTCTTCCATTCTCTAATGAAGCATAAAACGATGGATTTTTGAAGAATGCATTTTTGCATAAGAAATGTAAATTGACTCCACAAAGATGCTGAAATAAATGTGTTTGAGGTGTGAATAGAATGTGAAGACAAACACCTTTGCAGATTCTGTTTTTTAAATCAAAATAGAGGCATTTAAAATCTGTGTTTATATCGCCAAATCATTTTTTTAAAAAGCATTATTTGCAAAGTATGGAAGAAAATTGCTTGCTAAATGTTACAATTTCTGTTTTACCTAGATAATTAAATTAAACTTCTGATAACAGTTATTTATACTTGGCCAAAATAGATATAAATAGCATTCACATCAAGTTACTGAAACAAATTAGAGAATCAATGGGCAACCTGTGATTGTTCAATAGTGCTAGATTATAAATTCATCATCTTCCAAGTGGGTCACATTGGGGTTCATTGCATATTGCTGCTGTGGTGGATTCCAAATAAAGAGTGGCATTTCAGATTGCAATTGAGAGAAGTCTTTCATCTAAGCTAGGATGAACTGATTAACAAAATTACTTTATTACTGATTTTGAAAATATTACTAGATGAAAATGTAGATTCCTAACTGCGGAATTTAGATTGCAATTATGTTTCTTCCTTTTCATCTGAATCCCAATGGGATTAAATAAAGACTCTTTGGCCTTCAGGTATTTAAATGTTGGAAAGACTTGCTGAACAACTGACTATTCAAACTTTGTCACTGATCTGTTAGGAAGAACAGAATAGATTAACCTTTCTACTGATCCGTAGGACTATGCAAAGCTTAGAATATTTCATGAATGAAACAAGCTTCTTGAAGCTGAAAAGTTAGTGCTGCCAAGTGAGACAACCCCATATAGAGTTCCTCTTCCTCCTCCTCCTCCTCCTCCTCCTCCTCCCCCCCCTGGAATTTACCAGTACATATACCACAGTTTTGAGTTTATTTTCTTGGGATGCATTTGGCGTATCAGCCAAAAATGATAAAAGGTGTTCCTGGCCATGGGACCCAGAGATTCAAGTCTAAAAATATCCACAAACTGCTCCTTTTGGGAGAATGCAATTCCATTGAGAATAGGCAGATCTACTCTCCCCCTGAAATTACTTGAAATTACGGCACATCACAATGAATACTTTGTCTTGTCTGGATTCAATTTCAATGTGTTGCCCATCATCCATCCCATTATTGACTACAGTCAAATATTCAGTAGAGGCACACCATTACTGGAAAAGATCACAGGAAAGTAGATCTAACTGTCATCAGCATGTCTATAGCATTCAGCCCCAAATATCCTGATTTCTCCCCTTTGAACTTTGAGGAACAAGAGTCTAGGCAATATTTCTTGAAATTCTCCTCAGGGATAGGAATTAAAGCATTAAAAAAGTCATGTGCTGTATTCTCCAGACTCTCGAGTGATTCAAAAAGATACTCAGCATTTTATGAAAAATGCTGAGATATCAAGAATCTACCAAGTTACATTCCCTCTGTTAATTCTTAAAGAAAATCCATTAGGCCACAGGTCACCCTCTAGCCTGTATCTGCTGCTTTTAACTAGGCCCCAAGGACATAACTCTGTTTTGTTATCAAGTTGATAGTTCGTCCCTTCCTTCAATTTTATATCAACTTGACAAAAAATAATCCCTGGGTTTCTTATAATTTGCAGCTTATTTTTTATTTGTAAAAAAAATTTGAAAAGTAAAATGTAAGCATAATTATAGTTTGTTTAAATTTACTTTTACATTTAATAAACATACCAAACCTGATACTTGAACAAACCAAACTCTTTGTCTCATACACACACACACACACACACACTACACTGATCTTAAAATAGTCTAGTGAACAGATCAGACAGTGGCATAAACATAAACACTCACTGTATTAGTTTTTCCAAAAATGATATTTTTCTCCTGTCAAAAAAAAGAAGACTAAAAATATTTACATCACTTCACCATTTCCAGAAATTTTACACTTCTAGTTCAGTGGGATGTGAATTTTTGGATCAAATCAAGCAGAAAAGAGCTGTTTCTTTGTAGCACTTATCATCACAGCATAACATTTGAAATGGATTTGATCCTGATCTTCAGCAGATGGTAGCCCTATCATTCACTTGCACTCCAGCCATTTACTTTGCTAGTTTAATATTCACATGTGTAGCTAGGAGCATTTTTGAAACAAATTAGAGAGGACACTCAGCAGGAATTGGGTTGACTGCCTAAGCAGGCTTCTATTGCATATACCTCTAGAATCGCTGGTGAAACCAACCCCAGCCTTTTCAAGATAACTTGGAATCCAGCAGGATCCAATGACTTTTGAGGAATAGTATAGTATAATAAGCCCATACACAGGTGAGTTGTAACCTTAACCAGTTAATGATCCCTACCCATGGAACACTTCTCTGCTAATGAAAACAAACCTAATACCATATGTTGGTGCTGTGATCAGTCTTTACTAGTTAATGTCTGTTTTGAACAATAGAGCTGCTTCAAACGAATCAGTCCCATAGTGGATAGGGAAGTACTCGAATGTCCTAGACCTAACACCAGCTGTTAGTTACTAGCTTATTCATGGATTCTGTTAGGTAGAATCTCAAAACGTGTTGTGATCTTAAGACTAAGTATGTACACAAACACCACATACATACTAAGTATGAACCAGCTCTCGCACAGGTATAGTTTCAAGGGACATATTGTACTTATGTATCACAATCACACCACCATTTCCCTTGCTTGCTTTATTACAAAATAAGCTGAGCCAAAATCAGACCTCCGTCTTTCTAAACAAGGCAAGTCAGCCTTCTCATCCATTATTTCTCTCTTTCTGTTTTTGGAATGACTTGGTATTACAGAGGAGCAAGACCATGTCCTTTGAGGGTCCAGAAATCTCTAAGACCTGACGATTCACATAATTTCTAGAAGAGGGAAATGGACCTTTCTAATCATCCTTTCCCTACCCTCTGATGAGTCAGATTCTAAAATGGAGAGAACTATTCCTTTGCAGGTATCTTTTATGATCAATACTGGCCTTCCTTGTTTTATCCAGTTTGGGTGGGAGCCTGATAGTGGCAGCTGGTAAGTATTCATGCACTGCTATTAGTTTGGTAGCCAATAGGTGTGGATCATGCCTGGGGCAGGTGCTAACTAGATATTCATTTTATTTCGTCTTTAGTGTATCTCCTTAGCCTGGTAGCCAATTTTTCAGGTGGAGTCAGGTTTTTGTATTTTTTGCAGTAGCCATGTCTTATCCTAATTTCCACTCTTCTATAGTTCCACCAGATGACCAACTTCTCTCAAGTAGTCTTGATTTTAGTTTCAAATCTTATTTTCCAGGGTGGAGGAGATACAGTATAGACTGCTGCTGTTCTTGATTATGTAGTCAAGCATCAGAATTACACCAGCTGTACAGCAGACAATTCATTGCTGTGCATTATAGTGATACTAGGGATTATTGTTAGGGCTCTACTGGCACTTTCTAGCGTACCATCTGATGGCATTTCTCCTCTGAGTCTTGATAATGGTCTCAAGGGTTGGCTGTAATTAGCTTATCCATGATCTTATGCCTCATATCAGCTACTATGCTTTGTAATGGAGGGGGCAGCAGTGAATTCCAGCTTGAGGTGTTGACTGCATATCCAGTTATCCTTCTAGGTTTTCTTGAGTCTAGGATATAATGTTTAGTTTGTCTGTCTCAAGTTGTAAGAACAGCTTCCTCTTCACTATATCGAAGGGTTGAGTAACTAGCTGTTTTTCACCTAATATAGATAAAGGTGTTCTGTCCATCCATAGTTCCCTCATATGTTTCATATATCTCTTCTTGTTAGATCTACTGTTATAGTAACTTTCCATTGTTCCACTTATCTTGTCTTGTCCATGTATGGTTTTTTCCAGTAGCGCAACATCATCAGATTGTTCTGATTCCCCAACATCTGAAATGGACCAAGTTAATCTGGGTGATGTCTTAGTTGACATGATTCTCCTAGTTCATATCA
Source organism: Bothrops alternatus (assembly GCA_034064705.1). Taxonomy (NCBI): domain Eukaryota; kingdom Metazoa; phylum Chordata; class Lepidosauria; order Squamata; family Viperidae; genus Bothrops; species Bothrops alternatus. The sequence goes on from JARGCV010000009.1 coordinate 16,939,346, forward strand.
CTCTCAAACCTGAGGTAGGCAGGTGAAACATTAGGGGATTTTGCTCAAGGATCCCTACTGGTAAGGTAGGTACCAGCAAAGATTTGAACCCCAGTCCTATGTCAAAAGACAGCATCCTAACCACTACAATATCCAGTATTTATGTATATACCTACATATATTACTAAACTCTATGTCTTTCTTTAGCATAACAATTAATTGGGCTATTCTATGAGGTTAGAGCCTTAACTAGTTTACAAAATACTACAGCTAGATTCACATAATGTGGTTTATTTTTAGATCAGGGTAATGCAAAAAAAAAAAAAAGGTCATTAGCTTTTAAAGCAGAATACCATATTTTGAAACCAGGCTTATAGGCCTCTTGGGTGTAATTATTCATGGTTTGTTTCTGGTTTCCTATCTTATTGTTTGGTTTTGTTCCCTGCTCAGGTTCTAATTAATCCACATAGGTGCGAGTTGTCACAGCAAAAAGAACAAAACAAATTGAGAAATTATTTGAAGAAACTCAAGTAATGTACTCATTGCAAGACTATCTGGCAGGTCTACAAACAAAATTGTTGCTGTACATGTAAATACAGTTGATAGGCTTTATTTGTAGTGTTTATCCAGTTCCTGCTCAAATAATCATAAAAGCTGTGTTCCTTGAAGAGGTTCAAATATAGCCCATGTTTTATGTCAAACAGTGATCCTTTGTGTGCATGTCTTCCTAATTTCTAAGATTCTGTGGCTACTTCTTTAAGTTCATTCCCATACTTTTATGTAAATTGATATTTTTGGTTGATCATATTGCTATACTTTTAACATTGTTGGCTGGAGGAACCAGAATAACATATTTCCAGTATCATTTAAACTGGCAAATATCTTTGACTAATTTGACATGTTTATTATCAGTGTCTAAAAACATAAGTGAAAGAATAATAAAAACAAGCAAAAAAATCCTGTGGAGAAAAATAGGACCTCCCTGAAGTATCTTGCTGATGTAATTTATTGCTATAATATTGTCTCAAAATATTATAAATGGCTCTCTCTATTGCTGACTGAGTTGTTTTATCTGTGAACTCAGAACAGCAGTGGTGTCATAGAACTTCAGAGAAAATTGACAGCTGGAATTGCCTTTTAATTAAAATAAACTAAATAAAATAAAATAAATTAAAATAAAAATAAAGTTATTTTCAAAAGTTGCTGTCCAGTGCTGCATCAATGTTAACATATATGTAGAGTCAATCATTTTCAGACATTGTTATAATGTTTGTGCTATTACTCTTGTCAAAATTAGTTCTGTAAGAATTCTTTTGCATACAATTTTCAATGTGTTGTATAAAAAGATAAAAAATTTCTCTATTGGTACAAATGGCTAATATTAGATTCTTGAAATAATGGCATGGTTTCTCTCTTACTATCAAACAAGATAGTCATGAAATTTAAACAGTTCATTTCTCCCTCTAAAATGATAGTGTTATTTGCTTATTACTATTTTCTTATTTACTATTTTCCCTTTTTGTCTGCATTTGTGGGTTTTATTGCTCATTCTGCTGAGAGGAATCTCCTGAAAAACATGTCTGTTCTGCAACATTGCATCTTTCCCAATGTATGTGCTCTCCAGAGGTGTAAGCATCAACTCCCAATTCAAGAGCTAACATTCGTATAGATGAACAGTGCCCAGCACCAAGAACACTAGTATAACATATATTACATTTCTTAAGAGAAGAATATCTGCATTAAACAAGAACATATCTTTGCTTTTTTAAAAAAAATAAAGGGATCCAGCTCTTTAATAAAATTATTGAATGGAAAAATGTTTAAATATCTGAAAAAGAAAATATTCACAAGATTGGTATTTTATATGTAAATTTGAATATGGAATATATTCATAATATATTTTCTTTGTATGGTAGAGGTCTTGGTATGGTATAGCAATTAGAATGTTGGACCATGATTAAGGAGTTTTGAATTCATTTAATCACTCACTGGGGAAACTCAATCTAGTCAGTCACTGTTTTACCATGAATGTCTAGGGAAAAGGGTAGATTACAATCAACCACAAGTGAAAATGGAGGAGGTTGAAAGAAGAATTGGCGACAGAAGAATAACTGTGGAGAGGAAGTATCAGAATGTATGAAATATGTTGAAGAAAACAGATATATGGTCTGGTTCTTCAAGTCAAAAGCTACTGTATTTATTGACAATAGTTGGGACTGGAAATTTGTTTTGTAGCTTTTCATAAGCTAACATGTCTGAGGAAGGTACAACATTTCAGAAAAGCCAAGATTTCCCTTGGAAGTATATATGGAAACATTCCAATGGTATTATTTTGGTTTCCAAGATATTGGCAGATATCCAAGGAATATCTTCAGCTGGGGACAATGCTCTCTTTGACTACAGCCATTTTTTCCACTGGTGATTTATAGTGCCTTATAATGTCATCCAAGCACTGCTGTCCCAATATAGCAGCAATGAAAGCAGGCTTTATTGCTGTAACAATGGGAGAATGATGCTATCGTATTCATTAGTGAAGAAATGGCTTTTGGTGTCCTGTATTCATGTGGCGATTAGGTCCTTATACATAAAATCTAATTCTTACTTGAAATGCAGCTTAAAATAATTTGGCAACCTTCTACAATTAGCTATGCATTTTGATTGACTAACCATTCTAAGCTGATTGCAATTAATTGTAGAAGCAATTGCAATATGTTTATACTTTGCTCTGGTTGATAAGCATATTTGAAGTGAAATTAATCATATTTCATTGTTACGGTTGTAACCTGCTTTCTATAAGTGTAGGGAGCAGTTTGAATGTTAATATTTTTAAGGGACAAATGTTCCCTAAAAACTAAATAGGGAGCAAATTGTATAGACTATAGAGAATGAAAAACGAATGATAAATAAATAAATATTAATATATAAATAGTAGATAAATGTAGAATGAAAATAGAGAGACTGTTATTTCCATCAACTTCCCAAAGACGAAATCTATCAAGTTAGTACAGTTGGAGATATTAACATATTGCTGTGAGAGTACAATTTCTGTGAAACCCAAAGATGCTTTTTCACAGGGCAGATGGACTTTCTTGTTTTTCCTTTGAAGACGTTTCACTTCTCATCCAAGAAGCTTCTTCAGCTCTGACTGGATGGTGGGGAATGGAAGGATTTATACTTCTTGCAGACAGCAAAACGTATTCAGAGGAAAAACAAGAAAGTCCAGTTCCCTCGTGAAAAAGCATCTTTGGGACAGCTATGACCTGGATAACTGAGAATCTCCATAGACAAATTTCTGTGAAAATGTGCTGCATTTTTTTCCTATCCTTGGTGTGTATTTTTATTTATCTACTCCAAGCTTCACTGTCAATGCTGCTAACATCGGATGTTCTTGCTTTGACAACAAATGGAAATGTAGCCATATTTTCTCTTTCGCTTTTAGAGTTAGATGATGCTGGGAGGGGGGGATGTGAATGAGAGTCCAGTTAGACATAACAACAGGTACTCAGCCATGGGAATTAAGGTTATTAAGCCCAGAGCTGATAAAGATTTGGCAAGCTGGGAAGAAAGCCCATGCTTCAAGTTAATTGGAGAATGTGATTTATGACTGTTAATTGGAGGAGGGAATTGTGCTTTGATAGTTTGTGGGGCGGGATTCAGTTTTTGGCTTTAACTATGTAGTGCCCGATGCTCTGCTTCTCAAATAAAAGATTTTTAAAGGTAAACAATGCCTCGAAGTTCTTTTAAAGAGTTTCATCTGTCATAACCAGGTGTTACAAATTACCGTATTGGTTGGGCCTGCTGTCTTTTTTGCAACTGAATAGAGAAATGGATAGTTGGGAGAATAATAACTGATTAAAGATTAGCCAAAATATGCCATATACAAATTAGTTTTCTTTAGGTGAGAAAAAAGCTTACTAGGTTTCCTTTGTTACTTTACAAGTTTCTCAAGTGACTTAAAACTTTTCCCACAATGGGGCTGTTCCCAACAATGTGTCATGTGTTGACAGGAGAAAAGATCTGTATTGATGGACTATTTGTTGTTGAAAAAATATCTTCCACCTCCCAAATGTTTGTCTTGTCTGACATTTCATCTAATTTATAATAATTTCAAGTAACAGCAAATGGTTGATATATAGTTTGAACAATAGTTGGACAGTATCTTTACTAAGACAAACAAATAAAAACAAAAGGACATGTAAGGGGTGATTTGGTAGCAGTGTTCCAATATCTCAGTGGTTGCCACAAAGAAGAGGGAGCCAAGCTATTTTCCAAGGCACCTGAAGGCAGGACAAGAAGGAATGGATGGAGACCAATCAAGGAGAGAAGCAACCTAGAATTAAGGAGAAATTTCCTGACAGTTAGAACAATTAATCAGTGGAACAACCTGCCTCCAGAAGTTGTGAATGCTCCAACTGGAAGTTTTTAAGAAGAGACTGGACAAACATTTGTTTGAAATGGTATGGGGTTTCCTGCCTGAGCAAGGGGATTGGACTAAAAGACCTCCATGGTCCCTTCCAACATTATTATTATTATTATTATTATTATTATTATTATTATTATTATTATTATTATTATTATTATTATTATTATTATTATTATTATTATTATTATTATTATTTAGTCTATTTCTATTCTTAACAGCCTACTAATTTTGTTATTTCCTGATGAATTTTATGCATTTGATGAAACAGGTATTGGCTCACATTTATGTATGCCTCAATAATCTGTCCCAAAGCCAAAAGGTGAATATAAAAGATAAAAGATGAAGTCTCCATTATTTTCCTATATAGTGAAGAACTTACTATACAATATTCAATGGAATGTGTTAGAGCAGCGGTTCTCAACCTGTGGGTTGCGACCCCATTTGGGGTCGAATGATGATTTCACGGGGGTCGCCAAACACCGCAGTCCGCCATTTTTTTTTGGTCGGCCATTTTTTTTGGTTGACCATTTTTTTTGGGTCGGCCATTTTTCTCCCTTTGCCATGTGGGTCATCGCGCCGCACGTGTGCAATGCGGGCCCGCCATTTTTTTTTGGTCGGCCATTTTTTTGGGGGGTCGGCCATTTTTGGGGGGGGTTTGGGGGAGCGGGGTTGCTGTGTTAGAGCCATATAACATTTCAGAATTGATTTCCAAAAGTTAGTTTTGAGTGTGTGGGGAGTGTGACATAGCACCAGCTCTGGAAATCCTGAAAAAAAAAAGAATCAATTGTTTTAAATTATTGTAGATAGGTATTACATTTCGGTGTCTGCAGACTTTTAAAAGACATTTTGTAGATGAAACTTGAAGCATTGCAAAGCTCTACTACCTCATCTAGAGAATTATTATTTTGGTCTTATAGTTTTTCACTCCTTGTTATTAGTATATGAACTAGGGTTAGTATATAAGCTTTACATCTAAGTTTAGTATATGAACTAAAATTCTCCTGTGCTAGTGAAGGAAGCAATTAACTGAGGCAAAAAAATGCTTTTTTCTCTCTCAGTGCTAAATGCAAGATAAACATAAATTCAGACCTAATGCATCAATATTCATTTATGAAGTTAAACTTAAAAAATGAAAAATCATTCATGTTGGAGAAAAGGCAGGAGGAGGAGGAGGAGAAGGAGGAGGAGGAAGAGGAGGATATCTGCAGGAGGATATCTGAGGAGTTGTGGTAGTACAGTGGTTAGAATGCAGTATTGCAGGCTAATTCAGCTCAGTATTGCAGGCTAATTCTGCCAACTGCCAGGAGTTCAATCTCAAGCTCAAGGTTGACTTAGTCCTCCATCCTTCCAAGGTCGGTAAAATGAGGACCCAGATTGTTGGGGGCAATATACTGACTATGTAAACCACTTATAGAGGGCTGTAAAGCACTATGAAGTGATATATAAATCTAAGTGCTATTGCTATTGCTATCTGCATATCCCAGGTCCTTGGGAAGGACTGGATAGGTGGATAAAAATGCCAAATTGGTCTAAACATCTTGCTACCAACCATAATGACAACCATTCTTATAATAGTTATAAAACAATTAATTGTGGTACATCTTCTAGCATATAGAAGAAATTTTCAATCTTGAAAGGGCATCTTTTGAACAAAATAGACCAGATAGTGCTATAGTCCCAGCAGTACTTACTGCAAGGAAGCAGAGGGTTTGGTGAACTGGTGTAACAAAACCAGCCTCATTTTAAATATAAGAAAAACTAAAGAGATTGTCGATTTCAGAAAAGGCAGGCACAACCACACACCTCTGTGTATTAATGATTCTCCTATGGAGGTGGTTTACAGCATCAGGTTTTTGGTAGAGCATCAGCTAACAAGTAGACTAGCTTAATGGCTCAACAGTGAGACATTAATGAAACAGGCATAGCAGCGTCTTCCTTTTCTGCTTCACATGAGAAAAACACATCTTCCTTACCTTGTCCTTACCACTTTCTACAGAGGGGCGATCTAGAGCATCCTGCCATATTGCATTACTGTCTGGTTTGGAAGCATTACTGCTTCAAACAGGAAAGCTCTGCAGAGAGTGGTGAGGATGGCAGAAAAGATTATTGACAGTTCACTTCCTTCTATCCAGGACATAGCATATAAGTGATGCTTGAGCAGGGTCCACAGGATTGTCTGGGACACTACAGTAGTGGCCAAAATTGTGGAAACCTTTTGGAAAAAGTGTACAGTAGAAATGCCACCTTTGGTTAAGTTTCCACCATTTTTTCTTCTAATTTCTTTATAACTGTAGCCTTGTTCACTTAATAATACTATTTTACATCGCTTTTTGGGCAACCAGTCAACTCTTTGTACCGTTACTTTAATTTTATTACATTTTACAAGCTCACTAAATGAAAGAACACAAAAAAAACCCAACCAACTTGATAGCGATCGCATAACACACTGACAAATGTCCTCCTCTCAGCTTCAATACATGACATCAATAACTGAATCCTACTGTGATCTGATTGGCTCATTGCCAAAACAAGATGACTGACACCTGATTGGCTCTCTAAACACTCATACTCATTGGCTACAATCAGATGAAGGAAAGCTACCTGATATCAACCTAAGCAAGTTGTGCTTCTTTTTTCTGGTTATTTGGCTATAACTTTTCATAGAACACAGTACAGATAATTTAACAAACTTTGTTGCATTCCATTCTTGATTAAATTATCTTTCCATTGATATATAATTGTATGGTACTGCTCCAAAAAAAAGTGGTGTTATTAGCCATCAAACCTCAAACATAAACTTTTCCCAAAAGGTTTCCACAATTTTGGCCACTACTGTATCCACTTCACAACCTGTTTTCTTTGTTACCTTCTGGGAGGTGTCTTCATGGTATCCGAAGCAGAACAACCAGATTCAGCCACAGTTTTGTCCCATATAGCAGCAACATTTTCTGCTATGTATTCAAAATGTGTGTATATTTGTGTGTATGTATATGTATATAGCATGTGTATATGTGTGTTATGTATGTGTATGGGTAGATATATACTTCTTTTGAGAGCAGGCAACATAATTTCATTTTTAATGGGGGTCAGTGTACTTATAGTAAAAAAAATAACAATAAAGATTACCTTACCTTACCTATCTGTCTGACTCTTTCATTTCAGAAGCCCAGCAGAAAACTGACAAAGGAAATGTAATACTAAAAACTAGGTAAGAGAGTGGTGAAAAACTAGGGACTCAGGCCATATATTAATTCAACCCTGAGACTTTTACAGAATCCCTTTGACAAATTGGTGGTACAAGAAAACCTCTGTGGAACAGCTAAAACAGGCTTAGCATAACTTAACACAAGAAAGATACCAGATGTGTGAACCACTCCTGAAATGACAAGCACGTCAAGTCTTTGAATATGACTAGACATATGAAAATGTGACCATTTTCTCTGTCTTTTTTAAATTATACAGAATGTTCTTTGTTTCCTATTTAATAAAGACTGTACCAACCTAAGTATTGAAGAACATACCCAAGATGCTGTGAAGAATTATTAGATTTCTCGTTTTAATACTTTCAAGTTGCTTTTGTGGACTTCTGACTGTCTTATGATTACTTCATATTGCATGTTACAGTTTGGAGCCATCAATCATGGTGTTGCAATCTTCTGAGATATTGATTTCATTATCCATATTGTGAGGTGTTTCTGTATGTCTGTTTGTATACAAGAAAAGAGGACAGATAGATGTTCATGAACAATCCAGTTATTTGGTTCAGTCAGACAGTACCAAAAAGGTATGGAAACAAATATACATCAAAGAATACAAAAGCTGGGCTTCCGGTGGCTCCGCCGGCGCCGCAGGGTCTCCTTCGTGAGACTCCGTCATCTGGATGTGTAAAGCCGCGAAAAACAGCGCACATCAGCTGTTTTTTCGCGGTGAAAGATCCCCTCTCCGGGCAAAGGAGAGGTGAAGAGCATCGGGAGTAAGGTTGAGCCTTCTTAAATCCCTGGAAAAGAAGTTTTCAGGGATTAAGAGTGAGCTCCCTATAGCTCCGGAGGACGCTCCTATCCAGAGACGCTTCTGTCTTCGGGCAGAAAAAGACGCCGCGACCACCTCTGCTTTTTTTTTTTAAGATTTAACACTGAAGAGATTATAAGCAGGCTGAATGACTACAGGAGTCCAAATGGTTTGCAAGTATTTTTATTGTTTTTTTTCTTGGTTATACATTTCTAACGTTTTCAATCAACAATGTTTCAAGATGGCGTTTAGCTTTCACTGTTTTCACTGTTAGGGAAAGTGCTGGAAAGTGAAAGTGGAATCTGTTACTTTTCTCTCTCTTCTTGTTCTTTCAAGCGCAGCTAGAGAGACGGCTGTGATTTGAAATTTAAAATGGAGTGGAATATACAGCCAAATGCTAAATCTAAGTTGGATTTTACTGATGAATTTTACGAAAAAAGATCTGATACACAGAAGACTTTTGCGCAAGAGGTTAAAGAGTTTAAAGCATTTGTGAAAGAGGCTTTGACAGAAGTATTTTTGAAATTAGCTAAACCCCTTCCTCCAAATGAAATCGATGTACAACCTACTGTTGAACAATTTATTTCACAATCTGTATATGGAGATGATTACTACATAACACAAGAGAAAGAAGTTCAACAGGGAAGAGATGAGGAGGGTTTTGAGAATGAAGATGACAAATGGATTTTGCTAGATGAAAAGTTTGTTTATAGTGAGCAAGAGGTTTTGTTTCAAGAAGGGGAATTCTGTCTAGCTGGGCAGCAAGAAGATGATTTAATCGACAAAAGAGAGGCATTGTTCTACTTTATGAAGCAATTAGACTATAAAACGAAATGGATGTTGTTTGACGAACAGTTTATTTATGTAAAACAAGAGGATATGATTCAAGAAAGGAAGACTCAATTCAACAAGCAACTTAGCTACGGGGCTGAAGAAATACAGAAGAGAGACTTATTAGTTGGAAGGGTGGCCTTGTTATGGCCTTTTATTTGGTTGAAAAAGAAACCTAGAGTTCGCTTGAAGTAATGAAATTTAAAATTGTATGTAAGGAATTATTCTAGGTGTGATATTAGGTTGGAATGTAAGTTAGAAATGCTATAAATAATTTGTTTTTATTATGGAGGTTTATTTGTCAGGTGAGAGAGTCCAGAAGTTGATTGATTAAAAGAAATTTATAATTAAATGAGAGAATTAAGGTTAATCTAAGATAATGGGTTGATTTAAAGATTAAGATTTTAGGCAAGCTGTAAGATAGGATATTTAAATGATATTTTATGATATATTACTATAAATTAAATTTAGTAGATTTGATTTAGATTGATGATTTAGACGTTAATGATAAATATTATTTTTAACAAGATGAGCTGATTGTTTATATTATAAGTAAGGTTTAGAAGAGGATGTTTATATGATGATATATTAAGATATATTATGATAAACTAAATTGAATAAGAATATAATTATTATTATTAATATAAGTTCATAGGTAAGCTGCAAACCAGGATGTTTAAATGATATTTTAAGATATATTATTATAAACTAAATTTAGTAGATTTGACTTAGATTGACGGTTTAGAAGTTAATGATTAATATTATTCTTAACAAGATGAGTTGATTGTTTATATTATAAGTAAGGTTTAGAAGAGGATGTTTATATGATGATATATACTAAGATATATTATGATAAACTAAATTGAATAAGAATATAATTATTATTAATATTATTATCATTATTTTGAATCGAGGGATTTATTGATATTGTTATGGTTAATATTATTTGTTTAATTTTAATAAGATGGGTTTTTTTTCTTGTTTTTTTTTTGTTTGTTTTTTTCCCTTTTTTTTCGTTTTTTTTTGTGTGTTTTGAGTAAGAGATAGTATATAGTTTAAAATTCTTGTTAAGTTCATATAATAATTTTGTTTGATGTAGTGGGGCTTTCTTTTGTTATACCCTGTAATCATTCTGGGAAGCCGTATAATTTTAGGTATGATTTTTTTTTAGCTGTAATTAGGGTTGGTGGAAGAATAATTAATTATTGTTACTAATGGGTTGTTTGGGTGGCCTTTGGTGGATTGAAGGATGAGCTACCGGTAAGTGTGAGCTGATAAGAAGGGGGAAAAATGATGGTAAATTGTTTGAGATGCTTATTTTTAGTTGAGTTATTATTATCAGAAGTATTGGAAATTGTATTTATGTTTTGTTGTTGATTGTTTATTTGTATATTAAGATTTGATATGATTAGCTTTCTTTTCTGTTAAAATTGGGGGAAAAAAAGTCAATAAAAAATATTTAAAAAAAAAAAAAGAATACAAAAGCTCTTCATTAACTTTCCCCAATGTATTATATCCCGATGTGCCAGGATTTCAGCTTCCAGAATTCCTAATCAACAAATCCAGTGTGGATCACAAGATGGTGGGAAATTGTGGGAATTCATAGTCCCAGCACATCTGGAAGGTATCATATGGGCTTAGCTGTCATTTTATTTTAGCAATAGCAACAGCACATAGACTTATATACCACTCCATAGTGCTTTACAGCACTCTCTGAGCAGTTTGTGTGTTAATTTTAAATGTTAGTTTAACCAGTCAACTCCAATTGGGTATGATTTATATACCAAAGGAGGGAGGGATGGGAGTGATGAATCTCACCAGTCTGTAACATACTTCCTTGCTGTTTGTATCATGAATTTTCTTCCCAAGCAGCTGTATTCTGTTATCTCAATTGGATATGCTTAGAAACAAAGCTCTTGAGGGCTGGGTTATAGGAAAGGGTCCACATACACATATATCCCGTCCATGTGGCTCTTTAAAGGAATGATTCCTGTTTATTTATACTGGGTAAGGACAGCCCAAATGAAAATAAATGACCCTCCTGCTATCATATAATTTGCCCTAAGTTACATTACATTACAGCCAAGTACTGTGCTGTTAAACAGATAAGAAAATGTCCAGATGTAGAAATGTCTCTCCTTTGCAAGACAGTGACTATCTTTAAAAGGGATTTTTATTCAGCCATAGTTTTGTTTCAAAATGCAATAACACAGGAAGTGAGGAGATTGGTTTTCTTTCTTTTTAAAAAATATGCAAGCTTATATTTTTCAGAAAATGAACTGATTATAATGCTTTCTAAAGCCATGGACTTTTATTACATGCCTTATATTGTGATAGAACCTTTTAGTACCAGATGGATTTCCTCACTCTCTGAGTCCAAATATTTGACAGTTTCCCCATAATGGCTCTGAGCAAAGAGAATTGTAAATATCTTTTCAAAAGTGGGATTGAACCTGCTCTTATTAATTATTTGCTGGATATTTTCAGCTTGATTCATTGTCCCGAGGGCCCAATTTTGTTAGTAAGATAGATGACACTATGCTGCTTTAACATTTCTCTCCTTTTCCGTACAATCTTTTGGCATATGTTCAGGACTTTTTTAAAAATGAAAAATATGTAAACAAAATCTTTTACCTCTCCTATAGACCTTGTAGAAGAGACTAATTCATACTACCTGGATAATACACTTAGTAGGCATAGATTTCAAATTCTTAATTACCTTATTCTATAGTCAGTGTTATCCTTGAAATATAAAAGGCCCTATATATACTGTATTCCACCTGCTTTTAAGAGAGATTCTCCAAAAGTCCAGTCATCCTTAAAAAATACTATTACAGTAGTCTTCGACTTATGACCACAATTGAGCCCAAAATTCTGTTGTTAAGTGAGACATTTGTTGTGAGTTTTGCCCCATTCTCCAGCAGTGGAAATGGAGAATCCACCAATGGGTTTAGACTATTCCTGCCCAATCAGATCAAGTCAGCCAAAGTTGCCATGCCCGTCCTGGACCATAGAGATCCCAGTCTTGACTTGATCTCACTCAGGACAGACGTGCAAGTTTAGCTCTTAGGCAGGTACGGTCTCTATTGGTGGATTTTCCATCTTCCAAGTTTGCTGCGTAGTGCTGTATTCAGCACAAAATTTGCCTTCCCATTAGCGAAATCTCTTTCTTTCCCATTCAGAATTTATTCTCAATTCCTGACTTGGGGGGAGATTCGAACTGGGTTGTTATAAGGAAGGGGATCCTTCCTTCCCCTCCCCCCTATATACCTATCCCAACAATAACCTCTCTTAAAAGCTCCTGATTCGTAGGATTCAGCTGAGGACTAATGGCTGTTAGTCCCCAGAGGGCATTAAATCAAGCCCATTTCTACCGGAGCTTGCAGCTGCGGCTCCGGTGGCTGACTCCAGCGTCGGTGGAGGACGCTTTCTTTCGCAACATGCTCAGCCCTTCCCTCGGGCAATCCCACGTTTTCTGGGGCCCTTTGGAGTTGCGGCTGCAATTTCCCCAGCTCCAGTCTTTCAGCTCAGTTGATTCCCTTCCTCAGCCGGAGATGCGCGCGCCAAGAGACCAGTGCCGATCAGCTGTTAGGTGGCTGATCGGTGAGATGGAAAGCTCCGTTTTTACCATACGAGCTTCCAGACAGACCTCTCCCCATACCTCAGGGAGCATTTTTTCTCTACATCGGCCTTCGTTTTCAAACGTCCTGGAACCTCGGCAGATTTAGCTGCCTACGCCATGTGTGGCCGCCATTTTGATCCACGTGATCTGGACGGATCCGTTCTATCTCAAGGGGATTCAGGAGGAAGGGGCTCCTTCATCCCCCTTTACTGACATTGTCCTCAGAGAAGTGGCGCTCATTGGGGGGCTAATTAAACACACAGGATGGAACTAATGTCCCCACTGTCGTCAGTTGGGCCGCCATTTTGGGAGACAGCTGGCATCTTGGGAGATGGCCGCCATTTTGGGTGCCAGATAGGTCCAGTTTTCAATTGAGGCCTGCTATCCTGTGTTACAACAGAGTCTCCAAGCTTCCTTAGAGCACTATTCTGGTCCGGCCTCAGCCTCCCAGGGTCTTTGTCACACTATGGATCTTACAGGCCTTGTTAATTAGCCAGGCTTTTTGGCCCTTTTTTCAGGTTTGGTGTCTCCCGGCCCCACCTTGCTCATAACACTTAACCCAGCATGACTGGGGTCGCTAAATTACCAGTCGTACCTTACCGTGCGCCTGTTATCATATGCACAATTAATTTTCATCTGGATTCCAGGCGCTCCCTGTAGTGCGCCTGTCCTTATCCATACAACAGCTATAGTTGGATTCCAGGCATCCCCTATCGTGCGCCTGTCCTTATCCACTCAGCAGCTTTACCTGGGTTTCAGGTGTCCCCAATAGTGCCCCTGTCCTTACCCAGTGTACAATACTCTCTGGATACCAGGGGTACCCTATCGTGCTCCTGTGTTATCAGAGAATGGAGGATTCTATGCCTTCCTCATAGGGTGTTTTGCCGTCTTCATCGGCTCCAACGAATCCTAATCCATCTGGTCTGGAGGGCACTGATAAGACTGCAACTAAAACCAAGGTCAGAACTACCACCAAGACCTCCAACAGAGCTGAAAAGCAGGCCAGCCGGAGACACTAAGCTCTAGAAAAGGAATTTTCAAAGGCACAGAAAATAGCCAGATTAGAGATCTCTCTAGCCGAAGGTTCCCCTTTTGACTTACCACTGGGGCCCCCCACCTCTCCCCAACAGGGGAACCCTTACCTTCCCCTGCACCATGTGATATGGACTGAGCTCGTCCCATTTCCCAACTCGCTGTTACACGGGCCCACCACGGGACCCCTGAGGCTACTTTCACCCCTACTGTGGCCGGGCTTCGGCCAAGTGAGCCTGTTCTCCTCCCTATGGAGGACTGCCTAGCCTTACTGATTGCTCAAGCGGTAGACCATGCTCTGGAGGCCAGAGCGCAAACTCCTAGACAAGTGGCCGTCGCTCACCTCCCTACTCATCAACTGGTTCCTGAAACCTATTACGCTCCTTCTTCCCTGTCTGGGTCCACTTACTCTGAGGGCTCATCCCTTCGTGAACATGACATTGAACGGGATTCCAATGTCAGAGGAGGAGGAGCTTCCTCCCGAAGCCCCTTCATTTAGCGGCCTCTTCAACCCTTCCTTCTTTGTCCCTTTACTGCGCAAGGCCACATCCACAGCCCATCTAGGGCCTGATCCTTCCTCAACAACAACCATTGTTCCCCCAGATTCGGAGGTGGACCCAAACTTCACCGAACCGGTGGCAGCTCAACACTGCATCCCTTATCCCCCCCATGTTCCTGAATGCGGTCCAAAAACAGTGGACATCTCCGGCCTCCCCTCCCCTCCCAGGTAACACTGATAAAAATCTATACAACATGGCCAAGGATCTGGAGGAGGCCCTGGAAGTGCCCACGGTGGATGAACCATTTGGCCCCCTAGTATCTCCCACTGCCATTCCCGGGGATGTCTCTGAAGCTCTCAAAGCCGAGGACCGTAAGTGCGAACTTGCCTATTGCAGGACACACCAAACGGCTGCATGGGCCATTAGGGTGGCCACCTCCGCATCCTTCTTTAATAGATCTGCCCTTCGCTGGCTCAGGCAGCTCCAGGCCTGTATTCCAGCAGAGGATATCTGCACACACCAGGATCTTAGCAAGATGGTGGCAGCCACCGAGTATGCGCCATGCCACTCTCCAAGCTGCCAGATTTTCCTTAAGGGCTATGGCGTCCAGCGTCACTGGGTGCTGTATGATTTGGTTGAAACACTGGCATGCTGATGCCAAGTCCAAGTGGCGTCTGTCGGCAGATCCATATCAGGGAGGTAAATTGTTTGGAGACACTTTGAATCCTTATCTCACCAAAAATAAGGATAAGCGCAAGGTCCTTAATCACTTCCTTAAGAAATCGGACAAACGGTCCAATTATTATCCGAGAAGACAGTCTTTTCGTGCAGGAGCTAGGTATAACTATACTCAACCCATCCGCCCTTTCCTGGCCAGGCAGGACAGACAGGATAGGCAGTCTGACAGACAGGCGGCCAGACCTAGACAGCAATTTCAGGGCAAGCAGCTCTTTCGCGGGAACGGCCGACCATTCCGCCATGCCAGGTGACTCTCCAGTGGTCCCTCCCATAGGGGGCAGACTCTTTTTCCCCACCAATGGGAGGCCACCACCACAGATGCATGGGTATTCAACACCGTACATCACGGCCTTTCACTGGAGTTCATCTCCAACCCCCCAAATCAATTTCTTTCTTGCCCATATCCCCGGAATCAAACAAAGAAAAGACTAATGAACGAAGCCATCCAACATCTACTAAATATATGGGCCATGGAACCGGTGCCGGCGGACCAGAGAGGTCGAGGATTTTATTCCATCCTCTTTGTCGTCCCCAAGGCGTCGGGGGGGGATGGAGAACCATTTTAGATTTCAAGGGCTTGAATTATCATCTTGCATACCGCAAATTCAAGATGCAAACTCTCCGTTCCATCTTGGGAAGCGTAAGAAAAGGGGACTTCCTGACATCTATTGACCTCACGGAAGCGTACCTTCATATACCCATCTCTCTTGACCACCGCCGGTTTCTAAGATTCGCTCACAAGGGGTGTCATTTTCAGTACAGGGCACTACCGTTTGGCCTATCATCGTCTCCCAGGGTATTTACCAAGATCCTGGCAATTCTAGCAGCTCACTTAAGGATGGTATCAGTCAGAGTCCAATGTTACCTGGACGACATATTAATTCAGTCGTCGTCCACCCAGTTCACCATGGCGGACCTCGAACTGGTGGTAAAGCTACTCCAGGATCACGGGTTCTCGGTAAATTTCCCCAAGAGCCATATGATTCCCTCAACAAGGCTGTTACACCTTGGGGCCATCATAGACACGGTGGAGTGCCGGGTGTATTTATCTCAAGAACGCCGGGACAGCATAAGGGAGTCAGTCCTCCAATTATGCAGGGGTCGGACAGTAATGTTGGCCAGTCTCTCCCAATTGTTAGGGAAGATGATCTCGGCCATAGCGATCGTCCCGTGGTCCAGGCTCCACTCCAGGGAATTGCAGTGGTTCTTGTTCCCCTTCCAGAGGCAGAACCTCAGTGCCTCCCAACGAAGGGTGAGACTCCCACTTCAGGTATTGCGCTCCTTCATGTGGTGGGTATCGCCCGCCATGCTCAAAGGGTCATACTTTAAGGAGCCAGATCGGATAGTGCTAACAACCAACGGCAGCCTGTTTGGCTGGGGAGCGCACTTTCGCTCGCAGTGGGCACAGGGCCGTTGGTCCCACTCAGACCTTCGGCATAACATAAATTGGCTGGAGCTACGGGCCATACATCTAGCCCTCTGCCACTTTCACATCCTAGTGACAAGGTGCCATGTACTGGTCCTCATGGACAACGTGGCTGCCAAGGCTTATGTAAACCGACAGGGGGGCACCCGATCTCGGATTCTATTGACCGACTCGCTCTTACTGGGCTCCTGGGCAGAACACAATCTGGCCTCCATCAAGGCCGATCATATTTCAGGGGAGGCAAACACTCAGGCCGACCTTCTGAGCAGGGCAATGGTAGATTACTCGGGATGGCGCCTCCACCTGAGGGTCTTCAGAGAAATCTGTCACTGTTTCGGCCTACCGCTTTTGGACCTCTTTGCGTCCCCATCCAATGCCCAGCTGCCTCGATTCTTCTCCTGGTTCCCATCTCCAGGGGCGGAACAGACAGATGCTCTTCGGAGCCCATGGCCACAGGGTCTGCTTTATGCCTCCCCCCTCTACTTCTTCTCCCGGTGGTAATACGCAAGCTTCTTCGGGAGCGAGCGGAGATACTCCTAGTGGTCCCTTATTGGCCAAGGAGGCCTTGGTTCGTTGATCTGATGAGCCTCTCCCTTGCAGTTCCATAGCGGATTCCTCCGGACCGGGTCTCACTCAGCCAGGGACCATTCTCCATCCGGAACCCCAATGGCTCCAGTTAGCCGTCTGGCTATTGAGCGCTCAATCTTGTTATGGGAGCTTTGCTCACCAGGGGTCATTACGGTTATCCAGGCTTCCCGTTGCCCTTCCACAAACCGTATTTACGAGACCACGTGGAAGAACTTTCACTCCTGGTGCTCAGGTCGACATTTGTCACTCTTGGAAGTCACGACCCCCCATATCCTGGACTACCTGTTGGAAGGTCTGGAGAGGGGCTTGGCCCCAAACACATTGCACAGACAGATAGCTGCTCTTCCCACAGTCCTCACCTATGACTCCGTGGGGTCATTGGGACGTCACCCCTTACTCCGCTCATTCCTTAAGGGGGCCGCTAACACCAGACCCCCACAGTGCACAGGTACCCTTCATGGGAGCTACCACGGGTCCTTCGGGCTCTGACCAAGTTGCCCTTTGAGCCCCTAAAGTCGGGCAACGTTCGCTACCTGTCCTACAAAGTGGCATTCCTGGTGGCAATCATGTCGGCACGACGTATTTCTGAATTGGCAGCGCTCTCAATCCGGGATGACCTATGCATTTTCCACCAGGATTGAGTGGTCCTTTGCCTCGACCCTACTTTCCTTCCAAAGGTCAATTCACTATACCATAGAGCCCAGGAAATAGTGCTCCTAGATTTTTGCCCTAACCCATCACATGCTCTGGAACAGCAATGGCATAGCCTGGATGTCCGCAGAGCGCTCCGGTACTATATTTCACGGACAACGGCGTTCTGCAAATCAGAAGCCCTCTTTGTATCCTTCCATCCTTCCTCCAGGGGTCGGAAGGTTTCCTCTTCCACAATTGGCAGGTGGATTAGGGCGTGCATTGCCGGGGCATATCAGGCTGAGTCATTGCCAGTTCCACGACGGGTTACAGCTCACTCTACATGGAGTGCAGCTACTTCTGCTGCCTGGGCCACTGAGGCATCCATTGAGGACGTCTGCAGAGCAGCTACATGGTCTTCACCATCTCCTTTCATA
The DNA here is from genome assembly GCA_034064705.1 of Bothrops alternatus. Taxonomy (NCBI): domain Eukaryota; kingdom Metazoa; phylum Chordata; class Lepidosauria; order Squamata; family Viperidae; genus Bothrops; species Bothrops alternatus. Next base: position 16,957,560 of record JARGCV010000009.1, read on the forward strand.
CTGCACTACAAAATTGATAGGTTTGCCTCAGCGGAGGCTTCCTTCGGTAGGAGGGTTCTCCAACAGGTTGTTCATCAAGGTGCCACACCGGACCAGTCTACTTCCCACCCTCAGGGACAGTAGGCTTTGGTATGTCCCATTGGTGGATTCTCCATCTCCAGTGCTGGAGAAGGGGCGTTGTCTTACCTGAACACCTTTTCTCAGCACAGAGATGGAGAATCCACTCCCACCCTTGTAGGTCATCTAGGCCTAGGGTTAGTCTTAGTTTAGTGAGCCACAACGTCTTGCTGGCAGTCAATGGCTATGCTCGCATCAAGACTGGGATCTCTATGGTCCAGGACGGGCATGGCAACTTTGGCTGACTTGATCTGATTGGGCAGGAATACAGTCTAAACCCATTGGTGGATTCTCCATCTCCGTGCTGAGAAAAGGCGTTCAGGTAAGACAACACCCCTTTTCGACTTTTCTTGCCACAATTGTTAAGTGAATCACTGCAGTTGATAGGTTAGTAACCTGGATGTTAAGTGAATCTGGCTTCCCCATTGACTTGTTTGTCAAAAGGGAATCACATGCCCCCAGGACACTGCAACCATCATAAATATGAGTCAGTTGCCAAGCGTCTGAATTTTGATCCTATGTCCATGGAGATGCTGCAACGGTCATAAGTGTGAAAAACGGTCATAAGTCACTTTTTCTAGTGCCATTGTAACTTTGAATGGTTACTAAATGAACTATTGTAATTTGAGGACTACCTGTAAATACAAATAAAGCTTTGATCACTCACCTGCTGCTCACATCCAGCTGTGCAGCCTGGTTCCTATCAGGCTACGGTCCGGTACCTGTCCATAGCCTGGGGGTTAGGGACTCCTGTTTAATCTATTGTATTTGTATGTCTGAGTCAGGGGTGTCAAACTCAATTTCATTGAGGGCCGCATCAGCATTGCAGTTGTCCTCGGGCTGGGTAGGTTTGGCCAGGGTGGTCGCGGCTTATTGGGTGGGTGTGGCTGGAGTGGGTGTGGCCTACTGGGTGGGCATGGCCAGCTCTTTGCGTCAAGGGTGCCTGTGGGGGCCTGGGCAGGAGTGGGACAGAACTGAGGATCTCTGGCAGAAGGGGGTGAGACCGGGGCAAGCGCCAAGACATGGTCCACTGGAAGAGCCTCACTGTTCCTCTCAGGCCATGCGAGTGGGGCTGGATGGTGCTGCGGGCTTCCTGGAGCCAGGCAGTGCAAATCCGAAAAGAAGCATGATGCCACCCAGCCCCCAGCCTGCCTGGTTTCGGCAGGCAGCGGGACGCTCTCCTCACAGTGCCGAGAGGCTGAGCCGGGCAGTGTGAACCTTGCCAGCTTTGCACCTTGCTGCCTGCTGAAATCAGGCAGGCTGGGGGCTGAGCGGTGGCACGCTTCTTTTTTGATTTGCACTGCCTGGCTCAGCCTCTCGGCGCTGTAAGGACAGCGCCCCATTGCCTGCTGAAACCTCTCCCCTGGAGCCCATCAAGCCGGATATGTGAAGTAGACGAGGGCCATTTGCTGGCCACTTCCAGGTGATGGTGCATTTCTTCATTCCTCGCAAAGGGTGATACCTCCCCAGTGTGTGCCTAGGGGGTGGGGTCAACATGGCAGGGGCGGGTCCCTTGCTGTTTCCAGATGGCCTTGTGGAGCTAAGACTGAATGTGTTTCAGCATAGATGGCCACCACAAAATTATACATTGGCTCCCGGGCGACCTGGGCCGGGGCCAAGGCAGCGGGGGCCATTCCAGGATGACTTCGCGGGCTTCATGAAACCACATCACAGGCCGCATCTGGCCCCCAGGCCTTGTGTTTGAGATGTCTGGTCTAAGTGAATGAGAGAGGCTAAGAAATCATTAGCTGAACATTATTTTTTTCTTATTTTCATCCCATTCTTAGAGGTGCATGCAAATTGAAAAAATAAAAGTGGCAGCCACAACAGTGTGATTAAAGCTCTGCCTATTTCTCTCTCACACACGGAAAGCCTTATTTGGTTAACATCCTGACTTTTTTTCCTTTGATAATACTTGCAGGTACCACTTTTATTTCTTCCTCAGCCCTAATTGCCAAAGTATCACTAGTTATCAGTATTTCACATTTATTAACAATATTCAGATTTATAATGGCTTCTTTCTTAGATATTGACTTGATGTACATACTGTAGTATGTTTTTGGGAATAGTTGGCTGTAAGCGGGATTTGGTCTGCCTTCAAATGAGTCAAATACGTATGCTGGAACACAAGTTTCGTATTAAAGTGTTTGTAATTCTAGAATGAAACTAACTGTGACTCCTATTTGTTATGCATTAGTGGAATGCTAAATAAACACCTTATTAGTAGGTAATGTTAAACATATCTGTGTTCTTTTACTCACATCATCCATTATTTCTTGGACAGCATGGATTAGCTGATGTGTGCATAAAGAAAATAGGGAGATAATAGCTTCTCTAGTATGAAGATTGCCTACTAACAAAAATATGGTCTGACCCAGCATAATGAAATTAACTAGAATGAATTTTCATCATGAATCATTAGAAGAGATGACACTTTGGCTACAAGAGGAAATATCTTGATGAAAGCCAGTTGTAAAAGCACAACCTGCTATTTTCATGATGACTTGTGACTTTAGTAGATGGGGTTTTTGTTGTTGTTGTTACTGCAAAGCTTAATGAAACAACATTTCTTGTACTAGGAATCCCCTTTCCCCTCTGACAGAGCTTGGCTTTGAAGAGATACTTTGAAAATCATTGGCAGCCACTACAAATAACATACCACAGCTGAAAATGTATTCCACACACTTCCTTTTGCAGTAAGAAATTATCATTATTATGACAACTGTGTAATCAAGTCAGGAGTTGTAATGTTTCAATATCATTTATACTGCAGCATGATCAACATTTTGTGTTTTCCAACTGAGCAAACTGCATCTGCTTATGTTCCAAAGATATAGTAATGTGTTTGTTGCAGCAAAAACAGCAGAGGCCATGATACCTTCAAAGGTTAAGAGATTTATTGTAACATAAGCATTCATATACTACAATCTACTACCTCACAGCATAGTCCGCACTTTGTAAGCATGGATCTGTACACAAATAGAGAGGCCCATTATATTTCCCTGCAGAGTTCAAATATGCAATATATAAAATAAATATAGTGACCATTCAAACTAACTGGAACTGTTATCCTCCTAGCTATGCTAACATAACAGCTGTGGAACCTATGTTTCCAATTAAATCTGAATTAAAGAAAATTGCATTTTCATATAATATATATGTTGGCAATTTCACACTGAACTTCATTTTTCTAAACGTTTTTTCCACTACTCTTAATGTCCATTTTTATTGTGAGATGGGCAAATCTTTTCCTGGAATTCTTACTTATTTCAAATGGCTATCTTATTCTGTTGAGATCAGTATTCATAAAACCATATGAGAAGGCCAATAATAATTTGTGATCTTACTGTGTTTCCCCAAAAGTAAGACCTACCCCAAAAATAAACCCCAGCTTGATTTTTTGGGGGTAGGCCTAATATAAGCCCTACCTGAAAAATAAGCTCTAGTTTTGGGGTGAGGCGCATGCCTAAAATCAAGCTAGTGCGTGGGTGGAGCTGCCCCATGTGCCCCAAACCTGCTTACTGTTGCAGTCAGGCTTCCCATGAATTAACACCTGCCTTGCCTCACTGGCCCACTTCTAACAGCAAAATGCAGGCCAGGGGGGCATTGCACGCATCAATTTGGAGCTCCATTCTTAGCTGCAGAGGCATTTCTTGAAGGCCTGTGATAGCGAAATGGAGGCCGGGGGCAACATATGTGAGCAGCGGTGAGTGGCTGCAGAAGAAGTGGGATGGCTGGGTGGGGCTGTTGGTGCTGCCGCTGCAAGGTGAGACCATGGAAAAGATACCCCCCCAAAATAAGACCTGATGCCTCTTTTGGAGGCAAAAAATAATAATAACACTGGGTCTTATTTTGGGGGAAACATGATATTACCCAACTTGATTATTTTAAACACTTCCTTAGTTTTAGGTGAAAATTGTCCTTTTTTCCCTAAAACATAATTTTAGTCCATTCCACAACTTAGACTGCCTGTATCTTGCAATGTCTCCTTATGGTTCCTGCCTCTACTGGGAAATGACTTGATTATTTTAAACACCTGGTTCTTTCTTTTTTTTCTTTTCTTTTCTTTTCTTTCTTTTCTTTCTTTCTTTCTTTCTTTCTTTCTTTATTTCTTTCTTTCCTTCCTTCCTTCCTTCCTTCTTTCCTTCTTTCTTTCCTTCCTTCCTTCCTTCCTTCTTTCTTTCTTTCTTTCTTTCTTTTTTTCTTTCTTTCTTTCTTTCCTTCTTTCTTTCCTTCTTTCTTTCTTTCTTTCTTTCTACCTACCTACCTACCTACCTACCTACCTACCTAATTGTATCTGGCTTTTTTCACATAGAATACTCAAAGTTGTGAGGTTGTCTTTATTGGAATTTTTTTTTAATCATTACAGTAAATATATAAATGAGATTACCACTGAAGTCCAATGTAGCAGCATAATTATCTATAGTATTTTCAGTCTATCATGGGATGAACTGAATAAAAGTAAGAATGGAGATCAAAGTGAGTAAGCAAAGGACTAACATTAGTGACAGGAAGTAATTTGTTGAGGATCCAGCCTTAAGAACAGAGATTTGCTGACATCTGATGTTTGATGCTGATGAAGACAAGCAATTGGCTCCTAATGCCAAAGGGTCTATCTATTTTCTTTTCCATCATCTCTCTCTCTCTCAAAAAGAGAGAGGGCTTTAGTCTCTTGCATCTTATCCCAATTAACTATTTTATAAGCTAGAAATTGCTTATGAATTTTTAGATTCAAAAATTAGACTCATAATTTTATTTAGTTAGCATAATGAATTTAAGATTAAGTGGTTCCTGGTAGGTTCTCTAAATTAACTCTGCTCTTCCTTACATACTCGTCTGTCTCAGACTACATACGAGAAATTATTTTTGAATACAAAATATAAAAAGGAATAGGTTGGAAGAAATCACTGCAGTCTGGAAGAAATTATATGGAACACCTCTGAAATCCTTATTTTGTGCTTGCTAGTTTTATTTTAATTGGAAAAGTGTGATCTTATTCTGGTGCCCTGAGTGGGAGCGTGGAATCCAACTATTTATTGTTCATTAAACACAACCCTTGCCAAATTATATTGCAATCATGTACTGTGATATGATTACATAAACATTTGGCATGCAAGTAATGGTTTGAAATGTTCCTGGGTCAAAAGTTCAAGAAAACATTGATGTATTGGATGAACAGCTGACATTTTTTCACTAAGTGTGCCACTTCCAGAAGTACTACCTAGTCTACTTAAAACATTTCTAAGAATGGATTTTCATCATGTTTCAAGTTACACATATATACTTAAGGTCAAAATATACAAATGCTACATCACTGTGATTGATACACAAGCACATCTTTTGAATATGTAAAACAGATATGTCATCATACAGATAGGAGTTCTTCAGAGTTTTATGTCAAATTTCCATATAGATATATGCAGCAATCCATTTTGTTCAATTTTCCTTTGAGCAATTAAGTGGGAATTCATGACATAATAAAAAGTAGAACATACCCAAACAAAAATTTAGACCGATTAATTTTAATTTCATAGTTTTATGTATATTATAGCATTATACTACATGGAATTATGTGTATAAAAAATTCCATGTATTGTGTATGTATGTATATGTGTATGTGTGTGTATGTATATATGTGTGTATATATTAAAGTTACCAAGCTTATTTTTTTAGCATAAATTTAAATTTCCCATAAGTATAATTTGATGATTAAATATGTGTTGAGTAAATCTATAGATAGTATAGATTCTTGCTTCTAAGAAGTCAGGTTGTTTATAATATGAATAATAGAAAACAAAGAGCTAATAAGCTAGATCAGTTATAAAAAAAAGTTACAAATGCAGTACATTGGATGTTACTGCTTTGACAACTGATGGAAATGCAGCCGTTTTCTCCTTTTCTATGCTTTTTCTTGCTTTTAGAAATCAGGTGCAGCAGGGAGGGGAGTTGGAATGAAAGCTTAGCTAGCCATAACGATAACACTCCTGTGGGAACCCAAGGACCAGCTGATAACGTTTTGACGGCTGAGGAGCTGGGGAGGAAGCCCGCACTTTTAACTAATTGGAGAATGTGATTTATGACAGTTTATTGAGGGTGGGAATTGTACTTTGTTACTTTGTTGTCTGAGGGAAGGGAATTTAGTTTTTGGGTTCAACTATGTAGTGCTGATACTTTGTTTCCTGAATAAAATGTTCTTTAAGGAAGAATTTTGCCTTGAAGTTCTTTTGATGGGTTTCATCTATCGGAACCATGACACTTTCTTGGAATAAAAACACAAGACAGGCTGAATCCATTGCAAAGTTTTGTAAGTATACTGCTGCATACCATTTCAGGCTTTGTTAAAACAGCACACAGACTTGGTGCCAGAAATCTTTTGGCAACTAGTAGGGTAACTGCTAGGATAATAATTTTAAATTAACTATCCCTAATAGTAGCTTGGCTGCTTCATTCTGCACCAACTGCAGCTTCAAACAGTTTTTAATGGCAACACCCCTTAAAGTAGGCCTGCAGTTGGTGCAACAGATCTTGACCAATTGAAACTGCCCTGCCTACTTAGGAAGGAGTGGAAACATTTGGAAACATGAGGACCCAGATTGTTGGGGGCAATATGCTGACTCTGTAAATTGCTTAGAGAGGACTGTAAAACACTGTAAGTTGTATATAAGTTTAAGTGCTATTGTTATTGCTATTACAATATGATGCTCCGCACCCAAACCTGGAAAGTAGGTAGTTTAGAAAGATGTTATGGACAATGATACTGAACACTATTGAGAAATCTGATTGGACTGTATCAGGAGGAATTTACTTACTTCATTAAGGCCCTGACTGGAGTGACCAGGGATATTTCCATCCCATGCCCAGTTCTGAATCCATACAGGATAGGATTCAAGGCCATATAATTCTGGGTCACTCAGAAGCTTAGGGGCCTTTTGAGATGACATGCTCTTAAGTCATCCCTGAGTTGGCCATCCTGATATCAACATGACATTTGCTTTCTCCATTGTCTGATCCAAACTTGCCTCTATTGTTTGTCTTTCAAGTCATTTGAACCTTAAATGTATATGTGTTAAAGTGGTTCTTGAACGATATTACTCTGAGGGATAAAGCCCTAGTGCAGTGGTTCTCAACCTTTCTCAGGTTGAGACCCCACTTGCCCCGCCCATGCGCGCCGCGACCCTGACCCGGGCGTACGCGCGTGCGCGCATGGGCGCAAAAAAAAAATTTAAATTTTTTTTTAAAAAAAACAAAATAGCGGCCAAGACGGGCGGATCTGCACATGCGCGGATCGGCCCGTCACGCGTGCCGTGCATGCGCGGATCCGCCCGTGAGGGCCGCCATTTTTTTTGTTTTTTTTTTTTTAATTTTTTTAAAATTTTTTAAAATTTTTTTATTTTTTTTCGGCGCGACTGGCGGATCTGTGCATGCGCGGATCGGCCCATTGCGCATGCCGTGCATGCGCGGATCCGCCCGTCGCGGCCGCCATTTTGTTTTTTTAAAAAAAAAATTTCGGCGCAACGAGTGGATCTGCGCATGCGCGGCACGCGCGCCCAAAAAATAAAAAATTAAAAAAAATTAAAAAAAATAAAAATTAAAAAAATTTAAAAAACCAAAATGGCGGCCCGCGGTGTCCGGCGACCCCCGCGAAATGGTCGTGCGACCCCAAGGTTGAGAACCGCTGCCCTAGTGTAACTCTGGAACAGCAAACATCTCTCTCTCATGAGCTGAAGATGATGAAAGCAGTGTCATGGGGGCATGGCAAAAAATAGAAGCTGTCCTAGGGGGCATGCTTGTGCCATGACTAGCTGCCAGTGGGAAAAGGGACCAAAACTAATATTTTGGTTTATACTGAGAACAAGGTGACTCTCCAAGATTCCAAATTCGTGTCTGGCTAGTTTTCTCTCCAGAGACCCATTTCCTCAAAAAAATATTAAAAATACTAGACTTAACTCATCAAGAGCCATTTCTTAGTGGATGTCTATTAAAAGGTGGTCTGAAATTTGACTTTTATTCTTGAATGTATCTGATAGAAATTCAGGGAAACATGTGAAATATAGTTAAACAAAAGTATGGATTCAACTTGACAAAGAGCAATACATCTCAGCATAAATAGTGAAATACAGTGGAGACTTCCTTCAATTTAACCTTTCAAGCTTCCTCCCCAGGCTTAAGGATGCTACCGTAGTAATGTAAGTATTTGTCTACTTTGAACTTTATTTGGTTATTCCAAGGGAATAGTCAATGAGTTGGATGCCTTCATGCCAGCGGGATATATATATATAATGTATAATTGATATTTGGGGAAAATTAGGAGCATAGAATTAGAAAATCATTCAATAGGTGATAAAGAAAACTCCAATAATTTATCCATAACTAGAAGGTGCAATATTTAATTTGCCAATAAAAACTGCAAAATATGATCATTACATCAAGGACGTTTATAAGTCTTTTTCTTTCTTTTTGTTGCTTTCTTGAAGTCCTGGTTGTCAGAGTATCTGATTACCAAAGGAGAACAAACACTCTCAACACAGAATTTGAGAGGATTGTGTCTCTTCCTGAGATGAATAAAGAGCTTGTTGTGATTTTTACCATGGCAAAAAAGCTCTGTTTCCAGTGCATTTAAAGTATGGAATTTAAAAAAAAACAACAATGCTCCTGGTCTAGATAGGATATGCTAAAAATTCTCTTAAGACATTTTCTCAATTTTATGGTAGACATACAAACGTCAGAGATTCTTAGATGATGTGATTCATATAGAAAAGAAATGAATCTCCTGCTTTGCCTACTTTTATTGTTTTTGTTTCATCAGATGATAGGGCAATTTTTACTAAAAAAAAAAAGCTTGGTGAGGCTCAATGAAGGTGTTTTTTATTTTCACAAAATGTATTAGCTTATTGTTGGAAAATCTTACTCCATTGAGTCTAGTGCTGTTGGATCAGGAAAAACATATTTAACTGCATCCACTAGAAACTTTTGAAAAAATAGTGAAATGAAAGTTATTTCAGCCTGGAAAATATATAGTAGATCACTAAAAACAAACAAAGGACACAAATTAAATGAATGTATGAATGTACGGTGTTGGTTTAAAAATGCTAAAATAATTCCTCTGATACCTTGAAATTAGGTCTGTACTAGGTATACCAGGGGTAGGCAACCTTGGCTCTTTTATGACTCGTGGACTTCAACTCCCAGAATTCCTGAGCCAGCATGGCTGGCTCAGGAATTCTGGGAGTTGAAGTCCACGAGTCATAAAAGAGCCAAGGTTGCCTACCCCTGAGCTATACTAACTATGGCACATTATCCTTGATGGATAGCTGGCAATGAAAGAGGTTTGATTAACTCTCTATTCCATATTGCAAAAAATATATGAAAGAAAAAAAAGACTTTTGACACTAATGATATAGGTTAGACATCAAGAGAAAAGAATGAAAAAGCATCAGCAGTGCACTTCAAAATGAAGCCCAGAAATAATTTGTAAAGAAACAGGGAAGAAATGCTGTTGTTTCACAATCTAATCTGAAATCGTGACCCTAGTTGTATATTTCAGTGCTGAGTATGCAACATAAATCTAAAACATTGAATTACCATCTCCTAACATAAGAGGTTTGGACTTCATTAAAAAGTCTTACTTGGAAAATCTTATGAGAACTCTGGGGAGCAAACCAGGGAATAGAGTCATCCATCCATTTAGCAAACTCTGCTACATCAGCACATTTCTTTGGAAAGCCTCAACCAAATGACCTCATTGTTCTCTGAATTTATGTCTATCAACAAGTGATGTTGTAAAACCATTCTTCTCCACTCCTAATAAATTGTTGCAGAGCATTTGGTGCCAAGAGAAACTGGACTTTGAAGTAATGGCAAATTAGTGTATTTTACTGAGGCTTCTCCAACTATCTTCATATTCAGTCAGTTCACATGGAAAGACATTAACTTTGTTTATTAAAAGAGGAGGTGTGTGATAGGTAGAGTGGAAGTGTTCTTTTCTAGCTGTACATACAATTTCAAACATTTACAGAAAATCTGGCTATTAATCTGTATATAGATTGAAGGAATAGCTGCTGTTCCAATGCTCCATTGTTTTATGATCAGGCTCAATAACTAAATAGGCATTATGTAGATCTCCTTATTCTGGGAAACAAATCGTGAGAGAATTTGAATCAGTAGTAAAGTGGGATTTGGAATTTGGTTCCAGAAATGTTTCACACAATAATTACCTACAAATCTATTTTATCATACATCATATGTTTGTGTTTCACACAATAATTACCTACAAATCTATTTTATCATACATTTTGCTGTAGACCTGCATTTTTTTTTTTTACCATGAATGTTATACAACCCTGTTTTGCTTATTTCCAGCTAAGTTCTTTTTAGAAAAAAAAAATCAAGGTAATATCTTGGTTTGCCTTTTGCTTATCAAGCTTTGTACTTAGTGTTGTGTATGTAGACTTGTAAATATGCAAAATTATACTTTTATTAAAGAAAAAGTATAAAGAATAACAATACAATGTGTGCAACAAATAAATAATCTTTATCTCTAAATTTATCTTTGTCCATTTTTCCCTCAATCTTTTGTAGAAATTGACCATGTAATATTTTTTCTTGCCATCATTCTGCTCATGCTTTTATTACATTATTTTGATATTCACTTTTGTTCCCTGTATATTTAGTAAGCTCCCTTTTTAAAATTTGCATCGATGCCTGTTGTTGGCTGTCTTTTATATAATCAGCTAATGTATGCTTTTCTTCTTTGACTGTTTGTCCTGAATGTCTGCTCCATTTCTGCGGGGCAGGTATAATCTATCAATATCACTATGGGATGTAATGCATCATGGATAGTCATCAGTTTTCTTGTTTTTTAGTCCAAACTGTCCAGTTCAGCTTATGTCCAATTAATAATTCCAACAGTACATCGTATCACAAATATGGCCCAATCATTATTGTGTTTCCATCATTCAATTTCATCTTTAGTAAAGAGTCTCTTGCTTTTTGGATGTATTCTTTATCAATCACATTTTTATCTTGTCCATGCTTGATGTTATACAGTTGTAAAATGCCCATGTAATTGTAGATTTCATTCACTTGTTGACAGATGTCGAAGAACTGTAATATCTGAAATGGTACCAATCTGTTATAGGATTCTTCTCTTGTGTTCTCACCATATTAAATGGATTGGTGGATACACAGTTGGGATCTTCCACCGAGATCTGGCTTGTATGGGTAGTCCTTCTGGTAGAATACATTGCCACCAAGATAGCTCCCAACCTCATCAGAGGATCACAAGCCCCTCTCCCACAACAAGGGGCATCCATGTTGTTGATGATGATGATTAACAATATTGGAATTTATAAGCTATAAAGGTTGTGGAGGTTTGAATTTAGCAGGAATTTTTGTGTTTCTGAGCAGCATTGTGTGCTAAAAGTAAATAAAAGAATGAAATAGCAGCAAGTCCCTTTTAAAAAAAGAAAAAAATGCTCATACTGTATGATAATATAGTTGTCATGGATTCAAACTAAAATTGAGCCCAACAACTAGTGAATGTTGATATACTTCCAATATATTGGAAGCAAAGGTAATTTGTTAAGAAATACATAAAGTAGGAAAGCCTCACTTTTACCTAAACTATAACTTGAAGAGAGATGAAGAGAGAAATTTCCCTTGCCTCTTAAACATGAACACTCATTTTTCTAACAAAGGGCCAAACTGGAAAGAAACACAAGGGCAGTGTGTGAAGATCCTTCCCTTTATCTGTTCTCACCATTGGCCCTAATGATGAAAATGGCTCATGAAAACAAAGAGATAACACAAGTCCCAAAAAGTTATTTATTCAGTACATTAGTATGTTGATAGAATGAGGAGGATGAAGTTAATTATAATGTATCAGTTCTTTATTAAGGAGTCATTTGCATCCCATCAACAATACCAAAAATAGGCCAATACAATTGTATAGTTAATCACTGTAATATCAACTGCCTTTCTCAGGCAAAATAAACTGCTAGTTTCGTTTGCCTACATATTCCCTAGAGCAAGGGTAGGCAACCTTGGCTCTTTTATGACTCATGGACTTCAACTCCCAGAATTCCTGATCTGGCTCGGGAATTCTGGGAGTTGAAGTCCACGAGTCATAAAAGAGCCAAGGTTGCCTACTCCTGCTCTAGAGCTATGCAAGATCTTTCAAATGATATTATCTATAACACATGTGGAAATGATGGGCTTCATGCAGAACTTCTTATAAATGAAGCAAATATGTTACAATTGTTTTGTTTATGAACATCAGGGTCGGGTCCAAATAATTCTTGGAAATATTGTCATGAACAGAATGGAATTATTAGCTTGACATTTTATTATATGTAATAAAAGCCAATCTGGATTAAGCCTAATTCCTGTCTTGGTTTTATAAGACCAACCATATTCACTCAATGACCAAATTAGGGTGGTGTCAGCTGCTTGTAACCAAGTTTCACAAGCATCCAGAATATTGAAAGGTATTTTAGGTTGGGGTCCAAACAAGATGAGGAAACAGTTTTCAAGAATTGCTTAGACTTCATTCAAAGAACATGCAGAAACCTCCAACCTCTTTTTCTTCCAGACCCATTCTGTTTATAAGTAGTCTTTCAACTTCCATAATATTAAAGTGAATGGAAATACGAGAAAAAAAACAGCTGATAATATTTAGCAGTTTACCTGTCAGAAGGGTCCAGCTGAATATGAAAAGTTCTTCCTTATTGGAAATAAAATGAAATAATCTTGCTGCTATCACATTTAGTTTTTCATTTGGGTCTTCTCAAAAAAATGTCAAGACAGTCTTAAGATAAAGAGAAAAATGAACTGCTGACCTCTTGCCTCTGTGGAAGTTTTTTTTTTCAGTTGTATGATCTTCTAGAGTACAAGGCAATATTAGACAATGACATTTGGTAAATTCCTTGGGCAAGGAAAGAGCTAATGTGGGAAGATGATAAAATTCAAGCTTGGGCATTAAATTAAAATATGTGACTAGTCTTACATGGAAAGGGAATCAAATGTTTGTTTCTTTCTCCATTAAAAGCTGGGAACCCAGTAAAAATGCTGCAGATGATAGTTTGCTTTAGAACTTAATAAAATGCAGTTAGTGATAAAGTACAAATGCAGTAATGAGACCAGGAAAGCAATGTTTGGGAGAACATGGAGGCTGCAAAGAACCAGAAGGGCAAACTAAGAGATTCAGGAAAAGGTGATAATAAGGAAAGAAGCTTATACCATATAATGCTTTTTTTTAACCACATCTACTATTGCTTCTTTTACAGAAATGCAATAATGAGATGGATCCATACTTGAATGGCCAACATCTTAGACACCTTTCCTTTTTCAAACAGCCAGGAGTTTTTGATGCACTGAGGTGTGAATGAAGAAGCAGAATAAAATTGTTTTCTTTAGGCTTTTTTTCTGACTATGGATAAATGGAATTTTATATCTAGATATTCTTATTCTACCACTCAACAGTTCAACAGAGTAGTTCATTACATAATAATATAGTGAACGATATGGAGTTCTCCAGCATGATTGGATGTAGAATCCACCGGTGGGTAATTATAGCCTTCCTGCTCAGCTAGACTAAGTCAGAACTTTAGCCACGCCTCCTTCAGGGAGTGCCTCCCAGTTTTGACTTAGTCTACAGCTCAGCAGCAGCAAAATTTGGAGGCTCCTTAGCTAGTTAGGCCTAGTCAGGAATTGTATCTTTATTTAGTTTATTTTAACTTATTTTAAATTTACAGCTCTAAATTTCCATTGGATTCCAATTCGGACTGATTTGTTTTAAATTGATCAAATTTAACTCGAAGATTGGCTGCAGTTGGTACAGGCCTTTGGGCCCAAAGGCCTGAGAGGCTCGGGCCGCAGGGGAATTAAGGGAATATTCCCTCGCTTGCTAGCTGCCGCCCGAGCAGAATCGCGAAACCGCTCCCTCACAGGAGCGTCCCTGGGGAGGTTTTTTCTTCGCTCCTCAGTCAGACGGACAAAGCGGCGTTTCGGATAGCAGCATCGCTGCTACAACAAAAAGCAAGTGCCTCTCGGAGTGGGGGAAAGCGACCCTGGTTGCCCTGTAAGGGGTGGTGGGTTCCACGACTGCTTCCCTCCCGGTTCTTTGCTGTTCAAAGGCATCAGAGATTGCGGCCGCTGTGGGCCGCGTGTGAGAGTCGCGGCCGCCATATTGGTTCAGGCGTGACCGCCATTTTGGGGGCAGGTGCAGGGGTCTACTGACTGGCGCAGCCGCCATTTTAGGAGGCGCGGCCGCCTTTTTCGAGAGGCGTGGCTGCCATTTTGTCCAGGGTGTGGTCGGACATTCACAGAGGCCGGTCGAAGGCCTAGTTGAACAGGACGCGTGCCTGGTTTGCCGTCGCAGTGCCTGCTGAGTCAGGCCCTACCGGGGGGAGAGAGAGACCAAAAGGATCAACCTTCCGAAGTGTGAAACTCTTTTAATTGCCTTTGAAGGGTGTTTCATTGCCAGTATTTAGAGTATAGAACTTTAGCTGGTGTACCTTACAGTATCTTACCTGTCCACAGGGGACTTTCATGCCACCTGTTGTAATTAGTTGTGACCTTTAGTCACTTGGCCTTGCAGACGAATTTAGAAATTTGTCTGACTGTGACTGCCATTGCACCAGTGCAGAACAAGGGTCGGTTTCCCATCTCTGCCAGTAGGATCTGCGTCCTTGGGTTCTCCCCCCACCGTCTGGGTACCTTTACTGGATCATCCAGACAGCATGGCAGACAGTGCTTCGCCCCAGGCATACCAAGGCTCAGGCACTACCCCCCCCCACATCACAAAAGCGCAGATCTGTTGATTTAGAAGCGGGGGGGGCAAGAAGAAACCTAAAACTAAACACCTGGTTACAAAGGAGCCGTCGAAGGCAGCTGAGTGAGAGGCCACGAGGAGGCACCAGGCGCTGGAGAGGTAGTTCTCCAAGGCCCAGAGGCTCAGGGCCAATGGGGCTGAAGTGGTTTCCCCCACCCCATTGGACACTCCTATTCCATTTGAGCCGCAATTGGAATCTGGGCAACAGCCTAGGGCATGGTCTCCTCCGGGGGAAACTGAGCAGGTTGGTTCCCCTCGTTCAATTTCATCCTCACCCAAACACCCAGATTCTGCAGCCACCCACACTGAGACAGGGGCCAGTTCTAGGGATCAGCATAGTCAGTGGTCTCAACAATTCCACTCGTTTATGCAGCAGGCATTTGACCAGTTTATGTCTTCCTCCAGGGGTCATCATCCTCCTCAAAGCCCCTTGCCTCCATCTGTGCTCCCTCCCCGTATGGGACGGGCCGGAACCCAGGCTTCTGGCATCTCAGAGACTTCTTCGCAGGTAGCAGAGGAGGGATCCGTGGACCTGGAGATGACTGACATCCCGATGTCTGAGGATGAGGAAGCAGTCCCGGAACAGGCATCCACCTCAGGGTTATTCGACCCCTCATTATTCCGTTCCCTCCTCCTTAAGGCCTGTGCTACGGTCAACCTTTCCTCGGCCAAGGTGGCTAAACCCGCCACTTCCGACGAGGAGGATGAATCCAGTCCTCTCTTTACCACTCAGGTGGCAGAGGAGAAACAGATTCCTTGCCCAAAGGTTTTTCGCTC
The DNA here is from genome assembly GCA_034064705.1 of Bothrops alternatus. NCBI lineage: Eukaryota > Metazoa > Chordata > Lepidosauria > Squamata > Viperidae > Bothrops > Bothrops alternatus. The sequence continues at coordinate 16,973,284 of JARGCV010000009.1, forward strand.
CACGGTGCAGACACAGTGGGCGTCTTTAGCAACTGTTTCCTCTCCCAACAATATGGAGAAAAAAATGTTTAACGTTTCCTCCTCCTTTGCATCTCTCTTGGAGGTGCTGTCAGTGGACGATCCCTTAATTTCTCTTTTCTCCACTTCCGCCATTCCAGGGGACATGGCTGAGGCCCTGAAAGTGGAGGATAAAAAAGTTGAATTTTCCCTTCGTCAGGCACACCAATCCTTGGCATGGTCAATTAGAGCCGCCACCTCGGTCTCCTTCGCAAGGGCCTCTATCATGTGGCTCCAGGAGCTCCAATCGACTGTTCCACCCGAACAGGTACGCACGCACCAAACACTGACAAAGTTACTCACTGCAGCAGAGTACATGGCTGATTCGTCCTTATACGCCACAAGGTACTCAGCCAGATCAATTGCAGCAACTGTGGCCTCACGGAGACTTCTCTGGCTAAAACAGTGGAGGACAGACTTAAAGTCTAAGTGGTGCCTGTCCACCTTCAAGTACACAGGTTCAAAATTGTTTGGTCCCATTCTCGAGCCACACATCATTGAGGGTAAGGACAAGTGAAAAATTGTAGCTCACCCTTCCAAGAAGTCTGACAGACGGCCGCAGCAGGAGTTCCGCAGGCAAGGGTTTCGCCCGAGCTGCTCCTGGGAATGGAGGCAGCCCTTTCATGGCGGGCAGTCCTGGGATTGGTCCAGGGGCTTGTGACCCTTCTCCTCCAGGCAGGATAGCAACCAGGACCGCCCAAACACAGCCAGGGGCCAATTCCAATCGAAGTGACCCTTTAGGGGTGCGGGGGGGTCGCCCGTACAGGCGGTTCAAGTGACGCCAGAGACAGCGCTCCCATTGGAGGTTGCCTGGCGCGGTTCAGCGACGCGTGGCAGGCAACAACTACCGACACTTGGGTGAGGGACACCATAAGAAAAGGACTAGCCATAGAATTTTACTCCCCTCCTCCAAGTTGCTTTATAAAATGTCCATTCTCATGCAACCCAGCCAAAGCAAGGCTGCTAAAATTGGTCATAGACCACCTAATGGAAATCGAGGCAATAGAACAGGTACCACAAGAACAGGAAAAACAGGGGTTTTTACTCCATCCTGTTTGTCGTGCCCAAGGCATCGGGGGGTTGGAGAGCCATTCTCGACCTAAAAAGTCTAAATCATTTTGTAGTCTACAAAAGGTTCAAGATGCAGTCCCTCAAATCCATACTGGCCAGCATCAGGAAAGGGGACTGGCTCTCATCCATCGATTTAACAGAGGCATACTTACACATCCCAATCCTTCAGGAACATCGAAAATTTCTCCGCTTCTGCTACGCACACCGGCACTTCCAATACAGGGCCCTTCCATTCGGCCTATCCTCGGCCCCTCGGGTATTCACAAAGGTGTTGGCCATCTTGGCGGCCTACCTTCACACATTGCCGGTGTGCGTCCAATGTTATTTGGACAACATCTTAATCCAGTCCAGCTCCCTCCAGTCCACCCAAGCAGATTTACAGGTCACGCTACGCACCCTTCAGGATCACGGCTTTTCCGTGAACTACAAAAAAAGTCACATCGTTCCCACAAAAAGATTACTCCATCTAGGAGCGATCATAGACTCAGACTCATGCATGGTTTATCTTTCCCGGGAGCGCCGGGTAAGCATCCGAAAGCTCGCACAAGCCATTCGGAAACAAAGATTGGCCCCTCTCGTGCAGCTGTCCCAGCTCCTGGGAAAGATGGTTTCGTGCATGGGGATCGTTCCCTGGGCCAGACTTCACTCCAGAAGTCTCCAATGGTTCCTCCTTCCTTTCCAAAGGCAGAATCTCAGCGCGTCCTCAAGAAAGGTCAGGGTCCCTCAGGACACCCTCTCATCTCTCCTGTGGTGAGCCTCATCAGCAATGTCCAAAGGGACAATCTTCAGAGAACCAACCAGAATCACAGTGACCACAGAGGCCAGCCAGTTCGGCTGGGGGGCTCACTTTCAAACACATCTCGCACAGGGCAGGTGGTCAAAACAGGACTTAAAACACAATATAAATTGGCTCGAGCTCAGGGCCATATACCTGGCCCTCCTTCACTTCTCTTCTCTTCTGGCGGGTCGCCACGTCCTGGTGCTAACGGACAACATGGCAGCCAAGGCCCACGTGAACAAACAGGGAGGGACCAGATTGGTGGCACTCATGTAGGAGGCCCGGGATCTGGGGCTATGGGCAGAGTCATTCCTAGGTTCCATCAAAGCAGAACATATCTCGGGGGAAGCGAATCTCCAAGCGGATTCGCTCAGCAGAGTCACAGTGGATCACTCAGAGTGGAGGCTGGATCCGGTTCTGTTTGAGGAAATCTCGGACAGGTTCGGCCACCCTCTCCTGGATCTATTTGCGTCTCCGTCGAACACTCAGCTTCCCCGGTTCTTTTCCAGGTTTCCAACAAGGGGAGCGGAGGGAACGAATGCTCTCAGGTGCAAATGGCCGCAGGGGCTGCTTTATGCCTTCCCTCCACCTCCGTTGCTGCAAGCAATGATCCGCAAACTATTACTGAAAGGGGCGGAGGTGATATTAATTGCTCCGTACTGGTCACGGCGCCCGTGGTTTGCAGACCTTGTAGACCTGTCGCTCTCGCTAGTGTGGAAAATTCCCCCGCACCGAGTGTCTCTCAGTCAAGGGAACCTTCAACATCCGGACCCTCAGTGGCTCCAGCTAGCCGCATGGCACTTGAGCAGGAGGGTTTAATTAGACAATCCTTTTCGGAAGGGGTTATTTCGGTCATCCAGGCTTCAAGACGTCCTTCCACTAATCAGATATATGACGCTGCGTGGAGGAACTTCTCCACCTGGTGCAGCAAGCACAGCCTAGCACCTCTTTCTGTCACTATCCCGAACATCCTGTAGTACCTCTTACAGGGCATGAATAAAGGTCTGGCGCTCAACACCATCTGTAGACAGGTGACGGCCTTGCAAACGGTTCTTTCCTGTGATAACCTTGCCCCTTTGTCACAACATCCAGCCGTAAGTGCCTTTTTGAAGGGGGCTGTTACGGTAAGGCCACCTGTAGTCCATCGTTTCCCATCCTGGGACCTGCCCAAGATCCTGCAGGCTTTGACTTCACCGCCATTTGAACCCCTGGGGTCTTGTTCACTTCGCTACCTTTCACTGAAGGTAGCCTTTCTCGTGGCTATTACTTCAGCTAGGAGAATTTCGGAGTTGGCAGCTCTTTCAGTTCGCAAGGACTTATGTACTTTTTCCGAGGATAGGGTCATCCTACGTTTGGATCCCTCCTTTGTGCCAAAGGTTAACTCTTGGTTCCACAGATCGCAGGACCTCATCCTCCCCAAATTTTGTCCGCGTCCTTCCCATCATCTGGAGAGACGATGGCATACATTGGACATTCATAGAGCCCTGCTCCATTACATCAAATGGGCTTTGGCCTTCCGTAAATCGGAGGCGTTATTTGTCTCCTTTCAGCCATCGTCCATGGGTCAGAAGGTGTCTTCGTCGACCATTGGCAAGTGGATCAGGGCCTGTATTGCTAAAGCTTATGTCTCATTATCACTCCCGGTTCCCTCAAATATTACGGCCCACTCCACATGAAGTGCCGCCACTTCTGCAGCCTGGCTCACTCAGGCCTCCGTGGAGGAGATTTGTAGGGCGGCGACCTGGTCTTCCCCCTCTTCCTTTGTCAAGCATTATAAAATTGATAGGTTTGCCACAGCAGATGCCTCGTTTGGCAGGAGAGTGCTGCAGCAAGTCGTTTCTTCTCGGGAGACACTAGCCTAGACTCCCACCCGTAGGGACATGTAGAGCTTTGGTATGTCCCACCGGTGGATTCTACATCCAATCATGCTGGAGAAGGGGCATTGTCTTACCTGAACGCCTTTTCTCAGCATGATGATGTAGAATCCACACCCTCCTCTAACCAGTCTAGGCAGGTGTCTTTGTTTTGTTTGTGTCTGGAGCCATTGAGTCAGACTTTGTCATGGAAGCTTCGCCTCGTCAAAACTAGAAGGCACTCCCTGGAGGAGGCGTGGCTAAAGTTCTGACTTAGTCTAGCTGAGCAGGAAGGCTATAATTACCCACCGGTGGATTCTACATCATCATGCTGAGAAAAGGCGTTCAGGTAAGACAACGCCCCTTCTGATTAATATATGTTCAATATTGTTTCAAAGACTCCAAATATATGATGCCATCTACTAAAAAAGATCTTTGTATCAAGAAACGACCTTTCGCTGTACGTTTAGTGCCACGCGTCATTGATGACTTTTTAAGATTGTTCTGTTTATTTAAGTATTTTTAAAATGGTATCAAAACTGTTTATTTTTGCAGTCTATCAATGATGACATTTAATCTGTCATAGTTCAACTGATTTCTATACATTCTGCTTTGCTAAATCATGTTGCTAGGACAACACTACTCCAGAAAGTGAATTCTATAAGGGATTGCTGTATTTATACTTAAAAGAATAAGTGGAGTGGCAGAGTCCTCATTACAAATGAACATTATTAACAACCTAGTGTTCAAGAAAAGCTGCTAGAAATCTCATTTCTTTGGAGGTCAAAGTACATACATGGTAATCTTGCTATTATTTTCTATTCATTCTTTGCCAGCAGATTACACATCATGCTCTGAGCTGTATTATTTCTAATTAATTAATTTGATTTTTTTTATTCCAATCAGAAAGCTTTCCTAGTAGCCGATTTTTTTTCAGTAGTTCTCTTTCTTTTTGGAAAATAAATGGTTTATATCTAAAATATTATTCATCTTTTTACACCAGATAACAGTGAACTCATTCAGCCCACTCCTTTTGATGAGTTCATGACCCAATGTACTTCACTTGATAGATTTGTGCAAGTACATTTGCTTAGCATGCATACACATAAACCCCTAAAATGCAGATACATTTTCTTGTGTGCACTTGAAATTCCATTGTTATTGCAAAATCTGAGGTGATTTTAAAATGAGCCAAGAGAAGATAAGTGCTGCACTCAGTAACACAGAGATTACTAAGAATTGCTTGCTACTGATACTAGTAGAAAGAATTCAGTTAAATAGATTACACAAGATACAGTTTCCCTTTGTATGAAAAAGAAATATATCCACTGTTGTTTATTTGACTTGATGAGATACAGATGTAAGAAAGTGATAGGGATAGTTGTGTGATTTAAGCAAAGGTGTGTTTTTTTCTGAAATATTCTTTCTTTTCTAGAATGCCATTGGGAATGGGTTGAAGTGATGAAACATAGAATATATATATATATATATATATATATATATATATATATATATATATATATATATATATATATATATATATATATATATATATATATATATATATATATATATATATATATATATATATATATATATATATATATATATATTAAAGTACCTTTTTCTTTGAACATGCTGTAAGGATCTCAGCCTAATGGAAACTGATACACAAATAAGTGGGTTTTTTTCTCCATTTCCAGTATATAGAAAACATAATGAAAGGAAACTCCACATCCCACATTATATTTGTTCTTAAGTTGGCCATTTTGTCACTTCAAATAGCCTACCACACTAATAGCCACAGAATAGTAAATTATGGAGAACTTTTTAACCTAAACATTTTCTATAATTAGTGATTTAGTCCATATTCAAAGCTAATGATATTTTCTATTTTGTATTAGCATTGCAAAGTTTACCAGGAAGTTATAAGGCTACAGCATTGCTGTATTTGGTGAGGTCCTAACCTACATAATGCTTGGAGACCCCTTGTTTAAAAGTTACACCAGAAAGTACCAAAACAGGCCCTAGAATGACCACAAAAGAATAAAACATATATATGCCTTTGAATTATAGATAAAGCCATTTTAAAACTATATAAATTTGCTATATAAGATTTTAAAAACTACTGTACACATAAGCCACATAAAATTCTAAAAGCCAGAACAAAAAATTCTGAAATTTTCTGAGGCCTTGTGAATTGTGAGACCTTGACATGAAGCTTCTTTAGATTATGCCTTAATTTGGGACTGGGCTAGAGAAATTATTAAACAAAAATTATTCAGTTTCATGAAAAAGGATACCAATACAATTAATGGGTTCTTTCAAAATATTGTCTGCTTGTATATCAATTAGCTATTATTACCAGAAGTGTTTTGCATGTCAAGAAATTTAGGCATATGGCTCAGTAACTTCCAACAATATATCGTGTTTCCCCGAAAATAAGACCCAATCAGAAAATAAGCCCTAGCATAATTTTTTAGGACTTATATTATAAATCCACCCCAAAATAAGCCCCAGCATTGTGGTTGCCTGGGGGGAGGGGCATGGCCAGCTTGACGTCAGTCGCATCAGGGAGCACCTGTGGGAGCCTGGGCAGGGCTGGGGGGGATGCAGGGTCTCAGGCTGAGGGGGCAGGTGCCAGGACGTGATCCACTGGAGGAGCCTCGCCGACCCTCTTGGGCCATGTGGGGCAGCTCCGGGGCTGGGCTGAGTAGGGGTGGGGCGGAGCAGGGAGGGGAGTCCCAGCTGCCTGTTGCAGATGCAGGCTCCCCCCTACCCATTTGCCAAGGCCAACGCAGGTGGGGTGGTGGGCAGCAAGCTCGCTGGAGGATAAGGTTGGATGGCAGCAGCCAAGTGCGCAGGAGCTGCAGCATTCCCACCCCACCACCTGCCTCACCTGTTCAGGGGTGACTTCTCCACTTTCTCTTTCTTCCTCTTCTTCCTTTGAACTGTCCTTGCTCCTGTTGCTACTTTTTCATTCCCGGATCTTGGTTTGTCCAGAGCCTGTGCAGAGGGTCTTTGTAAACAAAGCCCCGCAGGAACCAGGTGGAGTGGGAACCATTTCCTTTGCTTTTGGACCAGCTCTGAAATGGGCTGGAAGGAGTAGCCCAAGGGCTCCACTCTGGCTTTGTAGCAAGCAAGGAGATTGGTGGCTAGTTTGTTGGGTGAATTCTAGCTGGGGTGATCGATTTAGCAAAGTAAGGTTTAGCAGGCCGACCTTGCAGAGGCCGTGGCATGGCATCACCCCCACCCTGCCATCTGTCTCGCCTCATCCTGTGGTGGCAGCACTGGCAGCAGGCAGAGCAGAGACACAGAGGGAGGCGGGCAATACAGATTCTCCGTATGTGAGAATGGATTCTCCCCCCTCGCTGCTGGATATTCACCGCCATACTGTATAACTTTCTTAAAAGTTTATTTGATGCAGAATGCGGATCCTTGCTGTTAGGGTCAAGATCGATTTTGCACTTGGGGAAAATGAATCGGTATGGCGAGTGGACCAGGAAGGCTGACTGCAAGCAGCAGTGACTGCGGATCCATGTCCCTGCTCTCATGCCCTTCCGTGCCCTAAGCAGGCATGGGATTTGAAGCACCTTGAACAACCTTGCTCTCTGACAAACCATGATAGAGTTGATTGGATTAACCTGGAACTTTTTCCAGCAGCCCCCCTCAAAAAAGGCACCCTTTCACACACCCTTTTTTTTGAGACACCAGACTAGTGTGCATTCACGTACCTTGTCCACTCATATTGGAAGTGATGTCGTAGCCCTGTGCACTCGGCCACTAAACTTCACTTCGCCAAACCGATCATCCAGCTAGCCACCAATCCCCTTGCTCGCTGCAAAGTCAGATTGTAGCCCTTGGGCCACTCCTTCCAGCCCATTTCAGAGCCAGTCCAAAAGCAAAGGGAATGATTCCCACCCTACCTGGTTGCTGTGGGGCTTCATTTTCAAAGACCCTCTACACAAGCTCCGGACAAACATAGATCTAGGACTGAAAAAGCAGCAACAGGAGCAAAGGGCTATTCAAAGGAGGAGGAAGAGAAAGTGGGAGAAGCCACTCCCAAACAGGCGAGGCAAGGCAGGTGGTGGGGAGGGAGTGGTGCCACGCCGTGGTCCCTGCACACTTGGCCCCCACCTTCCAAACTCGTCCTCCAGCTCTGTCACACATGTGGGACAAGCCTCCTGCCCACCACTCCATCTGCAATGGCCCCAGCCTCCCTCCTTGCCTCTGCCTCTGCCTGCTGCTTGGAGGGCAAAAAAATAAGACATCTGAACATAAGCCCTAATGGGTCTTTTGGAGCAAAAATATAAGACCCGGGCTTATTTTTGGACAAACACAGGTAATTTATCCTGGTCTATTTAGCTCTCTTTTTCAGACAACTATGTATGTTAAACAATATGTAATAGACAGATTAAGCACTACATTTCCATGGCAAAAACCAGCAATTAAAATCTATGTGAAGTATAATTATTGAGGGAACATTGCAATTATAAATGTATAAAACTATATTTCATTCATGTCTTCATTAAGAAGATTATAAGCATATCCAGAGGAAAGTTTTAATAAAATAAGAAATCCCATATGGAAAAGGATAGAACTAACTTTAGTTTTATATGGATTTTCATTACTCTTGAATCAGGTTTCGTAGCAAGAGTTTCTTAGGTTCTAGGGTAGATTATCAGAAGCAGCATCTACTAGCTTGCTGATTGCTTTATTACTAATTATCTGTAACATCATAATCTGGTGTCACAAATGGCCCAGAGCAAAGGTCCCCAACCTTTTGGGCATCGAGGACCGGTGCTATGGAGAAAACTTTTTCCACAGACCAGAGGATGTGTGGTTTTGAATATTGGCTGCATCTCGAAAATGGAGCTTTGCTTGTTTGTGCAGCCCACTTGTTGGCAGGCTGCGGACCGGTGCCGGTCCATGGACTGGGGGTTGGTGACCCCTGGCCCAGAGGATTCCATGTTGTCCTATAACGCAAATTGCTGATTCTGTTTGCCTGCTTTGTCTGATGAACCTGGCTATCAGTTAGAGACAAATACATGGATCATGGATATGTCATGGACAATGTATATGTATATTTGAGAGCAAATTGTGGACACTCACTGCTATTTGAAGACTGCATAGTTATCCAGGGCTTTCATTATGGATATGACCAAGGACAAATTTAAAAGCAAGCTATTGCTTCTTATCACTCTCTGTTACCCCTATGAAACTTTCTACCACCACAACTTAATTTAAGGTAGGAGGATGTTCTGAGGGGAAAGTGTCTGCAAATGTTCTTTAGTTCTATATAGAAGCTAGCAACATTCCTGAAGATAAATATGATTCTACTTTGGCAGGTACTATGCTTTGAACTCCAAGTTTTCATTTACTGTATGTACTATAGATCAGAGGTCCCCAACCTATGGGCCACAGCCCACTACTGGGCCATGGCCTCTTGGTTACTGGGCCACATGAGTGGCTGGCCAGTGTGTGGGTGCATGTGCACGTGCTCACTCCCCTTGTGCTGGCACTAGCTGAGCTGTGTGCTGGTGCTAGCTGAGTTGCGAGCCGCATATTGGCACCAGCCGAGCCACGAGCCTCTCACCGGCAGCAGCAGAACCATGAGTCTGTTGCTGGCGCTAGCCGGGTCCCAAGCCTCTCACTGGCACTAGCGAAGCCACGAGCCTCTAGCTGGCGTTAGCTAAGCCGTGCGCCAGGCACTGGTAATAGACAAGTCATGAGTCTCTCGCCAGCACTAGCTGAGCCGCGAGCCTCTCACCAATACTAGCCTAGCCATGAGTCTCTAGCTGGCAGTAGCTTAGTCATGAGGCTCTCGCCGGCGCTAGCCAAGCCGTGCACCATGCATCATTGCTAGCCGAGCCATGAGCCATGCAACGGCTCCAGCTGAGCCATAAGCCTCTCGCCAGCACCAGCCGAGCTGCAAGCCTCTGTTTGGTGCTAGACGAGCTGCGAGCCTCTTATAGGCACTAGCCAAGTTGTGATCTTCTTGCTGGCACTAGCTGAGCCATGAGCCTCTCTCTGGCACTAGCTGAGCCATGCACCATGCACCAGTGCTAGCCAAGCTGTGAGCCTCTCACCACTGCTAGCTAAATTGTGAGTTTCTTGCGGGCGCCAGCCAAGCTGTGAGTCTCTTGCTGGTGCTAGCTGAACCACGACTTTTGCTGGTGCTAGCTGAGCCATGTGCCAGGTGCTGGGAGCTGGGAGTCTCTTGCTGGCACTAGCCAAACCACAAGCCTTTTGCCGATGCTAGCCAAGCTGCAAGCCGTGAGCCGGTGCTAGCTAAGTCGTGCGCACGGGCCTGTACTAGCCAAGCCACGAGCCTCTCACCAAAACTAGTTGAGCTGTGCACGATGTGCCCTCACTTGCCGAGCCCTGAGTCATGCACCGGTGCTAGCTAAGCCACAAGCCACACGTTGGTGCTAACAGCTCCATTTGCGGAGTGAGCATGCTCATTGCCCCGTTGGTGTGCACACATACATTGCCACATTTGCATGCGTGCCCCTGCCCACCTCTGCTGTAGATAGTAAATATTTTAAAGACCTTTTAGCTATTAAACTAAAAAGGAATAGGGAAGCTGGTAGATACCATGATACAGACTGCTGATGTCAACTGCCTGCTTGCTTCCAGCCCAGCCATTCTGATAGCTTCAACATTGGTAATTTTTTCAGATTACTGGATAATTAAATATGTGTGCCTGTAGGGTTGGTTGCTGTTTCTCCCCAAATATATTGCCCATCCCTGACATGCCTTATTGCAAATTTCATTTGCAAATCAAGTGAATTACAGAAATCACAGTTGAAATGGTCAAAAGTTGCATAAATGGATATATATATCTTAGAAATAGAAATCAAACAAAAAATTTACATTGGTAAAAATGAATGTTTTGGTGTAAAATAGCTCCACCTTTGCCGTTGTGTCAGGAACATCCACAAGTGACTTATTATTGACTAAAAGCAGAGACATCACTCTGCCAACAAAAGTGCATATAATCAAGGCCATGGTTTTCCCAGTTGCAATGTATGGCTGTGAAAGTTGGACCATAAGAAAGGCTGAGCGCCAAAGAAGTGAGGCCTTTGAACTATGGTGCTGGAGAAGACTCCTGCGAGTCCCTTGGACTGCAAGGTATTCAAACCGGTCAGTTTTAGAAGAGATCAACCCTTACTGCTCTTTAGAAGGCCAGATCCTGAAGTTGAAACTCAAGTACTTTGGCCACCTAATGAGAAGGAAGGACTCACTGGAGAAGAGCCTAATGCTGGGAAAGATTGAGGGCAATAGAAGAAGGGGACGACAGAGAATGAGGTGGCTGGATGGAGTCACTGAAGCAGTAGGAGTGAGCTTAAATGGACTCCAGAAGATGGTAGAGGACAGGAAGACCTGGAGGAACATTGTCCATGGGATCGTGATGGGTCGGACACGACTTCATAACTAACAACAACAACAACAAAAGGGTCTTAGCTATATGTCCAAATATCTGCTGTGTAAGAGAAATGAAATTTATTAGATTCAGAAAGTTATTGTTTTATACTTGTTTTGTTGACATTTGTGAAAAGAATTTTGGAAACATATTTTGTTTAAATGCCATAATGTGTGCAGTTTTATCTTGTTTAAAATAAGAAACACTTAACAGAATTTAAAAACCTGAATTTATGCTGGACTTTATTTGTATTTTTGGAGATTAATAATATTTTGCATCCAATTTTAATACAGAAATTTAAATCTGAGCATGTGTAGAGTCAGACATTTTGAAAGAATGTGCACCATAATAATTTTCATAAGTAATACATTATATACTCTTGATGCAAACATTTATGTTATTTCTACTAGGATTTGTGCTATGATGTGTTTTTTCTGTGTCATTGTATGATTAATGTTTTTATTTATATTTAAAACAATTTATATGCCACCTATTTCAGAGACTCAGCTATTTCCATTCACCAAACACATTAGCATAATCTAAAATTCACATAGTCCCAAACCATTACAATTCCACTAAAATAGCACATGATTCATTTAGATTGGGGGTGAAATGTATATAGTTGCTTTTCCAGAAGTTTAAAATACAGATTGATTATATTAATGGATGGAATTTGACTATTTAGAGATAGATAGATAGATAGATAGATAGATAGATAGATAGATAGATAGATAGATAGATAGATAGATAGATAGATAGATAGATAGATAGATAGATAGATAGATAGATAGATAGATAGATAGGTGGGTGGCTGGGTGGCTGGGTGGCTGGGTGGCTGGGTGGCTGGGTGGCTGGGTGGCTGGGTGGCTGGGCGGGCAGGCGAACGGGTGGGCGAACGGGTAGGTGGGCGGTCGGGCAGGCAGGCAGGCAGGCAGGCAGGCAGGCAGGCCTGCTTTCAAAATGATACTATAATTGTTAATATAATGCAGTGTATTTTATCTAGAAATATGGCACTAACATTATCTGCATGGATGAATAAATACATACAGAAAGATCAATAAATTTCTTTTAAGATGTTGCTGTTATGCTACACACTTCTCAGACACATATTAGTATTTAAGCACCTAAGACTAAAGTAGTGCTTTTTTTCTTAACTTCAGCTTAGTTGCATTTTTTAATCAATGTTTAAAATGTAAGACAGTTTGGCATGGACAGATATACATGTACCTAGATCAGGTATTTTTTGCCAATCTTAAATATTTAACAAAATATTTTTAGATGATACTGTAATCCTATAATAATGGTTGGCTTGTATAAAAATATTAATAATACAGTCCTTAAACATTACTTGCTGTAAACAAGAAATAGTCAGGAGAGACATAATTTACAAGTAGGTATTATTTACTAGCACCTGAATCAACTCCATTTGCGATTTCCTGCTTAGTTAAGTATAAATGGCATCTTCTCTGATGGATTAATAATTATCTTAGAATGAGCAATGGAGATCAGATACCAGTGTTAGCAGCAATTTAAGCAAACATTTAAACAATAATTTCTTTTGCCATTATTCATGGAACACTAATCACAACAAATTGATTTTCTGGTGTTATGATACACTAATATAGTTAACATGATTGTCATATATCTTTCTGTGCTTTAGAAATTATTCGGCTTCAGGCACCACTACTGTAGGTGATGCTGACTGTAGTATTAAAGAAGCATCACATGATATATTTCCAGCTAATTCTGATACCTATGATATCTGATGGAATAGAAAACTTAACGTGAGTCTCATGAATTTGTGTACTTGCAGATTCATCATAAGGGAAGTACTCTCGCACTTACATTTTTAAAAAGAAAAACAGTTGTATACCACAAATATTTTTTTAAAAATGCAAACACATGGATAGAGTGTGGCTCAGATTACCGAGATTCAGATTGATTATTCCTCCTCAACTTTGAAAGCCTAATGGGCAGTGTATCTTATTAGTGTACTACTGTTGCAATCTGGAAGCTTATAAACTAGTGAATCATCATACACAATCCACTGAAGCATACGCAGTTCTTCAGTCCTCCTCTCTATGCAACTTCAGACAAGGAATAACTGTGTGAGACTAAGACCTCATGGAATATAGCCTTGGGCATTGGAAGATGTTATAATACTGTAGGTCATATGTGTTTCTACCTCACCATTCACTAGTACTCCCAGGATCTGTCACCATTCACCTCAGAACTTCTAGGATCTAATAGAATACTGAGCCGTGGTGGCACAGTGGTTAGAATATAGTTTTGCAGGCTAATTATGCTGCCTGCCAGCAGTTCGATCTGGACTGGGTCATGGCTGACTCATCCTTCCATCCTTGCAAGGAATGTTGGAGACAATATTCTGACTCTGTAAATCACTTAGAAGAGTTCTGTAAAGCATTATGACGTGGTATATAAATCTACTTGAATACCCCAAGATCAATACAGCATACAGAATGTTAACTCCCAAGGGTTAGGTTTATTTCACATAATTTGCTTAACCTACACACATTTGCATATTCATACTCATCACATCCACTCCTTTCTGTCCATGTAACACACGGTGTTGGGGAAGACCGAACACTCAGTAGATGACAGTTGCATGTACAAAATGGGAATTTTTTGATGCCATTTTTTAAGCTAGTTTGATCTGTGAGCCAATTTGGTCTAGTGCATTAGGCACCAGGCTAGAGAACAGGAGACCATGAGTTCTAGTTTTAGGCATGAAAGTCACCAGGTGACTTTGGACCATTTATTGTCTGTCACATTGCCACCGCACAGGGTCGTTGTGGGGAAAATAGGAAGAGGAAGGAGGATTAGATATGTACACCACCCTGAATTATTTATAAGATAATAATGAAGGCAGGAAATAAATAAATCTTTCCAACTGTTTCCTGCCCAATGTTCCTTTTTATCTCCTGTTGGAAGCCCTGTATCATTTATCACTGCAGCTCTATGCTCATTGGTTCTTATTGTTGCTTGTTTACATAAAATAAGTGGTTTCAATTCCTTATTTTTGTGGCTGTCTTGTTTGGCTTTATCTGACTGTGATATGCTGTTTTGCTTGCCTATTCCCATGCACATATGCTTTTATCTCTCTGGCCGAATTTACACCAACATGGAGTCTTTTTAATTCTATAGTGCCACAAAAGATTATTCTGGGGACAAAATGTACAGTATTAAAATTATTGAAAAAAACAACCTCACTGTCATTATGATTGTTATATATTTTTCTTTTATATTTATTTATTTGTTTAATATTTATTTATATTCTTAATTTAAATTGCATATCCTATAAAAATATTTTACAGAAACTTCTTTCAGACTAACAGTATATTTGAATGCAACCATTTCCCCATTTCCAACCATAGAATGCAATGAGATAGAAAGAAAACTAAAACTAACAGTTTTAGTTTCTTGAGTTAAGAAAAAATGTGTTTTGCTGCTGTAGGTTATTTTAAGATAGCAAAAAGAGAGTTAAGAAAACATAAATTCCTATGGTACAAACTAATATTTTTTGTGTTGTTCTGCAATTTATAGTTATGGGGGAATGTGCAGCTTTGTGAAGCAGTGTAAACAGTTACTATATTCTTCTCAAGATGACAAGAATTTTTAAGGTTTAGAATTCTTTATTTGACAAGACAACAAATAAAGGAAAAGGGAGATGAATTATTTATAGGTATTTGTCACATCTGTATGTAAAATTCATATCTTTTTATTCCCCAATTTCTGAGAATATACAATCAAGCTGCTAAGGTTATTTTTTAATGTCAGTAAAACTTAAGTGAGGGAGACAACAAAATTGGAAGTGGATTGATAGTGTACATCATCCACCAACAGGAATCCCATGTAATGTTTTTAGTTCTTTAAAAACAGAAACAAAATTTGCCTTGACTTCCAGTGCAGCCATGTTGGAAAATCAATAGTGAAAGTCAAGGAATAGAGCATATCAGATGAAGCAGGTGAATTTATTTAGCTCCAAATATAAGGATTCAAAGTTTATTTTACACAGGAGATGTTACTTTTGTTCTCTGAATAGCTGTAGTTCTTTATAGTGTGTGTATTCAATTCACCCTTTGGTAATTGAAGGCTGCACTTGTGGGTGAAAAACTCTGAAGTAAAGGTAAAACTACCCTGGGGATAGTAACAAAGAGCTGAATGTGTGCTTTAAAGGTATAAAAAGAATGTAAAACGACAACAATAAAAGAACTAAAAAGTAGGATATAAGAAACTGTTTTTACCATGTCAAGCCTTGCCTTTCTAGTATACAATTATCTACACTGACAAGCTGCGGTTCTCTAGAGAGAGGCTTTTAAAATTATACCTGGAAAAGAACATAAGACATTTTGCATTCTGCTCCTGAGCTAATCTATGGGCCTTCTCAAGCAAGGAGGAATTGGTTTTTCTCAATAATGATAAGGGCTTAAGGGGGGGGCTTTTATGACCTGTGGGCTTCAGCTTCCAGAATTCCTGAGCCAGCGTGGCTATGAACACATGAACAAAAATTAAATTAACTTTTGTGTGATATGGCACAATCATAACTGTATAATGATAATAAAAAAGGAAAGAAGTGTCTTTGCTAGTGAGGTAAAAAATCATGGGATCATCATCCAACACTAAACTAGTTCCTAAGCAGAAAAGGAACTCCGAACTGCTGTTTGGAATGGCAAATCTGAAAAGTCCCTGGTTAAATTACTTTGTTTTACATTTGTTGGCATTTTAAGACAGAACATATAAAGGAAATATAATTGACACAAGCTTCCAAAATGATATTTTATATGAAATTTATATAGTGCCTTGTGACTATGATAGTCTTGAAGTAAATTGTTGAAAACTCCCTTCATTGTTTTTGGTAAAATTGTTTTTTTTTAAATACACAGCCCTAGAGCTTTTAATGGGAGAATTAGAGTGTGTGTGAGTATATTTTATATTGACAATAATCTTGAGCAAAGTTTCCCAAACTTTCCAATTTCCAATTGTATGGACTTCAAATCCCAGAATTTCACAGCCATCATGGCCATTGATGAGAATTCTAGGAGTTAAAAGTTTGCGCACTTGGAAGTTGCCAAGGTGGAAAACACTGATCAAAACACTAATGAGTTGTTGCTTTCTCTTTTTCTTTCTAAATTGTGAGCCTGAGCAAAGATTATCAATAGCTATATAACACTCACTAAAATTTAGAGCTTTGTGAAAAGTCATAATAATTCTGCCAAAAATGTTTCTAAAAGGGCTATTCATTTTTTGGGTTTGAATGCCCCAAGATAGTTCAGAAGGAGTAACTTGGGGATAGGCTGGTAGGACCTACAGTATCTGGAATTGAGAACAGTTATAGTGCAATTCAGGGAGAGATGTGTTTGATTTGCAGAGTTGTTGTGTATTTACTTCTGTAAATTTTGAAGCACTCTTTTGACTTCAAGTTCAAAGAGTTGCATAGCCCTAATTTCAAACCTATAGGTGCTTTTACAACAGGAATCTTGAGGTGGAAAATCAATTGGCAAAGATCAATTGACTATATTGTTTCAGTGCCCGTAGCTGTTCTACTGCATAGATCTATCTTCTGGCTGTTGTTTCCTTAACCAAACTCATTTTAAATGTCAACACTCATCTAGGAGGGGAAAGAAATCCAAAGTGCAAGCAAGAAAATGTATTGTGCAAGATTATAGTGACTTTCTATTCATTGATAGAAAAAGTTACTCTATCTATATTTCTATCCCTACAAATCCCCTCATCTCCAGCATTGTAATTTCATGCTTGTTTTCCAAGTGTGGGTTCTTAGAAAAGCAAAATAGCAGTAATTTAGTCCCATTAAGGAGAGACATTTCTTGGTTTTAGGGAAGACAGACAAGACTTAGAGAAGTACCAAAACCCAACACAGAAACAAATGAGTGGCCCTAGTTAAGCAGTCCCAATGAGAATAGGACAAGAAATGCTGACTGACTTTGGAAAGAGGAATGGAAAATGGGGGGGAAGGAAGTATGGAATATCCTAGAAGAAACTACAGCTCACTGGCTGACATTCTGAATACGAGGAACACTAGAGTTCAGAAGACTCTACTTTGAAGTGTCAGATGTGTTGCTGGATTTCAGTGTTTCACTTATTATCTTTACTATTACAAAATGGTCTTGCTGGTTGTCCCCATTCTTGTATATGGATTGTTTAAACCGAGAGGGATGGAGGGATGGAGATAGATTTTGAAATCATTATTTTGTACATTAAAAATGCATAATTTTTGTTGGCCAAACAGTAGACATTCCACGAAGAAATTCTACTGCTGTGGCTTTTAGAAAGGAAAAGGGAAAATGTCTGAAGCTTTTGAACTAAATATAATTGCTGCTGAGCTCTGGTTTTATCTATTTATTTTATATCTAAAATTATGTTATTGCTTCAGTGGATTTCCCTCAAAAACACAAGAAATGGTAATTAAAAGTTACGCCAGATTCAACCAGGCTAGCTATTTCAACTGGAAACCTATTCCTGCTGCTACTATTATCATAGTATATAATTTAAGCTATTTACAAACAAAAATCATGGGTAAGGCAATTTGGCTTTTAGCACAATAGGAACAATTATACATTATTGTTCTACTTTGTTTTATGTTATTGTTGCCACTACTTTATGCTGACATTTTTTCTGAAATTATTAATTCTGCTAAGAAATTATATTTATATAAAAGTATCATTTTCCTTCTAGTAGTATGCTCTTTACTCATTGTTGTTTTTCTTTTTGTTAGTTTATAGTAAAATTTTAGCCCTTTTATTATTTTTACTACTACTACCAATAATAACAATTTGATAAATGGAGGAATTGCTAGATTAGCCAGGATTCATGAATAATAAATATATGATGAAAATACTGAATCTGTTAGTTATAATGCTGTTAATTGCATTGCAATTAAGGAAAGGAAATTATGTTTCCTATCCAACATTAGATCATAATGTCTGGCTTGGGGTCCTAATGGGGACATCCCGTTTTGGAGATGGCTAGTAGAAGAATATCAGAGCCCACCTCCACCTTGTCTACACATTGTTTCTTTTTATTTGCTTTAATGTTAATTTTAATGTTTTAACTTAATGCTCAAAATTATAATGTTTTAATTGCGTAATTATTTTATTCTGTTATTTATGTTATTGTAAGCTGCCCAGAAACACTTGATAGTGAGATGGGCAGCATACAGATTTGCTAGTTCCACCCAAATGTTTTGAATTGGCTGCTTTCTGATAAATAAAACACAAAATAAGTCAAGTGTTTAATCAAAATAAATGTTCCATGTTTCAAGTATTCTAACCATAAGACAAAATAAGAAACTAGAACAAATCATTGTTTCTTTTTCTGCTTTATATAAAGGCCCCAAAAATAGATAGGGTGACGTTCCTGCTGAATGCTATTAGCTAGGTTATTTGTGGAAAAATCAGTGAAATAGATTACTTTTAATTAAAAAAATCAATACCAAAAATATATAGAAACAATTTGTTTCCTTTGTGGGTACTCAATTACTTGTGTGATTTTCCTTTGCTCTGGATGGAAGTTGAATGAAAAAAAAATGTTAGGAGAGATTATACCTTATATTCATTTTTTGAAAAAAACAAACTGACATTTCACATTTTTTCCACTAAGAGTTGGCTGCCTAAAATTTGAACAGAGAAGCAGAAAATGAATCTACTCACTTTGCTGACAAAGAGTCACCTTGTGGTGAGATGGGTGGCAAATGAATGTAATAAATAAAATAAAAAATAAAAGACAAGTTTTCTTTCAAAAATAGTTTTATTCTTAATCTAAGTTTTGTAGCCAGCAGAATTTTGTTTCTAGTCTAGTACTTACTTTGCAAATTCAATAAACATACTTAATATGACATGGAAGTGGGGGAAACTTCAATTCAGAAATAGAAACTGTTCTACGGAGTCATTGTTCAGGCATGAGGTAATCACTTGCTCAGGGTGGTGTGCAAGTAAAAGTTTGCCATTGCTTACTCATTGGGCCCATTCTTTCATCTTTCTTTGGACTGCTTAGAAAGACATATACTGCTGGTCAAGTCACCAGATAATACTTCTCCTCCTTCACCACTGATCCAGCATGCTGCCCCAAGATAACATTGGTATCCTTAGCTTTGTAAAAGAAAATCCTTTAACAAAACTGGGGCTTTAAATGTTGCTTGGGGTACAGCATCTAGTGGATTAACCAGTGCTCTTCTTCTGAGGGTTTCCTAGTGTATTCTCCTCCATTGATCTGCTTGTCTCATGAGGTAGCGATTACCAATGGAAGATTTTGGCCAACAAGGACAAATGCATGCTTAGCATACAAGGACTTCAGCCAGTGTATGATTGCTGAATGAAGTAATCATGCAATCTTTGGACTACAGTATGAACTAACATGCTGTGCTGTATATGAAATTTATTCTGGAGTTCACAAGGATTTTCCTAAGGAAACAAACAAGAGTAAAAATTGGCTTATTATGACTATCACTACAGTTAACAAATTAGTTCTGATGAAGAATAGCTCAAGTACAGAAACTAGCAGGTCTTGAGACAACAGATGGTTGAATGCTTGCCATATCATGCATGGCTGCCTGCTGCTCAAACAGCTGCTTGAACGGCATTTGAAGGAGTTCTACCAGCCAGGGACTTTCTGGATGTTCAGAAATCAGGATAAGTAGATCGCAAACAAGTTCTGGTCTATCATCAACCTCCTTTCATAAACATGTTACTATCAGGCTAGGTTATTGTGCTTCTTTCTTTGCAGACTGCTTTTAAACATTAGATCAGATTACAAATGGCTGAAATGTTATCTACTAGCAATTATAGAATTAAATTTATCTCCAGTAATTACAGACTTTAATTCAGGTCACCTTCAAGCATGACTGGCTATCTCTCTCCTTTTTTTTAGAATTTATTTTTATTTCTTTATTGTACTTATCATTGGCCCCATTCTGCAAAACCAACAGGTTTTTGGGGTATTAACAAGGTTAATATCCAGAAATTATTAGATTTTTTTTGCCAAAAGAGAAGAAAAAAACAGATAATTTTATAAACTGTAAGGCATTAAGAATGGTGACTCAGAATGGATGCTGATTGGTACACTATTACTTTTAGTTTATTTTCAAAACGAGAACAGGGTAGGAACTATGGACCAAGAAGGGGGAGTATTCCATATGAAGTTGTTTAATAAATAAATAATTTGTTTGTGTTGCTGCTGCCATAGATTGGGATAGGATTTCATGGTTTTTATGTTGTGGATTTTTAAGGTTGTAAGCCAGCCAGTCACCTGTGTGTGAGTTGAGTGGACAAATAAATTTGTTTAATAAATACATTCCACTGAGAAGGCCTGCCATATGCTCCATGTCACATGACTCCATCAAGGATGAGAGGCTCTGAATAGACCCTCTGAATCTGCAGAGATGAAATCACAGTACCAATATTAACAAATTAATGTCAAGAAATAGTTTCTCTCATATTAAGCTTTCCAGGTATAGAGGGAAATAGAAGATGATAAGATCAACTGAAAAGCTTGTGTCCCTTGTCTAAAGATTTAATTGTTTAGACAGACGAAAACAAGCTCTGAGGACTTCTTATCATAATGCCAAAATTTTAGAAACAAATTGCTGAAGAGAACACTGTCTTTTGCCTGTTTTAAGATATGTGATTTAGACTTTTTATTATTTAAAGAAAATTGTATGTATTAAAAACATTTAAATATACTGTTTTTGTTTGCTCTTCTTTCATTACTTTTATTTCATGATAATGGTTGTATAGTTTTATTGTCTGTTTTTTATAATCTTTTCAGTTGCTTTATTCAGATATATAGAAAAACAAAAATGAAGATAGTATTGCTGATAGAACATAAAACTGTCCAGGTAGAAAGTGAACTTTGCTTCAGGAATGAATACTTCTACTATCTCATCTCTCTTCTCAAAACAATGAGGAATGAAGTACATGTTCAGTGCAGAGTCAAATTTAATTCCACATACAAATCCATACCAGTTTTTGTTTACTTACTTCTATCTATGGTGGGAAAAAGAGAAATGGTGGGAAAAATAAGCATGTGAGATAAGACTTTTCTCCAAATTCTCCATGGTTTCAATTTCAGAGGAAAATAATATCTGTAATATATATATATATTGGACACTTTAACTGCCCTTAAAAATATTAATAGATAAAGGAGTATATTAAGCCAATATCTCTGAAATATATTTTTAATATGTGTATAAAGCTAGTCCTTGACTTATGGCCACAGCTGGGACTGGAATTTGTGTTGCTAAAGCAAGGTGTTTTTTTAACAACTCACACTCGATTTACAACTTTTTTTTTGCCATGGTTGTTAAGCAAATCATAACTTAAATCTAAATCCATAATTTTTTATTTGCTTGTGAAGCCTTTCATCTGAGAGATCCATTTTACAGATTGCTGCAGAAACTGGAAAAAAAGAGAAGGTGATATTCTGCTTGTGCAGCAGGACTTTTATCTCCTTTTTCATCAGCCGTGATTTTCTCCAAAATTTGTATGAAGGGGTGCCCAATTGTCCAGAGCAGATTAACAATAGAAGATGGGAACAGAGGAGAAGAAATCCTTCTCCTTGTTAGACTGGTGAATGGCGAAATTTCACATGGATCATTCTCCGTTCTGTTGCTCTCCCTTCTACATGCCACAAACTAACATTTTCATACCTTTGCAAACAGAATTTTAAAATGCAGGAGGCTCATATGGGGAATTATTCATCTGCCCATTTTGTCTTGACATACCAGATGGCTAGCATTTCACTGAAAGAGCTACAGTGGCACTGGAGAGAACATCTGTCCACTCTTAATGTCCTTTTTGCAGAGAATTGGGGGCGGGAGGGGTGGCACTTAGGTCCAGGCTTTTAGCTGAGCTTCTCTGGCTGCACTCCTATTTTTATCAAATTTTGCATTCTGACACTTCACTAGGCTGGCTTCCAAACAGTTTTTACTTGTTCTGATCTGTAGCAGGGCAGAGATTAACTCTTTGAAATGCATTTGTTGATACAGTTTTCAGATGGCATCTGCCAGCACTGACTAAATACTGCATGAGCCAACATTTGTAAATTATATTGAAACCAGTGTATCATAGCATCGTACATATTTGCAGGGTTCTGCCCCACATAGCCAACAGCCATAATCCAGTGCCAGAGTTATTATGTAAAGAGATGCTTGCTTTGCATTTCCAAGTTTATTATAAAATAGGATGTTTTTCTTGATTAATGGATATTTGAGGAGTCTTAGATCAAAACTACACGTTCGTTGCTTGCATTTTATGAAGCTGGTTACATTGTTAGGTTCTGAGTCCTGTGTAATTGATAGCTTAGTCTCACCCCCAGAGGAGGTTTAAATTTTATAATAGGGAAATTGTTCTAGGTTATCATAAAACCTAAACTATATATTCTTGAAAACTTTTAATGAATGTCACAAAGCTCTTCCCTTGCCCTAACTGTTCTTGATTTTATTTCTCTTGCATTATTGTTTAAATTCTGTGTATCCATTATTTGTAATATTATATCAGTGGTCATGAACAGAAACACATGATTGCGGTAGCTAATGCAGCTTTTTAAATGTAGTGTTGTGGGTGAATCAAGTCATGTTACTAATGCTTTTCATGGTGAAGGATAATAATAAAAGACACATATATCTTTGGTATATAATACGAATGACCAACAGACCAGTCCAGAACCCACAATTACATCTGGGAAAACTGAAAAAAGTACAAAGGCATGAGAATGAATAAGATGGATGGTTAAGATAAAAGTAATTACAGGAATCTTTGGAAGTGTGTTGCAAGATAGTAAGCATTTTTCTACTTAAATCATCAGAAGCCTAACTAATTTTGGATCCATTGATAGAAAACTCCCATGTATGCTTACGTAGGAAGACATTGCCTTTTTAAAAATTCAATTCTAAGTTTGACTCCTTCATTTCCTGAGGTACTCAGCAATCCACAGTTTATGATCACAACTGAGCCCAAATTTTCTGTTGCTAAGTGAAACATTTGTTAAATGAATTTTGCCCCTGTTATGACCATTCTTGCCACAGTTGTTAAGTGAATCACTGAAGTTGTTAAATTAGTAATACAGTTGTTAAGTGAATCTGGCTCCCCGATTGACTTTGCTTGTAAGAAGTTCGCAAAAAGGGATCACGTGACTCTGGGACACTGCAACTGTTATAAATATGAGTCTGTTGCTTTGTGTCTGAATTTTGATTGCATGACCATGGGGATGTTGCAACGGTCATAAGTGTGAAAAACAGTCTTGTTACTTTTTTTTCAGGGCCATTGTAAGTTTGAACAGTCACTAAATGAACTGTTGCAAGTCAAGGACTACCTGTATTACTCTTCTAAGAAGAATCTTCTTCTACAGCTGATATTTGCTTTGCACTAACCTTTGCACAACTGGAGTTATGCAAGATACACCTTTTCCTGCACCAACAGTCTCTGCTCACAGTTACCCATGCTGTAGTCGCCTTCCACCTTGACTATTGCAAACATGGGGCTGCCCTTGAAAAGTATCTGGAAGCTTCAATTAATTTGAAATGCAACAGTCTGCATGGTTTTGTGCCAGCCTAGATTTGTGTGTTATCTCTCCTGTAGGAGCTCCATTAGCTGCAAGTTTGCTTCTGGGGCCAATTCAAGGTGCTGGCTGTCACCTTCAAAAGCTCACATGGTTTGGGACCAAGTTGTTTGAAGAACTCTTTTCCCAGTCATAAGAGCCGGGATGGCGCAGTGGTTAGAATGCAGCATTGCAGGCTAACTCTGCCCACTGTCAAGTGTTCAGTCCTAACCAGCTCAAGGTTGACTCTGCCTTCCATCCTTTTGTAAAATGAGGACCCAGATTACTGGGGGCAGTATGCTGATTCTGTAAATTGCTTAGAGAGCACTATGAAGTAGTATATAAGTCTAAGTGCTATTGCTATATCTACCTGTCTCAGCAGAGTGGGGAGGCAGGGAATGCTATGGGTCCCAGCTCCTTAGTGGGACCAAGAAGAAGAGCCTTCTCTATAGTGGCTCCCTCTGTGTAGAACATCATCCCTGCAGAGATAAGTTTGGCCCCATTTTGACACTCTTTCACAAGGCCCTGAAAACATGGTTCTGTCAATGGGACCCCCAGTGATATGGAGCCCATCAGGTCGCTTATCTGATTGTTGTCACTTGGACGTGGGGTGGGTGGGTTATTGCTTTTTATATTGGGATTTTATCATTGTAAGCCAGTCAGAATCAGGCTGACTTGGATGGTCATATAAATTTTCTTAAATAAATAACCAAAACTAAGAAACCAGTGCCAAACGTCTGGAAAGATTCTTTTCAGCTTGAAAGGTTTGTTATTAACTTTTCTCATAAAGTCTGGCCATGATTCAGAAGTTGTCATTCAAGATTGCATTAGCCTCAAAAACAATACAGTATATTAACAATAAAATTAATATTATTATTAAACTCGTATGCTTATATTAAGTAAAAATGTAATCATGCATTATGTGCCTGAAGGTTTTTTTTAATAACATGGCTACAATGAGGTGAAGTAGCACTGAATTTTATGCCAAAAATCCAGGTGCAGTTTTCCTCTGTTATAGAACTGATAGTCCAACCCATATTTCAAAATTATCCACAGTTCTTCCAAGAAGGTTGGAAAAGAGCAAATAATAGATATAATTCTCAAAGTCTCAAAAATCAAAGGTTGATTGTGCCAGAATAAGGGTTCCTAGAAATGTCCTTTACATTTTTGGATCCTCTGCAAGTTTTCTATATTTCATAATCCCATTCACTAGAGCAGTACTTCTCAAGCCTGGGCAAGTTACCCAAAATGAGATAAAAGTGGTAGGTTTTGGGGGGTAATGGCCCAATCACAACAAGGACATTTAAATAAGGGCTTTCTGATAACCTCTTTTGGGTAATAAAAGAAACAGTTTGGAAAGCACTGCTTTAAAGTTTCTGCTTGCAAAAATTACAAAACATTCATCTCCTAGAACAGGGGTCTGCAAGCTTGACAACTTTAAGACTTGTGGACTTCAGCTCCCAGAATTCCTCAGCTGAAGTCCACAAGTCTTAAAGTTGTCAAGGTTGCAGACCCTTGTCCTAGAAAGTATTATTCTTGAATTTAGGCTCCAACTTTACATATTACTGGCAGTCTTTGACTTAGAACCATTTGTTTAGCAACCAAAGTTACAATAGCACTGAAAAAAGTGACTTATGACTTGTCTTCGCACTTATGACTGTTGTAGGGTCCCCATAGTCACATGATCAAAATTCAAATGCTTGGTATTTACTGATGTTTGCAGCATCCCACAGTCATGTGATCACCATTTGTGGCCTTCCCAGTTGGCTTCCGACAAGCAAAGCCAAAGCAAAGCCAAATTCCCTTAATGACCAGGTAATTTAGTTAACAACTGCAGTGATTTGCTTAACAACTGTGGCAAAAGAGGTCATTAAATTGGGCATGACTTAACTTACACCACTGCATTGCTTAGCAACGGAAATTCTGGCCCCAATTCTAGATGTAAGTTGAGGACTATCTGTATATTTTTTTGACACATGAACACATCCCATAGGATTACCAGTGGTCTATATAAGAAGGAAGGCTATGTAAATGTTTTAAATAAATAAAAATATTGACCTCATGATAATTCCATAATGAAATTTGGCACCTCCAAAAATAAGATTCCTTTCATTTCTTTAAAAGTAAGTTCTAATCTGCTGGTGATGCTTCTGCTTTAAAATCCAGAATTAGAAAATAAACCACTTAATAATGAAAAACACATTTTGATTTTACCCCAAAACGTATGTTAAAGTTTTGCACTATTTTGAACTGTTTGATTCAGCACATACTTAATTTTCTACTACTACTCGTATGTAGGTACTATATTAAACTTTGGCATAGATTTTACATGTAAATCAAATATCCAGGTTTATAGTGAATGGACTTTGGAAGAAGTACTTCTACAGGAATCCTGTATCAGGAATGCAGTTTCTTCTGTTTGAGTAATGAACTAGATTAAGTTATTTTATATCTTTTGAGGTTATTATGGAAAATATGTGGAAAAAGGATCATACCAGGTGGTTTGCTCATTCTAAAAAGTAACCTTGTAGGGATTACTTTAACAATGTGCCATCTCCTTAACTCAAATATTTTTGGTATGATATATTTCATTGTGTTATATTGTCACTTGTTTCATTTGGACCAGTCTCTATTTAATATGGGCTATGTTCTGATTATCATGTGTGTGTGTATATATAAAATACATCTGCGCCCCTCCTTTCTAAATACATTCACCACAGAGTCTTGGCTTGAAATTTTACAGTGAGACTTTGGAACAAACTATAGCCACAATTCTTAGTTTTATTACCCTTTGGAGCCTAAAGGTAGTCCATTTTGTAGCTCAAAAGCATCAGATCGTTTTCTAGAAATGCTAAGTAAACTAAACGTGTTCTCTCACTATATGTACATTTCACATATCAGTAACAGCAAACTCCTAAGTTCATCTTTCAGCTTGTTTGTTACGTTCCTACAGGCAAATTATTAATGAAAAATGAAAATTATTTGGATGGAAGTAATAAAAAAGCAATATCATATTTTTCTTATGAAATAACATTTAATTAGCATTAGTCTACTCAGCTAAATGGTTTGTTGAACTTTACATCACATCACTGAGAAAATGTATCTGTAAAAAATATTTGTAAGGTGATCACACGATCATTACATACATCCTGTTATCATGTGAGCCTGATGTAAATTTTGTAACACATGAAACTCTGATGACATGCTAAGGTATATATAAGCACTCAAACACACTATTCTTTAAGACAACATTAAGCAACCTAGAGTTTTCTTGAAGTATTCACTTCAACTACCACAACTCCTTACTATTGGCTTGGGAAAAAACGTGGAAGGATACATAACCCTGACTAAAGAGTGGCTTTCAGCTTTTGAATTGTAGTGGGGGAGAGAATCAGTTAATGTAATCAAGTCTTATTACAGTATGCCAACATCTTGGTTTTGGCCATATTTGATTGTTGCCACCCAGTCACCACTCTCCTCTTTCTGGTGGGGGCTATTACAAAGGGATGGGGGTCAAATTACAGAGTGCCTTAGGATAATCAGATTATCTGGACTCCTTTTAGTTGGGTTTCAGATCTTGGGCATAGATCAGAGATAAGTAGTGTTGCTAGATGATCTTTGAGCAATGTGGAATGTGCTCCTTCTAGTTCTATAGAGTTCTCAGCTACCTTCAGTGCTATTGAACATTATATTCTTCTGGATTTCATTGAGAGTCTTGATTGAGGGCACTGTATTAGAGCAGTTTTACTCCTGTTATACTGAGCAGTTCTAGTCAATAGGTGGGAGTGAGGAAAGATCAGCTTTCTGGCTGTTCCCTGTAGGAACCTTCCTCATGCTGTTATTTAATATCTGCAACAGACTGCTGAGAAAGTTTGGGGCACTGTATCATCAGTTTGTTTATGATTTCCAACTGTGGCATACATTGCCATACCAGAATGAGCCAAAGATGCTGTTGAAGTCTTGTCCTGTTGTCTAGAAACTCTTGGGATTTGAATATGAAGCTGAACCCAAGCAAGAGAGATGTGCTATTTGTTCCCTGACTTTTGGTCTCTTAAAGACACACTATCTCGGAGGGAGCTGCTTTCTTTTGAAGGTTACATTTACACAGCTTTTTCTATGAGTTCCAACTTCTCCATTGCAAAGAATCTTGAAAGCAGCAATCCTTCCAACCAAGAAGGCAACAGCATGAAGTGGTGAACAATTTTCTTCTTCTACCTGCGTATTGCTGCTGTCTTAGAGTGTCATCTACCTTTGAATAACACAGCATGAGCTATGTGATATATGGCCCATCTGGGATGCAGCAACATCAGCGCTGGCCGTGTACAAAGAGGGTTAGGGTGAACCTCTGTGGTGACTCACTGTGGTGAGCTATGTACATAGAAATTCACTTGATACCCCAATGACATCAAAATGATGTTGCAAAAGTCATTATGCATATTACATAATTCCATTATGACTGGTCTCATAATCCCCTGCAGATATCCACAACCACATGGATCTTTTAAGCAATGCTGAATGGTGCAGAGGGGACCAGAGATACATTTAGATATGATGAACTGTGAAGGGGAACATTGTGTGTATTTCCCAGGAAAGAGATAGCACATTCCAAGGAAGAGGGGTGGGTGAGACAAGAGGCAATAAAGCCCAGAACTGAGTCAGAGAAATAGAAAGAGGTTTAGGGTAGCCACTCCCTTCTTCCAGTAGTCTGGAAGGGACTAGCTTCAGTCATCTTCAGGATCAAATTGAGAAATTCCACCAAGGAGAAATTTATTTTATAAAAAAATTAAGTACTTCACTGTTAGCAGGTAGAAAGGAACTCACTGCCTTAGACAACACCCCCTTGCTGAAAACATTGGTTGATGAACAAGAGATATACTGGCAAGCAACTGTTGCCAAATCTGATTAAACCTTAGCTTGGATTGCCTAAAATAGAACTAAATCCATCAGCATGCTTTCTTCTGTCCTACTCAGGTAGTACAGAGCGGAGTGTTACTGGCAAAGCCAATAGATGCTGCTACTCTTTTATTCAATAATCTCCTAATCACATAACTGTGAAAGGAGACAAGTATATTTGCAAAGTAGAAACCCATTCAGGAAACTGATCCCTGGTTGACTGAACAGCCCACCCATCCCCTTTTGACTTAACTAGGAATGATGACAGGCAGACTAAAAAATAAACAATATGATCAAACAACCCAATTTTAAATCTTAACACAGTGTAGTAGTCAAAACATCTGTAATATTAGCACAAATATTAAACTATTGATATTTAAATATTAAATATTGTTTAATCTATTAACAAAATAAGCTTTATTTCAAGGAATATCAGTGGGGTTCACTGGAAGTCGAACTCTTGCTATCTTAATCTAGCTTGAACTTGGATACTTGTTCAGGCTGTTCTGACCTGCATTGGCCTTGTGGAAATAAAGGAAACTTACTCTAAGCTTCCTTCTGCTAACTTTTGCCTCTGTCCTGACTCACCTGCCACTCCTCCATATGTTTTTAATGAGCTGTAGAATGTAGATTGAAGGGCTTTCATTATCCAAGAACTTCTTTGGAGGTGGGATGTTGTGGTCTTTGGCTTAAAAGGAAGAAACATGCCAGTGGCACATTGAAGGAAGGGAGATACATTAGAGTTCCAGGGGTTCTCAACCTTGGCAACTTTAAGACTTGTGGACTTCAACTCCCAGAATTCCTCAGCCAGCAAAGCTGGCTGAGGAATTCTGGGAGTTGAAGTCCACAAGTCTTAAAGTTGCCAAGGTTGAGAACCCCTGCATTAGACTCAGTAGTCCAAGATCAGTAGCACTTTTTCAGGTTAACACACTTTATTCAAAGGCATAAGGTTTCACAAGTTCTACAACTACTACCAGGCTGCTCCTGATTTTGGCTGGTGGCACAGTGACTGATACAGTTGCCAGCAGATTATCTTTCTTCAAGCAATCATCAAAGCTGATTAGACTTTAAGGTCCTTTTGTGTAGGAGAATTGGGGAAGGAGTAGTGGAAAACACATCCAGTAAACCTGGAGTAGCATTTCCAGTACTAGTGGCGTATAGAAGTTGTGGCACTGGCAGGTTTGCAAGCTATTACAGGAAAGGACAACTTGTTTTTCTTTTCAGTTCCCCTGGCAACTGAAATCTCAGGGTGGTTAATCTGCCTACAGAATTTTGCCCTGCTTTTCTGTAAAAGCCACATTAGTCAGACTAAAAGCAAAATCATCCATGATCAAAGAAGCCCCAAGTAGGGGGAGTTAGTGCTGTTAGTGCTGAACATAGGCTCAGCTTTTCCTACCCAGATAATATGTTGTGGAATAGATACGGGTAATTCTTGACTTAGGATTCTTCATTTAACAATAGTTCAAAATTGCAGTGACCTTAGAAAAAGTGATTTACACCCTGTCCTTGAAGTTAAGATTGTCATACCACCCCAGCAGTCATGAGATCACAATTCAGAGGCTTGGCAACTGGCTAACATTTATGACTGGTTGCAGCATTATATGGTCAGATGATAACAATTTGTGATTCTCCCAGCTAGTTTCTGAGAAGCAATGTCAGTTGGGAAACTGGATTCGCATAACAACCATGTGATTTGCTTAACGACCAGGGTCAAAATGGTTATAAAATTGAGTCTGGTAATGTGATGATTTCCTTAATCACCGCATCACTTAGTAAACCAAAATTCCAGTCCCAATGATCCAGTCCCATCTCCTCTCCCTGCTCTCTGGTCTCCATTCATCCATCTTTTTGCTTATCATATTTGATGTATTATTCTCATTGTGTCCTTTGCCATTGTTTGTTTATTGTTCTCTAATTTTACTTCTGTTTACACTCTTTTCAGTTTTCTTTTAATTATTGTAAGCTATCCAGAGTAGCCCCATGGCAAGATAGGTGACAAATTTAACAAACAAACAAATAAGTACAAATATATGTATTTTATTAGTTTTTAGATGAGAGACCTAGTTGTTTCTACACAAAACTTTTTGTTTGAGACTTGGGGCAAGGAATACCATGACAAAAAAGGTCTTGTCTCAGTTCTGATATACATATTGCTTGTCTTTTGGTCTTTTGTTCAAATTAGGATTAGTGGTTTAGTAACTGATTAAAGTTGTTTTGAAATTTTAATTTATTTCTTCACGGATATTGTTCCTTCTGCAATTGCCTACCTTGAAAGAATACTGGATCAAACGAGATTTCATGAGATCGTGGAGGTTTTATAATGGTTTTGGCTGATAATTCTTTTAGTGATCTGGTAGATATCTGGGACAAGAGAAATTAGAGCAATTCATATAATTGCTTCTAAGCATAATTTCCAATGTGCTTAAAAATCAAGGCCATGATTAAGTAGCAAAGTAACTGATCAGAGTGCAAAAGATGGAGGAGTTTTATCTAAGATGATAATATACAGCACAGAAGCCTATATTTTGGCAATATGCAGCAAAAATATATTGTATCAACTAGCTCAAGTTCAGCAGAGCATTTTTAGTCTGTTAAGGGCTTAATTTAAGATCTTTTAATTTTAAATTTGCTATATAGGAAGCTCTGCTTATTTCCAAATAAAACATCTGGTATCTATGTTGGTGTGGGCTTCAATATTTCTCCAAAGTCAGCTAAGGGATGTCCAGAAATCTTTCTTATAGGATTACTTTAGATCTGTTTCAAATTATGATTCCTGAGGATATGAATATTCTCTGGAATCTTGCATAAAATGGGAAGAGAGTTTGATGTAGTGGCGCATCAGCTGGCAAACTCTACATTGAACTAATGTCAAATATTCTGTATTTAGCTGTCTTTGCACTGAAATCATACAATTTATTATTTTATTATTTATTATGAAATGTATACACCACCCATCTTGCCAAGATTCCAACACATGATTTAAGCCCTATCCTTTCTTACTCGTGTTGCTTGTGTGGTGCATGGAAATAATTGGCAGGACTTTAATTGTATAGTTCTGGGCACCATCTTCATTTTTTGACCCTCCCTCTGACAATTCTAAAAGAAACCATTGCACAGATTTCTTGTGGGTATCCAGACAAAATATAAGTAGCTTAGACTCAGCTAATTTGAGATAATGTCTGTTTTTCATTTTGCATTAACCCCACTATTCATTAAGAAAATCAGCAGAACCTTTTGGGCATGATTAGGTGGTAACTGAGTTTTTGGAATAGGGCGGCATAGAAATCGAATAAATAAATAAATAAATAAATAAATAAATAAATAAATAAATAAATAAATAAATAAATAAATAAATAAATAAATAAATAAATAAATAAACAAACAAACAAACAAACAAACAAACAAACAAACAAACAAACTTGGGAATTGTTTTCCATAATTTCTCCTGGATTGTGAAAATCCCTCCCTACGGTTATCAGTTATCGTGCTTCTTTAGAGCAGGGCTTTTCAACCAGTAGCACGGGTACCACCTGTGGTACATTGGCCCCTGGGAGGTGGTATGCAACCATTCTAGAAAAGTGGTAGCGGGGGAGGGGAATGAGCTGAACCGGTGACAGCACCGCACAAACCTGAGCAAGAGATGGCTGGAGCTGCAGGGCTGTCAGGGCTCAGCGGAAGCACCAGGATTAGTGCTTCTTCTGGACTGTCAGGGCTCAGTGGAAGCGCCAGGATCAGCGCCAGGCTCCAGCTGGAGCTCGGCACTGATCCTGGCACTTCTGCTGAGCCCAGAAGAAGCGCCGATCAGCTGGAATGTTGCAGCATCTCCAGGGCCTTGTGATTTACATTCAGATGCTTGGCAACTGATTCATATTTATGACGGTCACAGTGTCCCAGGGTCATGTGAAGTGACCAAAACCTGCTGCAACCACTCATCAGATGGGGGGAATAAAAACCAAATACCACCCCACCCCACTGCCAATCCTTAACAGAAAGGCTCACAACAATGAAAACCTTGGACAGGAGGAAGAGTGCCACCGGGCGGGCAGGCAGGTGTCTTGCTCGGCTGTGCCTTGGGGGACAGTTTTTCAGTGCCATTGTATCTTCGAACAGTCACTAAGCAAACTGCTGTAAGTCGAGGACTACCTGTACTATATCACTTTTTTCCTTTTTTTTGTTTTTGGTCATCAAGTTTTTGACACCTTGCTAGGCGGCTGGTGATACTCGGATATTGCCATATCCTAAAAATGGTACAAAGGGGGGAAAAGGTTGAAAAGCCCTGCTTTAGAGACTCGTGGCAATCGTTTAAAAAATGTTTTGACTTTTAGTGATTTTCATGATTTTACAATAATTTAAATACAATGCTTTTGACTAGAATTGATTATTTTGTTTTAATTAAGTGATTTAATTGAATTGATTATTTTGTTTTAATTAAGTGATTTAAATGTTAATGTGCTGACTCTTTGGGAAGAGAAGTTTAGGAACATAATGAATAAATAAATAACATGTTAGTCAGGGCACAGAAGATGGAACTTTTCTTCTATCGCACTTGCCTTCTGGAATGTTCTCCCTCTGGAGATCAGGTTGGGACTGATCAGGACACTCTACTGCACTTTCATAACGTCCTAAAGAATTGGTTTTGTGCCCAGGCCTGTGGGTCTGAGTATATGAAGCAATGGGTGTTGTTTTTCCTGCTGCTGTATATTTTGATTTTAGAAAAAGTAATTGCTTTTGTTTTAATTTTAAAACTGTTCCTCATCCAGAGTCATTTTTTGAGATGGCAATAAAAATTCATTAAATAAATAAATAAAACCTTGAATTAGAACTGCAAATAGAATCCTGCTTCTTAAAGCTTATACGTCCCAGAAATTCAATATTTAATTGTTTAAATATTCATAACTGATCTGTAGTAATTATTTTCTAAAATCTTTGTTCAAGGTCTTACTCTTGAATTATGTATGGGTTATTTATTACTACATGAAAGAGGAAAATAGATGAACTATCATGGAAACATCAACAAATATCATGCTGCAATGTTGTAATCTTGAGCAGTGGACTGATTGAAAGCACCCATTGTTTAGCACTGTCACAAGTTTCAACAGTTGCTGAACAGGTGGTCATTAAGGGAAGACCACCTGTTTTAGGCGCCAACCTTTGCTTTGGTAAATGTGTACTTTGCATTTCCATAAAATGTTTCAAAACTTCATTACCCCATTTTGAGTCAGCTTCAGAACTAGATCAACTGGAAAATACTCATTCCCAAAGTTCTCTTAATGATGATCAGTCATGAATAAAAATAGAAACAACTGTATCACCTTAAAGGCTAATTATTACCATATCTGATTTTGTGTATTACTATATTTGATTCTGAATATCATAATCCAATTCATCAGATGTGGGGAATGTAATCTTGAGAGAACATTTTATACATTCATAATTGTTGGAGAAGAGAAAAAGTGATGAAACAATGAAGAGAAGGTCAGACACAAAATTATTTTAAAGATTGAAAAACTAATGCTTTAAGCAGTAAAACTAAATCAGCCACAAAACCTAGTGTTTCAAGGAAGTAGCTATTTCTATCTATGCAGCAAAAACAGCTATGAATCTTACAGCATCACAGAGATGGTAGAATTAGCTTTTCATTCTAAGAGGCAGATTTATATGGCTGGGAGAGATAGAAGGGGAAGGATAATTGGTGAAAGTAAAAATGAGAGAGAATACTCCATAAGTATTGCAGTTAAGTCTGACCTAGTTATTATTGCCCTAGCATGGTCATTCTCACATAGAAATGGAGTTAACTTAATTTGATTCAAAGGTTTGCCCTACGTTTAATCCATGAAAAATGGTATTGAATCATGGCATGAACTCCAGTTTAATTGAAGTGAGTCTTTTTAGTTCCTTTTCTAAAATATCACTATCTTGAGGTCAAAGACAAAAGGTCTTGGGGAGTTCAAGTTTTTCCCCAGTTGATTTTTGATATTGCCTTTCTTGCTTTCAGATTTATATCAATTAATTATATTGGATAAAGCTTCTATGTAACAGAATAAATAGACAATAAGAATGCATTTTGTCTTTGAACTCCAAGTGGTGAGACTAGGGAGAAGAGAAACTGTAAAATCCTATTAGATCATTATCTCACACCTGTAAAATAACTCCGTCTGTCCTTACCATATCATCTCTTCTTCTCCTTCCTCAATTGTGGGGATTTTAATGTTTTTCCCCTCTGGAACACTCTCCATATAGCTGATTTTAAAAAACCTACAATCTACAAAGTCTTTGTGATAATAGCATTGGTTAGTCTTCAAGATTCCACAAGGCTCTTGGGTTTCTTTGTTACTACCAAAAAACATAACATGTTTATTTTTTTATACCCATAACAATATAATAATTGTTTAGAAATTAAGAGTGTATTTGTTTTGGCTAGAAAACTGTTGCAATATACCTTCTAATGTTTCCTCCTAATAACTGAGAAATAGAGGTTTCAATTTATAGACTACAGGCAAACATAAATCTATGACATTTTCAACTTCTACCCCGATTACCAGAGAATTAATCTAATTTTGTGAATATAAGATTTAAATAGAAGTTACGTTTGTGTGTGTGTATATATGCCATATTTTCAGATGAGCAACAAGCATTCTGATGTTTAGTTTGGGTGAGACAATAAGTGCTGAATTAATTATGAGTAAAACATTGCCCTGGTTGTGCAATTTCTATGTGATAAACCTCTCCTGTAGTTAGTTACGATCTAGATGGAACTTCTAATTGATGAAAGGCTTGTCTGCACAAAAGATTTTGAAAGCTGAAATTGTTTTGCTTTATTAAACAAACTTATCTATTTTTGTGGAAGCAACTGTTTTCCTCTCAAAAAACAATTGTAAAAATATAATTGCTGTGACATTTCTGGCATTTCATGTGCTTTTCTCTTCTTTGTACATTTTTGACAGTGTTCACTGAACTGGTTATTTTTAGATAGATTTATCTTATAGTTTAAAATGAGATTTCCATGCATATAGGATTATACTGTAAACCTGACTCATATAAGGCTTATTATCCTCTTATTCCAAACCTAAAATATAGCATTCTTATTCTGAGATACTTGCTAATAATATCTTTTGAATACCATGGCATTTAGTGCTGAACAAGTATGTTTAGGAGATCTCTGTTGTTCATTGTAAATTCTAAGCATGCTTACATTTGGCTACAGCCTACAGAACATATAGTATGATTAGATCAACACTTCATTATGAAAATACCTAAAGGTTATCCCTCCCATTCCACCATTTCTTGGAACCATATGCTTTGGAACCATATGTTTTATGATTAAAAAAATGTTCTTCCTTAATATAATCATACCAGTAATGTTAGTCTTAGTTCTTTATTTTTGTTGCTAAAAAATTCAAAGCAAAGACCATTATGGGTTTTTTTTTCAATAGGGATTTATATACATGTGTATGCATATCAGTATCTATATCTTATAAATACATCTGTTGCTAAAGAAAACCCCCAAGAAAACCCCCAGTAGCCTTCTTCCTTCTTTGCTACCTGGATGCTACCACTCTTCTACTCAATCAGGACATGTATTAATATCTCTAGAATGGCAAGAATCTGAAAAATCTTAATGAGACATGGAAGGAAATACTAATTAACATTCCCAGGTGAAAGTCCCTAAACTTTTTTTTTTACTATTTATTTCTTAATGTAGTTTTAAAATATTTTTTATATCTATTGTTTTATCCAATTATTGTGTGCCGCCCAGAGTCATGTTTGGCGACGTGGATGGCTATACAAATATGATTAATAAATAAAACAAACACACGTACAAGTAACCTTATATAGCCTATTTTACACAAGGCACTTCAGGAGTGTTGTCATATTGGCTACTCCAATATCTGGTCATTTACACATTTTGAAGCAAGTGGAAAATCCCCCAAAAGTTTCCCTTTGAACATGTGTATTGTTAAGATTTGCATTTCCATAACAACCTACTAGGGAGTTTGTCCCATTACCTACAGTATAACAGTGTTTTGCACTATGGTGTGCAATTCCAACACAAATGAAATGCACCTTTGGGCCTATGTAAACAAAGCAACTCTTTACTTCTCTATCCCATGCTGTCTCTACTAAATTTGCATCCTAATAATGAAATCTGGTTCCTCATGAATCCTTTCAATTCCTCTGGGTTCTCTGTCTCTTACAACAGGGGTCCCCAAGCATGGCAACTTTAAGACCTATGGACTTCAACTCCTAGAATTCTGGGAGTTGAAGTCCACAAATCTTAAAGCTGCCAAGCTCAGGGACCCCTATCTTACAACATCTATTTATATTTTACACCCCAGTCCAATCCCCCCCCAAAAGGTTTGGATTACCTGATGCAACTTCATAATCTCTTCATGCTATATTTGCTCTTCTTAGAATTTCATTGCTAACAAAGAACAAAGGGAGAACTGGAATAGCTATTTCAAGCTTCTTAACTCTCTTCAGCCAGACATACCCTTCTGAGATTCGAACCTGGGTTATGTGCATGTTAGGCAGCTGTATTAACCTCTAGGCCACAGGCTCTTTCTCACTTTGTCAGCTGTATCAGGGAGGGAAGAGACAGGAGGAGATTTACCTTGAGTGTTTTTTGATGCACCAGTCAGCCCAAATATGGGAGAAAGAAATCTTTCTTTTTCTTTTTTCTTTCTTTCTGCCCTCCAAGTGCTTACACACGCTCTAAAAGAGCACATGAGCACTTTATTATATCCTGGTGTTTGTTTTTTCTTTTATTTGTTTATACATATACATGTACATGTACATGTACATGTATATGTATATGTATATATATATATACTGAAATCATGGTGTTGCCATATACTGTATCTGCACTGAACACTCAGAAATGTGAGAAGGGGCGTTGTCTTACCTGAACACCTTTTCTCAGCATGGTGGTGTAGAATCCACTGATTGGGTTATTTCAGCTTTCCTGCTCAGAGAGACTAAGTCAGAGCTTTAGCCACGCTTCCCTCTGGGCGTGGCTCCCCAGTTTTGACAAGGCGAAGGATCCTAACAAAGTCTGACTCAATGACTCCAAAAAAATACAAACAAGAACAACACACAAGCCTAGACATTTAAAAAAGAGGGGAGGGTGTGGATTCTACACCACCATGCTGATAAAAGGCATTCAGGTAAGACAATGCCCCTTCTCCAGCATGGTGGATGTAGAATCCACTGATTGGGACATACCAAAGCTCCCCATGTCCCTAGGGAGGGAAGGTCTAGGCTGGTGTCTCCCTAGAGCAGCGGTTCTCAACCTTTTTCAGGCCGCAACCCCGACCTGTGCCGCACATGCGTGGTGCTACCCCCTGCGCCGCGCATGCATGGTGCTGTGCCATGCGTGCGTGGTGCTGCCCCGTGTGCCGGCCGAGGCATAGGCCGCCGCCCGTTCGGGGCGGCGGCAGGCAGGCCCAGGTGCTCAGGTGCTCCTGGGCGGCCGCGGCGGTGACGGTACAGGGCGACCACGGGCTGGGCCACGAGCTGGCCCAGCCCAAGGGAGGTAAAAACCCGCCAGGCCCCATGCACACGAAAAACCCTCCCTGCGCCCGCCGGCCTCCCACCTCCCACCCCTGGCCCTCTTTTACTTATATTTTTAGTAGTTGCTCAGCAGGAAGGGGTGGAAACTTCCGGAGAGCTCGCCTTCGCTGCAGACAACTTGCAGCACCGTTTGCAGACTTTGACTTTTGGCGGGCTCAGCAGGACAGAGACAGCCTGGACAATTCCTATTGGCTTTTGAAAGCCAATAGAATTAGACTCTATTCAAGAGAGTGTATTCTATTGGCTTTCAAAAGCCAATAGAATAAGAGGGAGTAGCACAGCTAAGGAAAAGGGAAAAAAATGGCAGACTGCGTTGTTTGGCGACCCCCGTAAAATGGTCGTTCGACCCCAAATGGTTGAGAACCACTGCCCTAGAGGAAACAACCTGTTGAAGAACCCATCTGTCAAATGTGGCATCTGCTGCAGCAAACCTATCAATCTTATAGTGAGTGATGAAAGAAGACGGGGACGACCAAGATGCCGCCCTACAAATCTCCTCTACAGAAGCCTGTGTAGACCAGGCTGCAGATGTCGCTGCACTACATGTCGAATGAGCTGTAATACGTGTAGGAACTGGGAGTGACTGGGAAACGTAGGCCCTAGCAATGCAAGACCTAATCCATCTGCCAATGGTGGAAGAAGAGACCTTCCTACCCATGGCGGAGGGCTAAAAGGAGACAAACAATGCCTCTGATCTGCGAAAGGCCGAAGTACGCTTGATGTAAATACGCATAGCCCTGCGTACATCCAGCTTGTGCCACTGACGTTCTAGGCGATGAGAAGGATTGGGACAGAAACTTGGAAGGACTACGGTAGATCCAAAGATCTGTGAAAACCAGTGTTCACCTTGGGAATAAAGGAGGGGTCTAATCTAAGGACCACCCTGTCCTCATGAAAGGTACAAAGATCATCTCTGACTGAGAGTGCAGCCAATTCCGAAATCCTCCTGGCCGACGTGATGGCAACTAAGAATGCCACCTTCAAGGAGAGAAAATGCAGAGAGCAAGACTTGAGAGGCTCGAACGGAGAAGTGGTTAAGACCTGCAATACAGTAGGTAAATCCCAAGATGGATACCAATGTACTGTAGGAGGACCAGAATTGGGCGCCCCTTTGAGAAAGGCGATGATAGCTGGGTAGTGTGAAAGCGGACTCAGATTGTCACAGGTGAGGACCATGGACAAAGCCGCAACTTGTCTATGTATGGTGTTGGTGGACAACCCTTTGGAAATGCCCGCCAGCAGATAATCCAAAATATTGGGAACAGTAACAGAGAGAGGATCCAACTTGTGTGTGATGCACCACTGGCAGAAATTTCTCCACGTGGCGTCATAGATCCGATTTGTTGAGGGTCGTCTAGAGGCCTGAATCATAGAGATCACGCCTGAGGAATAGGCCTGCTTAGTTAAACTCTCCCGCTCAAGTGCCAAGCGGCTAAGTGAAGCCACTGAGGGTCTGGGTGCTGAAGATCCCCCTGGTTGAGAGCTACTCGGTCCGGGGGAAACCTCCACAGAGGCGAGAGCGACAGATCCACTAGGTCGGCAAACCACAGGTGTCACAGCCAATGTGGAGCAACAAATATTACTTCTGCCTGCTCCAGAATCAGCTTGCGAATGGTGGCCTGCAACAGTGGAAGGGGAGGGAAGGCGTAAAGCAAACCCTCCGGCCACTTGCACCGAAGGGCATCCGTCCCCTCGGCTCCCTGTGTCGGAAATCTGGTGAAGAATCTGGGAAGTTGGGCGTTGGACAGGGAGGCAAACAGATCCAGGCATGTCCTGCCAAATCTGTTCACGATCATGTCAAACAGGTTGGGGCCCTGGCGCCACTCCGAGTGGTTCACCGTTGCCCTGCTCAGAGAGTCTGCCTGTTGATTTGCCTCCCTTGAAATGTGTTCTGCTCTGATTGAGCCCACACACACACACACACACACATATATGTATATATGTAAATTTGATATAAACCTTATGCAAACATCAACTTAATACTCCCCCCGTTCGGACCTGCCACCACAGGTCAAGGCAATGAGCAAATAAGAATTTCAGGCCTAAAAGGCCTCAACTAATTAAAGCTACAAAATGGCTGCCACCTGTGAGCCTTTCAAAATGGCGACCACCAGGAGACCATGTGGTCAAAATGGCGGCCGCACCTCCCCGAACCATTAACAAACAAATTCAAGCCCGAGAATTTTTGAATGAATGAGGAATAAGTTCAGGGCCCAGAAAACCCGTTCCTCCTCCCCTTGAACAGAAAAACTTGTGTTTTGAAGAATACGCTCTATTGAAGTCCAGGAGCCAAACGGTTTTTTTTGGGAGCCTCGATCTGAAGACCGGAGAGAGTAGTAGAGCGACAGGCAGCTACCCGGTAGAAATAACGGCAGATCACCGCGATCGCGGTCCCACAATTCGAAGCCGGGCAAAGAAAGGAGGAAAAAGCACCCCCCAAGGGGCTTGAATCCGATCAGGCCAAAAAGGCCGTGTGAGGAGGGAATGGGCCCTGTGAGAGCCGAAAAGGCTCTAACCTCAATGAAGGACAGAGTCCTCAATAGTCCAGCCAAAACAATCAATGTCAATTTGCAAAAAAATAAAATGTAATTTGAAGGAAAAAACCAATTAAATATAAAAGCAAAAAAAATTATCTGGGAGTCATTTACTTGCGTTCTGCTGAGCCTAAGACTAAGTCAAAACTGGGGAGCCATGCCCAGAGGGAGGCGTGACTAAAGCTCTGACTTAGTCTCTCTGAGCAGGAAGGCTGAAATAACCCAATCAGTGGATCCTACATCCACCATGCTGGAGAACATAATGAAACCACAAACCTAAACAGATTCTGGTGTCCCATGTGCTGAGGAATCAAGTAGAAGAGGAGCTGCCTTCCTTTCTACTGTCTCATACAGCAGAGGACACCAAATGTGGCAACTTCAAGATTTGTGGACTTCAACTGCCAGAATTCCTCCCATGCTGGCTGAGAAATTCTGGGAGTTGAAGTCCACAAGTCTTAAAGTTGTTAGGTTTGGAGACCCCTGTCCTACAGTATTATTGTGAGCATTTGAAAATTCCTTTCCCTTGGCTATTCTATTTATTTAACAAAATAAAGAGATGATATACTATCGGGGTAGGATGAGATATCTGACACTCACCTGACATTTACACTGTGAATGTGGCCGACTCTTTCTACTCTGATCCCACGTATTGTTCCATTATTATCCAAGGTTATGATGAGATTAAAAAAAGTTAAGCAGCTAAGTATGATCTGAGGATTAATTTCATTGGTGTCCTATGAAAGTGAGCAATTCAGAACTGCAATTGCACTGCCTTTTGGACCTATTGTGTTGTGCATATGCTACTAATTACTTTAATAGAATATCATAAGCCTAAAGGAATTGTATAAAGTTACTGTTGCATGAACATTTAACATTTTAGTATTATATGCTATAATGATATTTGGAAGTAAAAGGTCTTAGAAGATAAGGTAGTAAAATTTACTAATATAAACTTTAAAACCAATCATTGTAGGAAGAACACAATGACCAACAAACAATTGTGCTTTTATAATTCTAAACACATACCGGTATATATGTAATTATATAGCTGACAATTTCTTTTTTTGTCACTTAGTCATTATCTTAGGTGACCATCTGGTGCTAATGCCTCATAATGGGAATTTCTTTATTCTGAATTAATGATAGTTGAAAGGTCTCCTCTATTAATTTTTATAATGCAATTGAATGGTAATGATGTCCTTTTGATGCTACCTAATAAGGATTTAGTAGTTTAACTGTTCCTGGTGTCTTCAAAATATTTTGTAATAATTCTCCTCTAAAGATTATACCAACAGACATAAAATGGTAACAGCCATGCATCTTCGTTACTGAATGTGGGACCCATATGTCTTAGTGGAAACCATTGACTGGAATAACATCACGTTCCTTTTGTACATATATTGTTCTCTCATTTCTATCAGACAAATTCATAAATGCTAAACTTCTGTTTTCCAAACCATTTCTCATTCTTGCTTCTACAATTTTCAATTTCTCAAAGCTGGCCTACTTCTTGAAAGTTAAAAAAAAAAGGATTGCAATATTATGCACAATGTGGGTAGAAAAGGGAAGTACCGGTAAGCTGTTTTTAATTTTATGGGATTTTCTCCTGAATAAATCTGTTTAGAAATGTACATCAGCTGCGTATTTCCATACCTGGAAGGAAAGAAGTAGAATAAAAGGAAAAACAAAATACATGTTTTATTCACTCTATTCTCTTAAGAACTAGGCAGCACTTTAGAAATGTTATCTCAATTTAGCCAGGAGAGTAGTTAACTAAATAGCAGGTATCATTTATATTTTGAAATAGTTAAGCTAAAGAGCAGATGGGGCCCGTCAAGCTAGTGCTCAAATTTTAATGATTGCAATTTCCCCCAGCAACTTACATTTTTTGTGTATCTTTCACATTTTCTTCATCAATTGGTAATACTGTGTTTCCCCGAAAAGAAGACTTATTTATGGTCTTATTTTTATTTTTACCTCCAAAAGAGGCACCGGGGAGAGGGTTGTCTCTTCCAACAGCCCCACCCAGCCAGCCCACTTCTGCGGCTGAAGGAGCAGCTTCATTTTGCAGCTGAGAATGGAGCTCCAGCCTGCATTTTGCAGTAAAAGGCATTTCTGGAAGGCCAATGCAGCTGAGAACTGAGCTATGAATTCAACCCATAGGTCGGTTCTCAGATGCAATGGCCTTCCAGAAAGGCCTCTGTCTGAAAAATGCAGGTCTGAGGACACCGCAGAAGAATTGGGCCGGCGTGGAGAGGCCTGGCTGCAAAGTATATGGGTGGGGGGGTACGTGAGGCAGC
Organism: Bothrops alternatus; assembly: GCA_034064705.1. Classification (NCBI taxonomy): domain Eukaryota; kingdom Metazoa; phylum Chordata; class Lepidosauria; order Squamata; family Viperidae; genus Bothrops; species Bothrops alternatus. Next base: position 17,016,336 of record JARGCV010000009.1, read on the forward strand.
TCCACACCCCTACCCCTGCCCCAACTTGATTTTTAGGTGTCTACTTCAGCCCAAAACGTGGGCTTATTTTGGGGATAGGGCTTATAATAGGCCCACCCCCTAAAATCATGCTAAGGCTTATTTTGGGGGTAGGTCTTACTTTTGGGAAAACATGGTATTTACATAAGTCATATATGATACTCCCTTTCATACGTGTAAACATGGTATCATTAACTGCAGTCACAGATATCTTAAAAATAACTAAATGTACAAAGCTTGAAAATTTGAAAGAGTGATGCTAGCACACCCAGACATGTCCACTTTACAGCAAAAACAGATTGCTGATCTCAAGATAAATGTACTGATTTACATAAACTAAGATCCATAAATTGTAATGCCTTCTGAATCTGAAAGTGCAGTCATAGTGCAATTCCAGAAATGAAAGATTGTTCATGATTGTGTATTCTTTAAGCTTTTGACTTGCCTCATTTTTATGAAGAGTGATTTATGTTCCAAAATGTTCATCTTTTAAAATGTCACCTGTAAATAGTAAATCTTAACAAGTCGACTCTTTTGATTACACATATTTCACCACTAGATCATTTTACTCTGCTAGTTTCAATTCAGTCCAACTAATCTTGGCACTTTAAAAAAGAAACAAATAGCCCACCAAATTGAAATTATACATAAAATTTGTGGATATCATTTTTTTTGCAGATGCAACCCTTTACTTCCTAAATTAAATTAGGACAACACTATAAATGATTTTATTCATTTCCTTTTGGAAGACTGCTTGGGGAATTTGGGTTGTTTGCTTGTTTTACTAAAAGTGTTTGAGATCTTTGGATCTGCTGTTATGAATTTTTAATGTTATTGTATTTTTTAAAAATGTTCACTTGTGGTAAAGTGATAAGAATAAAAATATGTGCAGTAACCACGGCACATTGACTGAAAATAGTTTATTGCTTTTGCATCAGTTCTTATGATATATATTTAACTAGCTGAAAATTAGGGACACCATGTCAAAGAGTTGGAATTTGGAAATGTCAGGACATTGTGTATTATTCCACTTTTTGACTGCCTTCTCAGTTTTGCATGACTGAAAGACTAATTCTTTTTCCTCCGTCACGTGATGTGATGGTTAAAATTCCTCAATTTTATATAAGCTTAGTTTCTGTACTTCTAAATAATGTCAAACATAAACAAAGGTAGAATACTTTATCTGCATATTTGAATCTCCTTTCCATTTTAAGAATAAAATGTTCGGACTTCCGGTGGCTCCGCCGGCGTCGCTGGAGCCTCTAACGTGAGGCTCCGGTCTCTGAGTCAGTATAGCCGTCAACAACAGCGCTCAACAGCTGTTTGTTGCGGCGAAAAAACTCCTCTTCGGGCAAAGAAGGGGAGTAGAGCTTCAAGAGCCGGGTTGAGCCCTTCCAAGACCCCTGGAACAAGTTTTCAGGGGCAGAGAAGGTGTGCTCCCCAGGCACTTGAAACGTTCCTGCTCAGAGACGCTTCTGTCGGCTGACAGAATTAGACGCCGCGACCGCCTCTGCTTTAAAGAGAGAACAATAAGGATTTTTAAACAGACGGAGTGAATACAAGAGTCCTTTGAGTATTGCAAGTATTTTACTTATAACTTTCTTGAATCAACATAATTCTTTCAAAATGGCGATTGCTTTAAGCTTTCACTTATTCAGTGAAAGTGAAGAAATCGAAAGTATTGAATCTGCTGGAAAGTGAAACTGAATTTTCTCTTCTCTTTCTGAAGTGATGTTTGAGAGACTATTTAGACTTGATGTACTTACTAAATTATAACGCAAATTGGATTTTAAAAGAAATTGAGAAGGGAGGAACTGGCAATTTTAAAAATCTTTTTTTTTACTTTTTCCTTTTTTTTCTTTTTTTCTTCTTTCTACTATGACTATGAGATATAAGGCAGCTATGGCAAAGGTTTTTTTAGAATCTCAAGAGCTTTTACAGTCTCCTTCGGAAATGCTTACAATGAAAGACTTACAGAATGCTTTAACTGTTGCATTATTTCCAGTAATGGTTACACTATCTTCAATAAATGATAAGTTGGATAAAATGGAGAACAAGCTGGATAAAAAGATACCAGAACAGAAAAAAGATTCTAAAGCTATGTCAGAAGTTTGTAACTCAGAGCTGAGAGAAGATATTATTGAAGTCAATAAAGGAGTATTTTTTTTAAATGAAACTGATTTTCAATTGGCTGCTGAACATTATATAATACAATTTAATCAAGAAGTAAAACAAGAACAATCAATTAGATCCCTTTTTTCAAATGGAATTGATTTACAATTGATTGCTGAACATCTTATAATACAATCTAAATCAAAAGGAGAGCAAGAAAAAGAAGAATACAGTACTGAGTATAAAGAGAATAAAGGATGGATTTTGTTTGATAAACAGTTTATTTATGGACTGGAGGAAGAAGACTTGTTTCAAGAAAGGAAGGGTTGGTTATTCCTTTTTGATAAGCAGCAAGAAGAGGATTTATTTGACAAAAAACAGACATTGATTCAGTTTAAGATGCGAATTACTTATGGAGGTGAAGAAGTAAAGAAGAGAGATTTATTATTAACGAGGGAGGCCTCGTTACGGAGGTCTACTTGGCTGAAAAAAAAACCTAGAGTTCGACTGAAATGAAATTTAAAATTGTATGCAAGGGTTTATGGGTAATTTAATACTATGGACTGAATTAAGGACTAAGATTATGAGTAAGATGTAAGAGAAGATGATTAATGGAAGATACAACTAAACTGATGAAGAACGTATTTGTTTGGAAATGATCTAGGTTTGATATTGAATTGATTGATTGAAGGGATAGATAAGCATTATGTGATTTGTTAAAGTTTTAGGAATGTAAATTAGAAATGGAATAAACTGATTGTCAGATGAGAAAGCCCAGAAGTCAATTGAAGAGATGAAATTTAATAAATGTAAGGTATTAAGGTTAATCTAAGATCATGGGGTGAATTTAAGACTAATTTTACAAGTAAGATGTAAGAAAGGATGTTTAATGGAAAAAGATTAAGATTATAAGTAAGTTGTAAGATAGGATGTTTAAATGATATATTAAGATATATTAAGATATATTATTACAAATTAAATGTATTAGATTTGACTTAGATTGGTGGTTTAGATGTAAATGATAAATACTATTCTTAACAAGATGAGCTGATTGTTTAAAGGAATTAAGGTTAATTTAAGATTATGGATTGAATTAAAGATAAATATTATAAGTAAGGTTTAGGAGAGGATGTTTAAATGAAGATATATATTAAGATATATTATGGTAAATTGAATTGAATAAGAATATAATTATTATTACTCTTTCTTTTTTTTATATAGTCTAAAATTCTTGTTAAGATTATATAATTATTTTGTTTGATGTAGTGGGGTTTTCTTTTGTTATACCTTGTATTCACTCTGGGAAGTCAGGGGGGGGGTTAGGGAGGCTTGATAATCTTATACATGATGTTTTCTCAACTGCAATTGGGGTTGGAGGAAGAATAAATAATTACTGTTACTGTTATTAAGGGGTTGCTCGGGTGTCCTCTGGGCTCCACATCTGATGGGGAAAAAGGAAGGAGGAGTGAAGGTAGGGGGAAGGATAGGGTTGGTGGGATGTGGTGGTGGGGGTGCCGAGCAGTGATGTTAATTGTTTGGGATGATTATTCTCAGTTGAGTTATTAGTATTAGATGTATTGAAATGTATTTATATTTTGTGTATGGATGATTGTTTACTTTTATATTATGATTTGATATGACTAGTTTTTTTTCTCTGTTAAAATTATAAAAAAATCCAATAAAAATAATTAAAAAAAAAGAATAAAATGTTCAATAATTATATTTTTATAAAAGCTCTTTCTATGAACAAGACTTAATGTAATGCTTCATGTGAATATGAATATCCATTTATAGGAATGGATTTTCATACATCTTGAGATGCCGTGCTACAAAATAACCAGTTTATTTTCATTTCATCAACTTTTGTGGCCTGTATTGAAAAGATACATGAAATCAGACACATGTAATATATTAATCAATAATTAGAACAAAAAATGGATATCTGCATGAATCCAGAAAGAAAACATGTTGATAAAATAGTGGGGTTGATTTTGCTGTTGTAACATCTGAAAATATATTGAAGCAGAAAGAGAAAATAGAACTCTTAAGTCAAAACTAGAATGAAGTAAATTACATGTAGTCTGAGTAGTATAGATTATCCAAAAATTCTCTTGGGACCAGAAGCACCATACATCAGACTATAGTCTAGTGTTGATTGACATTTTGCCCAAGTATCAAGGACAATTCTAAACAGCAGTTTTCAATCATTCCATCTGGAGGTGACACTGCCATGGATAATTCTATTCTCCTTGCAACATTCCACTAATTGTAAGTCATATTAGCAAGGTTCATTACATCTATTAGCAAAGCTTAAAGGATGTTCCCAGGTGGAAAATTTGGTCAAAGCATGACTACAATTGAAATAGGTTATTTCCCCCCCAGGGGATAGGGGGGATCTTACAATCTCATTGAACAAAATCTGAAAAGAGGGGGAAAAAGTTGTCTAAAAAGCAGAAGATTAATTGTTCATTTATTAATTGTTCATTGTGCAATTGCCTAACAACTTACACTGAGATAAGAGACAAGAGTGACTACACATTTTTCTCCTATTCATTTTGTAACTTCTTAGGCATTGAAAAAGTAGCCATTAAAACTTTATTAATGCTACCTACACAAAAGGATATGCTAATTTCCTCACATGCACCTCTATTTCAACGTAGTTAAATTAATTTTAGGAAGTCAAATTAATGAAGAGCATGCTAAACAAAGTTTTGCTTTTTTTGGCGTGATATTCAAGATAGTAGAATTAAGCATAGTCTTGAGAACATCTTTTTGAGATTGCAAAATGTTTGGAGGTGCAAGCAACTAGAACTACATGTTTTAGAGTTCAAGCTAAATACTTTATTGTATTCTGCCTATTATACCAGAATCTCCCAAGATTCCATGCCTTCCTTTGGGAATACATAGGTAAGTTTTCCATGGAGACTGGGGAGGGGCAGGGATCAGTCCTGGATCTCTTGTTAGGCCGGGCATTTCCCAACATCTCTATACTGTAAGGAATACAGACTGAACTTGTGATTTCAGTCAAGGAATCTAAAATTATAGTTTTAGTGAAGAAAAAGTTTGAAGAATTGATAAAAATGCCCACCTACCTCTCACATATAATCTATTGTAGAGCTGTAACACACAAGCAAGTGGGTTAAGCATGGTAACAAAAGCATTCCAATATCCATACTGAAGGTAATCAAATATTTGCCAGTTTTATTAAAAATTAATAAAAGTAAGATGAAAGAATAATATATCTGGAGTTCAAGCCATGTCTGTACCAAATAGTCTTAGAATATTGAGAACTATAGATGTGCAAATTGGACCTTGTAAGGTACAAAAGAAATGCTAGTTGCATTATTTTGCTCTCCATGCTTTATTCACTGTTGAGAGCTTTCAGGGGGTTAGTAGGTATCCAGAACAGAGGTAACCTTTAATTTTTTTTGTATGCAATGATCCAAACACTTTTGTTCCACAGCAATACAAAAAGAGATCTAAATTATACTGAGAAGCCTATCACATTCTGTTATACATTTTTCCTCCTCTGAACATTTTACTCTTGTATCGTGAAGTAATCTTGTAACAGTCATTTCACCTAAGAAATTTGATCTGTTAGTACTCTTTGTGAAGGTTTCTGGCCAGCTTTGTCTTGAAGCAAGCCAAAATAATAATGTCCTTCATAGAAAAATGGCAAGAGCTTTAAGTCTGCAATTTGATTTATACCAGCAGCATGATATAAATAAAATCAGCATAGTTCATTACTATATTGCTGCCTTCCCAGCCCAACAAGAGTTGGGTCACAGATTCTGCAGGTCAGAAGTAAGTACTACACCAAGAGGAGTTCTTTATTCCAAAGCAATATAAGAAAATAACATAATAGCATAATATAAAATAGTAATCAAAAAGTATTCAGGAATACTGAAGAATATTAACCCAAGAAAAGTAATTAAAATATTTAAGAATAAGTTATTAAGACAAAGATAGAAAGACCTTACAGTCTCTTCCAGTCAGGGAATCCTAGACAGCTGAATGCAGGTAGACCAGGGGTTCTCAACCTTGGCAACTTTAAGACTTGTGGACTTCAACTCCCAGAATTCCTCAGCCAGCTTTGCTGGCTGAGGAATTCTGGGAATTGAAGCCCACAAGTCTTAAAGTTGCCAAGGTTGAGAACCCCTGAGGTAGACTAAGGGGGAGTATGAGAACTCAAGAGGAAGGGGAAGAAAAAGTAACCTTTTAAAAATTTGGTGTCTTTACAGCTGCTTGTTATAATATTAATAAAATCCCAAGGAAAAACTACACATACAGTAAGTATGGCTCACGTGTTCAGTTAATCCCAGATTGAAGGGTCTGTGAGTGCTCTCTGAGCTTGGTTGTTTTCTTGTAGATGCTTCAATACCCAGATTAGGTAATATCATCAGTGCTAATCCCAGATTTTTTCTGCATTTTTATGTTCCTTCTGTATTTCCACTATATTTTTTCTTTTCACAGTTAGAGACTCCCATTGGCATCTAAGCATCTTTTTCTTACTTTATTTTATACTATCAATATTTATACTTTTGAATTTCTCTTAAGCTTTTTAAAATAGAGAGCATTATGTAGGCATGAAGATCAATTTGCTATGGTTGGAACAGTCACATATATTCAGTGAACTGTGTAGAGCTATATAGTGATCCAGATTCAGAGAGGGAAAGGTGATATGAAATGTGCATGAGGAAGCCTGTGGCACCTGTTGGCATCTCCTTAAATGCATAAACACAGCTGCTTTAAGGAGTTGCTGACAGGTGCTAAATGAGTGCCTTCATGCAATGAAAACCATCTTTTCCTTTTCAGATCTCTGCACAATTTTATTCTGTTTGTGTGAATTTGCTAAGAGGCTGATAAAACTATATTTACCATATTTTTCTATAAAAAATTATACTTACAATACTGACATTTGGTATTTTGGCATGCTGGGTTCTCATCAAAGAATATTAAAAACATACTCTTTAAAATGTATTCTCTTTCATAGTTGAAATGTATATCTACATGGAAAAGTTGATAAATAGTGATATTCTCTTTAGTGTTAAACTTCACACCTGGATCTCAGCAGGTCTTCAAACATTTATTTTTTAATTAGCTCTTGGATATACTTTGCTATTACAGATAAAAATACCTACTATAAAGCATGTATGGTTCTGCAATTGCATTATTTTATTCATTGTATTCAGAATCAACTGTCAATTATATATATATTATATCTGTTTAAGCTTTAGCCTTAAATTTTCTGTTCCAGAATCTATATATTTTTGTCACTCCAAACCAATCCTTTGCTTGCTTCCTTGCTTTGAAGGGAGGAAAAAAATGGGAAGAAAATTGTGAACTTAGATTGTGGAAAATCTCAGCAAAGGTGGAAATCAGTTGGACTCAACCTGGAATTACAGAACTATTCAGGACCGTGGACAGAGCACCCACTGATGTCTTGTTTACAGTTGGCAAACTGTTGTTTCAGCAAAGTTCTCTGAACTGATAAAGGCTGATTAGTAGGGTAGAAAGCTTTCTTGAATCTTAAAGGCAAGTGAAGCTGTGTCTTCTCCTTTGTATCATCCTGGTAAATAAAAGAAATGCTTCATTGAGATTGTTTTCTGAAATGTGATCTGAATTGCAATGCTGAATGAAGATGTCTCAACTTTAATGCCTGGGCTAAGGGAAGTTATATTGGATATTCAGTACATGAATAAAACAGCCTAGTCTAATCTATGTAACAACATTAATGTGGCAATAATACATCTATGAGAAAATGTTCGACTATGTACACATATATATGTAGACCCTTTGATAGAAAGGCAAGAATAAAAATATAATTAATATTAATTAAAATGAAGATATTAACAAGCAATAGGATTAACAAAAACACTCATCCAGACTATTATAATACAGTGGCCTAATACAAAATAAGCCCTTTTCAGGAAAAAAAATCAATTTTTATGGATGCATGCAAATAAATATGCAAGATAGAAAGCTGCGGAGAATCAATGCTGCAAATATATTTTACCTAATGTCACTCTGAGCAACCAAATTCTAACTGACTTGATTTATACTAAAAGGTCCTTGAGTTGTGAATTTCAAAGAGCAAATTAGATTTCTATGTACCACGAACTAGATGATTTATAGAACTGAAAAGCAATTCTGAGATGCAGATGTAGTCCACTAAATTAGCATCTTGAATGCACGGATTACATTAACCAAAACATAAAGAAAATGTACAGCTACTTGCTACCTATAAAGAAATATATAAAGGTGTTCCAATAGTTACGTTCTGCAAAGACACAGCTTGATCTGGAATGAACAGCAAAACTGCACAATGTATGTAGTTGTAGCTTTCACCTGGAAGAGAAAAAAATACGACATTCAATGCTGTCTGATGTTCCTTTCTTGAAAATCAAACCAAAAATCTTTTGCTATTTACTTACAGCAGATTTTACTTTCTGATAAAGATAATTGGCCTATCTATTTTTTATTAGAATTAATGGCTAGAAGTTTTATTTATAAAGTCATATTCCTATGTAGCTCTTTCCTTTGACTAAATCCAGAAACAGGAAATCTCAAATAAAGGAACTTTTGTAATGGTAAAGAGATCTGTAAAATGAACCAATTGTATAAAACCTTCAAAAAATAACTTGATGCCTGTGAATGGTGCTGTCTTATTCATGGCTCCTTTCTTTGTTCTATAATGCTTTTTCATTATGGTTCCCATTAGCAGCAATGGGATATGATAGAGGATTCAGTACACCAAATCTGAAGCATTCTTAAATGTTCTTCATTTAAGATCTTTATAGGTTAGAACCAGCACCTTAAATTGGCGTTCCAGGTGTCATTTCTGGAACTTTGTCTCCTCAAAAAATGAAGCAATGGCATCAAACAAATAAAGGCACCATCTGGGATCAGTTCCCAGAAAGTGGATGCTTAGGAGCAACAAAATCTAGTGCCTGGCTCATTTTCTGATGACTGCTTCAATAGTCACTAAACAGAAGTGCTCAGCAGAGAACTGTGAAAATCCCAAAATGCCACAGTTTCTAAAAATTAATGCTGCTGTAGCTCTGTTATCCAGTTTTCTCAGGACATGTGAAATATTGCAATGCAAACAGTTTATTAAATTTTTATTGTTAGTGGCTAAAAAAATCAATGGTTTGGTTTCTTACATAAAAAGAAAGGTTGGAGAGCAAACCACTGCCAGAATCTAAAACCTGAGCTACAAGTATTTTCTATTATTTCATAATCTTATTCTTTTTAGAAAAAAAATCAAGATATGCTTCATGAGAACCCACATATTTTGTGAAACACATGTTCTTGTAGATAGACAAGTGCCCACAAAAGTCAAATTGTTTATTGCATTTTGGACTATGATTGTAACTCTTCCAAGTTTGTGAAATTTATGCAAGCAACAATAATTAATTACACAACTATGATTTGTATCAGAAGTGTTGAATTTATTATTAAAATCTCTTTAGAAGGGTTTTTCTGCCCTACTGCTATCCTACATTATTCTAACAAAAAACTCAACCCTTCTAATTAGAGTAATATATTTAAATACTAAGCAAGTAAATTATCTCTAAATCCTGTCTGACCAGGTAACATTGTTTCTGTAAATTACAAATTAATTTATAATCCTAAATTAACATAAATATTTCTGGGTGAAACTTTTTAGCAGTCATTACCAAAAGCTGATCATTTCCTTGGGATAGCACAATATTATTCTAGACTGATTCAGATGCAATTTATACTTCAATATTAACAAGGAAAGTCATGATAAAATATTCTCAAACAGCAATTGCATGAGATTATGTGCCACTAGAAATGTAATGAAAATTGGATACTTAATTCTGATACAATTATTCTGAAGCCTGAGAGGAAACCATCATTTTTAGCTTCCTCACAGATATAGAGAAATACCTGTATTGGATCAGGATTGGAAGTTCAGGTGTTTTCTTATTGAGAGAAAGTCACAGGGTAATTGGAGTCAGTCATAGTGTTACAAGGTAGGGATTGGGTGGAGAGATAATTTAAAGCAGGGGTCTTCAAACTTGGTCCTTTTATGACACGCTGGCTGAGGAATTCTGGGAGTCCACAAGTCATAAAAGGGCCATGTTTGAAGACCCTTGACTTAAAGCATATTGATAACTCTGTCTTTTCGAGGGATCCCAAGTAAAAGATAATTACTACAGTATAGGCTGCTTCCAATCAAACTGAAACTCCTGACAACCCTGCTTTATCCAGTTGAGGAATCCTTGGTTCTTCCATCAGGACTTTTTACTTCATCTACTCTAGGAAGTAGAAAGAAATACAGCTATAGATCATCTAGTCCTCTTTCTTGGATATTGTTACATATAGTACATTTCTTGCTCATTTTTCTTCCTTAACTTCACCGTTTTAAGCTGTGCTTATGGTAAGGGAAAACTAGTCCCTTTGAGAAACATCACCATCAAAGCTGACACCAGACAGAACATACAAAAACTCAAAGAAGTAGTGCAAGTTTGGAAGATATGGAGAGACCTGGCCCATAGAATCGCCAAGAGTCGAGACATGAATGGATAACATCATCATTATCATTGAGAAACATGACAGTTGGTTGCCCAATTTAGTGAAGTATTATATTTCTGATATCATGATCTAAGTAAATTGCTCTGTAGCAGAATCTACATTCCTAATAATCCTGCAATTGGCTGCTAAAAATGCCACATCATTTTCATCAGTTATGCTGCTATGTGTGTGGGGGGGGGGACTTTTCAGATGGGAAGAAGAAATTTCATCTATTTAGGTTTCTTAGCATGGAGTAAATTGATTAGTTAATGAGGGAGAGGTGAAAGTTATATTGTTGTGGAGCAAAAAAAATCATTCCTTTGGGGGTTAGAAAAAAAAGCATTAAGAATAAGTAGGAACAAATTTTCAGCTTTTGCTCCTATTGTTTCATCTGGCAAGGTAGTCACTAGCTGCTATCCTAACAACTATATTATGGAAAGATGCAGTAGCTGAAGCAGGCTACATACTATTGTAGACTGATTACAGTATATTTATGACTTCTCATTCTTTTGCCAAGGTCAATTGTCTGTTCTGTTGAGCTCTTCCTTATTCTCTCTAGTGCTGTGTATTCTGTGTTCTCAAGTATTGCTTATAATAATAATAGTAAAGTTGGAAGGGACCTTGGAGGTCATCTAGTCCGACCCCCTGCTCAGGCAGGAAACCCTATATCATTTCGGACAAATGGCTGTCCAGTCTCTTCTTAAAAACTTCCAGTGTTGGAGCATTTACCACCTCTGGAGGCAGGTTGTTCCACTGATTAATTGTTCTCACTTCTCCTTAGTTCTAGGTTGCTTCTCTCCTTGATTAGTTTCCACCCGTTGCTTCTTGTCCTGCCTTCAGGTGCTTTGGAAAATAGCTTGATTCCCTCTTCTTTGTGGCAGCCCCTGAGATATTGGAATACTGCTATCATGTCCCCCCTCGTCCTTCTCTTTGTTAAACTAGACATACCCAATTCCAGCAACCATTCCTTATATGTTTTAGCCTCCAGTCCCCTAATCATCTTTTTTTTTTTAAAAAAATAAATTTTATTGGTTTTTTAATTTTTACAGAAAAAAATGCTCAAGGCACACTGTGGTGTTAGGGTAAACAAATATCCAAAACCAAAACATTTATACATATTCTAGTATGTAGTATTCTAGTATGTAGATCTAGTATTCCCTCTCTTATTCCCTTAGATAGCATAACTTATTAAAAGTAGTTCAGTCTAGCTTAAATTTAATCAACCTACACCTGTTTTTAAAACTTTTAGAAATTCATACTACCATAGTCAAATTAACTTTAAATATAAACCTTATCAATTTGGGTATCCCTTCCAAATATATTCTAGTTCCTTGATTTTTTCATAAATTTCATTTAATTATTCCACTAATATCCCTTAATTAAAATAAAGTATTAGTCTATCCTATACATATCTAGTCTATCAATTAATCAATTTCTTTTTACTAACAAGAAAAAAATCAAACCTTAAGTCCTTTTGATCCATTAAACAGAATTCAAATTACATCCAATTAATTATCATAAGTAATAACATCCATCTTATCAAACAAATAAATCATCTTATTTGATTAACTCAAATTTACATAATAAATTTCTTGCAAGTAACCCTATTGTCCTAAAGAGAAAAAAAACATATTCTTAATCCATTTAATGTATATTTCATTGATCGCCCCTTTTTCTCTTGCTTCTAATTCACAATTTTAATCCTAAAATCAATCCATAATTCTGAATTACCTTTAATCCATTACCTAAAAATATCTCCTTTTTAAGTTGAAATGATAATCTATCATAACTAATAACATCCATATTATCAAACAAACACACCAACATAGGCTGATAATAAAGTTCTTAGGAAAAAAAATGTGTTCCAGTACCTCAAAATATACTTATATAAAGAAAACGTAGTTTTTAAGGCTTCATTCTATTCTTTTTGTTCGCCTTTCTTCCCAGACACGTAGAAGCTGCCTTCCCAAGCCAGGGAAATAGTTCCAACCGGAAGTCCCCCTAATCATCTTTGTTGCTCTTCTCTTTACTCTTTCTAGAGTCTCAACATCTTTTTTACATCGTGGTGACCAAAACTGGATGCAGTATTCGAAGTGTGGCCTTACCAAGGCATTGTAAAGTGGTATTAATACTTCACGTGATCTTGATTCTATCCCTCTGTTAATGCAGCCTAGCACTGTGTTGGCCTTTTTGGCAGCTGCAGCACACTGCTGGCTCATATTTAGGTGATTGTCTACTAGGACTCCGAGGTCCCTCTCACAGTTACTAGGTACTATTGAGCAAGGTGCCACCTATGCTGTACTTGTGCATTTGGTTTTTCTTGCCTAAATGTAGAACCTTGCTTTCTTCACCATTGAATTTCATTTTGTTAGATAGTGCCCAGTGTTCAAGTCTTTCCAGATCCTTCTGTATCTTAAGCCTATCTTCTGGAGTGTTGGCTATTCCTGCCAGCTTGGTGTCGTCTGCAAATTTAATGAGTTCCCCATCTATCCCTTCGTCCAAATCGTTGATGAAGATGTTGAAGAGCACTGGGCCTAGAACAGAGCCATGGGGCACTTCACTACACACTTCCCTCCATATAGATGCGGTTCCATTGAGGATCACTTGCTGAGTACAGCCGGTCAGCCAGCTACGGATCCATCTGGTGGTGATTCTGTCTACCCCACATTTTTCTATCTTATCAAGTAGTAGGTTATGATCTACTTTATCAAATGCCTTACTGAAGTCCAAGTAAATTATGTCCACAGCATTCCTCTGATCCACTAATTTTGTCACTTGGTCAAAGAATGCAATAAGATTTGTCTGGCATGATTTATTTTTGACAAACCCATGTTGGCTTTTAGTAATGACTTTGTTTGCCTGTAGATGTTCGTTGATTCGTTGTTTGATTATCTTTTCCAGGATCTTCCCAGGTATTGAGGTCAGGCTGATAGGTCTGTAATTTCCTGGATCCATTTTTTTTCTTTTTTTGAGGATGGGAACTAAATCAGCTCTTTTCCAGTCCTCTCGTAGTTCACCTGTGCTCCAGGATCTTTGAAAAACATAGTTTAGTGGTTCCGAGATCACATCTGCCAGTTCCTTGAGAACCTTGGGGTGTAATCCATCTGGTCCTGGCGATTTGAACTCATCTAGGGCGGACAGGTGCTCACTTACCATTTTCTTGCCTATCTTAACTTGTGTTTCTATTCTGTTTTTTATGGCACTGTTTTTGATAGGTTGTCTGTTTTTTCCCTTTGTGTAAAGACAGATGCAAAAAACGAATTAAATAGTTCTGCTTTCTCCCTATTGCTTATCACCTTCTAGCCACTTTCACCCACTAATGGACCAATGGTGTTGTAGGGTTGTTCAGATGTGATGGCTCTTTATTAATGCTAGTTTGCCTTAGGCATTTCTCAGAAATGTTGAAACAAACTTTCCATTTTATTCCAGGAAAAATATGAAATTACAACGTTTGTATAAGTACCAGGAAAAAGAAGTGCTGGTGTCTTTCTTTGCATATCCTATATCCACCAGTGGAATTAAGTAATGACATACTTTTTTGCTGATTAGGCTAAGGCATTACTATCCTTAAGACAACTCATCTTGTGTGCTGAACTGAAGAAAACTCAATTTTTCTTTAAGTTTTTGTGGAACACAATGTCTGTAGTAAAACTATATGGCATCTGTTTAGCACATTAATTAGTAAAAGAGCATGTTTATTCTGTTTTATCTGTTTTGGTTTTATAATGTAATAACTAATTAGATTATCTGTACTGCTGTTTTCATTTTTGCATAGTGTTTTAGAGTTTTTTGTTTGCAATTGTAATTTTTAAAAAATTGAGTAGTTTTTTAATTCAAGAGCCTTGCTCTCTGTATATTTCCCTGAGTGCCAAAGACTGCCACCTAGTATCTGAACTAGCTGACCCAGAGACTTGATATGGAAAATAGCTCAGTCCTCAGCTGGCACCACCTGCTGAAAATATCATATCAATCTTCTCAATCTGACAGATGGTTTTCAGGCAGCTCCCTAATAATATTCACGTTTGTCACAGAAAGTGTCTGTGATATGGAAGATGCAAAAAGTCAAAAGTGTTAGATGCTAGAAAAAAATTGGACTGTTTCCATATATCTTTACTTTAGCCATCTGAATGTTCTATCATTTTATTTTTTTTCTATAGAGCTCTATTTTTAAGGTGCCTTATACAGTTTTCCTTTGCAAAAGACATGAGGACATAAGGAAAGTAGCTGTTTGATGTTCTCTCTAACAAAACATAAAATTGTTTCTTTCCTTGTCTACTTTGTAAAGTTGTTTTCTCCTTAATTCCCTGTTTCATAATGCCATTAAATGCTATTTAAATGCTAAATGTTATCCACTGGAATGTTACAGAATAAGATATTAAATGGACAAATATCCTACAGCATTTTAAATCATATTAATTAACCAGGGGGAATGAATATGACATATTTAAAAAGTACACAGAAATTATCTGTATCTGTTTTCAAAGTAGGTACCAGACATGGGAAAACCCAGAAACTTTCTTAATTTTTTTATACTGTAATGAGAAAGATCTGGAAAATGCATGTGTAATTCTCCTTAGTGATCCAACTCCTGCAAGTAGCAGCATGTTTAATAAGGGACCTGTTTATTCCTGTGAACCTATTTAATAACCAGCTAGCAGTTAAATAAAAAATAGCAATCTCCATTGTGAAAGTTGAGATAACTGAACTGGAGAAGCCTTTGCACATTGTGATAGAATCAAAAGGAAGAATTGTCAATGCATTGTAAAAGGAACAACTAGTATGTCTCATAGCCCCCAAATTTGCAAAAATGATATACTTTTATATTTCATATAGAGGATTTATATAACATTTTCAGTGTAGATGGCAATATATTAGAAAAATAATATAAGTTTCAGCAGGAGCTGTCAATCGAATTAACTTTGAAATTAATAAGTAATGGTAGGGAACTATTCTCCTCTTCAAAAATACCAAGCTGGTCAAATTAAGTACCAACTAATTAATAAGTATGAATTTGTTGGTAAAAATTGCCTGAAATATAAGACATCCTAAACCCAAATCCTTATCCGTGTATATACATACAAACTACTCTTGCATGCACACACATAATCATGCACTATTCAATCTGACACAAACCTGTGCATGCATGCATATATATAATCACTCTCATATAAGTTATCCATGCATACACACACACCCTTTGTCCTTCACAAAGAATATTTGGAACTCTAAATACAGCAAAAAAGGCAGTTTTTATTAAGTTCATGAGCTAAATTGTCTTATGCCTAGGGAAGCAAGCATAGTCTGCTACCTTGCTAGGCACAGACCTATCATCCAGCTTAAACCATATAAGGAGAGAGGAAATAGGAGAAGATTTCCTTGCAATACTGAACTGTTTTTTTCTTCTCGTTGCAACAAGGAAATGAGTCAGCGGAAGCCTTTATGCAATGCTATAAAGAAACATGTACAAGCTCTTTCTGAATAGTCCCTCTTATACCTAAGTATGTTTAAGTCTTAAAACTGGAAGTTTTAAACTTGCTGCTTTTTTCTCCTTCTATTATGTAATGGATGAATGGGGTGAGATGGCTCCTCAAATATACCGGTCCTGTGCCAGATTAGTTGACAACAAATGGAAATCCCATTGAACTATTAATGATGTACATCTCTACTTAGCTTCTAGAGATCAAACAAGTAGATATTATTGTCTACCAGGTAATAATATCTGCTGAGCAAACTAGCCAGCAACATTTTAGACCAACAGACCCTTCCTATCTGGTAACGTTATCCTTCAATATGTTGTGAGGTTAATTTGGTTAATACAATGAAACAAGGATCGGTTAGCCATCAATCAGCATGTTTTGCAAATACATCAACAGTACTGAGATAGATATATGAATGGTGTAATTCACTACAAATAACTTCCTATGTGTGCATTACAGATTTGACTTTTTTATCTTTTTTGACACTGGACCAGAATGCAAACTTGAAGCTATGCAAAAGATGGTGGTTGGGTTTGTTTGACGGGGTTTTGTCAGTTTTGGCAACTTAAATCAGTTGATGGATTCATTAAGATTGAAACACATTTGAGAAAGCTGTGCTCTCATTTTGCATATCAAAAGGGTTTGAAACCAATGGCTAAGGTGCTAGCGGGGGCATTCTTTCTCAAGCATAGTGACAAATCATAGTGCGGATCCTGCAGTGTGATGGATTAGGGCTGTTTAAATCCATGTCTTTTCTCAAAAACATTGATTCAGTTACGTTTTAAGAAGATTGGTCTCTAAATTGGTTTGCTTTTCTGTGTTTATTTCCTTTAAGGGGGAGAAAGTAAAAAAAATGTAAATCAACTCAGTAAATTATGTCTGCTTTGAAAAGGAGACAAATTATTTGTATGTGCTGAATATGGTTTTGATAGTTAAGTATGAGTAATATATTTCAACCCCTAAATGCATACACCTTTTCTTCTTGTTTCTTGTCAAAGTCCTTTTAAAAAAAGAACCCACATATGATTTGTAATCACCCGATAGCAACACTGCTTATACCACAAGGCAGGTTTTTTTTTAAAGCATTAGGCATTTTTAAATGGGGAGATTGCTTTTGATAAAAAGGGAAAGAAAGAAAGAAAGAAAGAAAGAAAGAAAGAAAGAAAGAAAGAAAGAAAGAAAGAAAGAAAGAAAGAAAGAAAGAAAGAAAGAAAGAGAAAAATACGTTATATAGTACCTGAGTTTTGATTTAGTTGTCAAAACAATATCAAAAGCCATAGACCAAGTTCATAAAATATATCATAATTAGGGGGCAACCTCTCCAAAAAATAACAATGATAGAATCCTTGCTTTAGGTACCTATGGTGAAAAAGGAAAACAAAAAAGTGTTTTTATTTTTGCAACTCTGTTTCTTAAAAAAAACACCTTCATAAGTTCAGTCAAAGCGTAAAAATAAATAAGAATTCAAGCATCCAATTTATTGCATTTGATATGCTGCTTTTCTAATGCCATGGTTAATGCCTGGATTTTTAAGATTTAATTTTGATGTTCAAGTCAGAAAGTCAAGCATGTGTAGTGATTGTGTCATTGTGGGAAGGCCCAATAAAATTACACAAATTATTTTAAAAAGAATTTTGTTAAGGATGCAGTTTAGATAAGAAATCAAGCAAAGCAAGGTTGATCCAAAGAAATCAAACAAGACTGATGCTTTGGAATTATTAGTTAAGAGAGATCTATAGTAAAAAAAAAAAAGGAAGTAATGTATAGATGTGCAACCATTTAAAATGAGAAATATATTCCCCCACAAATAATATCATGTCTTGAGGGAAAAATTATTAATTTTTTTCTTATATTTCAGTTGCTTATTTTCTCTTAATACTTTATGTTGCTGATCGAGCCCTGTCCTCCAGTGCATTCGGTGTGCTTATTTGCAAAGTAGCCTCTACAATACACAGAAGCAGCTTTCATTAATAAGAGTTTAATTTATTGGGAGTTTTTCATATGCAGAGTTGCTTTAGCAGTGTCCAGCTAAGCATTAAGCATTGATCAGGAGACCATCATTTCTAGTCTTTGTTCATCCTCACTTTTTTTCTGAACTTGTTCTACTTTATCTGAATATTTCTTAGAGTATAGTGTCCAGCATTAACACAATACATGACCTGGACTTTACTAACTCAATTTAAGGTATCAGTAAAGTTTTCATTATGGCCAAAGACCAGCATAAAGAGGGCAGGGTACAGTCAATTAAAAAGCATAGAACATAAATCAGAGTAAAAGGCTATAGGATATAAAACAGAAAGTGTATTTTTATATAAAAGTCTAAAATAAATCTAAAAGGAGGGTTAGAAGAATGTAGCAGAGCACAAAGGTTAGCATATGGCAGACTAAATCTATCACAGTTGAGAGCTCTCTAGTATGACAAACTAGATGCTCATTAAAACTAGTTTATGGCACAGGATTTTAAGTGCTGCTGTGCAGAACCTGGCAACATGGTTAGTATTAGAACACAGAAGGGAGGTGTAGAATTGTCCTTTGGGCCCTGGGTATTTATGCAGTAATGTGCAATGAGGCTAGTACAATTGTCTCTGTAATACAGGCACCAGAGAATCATGTGCTCTGTTTTTATTGCAGAGATATAGTGGTCTTATCTCTCCAGATAGGACAGCTGAGGGAGGGCACATCATCATACCAAAGAAAAGGCCTTCCAGTGAATAGGCACTTTGAGATTAGCTATGTCATAGGGGAAGCAGAATAGCTACAGGATTTGTTAACAATAAAGTTTGGGAACCTGGTTAGATCCCATTGGTGCTCCGTGTTTGCTACTTGCTGTTTAATGCGTGCTTTGGCCTGATCATTTGGTGAGTGGAGAGAAGCCCAAGGATGAGACTTTAATTGTCACTGCCATTTTCCATGTGGACTGAAAGTCATCCCTCAAGTTAATGGGGCAAGGCCGAGAGGAACAGCGTGAGTCAGTAGTTGAGTACAGTCACACACATTCTGGCCTCCTCCTCCTCCTTTTCCCCCCACAACAACAACTCTGTGAGGTGAGTTGGGTTGAGAGAGAATGACTGGTCCAAAGTCATCCAGCTGACTTATTGGCTTGGCTTCAAATAATTTGACTGTTGCTGGTACATAGTGATATATAGCATAAAGTAGAAATTTTACTTTTGTAATATAGAAAGTTTATTTTACTGTTGCTGATATTCAATTTTATGAATTCAGTTTTAATCTACATTGAACTTTGACTATATATGTAATACGGTAGTTAGCTCTTAGACTATTAATGAAGGGATGGGAAACAACAGGCTTCAGCTGAACCTTGGCAAGACTGAGTGACTTGGGGTTTGGGGGCCCTCTTCTTCTAGGACTTAACCATCTCTGATGCTGGATGGGGTTGCACTACCCCAAAAAGATCCTGTGCACCATCTGAGGGTCCTCCTGGATGTATAACTTATGACTGTTGGTCAATGAGCACGCAGCATTGGGGCCAAGAAGGCCTTTTCATAAAAATAATAAAAAATATCATTACTTTTATGTTTGGCTTTTTGTTTATTTTTTTCTTTTATATTAATTAAAAAGAAATAACATTTTTTTAAAGGAAGACCTTTTCACATCTTTGTATTTTCACCAGTTGCACCCATTCCTATGATTTTACAATTGTTTCATAAAATCAGTTAGGGCTTTTGCTTAGTTATTTTGGCAGTTTTGAATAAAGGTTCCTCTAGGGACGTGGGGGGGAGGAGTTTGTGAGCTGTATATATCTCTGGGTCTCAGGTCACTTACCTATGAACTAGGTAAGTGACCTGAGACCCAGAGGTGTATACAGCATACATTAGGTAATAACCTAATGACGACAATCCTTGTATTCTGAATAATTTGAACTTCTAAATTCTAAATTCCTAATTTTTATGAGGAATCCCATCATGTCACATCCCAGGACTCCCGTGTAAAATTTCCAGAATATAGATAATCATAGTCAAGTTCTCACAGTCTAGAAAGGGCTGAATATTTAAAAAAAACATTGAGTATTCTCAGGGCTTTTTTTTCTCATAGAATGCCCAGAACAGAGTTCTGGCACCTTTTTTGGATGAAATCTTGTAGGGTAGGCAAGGCGGGTTGTATAACGTGTGTGAGTTCTGGCACATTTTTTTTAATTTATTTACAAAAAAGCACTGAGTACTCTAGGCTACTATGGTCAGTTTGTTCTCTGGTGGTAGTGTTAGATCAAAAAGTTGCTCCAGATTATGCTTCCTTTCTACAAAAGTTGAATACTGTTTTCATAGGGGGAATATTGGAACCATTTGTCTTAATAGACTCCAGCTTCAATTATTGGCCCAGTTCAATTTCATTACTGAATCCAGAGCTTCAGCATTTCTATAGCTTCATTTGATTCTGATAACAGTTAAAAGAGAATTAGAAATCCTCATTGTATGCTTGATATTTAATTCCTTAATTCCAAATGTTTGTATGACTTTTTTCTAGCAGGTTTATATAGATATTATAAGGGATGGAGGGAGGATGCAACATCAAAGTAATTTAAGAATCGAGAGATCCACAGAAGTTTCTCTATACTACCTTTTGCAACTGAACTTCTAAGGAACGTTTAGGCCAGACATGTCAAACTCGCGATGTCATGTGACATCGCGTGACGTATCGGATCTTTTTCCCCATTGCCAGCAATGGGGTGGGCGTGGTTTCCTTGTGACGTGTCTGGCCGGTGGGCTGGCAGTTTGAAACCTCTGGTTTAGGCAAATTGAATCTGCAGGGTGAAGCTGTGTTGCCCCAACCCAGAAAGCAGATTAGTTAAGGTTCCATGACCATTGATATCAAAGTCTGCTAAAAGATAGAGATAAATAATCAGGGTTTTCATTTGGCTTTCTCTTTCAAATCTGAGGTCCAAAAGGATTATCAAAAAGATTTCTCATTCAATTCCTTAGTCTAAGCCTGATTTAATCAGTTCTAAATATCTTCACTAGGAGCAACTATACCACTGCTTGGCAAAAATGAGATATTTGAGAATTGGGCAATAGTTTATGCAGTTTTTATTTCAGTGAGATGGAATGCTATCACAGTTATTGCTTCAGAGAAGCTTTGTCCTTTCCTCTTTTAATATGGCACTAATAAAGTCTTGGAGCTGTCCAATCAATACCCAGCAAAGGGAGCATACAAGTGATTTAGCATAGTTCTGTAAGTATTTTATCTGTCTTATAGCAGAAATAATCAAAATAAAACCAGATCACTGGCCACTCCATTGAAACTGTAGAATATTAATATCTAGATCGAAGGATGTATAATTCATTTTACTGCATAAATACTTAACCAACTTGTCACATCAAACTTTTGAGTGTTTCAAAATATTTCTCACATAATTTAGATGTAATAACTTTTTCACTGTTAAAATATTATTTTGATTGGCTTCATGAGGATGCAATGAAGGAATCCTAGTTGAGTCTTTTTCCTATTTTTGCAATGAGGCTAATCAATATATTTTTTTTAATTTATGTCCATGTTCTGCTTAAGAGTGATTTGAATTCAGAATTATACTTTGGGGTAGTTGTTCTCTTGAATCTACTGCTAGCCATTCATGTAAGTTGTTGTTGTTGTTGTTGTTGTTGTTGTTGTTGTTGTTGTTATTATTATTATTATTATTATTATTAGATTTTTATCCTGTCTATATGTTTAGTAAACTTAAGGTGGCTGACATATCTAATATTCCAGCTTCCTATTTCCCCCAG
Source organism: Bothrops alternatus (assembly GCA_034064705.1). Taxonomy (NCBI): domain Eukaryota; kingdom Metazoa; phylum Chordata; class Lepidosauria; order Squamata; family Viperidae; genus Bothrops; species Bothrops alternatus. The sequence goes on from JARGCV010000009.1 coordinate 17,038,219, forward strand.
AAAAATAATTTCCCCTGTCAGTTTTCAAGCCTAGGGGAGGTCTAGAACTCAGATTCTCCTGCTTTCTATGCTTTCTCCTGCTTTCTATGCCAGTACCTTTGCTACTACACTCCTCCCCCCCCCACACACAAAAACCCCACATAGAAATAAATATTACCCAAATCCAAGTGTTCACATAAGTTCTTTAGGGAATTAGAAAATAAGAGATATTCTAATTATTTTTTCTTGGGAGAATTAATAGACAGTTCTAAAGTGGAAGTAATTACTTCATACAAAATAAATTTTAAAAACTTAAGCTGCCGGTCGCTTTCTGGAATAATCATGGTAGAAACAGCAAAGCCTCTGGCTTGCAAGTGTTGTCAGCAACTTGGTTAAAGGTTGCCAAAAGTCCAAAACAAAGAAAACAATGCTAGAAATGATTTTAGCCAATTCCAGAGATCCTGCCATAAAAAGTGGGGAGGAAGAGAGAAAGAAGTTTGAAATAAATAGGGATTACTTTAGCATTAAATACATGCTAAAAATGAAAAATCCATGACATTATCAGGATTGCACCAACAGTTCTGAGAGTCATTTTCCTGGTGACTATTCATAAACCAAATTATCCAGGTGCTTGCTATTGGGATATGTTTCCCAAGGACTAAATACTAAAACTTTTTCTTTGTGTCTCTTGAGGGAAACATTAGCATGAGTTGAATGATCTGGTTGGGTAAATGGATACTTTATTCAAAGAAACCATGACATAGTAAGCTGTTATACAGCCATAGTGAATCTTTCTAATCTAATCTCTTCCAGAACATTCTGTTTGCAATACATTTAGATCTAAATCTCAAAAACTAAGACCAAAGATCAAGACTCTTTTTTATGCATAAAAAGCCAGATTAATAAAAAAATGTATCTGATCATTGGACATAAATATCTAGGACTATTCCCTCTTGAGTCATTCCCTATTCTTTTCATTCTCCAGAACTATATGATAAATCAGGGAACAGGCTATAAAGAGTACTTGAAAGGTGACATGTTGGCAGAACTTTTCATCTCAACATTCCATGTAAGATCAGGTTTGGGAAGGAGCTTCATTCATTTGACAAAGAAATTCACAGGGCATTCTAGACTTCACTATTAGCATCATAAAAGCTATTAAGAATGAACAAAACACATTAGAAAGAGATGGATGGAACAATAACATTTTCACTTTAGAGCATGATTCTTGAATGGTACAAATGTTATAAATTTGTTTATATAGATATTATATTATAACAATATTATAACCAAACCTTACTTTAGTGATTCTTTAAGAAAGAGCTATATATGTGCTATAAAATCCATACATCATCTTCCAGTAGAATGTTTTAAAATATGAAGTACAGATTATTAAGAGAGCCAGTTTGGTGTAGTGGTTAAAGCATCATACAAGAAACCAGGAGACTGTGAGTTCTAGTGCTGCCTTAGGTACAAAGCCAGCTGGAGGATCCTAGGCCACTCACTTTCTCTCAGTTCTAGGAAGGAAACAATGGCAAACCACTTTGTAAAGCTTTGCCAATAAAATTTCACAGAGTTGCCCAATTAGGAATTGCATATAATTGAACAGAAGGGGGGAAAAAAGACAGAGTGTAAAATGTCTCTTGTAAGTCTTTTGAGACAATTCCAGATAATTTATATTTGAACTAATTTTACATGCTGTGTAATCAACTTTTTTTCTGTAACAGTTCAAAGCAATTGTTTTGAAGTATCTGATTATGGGAAGATAAAGTATGAAGGAAATATATTGCTTTAAAAAAAGATCTGCATTTGGAATTAGCATAAATTATTGCATCAAAAGAATTGTTTTATTTTTGCTTGAACACTTGTTAATATTCAGGAAGAAAGACTGACTGTGAAAATGTTCTTTTCTTTGTTTTCAGACATTGTCCAAATGTTATATCTATTGTGTTCTGTAATTGAACTTCCTCTTATTTCCATTTATTTTTGAAAAGAGTAAATTAAATCAAAATTATTTGGTGCAGAAATGTTGTCTAAGATTTCCTTTTAATTTTTCCCCCAGTGGTCTCTTTGCTGGCAACATCACAGAAATGCATTATTTGGAAGATGGTACTAGCACTATTGTCACACGTAATTACACGGTAAGCTTTGTGAATTCCTGTGGTTGGAAGTCAATGTATCATATTTCATAAATAAAGGAAAAGAATGGGAACCATGTAAGTAAAGTGGGTAGCTTATATTTGGTTTTAGATCTTGACTGCTGTAGTTTATTCATCCTTTTGTTCAACATGCACATCTGTGGAAGGAAATGCTCCAGTGGAACCTTGATATCAGGGCTTTAAATTGCTATAAGATTTGTGCACTTGTTGCTCTTTGAAAATGTGCCTGTTAGAGGTTTCATACAAGTTGAAAGCATCTACTGTTGCAAATATGCAGCATGAGAGCCAGATTTTGAGATATGGAGGCTCTAAAAAAAAAGATTATAAAGACTTCCTGGATTTCTTCAGTACAGAAGCTAGAAAGCCCATTTTTTTTCTTTTTCATTTTCATAGGATTAGACCCTGAAAATATATTACAGATGAGGCTATGGAAGAAGAGTTGATAAAAGGATTCAAGCTTTGCCTGATATTTATTAAAATCTTAAGAAATATCTTCACAAAGCATTCACATCTTTTCAATAAAAATATAAGACTGTAATGACATGTTATTTTTTCTAGCTGTAAATAAGTTTCTTAATTAAAACTGTACAGGGGATAAACTTAATTATTATACAGTATTTGTCTTTTGATTAATTCAAGCTGAACTGACATTACAACATTAAAATTATATATTTGAGAGAGCTGTTGAACTCAGTGCTTTTCATAATAACCATGTAGAATACATGAAGTTACAGAACGACTTTTGTCTTATATTGGAACTGTCGATATAACAATTTTGGAATGTGTAACTAAACTGAATATTATAATCAATGGTTTCACTAAAGGTTCTTTCAGAGATTTCCCTGCAGTTTGCTCCAAATTTTAAGGTGAAACAATAAACAACATTCTATGAATGTAACTTGACAAAATGATGGGGAATACACTATTGCAAGGATCTTCAAACCTGACCCTTTTATGGCTTGTGGACTTCACCTCCCAGAATTCCTCAGTCAGGCATGCTGGCTGAGGAATTCTGGGAAGTGAAGTCCACAAGTCATAAAATGGCCAAGTTTGAAGACCCCTGCACTATTGTTTCTCAGTATTGTGAGGGGGGAAATACAAACTTCATTTTTCCAACACTTTTTTTTCTCAGAATGAACATGCAGCTGGCAAAAGGAAGCTGCCCCCTACATAATTCAAAATAAATTTTGAGCTGCATTCCCCAGCAATTGGTATTCAGAGCCATAATATATAGTTAATGGGATTAAAAGACTTTCTTCCATGAATTAACACTCAGCTTCTGAGTGAAATTTAAAGTGATATCTGTCACCTTTAATTTCCTTCCTGATTCAGTTTCTGGATCTTCTCTCAATAACATCTGCTTGCAGAGAGGACTTACTAGCTACCTCTTCACTTTAAGAAAGGCCACACTTGGATTGGAAAGAAAAACTAAAGACATTGATATGGGATGTGCTCTGCAATATACATTTGTTCAATGTTACTTTAACCACTGGTTACCATGGTGGGCATGATGGAACATAAATGTTTTGAAACATATCCTGATATAAGGTTGGGAGTAGATGAGGGCTAATAAGCAAAGACTGAATCCTGTCGAGGAGATTTTGTGAGTAGGGGATTTCTGGATTGGGAATTAGCAGTTCATCTATTCTAAAACGGGAAAGCATTCTCACAGAAAGAACTGGAACAGAGTTTCAGAGTGTTTCTACAGTCAACATTGTCACATGAGCCTCAAGTATCCTCTTTGCCTGGGAATACATATTGCCAACTTCCGCTGGAAACAAACAGTGCCATTTTTAGGATTGCAGTATTCCATCTTAAGCACAATAATGGCATGTTTAGATTATACTATACACTCTATGTGAAGCTACTAATGTGCTTGGTTTGGAAGCTAATGCAGTGGCTGAATGGAATACCTGGCCTTGGCCATTCTACACTTTTACACTAGCTGCCAGTTAGTAACTGAGCCCAGTTCAAGATCACATACAGTTCTACAATTGGTTACTGAGCCCAGTTCAAGATCATATACAATTCTAAACTTGACCTCTAAGAGTATCTATCAGATCACTATAACCATAATAGGCCTGTAATGCCACCAGGAGGGGCGTGTGTAGTGGAGTGCCCCAGGGCTCTGTTCTTGGCCCAGTGCTTCATCAATGATTTGGATGAGGGGATAGATGGAGAACTCATCAAATTTGCAGATGACACCAAGCTGGCAGGAATAGCCAATACTACAGAAGATAGGCTTAAGATACAGAAGGATTTTGACAGACTTGAACACTGAGCACTATCTAACAAAATGAAATTCAGTGGTGAAAAAAGTAAGATTCTACATTTAGGCAAGAAAAACCAAATGCACAGGTATAGTATAGGAGGTACCTTGCTCAATAATAGTAAATATAAGAGGGATCTCGGAGTCCTAGTGGACAATCACTTAAATATGAGCCAGCAGTGTGCTGCAGCTGCCAAAAAAGCCAACACAGTGCTACGCTGCATTAACAGAGGGATAGAATCAAGATCATGTGAAGTGTTAATACCACTTGTATTATTATTATTATTATTATTGTTGTTGTTGTTGTTGTTATAAAGATCTGTCCTGAATTCCAATGACTGAGGAAATAATCACGCTGAAAGCATCTTTCTACCTAGTTCGAAACAAGGCATGAAATTTTTCAGGATTTAATGCCAGATTTATACCAACTCAAGGCAATATCTATGCTCTACCTCATTCAACAAAAGACAATGATCAAACAAGTATTTAAAGCAATTCTCGCGGACACCCCTGCTCTTTTTTATTATATTATTATTGGAAAACCATGATGGGAACAGTTTGTAAAATTAAACACCAAAGCAAATTACACTGTCATTCACCTTTAGGCGCTCACTGTAGATATAAATTTTAAATTATGCAGATCTATAAGACATATGTATTTTATTTTATTTATTTGTTTAGGCTTATATGCCGCTCCTCTCCGAAGACTCGGAGCGGCGAACAACATATATATAAAACAATAAATACAATATAAACCCAAACAAGAAATATTTAAAAATAAAATAAAACCCCACTCACTCTCACTCATATTTATCAATCAATCCACAATCATCCCCAGGCCTGCCGGCAAAGATAAGTTTTGAGATTTTTCGGAAGGCCAGGAGAGTGGGAGAAACGTGGACTTCAGGAGGCAGTTGGGTCCAGAGGGCGGGCGCTGCAACAGAGAAAGCCCTCCCCCTAGGGCCCACCAGACGACATTGTTTCGTTGACGGGACCCGGAGGAGGCCAATCCTGTGCGCTCTCACTGGTCGAAGGGAAGTATATGGCAGAAGACGGTCCCGTAAGTATCCTGGACCCATGCCATAAAGGGCTTTATAGGTAATAACCAACACTTTGAATTGCGCTCGGAAACCAATAGGCAACCAATGCAGCATGCGGAGAGTTGGCGAAACGTGGACACGACGTGGAAGGCCCACAATTGCTCGCGCAGCTGCATTTTGCACTAATTGTAGTCTCCGAACACTCTTCAAGGGTAGCCCCATGTAGAGAGCATTGCAGTAAGCATACTACAGTACAATGTAATATAACCATTTCCTATTTTACAGCTTCACAAAGAAATTGATCATGAGAAATTAGAAGGGAGAGGAAAAAGGAAGAATATTTTATCATGCTGTTCTGACTTGGAAGCAGCTTGTTATTAAGAAGAGGAATGAAAAGGAATTCTATTTTCAGAAGGCCACTCCTGTTTCACTTTGCAGGTTATGGTATTTCTTTTTAAGAAATCCAGATGCTTACCAAAAGAACCATCACAGAAGATATATAGTCAATATTTAAGTTGCAAATTTGCCTGGAATTCAAGATTAATGCTATTGCTAATGAAATGTAATGCCTTGGTAAGGCCACACGTGGAATATTGCATCCAGTTTTTGTCACCATGATGTAAACAAGATGTTGAGACTCTAGAAAGAGTACAGAGAAGAGCAACAAAGATGATTAGGAGACTGGAGGCTAAAACATACAAGGAACAGTTGCTGGAACTGCATATGTCAAGTTTAATGAAGAGAAGGACGAGGGGGGATATGATAGCAGTGTTCCAGTATCTCAGGGGTTGCCATAAAGAAGAGGGAGTTAAGCTATTCTCCAAAGCACCTGAAGGCAAGACAAGAAACAATGGATATAAACTAACCAAAGAGAGAAGCAACCTAGAACTAAGGAGAAATGTTCTGACAGTTAGAACAATTAACCGGTGGAACAACCTGCCTCCAGAAGCTGTGAATGATCCAACACTGGAAGTTTTTAAGAAAAGATTGGACAGCCATTTGTCTGAAATGGTATAGGGTTTCCTGACTGAGCAGGGGGTTGGACTAGATGACCTCCAAGGTCCCTCCCACCATTAACAACAACAACAACAACAACAACAACAACAACAATAATAATAATAATAATAATAATAATAATAATAATAATAATAATAATAATAATAATAATAATAATAATAATAATATTTTGTTGTGTGTAATGATAGTTCCCGAAAGCTATTTGGGGATATTAAATATCTCTGAAGTGGAGTGTAAGGTCTGGAATGCTTTGTTTCCTGATATTTGGGCAGCATCTGCTATCCAAGGATTTCCCAACCTTCATGACTTTAAGACAGGAAGACTTCAATTCCCAGAATTTCCCAGCCAGCCATTTTGGGAAACCCTGTGCTATTCTGTCTTTTAGAGGCTTATTTAATTTTGCCTCTTTATCCAGCCTTCCCAAAAATCATGTTGAAAGAGTGGGGTTTTCTTTTTCCTTCCTTGCCTCTCACTCCATGCTTTTAATGAGTATGTTTTGTTGAATATTATTCTTATTTGTTGTTCCATATTGCTTTATTACACATGATATTTCTGCTGCTAATATAAACACATAAACATAGATACACACAATTTCTTTTATGTGACTTTCTTCCCATTACATTATTTTTTTATTAAGCTGATACCAGAACAGATTATAAAGGCAACTCAGTAAACACTCAAAGCAACCAACTTCATTTTATTCATGTAGATATGCCCTGCATATAGTCTATAACACATATCATTTTTTACATGGCTTCATCTAAAATGAAGTTGTTGGGCTAAGCTAATATTTTCTTTACATGGTGATCAAATTTTCCAAAAATTTATACTCCTGAACTATTAAAACTCGACTGTGATCTTTTCATGATTACTTTCTCTAACCAAATCAAGGTGGTCTTTAAAAGGCTGCTGTCTGAGACTATGTAATTGAAAACCATGCCCTGATACTGAAAGGTTAATTAATGCAGCTTAGATGTGAATGAACCAAGAAATAGAGATTGGTGATATGACTGTTATATGCTGAAATATGAGGGATAGCTTTCTTTGCATTAATAAGATAACCTTTCACAAAGGGGGTGGAGGGAGAGTTTCTTTTTATAAGATGGCATTCAAAGGAGCTAGAAATGCGGCTTGTGACACAAACATTATTTTATAATCAGATCCATTACCAGGGAGAAGGTATTACATTTCATTAGCAATAGCATTAACCTTGAATTCCAGGCAAATTTGCAACTTAAATATTGACTATGTATCTTCTGTGATGGTTCTTTTGGTAAGCATCTGGATTTCTTAAAAAGAAATTCCATAACCTGCAAAGTGAAACAGGAGTGGCCTTCTGAAAATAGAATTCCTTTTCATTCCTCTTCTTAATAACAAGCTGCTTCCAAGTCAGAACAGCATGATAAAATATTCTTCCTTTTTCCTCTCCCTTCTAATTTCTCATGATCAATTTCTTTGTGAAGCTGTAAAATAGGAAATGGTTCTATTACATTGTACAGTAGTATGCTTAATTATGTCTTATAGATCTGCATAATTTAAAATTTATATCTACAGTGAGCGCCTAAAGGTGAATGACAGTGTAATTTGCTCTGGTGTTTAATTTTACAAACTGTTCCCATCATGGTTTTCCAATAATAATATAATAAAAAAAGAGCAGGCGTGTCCGCGAAAATTGCTTTAAATACTTGTTTGATCATAGTCTTTTGTTGAATGAGGTAGAGCATAGATATTGCCTTGAGTTCGTATAAATCTGGCATTAAATCCTGAAAAATTTCATGCCTTGTTTCGAACTAGGTAGAAAGATGCTTTCAGCGTGATTATTTCCTCAGTCATTGGAATTCAGGACAGATCTTTATAACAACAACAACAATAATAATAATAATAATAATAAAACAAAACATATCATACATCTGTAATAAGATTATACATGGAATATTGGAATTGATCTTTTTTTCTCTGTCTCATTAGAATCACTGCTTCTATCATGGACATGTACAAGAGTATTCTGAATCTGCAGTAAGTTTGAGTACATGCTCTGGACTCAGGTAAGACACAGTATTTGAGATTATGGACGTAAGATATAATCACAAGTGCTACCAGTCAATTTTAAAGCCTTAGTCTAGATCTTGTAGGACATAGAAGCTCTTTAGTGAAATTGGGATGAAGGTATTGCCAGTACTTAGATGGATGCCCACCTTTAAAGACTAGAATATTTCTATAGCACTAATATCTCAGAATGCTTGTTCTCTTCCCTCCTGGTACACTTCTGTGACTTTGGAATAACCACAGAGTTTACTTGATCATCATAAACTTTTGTGGTATACTTTATCCAGAGCTTTTTTTGTAAAAAAAAAAAAAAGATGCCAGAACTCACATATGTCATACAACCCGCCTTGCCTACCCTACAAGGTTCCATCCAAAAAAGGTGCCGGAACTCCATTCTGGGTGTTCTGTGACAAAAAAGCCCTGCTTTTATCCTTCCAGAAATTCTGTCCTACTCTTGGTTCTTTCATTTGTTTTGTCCATTAGTTGCATTTCTCTATACCCCTCTAATCTCTTTGAAACTATAAATATTTCTTTTTTTTTATTCTCTGTTACAGAAATTGTCTTTTTTCTCTGCATTATTCAAAAGTTTTTGAGAGAAGTTCAAGTATGCTGGTATTGAATTATACATGAGCATCAACTACAATACCAATATAAATTATGAATATTAAGAATGTTGAAATATAAACATGAGCTGAATGGGGTAGCAAAGCAACAATATTCATATGTCAAATGTTGTGATGCAAAAACACCATTATGTCATTGACATGATATCATTGTGTGTGTGTTGTTATATTGACACCATCATGGTTTTCTATGGATGCTATTGTTTGGTTGCTACCATTTAGCACAGGGGTTTTCAAACTTGGGCCTTTTATGACTTGTGGACTTCAACTGCCAGAATTCCTTAGCCAGTGTGCCTGGGCTGAGGAATTCTGGAAGTTGAAGTCCACAAGTCATAAAAGGACCAAGTTTGAAGACCCCTGATTTAGCAGATGCTGGGAACAAACAATCTGACCACTGACACTAGTCTAAAAAAATATTATTTGAGTTTATCCCCAAAAGAGAAACTAGGAATGAACTTTGTATTGCTTAAAGCAGGGCTTTTCAACCAGTGATACGGGTACTACCTGTGGTACATTGGCACCTGGCAGGTGGTACGCGACCATCCTAGAAAAGTGATAGTGGGGGAGGGGAATGAGCTGAACCAGTGGCAGCACTGCACAAGCCTGAGAGAGAGATGGCTGGAGCTGCAGGGCTGTCAGGGCTCAATGGAAGTGCCAGGATCAGTGCCGCTTTCCAGCTGATCGGCATTTCTTCAGGGCTGTCAGGGTTCAGTGGAAGCACCAGGATCAGTGCCAGGCTCCAGCTGGAGCTCTGCGCTGATCTTGGTGCTTCTGCTGAGCCCTGAAGAAGCATCAATCAGCTGTAAAGCAGCACTGATCCTGGCGCTTCCGCTGAGCCCAGAAGAAGCGCTGATCAGCTGGAATGTTGCAGCATCTCCAGGGCCTTGTGATTTACATTCAGATGCTTGGCAACTGATTCATATTTATGATGGTCACAGTGTCCCTGGGTCATGTGAAGTGACCAAAACCTGCTGCAACCACCCAGCAGATGGGGGGAATAAAAACCAAACACCCCCCACCCCACCCCATCTGCCAATCCTCAACAGAAATGCTCACAACAATGAAAACCACGGACAGGAGGAAGAGCGCTGCCGGGTGGGCAGGTAGGTATCTTGCTCGGCTGTGCCTTGGGGGGCACTTTTTTCAGTGCAATTGTAACTTCGAACAATCACTTAGCAAACTGTTGTAAGTCGAGGACTACCTGTACTTTATCCCTTTTTTCCTTTTTTGTTTTTTTTTGGGGGGGGTCATCAAGTTTTTGACACCTTGCTAGGCGACTGGTGGTACTCGGATATTGCCATATCCTAAAAGTGGTACAATGGGTGAAAAGGTTGAAAAGCCCTGGCTTAAAGTAATCAGCCTATTTCCTGAGAAATTCAAATGTCAACACATAGACATAACTGTTCACATACCATAGTATCTAAAATGTTTACTAATCTAGAGAAACTTGTTTCTTTGAAAAACTGAATAAAATTAAGCAGATTTAATAATGCAGCGAAAAGTCACAAATCTGTTGAGAAATCTTTAATAGGTGTTTTTTGTATTCTGGACCCAGTTCATAAATCTATTACTTTATATACCCAGCAAATGGGAATACTGGAGTTTGCTCACTAAGTCATTCTGAATTTATCATGCTGTAATTTACTGTAAGTTTACATTGTGGATTTCTTTAGAAAAGCAAGGTTGGAATTAAGCATAATTGTTCATTTGCTTCAGGCTGAATGTTTTTAGTATCATTGTAATATTGCCAAGTGATACATAATCAATTAAGGAGCTAGATCAATAGATCCAACATTTTCTGAAGCAGATATTTCTATATTTCTCTTTCAGTTTGTTTTAGTCTTCATCTCAAAAAGCAACATTTGGTGATTGGTATGCTGTACCTATTCTGCTCTCTAACGTGTCTATTTGAATCCAAATCAGGACAGCTGAGATATCTAAGATATGTCAAACAGAATCATCTGTTGTTTTAACTTAATAAACCTAATTCATAGCTGGGTAGCACCATTTGATCATAATCTTTAGTCTTACAGTATTAGAATCAGAACTAGTTAATAAAAACTAACAAGCAATGCAATTCATTTTCTAGTACTTAACAACTTATTACATGGTCTTTCTTACTATAATTTAGGCTAAGAAGGAATTTTTATTTTGTTTTCCTACATTCAGAAGTACTCATAACACTATGTGTCATTATAATTGGAATTTCTTTTGATGTTGACATGTAGTTTAATATTAGCAAACTTGAACTTCTCAAACACATTTCAGTAATATGGGGGAGAAAATACATCTCATTATAAACAAAGAACAAAAGGAAGAGATATTTACAGAGGCTTCAAAGAGTCTAGTGATAGTGCAGAAAAATAAGAAATGTTGCTGTGGGCCAAAAAGTTAATTATAAATTAATTATAAAAGTGCTTGTGCCATTAAAAATAAGGATGCAGACCTTTACAAAAGGAAAATTAGTCTTTAGTGTCATCTGAATGGGTTACCTTTGTAGTACTTGAGGATTATGTTTTTACATTCAAATACAATATGGGTTTATAGATCAATTAGAGAGAATCCTGTCTGACTTCAAATATTCAATATCTATTTTGGAAATTTATAGGAGTGTGATAAATAAAGCCAACTAAGGGCACTAATCATGATACCTATAAATTACATCCAGTCATGAAGGAATAACACTCCTTACACTAGCTGTTGAAACACAAAGCTGAAGAAGAATATAATACTAAACAGAATTTGTGGGCCACTGTGAGGATGCTGTATGCTGAACTGAATGGGTCCTTGGCTTGATTCAGCACAGTTCTTATGTTGTTATGCTAGATGCTGTGAAGGATTTCTATAGAAACAGATAGTGAAGAAACAAACATGTAAGAACAAGATTGAGGAGGAAATGTTTTTTTAATGCCATTGTAATTCTAACATCCATATAAATGGCAGCTTAATTAATATGTATTCTGATGGCCTTAAATTCATTTCCATTAACTAATTAGAAAGTCTTGCATAATAGGAATGTTACATTTTTAAAAATGAGGGGATAATCACTATATGGTTGAGTTGTCTTGTTGAGGAAGTGGGGCCAAGGTTAGTAAAGTAATTGGCTATATAAATCTACAGCAGGTTACTTGTCCTCTGTTGCTGTGTGAAACAAAGAAATAAATTGTATGTCTCAGCTGGTAACCTAAAGATCCCTTTTATTTGATTACAGCTTGCCTGAGCCTTTATGACATTTCATTGACATTTTCTAAATTAAGGAGTTCATGGGTGCCTTTGCGGTGGGCAAAGGGGGAAAGACAAATCACAAAAGGTGAATAACGATAATATTGCACAAATTTACATACATATTTCAGACAGCGAGATGGAAGTACATAATGGTGGCATTTGTATGATGTCATCATACAAGCACTGTCATTTGGGAGTTATTTCACCTTATCGTGGACACTGTTAATTTTTCCAGACTGCAGATTTTTTTCTAATTTTTCTTTTTCCTTGATCTTGTGCACATAAGCCTTCCTCAACTGGAAGTTGAAATCCAACATAGCAGGAGGACTTCATGTTGAGAAAGATTCTCAATTAGCATTTCATTTTGTGTAGTTTCCTATTCTTCGGTTGTAAAAACAATTTTAAATCACAACACACTATCTTTTGAAAGCTTATTAAATTAAGGAAAGTATGTTCAAGTTCAAATTCACAATTGCAGTTATTCATTTACTGTGAACACGTACATCACCCCATGATGATATAATAATAATAGTAGTAGTAGTAGTAGTAATAATAATAATAATAATAATAATAATAATAATAATAATAATAATAATAATAAAAGTTGGAAGGGACCTTTGAGGTCATCTAGACCAACCTCCTCCTCAGGCAGGAAATTGTATATCATTTCAGACAAATGGCTGTCCAGTCTCTCGTTGGTTATTTTCCATCCATTGCTTCATGTCCTGCCCTTCAGCTGCTTTGGAGAATAGCTTGACTCCCTCTTCTTTGTGGTAACCCCTGAGATATTGGAACACTGCTATCAGGTCACCCCTCGTCCTTCTCTTCATTAGACTAGACATACCCAATTCCAGCAACCGTTCCTTACATGTTTTAGCCTCCAATCCCCTAATCATCTTTGTTGCTCTTCTCTGTACTCTTTCCAGAGTCTCAACATCTTTTTTATATCGTGGTGACCAAAACTAGATGCAGTATTCCAAGTGTGGCCTTACCAAGGCATTGTAAAGTGGTATTAATACGTGATCTTGATTCTCTCCCTCTGTTAATGCAGCCTAGCACTGTGTTGGCTTTTTTGGCAGCTGCAGTACACTGCTGGCTCATATTTAAGTGATTGACCACTAGGACTCCAAGACCCCTCTCACAGTTGCTACTATTGAGCAAGGTACCACCTATACTGTACCTGTGTATTTGGGGTTTTTTTGCCTAAATGTAGAACCTTACTTTTTTCACCATTGAATTTCATTTTGTTAGATAGTGCCCATGTCTGTCAAGATCCTTCTGTATCTTAAGCCTATCTTCTGGAGTGTTGGCTATTCCTGCCAGCTTGGTGTCATCTGCAAATTTGATGAGTTCTCCTTCTATCCCCAAATCATTGATGAAGATGTTGAAGAGCACTGGGTCCAGAACAGAGCCCTGGGGCACCCCACTACACACTTCCCTCCATGTAGATGCAGTTCCATTGAGGACCACACGCTGAGTACGGCCGGTCAGCCAGCTACAAATCCATCTGGTGGTGATACTGTGTAACCCACATTTTTCTATCTTATCAAGTAGTAGGTTGTGGTCTAGTTTATCAAATACCTTACTGAAGTCCAAGTAAATTATATCCACAGCATTCCTCTGGTCCACTAATTTTGTCACCTGGTCAAAGAATGCAGTAAGATTTGTCTGGCATGATCTGTTTTTGACAAACCCATGTTGGCTTTTGGTAATGACTTTGTTTGTCTCTAGGTGTTCGCTGATTCATTGCTTGATTATGTTTTCCAAGATCTTCCCAGGTATTGAGGTCAGGCTGATAGGTTTGTAGTTTCCTGTATCCATTTTTTTTCCTTTTTTGAAGATGGGAACTACTTCAGCTCTTTTCTAGTCCTCTGGTAGTTCCTCAGTGCTCCAGGATCTTTGAAAGATATAGTTCAATGATTCTGAGATCACATCTGCCAGTTCCTTCAGAACCTTGGGGTGTAATACATCTGGTCCTGGTGATCTGAACTCATCTAGGGTGGACAGGTGCTCACTTACCATTTTCTTGCCTATCTTAACTTGTGTTTCTAATCTGTTTTTTACGGTACTGTTTTTGATAGGTTGGACTGTTTTTTTCCTTTTGTGTAAATACGGATGCAAAAAATGAGTTGAGTAGTTTGGCGTTCTCCCTGTTGCTTGTCACCTTCTTGCAACTTTCTCCCACTAATGGACCAATCATTTCCTTAACCTTTTTCTTGTTTTTTACATGTTGAAAGAAGCTTTTTTTTGTTATTTTTGACTTTTGTTGCAAGCCTTAGTTCATTTTAAGCCTTAGCTTTCCTCACTTCATCTTTGCAGGCTCCGGCTAGTTGTTGATATTCTGCCTTAGTTATGTGCCCCTCTTTCCACTTTTTATACTTGCTCTTTTTGTCTTTCAATTTATCAGAGAGTTCTTTGTGCAACCATGCTGGTTTCTTTTGAGAGCTGTTATTTTTTTTCTTCATTGGTATTGTGCTAGACTTGCTTTTGTAATCTCACTTTTCAATATTTTCCAAGCTTCTTGAGTTGTTTTCCCCTTGAGGATTCTCATCCATGGAATCCTTTCCAAGCTCTCTCTAAGTTTGTTGAAATTAGCTCTCTTAAAGTCCAAGACTTTAGTTTGATTGTGTTCTATTGCTTGTGCTTGCATAATGTTGAATTCCAATATTGCATGGTCACTCCCCCCCCCAAGATTCCTGTGGTTTCAACACCTTCTATCATTTCAATTCTGTTAGTGAGAATTAAGTCCAATATGGCTGATCCCCTAGTTCCGTTCTCTACTTTTTGGGAGACAAAGTTGTCTGCTAGGTTTGTCAGGAATCTGTTTGATCTTCCACTTGGTGCAGAGTTTGTCTCCCAGCTGATGTCAGAATAATTAAAGTCCCCCATTACTATTGTGATGTGCTTCCTACATACCTTAATTAATTGACTAGCAAAAAGTTCATCTATTACCTCTGTTTGGTTGGGTGGCCTATACTATACACCTTTGGCAATGTCATTTCCCCCCCCCCTTTTATATTGACCCAAATGCATTCAAGACAGTTTTTATCATTGTTGTGTTCTATTTCTTTATAGATGTAGTTATTTCTTATATAGAGAGCAACTCCACCTCCTCTGTTCTTTCTTTTAAATAATTTAAATCCCTCTAGCTGTGTGTTCCATTTGTGGATTTCATCCCAGCAAGTTTCCGTAATGGCAACAATATCACATCTGCCCTCATTGACCTGAATTTCTTTTTTTTTTTAATTTTTATTTATTCTTTTTTCACTGTACAACAAAAAAATGGAAAAAAATACATTTTTTTCCTTTAACAGAACTGTGTTATATCTGAATTTTTAATTCACCCTGTTTGTTGCTCATGCTCTGTGCATTGGTGTATAGACATTTGAGTCCTTTATGACTAATCCTGTGTTTACTGTCTACATAACCTGTGTGGTGCCTGAGTTCCCCTATTTTCTTACCATCTGTTTGATTAATGCACTGTGTGTGGCACTCGCTATTAAAAGCTTCATTTTGCTTGACAGCAAGGTTGATATTCTTGTCCACACACACATCTATGTTACACAAACTGATAACCCTATAATTTTTAGATTGTTCTGTGTCAATTAACACACTGTCCCTGTTGTTCAGTTTATTGCCAAGTAACTCAGTGTTGTGACTCTATGCCAGCCTGTGATCCTGGTAGTTGAGTCTAGGGAATCAGAGGAGGAGGAGGGGCCTGGAAAGCCATTAGAGTCGGAGGGAGGCTCTGATGAGCTGCAGGACTTACAGACTGATGAGGAGGCTGGTCCTTCCACTCATGATTGAGCTGAGAGCCAGCTATGCTGGGAAGCTGAGTCGGACTCGGAGGAAGCACAGCTGGAAGACCTCAAAGACACTCATAAACTGAGGTAGATAGAGGGAGGCAATGGGGCAACTCCAGGGGAAGAGGAGAAAGCAGTGAGAAGCCATGCCTTGGGGGCTGCGTAACAAAAAGGGAATGTGTGGGCAGGGCTGGTTGCTGGAGGCAACCGTTTGCAAAGAACTTCAGAGTCAAGAGATCATGGTCTGTTTATTTTGTCTGTGAGTTATTTCCTGTTTGACTCGTGCTCCGTTTTTGCTTTTGGACAAGGCCTCCATTGGAAAAGTGTTCTGTTGCTTTGGTTTTCTGGGACGATTATCAGGTCTTTAACTCAGCTAAAAAGGGTTTACTGTTTACTGTTAAAAGAGGGGTTGTCTTTGTGAAGTAACAAGGACATATGTAGGCTGGGACAGAACACTCAGTCCCTTTCTTTGATGGATGCAAACCATCTCTTTTCTACACTTTTTCATTGGAGACATTGTGACTAATATAACCAAAGCCTCCTTTAGCCACATATTGATTTCTACTATATGCGGCCTTTTCCATTTTGCTCCTTATACACTGATAAAACCTCTGAAAAAGTAAGCCTACAGCCTATCCTGCTAAGTTCCTGCCCCAAGCTCTGGAAATCATTCTGCACAGAGAATATATCTTTTTGGGACAGATCGTTAGTGCCAAGATGCACAATAGCATCCACTTCACACTCCTTGCTGGCATTCTTGACTATCTTAAAAATACGCTTCTTGTCCCTGCCGGCAGTAGCACCTGGAAGACACCTGACCTCTTTCGAAACCTCTGTATCCTTCCCTAAATGTACGTCTCTTATAATTGAATCACCAACCAGAAGGCGGCTTCTCTTTTTGGATGCCTTGCTCTTCTTGCATGACTGGTGTGTAATATGTGGTTCACACTTTCCCTTGTCCAAAACAAGTTCGTCATCTCGGACCACAATCCCCTGCTTATTTGAGGTATCATCATCCCAACTACCTTGACCTGTCTCCTTAGAGTCCGTAATAAGGTCAGCAAGGGCACTGTATCTGTTATGCAAGAACACAGCGAAAGCTTTGTGTTTATGGTTCACAGCTCTCACCCTGCGAGATATATACTGAGAATTTTTTTTAGTAGGATAATTCATAGACATACTGTATATTAATGCAGAGTCTGGCAATGTTGCATCCACAGATACAATATCTTTCTTAGTTCTTAGTTCAAAATCATAGCACCCCTCACAAGATTTCACTGTTCTGTCCTGATCTTTGAAAATTATATTTTAAAAATGCAGTACCTCAAGACTTTGGAAAAGAATGCTGGAATGATGTATTTTTGGCAAAATGATATATTTGATAAGATATGGTTCAGTGTGGTATATTATAATATATTTTACACCAGCGAGATAGCATTAAAATAAACAAAAGAAGCTGTAAAAGATCATGAAATGTGGAGAGAGCTGGTCCATAGAATTGCTGGGAATCAGAACCGATTGAGTGGATAGTATCATTATCAAAATATTTTGGTTCCCTCCACCATGCATAATTATTTGATGATACTTGAAAAATGTCCATGTTCTGTTTTAAAGCCTTCAGACAGCAATATGTACTACAGTAAGCTTGAAAGAGCAAGAAAACATTTATTCTATAACCATTTTATCTGCAGTGTTATTTGAAAAATCCAGTTAAATGTTATTGAAGCTAAGCTCCTCTCTTTTCTTTGTTCTACATTTTTTATCCATAGTCCATACAGGGGGGAAAAACTGTACATAAATCTTTTGCTGATACCAAGATTATACTACCATGATTCCTAACTGCAAGACTTTTAATCTTATTAGTGCTATCACTCACATTTTAACTCCAGTTTAAATTCCTGGATAGCTGACATAAAAGCCCTGCTGGATAAATAGGATTTGCAGTGTGAAAGATTTAGTGTGCATAACTAGTGTCTCTTGATGACATGATGAATATGCACATCCTTTTCTTTGGATGCTAAATAGATTTCAGGATGCTAATGTGTCTACTCTATATTTATGAAAATAAAATGAATTCATTATAACAGGAGAGGCATTTAAAATGAGAATACAGCCATGATGGTATTTTCTAACCAAGGCTATTAAGCAGTTGCCTTAATTGTTTTGCCTTTGCACACTGAAACAAAACCTTGTAAAGCATGTAGGAAGCAATAATGTCAAGGATGATCAGAATTTCAGATATGAGTCTGCTTAAATATATACCAGAATAACAGCAGCAGCAATGGTTCAAATTAACCTATTTTTGGATTCAATAAAATGACAGAATGATTGAGTCAGAAAGAACTTCTCTTTTGAAAGATTGCCTGCCACTTATTCTTTATTATTAAAGGCTAGTTGAGCGCTAACCCTAACTATATTGGAAATTATTTTTTCAGTCCTACCCTACCTCAGTTACAGAGTCACTGAGTGATGCTCATATTGGCAGTATAATAATATAGTTTAATTGTTTAATTGGTAATATCTACCAAGAGATATGAGTTATTCTTTCCTATAGATGGGGTGAACAGGACAGGGTAGGATAGTATATAAGGTTATCTTATCTCTTATCTTTTACTTATTTCTTTTCTATTCAGCAAATCTATCATACACTCCTGAAAACTGGGAAAATTCACTTTCTGGGGTCCAGGGAGCATTGACTACATGTTCATATCCCCATTGGCAGAATTGATCATGAATTAATTATTTATCCTGATAGTGACACTTACCAATTACTTGAATTACTTGGTCTTAGCATCCTAACAAATAAACAGGGTCCAAAAAGGCTTGATAAAAGGCTTGACAAAACAGAGCTAAGCAAGTGTGCATCCTGACCCCCTGTGTCAGAGGTCCCCTACCTTTTGGGCACCAGGGACTGGTTCTGTGGAGAAAGGTTTTTCCGTGGACCGGAGAGTGTGTGGTTTTGTGTGCTGCCTGCATCCCATGGATGGGGCTTTGTTTGTTTGTGCAGACCAGTTGCTGGCATGCCGCGGCCCAGTACTGGTCCATGGCATCGGACCAGGTTACTTACGAGACCGCCTGCTGCCTCACGAAACCCAGCGACCGGTTAGGGCCCACAGAGTCGGCCTTCTCCAGGTCCCGTCGGCTAGACAGTGTCGCCTGGCGGGGCCTAGGGGAAGGGCCTTTTCTGTTGCGGCCCCGGCCCTCTGGAATCAACTCCCCCCGGAGATCCGTATCGCCCCCACCCTCTCCGCCTTTCGTAAACTACTAAAGACCCATCTCTGCCGGCAGGCCTGGGGCGGTTGAAATCTTGCCCCTAGCCAGTGTATGTCTGTGTGTATGTTTGCTGAATGAATGGTTCTTAATTTAGGGGTTCTTCTTTTTATATATTTATTTTTATAAATGTACTATTTAGTTTGTATTGGATTTCTATTTATGCTGTAAGCCGCCCTGAGTTCCCGGAATAGGGCGGCATAGAAATTTAATAAATAATAATAATAATAATAACAAACCAGGGGTTGGGGACCCCTGCCTTATGTATTCAGGCTCTTTCCAAATGTGAATTTTGCACACTGAAATTTCTAGTCATCCACTTCCTGGATACAGCAAGAACAAGAGGTCACAGCCTAATTCCAGAAAGCTACCAGTGCAGTCATCAGATTAGCCAGCTGCAAAAAGAACATATTGTTCCCAGCATCCATTAAAGTTTTCAGTGCTAAAATGCTGCACCTATTATTGTTCAGTGCCCAGTTTAGTGCATACTCTGATGGTTCACGTTTTGACATCTAATCAATCATCAAAACTTTACTGCAAGCTTCCCACTCCAGTGCAAATGTGCTTCTTTGGAATAAACTGGGTTGCCCTCTATAGCAGCTCAAAAGGAGATCACTTAACTGAGATTTTGACAAAGACAGAATCTTTAGGTGAAACGCTGGCCCAGCTTATTTTGGAATATAAGTTTACTTCCACACAGACGATCATTGCCAACTATTTGTCCTTCTGTGACTTTTCTGTCCCATTCTTAGTAGTATTCAGAACAGACAAAACCATGCAAATAATTAAACAGACAGTCTTTGACCTGGATAAATAGAATGACAGATCTATTTGTGGGATCATCTTTCTCCCATTGTTTCTACTCTAACCATCAGATCTTGCACAGAGGCATATTCTGAGTTCCCTCTGTTAAACAACCTGATCTTGTTGGATCTAGGAGCTGTGTTGGCTGTGTGGCAGTGCTTGCTTTGTGGAAAAGCATCCCCTGGAGATCTAAATCCTGACCTTATTGGCCTTTAGTAAGGTTCTGAAGTCCTGTTTCCCAGGTGTTCAAATGAAACAGGCTGGCCCTATTATTGTTGTTGATGATATGACTTTATGGTTGGAACATGTCATTTATTTGGGACACCATGGATTATTGTTTTAATTGTTGGATTTTATTTATTTATTTATTGTATTAAGCTCAGATACACTGTTGGGATATGGTTGGCCATATAAGCAAATACTTAAATAAATAAATGAAATCCCATACTATTGTCTCAATGACTGTTCCATAATTCTCTCATACTCCTCAATTATTTCTATATAATTACTTCCACCTCACATAGAAGAGCACTTGCTTTAGGAAGGCTCAATATCCAACAGAGAGGAAATACAATAACATCCCTTGTGCAGAACATTTCTTCATATTTTCTGCTTCTGCAGTTGAAACCATACCCTGCCCTTTCTACCATGCTTGGTGTGCAGAGCTTATAATGCAACTCCTTACTCATTCAGGAAGGAAGCAAGTTTTGTTTGATTGCAACTGCTATTAGAAGGCTCTAGATTTGAGTTTTATGCTAATTAAGGACACTGAATGTCCATGTCTGTCTGTCTATATATCCATCTGCATATTTGTCTCTTTTTTCTGTACTGAATTCTATTTAAGTCTATTACTTTATTTTATTTATTTTTATTTATTAAATTTATTGGCTTCCCATGCTGTTTTGAAGTGACTCTGGGCTTACAACATTAAAATTCTTAGTAATATTCAGAACAGACAAAGCCAGGCAAACAATTAAACCGATAGTCTTTGACCTGGAGAAATAGTTATGGATAAATAGAAAAAATATAGAATAAATAGAAATTATTATAGAGTTTAAGAGTGCTATTACTAATCTCCTTATGTAGTCTGGGGGTTTTGTGTGTGTGTGGTTATTATATTCTCTTTCCTGCCTCTAGTTGTAAATTAATGAAGTAGTAGCAGCAAAGATGGAAATGACGCTATCTTCAAAAGTTGAGAAAAAGGAAACTACCAGCTAATCAGGCAGGCATTGGTAACTGGTAAAAATCTAAAACAGCTCATCAAGCAATTGATCTATAAACATCTGGAAAGTAATGTTTCCCCAGCAGCTTGCTGCTCCTGGACTGTTTCCTAAACTTGAAGTTTCTGATTCTACCCAGCATAGTTGATCTGATCAGACTTACCGTAATTCCCTTAGCAGGTTACTCCTAAACTGCTCTGCCTGGAGTAGCTGTTTCTCAATGTAACTATGCCTTTCCATCTTCTATGCTTCTATATTCAAGGTTCCTAGTAAAGGATATGGGGGTCTGTTACAGGCTCAGCATAGGGCCTGAAAGCATCAGACTTTACTTGTAACTAGTACTCTATGGTTCTCCTCATCCAGAAAATACTATTGAGACAGAATTCGGCATGGTGTTAACTCCACAGTGCTGTGAGAAACTCAATGATTATCAAACTATTTTAGAATCTACGTTATTCTTCAAAATAGATTTTTTCTTTGGCTCAACTTTTTTTCCAACACTATCCCAAATGGAAATTTCTGCTAAGTTTTTAATATTCTGGCTTGTTTTGTAGGATGCTGAACCACTTAGGTTGTTTCTTCTTTGTAGTGCTTTTTGAAAATATAGAAGCCTTATTGAAGCCTTATAAAAATAATAATTAAATTTACCAACAGATATTTTGCTGTGCAATGAATTACAGAATTTCCACAGAAGACCTTCAGTTGTGCTGAAGATATTTCTGTTAAATCATACATAGCAACCATAACTTAATTAATTATGATTTTCCTTTGGTGTCAGAGGGTTTGGATTATTAGATAAACTTCAACAATGAAAAATAAAAAGGTCTTCTCATTCTGATCTGCAACTATTTCCTGTTATGGAATATTCCCAAGTTGGTTGCTGTCATGTCTTGCTGGAGCTTAAAATAGCCATGGTCCAGAGTGCCATTTAGTGTCATTATTTTTCCCAATCTACTTTTATTAAGTTTTCTTTGCCTTCATTACCTTGAACTTGTTTTTCTGTACCATCCTGGGACTATATCATTGTAGTCTTTATACCAGTTAGCCTAGGGGCTAACATAATAATTTTTGCTATTTTATCAAACGTTTCAGTAGGATATGGTGGGACTGGAACATCCTTAAATAGGAATTGGCTGAAGGTACCTTCCATTTAAGTGAGATTATTGTGGTAGAAATACAGATAGCAAATTATTCAAGATATCTAATCTAGAAATAATTCTGCTTCACCTTTCACAGAGACGACTTTAGAATGGTTTATTGGAGCTTTTTCCTCCCATCCATCTTCTAAAACTGTTCCATATAATTCAAACATTTGTTTACCTTGGAGATGCTCGGGAAAGGATTAGTTTCTAAACCTTTTCTAATTACTGCTAAATTGTCTGCTGTAAGCTTGGTTGATATTTATACAAGTATCTTTTATAGTATTGTACAAAACAAAACGAGTTGACTGCCCATGAAAACCTGAGGCAGCATCATATAAATGTAAGATACTGGGTTTTAGATTTAACTGATTTTTTTATTAATTAATATTCAAGATATTATGGACTCTTACAGCCTTCTTTGTAAGACAGTCAAGTTATTTTTTCCAAATCAGCTTGATAAACTTGGCCTTAGAGAAGCTGGCTTATTGCAGGCCTTTCTATATGCTAACTTTTTTTCATTGGGGGCTTTGCGGAGGTTTTTTTTTTTTTTGGATTTTTCTCAATGTTGATATCAAAAATTTAGATTTGTTTGGCAGGTAGCAGTTAGCAGCCTTATTTCCACGTGTGTTGTCTTTCAATGATAATAAACTCTCAATTGTTATAATCAGTTAATGCGAGGCTGTTTGTCTGCACTTATTGTGGTGCACTTCCTAGTGTTGTTTATCTGTTTGCTTCCCATAATTTCAGATTCAAGAATTATTTAGAGAAAGTTATCTGTGGAAGTATCTTCCTCCTTGATTCTTGCAAAATAAAAGAAAATTAAACTAGAATGAGATACAGGTAGTCCTTGACTTACAACTGGTCACTCAGCCACCATTTGAGGTAATAACGGATCTCCCTGAGGGGGGTACTTAAGATTCAAATTTTCAACGGCTGCACCCCCTGATCACATGACTGCATATCAGCATTGTAGTTTCTATTTTTGGCAAAACCAGTCCTTTGGTTCACTTAATAACCATGGTGTTCACCTAACAACCACAAAAAAAAAGGTCATGAAATCCAATTGATGACATGGGTAACCCAATTTACAACAATCACAATTTAAAACCATGATGGACAGGCTCCATTACAGTCACAAGTCGAGGATTACCTCTAGATACAGTATATTAAAATGTAAATTGGCAGGAAGGACACAGAAAGGGCATTTTCTTGGGGGGAAAAACAGCAGGGCAAATGCTCTGAAGTAGTTCAAGAGTGGTTGGAGTGACCTAGACCAGGCTACACATATTAACAGAATAACAGAACAATAGAGTTGGAAGGGACTTTGGAGGTCTTCTAGTCCAACCCCCTACTCAAGCAAGAGATCCTATACCAGTGGTGGCGAACCTATGGCACACCATGCCCCATGTGCACCATGCCCCAGAGATGGCAACCATCCCTCTTCAACCAGCCGCCCGCTAACTCGCCAAGGTCCCACGTGGCTGGATGCATCCCAACACCCATGCGCTTGCTGGCCTCTGTGTGCAGGGGCCGATGGTGTCAGGCAGCCGCCGCCCTGGCCCCGGCCTCACCTTGACCTGTGACAATGGCACCCCAGCCCTGCCTCACCTTGCCTCGCCTCTCCCCGCAGGACGAGCCTCCTGCCCACCATCCCACCTGCAGAGACCCCTGGATCTCCACCAACCCTGCCTGGCCCCCACAGGCGTCCCTCCCCACAAGCAACATTGAGGTGATCACGCCCACCTTGGCCACACCCACCCAATCTGCCATGACCACCACAGCCATGCCCATCAGTGGGCCACGCCCACCTGACACCTGGCGATAAATAAATGGGTTTTGGGTTGCAGTTTAGGCACTCTGTCTCTAAAAGGTTCGCCATCACTGCCCTATACCATTTCAGACAAGTGCCTATCCAGTTTCTTCTTAAAAACTTCCAGTGATGCAGCACCCACAGCTTCTGAAAGCAAGCCGTTCCACTGGTTAATTGTCCTCATTGTTAGGAAGTTTCTCCTT
The DNA here is from genome assembly GCA_034064705.1 of Bothrops alternatus. Classification (NCBI taxonomy): domain Eukaryota; kingdom Metazoa; phylum Chordata; class Lepidosauria; order Squamata; family Viperidae; genus Bothrops; species Bothrops alternatus. The sequence continues at coordinate 17,062,829 of JARGCV010000009.1, forward strand.
AATTCCAGGTTGCTTCTCTCCTTGATTAGTTTCCATCCATTGTTTCTTGTCTTGCTTGTGGTGAGTTGAAAAATAGATTGACTCTCCTCTTCTTTGTGGCAGCCCCTCAAATATTGGAATACTACTATCAGTCAGTGTACTAGGCTAGGAGGACAGAAGATAATTCTCATATTTATTATTTATGTACATTTTATTCTACCTTTCTCATAGTTAATGCAGTATACGTGTATGGACACTCTCACTGGTATCTCAGGGTTCTTCCAAGAATAACAATTAGATTGAGAAATCATAATTGATCCAAGGTTTGCCACTGAGTTCCAAATTATATTATAATGCAAGTATAACTCAATGCAAGCATTTGTAAATTAACAGTACCACTAACTTAAATAATTTGTTTTGACTGCATGGCAGGAGACAGGAACAGTAAAAGTATGGAGAGATCCAGAACTATATGTAGACTGTCATTTTCTTTTTAATATTCCATTCATTCATTCATGGTCAAAAACTAAAATAAAAACAATATTACAGGTAGTCCTCGACTTACAATCATTTTTAGTGACTGTTCAAAGTTACAACAGCATTAAAAAAGTGACTTATGACTATTTTTCACATTTATGACCATTGCAGCATCCCTTGATCACATGATCAAAATTTGTACGCTTGGCAACTAGCATATATTTATGACAGTTGTAGTGTTCCAGGGCCAGGTAATCACCTTTTGTGATCTTCTGACAAGCAAAGTCAATGGGGAAGCTAACTTAACAACTGTGGTGATTCACTTAACAACTGAGGCAAGAAAGGTTATAAAATGGGGCAAAACCCATTTAACAACTATCTTGTTTAGCAATGGAAAATTTGGGCTCAGTTATGATCGTAAGTCAAGGACTACCTGTATAGGATTCTTTTCTTCTGTTCAACTGTGTCTGATTCTCAAAGAATGCCTGGACAAATCCCTACAGTTTTCTTGGCAAGGCCAGAAGTGGTTTGCCATTGCCTTCTTCTTAGGGTGGAAAGTAAGTGACTAGTCCAAAGTCACCTAGATGGCTTTGTGCCTAAGGTGGGACTAGAACACTCACAGTGTCCTGAGTTTCTAGACTGATGCCTTAACCACTACACCCGACTGCCTCTTAATATTATAGTATAAGTCCACAAAACAAGTAGAAAAATTAATATAAGGGTAAAACATTAAATGCTAGTGATCTATACAAGGCATAAGTGGCCAGGCTAAACTGAAATCTACTTCAAAGTTGTTTGTTCCAATGGTAATTGCAACTGAATAGAATTTGGTAGATTTCATATAAATCTCCACAAATTGATCCATTAGTAGAAAGTTCACAACCTTAATTTCAGGGCAATCCATGCATTTAATAAGGAGAGGAAAAATATTAACCTGGGACACCAAGCAAGGCAAAGCACATTATTTCACCTAGCAAGAGTTAACATGATCATGAAGATGGTTTTTGCAAGGTGAGGGCATGGCCCTTGAAACGTTCTGATTCCTGGGTAATTTTCTCTTTGCTGACACTGTTTTTTTCTTCTTCAAGAAACAGCTGCAGAAAAGGTAGTAGTAAAAAGTTTTCAAAGCACTGAAAATAGGCCAAAGAATGCATGAAATTGCCCAATGTCTCACCCTTATCTAACACAAATTTGAAATGAACACTTAATGAGGCCTTGTGTTCGTTTATTAAGAGAACATTCCATTGCATTTACACTCTAAATGAACTAAGTAAAAAAAAGTAAGTCTTCTTGCTTTTATTTTTAAAATTTATACTTCAAGTTTTAATTTTTCTGTGGTTCATGCATAGATAATTCTTCCCATTTAGTTCTTTGCATGTTTGCAAATAGGAAGAAATCAAATCAAATCCAATAAAATCAGATTTATTAATCATACTTTGGAGTCTTCTAATGCTGCACATATTGTATAACTTTAGATTATCTAATATTATAATTATTATAATTCTAAAATATGTATCTAAAATGTAATGATTCTTCCATTATATTAAACATATTGAAATATTTTATTAATGATTTCACTTTTCAATAACACACAATATATGTTATCCATGTATAGTAAAGCATGATTTATTGGAATAATGGGCCATCCATAGATGATAGTTTAGTATTGGTGATATTACTTTTAAGAGTAAATAGATTGGTTAAAGAATACAAGAAAGCCAAAATATATGTTGTTAAGCTGCTTTACTAATACAGGATTGTTCTCAAATCTAGCACGGCCATGAACTAGATTATATAGTTAGGTTAATTTGAGCAGTGGTGCTTTAGAGCAGTGGCCCCCACCTTTTCAGTGCCAAGGACTGGATATGTGGAGAGAGGTTTTTCTGCAGACCGGAGGGGTGTGTGGTTTTGTGCTCTGCCTGCATATGCAGATGGGGCTTTGCTCATTTACATGGCCCGTTTCTGGACCTGGGGTTGGGGACTCCTGCTTTAGAGAACACAGTAGTCTATTCCAGAAGTACATAGAAGGCCAAAAGTGAAAGTGAGTGCATACAAAACTGAATAAAGTATCCAAAAATAATTTTGGAGAAGAAATCAGAGTTATAAAAGTGTTGGTGAGAAAAAAACCTAGGAAAGCAAGTGGTTCAAGGCGTCTTATTTTCAATTTCAAATACAATAGTCAAGGTAAAATTTGTAAATTTCACCCTTTTTAATCATGTTGATATAATACAATCACAACAAATGGAGGACCTGAACTGTATCTCCCTTGCTCTCTTTTATACTATCATAAGGTACCATAGCATTCCATTATTTGATTTCTCCAAAGGTCATAAGTTCAGATTGCAACCATCTGATACAGCTATGATTCAGTTAACAGATGGACACAATATTTCCAATATGCTGAAACAGGGTGAATTTAAGGCAGGGGTGTCAAACTCACAACGTCACGTGACGTGTCATGTTGTATCGCGACTTTTCCATTGCCAGCAATGGGGTGGGCACAGTTTCAGCATGATGCATCCGGCCCACGGGCCGGCAGTTTGACACCCCTGATTTAAGGGCATGTGAGCAACAGCTTTCTAGCACTTCTTAGGACTACTTTCCTTTCTGCTTTAATTTCATGGCTGCCATGGTACATTCTTACAATTTAACCCACTGTCTTTTAACCTGACAATTTTACAATGTGTGTATTTGAAGTCCATACATCTTAAAGTACCAAGTTTGAAAAACATAGGTCTAATCCTAGTAATGTGTTACCAGTAGAGTTTGGCATTATGGCTAAAAAAAGTGTACTCCTTTGATTTATATATGTTAGTTTCCAAGGCACTGTAAGTATATTACCACAAATACAACAACAACAAACAAAAAAAAGCATGTAGTAGAAATACACCACAATAAATACGGATTGAATATTAAGGCAGGCACATCTTAGAACAGAGGTCCCCCACCCCTGGGCTGCAGCCCATACCAGGCCATGAACCCATTCGGAACCAGGCTGCTGAAGAGGTTCTGGGAGCATGTGTGCATCCAGTTCTATTTGTGCGAGCTGTGGGCCCGTGTGTCTGCTGCTTGTGCAAATGAAGCAGTATGCTCACATGCACTCACTCACCACTCACACGTGCTTGTGCTCGCCCACTGCTCATGCAGAACCATTCCCTCTTCCCCCCACCCCTGGTCCGCAAAGCCAGAAAGGTTGGGGATCTTAGAACATTTGCAAACAGCTGGTGATAAATTCTGCACATCTTTCTTCTCTATCTTCTTCTTACCCTAAATTATTTTGATTTAGAAAACTGACCCAAATTCCTGTTTCTGCATCCAACAATTCTTGTTTTGTAATATTCTTGGGCTGAGTGGTCACAGGATGAAGACTAAATAAAATATTATTTACATTTAGATGACTGAAAATCTGGAGTGGTGATACTATATTACTATAAAGCATAAATATAATTTAGTGCTAGTATCTAGTATTTAAATACCAATAAATAGTAGTAATGAATTGTATACCAACATTACAAATTTACAGAATTTTCTTGGTACATTTTCAGGTTGCAAATAAATATAAACTAAATACAATAAAGAATTTTTTTCATTTGTTTTTTTCATATCACAGGGGTATTATTTTTTTTGAAGATAGAACCTACATTTTGGAGCCACTGGAAGGTGCTATGAATGAACATATAATCTATAGACTAAAACACCCAAACCTAATCCTGGGTACATGTGGCCATCATCTCAATCTTACTGGTATCACTTTGGGGGATACTGCACAGCTTATTCAGACATTTACTAGCAGAGTAAGTGACAATTTAATTTAATTTTCTTATGTTTTAGTTGATTTAATTTAGTTTTCTCGTGTTTTTATAGTATATATTTAAACAAATGTGCTGTTATGTCTGAAAATTGAGGTGCCAGCTGATAAAAGTATATGTGTTTGTTTGTTTGTTCATTTGTTGAACTCCCAAGGAGAAAAACACCCCCCTCCCACCAACAATTCAGGGCAAGCTATTGTATATAAAGAGGGTGCAAATCCCACACTCACCAGGACAGATAGTATTATGTAGTTTAGTATTGAAATGTTTGCAAACAACCAAACTCAGAGAGCACCAAGGTCTCCACATTTAGATTATCCACACTCAGAAAATTTACCATCATCATAATAACAGAGGATCAGATCCATAACTTACAAAAATAAAACTTTACCTGCTGTATATTTTGGAGTGGTGCCCTTGAGAATAAGTTCTTTTTGTAAGCGATTAATAATGATGAAGGGACTGGTGTCTTTTAGCAAAGCAGTTTCTCTTCTTAAATACTTGCTAAAGGTTCCAAGTTTAGTATATCAGATTGAGGTGATTTGGAAAGCATAGCTTTAGAACAAGAAAGCAAAATTGGACTGCTGTAGTTATTTGTAGGAATTGCTATAGGAATACTAAAAACTATTTAATTTGATACAATAAAAGCTTTAAGTGATACGTAATACATACTGTTGAAAGTTTTTTTTTAATTGTTGGAAAATGAGTCATGACTAACTATGTAATCAGAATATATAATACTGACCTATTGTAACTACTGTATGTACATATATCTTGAAATCATTTTATATGAATTTATATGAATATATATTTCCCATTTTGCGGGTTGTTTAAGGCTTGTACCTATAAACGTATCGCTTTTATTCATGAAAATATGTCTGAATACAACAAGTGAATAAGCAACGACACTGCTTTGTAAATCAGGTGCTATTTGCATATAAATTGAGGTATAAGAGTGAATTGTTAGAATTCATGGAGATGTTCCATGTTTAGCATATGATATGGCTGATATGGTTGTTATTTCAGCTTTTATACTATAGAATGCCGTATAGGTGCCACCTTAATTTTGAAAAATATTATATCTTGTACAATACTGAGGTATAATGAGTAATATATTCAGAATATGATATTTGAAATAACTGGTTGCTTATTGAGGCTAAGGTAATTTTGATTTTCCTAGTACCTGAATAAAATGATTGGTCAATTTTTTTATTTGTAGATTATTCATAATATTTAAGTTGCTTAGTATTATAGCACTGGGGTAGAAAGATATACGTAGAAATGTAGATCTTCTTAAAAGAGCCGCCCTGAGTTCTTGAAATAGGGCGGCATAGAAATCTAAGTAATAAATAAATAAATAAAATAAATAAAATAAAATATAACAGCTCTTATTTCATGCTTGTTTTGATAGCACAAAAGAGAAACTCTGAAGTCCACCAAGTATGTGGAGCTCGTAATTGTGGCTGATAATCGTGAGGTGAGCAAAACCTAAAGTTAAAAAGATTGTGGATATAAAGACATACACGTATTTATAAATGATGGAATAATAGTACCCTATTCTGAATTTTCCACACAATGATAAAACTAACTATCTGTCCCATTTGGACATTTAAATCTTTGCTACATTGCCTAACTTTGAATCAGAGGGAATGGAAATGTCTTGTACAAATAAGAAAATCTTTATAATATTGGTTTCTTTAGATGTAGTTTACCAACTACAAGTTATATTCAAGGTTGCATAAATTACTGAAGTTTTGCTAAAGAAATTCATAATGGATGGATTTTTACACTTTGTAAAAATTAGTGGAAGCTGTGAAGTGCAATCAAAAACATTTTTTAAAATTTGCATTATATTGCCATTTGCATTTTTCCACATTTAAAAATTACTGATTAGTTAAATTAGTTAAATAATAATATTTTCTCTCTATCCATCCATGGTAAATAACTAAATGAAAACTTTCCTTTTGTACAGCATGAAGTGTCCCAATGAAACAATTGTGTGAGAAACAAAATTAAAAGCAACATTTTCTTTAAATTTGAAAAACTATATTCTTTCATGCAATCTGTGCTTCTTTCAATTATATAAGAATTATACCATAAGCAGTAGAAAGATGCCTCTGGCCTTTTTTCAATGTAAAATCTAGACATTGGTGTTACTGCTTTTCCAAAGAAGGCAAGTTAGATATATTTGTTGATAATTTAAATGATTAAATATATTTGTTGATAATTTAAATGATTAAAAATCATTTCTAGTTTCAGAGACAAGGCAAGGATGTGGAAAAAATAAAACTGAGGCTAATAGAAATTGCAAATTATGCTGATAAGGTAAGTTTTTCTTTGGTACTATAACAATTTCCTTTGCTATAGGGCAGTCTGCTTGACTAACCAGTCAAGTCTAATTTTACAATCAGGTCGTTCCAAAGGTGCTTTTTCAAGAGCAACTGGACTTTCTTATTTTTCTTGAAGACGTTTCACTTCTCATCCAAATTAACCTATACTATATAATCTATTTTATGGCCATGCTATATTCAGACAATACAGACTCATCCCCAACAGCCTTTACCTATATTCAACAGTGAAGGGACACAGGGCAGAAAACATCCTGCAGAAAGCACAGCTCCACAACACAGTCCTTTCAGCAGTTCCAAGAAGGTGCCACACCCATTTGCACTACTCAGGTGACTCTGAGGACACAGGTAAACCTTCAAGTGGCCTCAATGACTTTTTAAAAGACTGCAAATGACCATCTGTCTGCAAGGAATAGCAATCCTTCCATTCCTCACCATCCAGTCAAAGCATCTTCAAAGAAAACATCTTCATAGAAAAACAAGAAGGTCCAGTTGCCTCTTGAAAAAGCACCTCTGGGACAACCATAACCTGGATGACTGAGAATCTCCATAGACATTTACAGTCAGATTATATTATATTATATACAGAAGGATCTGGACATACTTGAACACTGGGCACTGTTTAACAAAATGAAATTCAATGGTGAAAAAAGCAAGGTTCTACATTTAGGCAAGAAAACCCAAATGCACAGGTATAGTATAGGGGGTACCTTGCTCAATAGTAGTAACTGTGAGAGGGACCTGGGAGTCCTAGTGGATGATCACCTAAATATGAGCCAGCAGTGTGCTGCAGCTGCCAAAAAGGCCAACACAGTGCTAGGCTGCATTAACAGAGGGATAGAATCAAGATCACGTGAAGTGTTAATACCACTTTACAATGCCTTGGTAAGGCCACACTTGGAATACTGCATCCAGTTTTGGTCAGTGCGATATAAAAAAGATGTTGAGACTCTAGAAAGAGTACAGAGAAGAGCAACAAAAATGATTAGGGGACTGGAGGCTAAAGCATATAAGGAATGGCTGCTGGAATTGGGTATGTCAAGTTTAATGAAGAGAAGGACGAGGGGGGACATGATAGCAGTGTTCCAATATCTCAGAGGCTGCCACAAAGAAGAGGGAGTCAAGCTATTTTCCAAGGTGTCTGAAGGCAGGACAAGAAGCAAGGAAACTAAGCAAGGAGAGAAGCAACCTAGAACTAAGGAGAAACTTCCTGACAGTTAGAACAATTAATCAGTGGAACAACCTGCCTCCAGAAGCGGTGAATGCTCCAACACTGGAAGTTTTTAAAAAGAGACTGAACAGCCAAAAGGGTATAGGGTTTCCTGCCTGAGCAGAGGGTTGGACTAGATGACCTCGAAGGTCCCTTCCAAGTTTACTACTACTACTACTACTACTATTATTATTATTATTATTACTATATAGACAATCTGTATTATATAAGAATACAAAAGCATGAGAATAGCCTTGCAGGACCAGATCATGGCCTATCTTAATCCAACATTCCCCTCCCTCCACACTGCCCAACAAGATGCCTCTGGGTACTCCAAGAAGGAGATGTAGATTCTTCTACTATTTCTACCACTCTTTCCCTGCAACTGTCATTTAGAAGCATAGTTCACCCAACTCAGAGGTAATAGCAGTAATAATTTATCTATACTTGACATAATTTCCCTTGTATATGTGCTATTTTAAAATATTGTGAATCGATTGTTGTCCCTTATGATCTAACCATCATCTATGTAATTAGACACATACACTGAATGTTAGATACATAGCTCTTAATCAAACAGTAAATTTTTGTATGCCATCAAATATTTTAGAAGGCATCATCTTTACTGACTGAGAGGAGAAACTGAGAAGGAAGTTGTCCAATGAATTATATAACATGTCTACTATTTATAGTATCTACAATTTGTCTCTTTTATTAACTTTAGAAGTTGTGCAAATATAATCCAGAATTTTTATCTGGTTTTCTCATTAGTTCTACAGGCCATTAAATATTAGAATAGTTTTGGTTGGGTTAGAAGTCTGGAATGATGTGGATAAATGTACAGTAACTCAAGATCCCTTCACCACTCTTCATGAGTTTCTGGATTGGCGAAAGATGAAACTACTACCTCGTAAACCACATGATAATGCACAACTAGTCAGGTAAGCCTACAAACACCAAAACTGGAACTTAGAATTTTAGATGCATTATGTTGCTAGAGACATGACAAAAAGAAAGTTGGTGAATAGAAGGGCAATACATAGGCTACATATTAATTGAATCCAATACTATATGGTACTATTGTCATTCCTCTAGAAAACACTACATCCATATCATGGGTATGTTAGTAAAATCCAAAATTATGTCCCTGTATAACTCTATTCCCTGTATTCATTATTTTTAACATAGTTTCTTGTCTTCCATTAGTGGAATCTATTTCCAAGGTACCACCATTGGCATGGCACCTATAATGAGCATGTGCACTAGAGAGCAATCTGGAGGCATTGTTATGGTAAGTACTATAGGTACCAAGATTGATCCTATATTATAGCTGGAATGAAACAAGCAGGAACAAAATAACAAGCTCCTGTTCTGTTTTTTCTCTCTCTCTCTCTTTTTTTTGCAACTATTTGAATTTACAAATGATTGAATGGATGCTTCCATTTTGGCGTTTTAGTTTTACTTTCTCCTAAATTGGTTTACCAAAACCAAAACAGCCACATAAACTGAAAATGTGCTATCTGTATTTAATATGAAAGTCTTTCCAAAATATTTATGTTGAATTTGCTGCTGTCCAGAGAGGTGTAATAGAAGCCTTTTTAGATAATTGCTTATTTTTTCCAATTCCCAGTAATAAGCTTTTATTATACTGACAAGTGACAAAGTATAATATGCTGTTGTAACTTTGAAAAAGCTTTCATATCAACTGTATTTTTGGTAGAATATATTTTAATATTGTTTTGGTAACTTTTCCAATATATATATATATATGAATGAAAATGATAGACTTTGGTTCTATTAAATACAGTGTAGACATGGATTTCAAAGAATTCTCCTTAATATCAGCTGTTCTTTACCTGAAGATTTTGACTGCCATTAAAAATAACTGTAATTGCATAATATTTTGGCTTTCAGGCATAAATTAAAAATAAAATGCATGGTTTAAAGTACAAGTCCACAAAGAATACTAAAGAAAGATTGAAGGATTCCTCTAAGTGTAATTTAATAGATCTCCACAGGAACAGACAATGTTGAAATTGCTCAGTTAAGCCTCTAACTGTTGATGTGAAGTTGATTCTTAAGTGAACTCTTATTTCCGAAGATTCCCTATTAAATATAGAAGATTTGGAAATCATGAAGCGGCATCAAGGAAGTGTTTTATTTAAGTCTTTATTGATGTAAAATACTCTCTTGAAGACTTGCCCTGCCTGAAAGGGATGACTTTCCTTCTAACTGGGTAAAGGCAGCCTCTGTCTTCATCCCTTCTTTTTAAGATTACCAACAGTGTGTCATTTAAATTAAGCATTTGTGATGTTTCCCAGTGAGCATAAAGTAAATTTATTTAAATATAAAACAATGCAAATTACTTACTGGCTGAAGAGAGACAATAGCACCGATACCAGTAACTTCCTCTTTTTTGAACAATAAACGCCGTAAATCCTCAGCTTAGAAATAAATTATGCCACAATAAGTGAGGACACAAATAAAGTACGCCAAAAAAAAACAAAACCCCAGGAAAATAAATGTTTTTCAAAACCCAAAGAAAAAGCATCACATCAGCATAAATTCCTTGTATGGTTAAAATTCTTTGTTTTTCCAAACTCAGACATATCCCAATGTCTCCTGAGGAGTGTCTCCCACTTTTCCCATTTCTCTTTTATGCCATAAACAAACTCATTGCTTTCAGTGTTTGGAACAAAACTCTAGCTCCCAGATTTTAAACTAACCCAGCTATTTCTCCCTCCAAAACATCTGCAAGTCACAAGTGAGAACAGTTGCAATCTGATTGTAACATGTTTAGAAACAATAGTGAAATCACAGCAATTAGTATTTGTATATTTTAACGTTGATATTTTTTACAAGGAAGAATAACAAATGGATTTTGTAAGGAGATCTCAGTTTGAAAAATGTTGTTAAATAATGACTTACTTTCAAGTAAATAATGTTTACTTTCACAGACATGTCAGAACTGGCTATGTTGAATGAAGAAAGATAACTACACTATTTCAGAGGGCATAGTAGCAATATCAAGCATCAGATTTTGTGTTTGATGCAAGTGAAGCAATCATTAGTCACTTAAATTGATTTTAAATATCTGGGGAAAGTTTCTTAAGATGGGAAAGTAGTAAGGATATTAAAAAGTGATTATAAAATCAGTTCCTTACTTTAAAGGAAAATAAAACTGGGTGTAGCACATGCTTAGATTTTTTTTAAACTGGATTTTAAAGTCTGTAAGTTAAATTGTTAGTAAAGCTAATGGGAAAAGAAGCTTAAGATCGATGGGGAAAAAAACAATTACAAACAAGTCCAATGAGAAAAAAAGGAAGACAGAAGAAAAAATCAAACTATACAAAAGGCTTAGTGAAAATCTGAAAATAAAAAGGACACTCACAGGAAATTCAGAAAAAAAAATTATGAAACGATAGAATGAGTTGATATTAACACACTCATACAGTCAGCTAAAAAGTGAAGGCAGTAAAATGTTTATAGGTAATACAGAGAAAAGAAAAACTATTCACCTCTTCAACTCTGTCCAACAGTAAAATGTGTGCTTCATCATACAATTGTGAAGAGCTGGATGAATAAAAATCAGAGAATAACTATTTACTTAGTAATATAACTATTTACTTAGAGTTTAATTTCCAGTATCAGGTGAACTGCATCTTAAAATAATAATGAAACTATCCTCAGATAGTGAAGAAACTAACTGGTGCTACCATATTGTTATCACTGAAGTTCATGTATCAGTCTGGTGGGTTGCCAGGTGAGCACAAGAGAGGAAAAGTTTCCTTATCTTTAGAAAGGAGAAAAAAGTAGATCCAAAACTACAACCTGGTAATTATACCCAATATTGATTGATTAACTGATCGATAGTAATCTTTTGGGGTTGAAAGAGAAACACTGTTGTACTGTAGTCCACCGTTGTACAACAGTTTGTTTAGTGACTGTTTAAAGTTGCAACAGCACTGAAAAAAGTGACTTGTGGCCGTTTTTCACACAACTGTTGCAGCATCCCCAAGGTAAATGATTAAAATTTGGACAGTTGGCAATTGGTTCAGATTTTTTTTAAAACAAGTTTTATTAATTTTCCAGTTTTACAAAAATCCAAATATTAAGGAAGCAGTGTAGTGATTGGGTAATCAATAGTCCAATAACAATATCTTTCATACATATCTCAGGTTGAATCATCAAAAAATCCCTCTCTATTTCCCTTGATTATTATATCTCATTCAAATTAATACATTGCTAATTATAATTTGATCAGTTAAGACATTTATCAATATATTTTAACTTATACATATACATATCCTGTTTTAAACTTTTACCTAATTTCAATTACAGTGTTCCAATTTAGCTTAATATCCATAGTATTTAGATTTCAGGTAACCCAAATTTCCCTTATTTCATTACAAAATAGTTGCCATATCTAAAATACATATAATGTTTACTTAAATAGATTCTTACTTTATTTCACAAATATATTCTATTTCTCATCCTAGTACCTCATTACTTACTAATAAAGTATTGTAAATCTAAGTCCTAAATATTAAATCAGTTAATATCTTTTAAAATCTCCTTAGCCCATTAAGTAAGATTTTAAGCTCTTCCATTATAAAACAAAAAATCTCATTTTTTAAATCTGACTCTAGCTTTCTTTTTGTGCCAAGCAGGCTTCCATACCAGTGCCTTTAAATCCTCAGGTGGATCTCCCTTCATTCCCACACATGTTATTTGAATCAAGGGAGACCATCCAGTTATCAATTTTTTAAATAAGTTTTTTTATTAAGTACAAAGAAAAAAAAGGATTAAAAACATTGACCATGGTAAATCATCTTTGACTGACATCTCAGTCCATATTGTACATTAATTACATATAATATATCTATATACAATTATACATTTCTGGTCTCTATCTCAACTTTACTGTGACCTCCATTTTTTCCCCTCCATCTATAAAATTTATTCCATATTCGATAAAATTCTGTTTCTTCCTGATTTTTTAATCTTTTAGTTATCCTATCTAGTTCTGCGCAATACATAATTTTCTTTATTAGTGCTTCCCCACTCGGTACTTCCATTGCTTTCCACTTTTGAACAAATAGTATCCTTGCTGCTGTAACCACATGGATAATTAAATATGTGTCCTCTTTATTTACATTTTTCTCACATTACATTTCCAACACATTAGATGAATATCCGTTATACATTTTGGCTAATCTGGCTGGAGGGAGATGCCATCTGTAAACCATCTTATACAGGTTTTCTTTATATGATGTCGCCACTGTGATTTTGTTATTTTGTTCCCATACTTGCTGCCATTGATCCATATTTATATTATATCCTAGATCTATTGCCCATGTCACCATTGTTTCTTTAACTTGCTCCTCATATAGCTTATATTCCAACAGGTGTTTATAAATATTCTTTATTTGTTTCTTCTCCAGGCCTAGCAGTATTTTATCTAACCCCGTATCTTGTCTGTTAATTCCCCATTCTTGCTTATCCTTCATGTATCTTGCTTGTATCTGGAGATAAGACCACCACTGCCAGGTTTTGATGGCTTTCTTCAAAACTGCCGGAGCTTCATAGCAATAGTAGAGGACCCACAGTGGGTGCTGTCAGCAGCTGCAGTCTTTAGCTCCCTCAGCTGGATGCCACAGTGGTTTAGGGCAGGGGTGTCAAACTGCCGACCCGCGGGCTGGTTGCATCATGCAGAAGCTGCGTCCATCCCAGTTCAAGCAATGCAAAAAACGTCACGATACTCGTGACATGGCGAGTTTGATACCAGTGGTGTAGGGTTTCTTTGTAGGGTGTCTTTGTAGTGCTTGTGGATCTAATTTTTCATTATTATATTGTTTGTGATATTTAATTGTATTTCATTGTAGGTGACGATGATGTAAACTACAGGGAGTCAGTTGAGGCTGGTGGTATACAAATTAAATAAATAGTTATATATCAGATGGCAAGTTTATATTCACAACCAAAAGTTATGCTTCGCAAATTGATAATGAACTTTTCCTTTGGAAACAGCTACAGAAATGCCTATAATACAATTCTAAAATAAGCTACAATTCCTAAATGTATTCTGAAATACCCATCATTCATGTGAGTCTAATTAACACTTCAGGCTGATTACAGGGTAATGCATGCATATTTTGGGAATTGCTAGTTTTCCTTCCCACATACTTCCTTCTTGGCATCATCACAACTTTATCTTGTCTTTTTTTTCCTCTCCATACCACTCTAATGTATTTACGATTCAGTGCTGATGTTTTAATATTGAAATGTTCTCTGAGAGAAATTGATTTTGGAAAAAGCACCCATTTTAACAGATATGAGTCATCCAGAAAAAAATTGAGAGGATAATATATTAAAGGTAGACTTAGTATTCTTCATTAATCTGTTGTAATTACTTTTATAGTATTTCTTATTGCATTTGTACATAACATACATAAATACCATTCAGGGTATTTTCTGGTTATTTTTAAATGAAACGTTGTTGCTTTTCCAGGCATTTGGATCTCTCATATATTTTATAGTCTGATGAACAAATGAATGAATATATGAATGATGTTTGTTTATGGATAATCCTGTATCAAATAACAAGAGGGGGGAGGAGGGAGAGAGGGAGGGAGGAAGAGAGAGAGGGGGGAGGGAGGGAGGGAAGGAGGGAGGACAGATTGCTTATAAGATATAATTACAGGCTAAATGAATGAAAATATCACGTTGCCCATTTACTTAAATATTATAAAGTAATAGGTCAAACTTCTAGATCAATGCAGGCAAAGCAGAAAAATTATATTTTCCAAATGCAAATATAAAATTTATCAGGTCTACCTGGTCTATTCACTCCAAAGAGAGCAATGGGAGCAAAACAGGTATCCTAGAATCCCATTAACAAATACTCCCTCTAGGAGAATATTGTCATATTGGTTACAAATGTGCTGGAGACCATGATGATATTATGCTGCATTGTGGAAACTTCTGGTTTTATTTAAAGCTTTATTTAAAGATCTGGATAGAGAGACAAAAACTAATTTGATAAAGACACAAATTGCTCAAAGAGTTACTTTAGCAACAACTGCATATTTTTCAAATAGGCATTGCAGGACTAATTCATGATTCTTGGTTCTAACTACTGTAAAGCCAGCTTGTTCATCCCTGCGTGTCCATCCACTTTGATAAGTTCACAAGAAGGTATATAGTGCACAGTTATTACTAAGTAGACTAAATCTTCTGTAATTAACAGAATGAGAACATCTTCTATTTTTATGGACTGGGGTTCCTATGGATAAGCCCTGGTTTCTGGTATACAGAATGTTTGATTAATACAAGGTAAAAAAAAAATAGCTAACATAAGTGCACACCATCCCACAGTGGATTTTATTAATTCTTGCAGTATAAGATCACAATTTATTATCATTATTATTGCACATTCCAGCAAGATGCGAAACAGTCAATTAATTTAATTAAATCATCAGAATATAACAGACAACCAATACAAATATTTACAATAAAATTTAGGGGCTAATCTATCGGTAGTTGTAAATCATTGACCTGTGATAGATAATTAACCCCTAATTTCTGGTGGCAAAGTTTGAAGTGATGCATTCCCAAATAACATTTAGAAAGTGATAACAAAGTCTTCAGAGAAGAAAAGGGGAGATGGATGTATTATCTTCAGAGAGTCAACACTTCTCTGACTCTGCTTTTTAATCACAGACTCCTAAAAAGCAAATCAGATTATTGCCTCTTGACCATCCTTCTAGCAAAGGTATCTAAAGAAAGATTGCTTGCTGGCCTTTTTTCTTATCTGGGCTGTTCAACAACTTTTCACTATTCTCCACTTTTAGAAGCATCAACTTGAAGAAATCTTTTCTAATTTAAGCAGTTATTGTTAGGATCCAATCTGGGTTGGTCACAAGGACCAGAGGTTTAGTCTTCCGAGCCTTCGGACTCATTCTGGAGCCCATCCTCAGGGAACTTCTCTCTCACCAGACATATTCCTTGAGAATGGACTCCAGCAAGAATCCAAAAGTTTGGAAGTAAAAAGCCCAGTGACCAACCCAGATTGGATCCTGCAACATTATCCTGAGACACGTATATTTGCCTTCATTCGTGGTTATTGTTAGTCCTGGCTTCTGAAGGCAGAGCAGCAGCTAATAATTCAGCTGCACCAGTCATTGACATTAATGTTGTTTAAATCCCTCCAGGCTGCATAGACTTTCTGATCGTTCATGCCTTGGTGGTGTGCCAAAAGAGTTAATCAGCCTGGTTTCTAAGGTGTCATCTAAAGAATTTTCATTAGACAGAGTAGTTGCTTAAACTTGGTTGTCAAGGTCACAGATAGTACAGGAGCACCGGGGACATTATCAATTGGCACTATATCTATGTAATTAATATCAATGTCATTTGCAACAGCTGTCTCATTTGAAATAATCAACAGCTTTACTTTCTCTTTATGAAACAACCATGCTAGAATAATAATAAAAAGTTACTGATAAGGTTGCAAAAATAATCCGTAAATAAACTACTATTATTACAAAAAGGGTTTTGTTCTGTTTCAGTAAAAGAGGCATTGAGACGAAGTAACGAGTTCCAACAGTCTCCTTTATTGCAACACCAACAGAACAGGTTTTAAAATGGTGTGGCCCCCTTTTATAGCCCCCCTGCACAATACCTTGCTGGTCAATAATTGCAAAGGCTGGAAGCAGCCTTTCTTGTCCCGGCATCCACAAGGTTTGCCCGGGCCAATCGCTGCAGCCTGTGCCTGCCGGTCCAGGACATAACATCCCTCCCCCCTTGGCTAAAATAATAAGGCACACTTATTATTTTAAATACTCCAACACTCCATTACATTGCTTACATTGCATCTATATATACACAACACTACAGTCTTGCTATTGCCATGCTCCCCACTCCCCTTGAGCTGCATTACTTAACCCAGACTACTAGGCCTGCCCATGAACTGACAAGGACCGTACATAGTCTTGTAAGTATTTGGGAGGACCTCTGGCCCGCCCTGATCTTCTCATGGCCAGTGTGTGTGCCTGGCCTGCCAGCTCGCCTGCCAGGCTAGGCAGACCAGGACTTCGTTGCCCCAAAACCCAGGGGACCCACCCAGCTGCTGACTGGCTGGATCTGCTAAATCTAAGCCAGGGTTCCTTGGGGGGGGGGTGGAATTCCCCAAGTCCAGTGGTGGGGTGGAATTCCCCAAGTCCCAAATGGACTAATCTTGGGAGCACTGTCCCTTGAGCCCTAGGCCAGCAGCTGGAATGGCCTGAGTGCCAGAAGCCGGGGCTGCCTCCATGGCGAATCCCCTTTCTGCGGACTCCCTGTTTGGAGCAATAGCTGAAGCCTGGGGATGTTGGAGAGAAAGTGGTCCACAATCGTAATTGTGGTCCTCCCCCCCCCGAGAGCAGAGCTAGGAGTGGAAGAGTTGCTGGGAAGCCTCCAGCGCAGTTGGTCAATGTGACGTCGGATCACACGACCATCGTCCAAGGCCACTTTGTATGACAGCGGCCCAGAGACTTTGCATATCACTGCTGTGACCCAGAGATGTCCTGGTCCATAGTTCCTTGCCCAGACTGGATCTCCCACTTGTAGTCTCCTAGGTGCCTGTGGCTGTGACACCTGTGAAGCCACCCGGTCTGGGTGCAATCTGTCCAGTTTCGTGATGAGGTGGTGACCCCAGCAGAGTTCAGCTGGGCTCTTTCCAGTAGCTGTGCAAGGTATGGTGCGGTGGCAAAGAAGAAAGTCCGCTAACCTGTGATGCCAGGTCCCGTGAGTGATCCTCTTTAAGGCATCCTTGGTTGTGCGCATCATTCGTTCATCCTGGCTGTTGGAAGCTGGATGGAACGGTGCAGATGTGGCATGCCGGATCATGTTGGCCTGGAGGAATGCCTTGAACTCAAACGACGTGAATTGGGGCCCGTTGTCTGAGACAAGGACATCTGGAAGTCCACGTGCAGCGAAGATCCCTCTCAGCACCTGGATGGTCCTAGCAGTGGTAGTGGAGGAGACAGGCATGACCTCTAGCCACTTGGAATGGCTGTCCACGAGAATTAAGAAGAATTGCCCTTGAAAGGGCCCAGCATAGTCGATATGGACCCTCGACCATGGGGTATGAGTCTCCTCCCACCTATGAACTGGAGCCTGGGGCATCTCCAGCCTTGATTGTTGACAAACAGTGCACCTGTGGACCTGGGCCTCGACATCTTTGTCGAGCCCAGGCCACCAAAGATGGCTGTGCGCTAACGCCTTCATCCGGACTATTCCCGGATGTCCCTCATGCAGAGACTGCAGGACTCTAGTCCTCAATGAGGTTGGGATTACTATCCAGCTACCCCATAGGACACACCCCTTGAAGGTGGAAATCTCGTGCTTCCTCTGCCAGAAGCTCTGGAATTCTGAGCCTGGACATGTGTCAGGCCATCCAGACAACACCCAAGTCAGCATGCATGTTAGCGTGTGATCGGTGGCTGTTTCTGCAGTCACATTCCTAGCACTGAGGGGAGATTCAGACAAGTCCTGAATAGACAGGATACGATTGGCAGGTGCTGGATCTGCCTCTATCTGCTGTAATGGCAACCTGCTGAGACCAGGTTCGCCTGGTGCACCAGTTGCAGCCCTATTTGGACCGGGAGTCTCTTCTCACAGTCACTCATGCCCTTATCATCTCGAGGCTCGACTACTGCAATGCTCTCTACATGGGGCTACCTTTGAAAAATGTTCGGAGACTTCAGGTAATGCAGAATGCAGCCCCGCGAGCAGTGTTGGGCTTGCCTAGAAATGCCCACATTTCGGCATCACTCCGCGAGCTGCATTGGCTGCCAATTGGTCTCCGAACCCAATTCAAAGTGTTGGTTATGACCTATAAAGCCCTACATGGCATCGGACCAGGTTATTTACGGGACTGTCTGCTGCCTCATGAATCCCAGCAGCCGGTTAGGGCCCACAGACTGGGCCTTCTCCAGGTCCCGTCAGCCAGACAGTGTCGCCTGGCGGGGCCTAGGGGAAGAGCCTTCTCTGTTGCGGCCCCGGCCCTCTGGAACCAACTTCCCCCGGAGATCTGTGTCGCCCCCACCCTCTCCGCCTTTCGTAAATTGCTTAAAACATATTTTTGCCGGCAGGCCTGGGGCAGCTAACACCTTGCCCCTAGCCAGTGTATGTTTGTGTGTATGTTTGTGGAATGATTGGTTTTTCTTTTTTAACTTAAGGGTTTTTATATTTATGTATTTTATTGTGATTTCTATCATGTTGTGAGCCGCCCTGAGTTCTCCGGAATAGGGCGGCATAGAAATTAAATAAATAATAATAATAATAATCTGCATGACCCATTTCTTTGCCTGGCTTGTGAACCAGTGTATGGTCATATGCAGACAGGAAGATAGACCACCTCAGCATTCATGAGGATATTATGTGTGGGGTTTGTTTGTTCGTTGTGAACAACCCCAGCAGTGGCTTATGGTCTGTAAAGACCATGAAGTGGCAGCCATATATGAAGTCATGGAACTTCTTTATGCCAGCCACTATGGCTAAGGCTTCCCTATCTATCTGTGCATAATTGCGTTCAGCTGATAATAGGGTTCTAGAGTAGTATGCTATTGGGACTTGTGTTCCATCAGCCTTCAAGTGCCTTAACACAGCCCCAATCCCATAAGGGGATGCATCACAGGCGATGCACACTGGCAAGTTCTCATTGAAGTACGCGAGGACCGCATTTGAAGAGAGCAAGGCCTTGACCTCTTTGAAGCTCTTTTCACGGGCTTGTGTCCACTGCTACGGGGACTGTTTGTCCAAGAGCCGGTGTAACGGCTCAGCCACTGCAGCCTTGTGAGGAAGGAATGAGTGGTAAAAATTTAGCAGTCCCAGAAAGGCCTGAAGTTCGCCCTTGTATTTGGAACTTGGTGCCTGCTGAATTGCTTGCAGCTTGGATTCAGCAGGGTGGATGCTCTGAGCATCAATGTGGAATCCTAGAAACTCCGTGGAGGTAACCCCGATCTTTCACTTGTCTTGCTTAAGCTTCATCCCCGCTTGGCAGAAATGTAGCAAAACGGCTCTCAGGCTTCCGACTAAATTGTCAGGTGAGTTCCCAGCGATGAGGACATCGTCAAAGTACGGGCAAACGCCAGGGATATTTTGGAGCATTCACTCCATTACACTCTGGAAGATGCCAGGGGCCACATTTACTCCAAATTGCAATCTTTTTACCTTGAATGCCCCCCTGTGAGTCACTATAGTTTGGGCCTCGGCCGTTTCCTCATCAACTGGCAATTGTTGATAGGCCTGAGCCAGGTCAAGCTTAGCAAAGATCTGGCCCCCCTTGAGGGAGGCTAGAATGTGACTGACCACTGGTACTGGGTACAAATGCTGCTGCAGCGCTTTGTTAAGCGTGCACTTGTAGTCCGCATAGATTCGGACTTCACCATTAGCCTTCAGTGGCGTAACTATGGGCGTTTCCCATGGACTACTGTCCACAGGCTCTAAGATACCCTGCTGAATCAGTTTATCCAGCTCTGCATCTATTTTACCCTTTAAGGCAAAGGGCATCCTGCGTGGCTTGATTCTAATGGGGGCTATGGCTGGGTCTAGCCTCAGAGAAATAGGAGGGCCTTTGTAGGAGCCAAGTTCTGGACTAAACACATCTGCAAACTCCTTGCAGACCCCAGCCAGGCCTGTTGTTTGCACGCTGTGTATTCCAGTCACCTGAATTCCCAGGGCCTCAAACCAGTCGAGTCCAATGAGACTCGTACGGTCTTCCCCAAACACAACTACATCCAGTAGCCACTCAAAATTCCTATGCTGCACCTTGAGTGTGGCCTCCCCCCTCAGGTTGACTCTGGAATTTTGGAAATCTGTGAGGATGAGGTTTGATGGCCTGAGTTTCACCCGTAGGCCGCTTCTGCTGCAGACCTTGTTAAAGATGTCTAGGGAGATGATCGATAGAGCAGACCCAGTGTCCAGCTCCATCGACAAGGGGACCCCTTGCAACTTCACATCGATATGAATCTTCTTCCTAAGTGGCCTATGGACCCCCGTTCTAAAAACGCTCCTACGTGACGCGCAGAAGTCCATCCTATTCTGGCTGGGGACCCTGGTACCTTTCTGAAGCAATTCTTCTGGGTAATGTTCCTTCTGGCGACCCAAACAGATGGAGGCAATGTGGCCTTGCCTCCCACAGGCCCTGCAGATGGCGGAGCAAAAACGGCAGTCTGCGTGGCGATGGCGGCCTCCACACCTGATGCACCGAGGAGATGATGTTGGCTGGGCCTTCCCTCTGTGAGGCCTTCTTCCTGGAGTCTGATGCAGCTGGTCCACTTCCAATTCTGGATCCTGTTCAGATTCTTCGTGAGCAACCTCTTGATGGACGGTGGCTGGAACTTGAGGGGGCTTAGAGAGCCGCAAGGCCTTTACAGCTCCGCCTGCTGCTTCTTCGGCTGAAACTTCCCTCAGGGCATCTTGGAACGTGAGACCTTCCTTTGCGAAGAGCTTCTGCTGCAACTCCCAGCTTCGCAGGCCACAGACCAGCCGATCCCTCAGTCTCTCTTCCAAGTCTTTGAATTTGCAGGGCCTAGCTGCTTGTCACAAGGCCGCAACAAACTCTGCTGCAGACTCACCAGGCCTCTGGTCCCTCTGCTTGAACGCGTGTCGCCAGACAATCACTGAGAGCTTGGGTTCAAAATGCTCTCGAAGCATCCTCTTCAATTCTGTGTAGGTGATTGATTCCAGTGGTGCTGGGGCGACCAGATTCTCTGCAATCTCGAAGGTCTCTTGCCCACACACACACAGCAGCATGGCAGCTTTGAGATCATCTTCACGAATTTGATTCACCCGGAGGTAGTTCTCCACCCGGGCCACGTACGAGGTCCAGCGTTCTGGGTGAGCTGTGTCAAATTCTGAAAGCCGGCCTATCTTTGCCTTCATTTCAGCCCAGGAACTTTGTCCATGCCTCTTGCTGCAAGGATTGAGAAGGGCCCCCCTTTTCTGAGCTCACCTCCAGCGTCTCAGTGCTGGCAGGCTAAGTCAATCTCCAGGAGCCACACTTCTCCGAGCTGCAAGCCCCCCTGTGGTGAGTCAGCTTGGCTTCTTAATCTGTTTGCCTTGCAGGCATCTCACCTTCATTGCCAATGTTCTGTTTCAGGAAAACAGGCATTGAGATGAAGCAACGAGTTCCAACAATCTCCTTTATTGCAACACCAACAGAACAGGTTTTAAAATGGTGCGGCCTCCTTTTATAGCCCCCCTGCACAATATCTTGCCAGCCAATCATTGCAAAGGCTGGAAGCAGCCTTTCTTGTCCCGGCATCCACATGGTCTGCCCGGGCCAATCGCTGCAGCCTGTGACTACCGGCCCAGGACATAACAGTTTTCATTTTATATAATTTGGACTATAGAACAGTTAATATGAGAAGATTCCTCTTTCTGCCATGGTAGGATTATTTTTCCTATCATGCTTGGCAACCTTTGGATTGCATTCAAATCAGTCTGATGATATTAGCAGCAAAGGGGTGGACTCAATAACTGTATTAGAGAGAATCTGTAATGTGATCTGGTTAAATTTAGGGCCAACTATTTTATTTGTGTGGGTTCAGTCTCACTTGGGAATCAGTTAATATATGGTTATCCAATGTGCCAGTTTGCTGAAGGCTTCAGTAATCTAGAACTTTTATAAAAGCTGTCAGCCTATCTGGATGTTTTTTCACAAATGTTTTGAACTATCGGTACTTCTTGACTTATGACCGATTGTTTAATGACCATTCAAAGTTATAACAGACTTTTAAAAAGCTACTTACGAACCGTCCTCAATGTTACAACAGTGACACTGCCCTCACCCATGGTCACATGTTTGCATTTTGGGCATTTGGCAAGCAGCTTGCATTTACAGCCAATTGCAGAGACCCACAATCACAGGACTATGATTAGCATTGTTTTTTACTTGTTTCTGGCGCTTTTTG
Organism: Bothrops alternatus; assembly: GCA_034064705.1. Lineage (NCBI taxonomy): Eukaryota > Metazoa > Chordata > Lepidosauria > Squamata > Viperidae > Bothrops > Bothrops alternatus. Next base: position 17,085,609 of record JARGCV010000009.1, read on the forward strand.
CCTGTTTCCTGCAAAAACTTTGTTTTGTGGTCTCCAGTAAAAAAACACCCATTCAGAAGAATGGATTCACTAAATGACCACATGGCTTGCTTAATAACTACGAGATTCATTTCATAAAACCACTGAACTCACTTTACAATCATCATAAAAACAGTCATAAAATCATAGACTTGATTTTGGTCTGTGCAATAACTTGGTCTCTGCAATAACTTATGACCAAAATTCCAGACTCCATTGTGGATGTAAGTCAAGGACTACCTGTAGCCTTTTAACAAGTCTACACTTTTTGTTTTACTGCTACTAATTATCCATAAATAACCATGACAGTTTATTACATTATTACATTACAGCTACATCTTCCTTCAGAAATATTTTTTCTTGTTTATCACTAAGGGCAGAGAAGGATCTCCAAGAGATGATTAGGGGGCATTTAATTGTATCCACCGAAACAAACTAGAGAAGCAGAAGACAATGTGTTCTTTTGTGATCATTCTTCCAGGAAAGAAAAGAGGAGATGAATTATACATTGCTTCTACGATTCTGAGCACTGATTCCCATTCCAGAAACATCATATCTGTTGGAAAAGAATTTAATTTGTCTTCCTTGTTTGCTGTCTTCTTACTAGTTGCTTTTTAAAGGAAAATATTGGTTTTTAAAAATTTCTTTGTTGGCTTTGCAGAAATCAAAGTGCTTGGGATGTTTGCATAATATTGTCTTTTCCATTCTCAGTATTGTCAGGATATGCATATGTGCACCTTAAATAAATAAAACTAAACACTACAGATAAGATTGAAACAAAATGCACTGCCCCAAATGGTAAAGCAATACAACAATAAAAACAAAAGAACCAAAGAAAAAGGGAACATAATTAGCTATCCCAGCAGCTGCACAATGATTGTTATTTTTCTCCCACCAGCTGGATGGGATGATGCAAATCTGTAAGCTATTGTAGAGGTAAAGTCTAGTAATTTAAGAGCTCAAGAGTCTGCATGGAGCTGCACCCGGCTAAGTTTGGCACAGTGTGGTCATCCTTGGGAAGTCAGGGGCCATCAGGTGGCCTTAGAAAACCAGTCCAGGATGGAGACACAACAGTTAAAAACTTCCTTGCCAATAGCGTCACTTATTTGCATTTGCTGTTAGCTTGATAGTATTAATAAACTTAGGAAGGAAGAATGATGGAATATTTTGGCTGCAGCTCACCAACTCATTAAATCAGAGTACTTGGTGCCAGGTCAGTAGATTTTGTTCTATAAAACAACTTGAAAGAACTGGTCAGTAGCATTTAGCACAAAGCCTGTTCATACTGGTGAGAATAGTGTCATTACACATATTCTGATGACAGCATAGTGATATAAGGAGAATCCAGTTGTAGAGTGTTTTGTGAAATAAACTCCCTGCCCCATTTTTTGTTGACTGCCATTAAGTAAAGTACAATATATTGCCTACTAAGGGCCATATTCACTGGTGAAATGAAAAGCATGTAGAATTGCAAAATAGGAAGGAAGGACAGCAGCTTAACTTACAGTTGGCTGAAAGGAGAGCTTTAGGAGAATGCAACACTAGAGATACTTAAATATACTCATGTAAAAGATAGTGCCCTTCGAGGAATATAATCCAGCCTAACCCTCTGAACCTCAATACATATGCTGGAACACTTTGTCTTGAATCCTGTAGTACACCTTCCAATTGTTTCAAGTGTTTTATTTTTTTGTTCTTTGAGCTGGTCTTTTTGTCTTTTCCTGCCTAATTTTCTTTGAGATTTAAGGCAAGACAGAATAGCACCTGGAAGGAGGGGGAATCATTGCTCTGCACCCTATATAAATGTAAGCAAATATAAAAAAGGAGCAGGACTTTGATTGGCTTCTTAACATTTTGGATTCCTGTGCAGATAACCCTGATAACAATTCAGTTCTAAGGTCACTGCAAAACCAGATAGTGCAGTGGTTCTCAACCTATCGGTCGCGACCCCATTTGGAGTCGAACGACCGTTTCGCGGGGGTCGCGGACACCGCGCTCCGCCATTTTTTTTTAAATTTTTAAAAAAAATTTTAAAAAAAATTTCGGTGTGCGCATGCCGCGCATGCGCGGATCAGCCCATCACACGTGCGCCGCACATGCGCGGATCCGCCCGTCACGGTCCGCCATTTTGTTTTTTGTTTTTTTTATTTTTTTATTTCTTTTTTCAGAGTGTGTGCGCCGCTCATGCACGGATCAGCCCGTCGCGTGCACGCACCGCGCATGCGCGGATCCGCCCGTCGTGGTCTGCCATTTTGTTTTTTTTATTTTTTATTTTTTTATTATTATTTTTCAGCGCGTGCGCCCTGCGCACGCGCGGGTCGGCCCATTGCGCGCGCGTACCCGCGCGCACCCCGGTCAGGGTCACAGTGCACATGGGCGGGCAAGTGGGGTCTCAACCTGAAAAAGGTTGAGAACCACTGAGATAGTGGAAATGGCTCTACTGCACAATTGTTCAGTTTGATCTCAAAACCTGATTGCTTGTAAACTTTTAAGGATTGTACCTCATTGAAATCATCCTAATCTTGGGCTCTGTCATCCTAAATGGTTGTAATCATGGATGATTTCAGGTTGATGATTAGGAAACGTAAAAACAGTTGACAAGGGAAAACAATTTAAAAATGGAAGGAAGGGGGGAAAACAGACCATGAGCATTCTTCTGGCTTCCTGTAATTTTCTCATTAATATGGAAGTTTTCAGTTGTTTGTTTAGAATGTCTTTGTGCAATAATTTGGCTGCAGTGTGGAACTTCCTGCCTTGAAGAATTTGGTCTAGATAACTATTAAATCTGTATTCAGAAGGCATCAAATAGTTCTGATTTCCTACTTGATGATAATGGTGCTGTCTTCAACCTATATCATTCATTGCTTTTCTCCAATGTGATACTATCTTCGCTTTTATTTACTTCTATGAATATTTAAGATTATGAGCATTCTTACATTAAAGAAAAATCTAGAAGTATGGTTTGGGGCTTAGTTTGCTTCTTTAAAATGAAGTTTACTATTTTTCAACATATCCAAAACAAATGGAAAAACTACATAACAATATCTCTTCATCCTTTTCTTGTAGCTGAAGTTGAGACACTTTATAATATTATTTTTCACTATATTTCTTAATATAAGGAATAATAATATTAACAATTGTTTATTAAATATATCAGGAATTCAGAGTTTCTAATACTACATAGATCTCCCCAAATCAGAGGTGTGCAATTTTTCTATCTTGGGAGAATTTGACCCATTCTTCCCAGAATGTGATTATTCCCGAGTAGTTCATAATTTCCCCTATCATCACATAAACAAGTTTATGATTCAGATTATAATTATAATACAGTCCTCCAGATATTGAGGGGCTTTGGAGCCATGTCCAAATTACATCTGAAAAATCTTTCTCATGATGCTGTTGCTGCAATCCTTCAGCCACTGGGGCTCATGGGATATATTGAGGGGAAATAAAACATTTATTAGCCTGAAACTGGTACTGTATATTCATTTCTTTTTCAGCCTGACAAGAGTCAGAGTTCAGGATCCCGTGGTTTCTCTGCCATGGTTTTTTCCCCCTACTGGTTGCACAGGATACTAAATATTACCTAATATGGTTTACAACATACAAGTATAATTTGAGTATTTTAAAAGAGAAATTGGTTTCACTTATTTTACAGCTGTCTATAGACAAAGAAAGTAGTTATATTGAAAATAGATATTATAAATAGAATTTACTAACTTAGCATAAACTAGAAGCCTCAGTGATGCTGGTATCTCTCTTTCCCTCTTTATGGGGTTGATGATTGGGTTCATGGGTAACATAGCCCTGAAGATCACGAAAGATCCTATTCAATGCAATACAATGAGCAGGGAAAGCAGTACCTTACACCACCAACAACCCAAAAAAACCTACAGCTGAAGACAATATTGGGCAACTTCATTCTCTAAAAACTTCAAGATCAAATCAGCACAACTGAGTATATTAAAATTACTATCATAAAGTTCTGGATGAAATACTTTCAAGTAAAGTAATTGTATTTATTCAAATGATCAAAAATAATAGTTTTTGATGAATACAGTTTGAAGAATCATTTGAAGAATAGGCATTTAGAAAAGATACCTGTACTAATTACTGGCTGATAACCAAGCATTCATTTATGTTATATGTCTAATTCATTTTGGGGGAAAGGGGTCTAAGGAAATCAGTTTTGCAGTGAAATAGGTTGAAATATTGAAATATTATGGAAAGGTTGTCATGTAAGTGTTTGAGTCAAGATGTCAGTAACTAAAATGAGTTTCTGCTGGGATATAATTGTAAAAAAAAAGGAAGAGCTTAATGCTACCTTTACTTTTATTGACCACAGAGTTCTTCTAGCACTTACACAGAAAACTGACACTTCATTTATATTACTATACACATAATGAAAGGAAAATACGCTTTCTACCAAGGTTTTGGAAAATTTGTACTTATGCCAAGCTCTTACATGATTTCTTGTATCATAATATTTTATGGTTAATTACTTAGGTTTGATTTACTTGTGGATTTGCATTGCTTTGTTTGTTTTACCATTCATGAGAGGCACATCATTATATAAAGTGATATTCTTAAAACGTTACATTAAGGCATTGTGAAAGTTCTGTCTCTGTTTGAATGGACCATTAGCCAGGTCGCCGTTTTATGTTTCAATCGGTGCTACACATTCATGTGTAGACCATGAATAGGAAGATGCATCTACATCACAGAGTCCCTTTCAGTTCATAAGAGCTGCACCAATCAGCATGGTAGCCCTTTGTTGCAATGATGTAGTTGGGCTTCTATAGAAATTTGAAGGCTTCAAAAATTAATCAGAACACCTACTGTTCCTGTGGAAATGCAAAAATAATTTTGCAGTGTTTTCTCTGAAACTATTTAGTAGGCAGCTTCCCAGAGCATGAATGTTTCATCTCATCCCACTTCCAGGACTTTTACCTTCTCCCTAGAAGACATTGTTCTTGGTGTTTTCTCTTGCACAGTAGCTATTTCTGGTTGCTTTACATGAGTTTACACAGTGTACGTAGGCATAACAGGTCAACATGGTGTATCTTTCAAACCTGAAATAGGCTCAGGAACTGGATGTTGTACCATTTGAAATGCAACAGTGAAAAAAATCCCCTTCGCACTGCAAATTATTTCAAATAATGTTGCATACTGCTAATCTAATTCATGCTTTTCAGAGTATGTTTTTATAAACATTTTCTTTAATAATTTTATTATGTTTTTCTGTAAACAGTATCTATGAAATTGCATTGATAACTGCGGATATAAAAATAGTTTTCTATTACTGCCTCAGATGATTGCCTTTCAAACAGTATTACAAGGCTACTTGCATATATAACTCCTAATTAGATAAGGCAAATATGTATTTGGAAAACAGCAAGTGTCACAGTAATAATACAAATTATATCTGGTACAGTAATAAAAATTTCTGAGCCTATAATAATTTTTAATAAATTAGGACGTGCTCCAGGATTGGATTGTTTATTACAATGGGATTCATTTTCTCAATTTCTGTGCTTTCTATTTAGGATCATGCAGACAATCCATTGGGAGCAGCAGTAACTCTGGCTCATGAACTAGGCCACAATTTTGGTATGAACCACGATACACTGGAAAGAGGTTGCAACTGCAAAACAACTGCAGACAAAGGTGGCTGTATTATGAACCCTTCAACTGGGTAAGTGCAAATTATATTTGGAAAAAATATTTACCTGTTCACTGTAACTTTTCTTTTAGATGAGAGGTATAACTCCGAAAACTTCATAAGAAGAATACATCCTATTCATAACAATAAGATGTTAGTGCAAAGAGTCTCCCATAAATTGTTAGAATAAAAATATTCTAAATTTTCAGTTCTTAAAGAAACTAAATATATTTTGGTACTCATAGCATCTCCCAGAACCAATTAATGATGAATACCAAGGTACCACTTTATTAGCTTGGTAGATCAAGGGATCTAGGAAGTATAGCGTACCTGCCCCTCAGCAAAACGTTTGACAAATCTCTCATGACGTTCTCTTTACTAAAATGGTAAAGCAGGGTCTAGATGATTGCAGAATGACTGCACTCAAAGTCTGTTCATTAATTTCAGCTTGAGGGATGTACTGAGTAGAACGTCCCAGGGCTATGTCCTTTGCCCAGTGTTGTTGAACAACAGTGTTTGTATCATTACAGATGATACAAAACTGGAAGGGATGACTAATACTTGAGAAGTGGTGGATTCCAAAAGATCTAGACAGGCTTGAGCAGTGGGCTGAAATGAACAGAATGGATTTAAGTGTAACAAGAAGTTCTGCAAAATAAAAGCCACATGTATATGACGAGGAGAACTGGCTTGGCAATAGTACATAGGAAAAGGATCTGGGCGTTCTTGTAGACGACCAATTAAACATGAAGCAGCAGTGTGATGCAGCTGTTAAAAATTCAAATACCATCTTAGAATACATTACTAGGAACACACAATTTAGGTCATTGAAACTGTTCTATTCTACCCCAGTCAGAGCCCAATAGTATTCTATTGCTGGTTCAAATAGTTTTGTCCTCATCCTGAATGCAGTGCCTATTTTTTTCATAGAATTTGTGATTTACATTTGTTTCATTTTTTTTCTATTGCATTTATTGTTTGAAGCTGAGGGTCTGCACAATCAAAATAAATTACCCTGAGAATAAAAACATGTTTTAACTACCGGTAGTTCAATTTATTTAAATCATGGTGTGCTCAATTTAAGGGAGTAGGTTACTTTTTTTTTTTTTTGCTTTTGAGAAGATCCTCTTTTTTATTATTTTTAAATGTATGTATGCACATAAATATGAACAGTGCCCTTTAGTTAAAGATACTGCTGCCAATGTGGTTTTATTTATGAATATACATGGAATTTATTTTCTGCTCTGTTGCCTATTGTTTAAACAAAATCAGGTGGTGATGGTAATACAAGTGCTTGTTAATGATAGCCTGGTTTACAAATCACATCCAGATGTCAATTCATTATAATCTCCTTTCTTTTTTTTTTCACTGCTGGTTTTAAATAAAAATCCTTTTTTTCCCCTTATATCTCATGTTGTCTTCAGGAAGCTGAAAATGCTTAATTCTGAATCAGCCAGGGCCAAGAATTGGTATTGCCATATTGAATATTTTAGGAGAGTTACTGGTTTGAATGCTTATTCAGAATTTTTAAAGGAAATTTGGGTGATTTTATAAATGGACATTTTGATTAGCCTAGAAATTAGTCCAGAAAAATCACTAGGTCACAGAATTGCTTACCTGCCTACAAATCAAACAACTTTTTGCTAGATACCTGTGTTCTAGTAGAAATGATAACCTTAGTTCTTTGAACAACTTATCTAGAAGTTATTCTTATTTGTCACAAGCAATTCCTTCAATTTGTTTTTATATTATGTAGGAGAAATAATTACCAAGATTTGGGAGATGAGATCTCCAAACTAATAATAATGAGATATATTTTCCCTTGCAGTTCTCACTTACCATGAGAACAGCAAAGCAGTACCAGTACTGCTTTTTTTTTCTCTTGAGACTTGTAGAAACTAAGCTTCACCCAATCCATATTTGCACATCTTTCACACCTACCCAACTGAAAGTCTAACTCAGGGGTCTTCAAGCTTGGCCCTCTTATGACTTGTGGAACTCCCAGAATTCCTCAATCAGAGTGCTGGGAGTTGAAGTCCACAAGTCATAAAAGGGCCAAGTTTGAAGACCCCTAGTCTAACTGGCCAGACTAAGTTGGAGTTCCAGAAGACTTGAGGAGGAACACTATTGTTCGTGTATCTTATCTGATGTAATGATTACAAAGATTTCCCATATATTTTTACACCTTCCAGCAAGCCCACCAGTGCTCTTGGTATTTTTCTCATTCTGGATGCTATTGCCTCATCCAATTCATATGGTGTCCATCTATTACTTTGAAAACCATCTTTTGTCATGAGAACTTTATTTCTCGTGTCTAGTTGAGTCTTCATTTTATTTTTCACATGAAATCTTACTGAAGAAACCTTTCTGCCTTTTAGGCTTCTTTCTATTTATACAAAGCTACAGGTTACCACTGCCCCATGGCAAAATATTGTTTAGTATTTTATGCTAGCAATAATATATTGACATTCAGATACTGATACAAGGTCAGTATATTCTATCGTTTGCACACATTTTTGTATTATTGGTGTATCAAAATTGCAGGATTGTAACAGGCATAATTATGTGTCTTTACTTTAATCCTTCTTCTCACCAAACTTTAACAATTTCTGGAACACTATACGTTCACCATACCATCATATATGCACTTGTAAAAAGCTTAAAGTACTAAGAAAAGCTTATTTAACAGAGAAACTTCTTTGAAGATGTCACTGTTAAGATTTGTCTGCTTGGTTCTCTATTAAATGATTTGCGGCTAGGGGAAGGAAGAAAGTCATGACACTTGTATCATTTTATTTTAATAATGAATTTGAAACCAGTCCATTTGTAACCTTTGCCCAGCACTAATTAGTTTACAGGCTTAGGAGAGACTATGCCTCCCAGTAAGCATGATTAAATTGTTTCAGCTCAACAATTTGGATCCAGTTGTTGAAATTATTGAACGAGGAGACAGCAAACAGGAAATAAATGGGTGTACATTACAAGTTTACATGAGATTCAGCAAATCGTCTCATGAACACAACTGAGATGCTTGCTAGACTCCTGCTACACTTGACTAGATGGTTGAGGAGGTTGAGGAGTATACGCAGGGGCAGAATAAGTGTTGAGAAACTGACTAACACTCATTGCTTTATCCAGTAATTATGTCATGTCACACTCTCCAGAAAAAATAAATAAAGATGAGCTGAAATAATAGGAAGCATTCTAGTAGGTTATTGAGGATGAAAGACAGCAACAGGTTAAATTTGCTTTCTGATACACAAATGTTGTTATTGGCTACACCATTGTTCTGTAACTTCCACCACTGACATAAGTCTTGGTCATGAATCAGAGTACAAATAAAGAGACCAAATAAGCTTCTTTGGAATCATGTTAGCCTTTATAAGTTAGCCTTTATAAGAATTGTATTCTCAATAGAACTTTGCTTGGAAAATAATTACTTTTGGTTTTAGGCAGCTGTCAGAGAATCTGACATCTTTCTTATTAGGATTGCGCAATACTTCAGATTTGATTCCAAAAGGTATTTCAGGGCATTCAGAGATTAAGCAAAACCCCAAGTCTGCCACAGTCTTCATAATTTAGACCTGTCCAGTTTATATATGTATATTGCTATTCCAAATGTCTTTTTTTTAGTCCATTGCTTTGTTTTCTTTACCCTAATTTCTTCTAGCCATCTTTTTATAGAGTTGCATCTGAGTATACGACCCAATAATGTCTCTATTTTCTTTCCTTGATAACTTTTTGAGGGTTCTTTATTCCTATGCCATCCCTTGGACTTGAGGATTTGATCTTTTTATTCATCCTAAATGCCACTTTTCAAAACCTCCTTAAATATGGTTCACATCTCACAGTTATAAAAATTAACCAGATGTTATAATTAATAATTCTCACTCTTAATTTTAAGTCAATTTTCCTTGAGGTCAGAATATTTTTCATGCTTAGAAAACTTTTCCTTTATTTCACCAGCTGTTTTTCCATCTTCTGTGAACAAGCGTCCAAGATAAATACAGTTCTTGACTTGTTTAAGAATCGCATTATAGATCATTGATTTAAATTTTGGATATTTTTTTCGCTTTTTAAAAAAATATTTATATATCAGAGCTCCACAACCTTTTTGGCTTGGCGGTCCAGAGGGAAAGGGAGGAGCAGAAAAATGTGTGTGTGTGCACGTGCACATGCACAAACTGGTGCATACACTGCAGCAGCACTAGTGTCCACACACATGCATGAGCAGGTTGCTAGCACCCATGAAATGCTGGCAGTGCTGCTAGCACCCCCACTCATGTGCAAATGGGGCTATTAGTGCCCATGCGGTGGCACTAGCATGAGTGGGGGGTGCACGCACACGTGCGTGCACTTACTAGCCATTCCCGCAGTCTGGTGGCCAACAGTTGGGGACCCCTGTTATATATGATCCAAAGTTTTCACCTGCTGTATTCTCAATTAGAAACTCCAAGTTCTTTTCTTTTTCTACCAGGATCACAATATCATCAGCATATCTTGTTTATTTTCATATCTTCATATTTAGTCCTGGTGCAATGCTTAGTTCATCAAATATTTTTCAGTGTAGACATGGAAAAGGAGGGGTGAAAGGACACAATCATGGTAAAAAAAATTCTGGATTGAAAACTTCTTTGAAAACACTCCTTCAAGCTTTAAAGAAGTTTGCTCCCAGTGTAGATTCATTATAATACTACCATAATGTTTTTGCCATCCTTTCCAATTCAATAGCAATTCAAGCCTGCTGATTGCCTGTGGTTGCAATGCAAATGCTACAGATACATTTTACCATTCTTTGGATTTCAATAGGGATTTTGGCATTTCTTGAGGTCCTTCTTGGTAAAACAGCACTGTAATTTCTTTTATAAAATATGAGACCATGTTTTATAACATAACATAAACATCAGATAAAACATAATAAGAAAAAATAGTGTGTCTTGAGATTATATTGTCTTGAGATTATAGCAGTATCCAGATGATCTTTTTTGTAGTCGAAATTAGAATAATTGGCTAAATATATCTAACAAGAAAAAAATAAATACAGGTAAACCTCAACTTACAACAGTTTATTTAATGACCATTCAAAGTTACAACAGCACTGAAAAAGTGACTTATGATCGTTTTTCATACTTACGACCATTGCAGCATCCCCGTGGTCATGTGATCAAAATTTGGATGGTTGGCAACTGGATCATATGTATGATGGTTGCAGTGTCCTGGAGTCATTTGAACAAGGTCATTTGACCTTCTGACAAGCTAGGTCAATGGGGAAGCCACATTCACTTAACAACCGTGTTACTAACTTAATAACTGCAATGATTCACTTAACAACTGTGAAAACAAGGGTCATAAAGTGGTACAAAATTCATTTAACAAATATCTCACTTAGCAACAGAAATTTTGGGCTCAATTGTGGTCACAGGTCGAGGACTACTTGTAGATGAAAAGCAATACTGTTGAAAAGGTATTATTTAAACAAGTGTTGTCATTCAAAAAACACAATGGAACTATTCAAAATACTGAGCATCATCTATTTCATTTATTAATGTGATTCCTGGTCCCAAAATATAATATGGAGAAAGAATATATGGACATGTATGAATATGTTCTGCCATATGTATTAAAATAGAATAGGTTTTTAAAATAAATTTTTGAACCAAGCAATTACAACAGTAACAACTAAAGATTATCCTGAATTTGATTTTTACCAGATTATTTAAATAGTTGGTATATTAAGAATTCAGCTTCTTTGAAGCCATCTTCAATGAAAATTCAGAGATAAAAGGAAAATACCCATATGATGCTATTGAAAGGCAATGATATTAGCAATACACCATACATCATTTGTATCCTGCTTGCTTAAAACTATTCTTTCATCTCTTGTTTCATTCATTTCATATGGGTAGCTTGGGAACAATAACACAGTGGAAGTTTAAAGCAATGTATTTGTTTTGGCAAGTAACTTACCGAAACACCGCCAATTGATGTACATTGAAAGCTTTAACTCTCTGGTGAGTCTTAGGGCCTCTCTGAACGATGATTTCCAATACATATGCACACTCACTTCTACATATAATGAGATTAGAGACAAGCTTCTGCCCTTTCTTCAGAGCCCTCATCCAAGTCCGTTTTTGTGGATGATTGAGTTTAATGTGGGTCCTCTGTCTTAATTGCAGTGGGGAGCACATTTCCTAAAATTTATTTCTTGAAATTCAAGGTTTTTCCTTGCTTAGATTGTCATCCTTATGTGATGTTTTCTCCCATGGAAAACACCATGGATTTATACATTTTTAATAAATAGTAATACCCAGATTATTTTTTCTTCTCGCAGAACAGCAGTTATTTTTAGTGAAAATAATTTTTAAAAAAGAACGATTCATTCCTATTTGCATTATGAGTAGTAGAAACAAGAGGTGTACAGAGACAATCCAGTCCACTGTAAGGACTAGCTCCAGAGTTTCAGAAATGTTCTCATATACTCTGGATCATCCAGGAATGATTTTAATTTGCCTAATTTTTCATCTGAATGGGGTAAAGCTGGCAGGAAGTTTAGGCTAATATGAACAGATGAAGTACACTGACATTCCTAGAAATCAATCTCAAGATTTTTCAGCTACATTTCTTTAAAGTTTGTTCTTCTAAATACAGTAATACCTCAGTACTCATTGTTAACTGGTTCCAGGAGGTGTGATGACTACAAAAAATGATGAGTATCAAACAAATTTTTCCTGTAAGGAATAATGTAGTGAGATACAAGGCAGCTGACACCAAGTTCTAGCTTGTGTCTCAAGTATCAAACAAACAATGAGTACTGAGACAAAAATTTTGCATCAAAATTCATTGAATACCAAATTCAGTGTGTTTCAAAGCAATTGAGTACCAAGGTACCACGACCACATCTTTCTTGTTTTGAGGCAGAGTGCCATGAAATTGTGAGCAAAAAAAAATAAATTCTGTTTATCAGGACATCTGTATATCTGATAGATTTCAAAACTTGGAGGGATTTGTCCAAGAAAGGAGTTGTGTAAAGATCAGTGGTGCCTCTTCCAAATGTGGTACTCTGAAAGTAGGAAGAAATCTAAAAGATTAATATAATGAAAGAAGACAGCCATTAAGCCAGCCAGCTAGTTAAGCCAAATCATAAAACATCATCATACAGCAGCAAAGTAATATTTTCCAAGATTGATCAATTTCCCACAGTACGGATTGGAGGAGAGGGCGACTACAAAGACTATTATTAATTAAGGGCAGATAATATTCTCCTTCCTGCTCTCCACCACAGCAGCTTACATAAACAACAAAACCCATTTCCTACCCCATGGGCAAAAAAATGCAGGCAATGGAGCCATAATTTATAATACAATATAGCCATGATTTTAAGCAATAGACCAGATCAGAGCTCTGGGGAGAGCTCAAATTTGAAGTGGAACAAATAAGATCTTTCCACTCAAATAAGTACAAATAAAAATCTATTCCAAATTGCCCCATCCTCTTTGGAATTTGGGCTTCCCCTCGATCTGATTCAGAGCTCCAGCAGAAATGGAGGAATAATATCTTGAAGCTTTGGAAACAGCCAGTCCATTTATATCGGTGTTTTACTTAAAGTTTCTCTTGAGTTGGACTGTGCTTGTGTTTTGCCTTGAATGGATCATCATCAGAAACAAACCAGGTGGAAGGAAGTTGTGTGGAAACCTGGACACAATAAGGTGTGTAAATCAGAAGAAGCTTGAATTTCTACTTGTGCCATCTACTTCTTATGCAAAGAATAACCCTCTTTATTTCTGTCCATTGTACATGTGGTAGTTTGCTATAATGGATGTGTGGAGGAATTAAAATTGAAAGAATTGATTAATACGCCTGAACATCTTCAGTAAGCAGAACAATTATTAGTTGTAGCCAAGAATGGTTAACCCCAGATTAACTGATTTTTCTTAAATTAGAAATGCTTTGCATTTCTCAGGCCTGCTGGTTGTAGATGTTTATATGCAGAATCAGCAGAACCTTCTGAATTTATCTGTTTAATGATTTTTAGAAAATGAAATTATCTTGGCAAGGTAAACCATTCCTAATTAAATTCTGCAGCATCTATGTTTCCAGCCCAGTCTGAATTTAAATATACATACACACAAACACAATCCTGAAGTTCACTGCTGCCCAATAAATTAGTTGTGACAGACTTGCTGTTTTGGTCTTTTGCCAGCAATATAACTTGCATTTTTTAAAAAAAAATCACTATGATATAGTTCAATGGTTTCCTATTTTTATTGGTAAGAAACAAACATGAAATGTCAGAATAGTCTTATGTCAGCATTTTGTTTAAATTCTTGAAATCAACAGGGTGCAGCTGAGGGACAATCATCCTTCATTTGCTATTAAACATTTAAAACCACTATAAATATCTTTAATTTTTTCCAATTACGAAATAGTCGTAATTATAACTTTAAACAATGTCCAAAATTGCTCAAAACCTCAGCATATCAATATAAGCATTTTCCTAGTTAGGCTAACTTGCTATATATAAATACTTTGTGTATGTGTGTTTAAAAAAAAAAGGAAGGAGCATTTGGCGATTCATATTGCTCCAATCCTGTTAGCCTTCTGTAGGGACCAGAAGAACGGACTCTTTACTCAGGTATTTGGGTCAGGTCAAGTTGGTCAATGGTTAGATAAGTTCTGGTGTTGTTCATATTTTTCTTTTTTTTCCTGTGAGAGGGGTTAGTTTTTATCTTGGGATACTTCAATAACTGTGGAGTTCTTGGTGCTCTCAGAATGTGGTTATTGAGTTGCAGACGTTTCATTATTCAACCAGGTAATATCATCCGTACAAGTCTGATGTTTTTTAGCTGGCTAATGAAACATTTGCAAGGAACAACCAAGCTCACAGAGCATCAAAAAGTCCACATGGGTAGCTATACAAATCTAATAAACAAACAGAAAAATAAACATAATAATGTGAGCATCCAACTATATAATGTGACTGCTGAGAAAGATGTTTATTCTTTGTGAAAACCAGACATTCATTTGATTAATGCTATGTCATTTGTCTTCTTTTTCCTATTATAAATAGATCTAAATTTAAAGCAGCTGCTTTCTTTAATGAAAGTTATTTTAAGATGATGGATTAAGCCATACTGTTTGCTTATTCTTCATGTAAGGTAGATGCTATAAGTATTACTTCATTCTCTAGGTTTTTTTAATGCAATATGAAAAAGATGCATACATACATGTGTGTGTTTGTGATGGTATAGGCATTTGTTTCCCTTGCTAGGACTATGGATACAGTCAACTGAAGCATATTTTGGCCATATGACACATGTGTGATTCATATGACATATGTCAATCATGCACAGCCTATACTAGGTCAGCTAGATCCTCCAATCTAGCAACTACCTGGCAACCTAACTGTATTCTACATACACTCAGGAGACAGTGAAGATACAGGACACAGATTAGTAATTGGAAGGTTTTGGCTGATGATGCGGTGTGTATGTAACTAGATAAGGTTTGCTAGTGACTAATATTATTTTATCCTCTATTTGTGAGGTAAGGGAAGAGCTACATCTTCTTCCATCAGTGTTTTGCTGACATAGATCACTGCATGAAACAGCTCTATAATTAGTGACCCAAATAATTTAATGCTTATTTATGATTCACAGATTGCCATGATTTGCAATGTTCAAAACTAATATTGTTATCAGTCTTCTGTCTATAGTAGAATCTGTTTTAACTTCTTCTATATATCTTTTTTGACAAGAACATGTATAGAATTTTTCTATGTGCCTATATAGATATGGGAATATCTATCTATCTATCTATCTATCTATCTATCTATCTATCTATCTATCTATCTATCTATCTATCTATCTACCTATCTATCTACCTATCTATCTATCATCTTCCCATATGTATATAAAATACAATGACCAAAAATGAAGTTTTGTCGCTGGTTCAGTCCTTTCCATAGTATTTTTTTTTGACATATTGGCAAAAAGTTTTGTCAAAACAGCCTAGGATGAAATACTAGTGCTTCCAGCTATGGTTTTATATAGTAGGGTGCCAGAAAAAATTAAATGCTTACGAGATGCCTATTGATTGACAATTCTGGGAACCTTCTTTTGGCAAGCATCTCTTTGGTAGGGTTTGTTGTTCTCTACCACTCTACCTGTTAATAAAAACCAGTGGTCTATTGTGTCAGTTCTATCTTCTAGGATTTCAATTTTGGATGTTCCCCTGTTTTGCATTATAAAAATGTTTTGCCATCAGTGAAAGGGGAAAAAAACCATAGCTTTGTAAATAATTATTTAAATATTAGTTAAACCAAGCATAATTTTTACACTAATTAAAATCCCTCATCACGTTGTGAAGGCTTTCTTGAAGATTTTCTGAATTGTATGTCCAGCAGCATCCATTTAATCAAAAGAGTAGAGGAGGCAACTTGGAAACTAATTGCAAGCAATGTGCTTCTAATCGTAGTGTCAGTGATTTATCGTAATTCACTTTTTGTTAGGAATAGATGTCATGTTTAGTGCAACAGTTTAGGCACAAACTAATTTAGTTTGGTTTCTTATCTACAATTTTCTTTAATGTTGGCAAAAACTACAAAGCATGTTACAACTTTTGCTTTTTTTTCTCCCTTAAGTGTGAAACCAGGGTGACCTTCCTCTCTCTGGTTTTCTTTTGTTTTCTTAAATCACTGGGTTGACATTAAGTCTTAAACAGTAAATTGTGAAATCCAGACCCTTTGCTGTCAAGTTAATTGTTATTAATGTATAGCAATTTAAAGGAAATGGAATAATAGATGAAGCAGAGGCAAATATAAACTGATTTTAAGTACTCTCCTTGACTGTTTAGTTTTCAATAGGAACAGTAGTTGAGTACAGCTTCCACAGAGCTTTGCATAGCAGATAACTCTGGAATACAGTTAGAAGTGATATCAAGCTGGATAAATTGAGTTAACATTGCTTCACCTTTGGAAAAAGAAATGACATTGATCACAGATTTCTATTTTTTTTAAAACAAAGAAAGATCTTGCTGTATATTTGTCAAAGGAAAAAAGTGTATAATGTTTTACTTGGCAGTTTTGTGATTGTGGAACTATTATGCTGTGTCCTCTAGAAAGGAGTTGTTACTTTCTTTGGAAATACTTTTCAAAATTATCCAGCCATTGGTCCCTTTTGATGCTGTCTGATTGGAATCTTGCATTTTCCTTGTACAACTACTTATTTGACTATTTCTCACATTAAACCTCATGGTGCCTTCAGCTTCGTGCTTCTAGCAGCATTGCTGCTAGAAGCACGAAGCCGAAGGCACCAGCCTGAAGATGACGAATGTGACTTCGTCGAAACGTTGCCAAGACACTTCAGCCATACTTTCTGAGGATATCAGATGAACCTGACTGGTTAACTGTACAACTGTAACTGTCTACAGCCTGTATCTTCCTAACACAGCTTCTGGAAATTGTTTTATGTTATAATGTAAAAAAAGACATAATAACATGCCCAGTTATTAGCGACACACTTCATTTGAATTATCACAGTGGCATACCAGGAAAGTAAATACAGTGTTGTTATTCAATCCTAATTTTATTTCATAAGCTCAACTTGTTATGTACTAAATTCTGTATTTTATAATCAGATGCTTGACTGCCTATGTTTATTCACACATTATAGAAACACAGACACAATTCTTATTGAAATTCAGGTGGAATTCATATGAATGATTGCAAAATATGACATCTGCCATAAAGATGGAAGCACCCACTTACAGTAGATATATGACCTGAAGTAGGAAATGAGGGACAGAGAAAGCAACAAGTACATCCCCCTCAATTTTAACTCTTACTAGTTAGCTCTGAGTACTTCAATGGTAAAGCATATGCTTTGTGTTCCATTTATATCAAGGACATATCAAGGATAATTTATAATTCATATAAGTAGTTCTGGCAGTGGAAAGACTCTTGTCTGAAATTGTAATGCACCATTATGCATTTCTTCAGATCACATATTCCTCTGAGAACAAAAGATGATGAGCTAGATGTACAGTTTACATGCATATAAACCAAAAGATTTGTCATAGATGTTTACAACATTCTGCAAAGCATGAATTCTGGAATTCTTTCCCATCCCTTATCAGCAATGGCTACATCTGTATTTTCTTCTGGATAATGAATTAATATGTTGCATCTGTGTGTGTCTGAGCAGGATGGGTACAACTTTTGTGTGACTCTCTCTCTCTCTCTCTCTCTCTCTCTCTCTCTCTCTCTCTCTCTCTCTCTCTCTCTCTCTCTTTGAGAAGCACAGCACAGATTACCTACAGTTTGCTCTGACACACATGAGAAGGAGGACAGAGGACTTAGAATGGGGCAATCAGTAGCATTTTGAGCCGTGATCTGTAGGGAATGCTGGTTTCCCTCTGCCTGAAGATTTCCTCGGCCATTTGCAAACTCTTTTTTTGGAGTAGTTTCTCTACCCATCCACCAATTTTGATCCTGTTGTGTTTGATTTTTGGAGAATTGTTGTGTTGACATACATGCTTTCAAATATTACATTGGATTGGAAAGAATAAAAAAGAAAGAACTAACTCAAAATTACTTTACATCCCAAAAAGAAACCTGGTTGGTAAATAATGAAGAAACAAATGAAGATAATTATATTTAAGTGATAGAGAACTGAAGAAACAAGAAATGACCATGGAAACCAAAGAAGTGTTTAATAACAGCTTTGTGTCCTTCAGCTCCATTATTGGCAGATAGGGTTAAAAGACTTCCCCATTCAGAATTAAATTGTCTCAATTATTTATTCATTGCATCAATATCCAATCTTTCTTCAGTAAACGTAGTGTTTTCTCCTCCTCCTACCCCCCAACCTGCCTACCTCGCTTTATCCTCACAACAGCCTTATTAAGAAAGTTAGGCTTATATCCACTTTATTTATTGACAACCTAAATGCGTTTTGAGCTCTTGGGAGCAGTTTGTACATTAGAGGCCAGTAAGAAGAAATTCGGTTGAATTGTGGATGATTCACATTCTTTCTCCCTACAAGGGCACAAAAGTCTTTGCCTGGGTGTAATATGAAAGCCCTCCTTCACCTAGTAGGAAGGAGAGGTGGAATACAAATCACTGAATTTCAATGCCTCTTTTGTCATAGCTGAATTCTCACTTTTAGGGCTGGGAGGAGAGGAGCAATGGAAAAATTGTTAATATTGGGTGCATATTCATTCTTTGATTTTCTTATTGTGATATGATTGTTAAATATATGCATATAATAATTTATCCTATCCTAATATAGTTAATATTGTTGTGCAGCCTTCTACAAATTGGCTCCTCAAATATATTGAACTACAGTTCCCAGCAGCCTCAGCCAGTACTATCACTGATTATACGAGCTGAGTGTAATTTGTTAAACATGTCTTTGCAGAAAATATAATCCATATATGTCCCACATGATTTCTTTCACTTTCATGAGCTGATCTGGGGTGTATTGGGCATATTGTTTTGTATTTATCAAGAGATATATTGAAAGTCTAAATCTGAGATCTATGTGTTCTAAAATAAAAAATGAAAACTACAGATGTGTAAATATGAGGGAGAAACATAATTGAACATGCCATTCATGGTCTCTACAATGAATATTATGCATTTTTTCTCCAAGCAGTTCAGAGCTGTCTAGATGGAACTATAATTTACTCTCTGAAGTGAATTAGGCTATGAAATAATGACATGCCCAAAGCCATCCAGTGAGTTTCATGGCTGAGTTCAAATTTGTACCCTAATCTTCCACATTCAAATTATTTTGACAAATTGCTTTCTGCAAGAGGATGTAATAGTGAAACACAATTATATGAACATCATGTTTCCCCCATTTATCAACATAGCAGAATAGATCTGATAGCTCAGAAAACTCAAACATACCTGATACTATTCAATGAGGCTTGCTCATAAATGTTAGAGTTTGACTCAGATGTGAAAATTGGATCAATGCATAATTCGGAAAAGTTAATGCCAAAAGAACCTTCAAATCTGAGTTTCTGTTTCTGCAGTTACCAGCCATTTCCAAAAGGAAGCCCTCAAGGTGAACATGAATACTCTCCTAGTCATGTCTGCAGCAAAGACATCAAGAGATCAACTTAATATCTTTCTCATCTGTGGAGGTGATATAGGTGTCACAACTAGCAATGAAGTAGGCAGTGTTATCCCCCATGAATTCTGAAACCCTTTATAAAACTGTCATGGTTAGTTAGCATCACTGCATCTTTTGCTAAGGAATTCCATAGGTTAAGTACACTTTCTTTTATCCGTGCTGACTCACCCATCATTTTGCCTTATGAGATGACCCCAGATTCTAATATATCAAAGGAGAGAATAAAATCTTTTCCTCTACACTATCTCTAAATGTGACATAATTGTATATATATTTCTATCATATTCCTGTTTTATCTGCTCCTTAAAAAAAAAAAACTAAAGAGTACAAAGTGTTGAATCTTTTCATAATAGGAGAATTGCTGCAGCCCTTGAGCATTTTGGTTTAGTTGTATTTGGAACAGGATATATTCTGAAATTCATCTTCATTTGCTGTCCCTTTTAATGCAAAATAAATCAGCATGGGGTCCAGCAGTAGCCAACAACAGGATGCCAAAATATGCAGCTGGGATTCTATACACTGGTGGAGGTTACTGTTTTTGCAGAAGTCCATCAAGATCTAGGTAACATGGGAATTTCTCCTTGCAAAGTATGTCTAGCCCTGTTGGTTTTATCAAGGCTGTCAACTTCAAATCAACTATTAATTATAATAGTCTCAATTTCTATATTTTATTTATAATTACCCATTAGCTCTCCATTCTTCACTTCCCTCCCCCACACACAAAAAATCTGGAAAATATTTAATATCTCCCCCATTTTGTTTTCTACCAGAGATGGCCATGTGATCTCACAACATAAAACACTAAGTTCTCTATAAAGTTCAGGCATATATGAAATATATCTCATTCATTAGCTTGGACATTTAAGATGCATTCTGAAAGAGATTATTGAGAAAACTTTAATAATATAAAGAATATATAATATAGAGAATATCTCATGATTTGAGATATGATTCAAATATCTACATGATTGTGGAGCTTCCTGGGGGGGGTCTAGTCAATTCTGTCAAATCAGTCAGTCATGTTCAGCCCACCTCACAGGAGTGTTGTATCCACAAGAGTGTTGCCTTCATTGCATTGCCTTAAGTTCTCAGAGGAAACATGGGATATAAAGTGTAATATATAGATTTTACACTACAGATAATTTCATTTCAGTTTACTTTTAAAACTATTGTGCTATTAAAAAGGGATAAAAGCTAAAAAAGTAATAATCAGCTATGTTGCATTGCACCCAAAACATGTGCAATTTTTGATTCATCCAAGATATATTATCCAATTAGAAAAAATGAAAAATATATTAGGTAACTTTCATTGTGGTGTTGGAATTCCATCTGCAGAATTCTCAATTGGTTTGGCCAAACATATGTTATGTGAATTTTAAGAACTGAAGTCAAATATATTTGAAGAGCACCTGATTGTCACAGGCAGACTAAAGCATTAGTGACAAGGCTTAGTGGTAAGGTCCATTTTTCTCTCTCTCTACAAATATAAGATGCTGTTCCTCCAGACTGGCAATTAGAAGTATTTAGCAAAAACAATTGCCAAAGAGCCATTCCTCATACCATTTTCTCTATGCTTAGATAGATTTCATTTCATGGTCTGGGCTTATAATCTAAACAGGCTTGTCTAAATGCTTCTTTCTGGTGTTAATCCTGATAATATCCTGACTGCTTATTAATTCAATCTTGCCTTAGGGCTGAATATTCATCTTTGTTAAGCAGCTTGGCTTGGTGGTGCTCAATAGTGTGTTACACCTTATACAAGGCTAATTTTAACACCTTTGTCTGAGGTGAGACAATGAAACTTCTTATTGCCTCCAGTTTAGTTCAGATGCTTGAATTGAAATAAGGCCACCCTTTCTTCATTTATAGAAGATTCATTCCCATTCTTTCTATGTCACATTTCTCATGCTCACCTCCTGTTTATCTTGGGGTTTTGTGTTTCCAACAACATTTTTTCAATAGCTTTCTGCTTTCTTTGGTAAATAGTGAATGTATCGCTGATTATAAATGAGGGAATGAGTGTCAAGAAGAGGAAAATCCAGAAATGTAATGGTTCCACTACTGCACAATAAGAAACAGCTTTGAAGGCAGAAGAATAATCAGTTAATAGTGACATTTCTGTGACCACCAGCATAGACCAAAGCATCTGCTATCCCATTGAGGGGCCCTTGAAATCTTTGCCTAGAGAAATGGTCATAAATATTAAATGTTAATTATGGAAATATTTACTGTCATTTTTCTTCTGAATAGCAATTGCTTAAATTGTTTGTTGTTATTCTTTATTTTATTTTGCGATTCCTGTAACTTTCAAATGAGCATTTGCACATTATGGAAAATCTTTAAAAGAATAAAAAGTAATGGTGCCAATCTTAAAAATGACCTGTAGAAAAGAGGATCAGCTATGGTATGTTTTGTTTTTTAAAAGAAAGTCATTAAAAAGAAATTCAGATCTGCTTCTGTTAAAAATGTTAAATCTTTAAAGCAGAATCAGCAGGACCAAACACTGGCTTTGGCTGGCTGTGCTGGCAGACACAACTTGCATAATCTTTCTCTTCCATTCTTCTCCCCCTGAAAAAAAAAATTTCTAATACTGTCCTGCAGTGCGGGGTCTGCTTTTTTTCCAAATCAATCAAGTGTTGATCCATTGGTTATGACAGGAAGTGATTGATCAGGTTGTCACCCAAGAATGATGTCATGGGCTGAGAGAGAGTGACTGCTCCAAAGTCATTCAGCTAGTTTTCATGCCTAAGGCAGGACTAGAACTCAATGTTTCCTGGTTCCTAGTCTCAACTGAGTGGTGGGAGAAGAACCCTGAAATTGAATAGGGTACAAATTATGGTAGAAGAGAGGAATCAGAAAGGAAATTTTCGGTCAAAAGTCTACTAGGTATGAGGCAGGTGAAATGAAAGCACAGTTTCATGTTTCCACCATGATAGAAGGATTTGGAGAGGCATGTTGTAAGATGTATGATAGGGCTCAAATGATTACTAGAATGAGTAAGCAAAGTCAAAAGTGAAGTAGTAATCTTTTTGATGTCATTGTTCAAAAGCTATTTAAGATTTTTATTGGTTTATTTATTTATTTATTTGACTTCTATGCTGCCCTATTCCGGAGAACTCAGGGCAGTTCACAACATAATAGAAATCACCAATAAAATACATGAATATAAAAACCCCTAAGTTAAAAAAGAAAAACCAATCATTCCACAAACATACACACAAACATACACTGGCTAGGGGCAAGATGTTAGCTGCCCCAAGCCTGCCGGCAAAGGTATGTTTTAAGCAGTTTACGAAAGTCGGAGAGGGTGGGGGCGACACGGATCTCCGGGGGAAGTTGGTTCCAGAGGGCCGGGGCCGCAACAGAGAAGGCTCTTCCCCTAGGCCCCGCCAGGCGACACTGTCTGGCTGACGGGACCTGGAGAAGGCCAGCTCTGTGGGCCCTAACCGGCCGCTGGGATTCATGAGGCAGCAGACGGTCCCGTAAACAACCTGGTCCGATGCCATGTAGGGCTTTATAGGTCATAACCAACACTTTGAATTGGGTTCGGAGACCAATTGGCAGCCAATGCAGCTCGCGGAGTGATGCCGAAATGTGGGCATTTCTGGGCAAGCCCAACACTGCTCGCGCGGCTGCATTCTGCATTACCTGAAGTCTCCGAACATTTTTCAAAGGTAGCCCCATGTAGAGAGCATGGTTAAAAACAGCACTTTGAATTGGGTTTTGAATCACTGCTAAAAAAATTAGTGAGGAGGTATAGTGGTGTGCTCCATTTTTTCTGTCTCTATATACATATAAGATGCAATTCCCCAGGCTGGCAATTAATGGTATTTAGCAAGCTTTGCAAATTACCTCATTGTATTGTGAATTCTTCCATACTCTGTATTCATGCTAAGAAAGAGTTACTTAACAATCTACTGCAATTTGAAAGTGATCACTTTTGCTTTGAGGTTTTTACAACTTGTATGTAATTACTCTCACTCAAACCTTTTATCTGCATTGCTACTTACAACAATTAAGATAAAGAGAAGGACATGAGCTTTGTAAAGTGACCCTGTGGAAGGGAGAGCCAGATAGCCCCGTGCTAGAAACAATGTCTCATATATCAATACCTTTGACAGAGTTATTAATAAGATGTGTCACCAGACCATCTTCCCATAGTGCACACTGGAGACAACGACCATTTGCTTTATTCGCCGAATAAATTAATTAGCACTGAGAATAGTCTGCTTCCAGCGGCTCTTATACTCTAGACACACCCCACTGTCACCAGACCCCACCCACAAAGTCTGTGATCCCTGCTCTTCTGTGCCTTCCTGCATGCCATACATTCCTGGGAACACAAAGCCAGTCCCGGAATCATTCAAAGGCCCCACCACTTGCATGTTGTCCAACCGAAGAGGCTTGATTGCTGTTCCCCTGGGCATTCGGGACTCGATGGTCATCTGCCAACGAGCTCCAACAACAGCTGATGAACTTAGGCGCCCTCTGCTGGTGTCACCAGGCCCTCTGAACCAGAAGACTTGCAAGTCGCTTTGTGATGATGTCATCATGCCCGAAAGGATGTCAGCGTTCGCCTGGAACCTGCAGCAGCAACGCACGATGAGCAGCAGAGCAGACTGTGAAACGGGTACATAGCAACCGCCTCTACCCGTCCAGACAGCTGGGGCCTCTTAGGGTCCGACAGCATTACGTAAACAAAATCTTCGGTAGTAGATCAGTTATGTTAATTGTAACCAAATCATGGATAAGATGTACCACCAAGCTATCATCAAGAATTCTATTGTTTACTCTCTTGTAAAAAGTATAAAAGTTGGCAAAATACTCCAAATACCAAGAACTTCAACACAGACCTACAGTCTTGGGAAGGTGCCACTCAGGGGCCCGATGGCTCCAGAAGATCTGCCCATTGTCATTTCACGAAATTACTGATAAGTCGAAGGATAACTCAAAGGGTTGTAGTTTGGTACATCTTTCCTTTTCTTTGTAACTTTCTTAATATTTATTCAAGAAAACCCCTTTTTTTGCATTTGCCATGATTTGAGCCTCTAGTATTGTTTTCCAATCCCAGTTCTGATTGGCTACCAGCTGGGTAACAGTATAATAGGCCAAGACACAACTTGTAAATTAATGAAACTGATACCAAGATGACATGATTCTTAAATTTACATGGACAGCAACTGGAAGGCTACATTTTGCATCTGAATTGAGACTGGTTTCTGAATGCAGAGATAAATATGATGCATATTTAATTGTTTCACTTCATTTTTACTCTGAAAAATGTGTCTCTGAGACTGAGATGAAATAGTTTTCCACTGTGTCTGGTTTGAAATCTCAACTTACATTTTCCATGCCTAAACTAAGTATTTTATGCAGTACAATGTATCAGTTAACATAAATACAGATTCTAAACAATTCTGCTACTGTACTCCATGGGCCAGTGGAAGGGATACTTACGAAGCATCTATTGTAAATTTGTCACAGAGTATTAATTTGAGCAGTTCTTGGTCCTGTGTAATAATGTAGTCACATTTGTTTGGCTTTTCAACGAAGACGGTTGGTGTCAAAAGTTGTATTTAGAAGGACACATTGATGTTGAATGTCTCTACTCCCCTTTCATTTTATTTCTTGTAGTTTGCAGATTACTCTTATTTATTCCTGATGTTCACATCACTCAGGCCATATCAATGAGTCACTATTGCAGAACACCTGTGCAAAAGTCCAGTGTCCCATAGTCCAGCATTTTCACCACCCCGATTATTTAAAAAAATCAGCCAAGGTTCTATCTTCTCCCTCTTTTTCTTCCTCTAACTGATTTCAGGGGAAAGGAAGAAGCCGAGTGCAGCAATAACTTTGCTCCTAAGCTTGTCTGAACTCTTTTTAAAAGAAAACTAAAAATGGGGAAAGCAGTAGTATTGATTCCTACTAAGAAGAGAAAAAAGACCTTAGGGAGACAGGATCATAGGGGAAAATGGCAACAACCACATGCAAAAAAAAAAAATGTATGTGAGAAGGCCCAGGTTACCACTGTAAATGAAGCAAAGTCGTATTTACCTCCACCAGTGGCTTGTAAAAATGCTGCTCTTCCTAAAATAAAATTACCCTATGCAAATCTGATCTCCAACCTATGATATGGAGGAGACATTTTTATTTAACAATAATTTCTGAACTGTAAACAGAAAGAGGGATGAATTAATTTTTTTAAATTCCTTTAATAATACTCCCTTTTATTTGATGAGTTAGAACACAGACTTTTTCTCAGTTATAAATTATAATCATTACACTTTCTCATTCAATAAGGTAGATTTTCTGTTTATTCCCTTATTTGTCTTTTTAAGATTTCATCCTAGCTTTAATAGTAGACGATTGATTGAACAAACTCCAGTGATTATTCAGCTGGCTGACTCCCTATCCAGCTATAGCGTGAAGCTGCTGGTTGAATGCAGAAGGACGAGCGAATTGGTTCCAGAGCCTAGAAAATAAGACAGTTTGCTTTTTATTTGCCAGATGATTGTGATTCAAGCTAATGTAATCACAAGAAATGTCCCAGAAGAGCTAGTATGTGTGTTTCGGCATTTTTTTAGTGTCCATAGTAGTGGCATGATGTCCTTGCTATCTTCCACTTACATTAAGCTGGCATTAAACTGAATAGAAAGATTTTTGAGCCTCACTCACTCACCAAATGGCAAATATCCAATGGAAAATCAAAGAAAGCATGCAAGAGCATAAAAATGAAGAGTTAAAATATAGACATTTCACAGAAACTCTTTATTTTAAAAACATATATGAGTGTCCTTCATATATAATCAGTAGCAAAAGCAGCACAAATATTTGATCCCTTGTTTGCTATTAGAATATTAAAGGTATTCCTCAATTTATGACCACAATTGGGCCTGGAATTTTGGTTGTAAGTCCAGGCAGTCATTAAAACCTGACTAGATTTTACAATTGTTTTTATGATAATAGTAAAGCTTGTCACGTTAAGTGAGCCATGTGATTGTTAAGTGAATCATGTCTTTGTTAAGTGAATCTGGCATATCCAATGGCCATTTTTTTTTGCCATTTTCTGCTGTGAGCTAGTTGCCTAACACTTGAAATGTGGTGACATGATTGGGATGGATGGTGATGTTTTATGGTAGTTGAAAGTGTTTTATAGGCCACAAATAATCCTTTCCAAGGCCATTGTAATTTCAAACTGGTGAGGCAACTGGCTGTTAAACTGGGAAAACCTGTAATGCCAATTTCACCTTCCTATAGATTCTAATCTGTTGCATCCCCTTTCCTACTTCTTCTGTCCTCCCAAACTACCCACTTTGTAAAATCTGTCTTGATGTGGAGGACCTGGAAGTATAGTAGCAAGGATTAGTCATCCCTAAGCATGTTTATTTTACAAAACATATATAAAATATTCTGTGAATTTTATGCAATCTGTTTTTCTTAAGACAGCATTGTGTGTTTATAATAATTACTAATGTACACAAAGTATCCATTGAGGAAAAAGCATTAACAACAGCCATTGTCAAAATGCTTGCATTTAACCCACAATACAGGGAATGATTATTGCCTTGTAGATTACAGTTTATTATGATGCTGTATAATTTAGAATGGTATGCTAACAGAGCACCATGTGAGGGCGTCTTCTTTCATCTAAATTCCATTACAGTAATAAGCAGCCTTTCTTATTTTTCCCTAGCTATCCGTTTCCCATGATGTTCAGCAGCTGCAGCAAGAAAGATCTGGAAAACAGCTTGGAGAAAGGCGTGGGGATGTGTCTCTTCAACCTTCCAGAGGTTAAGGAATCATTTGGTGGCCCCAAGTGTGGGAATGGCTTTGTAGAAGAGGGAGAAGAGTGTGACTGTGGTGAACCTGAGGTAGGAGTAACACTCTTTGTTTTGGAATATTGCATCATATTTTCATCTAGTTTCTTCAAATTTTTCATTGCAGTACTCAAATGTCTAAATAAAATTGTCATGCTATTCTTTCTAAATGCCTGTGGGCTGGTGTTTCCCAACCTAGAGGCCATATCCAAGACCATGATATTCTACAAAGTTAATATTACATAAAATGGTGTTTTTCAGCCTCAGCAACTCACATCAGACATGCGGAACTCCTTCCAGAATTCCCATGGTGGTTGGTGAATTCTGGGAGTTGGAGTCTACACATATTAAAATTATTGAAGTGAGAAACATTGACATAAAGAATGGATGATCCATTATGCAGAAGAATGTTCCCTGAGCCATATTATGCAAAGGCCATTCAGTTACAGACTTATTTTGCTAATACCCTGTTTTTATTTTCTATAGCTGCACAAAACCATTTTCCCAAATCCACTGATTTATGACTCTTCTCTTCAGTATAGAGTTGTTAGCATAAAAAACATGCCGGATAAGATCCCTTTGTTTAATTTATATCTTAGCATCCATTTCCACCATACTAGGGAGTGGGGGAAATTGTTCAGATAATCAAAACTAACTATATCAGAAGATGATGGATTTGTTTTGGGTTTTTTTCCTAATACATAATAAATTGAGAGGCACTGAAATAGCAAGAAATCACTTTAGTTTTCTATATAGTTTATTAAATTGATTGAAGTCATAAAGATTTCCTGACAGCCCACTCATTTCTTGAGGTAGACATATCCTGCCTGATGCTTACAAATTTCATGATAACTCAGATCTTTCTTGTTTCTTTTCTCCATCTTATTAATACTTTTTAAGTAAAAATATAACATTGTCATGAAACAGGTCAAACCATGGCAAATCTATTACATTAATCAAAGTTGCATTATTTCACTAATTTAACCCAGGATCTACACATCAATATCATTCAAATCCTTGAAGAGAATGAGGTGTCCTCTGTGAAAATTCTTCTAAAACATGCATGCAAAACTCATTTTATTAATTGTTAAGCAATTCTAGGAGGCATGTTTTGTTGATGGAGATCAAATATCAGATTTCAAATGAACAAAACAAAAACAAAGGTATCTGGGGATGTTAGTTAGCTATTTTTTTGAAATTGGGTCACTGTGAGGGGGTGGACTGAAAATTTGATCAAGAAACCTACGGATCTTGAGTTGGTAAAATTACTTACAGATGAAATAGGAGGGAAATTTTCTTCTTGTAAACTTCTGACTGATTAAAAGTGACTGCTGCCCCAAAGAGATGTAATGGTATGTGGGAATAACCCTGGGAGTGGGAAGAGATGCTTTCTAGGGAATGGTCTGATAAGATAGGGCGTAGCCAGCAGCTGCATAATGGGTGGAGAAAGAGGCTCAGATGGGACCCTCTGATGGCGAGAGAATTTTACTTTTAGACTTGCATGATTCCGTTACTGTAACCTTGCAATGAAATATAATTTAATCATCTGGTTGTGTTTCCTGTCTGGTCTACCTGGGAAAGCTGACAAGAGACGCATCTTGGATTTACTTCTTCAGTATTTTTTTTTTTAAATCTCTGCTTGAACAAGTAAATCTTGACTTAGGGCCACAATTGAGCTCAAAATTTTTGTTGCTAAGTGAGACAGTTGTTAAGTGAATTTTGCCCCATTTTTCGACCTTTCTTGCGATGGTTGTTAAATGAATCACTGCCACTGTTAATTTAGTAACACTGTTATTAAGTGAATCTGGCTTCCCCATTGACTTTGCTTATCAGAAGGTCACAAAAGGGGATCACGTGACCCCAGGACGCTGCAACCGTCAGTTAAGAACATAAGAAGAGCCATGCTGAATCAGGCCAAAGCCCATCGAGTCCAGCATTCTGTGTCACACAGTGGCCCACCAATTGTACATGGGGATCTTGAGCAGAAAGAGAAGGCAAAACCCTCCCTTTCCCTTGACCCCCAACAAATGGTACTCAAGGGAATCCTGCCTGCCTCAACCAACATAGAGGCGGCACATGGACATCCGTTTTAATAACCACCGATACACTTGGCATCCATGAATCTATCTAACACTGCCTTGAAGCTGTCAAGGCTTCACAACCCCTTCTGGAAGTGAATTCCATAAATCAACGACCCTCTGGGTGAAGAAATATTTCCCTTTATTTGTCCTCACTTTCTTAGCTATGAGCTTCAGGGAGTGCCCCCTTGTCCTAGTATTGTGTGATAGAGAAAAGAATTTTTCTCTATCCACCTTTTCTATCCCATGCATGATTTTATACATTGTGATCAAGTCACCCCTTAAATGCCGTCTTTCAAGGCTGAAGAGACCAAGGCGTTGCAATCTGGTTTCATAAGGGAGGCGCTCCATTTCCTTGACCATTCTTGTTGCCCTTTTTTGCACCTTTTCCAGTTCCATTATATCCTTCTTGAGGTGCGGTGACCAGAACTGTACACAGTACTCCAAGTGTGGTCTCACCATCGATTTGTACAGAGGCAATACAACACTTGCTGACTTATTTTCGATTCCCTTCCTAATCATGCCAAGCATGGAATTTGCTTTTTTTACTGCTGCTGCGCATTGGGTTGACATCTTCATCGAGCCCAAGCATCTAGATTTTGATCACATGACCGTGGGGATGTTGGAATGGTTTTAAGTGTGAAAAATGATTGTTAAGTCACTTTTTTCAGTGCCATTATAACTTCGAATAATCCATAAATGTGCAGAAATGTTGTTGATTTTTTATAAGCTGCTTCCTTTCTGTAAAAACTGGGTAGAATTTATAGAGAAGCTAATTTCAACTCAGAATTGGAAGAAACGTCTTAATGATAAAGAAATTTTAGAGTGAAATGGATTTCCTTGAGAATTTATGGATTCTTTCTTGCTGGTACATTTAAGTAGAGGCTGTTCGGTATGCTGTCATTTCAAGTTTTAAAAGTAATAGCAAATATTCAATTTTTCAGCACTATTTATGAGCATCAATGCTATCTCCTTAGTTGCATAATTTATTCAAGTGTGTTGATTTGAACAGTATGCCATCTGAAAAGGCTACTGGAATAATCAATCTTTTCCTATATCTAGCCGTTGAAAATGTTGAGGATATTTGTTCTTCATTCCAAGTAAAAGACTTTTCACAAACCAACTCAGTGAAAATTTTCTGTCCCTATTCTTTTAAGCATCTGCAACAGGATCAGTTAGCCATATCTTCTTTTTTTCCTTTAAGGTCTGCAAAATATAATAAACATAATAACTTGTGTTTCCTCCTTCTGACCTAGTTGCTATCTTATGTTATGATTTCAGTATCGGAGATTTCTTATTTGTTCAGTCAGATGGAGTTAAAAGTTGAGTAGTAGTTTTATCTATAGCTATTTTGGTGAGGTCCTCCGGGACCTGATGTTCAGGGATCATCAATTTAACTCACTTCCTTCTGACTTTAACCTTGGAAACAAATCCATTTTTTCCTGAGAGTTCTTATTATTCAAACTACAGCAACAAAATATTTATGATCTTATGTGTAGGGAGAAGGACCACGATTAAATTGTGCTCCCTGGATCATTAATGTATTTGTTAGCCAATAGTGCAGATTATATTTGCAACCAATCTTTTCTTAGTTTCAGACCTAAGATTTAAAATTATATATCTACAGTAGACAGAATGTACAGCTGAGGCCAAATCTTCAGGTGAACATAACTATTTTTGAAGTAATTTCATATCAGTGGTATATTCATTCTCAAATCAATTACTATATCCACATCCATCATTTATGTTTCTTTTTAATTAACCCTTTATTAATTTATTAATTGGCAAACATTTATAATTTAAAATGCCTTTCACTAACCTTTTGCTAACTTGATGCTCCATAAGAACCCTTCAAATAACAAAGCACTTCCCCCCCTTTTTAATACAAAGCCTTGCATAGCCACACCATACAACAGATTAGATCCGACTAAAATGGATTTGGGTAATTTTTGTTTGGTGTGTTGTAAGAATTAATCATTACATACTATGTTCTGTTATCCAAGCCATTATTTTGAAGTATAATATGATTTGTTTGGGTAAAATGTGATTTTTGAACGCAACAATTGTGTGTTTTGTTAATTTTAACTTAGGCTTCAGTGTGTTGAACCCAACCTGTACATCACTGGTTGCTAACTACCTGACTGCTAGCAAAGAGATTGTTTGGCTACCTTCTTCAGCCCTCCAGCACTTATAGTGATGTCATGAATGAGATTTATAGAGAAATGTCCTCGTGATAAGAAAACTAAAAGTAAATGATATATTATAGCTGTCTCCATTTCTCAAAATTGTCACACATAAATGTCTATGAAGGTGGGGGGTATAAGTATATCCCTCAGGTACTCTCTTCTGAATCCCAGATGCCACCCAAATTGTAGTTTTTCATGGAATTATAGAAGCTGTTTCAGATTATATTACCTACTGCAGAAATTGGGCAGAACAGAAGGAATTTGCTATACTTTTTTGAAATCTCAATGGAAGGGGAAACAGTGATTCTGCCAATCCTTAATCTAAACCAATTACCATCCCCTGTGACATTTGAGATACTTGAACCGTGAAAGCGAAAAGTGAAAGTGAAAAACATACCAAATAAATAAAGAAGAAATAGGAAGGGCAGTACATGGGAAAGATTATTTTGGATTGTAAAAGCTTTGGAAATGGTTAGCTACTATTATTATAGAAAACTCTACAACCCATTTCAACAGATGGCATTATATTATACACATACAACAAAATGAAAATGAGAAGATTGTATCAAAGTAAGTAGTATTTCTAAGGTGAACCCAAAGGTTACAACAGATTACTAAGCTAACAATATGTTACCATGCGAGAAAGGTTAATGTCCTTTAAAATTGCATTATCAACAGTATCATTTCCAAAACACTTGAACCAATAATATGACTCTGCTCAGTCTAGAGAACTATGCCAGGTCTAATCAATACAAAATACATTGGAAGCAATTCAGGGAGAGCAAAAATAATGATAAAATTCTAGAATAGAAGATCTGGTTCTCAATGAGAGAAAAAAAACCTAGGAAGATGCTACTAGTTGTAGCTTAAGTTACTTGAAGTTTAATTTTTAATATGAAGTGGGATACAATGCATACATGCATGCATACATACATACACTTGAAGTGATCCAAATAGGCACAGAACTAGTTCAAAGAAAGTATAAATTAATATAATATCCTTAACTCTTTTTTTAAATAGCTCCATAATATTTTTTTAAATATTAAAAGAATTACAGGAAATAAAGTTAGTAGATCAGTTGCCAGTAAACAAAGAACAAGAGTTTTTATTAGCTTGAATAATCTCAGCCTTATAAACTTTAGTTATTGATGGCTTTATAGGAAAGACTGGCAGAAATATTGCTTTGGCTCGTACTTTTAAATGGCTCTTATGAAAGTAGCTAGTATTGCAATCTGTTCATAATATAGTGGAATTGGTATAGAAATAACTTCTCCGTTTATTGGTTTTTATTGGTTTTTTGCCCTTTATATGATTGTGACCCCTTGCCAAAAAGAGTTATTGTTGCAGAAATAGTGGGAACTGCTTGGATAGTCTCAATAACATGTGCTGGTTCATAAAATTAATGATGCAGTGAAATTCCCACCATAATGGGATGCCACCAACACCATCAAGCATTTCCAATGTTTGTTCATGGTGTTATTTTTTAAAAACTAAAATAAAGATATGTTAGGAATGTTTTTTATTGTTGGATGAAGAACTGACTGTCATATTGAAAGTCAAGGGCATGTATATAGCACTTGATCCATTGTGAGGTCTAGAGCTGAGAGAGAAAGTCCAAAGTTAGCACAAAGTTAACCATGGCTAAAGATGGAGTTACGCCTGGGTCTCTTCTGTACCATCCTAGCTACTAGGCCATGCTGACTCTTAGGAATAGGATCTCTTGGTAGGATAGCATCAATAGGACATTTAAGAAAAGAAAAAGTAAGATGAGGCAAGGACAATCCTGAAATCTATGGACTTGACAAATTAATCCAGCACTTAGCCTGAATTTTATTTAATTCTGTCCTTCGAATCAAGTCATCCTGCACACTGAGACTGTATTTGTTACAAACTTGGTTGTTTAATGCAACACTATACTATAATTGGGTTTTTTTTTCGCATTTAGGAATGTACGAACCAATGCTGTAATGCTACAACCTGTACTTTAAGGCCAGGAGCAATGTGTGCACACGGACTTTGCTGTGAAGATTGCAAGGTGAATGTTTGATCATTCTTCATTTGGGATGGGCAGAATTTCATAGTAATGTTTACGTTGGTACAGATATTCTAGGCTGGGGTGTTTATATTGGTTCAGATATTCAAGGCTGGGGTATGGGTGTGTTTTCAATAGAATTCTTTGTGTTCCTGTCTTATAATGATGAAAATTTGGAGGAAGACTATTTTTTAAAGAAAGAGGCCAGCATATCTTCTCCTATAACACAGTGTGTATTTTTTCATATCCTTTGCTGCTAGTATTAATAGATGGAGCCCTGTATGTGTATGCCTACCACGACAGAGTTCTTTCAGGTTTAAGATGTGTACTTCTGTGTGATGCAGAACATCAAAGCCCTGTACTTGCATTTTAATGAGGAATGAAGGTAGGCCTTTGAAAGTAAGCCCTAAACAATTCTGCAGTATATCAATGAGAGGCATATAAAGCACTCTTTCGCCTCTCATGCTGTGTTTAATAGATGCCTGGTACAGAATCTTACGAAGAGAGAGAAAGACAACTTTAGCTGTAGCATAAAAGCCACAATATAATACAATTTCTTCTTTGAAACTGAACCCCCTTTTTTTTCCCAACAGCTGAGGCCAGCAGGGATTTTATGCAGGGGTACCAGTAATTCCTGTGATCTTCCTGAATTCTGTACTGGAAGCAATCCTCATTGCCCAGCCAATGTTTACTTGCATGATGGGCACTCTTGCTATGGAGTAGACGGGTACTGCTATAATGGGATGTGCCAGACTCATGAACAGCAGTGCATCACCCTCTGGGGACCAGGTGAGCAATTCTTTCCTCAAGCTGATAGTCAGTGATGCATTCCTGTTGATGCAAGTAAGTTGGTGAAGGATATGATAAAAGAATAGAATTAAAATATGCAAAGAATGGTATCTGCTAATTCAATTAACCTCCTTGCCTTAGTGTACATAGAACCTCTATTAACCTATTAAGCTTAAAGTTTTCTGGGAAGTGATTGTTACCACACCATTCTCTGACTATCTCTTGCTCCCAGATGTTTTGGGTACATAGCTTCCAACCAGCATGGAGCTGTGGTTCCAACATATTGAATGACAGGCTCTAGCCTGGAGAAGGCTGAGAGTGATCTTTCAGAAGTCGTCTCAGTCTTCCAGAAGAATTACAGCTTTGTATATGTCAGCATGTGCTCTGCCAAAATGAGCCAGTTTTTGTTTTTGTTTTGGCTGGGTCATAGTCATAGGTTTCACTTCAGACCTGTGCAGTTAGTTAAACATTACATGGAGATTCCCAGCTACCATCATTGACCTTATTTGTACTACCTGAGAACAGCTGCATCCTTTCCTGAATAAAGGTTGACTTGCTTTGCTGAAAGTTACTTAACTGTAAAATGCAAATACTTTCCTACTTCCTCTTAGATGTAATTACTATTATGTTTGCTTAAGCACTTAGAGATTTCTGGGATAAGAGCCACTCTGTAAGTGTGCAGCATTACCTCTGAAAGTCATAGCTGAAGATGAATTAGGATGAAATGGTGCCACCAAATGTATTTCCATCAGACTGGGAACCGACCTCAACCATTATCTGGCTTTCACTGATAAAGTAATCTAAATCAAGAACAGAGGAAGTGCATTAGAAAACTGCATATCCATCCACTCCAATCTTTTTGCTGTTGTAGTTCTGCACCATCCCCTTTCCAACATTTCAGTCATTTGCTACAGTATGTTACTTTTCTCTGCAGTCAGTGCTTTTGACAACAGAATGCTGCCGAATGGGGAAATTAGAATGCAAAATAATGACTGCGAGTAGTGAGGTCCTAAAAAGGCAAATAGGTGATGAAGTAAGAAATTTAATTAAAATAATATGAGGTTACTTGGATTTCAAAAATCCTTCTGAGAGAAGGTCAGAAGAAAGACTTCAAGAACTAAGTAGTTTGTTCTTTTCAATCAATTTCACTGTGTCATTTAACTTCAATTCCTATAGTATTCTCTAAAATGCATTTTTTTATCAGTTGCTGCCATTGCTAATGATGATGGTGATGATATCCAGAATAACTGTAGTTTTATTGTATTGTATTTTTACTAGGGAACAGGTGAAGCTCAACTGAGGGTTCTGCGGAAATTTGGATCTGAAGGGCAAAATGTGATTCAGGGCACATGTGGCTACATGCACAGCTTCTTTTGGCTTCCATTAAAGCTGCTTCTGCAACAAACCTGTGATTCCCAAGAAAATATACATTTGGTATAAGGGATTCTAGGGAGGTACAGACCTACCCTTATACAATCCACATTGTATTTTGCCCTTCAAATTCAGATCTTTGCACCGGCCTAGTATAAATAAAAGTAAAATAAAAAGTCACCTACGGCTACCAGAACACTGTTAATGAGCTAGAAATGCTGTGCTGAAAAGCACATGGAGATACCTGGTGGTTTCTCCTTTCAAATACCCAGCAGTTTTGTTAGTTATTAAACAAAAACAGATAATGTAGAGAAATTAATTTGTGGAGAAAGCTTCCATGCAGCAGATCTCGTTAAGAAGTTATCTGAAAAATCCTTTTGGATCCAATTGAAGATATACAGTAATTTCAAATTTTCCTTTATGGTCAAAAATTTCTACTAAGATTTACAGTTGTTCTCATGATTTAAAAATGTTTCAGATTGTTGTATACCATAACACTATATCTATTTTTTAAAAAAAACATTAACATTATAATTTATTTCAATAAAACATCATAGTAGAAAGAATGTTTTATATGCTATAAAGAATCCCATGTTAAAGAAATATTTCACAAACTGAATTCTGGAGAAATCTGTGTTACATAAGAAAAGTCCTATTCTTTTCCTTCTGCAATCTCTGCCTTTAAATTAAAATGAAACTTTTTAACACTTCATTTCTGTGAAGTTGCATTGCTATAGCTGTGACCTATTTATAGTAATATGATTGATGGTTATGTAGAGTAGAATACATTTGGATATTATCTACTCCTTTTATTGGCATTTCCAGGAGGTGCTTAGATATGCAGATAAATCCATTGGTGAGAGAAATATTGATTTTTCCAAGAGAAAAGAAGCTTCAACCTTTAACAAACTGGGACTTTCTAAGCCTGCAGAGAAATGAATCCTTACTTTAAATTCATGAAATCGAATGAGGGTCCTGAACTTGTTTTAATGGGAATAGTTATGATGATGACTAAATACTGTCATCAATATTGTGATATGACTGTCACGGATATAAATGTATGTTGTTTACTATGAGAATCAGTTGTCAGGATAAAATATAAGACAATTGTACAGAAAATCTCACAAACACACACAGGATTCTTTAACCATTCAGTTGCCTATATATCTCTGCCTCTATATTTTGCTTTTTGTTTGTTTGTTTGTTTTTTGCCTTTTTTGCAATTAACAGCCAAAGTACCCTATAGTACTTTTAAAAAGAATAGGGAAGCTTTTACAAAATTCCAGAAGGCATCTTACAGAACAGTCCTTTGGATTTTAAGTCCAATTGTTCTGAAACAGAAAAACAAACATATCTAATCATCACAAGAGTCTTCCTACAACTAGTATTTAGATGTCCATTTATTCCTATCCCCTCTTTTCTGCCTTTTAATCAGTTATGTAACCATAAGAGGACCTGTCACTGTAACCCATAATTATTCAAGAATTTTTAGTGACAAAAGCTGTTGAAGATCTAAATATGCCATGTCAAATGGATCCTCTATATCAGCGGTTCTCAACCTGTGGATCGCGACCCCATTTGGGGTCGAACGACCATTTCACAGGGGTCGCCAAACACCGCAATCCGCCATTTTTTTTGGTCGGCCATTTTTTTTGTCGGCCATTTTTTCCCCTTTGTGATGCGGGCCGTCGCGCCGCGCATGCGCGATGCGGGCCCAACTTTTTTTTTGGGTCGGCCATTTTTTTTTTGGTCCGCCATTTTTTTTGGTCCGCCATTTTTTCCCCTTTGCGATGCGGGCCATCACGCCGCGCATGCGCGATGCGGGCCCACCATTATTATTTTTTTGGGTCGGCCATTTTTTTTGGGTCGGCCATTATTTTTCCCCTTTGCGATGCGGGCCGTCGCACCGGGCATGCGCGATGCGGGCCGGGGTCGAGCCCCGGAAAAGGTTGAGAACCACTGCTCTATATATATATGCCTATTTATTTATGTACATATTTATTTTTATCCTACCTTTACTGTTTTTATTAAAATAGAATATATGGTTTTATATTGAGAGTATTATGTTTATACTCTCTAATAATTCCCCATTCTCCCCTATTTCTCATTCTCCAGGCAAAGCAGAGAGCAATTGGGATGGGGAAAGGAATAGCAACAGCAGCAGCCCCAGCCTACCAAGCTTCTCAGTTCCTGCTTCATACAGAAGGGAGCATTTAGCCTAGCTAGTGGGGAGATGGCTTAACTGGGCATTGGCTGCACACTGGCCAAACTGGTGACAACTACTGTGCTCTGGCTGGAGCAGACCCTGAAGAGACATAGTGTGGCAAGCCAGGAGGAGAAAGTCCCTTCACCATGACTCTCAGCAGCATCTGCCACAGCCGAGTGCTTTTCCTTTGGTTATCTAACATACAGTTGCAAGTATGAAAAAGTAACCAACCTCTGTAGGGCAATCAGTTTAATTAAAAAGATGGCTAGATTCCATAATTAAGTATGCCTTTAAATAATGGTGACAATTTAGGCTAGTTCTGGCTAATATAAATCTCATAAGCTTTGACTCTCCTTTTCATGATAAGTAATTAGTTTCAGTTACAAAAGATCAAGATGATAATGGAGGATAAAAAGAGTAAAAAACTCAGACCGATTTAAATTGAGCAGATGATTCTGGAATGTGCAGAATGCATATGGGTAAATATTCATGTATTAAGCAAAAGCTTCCAAAGAGCACATTAGCTCTATACCCTTTTGAAGATAACCAAGAACTGGCCAGCAAATTAAAAAAAAAATGAGTAGTTGATTCATCAGGTTTATAAAAAATGGATAATAAAGAAATTGAGTGCCAGATCACAAAGAATACCCAGCACAATAAAATATTTGTGAATTATTTGAGTTCCTTGAAACAAAAGCTAAGCATTGGTGTTGAATTAAATGCTGTCTTTAAATCCATGAAACTTATAGTGGTAGTAGAATACTTTTCTGTTATAGTATTTGATACAGCACTATATAGTAATTGATGGTTGATTGCCCCAGTTGAACCCAGCTAGTTTCTCAACCAATACCTTAAACCAGCGGTTCTCAACCTTGGGGCCGCGACCCCATTTGGGGTCGCACGACGATTTCGCGGGGGCCGCCGGACACCGCGGGCCGCCATTTTGTTTTTTTTATTTTTATTTGTTTTATTTTTTTTATTTTTTTTATTTTTTGGGTGCATGTACCGCGCATGCACAGATCTGCCCGTCACGCTGAAAAAAAAAATAAAAAAAATAAAAAAATAAAAAAATAAAAAAAAAAATTTAAAAAATGGCGGCTGCGACGGGCAGATCCGCACATGCGTGGCGCGTGCGACGGGCCGCTCCGCGCATGTGCAAATCCGCCCGTCATGCCAAAAAAAATAAAAAAATTTAAAAAAATTTTAAAAAAATTAAAAAAAACAAAAAAAACAAAATGGCGGCCGCGACGGGCGGATCCGCGCATGCGCGGCGTGCGTGATGGGCCGATCCGCGCATGCGCAGATCTGCCCATCGCGGCTGCCATTTTGTTTTTAATTTTTTTTAAAAAAAAAATTTTCCGGGTCGGGGTCGCGGCGCGCATGGGCGGGACAAGTGGGGTCTCAACCTGAGAAAGGTTGAGAACCACTGCCTTAAACTGATCCAGTCCATCAATTGATTTCCAATCAAAATGTCAAATACAGAGTTTACAAATTATGTTTAGTATATTAGACAAAAAAAAAATCACAGATACAATTTTTCCCCTTTCTTACAAATTGGTTCACTGGCTTCAATCGTTAAGGGAGCTAGAGGAAATTATTGGTAGGGTGAATGAAAAAGTCCATACACACACACACACACACACACACACACACACACACACACACACACACACACACACACACACACACACACACACACATATATATATATATATATATATATATATATATATATATATATATGTTTATTTATTTATTTATTTGTTCGGGCTTGTATGCCGCTCCTCTCCGGAGACTCGGAGCGGCTAACAACATATGTATAAACAACAAATTACAATAAAAATCCCAAACAAAAAATATCTAAAAATACAATAAAACACCTACTCATATTCAACAGTCAACCACAGTCATCCCCAGGCCTGCCGGCGAAGATGAGTTTTAAGATTTTTTCGGAAGGCCGGGAGAGTCGGACTTCAGGAGGCCGTTGGTTCCAGAGGGCGGGCGCCACAACAGAGAAAGCCCTCCCCCTAGGGCCCGCCAGATGACATTGTTTCGCTGACGGGACCCGGAGGAGGCCGACCCTGTGTGCTCTCACCGGTCGTAGGGAAGTATGTGGCAGAAGGCGGTGCCGTAAATATCCTGGTCCCATGCCATGAAGGGCTTTATAGGTAATAACCAACACTTTGAATTGCGCTCGGAGACCAATAGGCAATCAATGCAGCATGCAGAGAGTTGGTGAAATGTGGGCACAGCATGGAAGGCCCACAATTGCTCGCGCAGCTGCATTTTGCACTAATTGTAGTCTCCGAACACTCTTCAAGGGTAGCCCCATGTAGAGAGCGTTGCAGTAGTCGATCCTCGAGGTGACAAGGGCATGTGTGACTATGAGGAGAGACTCCCGATCCAAATAAGGACGCAACTGGTGCACCAGGCGAACCTGGGCAAATACCCCCCTCGCCACAGCCGACAAATGATGATCCAATGTCAGCTGTGGGTCGAGGAGGACTCCCAAGTTGCAGACCTTCTCCAAGGGGTTTATAGATTCACCCCCCAGGGTAATGGAAGGACAGATTGAAGTGTCCTTGGGAGGCATCACCCACAGTATATGTAGGTCTTTGGTTATTCGGGTTTTCTCCCGCGTAAAATTGGAAGTGTCTTGGCGATGTTTCGACGAAGTCCCATTTGTCATCTTCAGGCTGGTGTTTTCAGCTTCGTGCTTCTAGGAAGCACGTCGCCAAGACACTTCCAATTTTACGCAGGAGAAAACCTACATACAAACACCCGCGAAAACCTCAGAAAACAAATGTGTGTGTGTGTGTGTGTGTGTGTGTGTGTGTGTGTGTGTGTGTGTCCGTTCATCTGGCTGATGATCTTAACTGGGGCTTATTTTGGGGGTGGGGCTTATATTACGAGTGTCCTGAAAAATCATGGTAGGGCTTATTTTCCGGTTGGGTCTTATTTTCAGGAAAACATAGTAGCTGTGTATGACCACACTTGTAAATGGATCATAAGTTTTCTAACAGATAGGAAGCAGCAGGTGAAGCTAGGCAAAATCATATCAGATATCTGTACAATTAGCATTACCCCCTCCCCCAGAGCTGTGTGCTCTCTCCATTATTCTTTTCTCTATATACCAACGACTTCATCTCAAGGGATCCCTCTGTTAAAATACTGAAGTTTCCAAATGATATAACAGTGATTGGTTTAATTCGAGATGAAGATGAATCTGCATACAGATGGGAAGTTGAACAACTGGCCCTGTGGTGCAGCCAGAGCAATCTTGAACTGAATAAACTCAAAACTGTAGAGATGATACTAGATTTTAGGAGAAGCCCTCCTATTTTACCACCTCTTACAATACTAGACCACACAGTATCAACAGTAGAGACCTTCAAGTTTCTAAGTTCTATAATATCTCAGGACTTAAAATGGACACCTAACGTCAAAAACATCATAAAAAAGCACAACAAAGAATGTTCTTCCTGCATCAACTCAGAAAGCTCAGATTACTCAAGGAGCTGCTGTACAATTAAATAAATTTAGAGTGGTGTGTGAACCACTGTGAAAATTGTTATTCTATACCAACTTAGAAATGGGTGGTAGGAGATTTCAGTTAAAAAGTGTGACAAATCTTAACAATTGGAGTGTCAAGTTCTGATGGCTGATAGGAAGTAAGATAAGCATTCATTCTGTTTCAGCAAGTTTAAAATCTGCTCGAAATCTTTCACAAATCATTTTCACTTTGCCTCTTTAAGTAGCAAAATAGAGAGAGACAAGACTTTCTGCTTCAGTTTATCTGGTAGAATTATGATAAATGGGTTTCCTCAAGAAACACATCACAGTTGGTTTCCTCAAGTATCTTTCTGAAGGTTTCTTAGTTTGTGTTTTTCTTTTAAACTACTATTTCAGCTTTCCCTAACTTGACACTCTCCAATATGTTAATCAGAAATGGCATTCTGGCTACTGAGAATTATAGTTCATTCACATCTGGATGTTGCCAAGCTGGGAAAGGCTGTACAAGGATCATCAATTCTTTTTATTTTTATATGAATCAAGTTGAACATTGTGGTATTATAAGAGACTTGGCATATGGGTTGCAGGGACACAAAGCTAATAACAAATTATTGTGTTACTGAAACCTAAATGCTATTTGAAAGAGATGGTGGAAAAACTTGTTTACGAGCCAAGTTCTCTCTTCTGTAAAAAAAAGAAAAAGAAAAACTATTATTTGTTTGTATTTATTATTTTGATTTATATCCCATCCCATCCCAAAAATCTCTTACATCGGTAAGACTTTTTCCCATGAAAGTTATAAACTTAATTTAGGCAGTTTTAGAAGGCCCATACAAAAAAGAATGACATAAATGTTACTAGATATCAAATGATTGATTGATCAAATTTATATAGCTACCTATCTCACTGAAGGTCATTCTGGGTGGTACACAACAAATGGTCACATATTTTATATTTATAAATTTATATAAATGCCACAGTTTTTAAGTGAATCACTGCTGTTAAGTTAGTAACATGGTTCTTAAATGAATCTGGCTTCCCCATTTACTTTGTCAGAAGGTCACAAAAAATAATCACATGACCTGGGACACTGCAACCGTCATAAATATGAGTCAGCTGCCAAGCATCTGAATTTTGATCACGTGACCATGAGGATGCCGCAGTGGTTGTAAGTTTGAAAAATGGTCGTAAGTCACTTTTTTCAGTGCCCTAAATGAACTGTTGTAAGGTGACTACCAGTGTGTTTGTGTGTATGTGTGTGTTTACGTGCACATGAAAACAGTTTTTTTTCCACCAGTGCACTATTTTTGTATATTCTTACTTGCTAAATGCCTATTACGGTAGTTGGAGGCCTGGGCAAGCACTGGTGACTCCTGGCTAGCCACAGAACAAGGGAACAGATATCAGATGAGATAGAGATATATCAATAGAGATTGTCCAGGAGAAAGATGAATCTTTACTCCAAATGCAAGGAATCTTCCTCTTTTCCTTTACCAGAACCAGCTCTCGTTGGAAAGGTTTAAATAGGATGAACTAAAAAGAGAAGGAGAATACAGACATATTTTCTATAAAAGTAACACCATAAAACATGCTAATACCAAGTGATTGAAGAATGTGAATAAGGCCTTTCAGCTATTATAAACTTATATTGAGATTGACAATGAAAGAATTAAGCAACACAGGAATATAATTTATTGATTT
The DNA here is from genome assembly GCA_034064705.1 of Bothrops alternatus. Lineage (NCBI taxonomy): Eukaryota > Metazoa > Chordata > Lepidosauria > Squamata > Viperidae > Bothrops > Bothrops alternatus. The sequence continues at coordinate 17,129,120 of JARGCV010000009.1, forward strand.
ATTTTATTTGACCTCAATACCACTTTGCTTCAATTGGCACTCAGTGGCTCATAGCATAAAACAAAACAAAACAAAACAAACATATTTTTAAACAAAAATGCATCTAATAGCAAAATACAGATCTTATAAATAATAACAAACATATACACTCAGCATTGGGCTCCTTGCATTCTAGCTCAAAGCATGAGAGAAGAATCAGGTCTTCAAATCCCTCTGGAATAGCTTCCAGATGGGAGCCACCTAGATTTCAGGAGGAATCTTATACCAGCAGTCTGGCATCATGACAGAGAATGTAAATATATGGTTCTGGGGTCCCAATAGATGGCAATTATTGAGGCTTGAATAATAATTCTCTAGGGATCTGAATATTCTAAAAGTCACTTGACCTTCTCGAATGCTTCCAAAATTCTGATTTGGGTACAGTATTTTGAAGAAAATTCCAGCAAGAAACATGGGGCAGTATTCTGAAAACCCAGTGTTGGAAATACATATAAAGTCCGGGTTCTGTCCTCTCAGGAATCTCAGAAAATGGAATATTAAAAATTAGACCTTTATTTTATAACTAATTCTTCATCCCGATAGTGGAAAGTTTTTGGACTGGAGAACAAGGGGAAGTTGAGAGATATAGACTAGGCTAAGTCAAACAGCAACCCAGAAAAAGGCAGCGGAGAACTATTTTCACATTAATTGCTCAAAAAGCAACATGCCTGTGACCAAATAGGCACCAGGAGTGGAGCTGACCTCAACGCAGTTGTTAGCGTCTATATCTGGGGTAAATTGCTAGATCTTTTTATAATTGATCAACTAAAATTTCCAACTTTAGCTAAAACAAAAGCTTGCTTCTTTTCTTTCTCCTCATTGAGAGTTAAATCCTGTCAATTTCTTGTCTCAGTAATAAATTTATACTTGTATATGGAAGCCATTTGCTGCATAACCACTAGAAAGACAAGATATTAATGTTCACATAAATAAATCATCTACATCTGTACAAGATAAGAGACTTTCCCACCGCTGTTATTCTTTCTATCCTATAAAGATACCATATATTTGTAGGTTTCAGCTGTTGGAGATAAACCACAAGATGATCCTTTCATGCTCTGTGACATCAAAAAACATTTAGATATATGTTTTTTGGAACAGAATACTGAAGTAGACAGATTTAATGGGCTTCTTTTAACCATTGCAGAGAATGTGAGACAGAGAGAAAAAGAAAGATTGCAGTTATATGACTCAGTGTTCCAGTAGGTACAGTTTTCAAGCCTGAATGAAAAGAATTGGCCAGAAATATATCTACACATTTTATTCCTCCTCAGCATGTCTCATCAGAAAAAGTACAGCTGCTGCACAATCTACTCAAATGCATTTATTTTTCATTCAGCAATCAAGAAAGCACTTCAAACAAGCTACAAAATAATTCAAATTGCTTTATTTTTTCCTGTGGTTTTTATTTAGCTAATCAATATTATTACTATTCTTACTGTTTAAATGTTTTGTAAGAGAAAATATTTTAATAGGCTTTAAAATATTGTCATATGAACACATCTGATCATTGGAAATCCAGTCTGCTTACCTTCTGTTTAGTTTTGCTTAGCTTATCTGAACAGAAAAAATATAGAGGAAACAAATAGATTTCCATTTAGTTAGAAATAAACAGGCTGAATAGGAATTATAAAGACCACCAGATTGTCTCAGCATAATAGACGGCTGCTGGTAACTCAAAAATACACATCCAATATTTTGGTTATATTGTGACAAACAGAATTTTCTATGTGCTAATTTTATGCTTTTGCCACATGTTTTCCCTGTTACTAGAAAAAGTGCAAATACATTATCAATTTATGTCAGAACCAGGCATAAGGTTATGTCACTAACCTTATTATGATCACTTAATACAGCTCAGATGGTATCATATTAAGGAATAACATGGTTTGATGGTTTGGGTGTAATGTGTTGTATGGTCTCAGCAAATCGTAATCCATTTAATAAACCATGTTTAATCAAACCATGGCTTGATGGTTGAGTATGAAATTTAAATTCCATCACCGTGTATTCTAAAAGATGGAACAAAATATTTCTTGCTGTAGCCATTTGGATAGATAGACACACACACACCTTTAAGAATATGAATATAATTATAATTCCAAAATGTAAGTAGTTATATTAAATAGTAAGTTTTATCTGGGTGAATGGCTATTCCTATTACAGTGTAGTTTTATTTTACCTTCAGGGAACTGCCATGAACACTGCTAATAATCTCATGATTTCACAGAGGTGGGTAAAGAGGCCTGTTTGCCTTTTGGAACGATGGGGGGGGGCGAGTTTTAAAGGTATAATCCAAGAATTTCCCTCTTCTACTTTCTTTCTTCACTCTTTCCTACCAAGATTCTACTTTCTTACATTTTTCATAAGGATTACATATTTTTGCCTCTGCTTTAGGTGCTAAACCTGCTCCTGAGATATGCTTTCAGAGAGTCAATTCTGCAGGAGATCCATATGGAAACTGTGGCAAGGATTCTAAAAGTACTTTTGCCAAGTGTGAACCCAGGTACATACTGTGCGTCTGTCCAAAACAAAAATAAGTAAAGCGGTGCTAATAGAGATGCTGATGATTATTCCTCTCTTTTCAGAGATTCAAAGTGTGGAAAAATTCAGTGTCAAGGGGGAGCAAGTCGACCTGTAATTGGTACCAATGCTGTCTCAATAGAAACAAACATCCCTCTACAAGGAGGAGGCAAAATTCTGTGCCGAGGAACACATGTTTACTTGGGGGATGACATGCCTGATCCTGGTCTTGTCTTGGCTGGAACAAAATGTGAAGATGAAAAAGTAAGGCTTAGAAATCCTGTCCCTCAGTTCCTTTGATATCTAAGGCCTTTCAACTGTATATGTATTGCATCTAGTCCTTTTTTTCAATCTTACTTTCTGTACTTGGAACTCATAGCCTGGCAAACCTAACACAAAGGATTACGTCAATAGCTCTTCTGGTGTCAACCATACTTAAGGGTTTATTGATGATACATGGAATCAGTTTACTCTTTAGCCAGAAGGAGTAGCAGTAAATTGGTACATAAAATTTTTGAAACAAAGAGTATATAGTACCAAAAAATATGATAAATTATATATTAGGAAAAAAGAGAAGAATGAGCAAATGTTTGGTCCATAGAATGAGTTACTCTTGCAATGTAGTAATATGCAAAGTATTTATATTTTATGTGATTTATGTGAACTTTCTTGTTGTTTGAGTTAATATCAAAGTAGTGGTAATATGATTTCCAATACTTCCTATGTCCAGCAGAATCAGCTAAAGTTGATGACAGAGCTTAATTCAAGCATGGACACATTGGCACTTATGTGAATAATTTGTGTGGAATAGTAAATATTGAGCACATAAAGTTATAATCTGTTATATATCTGTCACCATGCACTTGGATAAACTATCCTTCCCTAATGATTTATTTCATAAAACATGTTTGGATGAATTTTAAAGTAAATGTCTCCCAAATTCATCCCTTTAGGATTTCTATATAATAACGACAGAAAATCAGTGAGACAAGCAGTCAAACACCATCTTTGTTCCCTCTTCGCAGAATAACAACCCAGCAACAAATTAACATTTTTTGTGTGATGAGATTTTTCATTTAATACACTTGCTGGCCACAAAAATAGTTAACTATTTCTGAACTTTAAGAATCTCATCTTCCTTGTCTTATATACCTTTAAATAGTCAGCAATACTGGTAATAATTATCTGAAAATCAAACAGGAGTGAGATGTTTTTTTGTTGATGTTCTTCCCTCTGCTGACATTTTTCTGAACATGAGCTGAAGTAGTTTGAATGTATGGAACTGAAAATCCCCAGGCTTGTTATCCTAAACAAGTTAAATATTAATATCAAATCTGTGTCATCAAGAGCAGTTCAAGTTTTGACTATTATATCAGTTCATTATCCTATCTCAGATAATATGTTAGGATAATCTGAACTCTTCTAATATTTTTGCACACTGCTTGGAAGGTTGAAGTCAACATTATTCCTGTAGATGAGGTGAAAATATGGCTTTTTATTCTTAATTCAGAAATCAGTTACTACTGCCTGACTATAACTTTATCCATTAAATACCTCTCTGTTAGTATGCTTATAATTATGTATATACGTGGAGAAGACCATAAAAATGGCTTTGACATAGCATTTCTTGTTAAGAACTGTCTCTACAGTAAAGCCAATTTTAAAATTTTTAACTTTAACTTTTGCTTTTTTTCATTCTATTCCATTCAACTTTATTTTTATTTTTATTTATTTTCATTCTTGTTCTGTTGGAGAACTGTATATTTACTATTTTTCTGGAGATCTGTATTTTTACCATTTTTGCCATGGAGGAAAAAAAAGAAGAGGCAACATTCACATTATGTTTCTCAAACTTCACCCAAGCCTATAAAACTGTTCCAAGTTGACAGTTATCTAAAAAGCAAACATCTACCTACCCTAAGTAACCAGGCAGCTCCACGCTTCCCACTAGTGTCTGTAATAACGCTTGGGAGAGAATCTACAAGTGGGGATTGAGAGCTCCTGACTTTTATATCTTTCTGCTTCAATGCTTGAGGAAGCTTCCCCTTCACAAATCAAAACCATTTGTCCACCAACTGCAAGGCTTATACAACAAGGTGAAAAAGATTTTTAAAACGTTACTTATTTTACAACCTGACAATTATTATTAACAGTATAAACAATATTGCCAATTTTGAGCTTTTAACTACAATTAACAACAAACTAAACATTGAAAAAGAGTCTCTTATTAAATTTAAACACAGTCATACTACTGCTAAGTCAGTCAAATCAAACTTATCCAGAAACAACTGTGTCTTAAAACACATAATAGTGGTGGAAAAGTAGATCCTATTTTGGAACCTAAAAAGAGAGTGAGAATAAATTAAGAGATCTAAAACTATATTCTAAAACTACATACCAGCAAATATCACGCTCTCAGGAAATATTGGACAAAAGGCAATTCCACCATAACTATTATTTACAGCCAAATCAGATCACTCTACACATTCAAAATAACAGAGTAAATAGAGGAAAATGGAGATTCAGAAGTGCAACCATTATTCCCTCAGGTAGCTTGTACACTGTGAAATGCAATTGATTGATTTGCAGAACATTGAATGGCTTCTATCCAGGAGAGACTCTAAACAAATCATTCTACCCTTTAAACTTCCTACTATGACCAGCATGTTGTTCAAAATGAAACCAGTTTTAAGCAACTTTGAAATCTTCTCACTCCATGTGTTTCATACAGAGGGGGTTAGCTCATTAATAACTCATCCTGGCAATAAGAGTGCTTTTACTTTAACATTTAATTTCAGCAACATAATAATAGGTAACTTCAAGGACTTTCTATCACCACTGTCCTTGAGAAGAGATAGGCTGAGCAAACAATATGTACTTTCCACAGAAGTCAATGTTCTGAAGAACCCTTAGAGACAAACTTCATTAATTCAGTATCTTGCCAGATACTGAATAAGTGGGCATTACGAAAAAGCTAGATGATCTGAAGAAATTATTACAATAACACATAAAATTGCTAAGACTTTAATAGACATGGTCACCCCAAGAAAATAGTACCTATCTTGAGAAACCATCTGCTGGTTACTTCCTATTTTAACATGGCATATAAACACAGAAAAGAACAGCAAAAAGTTCTCAGGAATAGTTTCTACCATACAGTGCCTGTTTCCTGTTAAAATACTATACCACATGGAAAATGTAAGAAATGGAAACAAAATGGAGCCCAATAGACAAGAGGAAACAGGATGCAACACTAATCTTTGTGAGTTACTAGCAGAGGTGATTGTAGGGTAGGACTATGTGACAAGGAAGAAACCCTTATCTCAACACTTCTAAAATTAAAAACAAGCCTCAAAACATCAGTTAGTATTTTCCCAATCACCCTCTCCCAGCAATATTAAGCATAAGAATTTTATCCCATTACTGATTTGGAATAATGCTGGCTGGAAGAACAGTAGCAAATGGGACCTGATGGAGTTCCTCTTTAAATTTGACTTTACAGCATTCCAAGAGTGCTTGCTATGCAGATTGTATCAAATAGGATATAACTATGTCAAATACACTAAACTTGTTCCAAGCTGGGTAGAAATTCTTGTAATAAAGCTGGTAGAGTCTCCATTGGCATGGACAGATAATGAACTAATGATCTGATTTAATTCGATTTTCTATGTTCCTGTTTTAGAATATAAAATCTTTTTCCTGAAAGATCATATAAAATGATCGAATTCATTTAAAAGGGAATATTTCAAAATGTATACAAGTCAACTTTGAAACGAGTAGCATGTTTCTTCTATGGAATGTATCACTAGGAACAGTGCATAAATATAAGAAAAAAATAGGCAGGTGTATTATAAGATACATATTTTGGATGCAAAAAACAGTTGCATTATACAGTGTAGCTTTGCTTTCTCCTGAAAAATTTCCTGCAGATGCCCATAAAAATGATCATCCAGCTGGGATCCATCAAGCTCTGTCATTAAAGGATTTTAGAAAAGTCCTAAAAATTCATCTGTGTTCCTTGGCCTTTTTGTGATTGTGTTCAGTTGCATTGTTCTTGATTTTCATCTTTAGTTGTACAATATTTTAATACTGTCTAACTATAAATAATTATTGCTTGATTTATTGCTTTTATTAAATCGTGTTCCTTTATTATTTATTAGATTGTGTTGTATAAGCTTCATGGCTTTAGTCCTTAGGTAACCTAGAAATGCCTTTAAAGCATCAAATAAATAATGAGTAACACACAGCCCACACAATGTCCTCTGATTTAGAAGAATTGAATTTTTTTTAGACAGATCTTTCAAACAGGCTTGAGTCCTTCTGACTTTTGTTTCAGATTTTAATTATGAGCTCTTAGTTTTACTTTCTTGATTGGGGGTGGGATTCTTTATGAAAATGGACTCCAGTATCTCAGCATTATGTCAAAGCTATGGTCTTTTCTGAGAGGAGAACATAGAACACCTTGACTTAATGGTTGGAACTATGCTATTTAGTGGCTTTTGGATGACATTTTCATCTTCTTCATTAACTATGTGCTTTAGCATATTCCAACCTGGGAAAGTTGCCAAAGCATAAAGCAGTTCCTGTAAAGCAAAGAAATAGCTTTTCACATATAGAATAATATATAAAACATCTTGCTCAGTATATCTATGCATAGCTTTTCCAGAGTAGTCAAGCAAGAAAAGAAAATAATGAAAAGCTATGAGAACAATGCCTCTGAGAATTTGAGAGAGGTAGGGTTTAAGCAATGTTCTCTGAGATTGGCAGAGTACAGATCAAGATTAGTTTCTGGCTTATCTAAGTCTCTGATCTTATGCTTACTTTTGAGGTCTATATGCTTCATGTGTTATACATAAACTTGCGGCAATATCTTAATATTTGTAATCAAATATTTGTTTTTGTATATCTGAGCAAGATGGAAATGGAGAAAACTCTTTGTGTGATCTGTAGGGGATGTACCATATTTGTTTTCCTCCCTGTAGACTAGAAGAAATACTGCAAGTTCAGGCAGATTATCTTCATGGAAGAGAAGATGGAGGCTGGAAACAAAATGGTCCCCTTTCCAGCTTATCAGGAAAGATAAGGAATTCTTGCAAGAGACACAGAAATGTTAGCAGGGGGTTAAGAATACCATTAAACCACCCATGTATCTCTGAATGAAGAATAGCCACCATAGACTCCTCAAGGTGGTGCAGTGATTAGAATGCAGTATTGCAGGCTAATTCTGCTGACCGCTGGGGTTTAATCCTCACTGGCTCAAGGTTGACTCAGCCTTCCATCCTTCCAAGGTCGGTAAAATGAAGACCCAGATTGTTGAGGTCAATATGCTGACTCTATAAACTGCTTAGAGAGGGCTGTAAAGCACCGTGAAGCAGTATATAAGTCTAAATGCTGTTGCTATTGCTATAAAACACCAGAGGACTCAAGGAAGATCTTGCATGGTGTACAAAGGAAAGAATGTTAGCCTCTGCCCTGAAGATGAGGATGTGTGGAACTGAGATTCCCTACTCGGAGAAATTGAAGCAATGATCCGTAAACCTGATAATATTCTAAGAAGATGGCTGGATGAACGGGAAGGTTCCCAAGACTCCTTAGCTCACTGATAATTATTCCTTTTTATTGGTACTCATGGAAATAAATGACACAGCAGACACATCTTTGAACATACCAAATGGGGTTATGAAATACTGAACAAAAGAGATATGGGCCAAGCATCCATTTCTTCTATTAAAGAGAGTGGCTTGCATATAAAAAAATAAAGAAATAAAAACTAGCTACATAGATGGCGCAATAGAAATAGTTTGGATTCTCTAACAATTGAGGTAGTATTGTTGAATTCTCATCTCCTCCCTGATAGTATTTAGTCAATAATGCTCTGAATCAAGCTCATCTCTTCCCAGAAGTCCTTTATTTTAAAAATGAGGGATTTCTGGCAAAAGATGAGCTTGATTCAGAGCATTATTGAGTAAATACTATCAGGAAGGAGATGAGAACTTAACAATACTACTTCCCCAGCGACTGAGACAGGGAGGAGTAGCAGGATGTGGAAGCACTCAGTAAATAACATATAATTATAGAAAGAGACAAGTCAAGTTTGATGAACTGAGGCTTTCATGGCCTTTATTTATTTATTTATTTATTTTTCGGATTTGTATGCCACTCCTCTCCGCAGACTCGGAGCGGCTCACAACATACAAATAAACAATTCAATAAAAATCAGAAAAAACATTAAAAATAAACCCCACACATACTCCTCAGTCACACCACAATCAACAATCATCCCCCGGCCTGCCGGCAGAGGTAGGTTTTTAAATTCTTTCGGAAGGCCAGGAGAGTCGGAGAAACGCGGACTTCAGGAGGTAGTTGGTTCCAGAGGGTGGGCGCCACAACAGAGAAGGCCACCTAGGGCCCGCCAGACGACATTGTTTCGCTGACGGGACCCGGAGGAGGCCTACCCTGTGCGCTCTCACTGGTCGAAGGGAAGTATATGGCAGAAGACGGTCCCGTAAGTATCCTGGTCCCATGCCATGAAGGGCTTTATAGGTAGGTAATAACCAACACCTTGAATTGGGCTCAGAGACCAATAGGCAACCAATGCAGCATGCGAAGAGTTGATGAAATGTGGGCACAACGAGGAAGGCCCACAACTGCTCGCGCAGCTGCATTTTGCACTAATTGTAGTCTCCGAACACTCTTCAAGGGTAGCCCATATATTTATTTATTTATCCATATATCCAGAATATGAGGGACAAGCAAGGAAAACTAGAGATCTTAAGACTATATATTTATCTAGAAAAATGCAATCTGATCTACTTTTTGGTAGCGGTTCCAATTTAGTTGCGCACAGGAGTAGCCATAAAATACCTTCATCAGTATCCTACAAGGAGAGCAGGGAAAGGGAAAGGGCACGTGCAGTATCTCATATTAATCCTTAAAAGAAAATGTCTAGCTTCAGTTGAATATTGATATTTAAAATCCTCTATATCCAAGTATGTATTTGAAACCAAAATATTTGGGTTTTTTATTCATCCACCCAGCATGATAAATGGCCCTTCATGATGTTCACATTTTCAATGTACATTTGAAATGCCTTTATACATTCTAGATAATTTATCTGGCGTCATGTAGCAGTAATACATCTTTTTATAAAAATTATCTTTGAGATCATAACACAATGTAAACTTTTTTTCTTTTTCTTTCATCTTTTTCTTTTTTCTTCTTTATATTATTTTGTGTTTTCAATGAATTGGGGGCCGCTCTGACAATAGCTCCTACATCTAGAATGGCACCATGCAAGGATGCTGAGGGGCAGAGTGGCTTGCTCTCCTTCTCCAACAATGAGCTCCAGAGTTATTTAAATCAATTGAATTAAACCACACAACTGCCTGCTTTTAATACATCTTTTTTCTTATTTTAATAGCAGCCACTTTAATGTAGTGTGGTCAATAAGGACTAGATAAAGAACTGGTTCATGTCATCCAGCCATTGGCCTGTCACTCTCCTCTAGCTCAGCCTTGTTTATATGGCTGTTTTGTGATATTAAAATTAGGAGAGGCTCCAGTATAGACCCCCTGAGAGTTTTTTTCTGTTGAGTTATAAATGCAATAAGTAAATAAAAACAAACAATTTGGTGTGCCATGGGATACTGAATGGTTTGTTTGTTTGTTGTGAGGCTTTAGTGGTATATTATATTGGTTGTGAAGCTGGTTCCCTTTCATTTCTTTCCTAATTTCCCCTTTCCTTAGAGGAAATATCTACCCTGATTAAGCATCAGTATTCTGTTCTGCTTCATTTTGTCCCCTGCCTGCTCATAAAAATTGTGCCTGACTTTTAGACCTGCTGAAATAAGTCCCCAAATTAAAGGAGAGCAGATATTATGGTAGATCTGATTGTTGACCTGGCATCTAATACCCATTCCTGGACCATATAATTTTTTCTCTACGCTAATGATATATCAGGCACTCTGTAAGTGGGTCATTTTAGTTTGCATTGTGAGTCTGCTTTTATGGGGATGTCAATCTTTCTTTGTCCCTGTGATTCAGCTCCAGTGAAATAGTGAAGTTAACTCTCTATGATGATTGCATGAACAATGAACCTTCGATTACATGCCACTCCCTGTTATTCATTTCCCTATAAATAAAAGATAAATGTATCTTCTTCAGGCAAATGCTAATTTAACCCTGCAATAAAATGACAATTCTGTTTAAAGTTTGAGCCCATACTAATCTAATTTACAAAGGAAAGCAGCTTAATTTGGGGGCGGGAATGTGGGATAGACTTAATATATAGTTGGACAGAAATTAACCTCTGGCAGCATTTGAAATATTTTAGCTATTATGGGCTTTTCTTCAGAAATAACTCTCTTGAAAAAATAGAAAAAGCTGCCATTACCCATTTCGAATTTTTAAATATTTCGGAGTTTCTTTCAACTGTTGCTTTCTACTCCACTGCTGATCTTATCACAAATCACTTTTGATATTACCTTTTTTTTAAAGCCTCTTAATATAGATGTTATTGTTGAAGAGAAAGGCTTTGACAAATATATTTGGCATGATATTACATAATTGTATGTTCTAGGATAAGCATCAGTAAGAAGCTGCTGACTTTTAAAATTTAAATTCAGACAATTAACTTCTCTTCACATAGATAAAGAGCAGATTTTTCACTTCTTTCATGCAGATGGTAATTCATGAGATAAACCTTTGCTCTCTTATTTCTATTCTCTTTTTTCTCTCTGACACAACCCCAGCCACACTCAACCCCCCACACACACCCAAATTGGACCATGCAAGTTTGGACAGTGTCATAGTCACTGAAGGTAATAATAATAATAACAACAACAATAATATTGGAAGGGACCTTGGAGGTCATCTAGTCCAGTCCCTGCTCAGGCAGGAAATCCTATACCATTTCAAACAAATGATTTCCAGTGTTGGAGCATTCACAACTTTGGGAAGCAGGTTGTTCCATTGATTAATTGCTCTGTCAGGAAATTTCTCCTTAATTTTAGGTTGCTTCTCTCTTTGGTTAGTTTCCATCCATTGCTTCTTGTCCTGCCTTCAGGTGCTTTGGAGAATAGCTTGACTCCCTCTTCTTTGTGGCAGCCCCTGAGATATTGGAACACTGCGATCATGTCACCCCTAGTCCTTCTCTTCATTAAACTAGACATACCCAATTCCAGCAACCGTTCCTTATATGTTTTAGCCTCCAGTCCCCTAATGATCTTTGTTGCTCTTCTCTGTATTCTTTCTAGAGTTTCAACATCTTTTTTACATTGTGTTGACCAAAACTGGATGCAGTATTCCAAGTGTGGCCTTACCAAGGCATTGCAAAGTGGTATTAACACTTCATATGGTCTTGATTCTATCCCTCTGTTAATGCAGCCTAGCACTGTGTTGGCTTTTTTGGCAGCTGCAGCACACTGCTGGCTCATATCTAAGTGATTGTCCACTATAACTACAAGATCCCTCTCACAGCCTTCTAGTCCAACCCCCTGTTCAAGCAGGAGAGCCTATACCATTTCAGATAGGTGACTGTCCAGTCTCTTCTTAAAAACCTCCAGTGATGCAGCACCCACATAAGGAAAGCAAGCCGTTCCACTGGTTCATTGTTCCCACTGTTAGGAAGTTTCTCCTTAATTCCAAGTTGCTTCTCTCCTTGATTAGTTTCCATCCATTTTTAGATATAATAATAACATTGTCTGTTTCTTGGAGGAGAAAGGGTACAGTAATTCCTCCCTCATGTAGACGAATGCTACTTTAGGTTTCCACAAACAGTGACATTCATTGAGTCAGTTTCGCCTAGTGGTTAAAGCACCAGGCTAGAAACCAAGAGACTATGAGTTCTAGCTGGGTGACTTTCTCTCAGCAAACCACTTTTAAAAAATCTTGCCAAGAAAATTGCAAACACTAGTCTATGCAGTTGCCAAAAACTATGCAGGAGTCAAAAACTGACTTGAATACACACACACACACACACACACAGAGAGAGAGAGAGAGAGAGAGAGAGAGAGAGAGAGAGAGAGAGAGAGAGAGAGAGAGAGAGAGAGAGAGAGAGAGAGAGAGAGAGAGAGAGCACTGATGTTCACCTATAGGATTTCAAAGTTTCCATTATCTTCAGAGAAGGAAGTGATGAAAATTAACAGTATCTTTCTGATATTTGCTGAACTTGCAAATAGACACAATGTAATTCTAGATAAATAAATTATCTCTGATAGGTTTCACACTTTAAAAAAAAGCAGCTTGGTGGCCCACCCACACCATCCCAAAATATGCATATCTAATTTCCAATAAGCTTTAGTTAAGAATTCCTCATGGATCTATGTGGCCATTGGGACACCCAAAATGCTGGACTGAGGGTCCCTTGATCTGATGTAACAGGACTCTTTTTACAGCCTTATATTCTTAACTTCGAATTACATCATACTCAATGTGGCACAGTTGTCCTAAAGACACAACATACAGCAGTCAGAAAAGAAACAGATTTTTGAAAGAAAAAATACCGGTATTAGATTGATGTATGCACAATGTTCTGTAAATAAGGCAGTCAACATACTTCCTACATATTCTATACTTGCAGCTTTGTTCCATATTCCTTCATTCAGAATCCTTTAGTTCTTAGCATCTTGCTATGTTATTTAATTGTGTAATATTGGTTGATGAATTTAAGGAGATGGCATCAACATTTCTTCATACCTCTCTAAATCAAAATCTACTCTTTAAGTTTAAAATCGTAACCAGAAGAGATTGGCTGTTCTTTCTTGAATTAGAAATACAATACAGGGGGAAAAAAATCCAGTTGCTTGGTCTTTATACCATAAATTATCTTTTGCCTGCTCTTATGTCTTTACAGATCTGTCTTAATCGCCGCTGCCAAAACACCAGTGTATTTGGTGTTCATGAATGTGCAACAAAATGTCATGGACGTGGGGTAAGTATTACAGATTCAATTTTTTATAGTCAGTCAATCTCCAGCTGAGCAATAAATCATTCGTTGGTTATAGCCTTTAAAAACAGTGATTTTTTTGTACTATATCTCTCAGTTTTTTTCAGTCTCTGCTTCCAGAATGATCAATTTTCAATGCCCTTTCAATGCCCAAGAAAGGAAATGTGGCTTTTATTTGACAAAGCAATATTGCCGGTCATGGTGACCTTATCTTTGCAAAAATTAGCATTCAGCAGTTTAAAAACTAGAATGAGTTCACTTATGCTCTTGTTAATGTTTCAGGCATAATAGACTGGAGCGAAGGATTCTTTCAAATATATCCAGCTGTTTGGAGCAGAGGCGAATAGGCATGTTCAGCCAAGGAGATGTAACAGAACTGAAATATTTTTAAAATGTTTTACAAAAAAAAAATGAAGTTAAAACATTTAATGAGTCAGCCAGTCCTTCAGGTCTTCAAGGAAGTGTTCAGGGGAAAATCAACTATGCAATATAAAAGTATATTAAAAGTAGCATAATCTACCATTACTGTAAACAGAGTTACAGATAAAAAAGCAAGACAGAAATTATATATGACAAGCTGAAGCAGATATGGTCAACCTTCTAAAATTCAATGGTGGATACTCTTATAAAAAATCTTCAGGAAGTCCTTAACTTAGCCACAGATGTTTGAATATTTTGCATGGTATTTTATTCTAGCATCAGCAACATTCACAAGTAAGAAACTTAACTATCTATAGACAACCCACAGATGAGATCCCACTGATCACCTATTTTTGTTGTAATTTCTTCAGACTTGTGAGACTAAGTGCAATTTAAACTTATTTAGTAGATCTTCATTGATCTGAGAAAGCAATTAAGGCAATGAGCAAATCCTAGGACCCCTTAAAGCAGGGGTGTCAAACTGCCGCCCGCGGAAGCCGCACCTACATTGCCGGCAATGGCAAAACAGTCCCAATAGGTGACATCGCGAGTTTGACATTTCTGCCTTAAAGATTGTAATCAATAATGCATGTAACACTCTAGGGACAAACAAACTCCTTACAAAATGGCCTGCCTTTCCATAATCTTCTGGCATGCAAACACTCTAGTGATAGTATTGTTTGGTTACTATGGTTGGGATCCCAGCTTTCAAACTAAAAAGTAAATTGTGTGCATTCCTTCAAGATTACATTCTAGAAGAAAAAATGCTATCAAAATAATTCTGGATGCACGTATATTGTGGTCCAACAATTACTTTTTAATTCTGGAATCAATTATTTTTGTTCCACGTGGAGTTACATTTGGAACAATCTATAAAAAGGTGTAGTCTTTGTAACATCACAAAGCATGATTGCTGTATCTTATTTATTTATTTTATTTATATGATAGACATAAATCTTTGGTAGTGCTTTTCATACTCATATTTGTACATGCTTTTGCTTTTGAGGTCTGCAACAATAAAAAAAATTGCCACTGTGAGGCTCATTGGGGTCCTCCCTTTTGTGATAAGGCAGGATTTGGTGGCAGTATTGACAGTGGGCCAGTTCGACAATCTGGTGAGTAAACAGACAAAAGTAAAGAGAACATAAATGAAGGAATTGGCTTTGGACATCAGATTATCTAGGGATCCAGTTTTTATATCTCAATATTCTAGCTGCCATTGTGAATATAAATAAATTACATTATATGTAGGGCGGTGCCTTGTTTTACTTTAATGCAAAAGTAGTTACAGCTGTGATTCACTGATTGTGCTTCAGCCCATTTATGGTAATAAAAGTTGTTCATTTTTCTCCATAGACCTTCCCAAAATAAAATCTTCCTATTTCATTGTTTTGTGCTGGCACATCTTCATATCTTTCACCTTTGTCCTGTTGGTTCTTTTATGTATTAACATTGGATCTTTTAGATGACAGCACATGAATGACAGATTGATATAAGCAATGAAATACAATGAGAGGAAACTTAAGATCACAGATGAACTCTTGGAAGGACTGTGTTTTCTATACTATATCTCTACTTATTCCTTCATCTGATTGAATGCTGTGCTTTTTAAGCCCCATTGTCCTGAAAGATCAGGATTATAGTCACAGTCCCATACTGCCAAAGCAATGCTAGAGTTGAGTACTCATATAATAAATAATGTTGGAGGTTGAAACATTCCAGATGTGCTTCCAAGCATTCCTGAGAATGATTTTATACTTATACAGTACTTATAACAGAAAGTTAATTAATTTATAGGAAATATATAGGCAAAAGCCTAGGATATAGCTGCCACAACGAAGTCAACCTATTCTCTAAGCATCTGAAGGTAGGACAAGAAGCAAAGAATGGAAACTAATCAAGGAGAAATCCAGCCTACAAATTATCATGAAGAGAGTTCGGGGTCATCCTGTATGTGTGCCTGCAGAAAAAGTATCTACAATTAGCAAGGTGTTTTGGACAAGAACAGAGAGAATGAAAGGGAAAGAGAGAATTCAAAGGAAAACCTTAACTCTATATTTACACACTACTGCTGCTTCGTAGTGAGGTAGTCATGGGGTGGGTGCTTCAGAACCAGCACTATTAGATTTCCACATCAAACAAATAATTTCGCTGTATTTGAATTCTGCAGAGCAAACTTCATGGGTATTTTTGTTAGTGCTACCCCCTACAAAGTTTGGGAATTTCCAAGAAGCAAAAGTAATTTTCTCCCATTTATATTAATTGTAAATATCAATATTTTATTCCTAGTAGGCTCTGAAAATTCTTAATATTGAGTTGTTCTTGCAGAATAATGAACTTAACTTTTTGCTAAAGGAAATAGCAAACATCCTTCCATCAAGGTAAAGTAGCATATTTTGCAGAGATGTTTAGGGAGAGTAGGATGCATAGCCACTTGTGAAGTTGTACAACTGGCTATCTAATCCTCATGCTATCCTTTGCAATCCAAACTAAAGCTTTATCTAACTGTTTCTTATGCCCATTGTGAAAAAAGGCAACTGTAACATTAGGTTCCTCAAATGGGTCACCTAAACCTCATCCGCATATAGCATACTTTGCTATCCTAGTCAACAGCCTTAATCTTAAACTGTCTTGGCTTAGTAAATCACATACAATATTTGTCAACTGTGCGTTCATCTGTGCTAATATAGTTTATTCAGTAAAGTATATACTCTTGGTAAAATAATGTCCCAGGAGTTTCTTTTTCTGGATCCACCATCTGGACAGTTGACAATAAACCAGCTCTGGGTTTCCCATGCAAAAGCTAGCATAGTTAATTCCCCCCTTTCCCTATGGGCCAGTCCATTACTTTCACCAATCACTTCTGTTCATTTTGTTATGGGAACCAGACAGCCACGCTAATCCATCTGCTCGCTATGTCCTTGGGTTGGAGCACTGTCTCATGGGAACCGATGTTGCTCAGTTGCAGTTCCCTCCACCCTTGCATTACATTCCCCACTCCTCTCTTTTCTTTTTCAAGCTGCAAGCAAAGTGGAATATAGGTGAAAGTGCAAATCAGTCTTGACAATATTGACTTCAATCTTGACATCCTTAGTGTAGTATTAACTTTTTCCACATCATTCTTTTGGTTTTTCAAACAGAGATGTGATGATTGGTTAAGTAGGAAACTTAGTAGTAACTAAGTTGATCCAAATAAGATCCATTGATTCATAGATCACCCCACACAAATGTCATTTAAAAAAAAGAATTCAGAAGGCATCCACATGAGTGGGAGCAGATACACATACATTGATATATTTATTGAATTTTAAATATCTTATGATCCACCAAGATAACTTCATTAAAGAGCTATATATTAAATAAACAGCCATGTCTATGCAGTAACCAATAATTGCTAAGGAAAGTAGAGTCCTTTCCAGCCTATTTAAGGGTCATCAATTTTTCCACAGGCTTCTTTGTAGATGATATGCATGGATTGATAGTAAAACCTTTCTAGTTCCTTATTAATCTTTCATTTTTTGGCAATCCCCTAAAAATATATTTTCCTTTTATTCTGCCTGCAAATCTTAGACTGCTTTATTTGTGCCTGAAGTTGAGTAGGAATTGATTTTCCTCTTGTAAATCATATAGAATCAAATCTTTGAAGTCTGTAAAGATATTTCTATGTTGGTTGGATGTAAGAACAGAATCAGAGCTACAATTGTGTTTACCATTAAAGTTTGGAAATGATCTCAATTTGGAGGGGCGGGTGGAATGGATAACAATATTCAAATTAAATTAGATGGCGTTTACTGCAAAGTTATGATAGTGAGGTGAGTTTGTGACATCATACAAATCTCTTTTATCAGTACAGTGGCATAATGATTTTATAGTAAGATGAAGTTGGTTTAAATAAAAATGTAAGAAAGAGTTAGTTAGTCAGACAAGAATCACTTCTTGGAATTATAATAGAAAAAAAAAGAAGTCCAGGAGTTAAATGAGTGAATCTAGTCACAGTTCAATATTACTTACAGTACATTCAGCAGCATTCCTACTGACTATATAAAACCAAGTAACAATGCTATGAAGTTTGGATGTGCTTATGTCTTTGCATTCTGCTTTTTCATTTGAAATCTCTTTATCATAACAAATAAACTTAATAAACTCCATGGATATGATCACATTAATGCTAAGCATATTCTGCTCAATCTCTTTCCCAGTAATTTAAATAGGATTTTGGTACATTATATTGATCTTTTCCACATTGGTTTCAATTTATCCTGGAGGTCAAGGAAAGACACAATCTGTCCTGTCACACATGCCAACAAAGAAATGGGTGCAGGATGGGAAGAGAGTAAGAAATGGCATCAGAAATTTAGGTATGTCTGATCTCTTCCATTTTTCCTGTCCTGTCATCAGATAGAAGAGTAGTAGTATCTGCTGTTTGCCAGAAAATCTCAGTCTTCAACAGAAGGGCACAGAAACATTCAAGGGTTATTTATCCTTAAATGAGTTTAGTTTTGCTTGGAAGGAGAGATCACAGGAAAGATGCTACAGTATCTTAGTTTATGCCTGTAGTGGTGCAGTGGTTAGAATGCAGTATTGTAGGCTAACTCTGCCCACAGCCAGGAGTTCAATGTTGACTCAGCCTTCCATCCTTCTAAGGGCAGTAAAATGAGGACCCAGATTGTTGGGAGCAATATGCTGATATTGTAAACTGCCCAGAGAGTACTGTAAATCACCAGGAAGAGGTATATAAGTCTACCTACTATTGCTACTTAAGTAAATGTAAATTAAAACTTGGGAAAGTCCCCGGAGAGGAGCGGCATACAAACCCAAATAAATAAATAAATAAATAAAAATAAGTAGACACAAAATGTTTTTAGTTTTAAATAGAGGTAGGAATCCACTGTTCTGTGCAAAAAGTTTCATTTATATAAAACTTCTTAAACTGCTCAATAGCTGAAACTCTGCAGGCAGTTTACCATAAACACACTAAAAAGATAAAATGATACATTGAGTATCCAATAGATATCCAATAAAATAATAAAATAAAGATGCCATATAAACTAGGCAGAAGCAAGATGGTTATCATATTTAAAACAATGTGAATTAAAATATGATTAAACTATGATTAAAAAGCTTGGGAAAATGAAAATGTTCTCCCCTGTGTCATGTGATCACCATTTGTATACTTCACAACCGGATTCTGACAGCAGAGTCAATAGAAAGGCTGGCAGTAAAATTACAAGTTGCAATCATGTGCTATGTTGCTTGACTGTCACATCATAAATAAAGCGATGGAGTTGCTAGTTCCAACTGTGGTAATTAAATGAGTCCTTCCTTCCTTCCTTCCTTCCTTCCTTCTTTCCTTCCTTCCTCACACACCCAGAAACATGCACACAATCTTTTATCAGTACCTATTTAATAGTGATATGCACAAAAAGTGATAAAAGTACATCAGTTCTAGAAAGACAGGGCAATTTCTTGTCAAGAAGTGACATGATCTTAATTTCCCGAAATATTTTGCCCAACTTTGCTTAATTTTTCCCAAGTGGGGCTCTACAGATGTGCCAGACCTTTGCTTTTATAATCTCAACCAGAGTGGTCAATAAGGACTAGTGATCCCTATTAAGGTAAGACTATTGCCCTAGGGAAATCTAATGTATTCATTGCTACATTATTTGAGCCATAGAAGATGAAAGCACGGAATGTCTGTAACCATGCCTTTTGTCTAATTTCAAAATCGGTCCTCAGTAGTACTTTGTTTGTGTGTATGTGCATGATTGTGGTTTTGTAATACTGCTACCAAAAAGCCTAAGTAAGTGGTCTTTGATTTAACCTTCTTTTTAAATAAGGATTATTTGTTTGTTTGTTTTAGAGAACAGAAGCTTAATTGCAATACTTATAACCATCCTGTGCCTTCTGGCGGCCAGTTTACTTGTGTACTTCAAGAGGAAGATCTTGATTAGAGTATTCTTTATTAATAAGAAGACTACAATAGAGAAACTTAGGTATGGTATTTAACATTACTGTTTTTTGAAACTGCAACCTCATAAAAACTACCCATTACCTATTGCTGGCCAATCTCTTCCAGAATAATTACGTATTATCTACAGTATATTCTTTCATCAGTATCATTTATTGCAATGAAACATCAGTTTGTTCAGTCAGATGTAAGGTTCTGCCTGAATGTGTGAAAGTATAATTTGTTCTATTTATATATGAAATTGAACAAGTGTAGTGTGTGTCAAAGGGCAAAGGGGGTACTATTAGTTCAAAATAGAAACATGAGGAGTTATTAGAGGAATTAAAAACACTGAAGATCCCCCAGAGCAGGAATGAGTGGCCTGCAGGCACAGTATAAAATCACATGTCCCAGTCAAAATTCTTAGACACTTTAGATAAAAGTCTTTTTTTCCTCTCTTCCCTTGCACTATTGCCTGGGGGGAGGAGAAGATGGAAAAAAAATGTGTCAGAAAGAGAAATAAAAGTTAGCCTCATCACTTTGCATTCTAGTTCCATCAACTATTTGCTGTAGCCCCACCAATCACTAGCATTTGACCCTTTAGTGCAGTATCTCTGCAGAACTGTGTCCTTCACCAGAATAAAAGCTGGTTTTTGCCAGCAATAAGGCACCGTGTCTCTCATGTTGGATTTCTTCTTTTAAGAAAATGTAAAGGCGTCATCTGGGAAAAGTAATCCTAATGAGATTGGAGCTGGTATGGAGTAGGAATTAACCTCTTTCTTCGTCCAGGAAAATCCCTCTTAATAAGGAATATTATTTTATTAATTTGATTGATATCCCACCTTTGTATTCTATCAAGGTGATAAACAAGATACAAAATAAAGCATAACAATAAGCATAATTAAAGCATATAAATATTAAACTCAGTATTTGTATTTGTCAGGGAGTTCATATGCTTATTTTGCTGTATCTGAACCAGTTGACAATCTATTACTGAGTGGGACTGGAGATGTTGTTTCTTTTAATACCTAAAATGGACAAGATATCGGAGGGGTTATTTTCTCCTATTCATTCATCTCAAGTAATAAAACTTTCTTGTCCCACCAATGATGAAAGAAATTACCTGAGCAAACTGAAAGGCTTTTCAGTTGCTATTTCATGGAACAGAATAGCAAGGCTTAAAACATTGAAAACCTTATATAATATTTGAAACAAAATTGTAGTTAAACTTGTTTGCTTATCTTTGCTACCTTTTGGTTGATATCATTTTTATAATAGATAACTTAATTGTAGTTGTTTTGTATAATGTAGGCACATTAGAAAGAGGAGGTGAAATACTGTATCTGTCATGAACATAAATTATTTGGGGGGTTTTCTGGCACTAAATCAAGATCACACTGCTTTCTGATATTGTTGTTGTTTCTCATTTTGTTTTGTATTAAACAATTAAAAAGTAAAAGGAGTTTGCCTTCATTTGCTCTGCTTGAAATATTGAAAGATTGGAAGTAGCCTTTTGTCTCTAGCCCACTGAATGAAGCACAGTATCCATAGCGAAGGTCATTACTTCTTAAACACCAGCTTCATTAGAAGTATCTCTTGGGGGCTATAAAGCAGCATTTCCACAGATTGCCAGAGCTAATTTAGCAGACTAGTGGTTCTAAACAACAAAAAAAATCAATATATTTATTCTTGCAATAGTATTGGATGGATTTTACAGTCACTGTTACTAAAGAAAATAAAGATAAAGGAGCATTATATCAAACTATAACCCTGACGTTGTATTTTCCAAGCATAGCTATTTTTTAATGAGTGTGTTTGTGTTGCAGGTCTGTGAGTCAAACAAGGCCTTCCAGTTCATCTGAATCTAATCATGTTCATACTGCAACATTCTTCAGTAAAAAACTAGCCAAACAGCCACAAAATTTAACCACACCCAAGGTGAGTTTTATATAGTTGAAGTAAAAGTAAAGTCAAATATTCCCTTGAGTCAAGCTCAGCTTCAAGTGTTTGTATGGACATATCTGTGTAGTTTTCTTGTTATCAATAATTTGCTACTGTATACTTCCAGGATATGAACAACTTTTGCACCAATGTCTAAGTATATTTAATTGGATACCATTAAAATGATTTTAATGTTTTTCTCGGTAGTTATTATTTATATACTATATGTCTTTTCCAACCTGCAGCACAAGTCAGAGAAACACAGTAATTACAAAAATGTCATTCCCCAAAGAATTCCAAATTTAACAACCTGCCAATTAAAGAAATATATTTGGCTAATACACACTAACCACTGCAACCGTTCATATTAACAATACTCTACGGTACAGCCAAGTGCAAATATATCCAGAATTTCCATTAAAAAGGGAATTAACCTTGAAACTTCCAATCCTAATGTGTGCAAGGTGGGATAATCAAAGCCTTCTAGTTAAACTAACATTCTAATTAAATAATTCTGAAGCAACAGAAAGAAAAACCTGCCCAGAGAACATAATAAGTCAAGAGGTTTTCAGAGGGATGTTAATAAATCAAGAGGTTTGTAGGAAGATGTTCCTGTTGGTATTAGGAAGTTCATTACCACTGATGACAAACTATTACCTATTGCAATATCACAATGGAATTTGCAAAGCAAATTTGCTTTGCTGCATAGTGATATGTATTTGATCACTTGTTCCTCTTCTCCCTCTTTTCCTCTCATCCTTTGCAAACACTCATGAACCAGAAAACTTTAGCTATGAACATTTGTTGTTTAAAACCAATTCTGGCTATTCTCAGGAACCAATAAAAACCCCTGCTGGGCAATGAATCCTGAAAAAAACACATAGGATCCAAAATAGCCTGAATGCCATTGTTCTGGTCTGTCTAAGATCACGAAAAAACCCTGCCAAGAGACTATTGAAATAATCTGTGCATGAAATAGTTAAGGTATGCACCAATAGAGCCTGTGTCAAATAAAGAAAGCAAAACACAAATTTGGTTAATGACTGAAATAAAATCCACACAGCAGATTGGAAAATGCATACTGGTTTCCATGCTCTAGATGAATGAAGAATTTAAGAGCTGAAACAAATAAATGTACTGGTTTCTGGATTGCAGCCAGGTCTCTTAGACAGAAATAATGCTTTTTAAACATCCAAGGATTAGTGTTTGAGTAAGCTGTTAATTGGTTGTTAGTTGACTTGAGGAAAAATAAAGAGGGCATATTAAAAAAAAGGAAGAGCAATTTAAACCAGCCCTGAAAGCAATGACATTTAACCATTAATTTGTATTATCTGAGAAGAAGAATATTGGCACAATTCAGCCAAAATGATTTTAACATTTATTTTAGTGGGAAAGATAATTTTGTTCATAGCATTTTCTTTTTCCTTGGGTTCCTCTCATCTGCTTTTCTTTAACTGCAATAAACTGAACTTGAAATGCTTAGTTTTAGTTGTGCCATATGTAGTGTGCTTAAACTGCAACTTATTTGCATATTGTTTTTATGGTCTATAGAGAAACAATGTACAATTGCTACAGTATCAGAAAAGGGATATTAGCTACTTTGTGAAGGCCCAGGATATATCGAAACGGAGCCTACCAGAGAGGGTCCAGCCACATCTTTGTGAGATTTCCTGCCAACAATCTGTGTCTGGAAAGGTGCTGCCCACCAAGCCCCTTCTGAAATTTGACCTGGTAGGTTGTTTCCCCCACCTTCATTTCTACAGAACCTGCAAATTCTGGAGACCCAAACGAAACTGAGATTTCTTGCTGTTGAATGGAGAATAAATAGCCCTTTCAAATTCTTTTATCTCTACCTGTCTTATTCCTGCTGCAATCAAGAAAACCTTCAGCAGTTCCAGTCTTGATTTCTTTGGGCATTTCTTTACTAGTTGATTTCATTCTGAATGGCTACACTGATCAGAATTAATTCTAGTTCATCTGATCATTCCTAGTCAATCTCAGCGTGTCTTCCTCCAATGCCAATGTTACAATATTTGTGACATGCCGTCAAGTAGCTGTTTAAATTCTAGATTCCAAACCCAGGCCATTTTATGGCCCTTGTGTCAGAGGGGATTGGTTGGTTGGTTATTTAACTTTCTCTGAAATAACTTTTCCAGTGCCTTTCTTACAATGTGAACCAATTCCACATAAAATTCAAGGAAGGGCAGTAGATGTTATTTTCCCACTGGGTTTTTCTTCACTTTTGCACTTGTATAGTGCCCAGAGTCAGTTTTTATAAGATGGCAGTTATACCATTTTTTCTATTTTTATTTTATTAAAAAAATTTAAATACAAATACAAAATCTCAAAAAGATTCTTTAAAAAACGAACAAAAAAGTCACAAAACGAACAAAACATTTAAAAAGTGAATTCAAAAAAACCTAACACATGCACACATATTATCTCCCCTAGTTGAGTAGTTTAATATGTTATTGAATTAATATATAGTAATTAATATATAGTAATTATAGTAATAATTAATGTATTGATACTGTTTAATATATATTTCACAAGGGGTAGTTTTCCACCCCTTGTGAATCAGGCCCTCCAAAATTTTAAACTACTAAATCTATTTGCATATTAATGAGCAAATAATTAACAGGAAGAGCAATAATAATAAGAAAGGCAAGGGTAAAGTTTCAAAACCCTCTGTTAACAAACTGTTATTGTAATCAACTCGTAGATGATTTATCATGGCATATTATCTATTCCAAATCTCCCAAAAGATAACAGTGATTCATCCTGGATCAAATATCCACATTTGTTTCTTAACACCAGCTCTTATTAATTGTCCTCTGGTTAAATATAATAAATCCAACCTCCAAAGTCTGCCTAGCTTCCCAAAAACATCCAGATGGAATTGTTTTGCAGATAAATGTGATAAATCCATTCCCCAAACTCCTTCAGTGTTCTTATGGAAAGCCAATTTACCACTTCTCCACTCAGTCAGGTTTCTGCTATTGTAAAAGAAATGGAGAAAATTTTTGACGCATTTGAAGGATCGTTTGAACGAACAATATGTGATAGACTGGTAACAGCGGATAGGCTACAGATAAGAGACGCACCAATCAAATAAATTGTAACAGGCGTATAGTTGAGGCTTGAAGTGAGGAGTGAAGAATGTTTACCAAGTCAGATGTTTACAAAGATTAATACTTAGTGTTGTATTACAGGTTTTACGAGGACTGCTTCTTAATATGATCTTATGTTTAATGTCGATTGTTTTAATAAAAAAAATTTATAAAAAAAAAAGAATGCAGGCTTGAACTTCAGAGAGGCATGTGGGATTGACTCAGTTAGTTCTAGGTCTGTGAATTCTAAGTCTGTAGAGTTCATATTTCTTTCCAGTGAATCTACTGCTTTCAGATCACATTCCTTTTGTGAGTCTAATTTATCTACAGCTAGATGCATCTGAATATTTTCCACAACCATTATCATTTCAGTAAACTTTTTTTAAAAAAGCTTTCAAAGGAGTATTGCATATTACCAGCCTTTTGTCAAGTATCAGCCACATGTTTGTCTGTAACCTGATACATTGTTCTGTGTAACTTGGCAACAATAAATAAAAAAACACAGGAATCCTCAAAATGAAAAAAATACTAAAAAAGTAAGAAAGATATTTTCCGGATATTTTGATCCAATTTTTTGAAAAGAATTCAAAACATAATCTCCAAACATTTTACAAATTAGTAAAATACAAAAAACACTGTAGTCCAATATAGAAATAAACCAAATGAAAACGCTTTCACTACTCCAGAACACGCCGTTTTCCTTACAAAAAAGCAAACGTTATTCCAAACAACAACATAAATCAAAGGGAAAGAGGAAAAAAAAAAGGAAATCCAGCAAGGGGTTAAAATAAATCATCATTCAACCAGCCAGTCAACTTTTATAGAAAGCAAAATAAAACAAAAACCTCCAAAAGTGAAGTTAAAACCCAGGCATGCTTGAGGAAATGAACAGCAGCTATACCAATTTGATTAGTAAATGAATAATAAATAAAAATAGGTGCACTTCTACACTAAAGGTCATCTTGAACCCTGACCCTTACTTGACAGTGACAATGCCAAGACAATGTCTTCCATCTTTGCTTCTTTCTCCAAGAAAAATCACATGACTATGCTTGTACATGTCATTATTAGGTCTTGCAATAGTATTGCCAGTGTGGAAGAGTTGGCACCAGATCTGTAAAATGGGAGGGTCATTGTTCAAGATGAACAGTAGTATAGAAGTGTACCATTCAAAGCAAAAAAAAAAACCTGCTTCTTCTGCATTTGCACCAGCTACATGATCACAGAAAACGTTTGAACTAAAGAGGCATTAAAGAAGCAGTGACAAGGTACACTGATACTGTCACACTCTATTGGTGCTTTCATAATTGAAACATAAACAAGCTGAAGCTTCTTTAAGGGAGTGCTGAAATATGCAGTTAGCATACCAATATCCTCTCCAAGGCATATTGTCACTTTGGGTCAGAAGAGCTGGATGTCACTAGTCTTTAAATAATTGATATTATATATGAGTAGTTTTAGCAGGGTTCCACAGATAAGAAATTGTGTTCAGCCTATGCTCTCAGCTGATTCATCCAGGAAACCAGTGTGGTAGAGGCATCTGCAGGTTTGTATACCGTCATCAAATGATGCAACAGGTTATCATATCATTGCATTGTAAGCTCTGCCTCTTTTGTACATATGTGACATCACAGTGCATACACAATGGCAAATTAGGATTATGACACAATATTCATCATTTATCCCTCTGCAGATACTTCTGCACCATGAGCTGGATATGCTTTTTAACCGAATTGGATGAATATTGTGGAAAATATATGTGTTAAAACACATATATAAATGTATTGAAACACTTCTGAAAAGAAGAAACGGCATCACAGGGCTTGACTGCAACTGATGAAATTTCTATTTTGGAATAAATTTGAAAATGAGCTGTCATATGTAGTTGGCCCTGTCTAGAACTGCATATCTTAGGACAGCATCCAGTGTCCTAAGGTTTTGCCGGCTATATGTTTGGTTCCCAGATTGCAACCTTTTAATTTGTTCAGTTTAATTTGGTGAAAGCTATTCT
The DNA here is from genome assembly GCA_034064705.1 of Bothrops alternatus. Classification (NCBI taxonomy): domain Eukaryota; kingdom Metazoa; phylum Chordata; class Lepidosauria; order Squamata; family Viperidae; genus Bothrops; species Bothrops alternatus. The sequence continues at coordinate 17,156,055 of JARGCV010000009.1, forward strand.
TTTCTGAGCCTGAGCCAGCCTGCTTCCATCTGTTGTTGCTTGGTGTTATTGTTGCTCTTTTGCTAGGATGGTAGCCTAACCAGTTCACATGTTCTGATTACAGCTCCATTGATTTGTTGAAAGCATTTGAGGGTACAGCCAGCCTCAAAAGCCCAGCATAATTTCTGAGGGTTACAATAACATTTGAAACATTGAGCCAATCCCACACAACTGCATTTTATAAGAACTATTAAAAGTACATTGCTGGTTTTGTTTCACATAAATTCTAGCTTGAAGAAATCTATAAAAGTTTGATATTTCATTTGTAACATTTTCATAATTCTGAAGTTGCCATGTTTAAGCTTTACCTATTTGGAGAGCTTACATCTGGAAAAAAACCTGGTATCGACTTGGCAAGCGTTCACATTCCTTCAAAAATCAGGACACAGTAGAATAACTTTTTGAGGGAATCTGTCTAGTCAGACCACAAACCTAGATGTTTTGAAAGAAACATGAATTGTACAACATTTTCCATCTCCTGCTGTTTACAAACCTCCTGAATGTAGTGGTGTTAATTATGATACCACCTCATTATCTTCTGCAAGCACTAGGCTGGAACGGTATGATGCAGCTGGCAGCTTTTTTTCAGCAATTGCCACAGTCTCTGTACTAAAATTACTTTGATCTTGTTTTTGTTCAACCGCTTCCCTAGTATTGTCTGAGCCAGACTATAAAAATGCCATTTTGCTTAGAGGGAAACTAGAGAATTGGTGAAGTCTTGCAGAGGATTTTCCCTCTTCTTTAGCATTATTAGTTGCCTGATTTGTATTTCTGTTTATATTAAGGCAGTATGAGGTGTTTATGTGGGTACATATGAAGCTAACTTTTGCTTTTTGAGACAACATAGTCAGTACTAGATCCCGCTATCAATGAGCTTAATGTCCTTAATGATTATAGCAGTTTGAACGAATCACCACTGTCCATTCATCTTGGTAATAAGCAAACAAACAAACAAAACTGTAGGTCAGTTAATTATGTGATTATGTTACTTCACTTATCTGCAAGTTCTGATTTAACTATACAGTACAAGTACATTGTTAGTTGTTATTTAGGCCTGCAACTTAATATTATTCCAAATCATGTTTCTTCCATCTTAAGCCTGCTTTTGACTGGATCTAGCGAAACTCAGATTTAGGATTAAGAATAAGTTGCCACAAATATCTGCAAGTTTACTCTAGTTTTTTCCTCCTAATACTATAGTGGAGTCTGATGCCTGGAGCCTTAACCTACATCTGTACACTGAAGACACAGTAGAACATCAGCCATAAGACAGTTGATCAGGCCCTTGTCTTAAAAATAAGCCTTACTCAGATTACTGCAATTTGCTGTGCTTGGAACTGCACACAAAGACCACCCAGAAGCTCCGACTGGTCTTGTGCACAGAGGCATGTTTGCTTAGTGGTGATCCGTAACACAGCCTATCACATCTCTACTGGAGGTGTTGCATTACCACTTTTGCATATAATTCAAGGTGCTGGTCACTATCTATAAGACTGCATATGGTTTGGTGCCTGGGAACATTTTAGGGACCACTTTCCTCATTAGTTTCTATTTGTCTTACCTAGAAACTAGGGAGAGCTAAGTGTCCCCTGATAAGAGAAGGCAGAGGTTCAGGGATCCTGATGGCATCTCTCAAAGTCAGGAATAGCTTGCTTCTGAAACACAATCCACCCCACCCTCATGGTTTTCCAGACACACATGATCTCTTCTATGGAGAGTTTGAAAATTTATGTATACTATGACACAATTTTTGATAATTTTAAATTTTACCTTTACTTGCTATTGTAATTCATTTTATTCTAATTTTGTATTTTGTTTTTACTATGTAAATTCTGTAACCTGCTTAGAATCTGGATGGTTTCAGTCAAATAAAGTTCATAAACACAAGCAAATAAATAATACCCGATGAATAATGTAGAATTCTTAAAAGCATGACTTTCTCCATTTTTTATCTAATTTATCTACTGTACATCTCACTCACAGATAATACCCACTATCTTTCTGTTCCATCTCTGATATAGGTATAATTATATATTTCAGTTGATTGAAGAATAAAGCCAACATATTTATTAATTTATTGGATTTATAAGACCTTTTATTTTGTAGAACTGAAGGTGCACATATAATGTTCCTTCCTCCTAACAATATAAAAAAAAGTGAGGTGGGTAAGAGAGAGCGAAAGCCCAGAGTGAGTTACCTAGTCAGCTTCCCTGCCTAAGGGAGAACAAAGTTTATTTATTTGATAAATTATAAATAAATAAATGGTACAATGCTGTTATAATTTCATCCTCTGCAAAAATATTGATAAAAGTATTGAATAATATTGTTGTCGTGCCTCACAAACAAGCATCCATATAGGTAGAAGTCCAATTTTTACAATTGTATTCTGAGTTCAGATTGTTTTTTTGCCTTTTTCAGAAACTGTGTACTTACTAAAAATGAACAAATTACAGTAAAGTAAAAAAAATGGAGCCACCATTTCCTTCATGACATAATATTCAGTATATATTTAAAATGTCTATTGTGCTCTGGAAACTACAAAAAGACAACCATGATTATAACATAATAAATATTTTAGAAATATTTCTTCTCTATGTATCTGTGTCAGAAGACATGGCATAGAAATAAATATTTTTTTCTGTTATAAAAGTTAGTAATTTTAAATCTTCATTACAGATGCAATTTTAATAGCAGCCTTTTCTGCTATGAGTTTATTGCAGATTATAACTCTTCATTTAAGAAAACACTTCAATTAACCAAGCACCACCTATTCAAGTGTCCTGTGGACAGAACGGCTGGATATAAATCAAAATAACAAAAATAGCAATGCATTTGATATTTGTATTCATTCTTAAGTCTAGATGTAAATATCACCAGTTTTATAATTCATAAAGCCAGACTTCTATTTAACTTTACATTTTATTGAAGTTAAGCCTTACCTCTGGCACTGACTTATTGTGCTTTATTGATAAAATGCTTATTGGTTCTTGCATCCTTTTGGGGAATATGAGAATTGATAAGAATTTGGATTTTATTTTCAAGACAGTTAATAGGAAAAGGGCCATGGTATAAGCTATGACAGGATAACATTTAGTAGGCTGCTTGGCAGAAAAGTGATATTAAATTGCTATAATTTGGAAATGTCCCAATGACAGATGTACACAATGATCTTCTTGTGTTTCTGCTCTTGACACATTTATTAGGTACCTTGTCATGTTCTCCTTTTGAAATAAAGAACAGATTTATGTAGGCAAAGCATTTTAAAAGATTTGATAGATAGCTTTGAATATTAAAAAAAGCCGTGCATTTTTGTTGCACTTTCTTACCTGCCCTGAATGCTTTCCAAGAAATCCTTCCTGCCTGTATTTTTTCTTAATGTTTTTTTTTATTTACTAGAAATAGAAATCATAGAAACTCATATAATGCAAATGTTTTGTTTCGACTAAAGCATGTTATGAGGGATGGGCAGGATGATGAATAATAATAGAAACATTAGATGCTAAATCAAAAAGAGCTCCAGTTTTTGGCTGAATTATCACAAACTATAACTACACAATTGTGAAGAATTGTTTGGTAACATTCTTTACAATACCTTTCATAATAAACAACGTTTCGGTATTTTATCATTGACATGGATCAAATCTATAAAAGAAATGTTTGTATAAATCAACGAACTGCAACAATATTGTGATTTTGTTTCCACATTGTAGGAATCTTGCAAGCCAAGTCCTCCTCAGAAGCCTTTGCCAGCTAATCCTCAGAAGAACAAAGCTATTCAGATTAATACTGCTTCTCAGACAATGTTTGAGCTTCCAAAACCTATGCCTCAAATTGCTCCTGTCAGGTTAGTTTGGTTGTCTCTTAGTACATTTCACACTAAACTCTTAATGGAAACTATCCAAATAAGGTTTTATGAGCACCATGATGCACAAAGTTGTTTAATTTTGCAATAAATATATCACAGGAGAATCAACTTCAGTATAAATCGAGCCATCACAGACTGGCAGTACACAATGAAAAAAGTTCCTTTTCTCTGCCCTGAATCTTGACTATTTAGTTTTAGCAGGTTCTAATACTGTAGAAAATAACTTCTTGTCTCATCCCACCAAATCATAATTTTAAGACTTTTAACATGTAGGCTAAAGAGATAAAAGTGTCCCAGCTCTTCAGTGGTCTAGAGATGGCAATGATCAGAATAAAATGATATTCCAATATTATGATATATCCTATTGTGTATGTATCGTGTGTGTGTGTTTCTGTGTGTGTATATATATAATTTAAAAATAAAATATAATTGAAAGACATTCGAAATGAAAGACATCACACCCAATGTTCTATGCAAGAGCTCTTTTAAGCTATTCCTGTAATAGGCAGGGAGGAAACAAATCTAACTTCAATTATTCCAAAGGGCAAACAGTGCCACCAAGAAAGAACACCTGCTATATAACTACTACCTTCACCTCCCCAAAGTGGGAAAACCACAAGCTACTTCTCCCAGAAAGGTCATTTTGGTCAGGGTGATTCTAGCTGAAAATTGTGAAGATAACCTGGTACCAAGCTCAGGGCTTTATAGGTTAAAAGCAAGCGTTTAAATTCCATTCAGAAGCTTATTGGTAATTAGTGGAAGCACTGCAGTAGTATAATATGCTCCTGCCAGATGTTAGGGAACCAATGTGGCACAGCATTCTGGATCATTTACAGCTTCTGGGCCATTTTTAAGGCAACCCCATCTAGAACCTATTGAGATAATCCAAATGGGTGGCCATTAGGTCATGAGCTGCTCTTGCAGCAAAGTCTCTTGTCCTGGGTTCAGCTGTATGCACGCATACATATACACACACGCTCATCTGCAGCCTTCTGAAATTAAATTTGATGGTGCAGATAGATGGGCTTCAAAAGTGGTCCAGAATATCTATGTGGCCTGAAACTACAGCATGCCCATCCCTATAAGTAGCAATTATTTATTTAATAAGTAAGTAAATGTCTTCATAGTAATTCCTAATATTTATTAATTTATTTTGTTTTTTTGTCCCTTAACCCTCTTTTGTTGAACAGGCCTGCACCAAAACCTCCACTTCAAGTGCCTAGGCACTGCAATGCTGCCTATATGAAATGAAAAAAACCAAACACCATTTTTATTCTGAAAAAATAGAAGTTTGCACTATTTTTCAGCTGGAAATTAATATTTTTATATCAACCAATAGAATTGTTAATGTTCTATATCCCATTGTTTTAAGAATTCTGAGCTACTGCCTTTGGTGCTATACTGTGTAAAGGTGGTCTGCGTCCTTGCTCAGGTACTTATAAATTATTAATTTATACTGATATTTATTACAGTGCAGAGCACTGTAGTAAATATTATTTCATCATAATCAGGTTTTCCTAAGATGGAAGCCATTTTTATGATGTTTAAGCAGTCTTGAACCATCTTTCATTTTAAATTCCACAGCAGGCTATATAATACCTCTCTGTGTTTGTTGTTCAGTTTAGATCTGTTATTTGCAGGATGCTGACTAGAACTGAAATAAAACTGCTGAGATCAAAGGCCCAATGAAAGTTCAAACTTTTTTATTGTTTGCCAAAATCTGTAGGCAAAATATATTTTGGGGGGTATAATTTAAAGGAAAGTGAAGTAAACAACTGTCAGTGCTGTTCCTATTGATATTCCGTTAGAAAGATGGAAAAATACTATCTGCAAAAATCAAGGAGTATTGTGAGATTTTCTTATAATTTGAAAGCAAATGCAACCAAAAATCCACTGTAATTATGCAAGTACCAAACGGAAGTTCAATCTACCTCTAGTGAACTGTGCATATGGAACATAACCATTTTTGGAGAAAATAATACAAAATGTGATTTGTCCAAAACTCATCTCCATCACCATGATACAGATGTACGTTAAATATACACTGAATTATCTCTGAGGCTTAAATACCTATCCCAAGATCAGCAGTTTTATCCAGTACCCAGAATCCATTTTCAATTGTACCAGAGTCTCAAGTATATTTCTTATAAATATTTATTTCAGTTCTATAACATGTTAGTTCTCTGTTCCAGAATTAGAATGGGTTAGAGAAATCTTCAGATAAATTGTACTAACACGTTATTTCTTTTTTGTAATACACAGAAATATAGTTAGCCACAATGGTATATCCTAACTCACTGTACTGTAATGTTAAATGCCTGTTTTCCAAGACAGTGTACAGATTTTCAAATAGCTTTTAAAGTACTGTATATTGAATACCAGTTTAATTAGAAATGGTGTGTAATTTCTATCATAATGCATTTTCAAACTTTTCAGTCTTCTCAGTGTTTATGTATGTATTTGTATGTATGCGAGCATACATATATACACATCTGCATGCACACAACAATGCACACGAGGCTCACACTTTGATGATTAGTTTCCACCAATATGGCACAAGGTGCTTGACTTTTTTTTTAGTCTGTGGTGCAACAGACCATATAGCCACAAAACTTATAGGTAGCTTTATAGTTGTGTAATACTCACCCAGTTCAGATGCTTACCTTCCGTTTATACGATGGTTTCATGCACAGAATAGCAAATAACTCAGCATGGGATAGGAGTTTTTACTTTTAGAAACTTATTACTATAGAAATCATATTTCAAAAAATATTTCTTACAAACAGCTGTGCACAGTAACAAAAATGCATTGTTTAGACTTACGTACTAAAAGAAAAAAATCAACACAATAAAATATTTTGCGAAAACCCATAACAATGTCTTGAGAGTACAGTATTTAGCACTTAACAAAAATTAGATTCGTATAGAGGTACTGCTTTGAGTTAAGCTACCATATTTCGGCTGAAAAATAGCAGATAGCTAGATGGCAACAAGGAGACAGATAACTCATTCTGTTGTTGTGGCAGCTCTCTGGTAATAATCCAAGTTTCTGCAGCCCAGATTTAGTAGCCAAGTACTGAGTGGCGATGACACTGATGGTTAAGACCAAAGTTAATATCTTCATTCATCCAGTCATTTGTCTTTCTCATAGACCCTCTGTTATTTTCACTGTCAGTGACTCTGTCATACCATCACTTTTAACTCTTCATCTCCTTATGTCCACTTATTTTATAAAAATAATTTAATTAGTTCTTATACTGGGCTGTTGCACGCCAAGAAATTTGAAGAATTCAACACTTAAAAAACATTTTCATATTTACCGCTTATGCTGAATGTTCTGTTCATTGGTTTAATGCACGATGACTAAAGATGTAGCTCTGAAATTAGCTATAATAGAAAAGGTAAAGGTTTCCCCTGTCCAGTTGTGTCTGATTCTAGGGGACAGTGTTCATTTCTTAGATGAGAGAGCCTTCATTAGCTGAAGACAGCTCGGATCATGTCCAACCATAAAGGACCACAATTAAGAGGATAGAAGTCTAGTGCTTTTTATGAGTTCATCTATCCCAGTACTATCTACACGGATCACTTAGATTTCTGAGAGAGGAGTAAGATCATTTCCAATTTGTCTACCTAAAATTGAACTTCCCATGCCTCTATGTAAATGGGGGCTTTTTCATTTGCTGTCTGTTTATGGTCAGAAAGTCTCTACCATTGATTTTTCTCCCCTGCTAACTAGGCTTATTTCATTAGCAGCATGGATATACTGACCTACCATCTAAAGGATATTGAATCCCATGAATCCCAGCGGCCGGTTAGGGCCCACAGTCGGCCTTCTCCAGGTCTCGTCAGCCAGACAGTGTCGCCTGGCAGGGCCTAGGGGAAGAGCCTTCTCTGTTGCGGCCCCGGCCCTCTGGAACCAACTTCCCCCGGAGATCCGTGTCGCCCCTACCCTCTCCGCCTTTTGTAAACTGCTTAAAACACACCTCTGCTGGCAGGCCTGGGGCAGTTAACATCTTGCCCCTAGCCAGTGTATGTTTGTGTGTATGTTTGTTGAATGATTGGTTTTCTTTTAACTTAGGGGTTTTTATATATGTATTTTAACTTGTGATTTCTATTTATGTTGTGAGCCGCCCTGAGTTCTCCGGAATAGGGCGGCATAGAAGTCAAATCAAATAAACAAATAAATAATATTGTTAAAATTATTTTAGTCCAAACAGCAGCTGGGAAGCATAAGATAAATGTATTTGTCTTTGGTTTAGCAATTTTATAAAAAATAACTATTTTTTATTGACAGAGCTACATTTATTTTTTCCTTTCTCTTAAAAATACATAACCAATTGAATCCTTATATTTTACATCTTTCCTATTATTATAAATTGACCGATAATATTATCTGTTAATACATCAAATTGCTTCTAATTTCCAGACCTTTTGGTCATTCCAGTTATATATGCAACATGCTCTTTTCCAAAGTCACTAAGTCTTTGCTTCCTAATAGAGAGAGCCAGCACCTAATGATATTTATTTCTTTTTGATACATAATTTAACTTTTCCAATTATTATGCCCTGTATCTAGGCAACAACAGCAGTGATGCCTATGAAGAAACCAGATAAAAACATCCATATCTCAAAATAAAGCAAAATGGAATTATCTAGGAAACAATTTGGTTCATAAACCTTGCATATGTTGCTATGTAATTATTGATATTTTAATTTATAAGACATTTTGGAAAATATTAATGCAATATTTATGCTAATTAGGAAGTTATTGATGATTGTAAAATTCAGTTTTTTAAAATGAGATTTGCCAAGTGCTATTAGGATTCTTTACCTTTCATGCCTCTTGAATAGTTTTAGGTTTTCTGAGGGCTTTGACCCTCCATTCTCCATGAAAATTAATTCTATTTGACTGTCACTCAAAATAAATTCATAATTGCTTATTAAAAAGATGACATTTATTTCATCTAGCAAGAATCCCAGGAAGAGAATGCTTATAAAAATATTGAACTATGTAAGACTTATTCTTTCTTTGGTATTAACATTAATTTTCCATCATTATTTCCTTTCTATTTATAAAAAAAGTGTAAGCAAAACTATTTAAGAGCTATAACCTTCAGTTAGAAGACTCTATGCATTCTTAGTGCCCCAATCTAACAGGCATTGTTGGGTACTACTGCATGAGAAATAAGATCAGTCTGTGTAGATGACAGTTAATATTAGACTTCAGAACATGTGCAATGTGCATAATGTATGTTAGGCAGAGGTCAAATATATATCACAACCGAAATCGGCAGATGATCAAGTCAATTTGATCTTATCTAACATTTTATAAGTGGGAAGAAACATGGTTTTATGTGTCTGTTACTAAGTCCATTATTCCATCACAAAAAGAGTCAATAAAAGTATCAGTAAACTTAAGAGAATTTTTTCTTAATTACAACAAAGCATATCAATCATCTTAATTTTATAGCTGGAGCTGTAACATTAATATTTCCTGAAACCAAGTCTTCCAAGGCAAAACCCTCCTTAGTTTCCCAACAGGATATTTGTAGACCTCATCTGAAGAAAGCAGGTGCCTAGACCAACCTGTGATGTTTTCAATGGATGGCAGCAGAGCTTCCCACCATCATGGCTTTGTTGGTGTGCACAGGGGGCATCTTAGGATGTGCAGGATATTAAGCCATCGTATTCTTTCCAAACAATTGGGAACTCCTACAGCTTAAGAGCAAATCTCATGTCATTGGAAGCTATGCTTTGCGGGGGAAAGGGGATGGGTGGTTTGAGAATCTCCATACCTCGAGGTTACGGCTTTAAAAAGAGGCAATTCTCTAGCCCTCATGTTTCCAAAAGATGATTCGGTATGGTCACGATCATGATGTTGGACTTGCTTTCTGATGAACAGGGAGAAAAACAGCTAAGGGCATCTAGGAATAACAGCCCTGGTGGGACTGATTCCAGCACTGTTGTAGCCAGTTACACCCACTTCATTCTGGCTGAAGTAGATCCAGTAAGAATCCCTGCCTGCACCCTCTATCTGCCTCTCAGATTCTTAAATCAATTCACCTAGTACTGAGTTGTATTTTAAAAATACAACTGACTGGCCAAAAAGCAGAAAAATAGACTCTAAGAAGTAAAGAACAAGCTGTTCATTTGGATAAAGCATGAGCACAGCTGATTTTTTAGGTCTCTGTCATTAGCTCCTTAGTGCAAACATTTTCCTGGGGACCGCATAGCTACTGTGTGAATCCAGAAAAAGCTAGGACATCTTTAAGATGTTGGCAGGTGCAACAAGCACCCTCAAACTCTCTCTGAACCACATTTTCTACTTTAGATACAAATAATTTTACATTCCCATAAATAACTGATGGGATAACTACATTTAATATAAAAAGAAAAAAAGCAATAGACACAGAATACCATGTCCTGTTCTGGATACTACAGTTCCAAAAAAGGCCAGTAGCAAATTGGAATGAGTTCAAAAGAGAGTTATAAAGATGTTGAAAACTGTGGAAACAAGCCCAATATACAACAGTTGAAAGTTCTGAGAAAGATTGACGAGAGATACACTACCATTCTTCGGACATCTAAAAGGAGGGATTTATTTTCTACTCTGCCAAAGTATAGGACTGGAATCTGTGGGTGTAAACGTAGAAGACAGCAAAATTAATAACTTTCAGGTACCTTCAAACTCAAATCTAAACTGATAATCTGTGATTATATATTAACTGCATATAATATGCTGACTTTCCAGCAAATGAACTATAAGTAAATAAAAAAATATTTTTGAAATTAATGGTAATGCAACAAGAAAAGACAGAGGAGATTTGAAAGCAGATGCAGCATTTTTAGAGTTACACCTATCCCAAAATAAAAAAAATTATGCGGAATATTTATTATTCAGATATGTTTTACAGCAAGTAATAGGATGCATGAGATGCAATGTGAGCTGCCTTTAGGACTCATCCTATGGAACAAAAAATCCTAACACCATTTATTCTTTACTGGAGGAATAACAACTGATGTATAATTTGAACTGTTGATATTGTGATCCTTGAAACATTTTCACATTAAATGAAATCAGTTGTTCTAATTAATGTGTATAGGGTTATTTTAACAAAATAATTCTATATATTATAAATGTATATTAGAATCCAGTGCATTCATTTTTATGAAATAGATCTCTACAGTGGTTACAATTATAATTGCTTTATTTGATATACAGCATTATATTACAGTTTGTCTTCCTTCTGTCCAGACTTTATAAAAATTACTACAGTATGTCAATATGTTTCAATATTAGGATATTTTCTTTTAAGTGTTTTATATCAAATAAATTGTAAATACATATTTAGTTATCTGTTATTTTTTATTTTATTAAATGATTTTGCAAATTGAGATTTATGGGGAAATAAATGTTTATTTACTCTGCAGTTCAAATAGGGCATACTTTATAAATCAACACATTTAATTAAGAATAAAGATTTTTATTTTACAAGTACATTTAAGAATTCAATCGCAGAATAGACCTATTGAGGAATAAATCTCTTTAAAGTCTGTGATTTTTAATGCATATTGAAGTTATTTAATAAGTATGGCCTCAGAATGTTAGAAAAAAAGTAGTTTGGCAGCTAAATTTATTAATTTCTTCTTTGGCAGAGAAGACATCACACTAAGCATTTCTTATATTGTTCACTTAATAAGACAATATTTGTTGGGTCAAAATTCTATGCAACTCAGAGTGCATAGAGGTTCTAAAATCACAGTATGTCTTCAGAATAAAACATTATGTCTTTTTGAAAAATATATCATATACAGTATACAGCTACAGAAATAAGTTGGGAAAAAAGTCTAAATAACTATTTCATTAGAAGCTAAAGATACATTTGTTTTATATACTAAAGAATTTCTCAATGCTGAGTGCTGTGTTCACAACAAAGATTGAAAAGAAGCTTAGAAATCAACTACTAGCCTTTTATCATTCTCAAAAAATATATGAAAATAATCACATTATTTCAATTGTAGAAAGATAAACAATAGCTTTCTGCTAACAGATAAGATACTAAGTTAACTTTTATTAATGTGAAGGTGTTAATTGACAGAGTTGGAAGAAAATTAAAATGTAAATACAGCATTATCAGCCTGAAGGAAGAGAAATGTTTATTAAGCTACTAATATTGTTTATGCTATTCATATATTATAATTTATATTGTATATAAATTTGTTGCTGCTGTTAAGATCTTGACTGAGAGAACAATAAATTTCTCAGTCATAGCAAATCTTTGCTACTGTGATTGAAATAATGATTAAAGTCATCAGGACAAATGGATTTATCGGACATATTTATTTTTCTGAACTAGAAAACAGGATTAAAAAGCAGAAGGAGAAAATCCTTTGCTGCTTATTGGCTACATCTTGTAGCTATCTACTTCTACAGAAATACTTTGACCTCAGAAAGCCTGAGAAGGATCTCAGGCTCTCTCTCACCTCTGTACATGAAAATAATTTAGACGAGCTAGATAGCCATTCTAAATTTATTTTCTGTTATTGCTCTGGAATCTAACTGAAATCCAACATAAACCAAGAAGCCTCAGGCTTCCTATCCCTGCTGCACAGAGTTGTTGTGAACTTGTTTTATATACCACTATCATATGGGGCTGCTGTTTCTAAAAATCTCTATATGGCGGATGTCATTTATAATGCTCCAGAGTATTCAAAAGAATATTATACAAAGTGCATTGATAATGGGAAAACACCCTTCTTTGGAGGATAGAAGTAGTAATGTCCCTGGACCCAGCTGTTGGAGACTTATTCAGACAATATTACACAATTCACAGAAAACAATTTGGCTGAGACTGCCCCAAAGTGAAGTTCATGTAGAGATTACCACAAAAAGCCTTTCAAGCAGCCTTACTGAGCCTACCAGAAGACATTGCTGTTTCCGAGTTTTGAAGAGAAACACTTTCATGTCAATATACTTTATGAAGCATTCTATCAAATGCTTTGCACAACCCTAGATATATACTATCAAGCTGTGTGTGTGTCTGTGTGTGTGTCTGTGTGTGTGTGTGTGTGTGTGTGTGTGTGTAGTGTTCTGGATCTGAACTTTTATGCAGTTTCTAAAATGATAGGCACATTTTGAATATGATTTGGACGCACAATTCATTAACCAACTGAATTTGTAATTTTGTGAACATAAACCTAGAAAGCTTAGAACCAAATACTGTGAATCTGATCAATTAATTTTAACCCCTATATTTATACCAACAATAGTAGCATCCATATATAGCATTTTTTCCTTATCAGCATGTTATTTTTATAAGTCATTTAATCATTTAAATATGAAAAATATCAAATATTAGAAATTATATTTGTTTAATATTGTAGAAGGAGAATACTATTGGGTGAAGAGAAGATCAAGGAAATATATTATCAATTGATATATTAATTATGGAAATATAAAAATTAATTATTATTGATTGTTTATTAACTATTATTAATTGTATATTCTTTTCTAAAAAAATTATGAACCAAGATAACGTGCGGTACACCAGTCATTAAGGTTGTTATTGTAAAAAACCAATAAAACTTGTACAATAATAATAATAATAATAATTTTAACCCCAACTAGAATAAAAACAAATGAGCCAGTTTTGTGTGATGGTGAAAAACACCGAACTAGAAACCAGGAGACTGTGAGTTCTAGTCCTGCTTTAGGCACAGGGTCAGCTGGGTGACTTTGGGTTGGTCACTCATTCTCAGCCATAGAAAGGAGACAATGGCAAACCATTTCTGAAAAACCTTGCCAAGAAAAACCAAGGCTAGTCTAAGCAGTCACCAGGTGTCAAAAACTGACTTGAAGACACACACACACACACACACACACACACACACACACACACATCAAATATAAATACAGTATTTGGATAATAGAGTTCTTTGTACCTTTGAATCACTCGTTTCTGCTTGGGAAGACACTGTAGGTTGTTTTGTGTTTTTTTACATTTTTTTTTAAAGTGGTTTGGGTGTAGGGCTGAGAGAAAGTAATTGAGTCAAAGTCATCCAGCTAGTTTGGGTGCTTTTAACTGCAATATGTTTTAGCTCAGTGCTTTTAACTGCTATACAAAACTGGCTTTCATAAATTAGTATTTGTTGAGCAAATTCTCTTGGTAAGATTTCCAATTTATATTCAGTAGACTGTGCTTATATTCTTATTATATAAAGTCTCAAATAAAATTATTTGTGGCAACTATGCAGAAGTTGGGTTTTTTTTCCTGAATGTGGAAAAAAGGCCTTAATATTTGTAACACAAAGCTGGACCAAGACATTCTGAATCCTGAGATAAAGGACAAAGTGACTTTGATCCTACTCTACATTTAAAGCCAATTAATCTAGTTAAATACTACAGAATTTACTCCTACTACAGAATCCATCATGTCAGGCAGCACTATACATCTTACCACCAACACTCTGTATTTGTCATTTGATAGGACTACTTTGCCTAATACTGTGGATGATCCTAGGTATATAATTGCTAAATATTTCTGTAGAAGAATAAATCTCACCAGGTTCTCTACACCTTTGGAGAGTCCAGTGTTTGCTTTACGTTACTCACTAATCAGCACTACACATTTGTGAGTACAAAAGTCTCTGCCAAAGTGATAAAATGTTGTACTTATTCAAGTAGTATAAGAAAGTCAAAATCATAACAATATTTCTAAAAACAACCACACTAGTTCTATTATATCACACATTTTAAATTATAATTGAGAACCTTGACCTGCCCAGAAAAACTAGATCTTTACAAGATTAGAAAAAGTTTGACTTTTAGACTTTATTTCCTATTTATGTGCTTGGTGTTCTGATCTATCTTGCATCACTGATCCTTCCATAACAGGACAGTTTGAAGGATTCTTTCATGTTGCTTATGTTAAAGAACAAGTGAGATAGATTCATGTCCAATTACTATGGCAGAATCTGAATTTAATGATTTGTGTGCTTATGATGTAACATGGAAATTTGGCTCAAATTCTGGCATAAAAGAGGAAGAGCTTTCAAACTGTTTCCAAAAGTGGGTTATCTTTTAAGAATAAATACTGAATGCTAAAGTACAGGAGATGTTCAGTTGAATGCAGCTTGGCTGTAGTAGTAATGTTAATTTGTTTTAGCAAATGCAGCTTGAAGCAATATATTGAATTGGGAGATAAATGAGAATGGGCCAATTATTTTTCCAACTCTTTCATTTCCATTTTATATCATCCGGTATTTATCTCTATCCCTTTGTAGAGGCACAAAGAATAAGGGGAGAATGCTTTACTGCAAAAATGTTATGAAAAACTTAGACATCCTCTTCCGCTATTTTATTCTTCTGATTAGAAAGAGCAATCCTGAAGATTGGTATAAAGAGTTCTGCATCTCCAAGAGATCCAAATTCTTTTCTGGAGCCTGTCAGCAGAAAAGAAATGAGGGAACAGCAATATCTTTTTTCTTTCCCTCAATAGGTTTTTTTTTCTAGCTCTAGGGGTTATAAAATTCCCCTTTCCCCTGTCTGAATATAGCACAGCCTCTCCTAGTATACTGATGGTTGGTCCACTTACCTATCTCTATTTTCTTTCTCTGACATCACAGATCCAAAACTGGGGTTTTAAATAAATTCTTATAAGCTGGATGTGGCAGTTTCAAGGTTGAATCTCCTTCAGGGTTGGTTCTCCCTCTCCTTGCCCCAGAGAATTTATCCTATTCTATAGTCATAGAGCAGGGGTGTCAAACTGCCGGCCTGCGGGCCGGATGCATCACGTAGAAGCCGTGCCCACCCCATTGCCGACAATGGCAAAACTGTCCCGATACGTTGCATGACATCATGTGATGTCACGAGTTTGACATGTCTGTCATAGAGGAATCTCTCTAAGCCCATAAGACTATACATTAAATTGCATTGTGCGTTGCACAATGTAAAACAAAATATAGGTAGAAAACTATGCCCAAACAAATTTTATGAATAGGTTTTAGACACAAAAGTCTGTGAAAATAATGGTAGCATTTCTTCCAGTGACTTTAGAATACAGGAAGAAAAATGGTTATGAATCCATTCCCAGTTCATTAGATCAAAATAATTATTGAATCCAAATGGAAATCTGAGTAGATTTCAGATGGTTTGTGGATGTCAGGCTTTAGCAGAAATAATAGAAATATAGCTGATCACATTCATTCTCACCTTTAAACAGGAACATAGCCTTGGGGAACACTCTACATATAGATACAAATTCCATTTGGCCATGTAAGAACAAATTCATTTTTTCAATTAAAAACATTGATTTCATTAACGATTTACAATACAATTGCAAATCGTATTTTACAATACAATTCCAAACATCTAACCAGAATTTCATTTAAGTTCAATGGAATATATTCATGTATAGTTCTAAACCAATGGTTCTCAACCTTTGGGTCACAACCCCATTTGGGGTCGAATGACCATTTCACGGGGGTCGCCAAGCACCCATTTCTGCTTCAACTGCCTCTCTATATAAGGCCAAGTTCAACTACAAAACTCTTGGCTGATGTAAAGTTGCACTATCCTTAAGTACTCAGAATGATATGAGCAGTCTGTAGGATTATATTCAAGATCCTGACCATGAGCTATTTCCTACTTTGTCAATTATTATTCTCAGTGTGTTCCATTGCAGAAAACCTGTTACACTAAAACCCTGCATTGCAACTCCCTGGCATTGGTTGCTTCAATAAACTGGTTGTTACAGTTTGCTGCCTGATTATTGAAGAAACAGAGGAGGGGCAGGGGGGGAATAAGCATATGAGAGGAGCAGGAGCAGGGTGGTTTAAAAAAAAAAGTTTTTGCTGTGTCCTAGACATATTCCTTTAATGATATCTATTATTTCCAAGCAGTAAATGTTCTCATGACATTAATCAGGATCATGGTTGAGAGAAGAGTTAAAGTGCCCAGATTCCATAGTTCCTATCCAGCTAGTGAAAAATTCAGCAGGACATATCATGTGACAAACTCCTTATTGAGTTGTGCTAATTATAACTAGCATTTGGGATTTAAAATCAATCTCCAAAGGATAGAAGAACATAGTATTACTATAAAAACATCATTAAAGACAGATGGTTTTAAAATTCAGATACATGTAAAATGTCAGAGAAAATCCTCAAGAAGGAAACATTTTAATCAAAGTGTCCAAGAATGATAAAAAAAACTTACAGGAAAAAAAAAGAAAACAAGCAGAAATCAATCTTCATAGTCTCAGCTTCCCGGAAAAAAAGATTAAGATGCACTTTCTTCAAATAACTGTGAAGGGGTAGATGCAAGATCAACAGCTATATTGCTTAATTGCTTTTTCTTTTCTTCTATTATTGAAACCACACTCTTTAAAAAAGGAAAAAAATAACAAATTAATCACCAGAGGACAAACAATGTTCAAAAAACTAGAAGTAATTCAAGTAAGATGGATCCTTACCTGTCTGTTCAAGCCTCTGGCCATGTCCAAAGCACCCTTACCAAACTGAAAAATAACACATCATACAAATGACATATTCAACTTACTCTTTAAATACTATGTAGGTAGGTATATGTTTGCAGAAAGAGAGAGAAATATAATACCTCATTTTTAATATCAGGATCTGCTCCATTCTCTAATAATAATGCAACCAAATCTTCATGATTATTTAAAGCTGCCACCTGTAAAACAAGGAAAGAAATATACATAGTTTAATGTTACATATTTTTCAGTAACTGGGGAACTTAATGGGGATTTTATGCACAAGACAAAATTCATAGTAAATGCCACTTGTATATAAACTGAATCTCATATGTTGTTTGCCTTTTGCAATGAAAATATGCAAAGGTGCTAATGTGTTGAAAATAAATACATTCACTGAATGATATCTCTTACATGAGGGATTCCTTCAATTTCTTATGTAGCAAATTCAGATAGGTGGCTGTCCATCCTTTTCCTAAAAACCTCCAGTGATGAAGCACCTACAACTTCTGAAGGCAAACTGTTCTACTGGTTAATTGTCCTCACTCTACGAAGTTTCTCCTTAATTCCAGATTGCTCTGTCCTTGATTAGTTTCCACCCATTGTGTCTTGTCCTGCCCTCTGGTGCTTTGGAAAATGACTTGATCCTCTTTGTGGCAGCCCCTCAAATATTGGAATACTGCTATCGTGTCATCCCTAGTCCTTCTTTTCTCTAGACTGGCCATACCCAATTCCTGCAACCATTCGTCATATGTTTTTGTCTCCCAGGCCCTTAATCATCTTAGTTGCACTTCTTTGCATTTTTTCCACATTTTTTTTGTAATGTAGTAATCAAAACTAGATGCAGTATTTCAGGTATTACTAAGGCTTTGTGAAGCGGTACCAATATTTCATGTTAATGTTGCTAAAATGCTTACTGTATGCAGGTATGTACCTAATGTCACTAGAAATTGAGATCATTACATTGGATTTGACTTTTTAAGGAGGCTGTATAGTTAAGTTTCATTTATAGTCAAAACAGTTACATATGAGAAGAGTGTTTTAATCCCAAATGGACTTCTTCATGAGCCTCTCATCAATTTCCATTTCTTTTTTGATTGTTTATATCCCACAGTTGTTTCTCTGCATAAAGTTGCAGAAAAGATACAAAAGAAATAGAATTCTCCAGAGAATAAATAGGCAACTCTTTTTCTCTACAATGAAAATCAGTGTTTGTATTGTCAATAAGTGCTGTTATATAAGGAAACTGAAATAATACAGGCATTACCTAATATTAAAATGTTATTCTAGAGAAATTAAAGAAATACTTAGGCATCAAGATTTCTTCCTTTTCTGCCTTGGGCATAAGCAAAATATCATATTCTTGACTGTTGCTTATTCTATTGCTTTTCAATTTTGTGTTTCTGCCAAAGACAGAGAAACAGGCAAGAATGGCCAATTTTCTGCATAAAAGGCAGGCCAGCAGACCCAGTAGCAAGAACCATGGATCTAAGGATTTCATTATGGCAAATTTGGGCACTCAACAAAAAAATGAACAGAAATCATTAATGTGCTTTCTTATTCAATATGAGTATTTCCAAATACACTGATTTCATTTACACGTTCTCATGGTAGTATACATTTAAAACATATGTATGTTCCTAAAAATGTAATTTGCAAGGTGGTTATAACTCATCTATTCTCAAACAATAATATACTGAATTTCACTGCTCTCTAAGAATTCTATTGATAGTTCTACAGAGGCAGTAACATAGGCCTCTATAGGAGGGAACTGGATATTAATCAGCAACCATACTGTATGTGCTACCTCTTCCCCACATCATTAAAGTACCATCCCACCTATTTTTAAGTGCAGATAAATACTTGCTCACTACTGTATGTTGATTGGGGTAAAAACATGACAAAGTGCCTTTTGATCTTTATAACATCTACAAATGTAGTACTTCAGACAGATGAATTTCCAATAAGAAGGAGTAAGAAGCCTCATCCCATTAAAGAAACATCTGAATCTACTCAGACTACTCTATTTCATGCAAGAAACCAAAAATGATATTTTGATATAAAATGCTTTGGAAGGAAAAATCTAAGAGGAATGAAGTCATGTTTTGAAAATGCCTTTAGCTTGGTAATGGTAAGAAATAATGTTCTTATTCAGGCAACGATTATGTTCCTATGGACAAATTAGAGATAATACATGATATCTGGCAGGCTTTCCACCTGTTTATACAAATATACTACCAAACAACTACCATGCAAATTTCCCCAGATATTTGGGTCAGAAGATTAGGTTTGTTCTGCTCCTGTTGAAGGTTTTGTTTTGATGAGTGGGGTTTTTGCTTTATCCTAGCAAGGAAAAAGTATGTTATGTTTGTGCTTTTAACCATCCAGAATCATCTAGGTGATGTGCACAGTCATATAATTCAATAAATAAAATGAATGTTTTAACATTTACTTTGAAATAAATTTACTGCTTTTTGTATATAATCAAAGGTATCTAAGTATAGAATGATGCAGTAGTCATAATAAATAAAAAATTCAAGTGAACATAAATTGACAAACATGCACAAATCAAAGGTAATTATACTCATATTGTAATTCATTAGAAATTTTAAAGATATACAATACTTTTCTTGAAAATTTTATATCACTAATTACTAATGATACCTAGGACTAATTAATAATGACATCACGCATAGCCACAAAGAGTCATGCTGATTGCTTGATTAAGAATGCAAATTGATATTCTTTAGTTTATTATCTTATTTATGGGACACTCAAAGGATCCCATATACTTTAACATAAAGAATAGTACCTCTCCTATTATGGAAAATAAGCTATGACTGCAAACTACTTGTTTCACAATAGGATAATAATGTGAAGAATGATATAATGTTCAAGCATTTTTCCTGTGCTTGATTAAAATTTGTCCATTGGGTTGCCAGATATTTATACACCAATATTTTTTTCTTGGAGACAAGTGATAATCAAAACAGCCCTGGCACATGTGCAGTACCAAAAAAAAAAAAAAGACTTTCTGCATCATTTTGAATTAGTTAGAGGATTCATATTTCCTTACTTACCTTTGAATCAATTGTGAATTAAGGTGGAATTAATAGTGAATAATGAAGTGAGGAGTCTGAGACCTAAGAACGTTTGGAACCATTCAATACTCTATCAATTTCCTTACTGGGAAACATTCTAACATGTTACTTAGCAATACAGCATACCATCAAAGGTGTCTTGCCATCCTTATCTTTTATGTTCACATTAGCTCCAGCGTTTATTAAAATTGTGGCTACATCTGTTTTTCCTGATAATGCACATAATCTCAATAGAGGAGTCCATTCCAAGCCAGAGTCTCTAGGGTCAACCTGTTACAGATACAGAAAAGTCAGAGCCACAACATTATTCTGAATGGTACCGATATTTTGTATCTCCTTTTAAAGTTTGCTTTACACGGTCTTGGTCTTTAACAGCTTTTCAATCTTTCCTATATCAAACATTTTGGAAAGATACAAACAGACAAAGGGTCCACATTAAATAAGATTTTGGAATTAATTATAAGAATCTTTCCTATGGGAAAATGCTTTTGTTTTGAATTCTCTTTTTAAAAAATGATAGGATGAAAGTTTGAAGATTAGAAAATAGAAGGAATCAGATGGAATTAAAGAGTACTTAAATTTGACTTATTAATACAGAATGGAGCATAATATTTAATATTGAACATATTGAAGGATATTTTTGAACATAGACCAAAAAGCTAATTTTAAGAGTGTCTGCCTTTATATGTTTAAAGATTTTATGGTAGAGGAACAAGTTTTACTGGACAAGATGGAGACTAATATGAAAGTAGATTTAAAAATGATAATTACAAGAACGATATGGTAAACATGCTACACTGGATATACAAATGAAACTAGCTTATGTTTAATGGCATAAAGCAGCGGTTCTCAACCTATGGGTCGCGACCCCATTTGGGGTCGAATGACCGTTTTGCGGGGGTCGCCGGACACCGCGGTCCGCCATATTTTTGTTTGTTTTCTTTGTTTTTTTGTCGCGCGCGCCGCGCATGCGCGGATTGGCCCATCGCGGTCCGCCATTTTGTTTTTTTGTTTTTTTGTCACGCATGCGCGGATCTGGCCGTCGTGCGCGCACCGCGCATGCACGGATCGGCCCGTTGCGGTCCACCATTTTGTTTTTTTTTTCGTTGCGCGCGCGTGCGCCGGGGTCACGCCACGCATGGGCGGGGCAAGTGGGGTCTCAACCTGAAAAAGGTTGAGAACCACTGGCATAAAGGCTCTCTGTAATGCCTGACCTCAAATATATTCTTTAAAAAGGCTGGAATATTTTGATCTTTTATCCTAATGATCTACTGCTAACAGTACTACAGATTTACATTCTTCCATCTAATTAGCCTTTCACACAAATGAATGTTTTCCCAAAGTAAGAGGAAAGGAAATATAGCTATCTTAATCCATTTGGAGTTATTGTGATGTATATCACAGTCCTAAACATGTCTAAAAAAACCCTAAGCATAATTAAATTTAATGAGGCTTATTTTGAAGTCAGCCTCAGAAAAGATTACAGCCTTAGCTCTAGCTATACTGAGCAGTCACTTATATAAATAAGTAGCTTTGTTAGATAAAACATCATTTAAATAATTAAATGAATTTTATTTTGTTAACACTGTAACTTTGGCTTCTGAAATATGCCTCACAATATTAAAATTATATATGTAAATGCTCTATCTTAAAATTAATGGGAGGTATCAATGCCTTACATCTATAGATTTTGCTCCTTTTTTTTCTTTAGCACAGCCTAATGTTCTACCATTCCAAAAATATTGGCTAGGGATGGGGAGGGAAGGGTCAAAAGAAGATTTGGGATCTAGAAGAGGAATGTAATGAAAATGCACAAGTAGGCAGAAACAAATTGTGGGTGAAGAGATTTTCAGGGGGAGAGAGGACAGGGGTTGAAAGCAGGTAAGCATCCTCTTATATTTTAGTTTTTAACATTTAATCTCTGTTTATTGTAATATTTAATGTAATGTAAAGGGACATGGGAAGCATATAGATTTACTAAATAAATAAATAAATATTTCCACTGCACAAGCAACTTCTTAGTCAAGCCAAACCAGATCACCTTATATTTTTCTTGCTAAATTAACATTAAATTAAAATGTAAATGCATCATTTTAATCTTTTAAGCTTCAAGCTTGTTTTTATTTTTCCATGTTGATAACAATGATGAATATTAATAAACGTTATAACAGGTTTTCCACTAAGAAAATTAATCCAGTGGTAAGATACAGTCTAATTACAATAATTAGATTGTTATAAAAGCATTCCTACATAAATACAAATAGTCCTCAATTTACAACCATACATTTAGCAAGTGTTACAATGTTACAATGGCTCTGAAAAGAGAGTCTTACAACTGATCCTTGCATTTATGATTGTTGCAGTATTCCCAGCCATGGGCTCAACAATCAGGCATTTGGCAACCAGCATATATTTATGATAGTTGCAGCATCCCAGGGTCACATGATCTCCACTTTCTATTTTCCTATCCAGCTTCCGACAAGCAAAGTCAATGGGGAAAGCCAGATTCAATTAATGACCATGTGACTCACTTAACAACTGCATTGATTTGCTTAACAAACATAGCAAAAAGGATTGTAAAATTGGGGATGACTCACTTATGTCTTGGTAGCAATGTAAATGCTGGTCCTAATTGTGTTCGTAAGTCTAGGACTATCTGTAATGCATTGTTTACACATGTATCTACTGATGCATTATTTTATCTTCTTCAGTATTTCATGTAAAGAAGTATGTACATATCAGAAAACACAATGTAAAATGCTGTTTTTCATAAGTTACACAAATGTTTCCAATACCTTACAGCCATCCTGGATCATCCATTCAATAACATCACAATGCCCTCCATCCGTAGCCCAATGCATAGCTGTACATCCCCCCAAATCCCTGCTTAGCCAGGAAGCCCCTTGGGATCTGAGATATTGGACAATATCCAAGTGACCAGCAAAACAAGCTGTCATTAAACTGTAAAATAAAAGCATTTGTTAAGACTAAAGCACTCATTTTGAATTGCTGAGAGATGGAAAGTAAATAATTAAGTAACCCTTATGTTAGTCTACATACATTTCTAGTTAATTTTCATAGAAGATTTATTTTTTTACATTGTATATTGCTATATTACATGGTAGAAGTATGAGTATCTCACCATTTGTGAATGTAATCCTTTGTTTGGATTTTTGGTAACTATCATCTTAATTCATTTCTTAGTGAGTAGGTAATTTCCTGCAGTCCCAAATGCTAGATAGCAAGAAATATTTTGTAGTATATAACTTTTTTTAAAAATGCTGGAACATCAGGTTCCTTTGCTTCTTCACACTAATATAAGAAAATAGTTATTTCATAGATGGGCATGTAAGAAGTTTGTTTATCTTCCTTCTTGACTCAAAGCTTCAGAAACCAAAAGTAAAATTTCATTAAAAATTAAAGTTGCTGATTGGGGCTTCTGATGAGGCAAGTGAACTAATGCCCACATTTTTTAATGCTCTGAGGATTACAGGGGTATTATAGCTGAAAAGATAACTAAATGTGACTGCAAAATTCTGTTTGGAATAAAGAGAGATCTGGAGATTGCCCTTTTGTACTCTGAACAGCTTATTTTTATGAATAGACAGCCAAAATTGATGTTTTTGCACTCACTTACAACCATCTACCGTAGGAATCACAGGCTCCTTCATGTACTGAGCCATAACTGCAACCCTTTATGGACTTCCTCAGAGAATGAGGATCCAGTTTGTATCTGCTTGTTTGAAAAGTAGGTGCAGTCATATATCCAAGTTTCCACACAGATGCAACATAGATTTGTTTCAGGCATTCACACATTCCCTCAGAAATGTACCCACAGGCACTCAAATCAGTATTGAAGCGCCTGGCTAACTGAGCCACATCCTGGTGTTTTTCAAGGATATGCTGATATCCAGAGGCTGCCTTACCCGGCCCAATCTTTGTACCTTGGCAAATATTAAGACAGAGTGAAAAAAGGGCATTTACAACAGGAAAAGTAAAAGCAAATGGCCTACAGATGAGGAAGCGGAAGTGATGTCAGCAGACTGAATTAAAATCCCTTGACAGGATAATGCTGCTCACTTTGGCTTGTGGTCCTGGCAATTGAATTAAAGTCCTCTTGCCTGCTTGCAAGAGGTGATGTCACCACAAGCCGCATTATCCTGGTGAGGACTCTACATAGTGTTTAGAGCTTTGCCTGAAGCTTGGAAGCTACTGGAAAAGGAGCAACCACAATGAATCCCAACTACAGGTCAACCTCAAGTTACAACCATAATGGAGCTTGTCCATTAGGGTCGAAAGCTGGGACAACGTTAAATGAACTGCCTCAAGTAACAACCAGCCATCTCTGCTTTCCCCAATGCATTCTTAAGTGGAGCTCAGGGTTGGGGAAGATCCTGGGTTGCCAAGTGCAGGTACAAGCCCATCTTCTTCAGGCCTCTCAAGGCCTCCCCCAACCCACGGTCCATTTCCGCCACTACACTGCCATCTTGCCAGTGAGAAACAATGGAAAGGAAAATGCTGGGCACACATGCTTTTCCTAATTCTGCCCCTGCTCTCCCTTCTGCCAAGGTGCATTTGCCTTTTGGGGGCAAAAGAAGGACCAGTTCATAACTTTTAGAGCCTTCCGATGGCCCATCAGCTAGCCATTGCGAGGCTGCAAAGCTTTCCTGCCTGCTGCTAGGCTTTGGAAGCTGGTCCCTGCATAAAAGTCGGCAACTTCAGGATGAGTTTCTCAAAGCCTTTCCCTTGCTTAGCCCTTTCCCTTCCTCCTCCAGAAAGCCATATTTCTTCAATAAACCAAACAAAAAAATCTGGGAGAGACGGACTTGTTGATCTACACACACACACACACACACACACACACACACACACACACACACACACATACACACACACACGTGCTCCAATTAGGTACTAAAAGTAAACTCTCCACCTCTGCTCTTGAATTTCTATTCCCTCTTAACCTTGACTCCAGGTTAAAAAGTAGAGGAACAGAAGCAAGAAGGGGGAAAAAATCTTTATGCAGTTTTTCCCTTGAACAGGAAAAAAACCATTCATCTCTAAAAGTTAACCAATCATTGTAGAAACTCGGACAACAAAATGGAGGACACTAGGTCTTTGCAAGCTTTAGCTGTTCATCAGATTGCATGTAAAGCCCATCTAGGATTTAAAGGCCAGACTGTAGATTGTTCTCTACAGTTCAGGGGGAAAGCTGCAGAAGGATTATCTTCCCAATTATGGACTGTATCAGCAATTTTAAAAAGAGGATAAAAGTTAATTAAGCATGTTTATTACACAATCCAAACTCAAGAGGCATATATCAAGTTTTCAGTCTTAAATCCTGTGACTTGAAAGAGGTCTACATATTCCCTCAAATGTACAGGTTAATATTATTAATGCTCTTTTGTGAAGGCTAAGTATTTTAGAGAAGGATGGTCCAGTGGCTAAAATGATGGTCTAGGCACCAGGAGACTTGGGAATGAAAGCTGTCTGGGCAATTGTGGGTTATTAACTCACTTTCAGCCCAACTCACTTCACAGGGTTGTTGTTGTGGCGAAAATAGGAGGAGGGAGGAGTATTCACAGCCTTGAAATATTTATATACAAAATAAAGCCTGGATAAAAATCAAATACATAAAATAAATAATTCTCTTAATGACAGAAGTGATTTGATTAATAAAAAGAACAAAGCTGTTTGATACAAAAATTACTTTTTAAAAGATTAGAAAAAATTAAACTCAGTTGCTTTATCCTGCAGTTGAGAAACTGAACAATATAACTGTCTTGATTTCATACAATGATCTTAACATTGATTTCAGTTAAATTAGATCAATATGACCTTAATGAAGTAAGTACTTTGTAAAGCTGGTTTCCATTATAATTTTTACAAGTGAATAAACACATATTTTCAGTTGAATGAGATCATTAATGCGGTAGAAAACATTCTTCATATACATGTGAATTGTACATGAAATTCAGAAATAAATGACTATACTTTCTTCACTTTTCAGGAACTTTGCTTTGTATATCTCTAATTACATATTATCTGCTCAAATATTTATAAACATCAGATTGGCATTGGATTGTAAAGTAAATATTACTTTACCTAATATCTAATATTGAAAGGTAAAAATAGTTATATACAATGCTATAAAATGCTATGTGATATTTTTGTTTGATTACCTAGGATACATTTTCATTTGTCAAATAAATTTAGCTAGAATTAAGGCACCATGAAGATTATCGTCCAATAACAGATATGGCAGAAGAAGGAGGAGGAGGAGGAGGAGGAGGATATATGCTTTCCTCCCCCAAGAGTGAATGGACTCAATGCAATTTGTTTTGCCTATATTGTCCACTGCAATATTAATGCATTAATACCAAACATTTACATATGATTGGTAGTAAGATTATGCAAACCTTTCAAAGAATATGCTTCACAACATGCATGTACAAAGCACTTCCTTTCAAATAATTAAAGCAGATACATTCAGGCTGATTTTGCATGCTGGGGCATGTATAGTCTTTTGCAGGAAAGACAGTAAATGAAATGGTAATGTATGTACACACACGCTGAGATAGCTCTGAGCAACTTCTGAAGTAGCTGAATTAGTTTGGAAAGATGCTGCAGCTTTTATGGTCCCCCAAGAAGTATTTTATAATATTCTCATGCATTGTAAAATACTTTTTCCAGTTTACATAGCCTAATTGATATTCTCAATTATTTAACTACTCTGAGACAAATAAATATATTTAATGTAATCTTACATATTGAATTTTATACCTGTCTTTTCCACTGGCATTTTTCAGGTTCACATCTGCGCCATTTTCTACCAAAACCTGTACAAGCCTAGAAATAAAAGAGTAGCTTCATATTATTTCCATATTTACCTTATTTTCCTTCCATAGTTTGTAAAAATACATTTCAAATTTAGATGTCAATTTTAATGAGTCCTTTAGTGAATGAAATTAAAAATAACTTTCAATCTCAATTTCATAAACACTGTTTTATAAGCTAACAAGTCATTGCAACCATAGGTTCAAGGTTAACAGTGTCTACATTTCTTTGTTCAGTATGTGACAGAACATTCCGTGCTAACATCGGTCTTATCAGCCACCTACGGACACATCGTTGATGGCCCATAACCCATAAGATGTCAAGGTCCTCATCGAATTCGATGGACGAACAACAATGATTAAATAATATAGAGCAAGAAAAGGCAACCAATTCTCAATGTACAATAAAATACTGTAATATAGAACAATTGCTAACCATATTACAATGACATGTTTAAAAATCAGAAGGCTGAAAAGGGGTACTTAGAACTATCATTGTAGTGGTGATAATAGTTTTATTTGATACATGTTTATATCCAAGCTCAGTGGCAATATATTTTAAAAAAAATTAACACCCATAAATGAGAGCAATGTATTTGACAGCATAGATGGGCATATCTTCTGTAGCTCAATTTGAGATTTAATATTTGAACTTTAATAACTGAATAGCGTAGCCTGCCCTATGGGTCACAGCTATAGAACATGTGATCAAGAGTAGCAGTATTACTCTATATACAGAAAGTTACATATATTTCATATAAAATTCAAAAAATTACAACAAATACTGAATACTTATAACTAAGGAAAAATTAACATAATCATATAGAGAGTGATGGGAAAGAACCGATAAGTCTTTTGGAGTTAAATCTTCAAGTGCATCAACAAATAGCCATTCTGTTTTGAAAGCATTATTATGTTCATATAATTCTAAAAAACACATTAATAATGATGATCTAAACAGATGTTAAAATACAAACTTAAGAATGCTGAAATAAAATATATAAGAAAAATAATGCCATACCTTGTATATCCTTTTTGTGAAGCAACCATCAATGCTGAAAGTCCTAGTTTATTGAGTGTATTTACTATAATTTGCCTTTTAAGGGAAAAAAAACATTATCCACAGTTTTTCACTTATCTCATTCCTGAATATTTTGTAATCATAAAATAAAAAAAAGTATTAATCAGTGACTTCTTCAACACATTCAACAGTTTTGTATAACTACCACTGTTATGGTGGTGGGGGGAAATCAAAGTAGGGAACACTAATACTAATTTGAACTCTTGGTGGAAAAACTAGATAGAAGTTTAAGTAATACATGTCTATATTTATTTATTTATTTATTTAATGTATGGCATATCGTATGTGGACCAGCAATATATATTAACATTTCGCCTAGAATAGTAGAACACAATAAAATATAAATATTAAAAAGATCTATGTTCAAATATCAATGGCTAGGCATCTAACCATTGAAGCGCAGTACCATTTATATTTTAAAAAAATCAGATACTGGACCAGTATATGTCTTCAGCTTGCAGCTGGTCATGATGTGATTTACAGTTTGATATGTGGGACCCCACAGTCACACTGAGGGGAGGATACTATCCCCTATTTATACAGAGAATCCCAGCAGATACCTTGTGAGGTGCAAATCCTATTCAGGATTGTCCACAGCTGACGTGGTAGTTCAAAGCTTGGCACTTTTTTTATGCAGTCATTTATATGTCTTCCTGTGTCTGGCTTTCCATTGGGAATCGATGTTAAAGTTGTTGGGCAGATGTTGTGCAAGTGCCAGTGGGGACTTCCTAGATTTGAGCCTTTCGGTTGATAAATGAGGAAGGTCAGCATGCACCACTAGGAATGAATTGTTCATAATGTTTCTGTTTTCTCTCACTAGTGAATCTTGTCCTCATAAAACTGGCAGTGCTATATGGCTCACTTATAATCCTCATGGTGGCACTGATTCTGATGTCTAACTTATTAGTATGGCAGCTGTTAAGCCATACAGGGACACAGTATTCTTCTGCGGAGTAGACCAACTCTAGTGCTGATGACCTGAGGGTGGCAGCTGAAGCTCTCCATTTAGTTCCACAATTTATGGAACTAGTAGATTGTTCCTAGTACTGATTTTGGCAGCCATATTCTCTAGATGTATCTTATAGGAGAGAGTCTGGTCAATGTTACTCCAAGATACTTTAGATGGAGATTGCAGTGGAGTAAGTTGTTTAAATAAACCATCAGGGCTTCATATCGTAGTTTGATGTTAAGGTGGAAGCATACAGTTACCATTTTACTGGTGCTAAGAGCGAGGCTCCGGTTAGTGAAAAATTTTCCTAATTAAAAATCTTTGGATAGGCGGCTATTTGCCATCTCCATGTGTTTTTCTTGTACTGCTATGGCCAAATCATCTAGTATATGAAAGGAATTTAGCACTGAATTTGGTTGACAGCCAAATACCACCAATAAAGGTAAAATTTCAACAACTCTTCCTGAAATTGCACGTGGATGGGTGGACTTTTGCTGAGCTTTGGTTGCTGTACAAGTTATATTTCAGGATGCCTCAAGATTCATGCCTTGATGCACATGGTTAGACTACTGTAATGGTTCTACATGGATCTGTCTTTGGAGGCATTTCTGAATTTACAGTTGGTATAAAATGTGGCAAAAGACTTCTCATAAGACAACCTCTAACAGAGTAGAATTACATCTTATTCTCCATTGTCTGCTGGCTAGCTTCCAGACTCAGTTCAAAATCCTAGTAATTACTTTTAAACCTCTCACTGGCTGCACCATGTTATATCAGGCACCATGTTATACTGGGCAAGAGAGAACCTGCCCACTCAGTATGTATACCTAAAGAGGGCCTGTTGACAGCCCTCACCCCATCTCTCTTCTGCTAGATCTGTGAGGTTTAGGCCAGACAACAGGCCTTTTCAGTGCTGGATTCATTTTTTGAAACACCTTACCTTCCTAAGTAAGGATAGGTCTCCCTATCTTATATTTACAAAGCAACTAAAAACTTGGGTTATTATAGTGAGCATTCAGCTCCTTTGCTTCTTGAGTATTTAATTTTAGCTTGTATTTGTTTGCACTTTATATTATGGTTTCAATTGTGCATACCAGTTATGTTGTTTGCCATCAAGTTTATTGAGGCAGCTTATATAGAGAGTAAATAATAAATAAATATATATAGCGAGAGAACATAAATTGCTATCTGGTGATACCCAAAACTTCAATATAAAATGCTGGTCTGCAGAGGAGAGATTCAAGAGCAATCAATACAGTTTAGACTTGTTCAATAAATACTATTATCTAAATGGTTGCAGGGGTACAACAGCAGCTTTCATGAAAGAAAAAGCTTGGAATCTGCTCAGTCTGGTTTCTTCTATCATCATGTCTCTGTGACATTACATTTTAATTTCATTCTAAGAGTTCATTGATAAGGTTGAAATGTGAATTCTTTCAATGTCATCTAATTTTTTAACATAATTATTACTATTTATGCAGTATTTACAGAACTGTCAGAACAGTATTTTTCTCCCATTTATGATTAACTAATCATTTAGGATTGATCAATGACTAATAGTTATGACTAACCCCATTTATGATTAACCAGCAGTTTTTAATCTGATGCAAAAGATAGTTCCAGTCGATAAAAGTCTGATGTATGCCAAAATTAAATTCCAAAAGAATTTATGTAGGAATTTTTATATTCCTAATATCTACTAATAAGTAAGTCTCCAAAACTATGTGCTGTGGTACCTTGGGTTACTGCATCAAATTCAGAGTGGCATCGGGACATCTGGGATATTTTGCAGGGCACAGTGAAAAAGTTATTAAGACATTAAGGTTGTAATATATCAGTGGTTCTCAACCTTTCTGAGGTTGAGACCCCACTTGCCCCACCCATGTGCGCCGCGACCCCGACCTGGGGGCGCGCGCGCGTGTGGGCGCGCGTGCAAAAAAAAATTTTAAATTTTTTTTAAAAAATCAAAAAAACAAAAACAAAATGGCGGCTGGGATGGGCGGATCTGCGCATGCGCGGATCGGCCCATCGCATGCGCCACGCATGCGCGCATCCGCCCATCGCGGGCCGCCATTTTGTTTTTTTTTAATTTTTTTTTTAAAAAATTAAAAAAAATTAAAAAAAATGGCGGCCGCGACGGGCGGATCTGCGCATGCGCGGATCGGCCCATCACACGCGCCACGCATGCGCACATCCGCCCGTCGCGGGCCGCCATTTTGTTTTTTTAATTTTTTATTTTAAAAAATTAAAAAATAATAATAATAAAAAAAACAAAATGGCGGCCGGGACGGGCAGATCTGCGCCTGCGCGGATTGGCCCATCGCACACACCACGTATGCACGGATCCACCCATTGCGGTCCGCCATTTTGTTTTTATTTTATTTTTTTTAATTTTTTTTAATTTTTTAAAAAAATTTTTAATTTTTTTTTAATTTTTTTTCCGGCGTGACGGGCGGATGTGAGCATGTGCGGCGCGCGCGCGCCAAAAAAATAAAAAAAAATTTAAACAAATTTTAAAAAAATTTAAAAAAAATTAAAAAAATAAAAATAAAAAAAACAAAATGGTTATCCAGAGAGTACCAATGTTCATAAGGCTTAAAAATTAGCTTTCTTTAAATGTATGGTGAAATGTGGAAAATGTAGACCACCTGTGGAAAATCTCTACCCTTCAGAGGCTGTTAAATAGGTGTTCATCAACTTCAGTTAAAACCTTAAATTCTGAAGATGCTGGGAATTGCAACATCTGGAGGACCCAGATTTCCACTTCTGATCTATATAGTCATCAATTTACAATATATCTTTTTCACCTCCATGTTCAGCCAAAAGTGAAGCCATTCTCTGTTATTTTTTAAAAGAATTACGGTAGCTCTATTTGTTCTTACTCTGTTCTTCTCCCTACTATATCAATTTTGTCACTCGAGTTACTCATTTCTCATTCTACTAGTCCAAGTTTTCCCCGCTTATGTAACCATCTAATTCCACCACTTTCATACTGCTTCATTTTATTCCTGATTTGGCAATTGTTTAA
The DNA here is from genome assembly GCA_034064705.1 of Bothrops alternatus. Lineage (NCBI taxonomy): Eukaryota > Metazoa > Chordata > Lepidosauria > Squamata > Viperidae > Bothrops > Bothrops alternatus. The sequence goes on from JARGCV010000009.1 coordinate 17,188,447, forward strand.
TCCCCATTAGAAATAGTTGTGGTGGTGATGATGGTTACCATCAAGACATATTAGAATATAAACACAGAACAATAATAAGATCATATATAACAGAATAATAATATATGGCAATTTCCTCTATTCAAGAGTAATCTGGTATATATATTAGCCACAAAAACTATTAGACTGGTGAATCTATGGTTGTTAGGATCCTCTTCATTCCTTTTTTGTATGTAGGAACTAAAATTATATTTTAATTTTTAATTTTAATTTTTACTAATATAGGAACTAAAATCAAACTAGGATAAAGCAGTTATTATTTATACAAATGAATAAACCCCCTGAGAGATGAGTCCACCAGACAAAGTATCTTTTAAATAGACTGGGCAGTGAAAAGTTCTTATGAGGGGCTTTGCTGGTCTTCAGACTTTTATGATAGATGTAATCTTGTTTTCTAAAACTAGTGGCCAATGGGAGTATACCATCTATTGGTGGTAAATCACTATTTAGTAATTGTTTCTCAACAAGTTCCAAGAGAGCAAGCGTGTAATAATAATCATTTTGCCCCTCTTCAGCTGAGATTCAAATACAAATGTTTCTGTTCTTTCAGGAGTCCAGCCACTAAATGCCAAAATATTTTCAAATTATGACTTCTAGAAATAGTACATGAACGGGACCCCCCACTAAACTTCTTTCCAAATAAGTGCCACTACTGTTCAGCATAGACAGCAAAAACATACTTCGAAAACCAATGGCAATATAGGACCATACAGATCTTCAGAAGATAACTGACTAGAACAGATAGATCTTAGCAATATACTATCTCCCTTCATGAGAGTGAATGACAGACAGCATTGCATGTATCACCACATAAGCAGTCTGCTTCTCCCAGCCTAATGCTACAATTATATTTGAATTTTTCTTTAAAAAACAAAACAAATATCCACCATGATAAACAGTGGTACAGAACTGATTATTCAAGATCTTTGAACTTCTCTCCCTACTTCCCCTATTGAATTGCAGTGTCTGATAACTTTTTCTCCCACACTAGAAGATATATAAGGTCTTTTCTGATATTCTCCCCAGAGTGCTGCTATGCTCCAATTTTCTTCTCAGCTCTACTCTTTCAGAAAACTGATCAATGATTCAATGATTTAGGAGGCTTATAGCACCAATGCTATAAGTGCTCTGGTTTAAGTCTGTCCTACTTCTGTTCCATACGACATTCCTTTCTTATGCACTATATAACTTCCAACTCCATCATTACACACATTTAAAATGAGACCCGGCTCAGTCCTTGATACACACAGCTTGCATGCTCTATTGGCATCTTTGTACTGGCTGAGAAGCAATATAGGCTACTAATTTCTTACAGTAGTCTAATTGCTAGCTGCGCCATGCTGAAATGGGAGTCCTGCATCTTGCATTTGTAGGAGATGAGCCTGAGAGCACTGTATGTTTCCCCATTGTTGCTCTATTGGAGGAATCTCTTTTTTAGCAGCACACATTGCTAATGATGCATTGTCTTGGATTACCTGAAACATTATTGAAGCCAAGACAATGTTATGAGAATGTTCCATTATACGAATTATACAATTATACAATTTGTTACTACCGTAGGTTTAAAAGAAATGCAGTTCAATATATAGAAACTCATGTAGTTTTCATTATTATCTTTAATCAGCTATCACTCATATACATAAGTTATAAAGTGCGAATCCTTTCTTACCTTCCTTGAAGAATAAGAATAACATCATCTAAATCATTCCTGCTTACAGCACGGTGGAGCTGTTCCCCGCTCATTGGCTCACCTAAAGAAAAGAAAGGAAGTTAAAAATGTCTATATACATGTTCTGGTCAATTGTTAAAAATCTCATATAATTTATTAACTTTCACATGTTTCAATACAGCATTTGGATATCTTTAAAAGTTCCTGTTTTATTAATAAAAGAATTGTTTAAAAGATGACCTCAAAATCTTCTATTCGGAAATGCAAGAACATTATTTTGAAAACTGAAACATTTTTCCCAATGAATACTTATAAACAAATAGTAAAACATATATAGCTTATTTAGTAGATAGATAGATAGATAGATAGATAGATAGATAGATAGATAGATAGATAGATAGATAGATAGATAGATAGATGAGAGAAATAGATGGGGGGAGAGAGAGAGGGAGAGAGACGATATTAGATAACAGACAGTATTTACATAATTGTTTTGGTTTTTTCAGCACAATAAAAAGAAGTGTTATAAAAGTTATGAGCCAGAAAAATCCCTAGCCCATGGATATTTACATAAATGGAACCCTTCAGTTTTCCTGACAATAACACAGAAGTGGTTTGCTAATGCTACCTTTTGGAATGTTTTTGATTTCCCATTCAAGCCCTCAACGCCACTATTTCCTAATGATCTTCCATCCAAGTATCTATCAGGTTCACTATTTAAAAACCAGTCAGTCAAGTGCTTAAGTAATCAGTTATTTTTTCTGCCACCTTAACTATCTACAATATGAAGAAATTAATAAAACTTGTATGAATAATGTTCACAAAAACACTAATCAGTTAAAATTAGATTTAATTTTTTAATTATCCTTTATTATGCTGCAATGCACCTTTATTCTAGTCAAGCTATGGGGTCTCATCAATCCCGGTAGGTAGGCTTTACAAATGGAAATATGGTTCCAATTGGTTAACATGGGGTTCACTATGAGACAGGTAGGAATGTGGGGCACTATGAAGCTGCAAAAAGTGATATGGTATCTGGACAAGCTAATATGGCTGGAAGGAGATAGCTTATTCACATTAAGCTGCCTGACCTAGCATGAAGAGAGGGTCTGAAACCAGAAGGCATCCTTTCTAGAAACAGGTGGTTACAAATGAGTGAAAACACTATATTTGTTCATTTATTTATTGAAGAAAATGAACTAATGCTACATATTTCTGTGAAATGCAAACCTCCAGAACTATCAATTCATTTGAAGGAGAAAATTAGAGTCAGGTGTTTGAATCAATGGGAAGATAATCAGATTGAATGTGGGAGCTTCTCATTTAAAGAATTATGGGTATTCACTATCGAAGTCTGAACTCCATCAAACAGGTTGTGGAAATATGTCATAGCTCAACCAAAGGGAATTTCTGAAGACAGTTATGGAAAGGTTACAGACTATTTCCAAAAAATCCAACATTAGGCAGATTGCTTACAAATGAGGGCAATTTAACATCATTGTTACCCTCTCTATGAATGGCTGTCCAAACAACACATCAAGAGCAAGACTTTGGGAAGTCTCAAATAACTCCATAATAACATCTGAGGAGCTAAAGGCCTGTCTTCCATTGGTGAATGTCGCTATTAATAAGATCATCATCAGAACAAAACTTAACAAAATGGTGTGCATGGCATGTTTCAAGGACTGAATGGCTTAGGAAACCAAAATGAAGAAGGAGACCACCTTATCACTTTCTCCTACTCCAATGATTTCTTTAAAGCTAACACTGTCTTCAAACAACCAAAACATGGACATCACAAGATGGACTAAATATAAATCAAATTGACTGAGGTAGAGGACCAAAATTATAGCATCAAAGACATGACCAGCTACTAACTATGGAACTATGAACTTGTAACTATGCAAGCTACAAGTTAAGCTAATCTCCATGGAGATTCTCAGTTATCCAGGTCATGGTTGTTCCAAAAGCAACTGGACTTGCTTTGTTTTTTCTTGAAGATATTTCGCTTCTCATCCAAGAAGCATCTTCAGTTCTGAGTGAATTCTGAGAAATGGAAAGATTTATATTCCTTGCAGTCATCTGGTTAGTAGTATTTTGAAGGTGGATCATTAGCTCTCTGAGACTGTTGAGGCCCTTTGGAGGTTTATCTGTGCCCTCAAGGTCACCTGAATCAGAGTGCAAATGGGTGTGGAATCTTCTTGGAATTGCTTGAAGTCTGGACAGAGAGGACCGGTAAAGAAGCATTTATGTTAAAATGAACAGCCCTTTCTCAACAGAGGGGGGAGGATACAACTCTACCTATCTCCTGTTTTTCCTTTATATCTTTCTGTATATTATAGCAAGTATAAGTAGAAAGTAATTCCAATGACATACTTAAGAGGAATACAACTTGCATGTTCTTCCATACTGAAGAATTTGAATGTGGTTGATGACATTTTTCTTATTTTTGATTTGGGGGAGCTAAATGTTTAATTAATGTGAAAAAATAAACATAAAGATCAGATAATAATAAGGAATGGCAAATACAGAATAAGTCTAAAATACAGCCCTAATAAGAGACTGCTTAAATGAGAGCAGTACTATATCTTTATTTTAATGAATGAGTTTCTGCTTTCCTTCCAAAGCTGTTTTCATTTTGCATATATTTCTACACTGTTTGCTTAACATTTTATTAACATATTGTGACCTTACTTGTTGTAGTTACACAAATAGGTGAACTATAAACAGATTCGCCTTCAGGATCTGTGACTTTAAGTCGAAATCTGTACGTTGTTCTAGGTTCAAGACCTTCCACAACATGCTGTCGGGCATATCCCCTAAAAAGGAAGTAATTTAGTTTTTCTAATTACTTTCTAACATTTTAGACAATAAAACAACATATTAGCATTGTTAATCACTGAGCATGTCTGATATTTAATACCTATCAATGTCAATGCTGCTGAAGAAAAAAAATCATTTTGTGGGTAAAAGTTAATCCATTTTTAAATATATACATACTATTTTTCTTTATTATGCATCAATGAACTATCTGCATATTCATATATATATCCAATATTATTATGTGATGACTGCAAGACAGATGCAGAATAAACCCATTCGTGCATAAATATTTAAACTATGCAGATGTAAAAAAAAATCAGAGATGCAAGAACTGAACAAGAGTCAGAATATCAGCAGAACTGTCATCAGATATATACTTACAACATATTTTAAAGGATGAAAAAACAAGGCTGATTATTCTAATGGTGTGCACTAGGATTAGACCAAGACACCAGAATATCTCCCAAATTGCCATGTGCTACTACTTCATTAAATAAAAATCTTCTTAAGACTGTTTCCTAGACCTTTCAGAATAATTTAAACTTAAAATACTGTTGATGGTGTACAATGGCTAGTTTGATAAATGATGTAAAAGGGAATACTGAAACAGTCTAATTCTGCCACCTAGTGAAAAATTCTCCAAAGAATCTTCCAAAGAAAACCCCATTATAATTTAAAACAAAGCTACCGGTAGTAACGGCAGTTAGGCCATCACTGATAAGCAAAATAACTTCATACTCTCTCTCACTTTCCCTCCATATGATAAATTTCCAAATGTAGAAAATAGTTGATAATAACTAATATGAAAATTGCCTCTTGATTGGTCATGACAATATCAACTTAACTGTGAAACATTCTACTTTTTCCTCAAATGTAATCAAACTCCAGAGAAACAAAAAAAGGAACCAGAATTACTGAAGGTCTGCCCTGCTGAAAACACTTTGCAAAGATGTCATAATCTATCCCTATGTTTAAAAGGAATGATGCTTTTCTGTGAAGGCATTAAAAGAGCAATTTCAAAGGGAAATGTGTTTTTGGGCAGCCCTTAAGGAAGTTCAGAGGGCAGGCCAACCTGTTAGTCTCTAATTTAAAGGACCTATTTTTTAATGTCTGGTTGCTTGTTCATAAAGCATTTATTATCCAAATTTAATCCTGGCTGAAAATAGTCTCTAAATATTGTATAAGGCCTGATTGAAAGAGGGAGGAGTTAATCTGTCTCAGTATTCTCTTCTAAATTAACCCATGATGCAATAGGCTACCTCTGAGGGTAGAATTTTACTTATCCCATTGACTAGGACTCTAGTCACTAGAGGTTCTACCCAACTATCTAGAAATCTCAGTGTTTGCAATCATGATCCCATGACTTGGTACTGTACACTGATACATACTGTTCACCTGCTGCACAACAATCTTTTCCCGAGGCATCCAAAGTAATCTTTTGAACGACAGTGAACTATTCAAGATTTATTGTCTTGGGAATCTTTAACATCTGTACTAAAACATGTGTTTGTTTTGTTCTTTTAAATTTTGCTGGTCATTGACCAAATAAATATTATTCATTGATTGAAATATTCTGACCATATACCTGAAAGGAATGAATAATTTTCTGAATGGGCTTGAGAAATTTTTCATTTGATTTGTCAGTGATAGTGTTCAAAATCTTGTTGATATGTGGAACAGAGAGATGGCCCAGGTAATTGATACAATAACTTCTATATATTTTTCCTCTAGCAGAGTTAAGTCAGAAACTTGATTTTCTATGGAACTAATGAAGATAGTTACAGCCTAAGTGGAAGATCTCTAAGATGGATAACTTACCCACTAATTTAAGATCTACATAAGATCCATCTGAATTCACACTCAATTGTAGCAAATGCAGCAAAAAAGGATTTATTTCTCTGCCCCCACTGCACCTGCACCAAACACAATGGCAGTACTTTACCATATTCTGGAATATGTTCTCCATTAAGATGTCAGAGGTTGGAATAGAGCAATTTTCATCTTTCTTTGCAAACAACATATACTGAATTCTCCATGGCTTGGACTAGTGCTGGGATTGGATTGGTCTAAAATAGTTAATTTTTACACCTGTCTGAAACATATGGATTCTTTTCTGCTTGCTGTAGAAGTTGAGAGTCAACATTTCTCAAGTTATAGCAACAGCCAATAGTTGCCTAGCTTCAAGGCAGATAAGCAAAAGGCAACCTCCCTCCATCCTCTAAATTAGGATTTAAACTGTGTTCCACAGTATTTTAGGGTTCTCTGAGAACTTCATGGAGTACCATGACAGAAGAAGTTCAGAAATAAAAATTAATTTAAAAGCTGCTAATTTTCTATTACCAAAGCTTTTTCTCTTGATCAAAAGTTCTGGAATTTTTTTAAAGTTTTTTTTAAACGTTCTGCTGCATGAAAATATTTGAAAAACTCTGCTCTAAATAATGGGAAGTGTAGGAGAAAGAAACATTGGAATTAAATTACAATAAGGATAAGGAAGGAAATGAACTTCCATTCTAACAGATAGCAATCAACTGTTTCAGTGGTTTCCTAGAATGCAACAAAGATTCTTTTTTAGCATTGTCATATTGTTGAACAGTCTTAAGCTGAATACAAGCTTAGAGCCTTATTAAGTTATGTCAAGTGTTTGCAAGATTCTGCTGAGGTTTTGCCACTGAGCTTGACATGTGTACATACTGAGGATATATAGAAATGTGAGCTGCCCAACTGCTTGACATTTGCCTTTCTGGCTGATTAAACCAATCAGGGTTGGGATTCACTCTATAGTTAAGAAATATGATCTGTGCCTTCCTGAGTGCAGAAAGTGTTTGTGGCTGCTTAATCGTTAAATGGATGGTTACAAGTCCTTTATTGAAAAATCCGTCCCTTAGACTATAAAATCACTATAATTATAAGCAAATCTTTTGCATTCAATTCTTGGATAAAATGATTGAGAAAGTCATCTCTGGCACTTCTACTGTAGATGTATTTGGATAAAGCTGATTATCTGGATCTATTTCAATAAGGCTTTTGATTTGAGTTATAGTGATGAGACTACTTTGGTCACCTAGGTCAGGGGGTAGGCAACCTTGGCTCTTTTATGACTCGTGGACTTCAATTCCCAGAATTCCTGAGCCACCATGGTTGCTTACCCCTGACCTAGGTACATGATCTATGTTGAAAACCAGGTGGGAAAAATATAATTTGGCTAGGTCTTCCAATCAGTTTTTGATACCATCAAGCATGATTTAGAATGGTCATTTGATGATGATGGTCACTGTAGTCAGTTTTATTAGAATTTTATCTTTTTCTATACAATTCCATATTTGCATGAAACTGTTGAATAGGTCATTTAGAGCTTTGAAATGGGTGCCATCTTTCACTTTCTGCAAGTCTATTGTTTTCTATCACTTTTATTTTTCTACAGTGTCGTCATTTAACCCGAATGGTAATGAAATCTACTTAAGATGCTGCTCATAAGACTACTTGGGACATACTGTAGTTGCACTCTTCCAGAAAGAACAACTCCTATTGTCACTGGAGTTGCAAGTTATAGGGACATTTCCTGAACAAATAAGATTGCTGACAGTGATCTCTACTTTGATTTTTCTCTTGACAATTGCAACATGCTCTATTGAAAACTAAGCTTTAATAGTTTCTGAAAATTACAATCAATACAAAATGCAGTATTCATGATGCAAGGTAGAAGAATACATGGTGCCTATATAAAAAGGTCTGTACTGCCTGCCAATTGCTTATTTGACACAATTTAAGGTGTTACCTAATACCGGTAGCTCAAGGCATGAAAATCTATGAGACTACATCTCCCTCTATGAACCTGTCCAATTACTTATATCAGCAGGAAAAATACTGGGGGGTCCTTGATGCTCTTCAAGCTTGGTGTTTTTCTTGCAGACATTTCATTATCAAGCTAGGTAACATCATCAGTGCACCGGTAATGAAACATCTGCAAGAAAACCACCAAGTTCAGAGAGCACCAAGGATCCCACCCTGAACTACAAATATTCTCTTCTATCGGAGAAGTACTTATAAAGAACCATTTAGCAATAACTAGTATATGTGCAAAATCCTTTTCCAAAGTGGTCTTTTGAACACTATGAATGTTTCATCTCAGGAAGTTGTATCTGATTCCCAGTATTTAGGAAAATTGTAAAAATGCAACTTTGGTCCTACTCTTAACTGTTAATTGATTTTAATTATATTCATAATACTGTCATTATTTATATTTCGTATTAAATTGTTGTAAGCTATCTACAGTTCTTATGTAAGTGAAAAGATTGTGTGTATATGAACAGATAGACAAACAGTACAATGCTGTAAGAACTTAGTTATACCAAAATAAGAAAGAAAATAAAAGATAAGCTTGCACATTCCCATGCAATAAACCCCTTGGTAGTAGTTGATCCATCGGTTATTACGTTTCATTTCAAATATTCCACTGAATTACATAAAAAGTAGTGCCATAGTTTGGCAATCCAAAGAACTTAATACTGTATTCTAGTAACATTGCAATTACATCTAAAAATTGATTTCAGAAACTGATCTGGGTGTTATGTCAGTTGAATTAGTCTTGCATGCTCAGCCTTTTTTTTTTTTTTTACTTGTAGAAACAAAATGGTAGAAATGAACTTACGTGTAAATCAGACCATATTTATGCAGCTTAGGATCTTCTCCTTCAACTGAAAATTTTAGCCATTGCTCTTGAGGACCTTTTCGCTGTTCTTCCAAGTCCCAACTCAGTTCAATATTATGATGGCTCACATGGCCTACAACTGGAGGCTGTGGCTTTACTCTAGAACGTCTTCCTACAAATGAACCACATCAAAATTAATTTACTTTGACAATATATACAAACAACTTTCAAGAACTGAAATATATACAAACAACTTTCAAGAACATTAAAATAAATGAGAGTAAATCAGTAAAAACAATATAAAATAGCAGCAGAATAGGTTGTTTGCTTCAAAAAAGCCTTATGCTTTTAAACCTTTTAAAAAGAGTTTTAACTTTTTATTTGAGTGCCAATAGGGACAGAATTTCATGCTGCTATTATTATTATTATTATTATTATTATTATTATTATTATTATTATTATCCAGCAGATTTATTGTAGGGGAAGAAAAGGACAGGCTGAGACATACTGAATTTTCACCAACCTTCTTATTCTGATTTCAAGCACAACTCCCTCTAATGTATTATATATAATATAATAAATTCGTACATTAGGTTAAAATAATATATTTTTTTATTTCCCATATTTTCTAAGAAACAAATTACAAACCCAGCAATATCATGGACTAGCAATGGCTAAGTTCCCTATATACTGACAAAGAATATAAAATCAATCACAATACATAAGGTTAACAAGGCTTGTGTGAGTTTTAAAGAAAAGGTAAAATAAGATTCCTAAGATAAAATAAGAAGAATACCATTCCTAGAACTAATAAATACCATAATCATTTTGCTGCCTAACCATAGATTAGGCTAATCAGAAATTTACTTTAGTATTAGTTCCAAAAGTGGTTTTTCACAAGTCCAAACTTTAAAAACTTATACATATAAAGCCAGATTTGGGAAGATAGAACCTCTGCAAAAAAGCTGAAGAAACAGTGGATCACCTAAGTTAGCTGTGCAATAAAATTGCAGTGGAATCTGCAGACACTCGCAGATACAGAACTTTTATTATACACATTAGAAAACTACAACATTACATTACTTTTTGATATAATCACCATTCAATTTGAGGCACTTGTCATAACGTCATACAAGGTTTGAAATTCCTTAGTAGTAGTTGCTCGGCACCAAATCTGGTCTATGGGGGGGGGAATCAAAAACATCCCAACAGAATTGCTTCAAAAGTCCTTGGATGCATCTAACGGTATGCAGGCGAGCATTATCGTGAACCAACACCATACCGGAAGTGGTACCATAGAAAATCCTGCCAAATGTGAAGATGCCAGTGAAATTCATGGAGCCTGGTTCGACCATCAATTCAGAAGTCTAATGTGAAATGTTACAAAAACTCAGACAAGACATCCATAACAAGCGTCGGGGCATGCTGACTTCCAGTGTGGTTTTGGTTCATGATAATGCTCACCCACACATTGCATACTTACCTACATACATATAGTGAATGTACAGTATATGCTTGTTTAAGCCAAGAATTTTAGGTGGCAAAATGCATCCCAAATATTGGGTTTGGCCTATCTGGGATGGGCTTATCCACCAGTATTGTAGTAATACTTTTTAAAAGTATGTGCAGAATTGGAAAAATGAAAAAACGCCTTCTGAAGATGATATAATCAAGAAAATACTGAAATGTGCAGAAACGGACAGACTCACATTGAAGATTAAAGAAAAATATATACAGAGTATTTTCAAATATGGGATGTATTTTAACAGGGGCTGGAAAGACGGGGTGGAGATTAGGATTTTATTAAGATAAGACCCAGACAGTGCATTGTTTATCAGGCACTTATAAAATGTAAATTTATAAAAAAATGAAATATATATATATATATGTGTGTGTGTGTGTGTGTGTGTGTGTGTGTGTGTGTCAAGTGTATACTCGTGCATAAGCCCATCCACAGATAAGCTGATCCTTGCATTTTTGTTTTAGAAAGATATCACTCCATAAATTGTAAAAACCAATATAGCTATAGTGACAGGAGAAAGGGGGAGTGGGGTATTCAATTCTTCTTGCCAATCTGTAGATCAATCAGAGAATAGTCTGCCTGCAGATGCATTTCTATCCTTAAACTATTCAAACTCCCAAATTAAAGGTTGTGATTTAGGTGCTTACAGTATAATAATTTTGTAGCTGTCTTGCTTACTAAAAAAAACCCAGGTTGTAATGTTTGAACCTCGTATCTTCCAATAATATTATTGCTATCATCAGACTGTTTTCTGTTTCTCACTGATAATGTCAGGCACTGATCCTAAAGCAACTGACCACCCCTCTCTTAAGCAATCATGTGGTAAGTAAGACAGTTAAACCTCAGGAATGGGCAACAGGAAAGTAAATGTGATAATGTCACACCAAAAGAAGCAAGCTCCAAAAAACTTCCTCTGAAATGGGCTGAAATGTGAAAGATTGAGCAGAAACCTTTGACACACCAAAATCTCATGTCAAACTATAACCATGAAGACTATGATCTATACTTTCCCACCAACTTACTATGTCAGGCTCTGATTTTTGTTTTATTGAGACTGGAATAAGCAATGAATTGGACAAATTCAAGAATTGCAATTTGCTTTAAATCTTCTAGGATTACTTCTAAGAAGATATTAAATTTTATCTAATGAAAGTTAAGAGTTCTATTTTCAACAAACTACAGATCAATTAGCTCATTTTTCACAAGATAGTAGAGAGGTTCTGTGCTTTTAAGAATTATATAGTAAAAGCAGATAAAAATTCTAAACTATTTATTGCTATAGAGAAATAAAGAAATAATGTCAAGATGAATTTGTGCTTGTCTGATTAATCTGAAAAAACAAAACAAAACCATAGCTGGAGGAAACTTGGAAACCCTATATCCTTTATCTCTTATTTAAATTAGCTTCTGGGCCTTTTGGCTAAAATCAAAAACAGTATTAGCGTAGAAGTAATTATCTGATTTTATAGTGTTTCAATATATGCTTGTGTGAATAGTCCGGCTATTAAAAAAATAAGTGCAAAACAAAATACTGGATGCTATAAAAATGATGGCAGTGTTTAGATTCAGTTTAGATACAGTATAGGACAGGGGTCCCCAACCCCCAGTCTGTGGACCGCAGCATGCCAGCAACCGGTCTACACAAACAAGCAAAGCCCCAATACATGAAACCACACACTCCCCAGTCCGCAGAAAAACCTTTCTCCACGGAACCGATCCCTGGTGCCCAAAAGGTTGGAGACCTCTGATATAGTATATTCATTTTACAATTTTGACCAACATGAAGTTTTATGACATCACAGTTACATTAAAACAGGAAACAAAAACATTATTATTGTATGATTATGCCAATATTTATTGTTTTGTTTTTAAAAAGTTAAAAATATTTTCAGTGTTCAGAAACCCACAGAGTGTGAAATTTGATTAACTGGATATGTCTACAAATGATTTTTTACATGCAACATATCAAATTCTGCCGGAGCTTACACCTTTGCATACTGCTGTTATACAAATGATACAATTAAGTTATTTATGTCATCTTGCAAAGATGACATCCTACAGTTTAATGGACTATTCATGAATAACAAAATTCTTTCCCCTCAATTAGCCTGTAAAAATGAGATTTCATAGTAATTTTAGTAAGCAAGACAGCTGCATAATTATTATACATATGTAAATAATTATATAGACCTATCATAAGAACACATCTTTTAAAAGAAAGAAAAGAAGAGGGTCATTTAATTCTGTTCACTATGTTTTCTAGTGAACTGTTTTATATTTTTTTAATAATGAAAAAAATATTAAATCAGTCAAAGTTCCCATCAGCTAACCTTATAATCCAGACATGTCAAACTCGCGACGTCACGTGACATTGCGCAACATATTGGAGCTTTTTTGCCATTGCCGGCAATGGGGTGGATGTGGTTTTCCAATGATGCGTCCGGCCCATGGGCCGGCAGTTTGACACCCCTGTTGTAATCTCTTGTTTCAAAGTCAAATTTGTAGTTTACTTTAGCTTCTCTGGAAACATTTAAAACTTATGAATAATGAAAAATAAAATAGAATTGGCTTTCTTTTTAGTAATCTGCTTTAATTATTGAAAGCAATTACTTTAAGAAGAATTACTTAATTCAGGATCTCCTTTATCTTGTCCTGAGGGAAAGTAAAACTCATGAAGCAAAAATAAAGAGGTGACATAGCAAATGTAACCAAAAGGAGGCAAAGACATTAATATTTCACTGTTCCTCCATCTTGTAATAGGGGTAACAACTGAAAGATAACCTTTAAACTCTTTGAATACTGGTAGAGCACTACTTACATGGAATAACCATCATGTTTCCAGAATTGAGAAATCTATTTTCTATATATAGAGTACTCTACATATATCTACAGTATATATATGGCCTGCCACTATGATATCAGCATGAGTCACAGAACCCAATCACCATAACCTAGTCTTATGATTTAACATATTATTCACTCCCTCCATTGTATTTCTCTTGATTATTTTGAGACAGGTATTTCCCACTTTATCCTGCTTATAGACATATTTAAAAGCATGTCATAGGTATTCTAAACAGACTTCTGCTCTAGTGGATAATTATAATTCATACAAAGCTCTGCAAATGCCCCCAATATGGAGTCATTTATAAAAGTGGAATCTTTGGTGCTCTCTGAAATTGTTTTCTTGTAAATGTTTTATTATTCAACTACAGAACATATAAGTGCTAGTATGGGTTTGCTCCCTATTTATGTTCAATAGCTTGCCCTGACAGGGTAGGTGGGAACGTAGTTTTCTCCTTGGTAGTTCCTTCATTAAGGTTTTATTTTCTACTTCCGGGCTCCCCAACCCACGGTTTGTGGACCGGTACAGGGCCGCAGCATGCCTGCAACCGGGTCGCACAAAGAAGCAAAACCTCATCCATGGGATATAGGTAACACACAAAACCACGCCCATCCAGTCCACAGAAGAACCTATCTCCACGTAACCAGTCCCTGGTGCCCAAAAGGTTAGGGACCTCTGTTCTACTCGATTTTTTTGCCTGGTGTTAATCCTTGCTTATTTGGGTGCTGATTGCTACAGGATATGTTTTCTGGTCTTTTCGTTTCCTTCTTGGCTTCCTGTTATCTCTTTTGAATAGTGTTTTAATATGGTTTATTTCTATGTTCTATTGATAGCTTATTTGTCTGAATGCCACACATCCAGGAATTCTCTAATGTTTGGGGGTTTGGCTTGGCCTAGACTGCCCACAGTTATGGTTGAGTCTGTTCATATGTTCTGAGATTAAGTTTTCATTACTGCTAACTCGTATTCATGGATGCGCTCTGCTAGTCTTCTGCCTGTCTCTCCTACATAGTGGCTTTACAAGTTTACAGTCCCTACACCATATGTTGTAGAATGTGTTTTTAATTCTTGGGCTGCTGGGTCTTTTGGTTTACAGTAAGATGTTTTGGAGTTCTTTAATTGGTTTGTGTGCTACAATGATGCCATATGGTTATAATAGTCTGTTGGTTGTTTCTGAGATGTTTTGGGTGTATGATAGTTATTCTTGTCATATCTTGTGTTGGTTGTGCTACAGTAGTGGAATACATGGTCAGGTATTGTTGATGCACGGGTATGTGGAACACTCTATCACTGGATGTAAAAACTGCTCCCACCCTTTTGGCCTCCCAGAAGGGTATTAGAATTTGGTTTTGCCAATTGGCTTGCGGCCTCTAAGGGGGCGCTCACCGCCGGAGATGGTTGACAGGATAAGATCTCATCCCTGTGTCATCTACCTCTGGGTTTTTTTTTTTACATAGTTTAACATTTTTAATTTGCATAGTTTTACATTTTTAATTGCTTTTCTATCTTTTTATGACCTGTAAACCACCAGGGTTGCCTTATTGGGAAAATGGGCGGCAAATTTATTGTATGTATGTATGTATGTATGTATGTATGTATGTATGTATGTATGTATGTATGTATGTATGTATGTGTTTATTTGATAGAAAACATTTCTGAAATTGAAAATTTTAACAGAGAAAACCAGAAAGACATTTACAGATACTACTAGGGCAAGTGCAGATTTCCGGCAAAGAATTACATTTCTAAGTTTCAAAGGCACATTATCAAAAAATTTGAAAATTTCAATTTTCTCAAATTACTTTAATGGCTATTTTTTGTTAATAATCTTTCCAAGAAAAATTAACAGAATTCAAACATCCTCTACCTGTTGATTCTAAAGTTATGTTAGAACTTTATATATCATTCAACTCTTAAGAAAATGATCTTTGCAAAAACTCTTAAAAAGTTTTTCCAATTCCTTATACTATAGGATTTCAGCACTAATGCCCATCTATTCCCCAATATAACCTGAATATCTATTCCTTACAATTCCATCATGCAATTTTCGTACATTTTCTATTTTCTCATTCTAAGAAAAATACTCCTGTTTTACTGGACTCTTATTCTGAATGCTTCTCCTTAAACCAACACTATCATATTCTTCTTGTTCCTGGGATCCATGAAATAACATCAGGCTCTGCTTCTTCCTCACTTCAACTTGACCCAGTGTTTCAGTTTAAATCAACAAGCCCCCTTTTCTTAACATCGTATCTTCTATTTCAGAATGGAGATCCATTTGGAGCTAAAACATTCCGATACATCAAGATACACATGGGGCAAATAATTGCTTGTTCTACTGTTCTGGATCTGGAATATTAAAGTCAAGGCACACATGATCCAAGCATCCTACAGGGTTATGACTTCAGAGGATTGCCACCTTTTCACTGGCAGAATCCCATTTGATTCTCACTGCACCTCCATATGGATTGCAGAGAAAACCTTACCAGAGAAAGAAAGAAAAAAAAAGATGACAATTTGTACCAGTCCGTCCTCCTCCTGCCCTTTCTTCTTAAAGGACAAATTTTTCACCCATTCCAAGGTCTCCTGTTCCCAAAGGAATACAATACAGGTAGTCCTTGACTTACAACAGTTCATTTAGTGACCATTCAAAGTTACCATGGCTCTGAAAAATGTGACTTATGACCGTTTTTCACAGAGATGACCTATGCAGCATCCCCACGATCATGTGGTCAAAATGCAGATGCCTGGCAACTGGTTCATATTTATGACCATTGCTTTGTCCCAGGGTTGTGTGATCCCCTTTTGCGCCCTTCTGACAAGCAAAGTCAATGAGGCAGCCAGATTCATTTAACAACTGAATTACTAACTTATCAACTGCAGGGATTCACTTAACAACGGTGGCAAGAAAGGTCGTAACACGGGGCAAAACTCACTTAACAAGTAACAACAGAAATTTTGGATGCAACTGTGGTCCTAAGTCCAGGGCTACCTGTACGCTAGTCTCCCTTTTATACCCTTCCAGTAAAAGCTGGGCTCTCTCCTTTTCCATACGGTGTGTAATTTTTTTTCTTTTCTGGAGAGAAGTTGGCACTGGGGAATCTACACACTCTGCACGTGCCCCTTCTGAACGCGGCTCAGCAACATTGGGCTGCGTTAGCTCCAAGTTTCCGTGCTCAACTTTCCAAGAAGCCTTCGGGGTTTCTCTTTCTGGGTCTCCAGGACAGTCCTCCGCTCCCTCTCTCTGCCCCAAGGGGCTCTCCCCCGTTTCCCCCCTTCTCTGCCATTCGGCTCCCTCTTTTCCGTTCTCTTCTCCCTCACCTATCCCCGGCTCCATGAGCATCCGCCTTCAGAGCGTACTCCAGTCTACAAGGCCGCGCCGGCGTCCAGTTGCCATAACAACGCAACGGCCCAATTAGGCGCGCAGCTCACAGATTGATCTTTGGGCGGGGTGGGAGAAAGGGAGGAGGGGGTGTACCCAGAAATTCGTCGCCATCTACAGTTGGCCGGAATGCCAAATGGGGGAAAGTGGTGCGTTTAGATAAAGAATCGAGTCTTTATCACGAGAAAACTCCGCTTGGGAGTTTCTGAATCAGAGCTGTCCCGTTTTGCAGTTCCGAGTTGCCTTCCTGTTTCAGGAAACAACCGAGTGAGGAGACAATCGAACAGTCGAAGGTTATTTTTGGCGAGAGGAAGGATTTTTCACAGCGTTAGGAAGGTTCCCGCATCGGTATTTTGATGTGTCTGTTTTTAGAGGCTGTTGTATACATCCAAGGGCAGCAAGAAAACACGCGAGATAGCAGGAATGTATAAAATAGGAATATGGCTTGCTGAACGTTCCTTGGTTTCTTGCAACCTTTTGAGAAGACCTGATTTCAAAGAATTCTGGAATTCAGTGGTTGGCCTGACCCAGAAATAATTTCATATGTGCAGGCTTCAGGGACCATTCAGTTTCTGAAGAAGGCATTGGGGAAACAGTTTAAATCCTTGATCTGATTCCAGATGTTTCATATTAAGCAGTGCAGTGAAATAATAATTTGTCTCTCAAATCCCAAAAAGCTCAGCTTGCAAGCCTTGATTATTTTTTTTAATGTTTGACACCAAACTAAAGGTTGTTATAATATATTTATCAAACATTTGCATTGTGATAAAAACCACTGAATTGAGATTAAGTGACCCTTTTCAGAATCAGTCAAAATACCCTCATTCTGTAGTCACTTTTTCATAGGAATCGAGAAACAGGTTTTTGGCAAAAGGGAGGCATAACAGAACTCTTAATCATATTCTATATTAGCAAAGGAGAAGCTGGAGACTATATTGCAGGAGAACGAAACCACCTTGCTATTAATTAGTCCAAACTGAAAAAGAGGTTAATTAACTGAACATGCCAAAAACTACTGATTTTTCCTACATTGCATCTCAAGATACACATCATTCTAAATGAGGATGTTTTGATGTTTGAACTTTGATTAATTTTTTTTAATGAACCTCAAAGTCTAAAGTGATAATGAAGAGAACATTCAGGACCAAAACTTTCAAATTGAATAGGTAGTATAAACTTTGAACTAAATTATTTTAATGACTTTTATTTTTCACCTGCACTCTTAACTCTTTGGCATTTTGTTAATGTCATGATCTTCACTAAAAACTCAGTTAGTGCTTAATTGTTAGGAATATTGTATGAAGAAGAAATATGGATTGCTTAACCCTTTACTCTAAGAATCAGTATTTGTCAGAATTATTTGATTCTATCAACGGGAAAGAGTTGAAAGAGGAAAGAATGCTGAAAAATATAGAAGACTTAGAAATGAATCTTTCTAATGATTTGTTTTTCTCTTCATTTGTAATAATAATAATAATACTTAATAAATCATGCTAGCTCCAAGTCTTAATGATTTTGGGTGGCTTGCAGCAATCAAATAGTATTAAAATCAATAAAAAAGATACAAAATGTCAAGTGCGGGGGGGCTCACTTCCTTGGCAAAGGCCTGGATGAAGAACCAGGTCTTCACAGCAGTTCTAAACAAAATCACAGGGGGAGCCATCTGGTTCTTGGGGGGAACCTTGTTCCTGAGGGCAACACTGCTACAGAGAAAGTATACTTCCTGGATCCCGAGACATGACATTGTTTAATCAGAGGATTCTGGAACATGCCTGGACAGATGTTATGGGAGACAAGCAGTCCCTCTAGTAACCAGAAAGACTACCTAGCTTGCAAGTGAAACATTTATTCATGGAAAGTTTGCATTATTATCTGATTGTGATTGTTTCAGGGATATTAAAATGGGCAAGAGTGCTGAGGTGGATGTTTTTATCAAGCATTTGCAATGTGCTGTATAGATTTAATAAGTGCATTTGTATTTTTAAACATAATTCTTGTAATTGTTGTGTTCTCTTATCAAAATAATGTACCTGCATAACTGGATATTTAGTTAATTTTTAATTAGGAGCTGTAGAACTTCAGGCCATTTCATTTACATGTTTTATATTTTTATTTCTAACCTGATTTTTATTATTTATTTATTATTTATCAAATTTAGAAACTGCCCATCTCACTTACAAAGGGACTCTGTGAAAACCTAAACATAATGCTTGTGTGGAAAGAGAAGGAAATATTAAAGAAGCAGAAAAGCATGCCCAGTTTTTCTTAATAGCCAGCATGGCTGGCTCAGGAATTCTGGGAGTTGAAGTCCATATGTCATAAAAGAGCCAAGGTTGCCTACCCCTGGTATAGGGTTTCCTGCCTGAGCAGGGGGTTGGACTAGATGACCTCCAAGGTACCTTCCAACTTTATCATCATCATCATCATCATCATCATCATCATCATTATTTACATCTGCGTTTCTACAGAGCTGGTTTCTGCTTGGGGAGGGAGTCTTGGGGCTATTAAGAAAAACTGGATGCAGTATTCCAAGTGTGGCCTTACCAAGGCATTGTAAAGTGGTATTAATACTTCACATGATCTTGATTCTATCCCTCTGTTAATGCAACCCAGCACTGTGTTGGCCTTTTTGGCAGTTGCAGCACACTGCTGGCTCATATTTAAGTGATTGTCCACTAGGACTCCGAGGTCCCTCTCACAGTTACTACTATTGAGCAAGGTACCCCCTATACTCTACCTGTGCATTTGGTTTTTCTTGCCTAAATGTAGAACCTTACTTTTTTCACCATTGAATTTCATTTTGTTAGATAGCGCCCAGTGTTCAAGTCTGTCCAGATCAGTGGTTCTCAACCTTTTTCAGGTTGAGACCCCACTTGCCCCGCCCATGCGCGGCGCGACCCTGGCGTGCACGCGCGCGCCGGGCCGATCTGCACATGCGCGTGCGCGACGGGCCGATCCTCACATGCGCGGCACACGCGTGACAAAAAAAACAAAATGGCGGACCGCAACGGGCCAATCTGCACATGCGCGGCGCGCGCGCGACAGCCCGAACCGCGCATGCGCAGCGTGCGCGACTAAAAAAACAAACAAAAAAAACAAAATGGCGGACCGCGGTGTCCGGCGACCCCCGCGAAACGGTCATTTGACCCCAAATGGGGTCGCGACCCATAGGTTGAGAACCGCTGGTCCAGATCCTCCTGTATCCTAAGCCTGTCTTCTGGAGTGTTGGCTTTTTGCCAACTTGGTGTCGTCTGCAAATTTGATGAGTTCCCCATCTATCCCCTCATCCAGATCGTTGACGATGATGTTGAAGAGCACTGGGCCCAGAACAGAGCCCTGGGGCACCCCACTACACACTTCCCTCCATGTAGATGCGGTTCCATTGAGGACCACACACTGAGTACGGCCGGTCAGCCAGCTACGGATCCATCTGGTGGTGATGCTGTCGAACCCGCATTTTTCTATCTTCTCAAGTAGTAGGTTGTGGTCTACTTTGTCAAATGCCTTACTGAAATCCAAGTAAATTATATTCAGACCATTCCTCTGGTCCACTAATTTTGTCACTTGGTCAAAGAATGCAGTAAGATTTGTCTGGCATGATCTATTTTGACAAACCCATGTTGGCTTTTAGTAATGACTTTGTTTGCCTGTAGGTGTTCACTGATTCGTTGTTTATCTTTTCCAGAATCTTCCCAGGTATTGAGGTCAGGCTGATAGATCTGTAATTTCCTGGGTTCTTTTTTTCCCCTTTTTTGAAGATGGGAACTACATCAGCTCTTTTCCAGTCCTCTGGTAGTTCCCCGGTGCTCCAGGATCTCTGAAAAATATAGTTCAGTGGTTCTGAGATCACATCTGCCAGTTCCTTAAGAACCTTGGGGTGTAATCCATCTGGTCCTGGCGATTTGAACTCGTATAGGCTGGACAGGTGTTCACTTACCATTTTCTTGCCTATCTTAACTTGTGTTTCTATTTTTTTTATGGCACTATTTTTGATAGGTTGGTCTGTTTTTTCCCTTTGTGTAAGGACAGATGTGAAAAACAAGTTAAATAGTTCTGCTTTCTCCCTGTTGCTTGTCACCTTCTTGCCACTTTCACCCACTAATGGACCAATCGTTTCCTTCACTTTTTCTTGTTTTTTACATGTTGAAAGAAGCTTTTTTTGTTATTTTTGACTTTGGTTGCAAGCCTTAGTTCATTTTGAGCCCTTGCTTTCCTCACTTCGTCTTTGCAGGCTCGGGTTATTTGCTGATATTCTGACTTAGTTATGTGTCCCTCTTTCCACTTTCTATACTTGTCGTTTTTAATCTTTTAATTGATCAGAGAGTTCTTTATGCAGCCATGCTGGTTTCTTCTGAGAGCTGTTATTTTTCCTCTTTGTTGGTATTGTGCTAGACTGGGCCTTTATTATCTCGCTTTTCAAAATTTCTCAAGCCTCTTGAGTTGTTTTCCCCTGGAGGATTCTCATCCATGCAATCCTTCCCAAACCCTCTCTAAGTTTATTGAAATTAGCTCTCTTGAAGTCCAGGACTCTAGTTTGACTGTGTTCTATTGCTTGTGCTTCCATAATGTTGAATTCCAATATTGCATGATCACTTCTTCCCAAGGTTCCTATAGTTTCAACACCTTCTATCATTTCATCTCTGTTAGTGAGAATTAGGTAATAATGCAGGAAGGTTGGAGGCCCCCAGCTAGAAGCTTAGGCAGACAAAGACACCTAAAATCTACATACCCCACCCAAACTCTAAGACAGGACATAATAGGATTAATCCACAGATGCCAAAGGGCACACTCCAACTCAGGTAAAAGTTTATGCCACAGGAACAACTCCAGACAAAAGGCTCCAGAGGGTATAAAAACCCACTCCCTACATGTGCTCACTCTCTTTTCTTCCAGAGCCATCTTCCTGTCTGGCTCTCCTTTTCAATAAACTGCAACCTTCTTTCTAAAGCAGTTGCCATGTTGTTTATTCCCAGCTTGGACTGAACCATGATGAAGATTTTTCCTTCAACACTTGAAAAGTTTCGATACAGTATGAATTTTGAACTAAATCTTATTTGTTTGTTAATGTTGTTTAATTTGTAATGTCTGTTCAAGGTCTCCAGCATCTCATATGATACTCTGTCCTACATGTTACAGTTCATGGAACATAAGAAAAACCCATATAGTCCAGCAACCAAAGATCACCCAGTTGTGAAAGCCCAGATGTAAGACACTGTCAAAACAATACATTCTATAGATAGTCCTCACTTATCAACTGCCACATTTAACAATTGTTCAAAGTTACAATAGTATAAAAAATAGGGGGTTTTGGTCAATCTTTGCATTTGCAAATGTTATAGTATCTCTCTGTCACATGCTCACTATTCAAGGGTTTTGCAATTGGCTTGCTACAAGCAAAATTAATAGAGAAGGTAAAAGTAAAATTGTAAATCATGGTCACATAGTGTTTCACTAATGATTCTGGGAATTCACTTAACATCCAAAGGAGAAATGAGGTCATAAGCTCATCGTGGTGATGTAATGATTTGCTTAGCTACTGCAATGCTTAGCAACAGAATTGCTAGTCCCAATTGAAGTTTCTAAACTTGGACTACCTGAAGCTATGTATCCAAGTTCCCTAGTTATAGGGCACTTTGCATCTACAAGATTTTAAGATCAAAGTGTCATAGCAGTTTGAAAAGTGACATAGCAAAGGTTAAAAGGCCATTTATCTAATATAGGCTCAAAATTTAACTTCTGGAATCTTGGTCCCTGCCACTTCATCTTATACTGTAAAAATATACTTTCAATATTACCAATTTTTCAGAGAGCTACTAACATATAATCTCATATATATTAAAATTTGTATCAAAAGTACTTCCTAAGTGTATACTGTATCCTATATTAGATGGGACATTGAAATTCCTAATGTGAAAAAAGATAGATTAACCGTATAGCTTCTTAAAGGAAGACATACAAGTGGTCCTTGACTTACAATAGTTCATTTTGTGACCGTTCAAAGTTACAACAGCACTGAAAAAACGACTTATGACCATTTTTCACACTTGTGACCATTGCAGCTTCCCCACAATCACGTGATCAAAAGTCAGATACTTGGCAAATGATTCATATTTATGATGACTGCAGTGTCCCAGAATCATGTGATCACCTTTTCTGATTTTCTGACAAGCAAAATCAATGGGGAAGCCAGATTCACTTAACAACCGTGTTACTAACTTGACACCTGCAGTGATTCACTTAACAACTGTGGCAAGAAAGGTCATAAAATGGGACAAAATTCACTTAACAAATGTCTCACTTAGCAACAGAAAGTTGGGTTCCATTGTGGTCATAAGTCGAGGACTACCTGTAGCCCTATTAGCCATGCTTAAAAGTAGGAACTAGCCAGAGTCACAGAGACAGTCTTTGTCGTACACATCCTTTTTGTAAAATCCTACCTTATCCGAGTTACATCTTTTGATCTGTCACAAAAAGGGAGCCCTTCCTATCTTAACATGCCAAACCTGTGACCAAGGTATAGGAGAAAATTTTCATCCAGTGCTATGGACAATAATCATGAATGGAAAACAATATTCCTAATCTTGGTTTTCTCTCTCATCAAGTCATCATTTTTCCCTTCCGAATTTTTGGCAGTAATAATTTCACAACCAATAGGAAGAAGATGTGCACATAAAATTCGATAGCTTTTGTATGTGAGAATAATAAAGCACAATTCAACAAAGAACTATATTCCTTTAATTTAGCAAAGGCAAGGAGAACAAGCTGTGAGTTCTCTCATTCTGACTCTGGCATCTTCGATTGCTGGCATCTTACTAGTCCAATAAGCATCCTTATCATGTTTTGAAATGACTATAGCAGGATTACATGCACCATACTGGGAAGCCAGTGCAAAAGGAATTATCTATGGCCTTATTCAGTTTACAAATAAAAAACATATTGCCTTTGCTGCACTAGAAGCTGTCTGCTTTTAAATACGGGAGATATTGGATGCAATGAATAAAGATTGTGGGATACCACTTAGTCAGTTACAAGATGATGGAGGAACGACCAACAACAATATCCTTATGCAACTCCAGACTGATATTCTTTGTATTCCAGTAGTAAAACCATCCATGCCTGAAACCACAGCACTTGGAGCAGCAATGCCAGTTGGAGCTGCAGAAGGGGAGGGAGTCTGGAGCCTACATCTTGATGACTTCACAGCAGTAACATGTGAATGTTTTGAGCCACAGATTAAACCAGAGGAAAGTGAATATCGTTATACCAGATGGAAGAAAGCTGTTAAGAAATCAATGGGGTGGAAGACATCAGCACCTCAAGGAAACAGTGAAACTAGTATCTTCTGTAGTCTGCCTTTGGACTTTTTTTATAAAGAGTAGCCTGTTAATGTTAATCGGAACAAACTATATCTCAGATATAGAGGGGCTGCCACAAGAAAGAGGGGGTCATGTTCACCAGAGAACCAGAGGGAAGGACAAGAAACAATGGTTGGAAACTGATCAAAGAGAAGCAACCTGTATTAAGGAGAAACTTCCTGAAGTGAGGACAATCAACCAGTGGAACAGCTTACCCCCAGAAATCGTGGGCCCTCCATCACTGGAGATTTTTAAGAAGAGACTAGACAATCACCTGTCTGAGATGGTATAGGTTCTCCTGCTTGAGCAGGGGGCTGGATTAGAAGACCTCCAAGGTCCCTTCCAGCTTCTATTCTATTCTATTCTATTCTATTCTATTATCAGCATCTGGATAGAAGACCTTTTCACAGACTTACAGCATACTTGACCCTTGCACTCTCACATTATTACATTACCTTCCCTTCAGTAGTTTTGCACATGAAAACTAGCGCTCCTTCTGTGCTAATCTTCAGGAAACTGCAAAGCGTACACAGAAAAGCTCTATGGTTACTGAGACGTGGTGCTAGAATAAACAAGGAATTGGTTGCAGAGGTAATTCTTTCCTGCCTGAACAAATTGAAAATCACATTTTGTAATCAGTAATATACTAGGACTGTGTGGGTGTAAAAAACAAGTATTTTATTTATGGTATTACATTCTGATCTTACCCAGTCTCCAAAGATCTTAGCAGGCATATACACTTTGCATTTTTCTGAGAAATGTTAGATTAAGATTTAGTAAGTAACCTGTACTGTATCTTATAATGAGATTCATAGCTAAACAGATTTTGAAGCTATTTTTCATTTCAGCTCTAATACTAATGAAAGGATCTCTAAGAACAACTCTCATCATCCATCCTTCCGAAGTCAGTAAAATGTGAACCCAGATTGTTGGGGACAACATGTTGACTATGTA
Organism: Bothrops alternatus; assembly: GCA_034064705.1. Classification (NCBI taxonomy): domain Eukaryota; kingdom Metazoa; phylum Chordata; class Lepidosauria; order Squamata; family Viperidae; genus Bothrops; species Bothrops alternatus. The sequence continues at coordinate 17,213,684 of JARGCV010000009.1, forward strand.
AACTCTTAAAGAGGGCTATAAAGCACTATAAAGTGGTATATAACTCTAAGTGGTATTGCTATTCTCTTAAATTTAGATCTAAAGACAACCCTAATCATTCTTATGTTGAGCTTAGATTTAGATACTTTACATATTTCAGTAAAGGTAGTAATATTCAAGATGGCTGAATAATGATCACAATGTTATTCTGATTATTCAGAACAGTAATACTAAGTAGAATGGTGATCTCACAAACTACCCCCACTTAAAAGAATAAATAGGAAATACTAGATAACCTGTGCTTTATTGGGTCATCATTTCAGAAATATTTACTTATAGAGAAACAAAATAACTATGGGTGGACAAAATAACAGTGGGAGTGGGAGTGACTTCTGACTCTTTGCTGGCTTCCTCATTGAGTTTCTTTGTGTAGGAAACTGGCAGGGAGCATCAGAAAGTCTCCCCCCTCCTTGCCCCCTTCCCTCTCACCCCCTTTCCCCCTTCTTTCTCCTTCCCTTCCCCCACCTTCCCTTCCCTCTCCTTTCCTTTCTTCTTTCCTTCCTTCCTTCCATCAATCAGGAAGTTGCACATCCCAACAGTGCTAGGAATGTCCACTGCCATTTGTGGGAAGGTGCACCAGTGCCTGCCATAGTGCAGCATAAGTGCAGCCAAGCCACATTGAGGATTGTTGCTGCCAGGTGCTGGAGGATGCACCGGTGGCTGCTGTCACTATACAGTACAAGATCTGCAGAGCCAAGTTCTTCAGGAGAACAAGCAGAAGGAGTGGGAGTAATCTTGCCTGCTGGCTTTCCCACTGATTTTGCTTGTAAAAAACCAGCAGGAAAGGTCACAAATGGCAGTCATGAAACTCTGGTACTCTGCAACTATTGTAAGTGCGAGCCAGCTGCCTGGATTGCAATCACATGTCTGTGGGGATGCTGGGACAGCCAGAACTTTGATAACCAGTCATAAGTACTAGTTCAGCACCATCATAATTCCAAACCGTCACTGAATGAGTAGTCGTTAACCAAGGACTACTTGTGTTCTTTACTAGCAAGCTTGTGGTAAGAGTTATATTAATGGCATGGGATACATAAAATAGTTTAATTTTGTTCACAAAGTTTTGATTTAAAAAGTCTTTAAAATGGAGAGGTTGGCAGCATATATAAACACAACTGTAATCATTTACAAAATTTGTACATATAAGTTCTTAGAGAAGAAAATATAGAGGGTTTTTAACTGGGTAGTCACTACCCATTTTCCATATGTTTCCCATAACTGCAAGAAGTAAGAAAAACACTCCTTTAATGTATAAAAAGTAACGAATAAAAACTTTACATTAAAGGTCACTGTACAGTAAAATCTGAGAGGAATCTGAGATGTATGCCCTGTGTATAATACAGTATCTCCTTTAATTCCTTCTCCAGCCTATATGAATACTACAGTATTATGGCCTACATTTTTAATCTTCTCCAAAATATGATCAGTTTTTAGGGCTTCAATTTCTATCTATAAAATGTCATTTGAAACAATCCAAACAAATATCTTTATGGGTTCAAGCCTCACACAAATAGTAGGGAAGCTGCATCAGATCCAATGAGTTGCTTTTTTCTGTCTCAGTTAGGATAGTAGGAGTGAGAGTAGAATTTCTGCTGTGTAATAATATGATAGAAAATTCGGTAGATCTAACTATTTCCCCATACTGTAGAACTATCCTACATGATCATTGTTCCCTTCATCTCAAAACCTCATTAGAGAATTAGAAAGAAAGGGAGAGCATCCACATCCAAGACAGTTCAGAGAGACTATAGTATATGGATGATTTCCAGCAATATCAGTTAATATTTACCAAGGATAAGATGAAGGTAGACATTAAAACATCAGCCACTAATATGCCCATCTGCTCAGTTGCTTCTGGTATTTTCAAATGCTCACAGCATATTTAATTAATAAGGATTTGCAAAGCTCCTATGTTCTGAGATGGAGGAGTTGTAAAACTAAAGTATTCATATAGCAATCAAGGCTATAAATGGGATGGAATAAAAGCCATGTCACAAAATACAACAAGAAAAGTAATATTGAATTATTTATTCTAACTCTATAGATCCAATCAATAATCCTATAATAGTTGTGTGCAACTGAATTCCACACAATCATTATATTTGCAAATATAATACTATTTAGTCAGAGAGTCATTGTTTCCTTGCCCCTCCCACCAGATAGTGTTTGCTTGAGTGTAGAAAATGAAATATCCTAGCAACAGAAATGCTTCCTTTGATATCTGAACCTACTTTAACAAATGAAAAATAACTCCATTTGTTATAAAGTGATTCTCTCAATGTCATTGTAAGTAATTTTGGAACCTAGCCACTTTTAATTGTTGCTATGCTAGATGAAAGCCAAGGATGACTGCTTTGCCTATTCACACTTAGTAGATTCAGTAATTTGGCAAGGGTTTTAAGCAATGCCTTTTTATAATCCGATGCTAATTAATGGGATTCTTTTTACTACTCCATTTGTTTGGTCTCATGATCATTACATGAATGAAAGTAGCTGAATTGTAAATTTGGGGTGTCATGAAGAAGTAATACATTATATGTTATTTGGATATTCTATGTCAGGTTGATGGAAGGTAGAACTAGAGATGGGACAATAATAGATTTATGCTATCATTTTTGTATGATTCATTGCATAATATAAACTGAACTTGTGTAAAGTGTTCTTCTGAGAAGAAGAATAGATTGTCTTTTCCTTATTTTTTACGGTCATGTAGGTCATGCCCAAATCACTTTGCTGCTCACATATTACAAAAGGTAGGATCATGCTAGAATTCCTCCAGAAATATTGAGTTGCAGGGCTAAATATAAATCATCCTTCTGTTTCAAATAAACATTAATGCTGGCTAATGATTTCTTCCTGGCAGACAGCTAAGTTTCTGCTAAAATGACAGAGAAAGGTCTGTGCTCTAGACTAGCCCCATTGGAGTAGATATGGCTTTGGCCCTGATCCTCCCCATAAATGCAGTCTCATTGTTAAACCAAAGGAATAAATGGAGTCTTCAAGAGTGAGAGAGTTTGTGTCCTTTTATCCCTATAAATTGTTTCTGTCACTTTGTAATATACTCAGTCTAATCTAGGGCAAAACAAGAAATTCCCAAAACTGTCTTTCACTTCAGATTTGACCATTTGGCTGACCCCAGGTCTTGACATTTATCCAGCCTGATAATTTCCATTTATTGAACTGTTTAGTTGCTAGGAGTTAGACATCTAGCAAACTATAGATGTTCATTTGAGGCAGTGCTTGCGGTATTTATTAAAAAAACTGTTATGAATTTATTTGGTAATAAAGTCATTCTCTTTCTCTTGACGTTTCCTCAGTAGTGTGTGCAGAATATTTATTTTCTGCCCATTTTTAACGTGAGACAATTGTTTGCACACAAACACAGCAACAAAGAGCAGAATGTGAAATGAATGTCAGTGTTGGTTAAGAAGTAGTCAATAAATGTGAGACTTGCTACAAAAGGGAAGCAATTCTGTGGTTTATGCATCTTTATTTAGTTTCCTGAATACAGAGGTGGATAATTTGTGACCCCACAATCACCTACTGCTCCCCACACTGGTCCACCTTAACTGTTCTAAGATTAGCCAAGAATGACTATGTATGTCACGAACTTAAGCTAAAATAGTATTAAAAGATAATCCCTACCCCTTCAAAAGAATAGACAGTGAGCCCCAATATCCTTTACATCAGGGGTCTTCAAACTTGGCCCTTTTATGACTTATGGACTTCAACTCCCAGAATTCTTCAGCCAGGCTGGCTGGCTGAGGAATTCTGGGAGTTAAAGTCCACAAGTCATAAAAGGGCCAAGTTTGAAGATCCCTGCTTTACATTATCATGTCCTTAGTTACACACAATTGCATTCCCACTGCATATATACATATATCATACATGCATATAGATATACATGCACATTATGAAGACCTGTCACTGAAGATCATGGACTGTAATTTATTATGTCTGTCTGGTGTGGGTTGAAATATAGAATTTTTGACTTCCCAGTCTAGGGCTGAGGGAGAGAGACTAGGCCAAAGTCACCCAGATGGCTCCCATTCCTAAAAAAGGACCAGAAGTCATGGTCACTTATCTTTTAGTCCAGCATTACCCTAAGTGCACTCCTTTCCTACTTGGTCTCTAATTCACACACCTACATACAAACCATCACAGTGGATTATTGACCATTACTGATAGGTATGAATTTCTTTCACAGTTTATGAATATTACTAATTTATCAACATTATGTAGAGAATTATAAAGCTATCAGCTATCTTAATCTTTATATGGCTTACATATAAAATAAAACGACTGCAATCTGAGGTACAGTTAGTATGGGAAATTAGTTACTGTCAGTTGGAATAAGGACTGATAGTTTATCCACTCCTCTATAAACACACACACAGACACACATGAGCATGTATGGGTAATACCTCTTTTCATTTCCTCATGTAAATGAATTGCTGCTTCTTGGATGGGTGCAATTCTTATGTGAGCAGATTTCTGGCCAGGAAATTTAAATACACAACTACCATGGTTGGAGAAGCAGTCCAAATTGAGCAAAATGTTCCCCAGGTGGAAAATCTCTTCTATCAACTGTTAAACCTTACTGCCAAGTTAATTTCCTGACACTACTGACAGTAACAATATTAAGTCCTTCTTTTTGCTCTGACTAGAGTATGATCCATAATGATGGATGATAAGAGTCATCATCTAATTTATCTAGAAGGTGCTGGGTTGGTCTCATATAACATTAGATATAATTTGGGTTTCAGTAATAAATCTGTGAGTAAAGTTGATCTCAAAAAGTTAAGCAATTGGATTTGAGTAGTATTTAAGATGGTAAATAATACAGCCATAAAGCTAGAGTGGGAAGTCAAAAAAGCATCTTGAGAGACAATTGCAAACTACTTCTATCCTGTTGCCAGGAGAACTATATGAATGTGTTGATGAAGTCATAAGTATTCAAGTTTGACTTAAGACTTCACCTTTAATGTCTTCTGAATGGTATGGGACCATATACAATCCCTATAAGATTATAATGTCAGTCCAACAGATTGTGTAGTGGCTTGTGGCTTCTTACAGATATAATATATACTTGACTGGCTATCTCTAATTCACCACTACTTCCTTAGCAGAATAACCATGTGGAAACAGTTATTTTTTTATAGGTTATTCAATAGAAAAGGCTTGACATATTACATATAGCTTAGACACTGTGGGTTAGACACCCTAACCCAACCATTCCACCTTGGTGGCCCAGCCCCACGCAGATGGGGCATGTGAACATCGCACGTGAGCACCCTCTGCTTACACAAGTGGAGCTTCACTTACGAGTGCAAGGGCCCACCACTTGCACATGTGCAGTTTCGCAAGCATGCTTGCCCACCGCTCCCACAAATGGAGCTTCACACACGCACTTGCCCATTGTTTGCATGGCCCAATTTTGAAAAGGGCATGGCCCAGGGGTTGGAGACCCCTGCTGTAACCAATGTAATCATCAGGTTTATTTGCATCATAGTCTTCCTTACGTGTGGTTACAGGTATTTTCCAGATGATATGCTGTAAAGAGAAAGGAAAACTGTCAACGCTGCTAATATTGAATATTCTTGCTTTGATAAAATATACAGAACTGTCTGGTACTTTTAGAGTTAATTCAGATGAGAATGAGGGAGGAGAGAAAAGCCGCAAAAGGGAACGGAAGAGAACCTTTGCCCTTCAAACTAATTGGCGAACGTAAATCATGACAGCAAAATAAGGGAGGGGAAATGCTAGCAAAAATAACTGCTGGGGGTGTGTGTGGAGATTTCAGATCTTAGCATTCTTTCATCATGCCGTGCCAGCATTTTATCACATGAATAAAAAGATCTTTTAGGATAAAATGCCTGGAAGTTCTTTGAAGTGTTTCATTAGTCGGAACCTTGACATCAACCTGTCTTCAGCAATTATGATGATGTTCATAAAAGTGAAAAATGCTCAAGTATATATTACTTAGGCTTCCGAAAGAAATTGTGATATGACAGCCAAACTGCTGCTAATTATAATTACATGTCCTCAAATATCCAGAAAACCACAACTATATTTTGACAGCAATAGTGAAAGCAGGTATCAGACAGAAGTTATATATACTTCTGGCAGGCAGAAAGACTGTCTGCTTTAGGATTGTTGTTTGAGGAACATAACTCCAAAGAAAGAGATAATGTGATATTTCTAGGCTGTGAATGAATGCTGTAAGTTGCTGGCTTAAGATAAAGCAAAATTATCACATTTCTTCTTTTACATGGGGCTCAGCCTCTTCATAACCTATTTTGGAAACTGAATTCTTACAACATTCAATTTACATTAAGTGTGTGATTGTATACATTAATCTGGGAGTAAGTTCCATTGATCTAAATAGTAGTCTGAGTAGATTTGCACATGTTAGTGCTGTAAGCAAACTGTAGAAAGTGGTTTGCAAGATCATCTATAAGGGTATTCCTCTAAGACTGCTACTGTCACAGGCAGTGGGCTGGTTTCAAATGTTCCGCTGTAGAACCTGGAGGAATTTTCAAAGCAGTTTATTCAAAGCAGCGGTTTGAGGAGGAGCCAGTCAGCAAAACTCCTGAGAGAAGTTCCTCCTATTATAGTTGAAACTTGGATGCAAGGCATAACAATTAGAAAACAATATCTTCATTGACATATACTCAATAGCACATTTTTAAATAGGAATGTATTTTTGAAAATAATTGTTTTTCTTCAGAAATGTACTCAAAATTTTGCTGGCACAGTTGAAAGAAAAAGATTGCAATATTCAATGGCCAGGTCATAATTAAGACACACATATGTATAAGCAGCCAGTGCTTTTTTTGTAAGAAAAAGGTACCCAAACTCACATCTTGTTAATCTTTTATTTAAAAAATTATATTTTCAGTTCTTAACATTAATTTAATGTATTGTATTTAAGGCAAATGTTCATAGTAAATTCCAAAATGTTGTCCAATTCTTGTCCAGCAAATCTTCTCGACTCCTTTCCTCGCTGTTAGTATCTATGGCTGAAGTAGCCCGCCCAGACCATTTTAATGATTTTGCCTCAAGTCCACATGGACCAAACATCAAATTTTCAAAAGTTACTTTTAAACTTGGAAAATCTGTCAAAAAAAGGTGCCGAAACTCTGTTCCAATGCGTTCTGTGACAAAAAAAGCACTGTAAGCAGCCCACATGGTTTTGTAATATTAATATACTTGATATTAATGTATTGAAAGACAATCCAGCCTATTAGCTGTTGATGCATGGAGGGGGAAAAATTGTTGTTGACAATATAGTATCATCATTTTTTGCAAATAAGTGAATGGAGGGTTTCCCTTCTATTCTGATCAACAGGATTCATAACAGAAAAACAAAATTACTACCAAACAACTGGAAAGAGCCACTGAATCCTTCTTGCCCTCTTTTTATCACAGGAAACCAGATAAAACATCCTCTATACATGACATCTGCCTGGATACCTCCAGTCAAAAAATGTTTACCATCTCCCTTGACAATTGATTCCACTATTAAACTCTCTAAAATAAACTCTCTAAATATTAGAATATTTTTCATTCATCTGGAATTTGCCTTCCAGTATGAATGTTGTGTCCTGCATTCTAGGCAAAAAAAAAAAAAAAGTCCTTGGCTTTCTGTGAGATGTCTCTGCTGGTCTTCCCCCTCAATATTCTTTTCTCAGGACTAAACATATCCAATTCCCTTAGTCTCCCTTTGTAAGCCTAATTTTTAAACTCTAATAATCCTTATTGTTTTTCTTTGCACATGTTCTATGAATCTGCCCAAAACATTTTGTTTGGGGGAAATACCATAAACATCTTGGCTTAAAGGGGAGGAAGAGTAATAACTGTACTTATTTCTTCATTCATTTATTTTCGTTGAGATGCTCTCAATAGCATCAGTAAGTCCATTCCTTTCTGTTTTTTATAATGTAACCTCATCCTTTTACATTAGTTCTGTTCTTTTTGAACCACTTATATCCTTCAGTTGTTGAATTGCTGTAGTATTGCTATTGCAGTAAGACAGAATCGTAGAAGGATCTCAGAAGTCATCTAGTCAGAACCTGCTAAAGCAGCAATTCTCAACCTGTGGGTCGCGACCCCATTTGGGGTCGAACGACCATTTTATGGGGGTCACCAAACAACGCAATCCGCCATTTTCCCCCCTTTTCCTTAGCTGTGCTACTCCCTCTTATTCTATTGGCTTTTGAAAGCCAATAGAATAGACTCTCTTGAATAGAGTCTAATTCTATTGGCTTTCAAAAGCCAATAGGAATTGTCCAGGCTGTCTCCGCCCTGCTGAGCCCGCCAAAAGTCCCAGTCTGCAAATGGTGCTGCAAGTTGTCTGCAGCAAAGGCGAGCTCTCCGGAAGTTTCCACCCCTCCCTGCTGAACAACTACTAAAATTGTAAGTAAAACAGGGCCAGGTTGAGAACCGCTGTGCTAAAGCATTTTAGATAGATGGCAACTATCATATGAAACAATATATAAGACCTTCTTGCTCAGAGCTATGGTTTAAAGCTCTTATACTAATACATAAATATTAATATTAGTATAAGTAGTATTAGTATAATATTAAATACTACTAAGTGCTAATCATATATGGGAAAATTACCACTTTTTGCTTGGCCAGAAGTCCAAATAAAATGATTGTATTAAGTTGAGTTGTATTCAATTTGATTTTTTGTTTATAATTATAAAAAAACTAATAAAAATATTTACAAAAAAAAAAGGAATGAACTTTATTTTCTCATGCTTTCTGTTATTTTACTATCACTTGCTGGAAGCAATAATAATTTAAAAGTGTGAAAGATGGGTAGTTTTTATTATCTAGGTTGACCTTTATTCTTTTATTGATTTGTTTCCAGTAAAAACCCAAAACAAACTCCACCTTTAAATTAGCCAAGCCAGCAGTAAAAGGAAATGCAGTCCCTGCCTCAAGCTATAACACAGAATATTATCTGAATGACAATATTGAGAAGTATTCCTCTATAGGAAAAATAACATTACCATGGCTTATCACTCCCATTTAAAGGCAAATCACTTTCTGTTCATGTCTTTCCTACCTGAAGGACTTTTAAAAAATATTTTATTTGAATAAGTTCAAAATAAGGGCTATGACTTCTATAAACTTAAAATGCAAAAGGACCACTTAGCTAGCTCTATAAATGGGATTTTATTTATGGGAGGTAGTCTATCAGCTAAAAGACCATATTTATTATTCACAGAAGTGCAGATTAAAGGTTATCTTTAGAGACAGATAGAAAACACTTCCCAAATACTAAAGGAAAAGTTGATGGTTGCAGAACGTCATTCAAATGAGACAGTTTTGAGAGCAACCATATATTTCCTTTTTTAAACGTAATTTGACCTTAAGTTTGAAATCACTGTTACCTGGAAATGGTGGTTTTTATGAAGAATCATCATAGGTGTTGAGTTCATATTAGAACTTTAAGAAGGGAAATATCCATTGAGCCAAGCCAGGATTCCTCATGACTACACAAGCACATCCATGGAACTGGACCAAAGTCATTTGCTGTTTTCTTCTTCCTTTTTTTCAAGTTTCCAGTTAGCCTACATCCATGGTGAAATCCCACCCAAGCACTAACAGGACCAGATCCTGCTTTTCTTTCAAGCCCAGACAAGGACAGCCAGATGCTGCCACATATTTAAATATGCAGGTCTTTAGTTATATACTTTTAAAAAGATAATATTGTAACAGCATAGCGTTAATTCATCTTTCTTTCTTGGGCTCTATTGGTCCTGAAGGACATAGAACTACAAGAGAAAATGCAGAATCTTTTTTATCATTTTATCTAACAGAAAATGCAGATTTTGAGTCCTGGTTGAATATTAAGTTGAGGCTTTACTTCTTTGGTTATAAAAAGCACTATTTATATTCTGGAACAAATGAGATGGGTAAATACATTTGCTTTGCAGTATGTCCCTAATAAGAACATTAGACCAGGTGATGCAGTTGCCTCCCTTAAGTATATTTTAATGGTATTCCTGAGATATTATAAAGCAGACATGTCAAACACAAGGCCCAGGGGCCAGATGCGGCCCGCGACATGCTTTCATGTGGCCCGCGAAGCCATTCTGGAAACAGTGAGGGAATGGCCCCCGCTGCCTTGGCCCTGGCCGCCCCGGAGCCAATGTACAATTTGTGGTGGCCATCTATGCTGAAATGCATTCAATCTTAGCTCCACAAGGATATGTGGAAAAAGCAAGGGACCAGCCCCTGCCGCATTGGCCCCACCCCCTGGGTGCATGCTGGGGAGATGTCACCCTTTGTGAGGAATGAAGAAATGCACCATCGCCTGGAAGTGGTCAGCAAATGGCCCTCACCTACTTCACATATCTGGCTTGATGGGCTCCATGGGAGGGGTTTCAGCAGGCAGTGGGGCACTGTCCTCACAGCGCCAAGAGGTTGAGCCAGGCGGCGCAAATCCAAAAAGAAGCGTGATGTCGCTCAGCCCCCAGCCTGCCCAATTTCAGCAGGCAGCAAGGTGCAAAGCTGGCGAGCTTTGCACTGCCCGGCTCAGCCTCTCGTCGCTGTGAGGAGATCGCCTCGCTGCCTGCCGAAACCGGGCAGGCTGGCTGGGTGGCGTTGCGCTTCTTTTTGGATTTGTGCTGCCTGGCTCAGCCTCTTGGCACTGTGAGGAGAGCACCTTGCTGCCTGCCGAAACCAGGAAGGCTGGGGGCTTGGTGGCATTGCACAAGTAACGGTGACTCTCACGTTGCTCATGGTGTCCCCTCCCCCAAAGCCCACCAAGCCAGATATGTGAAGTAGGCGAGGCCCATGTGCTGGCCACTTCCAGGCAATGGTGCATTTCTTCATTCGTCACGAAGGGTGGCACCTTCCCAGCTACATTTCTTGCCTGTTTTTCTCCCTCCCTCATCTCAAATATTTTCCCACCACTCTGTTCTTAGGAAGGAAGGAAGGAAAGAAGGAAGGAAGGAAGGAAGGGTCTGAGGGAAGTCCTGCCTTAGTCCTGCCCTGCTGCCCTTTCACCATCCCCTTGCCCCCTCCTCCTGGCCTATCCTGGGGGTCTCCCATCCTATTGCTAAGGAAGCTTTGGATACAAAGCCAGGTCTCCTACCATGGAGAGGGAGTGGGCCTCCCTCTGACTTTGTCCTCATATCCATCATGAGCAACCTGGCTAAGGAGAGCAATCACAGCAGCAGCAACCTTGAGGAGGAGTTAAGTGCAACTGGGATCCCCTTGGGGTAGTGGGGCTGGGCTTGGTGCTGCGCGTGCTTAGGGCCAGGCTGGGCGTTTGACCTCTGCTGCCCAGGGCTCTGGTAAGCCCACGGCATCATCCAGCCCCCCCTCACATGGCCTGAGAGGAACAGTGAGGCTCTTCCAGTGGACCATGCCTTGGTGCTTGTCCCGGTCCAACCCCCTTCTGCCAGAGACCCTCAGATCTGTCCCACTCCTGCCCAGGCCCCACAGGCACCCTTGACGCAAATGACGTAGAGCTGGCCATGCCCACCAGTAAGCCACACCCACTCCAGCCACGCCCACCCATAGGCCGTGCCCACCCTGGCCACACTTACCTGGCCCCCTGAGGACAACTGCAATGCTGATGCGGCCCTCAGTGAAATTGAGTTTGACACCCCTGTTATAAAGTGTAAGTACCTTTTTGTGTTTAATGGATATTCTGTAGCCATGCTATGTCTTGACTAAAGTAGTTTTCAGATGGTGTGTTATGCCACAAATAATTGGAATGGGCATGCCTAATGAAGCAGAGAGTAAGCGGGAAAGGAAGGATTGCTCATAAAACTGTATTGACCTCAATTTGTTTGGTTAAATCTTACAAAGGATATGAACCTTTTTTCCCTTGTCATTTTAATAAATTTTACTAACAGAAGAAAATATGTTGATCAATATTTTCACTTTACATTTTAGAAAGAGTTACCCTAGTGAAGCAGCAGACCCATAGAATGTACAGTTTGTCCTCCAGATGTTTGTGATCACATTTCTTATTTAAAATGGCTTTATGAATCAGCTCCAGTGGTGGAATTCAGCCAGTTTGCACCAGAACCGGTAGCTAATTTTTTGTTGCCCAGGCCCAGAATGGACTTCCGGAAGTTGCATCCACACAGAGAACTGGTTGTTCACATATTTGAATCACACCACTGATCAGCTCCCTAACACGGCAGAGATTTTATTGCTATACTACTATACTTTCACTATGTGAACATCTTACAGTGGCTACTAGGACACTTAACTAGGTGTGTGTGTATTACATTTCCACATCATGAAAAACCTAGCTAGTTTTATGTGGGTTACATTTTTTGTAGCTTAATGTATTGTACACCCCAACCCATTTGATTAGTTTATGACTCACTATATTTGCTAATCTAGCAAACTGCTTAATTTAGTAGCCATGTTAAATGTGTGATGCAAATCTTGCCTAACAGCTATTAACCATAAAGTTATGAATATGACTTTTTTCCTATTGGTTTATAAGATTATGTTATATGGGCATTTCTAGAATTAAATTAGGTCTGAAGGCAAATGTGGAATTTTAAAAGACGTATACTGCAGGTAAGTCCTATTTACCCATTACATTAATTAATTAAGCTTGGCTAATGAGCCATTATGAATAAGCAATATATTTGAATCAGCCCATTATATTTGTTAACAAAATATGATTTAATGGCATGGCAGAGTATCAAGTGTGAATCAATGATACACTAATAATGCACTGGATTTTGTAGTATGTGAATGGCCCTGAAAACTTTTTTTTTTAATTTTTGCAATTTAACTCATTATCATCAACTGCCAACCTAGCAGTTCAAAAACATGCAAATGCAAGTAGATAAATAGATACCACTTCACTGGGAAGGTAACAGTGCTCTGCAATGTCATGCTGGCCACATTATCGTGGAAATGTCTTTGGTCTATGGTCAGCAACGACGAGCGGAGTGAAATCTGCAGGGATTCCTTTTTTAACATTATACGCTATATTTCTAAAGGCCACTGATTGAGAAGGTTTTTTTTACCGATTTATGCATTTTTATGCATCAAATTTCTGAGCAAATTTTATGGGGCAAAAACAAATTGGTAGCAAACACTGCTTGACGTAAGTTTTTTTTTAAAAAGTAGCTTAAAATTTTATATAAGTGATTTTTGTTTATGTAACTGAGGTAACAATTGTTTAACAAAGTCTTAAATAAAGTTCCCTACTTGATTCCTGATAACATTCACTTTAGCAAAGACAGATGTAATAAAAATGTCATCTTGGTTAAAACCTCTAATATACATATATAAAGATGGGATTTTTGAATTCAGTATATTTATGATAAGTTTATTTAATTCTGAACACTAAGCCTCCAATGAACCTTTGTCATTTTTACAGCTATTTTTTATTGGCTACATTTGTACCAGCAAGTGCAGAGTAATATCTGAACATCCCATTCAAGGTTTTTTGTTTTATGAATGTTCCTTCACCTGTGTAATCTACATTTATCACCTTGTCCTTTCTAAAATAATAAAAAGCCAAGTACTTCTTTTAACTACACCACTGAAGCCAGTTTTAGTAGCACCCTTATTTGTTGGACTTACAGCAACTAACTTGGAAATAAACAAATGCAAAGTAGTAACTCAGTACAGGTATTACAACTGGTGGCAGATCCAAATGTTGCTAAGGAGAATAATTGTATATTCAGCTCACAATACAACAATCATACTGATTTATAGAAATTAGTTTGCCATGATTCCCTGGTAATTACTTTGGAGACACGGTAGCCATTCATGTCCCCAACCTTTAAATCTTGCATCTCTATTTTCTGTCAATGCCTTTTGGTTTCCCATTCATCAGCTGTTACTTTTCATTTCATGGCTCAGTGATAAAACTCTCAAAGTTTTTCCCACTTAGACACCCAACCTGTTTTCTTCTTCAGTGCTTTGACTTTCTCAAGGACTCATTTTTTATCACTAATAATTGCAGGCTAATAAATGTTCTCTCTTTTTCATGATGTGCAGACAAGGATCTGAATTCTAATTATATTAGACTTGATCTCTAGGTAAACACATGGCATTTTTGCTGCATAATGCAAGATAAATGATTATAAAATGCAAGTAGTTTGGCCATAATTCTCAAATCCAACATGCATCTCAATAGTATACTTGTTTATTCATAAGCTTTAAGTAAATGTACACAGGATTGCAGTTTTTCAGAAAAGTCTTATAGTGCATCTACCTTTTGCTAGGCCTAGTAACATTAAAACTAGTACAGGTCACACACAGATTATTTTCTTTTTTTTTTATTATAAAAATTCTTTTATTAAAACAATCAACATTGAGCATAAAAACCTATTATGCAGCAATCATCATGACACCTGGTATACAATACTAAGTATTAGTCTTTGAAAACGTCTGCGTTAGTAAGCCTTTTTCCCCCACTCCTCGCGTCTAGCCTCAACTATACTCCTGTTACATTTTATTTTGATTGGTGTTTCCCCTACTCAGCATCATTAATATTATAAGCCAGTGATTAGGAAAAGCAATACTCAAGAGGCGTAAAACCTGTATATAACTGCTTCCAAAATTTATTCAAGTCTATTGCAGAACTGATTCCACATACAATATTGCTAACAAGGCAATATAAAACCATATTTTGCTGAGCAATCTATAGGAGCTAGTTTGCACATACTGCTAAATTTCAGTGGATGGTTTCACATGTCAAACTAAGGCATTAACAAGCAAACTAAGTTATAGCTTAACTGTATGTATGGGGCAGACTAGTATCTGAAAAAGGAGGTTGTAATTTTAGTGATGCTCTTGATGGTCATGGTTGTCATGAATGTCAGCATGGGAATGAGGCCATTCTTAACATCCCGTGCATGTTCTGCAAACTCTGCCACTTCCTCCATACAGCAATATCTTTGGTAGCATCTGTCTTGCTTCTTGATGGTCCTAGTGATAGATCTTTGGAGAAAGCTTGTTCATTGCCCACTATCATGCATGAAGTACTGCTAGAAGAAAAAAATCCACTGCTATGTTTCTTAAAAACTGTACCAATAAAGACTTAATTAAGGATGTGGTTAAAATAATTCATTTTCAGAAGGGAGCAAGAAAATCTGATTTGCCTTTAACTAAATTAGAAATGGCACTGCAGGAGAAAAGAGAATGAGGCCATATTAATTCTGATAAAAGTGTGTTTTACAAACTATGACTCTAGGACAAAACTGATAGTGATTTATTTCAGAAATGGATCTCAGATTCAGATGTTGCTATGCCTGTTCCTAGCATCAGGTACAATGCCAAGGAAGAAATTAGCATAAACTGTATATTTTCAAGGTGGATATAATTTATTATGGTGGCGCAGTGGTTAGAATGCAGTATTGAAGTCTAATTCTGCTGACTGCCAGCAGTTTGGCAGTTCGATTCTCACAGGTTCAAGGTTGACTCAGCCTTGCATCCTTCCAAAGTCGGTAAAATGAGGAATCAGATTGTTGGGGATAATATGCTGACTCTAAACCGCTTACAGAGGGCTTTAAAGCACTGTGAAGTGGTATATAAGTCTAAGTGTTATGGCTATTATTTAGGCTGGCAAAGATCTCTATGCATCTTTCCTATATTAATCCCCCAAAGACTCTTATACAACCCCGCTCCCAACATTACCATCCAGGAATAAACTAAACTATTTGCACTATTTTTTCCTTACTTGTTCTTATTTGTTCCTGATCATTTTCATTAAGAAATGAATATACCTGGTATGTGTATATCATCTATTTTAGCAATACCAGATTTTTTATAATTGACTGAAAGAGAAAATGAAAAATTTAAAAACTAAGGTATAAGCAGAGTTATGCTGGTGACAGCAAGAATATATGTAGTCCAGAAGTGGAAGACTGGTATCCCAGCTTTAGATTTTTGGTTGTTCACTTTTTAGAAATGTTTATTAGAAAAATATGTCTCCCTGTCAGTCTGTTTGTCCAAAAATATATAGTAATGTATGATTAAGGCAATACTTGTTGCATTATACAATATATAAAATAGAAGGTTTTAAAAATTGCTTCTCATTTTGGAAGATTATATTTTGTTTCATAAATATTCAGAATCAATTAAGAGATATTTGAGCAAGTGATGATATAGATCAGGGCTTTTCAACCAGTGGTACGGGTACCACCTGTGCTATATTGGCCCCCGGCAGGTAGTACACAACCATCCTAGAAAAGTGGTAGTGGGGGAGGGCAATGAGCTGAACCGGTGGCAGCACCTCACAAGCCTGAGCGAGAGATGGCTGGAGCTGCAGGGCTGTCAGGGCTCAGCGGAAGCGCCAGGATCAATGCCGCTTTCCAGCTGATCGGTGCTTCTTCGGGGCTGTCAGGGCTCAGTGGAAGTGCCAGGATCAGCACCAGGCTCCAGCTGGAGCTTGGCGCTGATCCTGGTGCTTCTGCTGAGCCCTGAAGAAGCGCCGATCAGCTGGAATGTTGCAGCATCTCCAGGGTCTTGTGATTTACATTCAGATGCTTGGCATATTTATGACAGTGTCCCAGGGTCATGTGAAGTGACCAAAACCTGCTGCAACCACCCAGCAGACGGGGGGAATAAAATCCAAACACCCCCCCACCCCACCTGCTGCCAATCCTCAACAGAAATGCTCACAACAATAAAAACCTCAGACAGGAGGAAGAGCGCCCCCGGGTGGGCAGGCAGGTGTCTTGTTCGGCTGTGCCTTGGGGGGCATTTTTTTCAGTGCCATTGTAACTTCGAACAGTCACTAAGCGAACTGTTGTAAGTCGAGGACTACCTGTATTTTATCACTTTTTTCCTTTTTTGGGAGGGTCAAGTTTTTGACACCTTGCTAGGCGACTGGTGGTACTCGGATGTTGCCATATCCTAAAAGTGGTAAAATCGGTGAAAAGGTTGAAAAGCCCTGATATAGATTTTGTGGAGGGAAAATGAATTAAAGAGGCTTTAAAGAGGAGTAATGAATCAGCCATGCATTACAAAGTTGGCATGATCTTTAATTATTTGACATCCATGATTATTTTTATTCTGATCTGTTAATTATTAATAGCATGATTTTAATGTTTATGTAGTGATTTATTAAAAATACACATAGTGTTTCCTGCCCAGTAGATCTTGAGAATATGCACTGAAAATAGACTTTCAATACCATGAAACAGCCTAATAATTAAACATAATAAAAATGAAGTAAATAGCATATATGTGTCCAATGAATACCTAGGTACATGTAGTTCTCGACTTAAAACAGTTCATTTAGTGACCATTCAAGATACAACAGCACTGAAAATAAGTGACTTATGGCCATTTTTCACACAACTGTTGTGGCATCCCCATGATCACATGATCAAAATTCAGATAGTTAGCAACTTATATGTATGATAGTTGGAGTGTCATGTGATCCCCTTTTGTGGCCAGATTCACTTAACAACCATGTTACTAACTTAACTCCTGCAGTGATTCACTTAACTGTGGCAAGAAAGGTCGTATAAAACTCACTTAACAAATATTTCACTTAGCAGCAGAAATTTTGATCATAAGTCAATTGTGGTCATAAGTCAAGGACTACCTGTAAATAGATATGTACACTTAATGCCTGTATAAAAGTTTTTAATATGACTTGTGCACTGGAACTGGGGTTAGATGTGCATTCCAAATGTTTGCTTGGAGGTAGGGATGGAAAGATGCCCTTGCATTATTAAAAATATATGAAAATTTGCTTAAAAATTCCCTTTGAGATATTGTTCAGAATTTAGTTACCTGAGAGGTTGCTTGTGATACATTATTTTAGTCTAAATTGTATTCTGTGTAATTGTAATAGGATTTTAAATATTGTTTTGTTGATTTATTGCAGCTTATTTGGGTAAAAAATGCATTTCTTGGTAGAAGTTATACTGATTCTTTCTCTGAAACTTAAATTAATTATTTCTATCTTAGTGCCTGAAAGTTAAATGCAGGCATTGCAAAATCTGAAATATTTACTTGCATTGGATAAACTTTGGAACAATGATATCTGAATTTCTTATTGATCCACAGCTGTCAAAAGCTATTTTAGCTTTATGTAAATTTGATTGCTTCTACAAAATACTTGCCACTGCTGTCATGGCAACAAGTAAGGTTTGAACTCTTGTGACTCCCAGAATATATATAAATAACTGCTGATAACATGTTTTAAAAATTAGTTGGTTCATAAAGAATTAATATATTTTCAACATTACTAAATAGGAATCCAGCCTTATTATTTGATTTGTCATAAACATTGCTTCTATTTGAGTAAAGTTCACATGAATTAAAATGTACCTTAAAAATGGCATCAACTACCATTAACAGTTTCTCATTTCACATTGTATTCTATCAATTCATCAATGAAACATTTCTTTGATTACCTATTTTATTGCATAGTTAAAAATGACAACATTTGTAATTAATGCAGTCTGCAAATGTAATTTAACTTAAACAGGTATGTTTGACATAGAAATTCAGATTGGGTGATGTTACTTTGTTCACATTATCTTTAATGAAAATACAATCATACAATCCTGCAAATGTTTGTCTATACTATATGAACAACTGATACTGCATTTAGTCCAATGATGTAGCAAAAGACTGACTAACTGGCAGTGCAGCAGCAAATATTTCAAAATGCAAATAAATCTATTGATAGGAATAAAGCTTGCTTTTCACAGTTGTAGCTACATACTATTTAAATATATTTGTCTCATAAAGATAAGTGATAAGCACATCTCTTCTTGATAATATCATTTCAAATGAAAATTGAGAGCTTTCATAAAACGTATGTATACTCTTTGCCAGTGCTTTTTTTCTAAAAAAAAAAAAAAAAGATGTCGGAACTCACACACGTCATACAACCTGCCTTGCCTACCCTACAAGGTTCCGTCCAAAAAAGGTGTCAGAATTCCATTCTGGACGTTCTATGAGAAAAAAAGCCCTGCTCTTTGCCAGCATCCCAATGCATGTGGCATTTTAGAAAAAAAGATTTGTACATTCTATTTATATCCAAGAATCTTTTTCTGTGAGGAATAAATACATTATTCTACCCTGATAAATAAGCACACTTAAATATAGCACCCTTTTAGACAGTTTTATTAAACTGACTAGAAGTTTCATTGTCATCAGTAGAGATGAAAGTATATGATTTTAACAGTCGTATTTATCCAGCTTTAAAATCAGGCATTTGGGGAGCAATGTTTTTAAATAAAAGAGGGACCAGTCAATAATAAAATAATAAAACTTTTTCTATATATCACCATGGAACTCAGAGAACATCAATGGAAAAACTAAATTCTGTAAGGGCCTAACAATGCAAAATCAATAGAAGGTGGCAATAAAACAATATAATGAATAGGAACAGTAAATAAGGAATATGCACTTTGCTTAAGTGATATATATGGGTGTCTGGTTTTATTGTGATATTTAGATGGCAATACTATACTCATAAAATAAGCTTCATTAATCCTAACACATGTATAGAGTTACATTATTATCCATATACTGTGTTTCCCCGAAAATAAGACCGGGTCTTAATATATATATTTTTGGGACCAAAAGACCCATTAGGGCTTATTTGTATGAAACCACACAATGCAGGTGGCAAATGGGGAGCAAGTAATGCGACACAGCGTGGTGCAATGATGTAGGACCCAAATGGCAGGAGAAAGAGGAGGCAGCCACCGGCACCATCAGGTGATCTGCAGTGCCGGCGGAGACCGAAGAAAGCCCCTCCAGTGGTAGACGTGGTTAATTCACAGCAGTAGTGGAGGCCTTTTGCCATCACTCCCCCCTGGCTCTAAAATGACAGAGGGAAACTGGGTAAGGCGACCGAGCCTCCTCCACCCATCCTCCATAACATGGCAGTCCAACTCGGGAGTGGACAGCCAGGTCATTGAACTGGCTGAGGGAGGTTGCCGAGTGGGGAGTGGCCTGGCTGTGGGGGCCCTAAGGTAAGTGGGTGTGGGGCATGTGGGGTAGCTCTACCCCACCTGCCATGCCTCACCTTGTGGCGGTGGCAGTGGTAGGATATGTGCTCTTCTGCCCCGTTGCAGCCACAAGCAACCAGACAATGGGATGGAGTGGGTAGGCTCTTTACTAGGGCTTATTTTGGAGGTAGGTCTTATATTAGGTGCACGGAAAAAAAATCAGGCTAGGACTTATTTTCTGGGTGTGGACTTAATCATACTGAGGTAGACATATATTCAGATTAATTCCATCTAATTATAGTACATACAGATGCTTTTTCCCACTTTGGACTGCTCATGACATGGATGGATCTGGAAATTACTTAATGTTGTCAGATTGGCAACTATCTTGCCCTTTGTACTAATTTATACTATGACTTCATGAGGATCCCAGATGATTTATATTCCATGAATTTAGTAGTGTGCTGTAGCTGAAAATGCTATAAAATCATCTTGGCAATATCGTCAGACATGTCAGAGGAACCATATTTTTTTCATTCATTTTTCTATATTACTCAAGTAGCCTGTGCAAGCAAAGTTGTTTATTGTGTTCTATCTCTCAGTTCAGAACTTTGCTTTGGCTATTACTCAGGAGAGTTTCAAATCTCCAAAGCTTTTCTAATGAAAAATTTCTAAATTCTGATTTAATCAAGGAAATTGAAATACTGCCTAAGGCATAATGATGAGGGTTTTTTTGTGTTGCTTTGAATTTCATTACCCTCAGCTTCAACTCTTTTCATTTCAGTTATTGATGGCAGGCATGGCTACTGGAAGCATTCTTAATTTTGCACACTTGTGCATGTGTCTGTGTGTATATATCAAAAGCGATAATCTAGATATAGAAGTATATTACTCAATGATCTTCTGCCTGAAAAAAGTGGGTAGGAGCTAGAGTACATTATCATCATTTAAAATGCCAGTGGAACTTATCTTCATAATTACAAGGCTTTCAGGATATTGATATGTCTGTGAACCTTCATTTTAGTCAAGATGAAATACAGAAAACTGCTTCAGACTATTGGTCCAACTACTTCACTATTTCTGCTTCACAATATATAGACCCTCCATGCTAGATGGATCTCAGGAATTTCAGATCAAGATCTACCAGGAATTATTAGGCTTATTTCTGGGGCTTTGAACAACCCAATTCACATGCACAGCTATTGAATTTTATCAAATACTTTTTTTTGGAAAAGTAACTATGTATACCTTACTATTGTTCAGGCTGCAATATCCTTAGGAAACAAGACCTTTCTCCCAAGGGATTTATTCATTCACATCCACAATGAAGGGAAGAGACATTTGAATCCAAGCCATATTCCTTAAGTGTTGTCCCAGTGAAATGCTGTGTTAGAGACAGTATTATTTTAAATGCTTATTGCTGGCGCTGTAACCTGATTCACCATTTAATCAGCCTTGCAAAGTCAGACTACAGTCATATCAATATTCATTATAAATTTAGTTGATATGACTATTTGTATAAAATGGCTTGTTTGCTTCTCAGTATAGCTGATTTGAGGGGTTTTTCCCTGTATAAATAATGAATTTTGATTTAAGTACTTTTTATTTACTGAAACAGGGAATAAAAGATTAAAATCTTTCTTAGAAATGTTAAAATGGGTTGACAACTCAGCTTGTCTGTTTTGTTATTTAAAACCAGAACATGTTTTTTTAATAAATTAACAGACTATTTGTAAACCAACAAACCTACTTTGACATACAGAACCTATCTAACTATAAGATTTAAGAAACAGAATCCATGGTACTTTCTAGAGATGAAAGTCTAGTACAGTGATGGCAAACCTTTTAGAGACCATGCCCAAACTGCAACTCAAAACCCACTTATTTATCACAAAGTGCCAACACGGCAATTTAATCTGAATACTGAGGTTTTAGTTTAGAAAAAACAACTCATACATTAACATCTTTTGTCTTAAAAGAAAAACACAATAACAAAGCTTTCAATGATACCAACTTTTTACTGAAAGGTAAAAGTTTGCATTTGGCATGCTTTTGAACAATTAATGTGATTTTTGCTGTTTTACGCATGCTGATAATTTGTCTAACCTTGGCTTATACGTTGTAAGTTTGAGAGCAACACATGCAGCACTCGGGTCATCTGTTAGTCTGTTTCTGGTGTCAGATTTGATATAATTCAAAGCTGAAAACAGTGCGCTCGCTCTGTAGGCTTGTTTTGGCTAGGAAGGGGCTTGAGAAATGGCTTTTTCCTACAAAAACTTAGTCAAAGAACAAGATGCACATGCCCACAGAGAGGGCTTCGAGTGCCCCCTCTGGCACGCGTGCCATAGGTTTGCCACCACTGGTCTAGTAATTCCAGGCTATGTCTGCAGATCAAACATCCATGACTCCTATTATATTTATCAACACAGTGGGCTTTATATGCACTTGTATAAAGGCTGGTAATCCTCTTAAACATTTCAGAAATAGATTCTATGTGACAGCAGGAAAATATTGTTATTCCTGGATCCTTTGAAATTAGAAAAAAAAGTTAGTTCCTCTGAATTCCTGTAAACTATACACTAACGCAATTGTTTTGCAACCGTGGCAACTTCCAGTGTATAGACTTCAATTCCCAGGATTCTTATCAATGGCATGCTAACTGTAGAATTCTGGGATTTGTATTTTAATATATATTTTTTTATTTTTCCAAACTCTCCCCCATACATATACCGTGATATTTATCAGATGTTAACATATATTCTTTTTACATTCATATATGATACTTTTAATAAAATGAAATAAGTACATACACATGACTTTTGGTGTTGCTCGCCCATTTCCTTTCACTGTATCCACACTCCTTCTTCTCTACCTTCTTTCTCCCTTTCTTCTCTTCCCTACTTCCCTCTTCTTCCTCTCCTCTTCTCTTTCCTTCACCACTCTCCTCCCCTTTCTCCCCACTTGTCCTCTTCTCCTCCAACGTTCCTACTTCCTTCTCCCCTCCTTTACTCTTTTCTCTCTCCTCTCCTTTCTTCTGAATTCTGGGATTTGTAGTCCACACACCTAGAAATTACTTGTCAAAAACAGATCATGCCAGACAAATCTTATTGCATTCTTTAACCAAGTGACAAAATTAGTCGACCAGAGGAATGCTGTGGCTATAATTTATTTGGACTTCAGTAGGGCATTTGATAAAGTAGGTCACAACCTACTACTTGATAAGATAGAAAAATGTGGGTTAGACAGCACGACCAGATGGATTTGTAGCTGGCTGACCGGCCATACTCAGCGTGTGGTCCTCAATGGGATTGCATCTACATGGAGGGAAGTGTGTAGTGGGGTGCGCCAGGGCTCTGTTCTAGGCCCAGTGCTCTTCAACATCTTCAGCAACGATTTGGACGAGGGAATAGATGGGGAAATCATCAAATTTGCAGATGATACCAAGCTGGCAGAAATAGCCAATACTCCAGAAGACAGGCTTAGGATACAGGAGGATCTGGACAGACTTGAACACTGGGTGCTATCTAACAAAATGAAATTCAATGGTGAAAAAAGTAAGGCTCTACATTTAGGCAAGACAAACCAAATGCGCAGGTATAGTATAGGTGGTACCTTGCTCAATAGTAGTAACTGTGAGAGGGACCTTGGAGTCCTAGTGGACAATCACTTAAATATGCGCCAGCAGTGTGCTGCAGCTGCCAAAAAGGCCAACACAGTGCTGGGCTGCATTAACAGAGGGATAGAATCAAGATCACGTGAAGTATTAATACCACTTTACAATGCCTTGGTAAGGCCACACTTGGAATACTGTATCCAGTTTTGGTCACCACAATGTAAAAAAGATGTTGAGACTCTAGAAAGAGTACAGGGAAGAGCAACAAAGATGATTAGGGGACTGGAGGCCAAAGCATATAAGGAAAGGCTGCTGAAATTGGGTATGTCTAGTTTAATGAAGAGAAGGACAAGGGGGGACATGATAGCAGTATTCCAATATCTCAGGGGCTGCCACAAAGAAGAGGGAGTCAAGCTATTTTCTAAGGCGCCTGAAGGCAGGACAAGAAGCAATAGATGGAAACTAATCAAGCAGAGAAGCAACCTAGAACTAAGGAGAAACTTCCTGACAGTTAGAACAATTAACCAGTGGAATAACCTGCCTCCAGAAGTTGTGAATGCTCCAACACTGGAAGTTTTTAAGAAGAGCCTGGACAGCCATTTGTCTGAAATGGTATAGGGTTTCCTGCATGAGCAGGGGGTTGGACTAGATGACCTCCATGGTGCCTTCCAACTTTATTATTATTATTATTATTATTATTATTATTATTATTATTATTATTATTATTATTATTATTATTATTATTATTATTATTATTATTATTACAGCTGGAAAATACTACAATAAAGATTTATAGCTTTTGCAGAATATTCTCAAGAACTATGCTATATTTGATCTGTAGATTACAGCATCTGAAGAAAGTCTGCCACCACCACTTCAAGGAAAGTTGAAGCTTTTATTTTGCAGAGAGGCTTAAAAGTGTAAATTTTTGTACAATTCCTCTTGGAACCAAAGCTTTTTAGACATAGTTAACAGTAAGGAATTTGTTGTCAATAATTGTAGTAAGGGTAGCCAATTTGGATGGTTTGGAGACTAGACACAATCATTTTCACACAAGCAGTGGATATTAATTTGATTCAATTTTATAAATTCTTGATCATAGGGAGAATGTGTTAAGTCCTTGTTAATGGGAAGTAATAGTGAAAGGAGGCTTTTGTTATGCAGTCCAGGGGTCCCCAACTCCTGGTCCATGGACCGGTACCGGGCCGCAGCATGCCAGCAACCAGTCCACACAAATAAGCAAAGCCCCATCTGTGGGATGCAGGCAGCAAACAAAACCATGAACTCTCCAGTCTATGGAAAAACCTTTCTCCAAGGAACTGGTCCCCGGTGCCCAAAAGGTTGGGACCTCTGATCCAGTCCAGTTTTGTTGAACTTGTCAAATACATGCAGGTAACTGTTGTGTGGCAGAAAATGCTGACATGATCCAGCAATGTTCTGAAGATTTTTGGTATGAGAACTAAAACAGTGATAATGATGAAGATAAAAAACAAAATCTTAAAATATGCATCTTTGTTTATTCTATATCTTAACAGATTTGTAGACTGACACCTCAATATTATGTTTGTTTTGGCTTTTTGAATTATATTGCATGTTGCTCTCTTTGCCATACTGTGAGCTGCTCAAAGTCACTTTGGGTTGTGTGACACCTAAATCAAATGAATTCAGTTAATATTATTTCAGTAATTTGCCTGTTACTAAAAATAAGACTATTCTGCATAAATTAATCATTTATCAACCATTTCAGAAACAAAAGGAACAAAAAAAGGAAATGAAGACAAAAAGTAGGATGAAAAATATGAAGCAACTGAATAACAATGCATTACTTAATAAGTTTCATACTGCAAACTCTATTAGTATAGATCCTTGCTTAATGAAGCTGAGAGCAGAAATTTCATCACTAAGTGATGCAGCTGCAAGTCAAATAACCCACATGACAATGCTGCTTAGTGACAACAGTTCCAGCAGTCCCAGTTGCCAAGGACCTCGAGTCTGATCTGCAATTTCCCACCAACTTCCCCCTTAACAAAAGCTACCGGGAAGGCCGGAAATCACGATCATGGAACCGTAGAACACTGTGACAACTCTAAGTACAAGGAACAGTTATAACTAACACTCTTTCAGCATAGTTCTAAGTTTGAACATTCAGTAAAAGAGGGGTCATTAAACAAGGAACACATGTATGTTTCTTTTCTATGTATTAGGTATGGTGAAAGACCAGTTTTTACAACTTGACATATGAGATTACTGATTATCATAATTGAACAAATGACAATATATTCAGCACACAAAATCAGTAAGTATGCAGCAAATAAATATTGACATTTAAAAATTCTGATTACAGAATTTTAAATGACGATTCACAGCATATAAAGATGTTGCAGATACATACATGGCATTTTACAATATGAAGGAAATCTTAAAAGAATGCAAAGTAGGGTTTTTTTAAAAAAAAGTCCATTTATGACTCAAATGTCAACGTTTATAGAATGACTTCAATCTTCAATACCGTTTGCATTGAAAATGGTCTAGACAGAAAGGTATTCTTTGAGCTTCTCCATAACAGCACTCATCCTGTCAGCAGGGATTACCATCACTGTTCGTAAAGGCTTCATAGGTATATCTTCAAAAGACCATCTGCCTCCCAAACATGAGTCACTCTCTTCTTCTACTGAATAACTGAATTTCAGCACTGATTGCTATTCGAAAAAGAAAAAAACAAACAAAACTAAATTGATTTGTATTATTTCTCAAGTGGAGAAAAAAAGTATGTAATTAGAGGATACAAAATTAAACGCCAAGCAAGACATTTAATAAAAACCAGCTACAATTGAAATTTCTGAAGGTTGGAACTACCTCTACCTAAATCAATGTATAAGTCATGGCAGTGAGAACAACATAAATTACTATTCCTTTGTCAGCCAAGCATAAGGTTAAAACAGTTGTTTCAGATTTGAGACAGTAGAGAATCCAGCTCTAGACACCAGTTCAAAAAAATTTCTATTCAAGGCAGATACTTCCTAGCTAGATCTGTAATGGTAATCCACAGAATAAGTACACAAGAATTCAGGGCAAATAGTCAAATCATACATGGGTTTATCAGCATGGCAGTTGTCCATACCAAACAATTTATTGTCTATATTCCATAGTAATTTCACACTAGAAATAAAAAGCTTAAACCACAAAACTGCAACACTGCCTGAAGTTGCTGGGAGTCGGGCAGTGTATAAGCATAATAAGTAAATATGTGAATCAAAATACATTTGGGAAATGGAACTAAACAATAGTTTCACCTCATAGAAAAATTCTTCTTCAGCATTTGAAAACATTAGCTCTGCCTTCTGGTAGGTACCACTTCCTCTTTTTTTAGCATTCTTCTTATTAGTGTAAGTCTTGCTCATGAGAAGGTAGAAGTAACATTTGCCACAAGGTTTGTTTGTATGCTGAGCTTCCGCTATTTCTTTCCTAGAAGTAAACATGCTAATTACATTAAAGATCAAGGACAAAGCATTTGTGTTATATCCTGCCTCATCCCACAAACTGTAACCACTACAGCAATATGTTAATATTTAGAAGAAAATGTGATTGTTTTAACGTATTCTCTAGCTACTGTGCAACTGTGAAAATCACATAATTCAATTTGCCTGCAATATATTGCTAAATATTTATGTCCCTTACAAACAATATTTCCACAATTAAGTAAAATAATCTTATTCACAATACATTTGAATTAAATATCATATTAGACAACAATATTAAAATGCTGGGCTTCATTTTTTTGGTTTCTGTTCTTTATATGTATTCTCCCTTTTTTCCTCCTATTCTAGATATTTCCATTTAAATAAAGTTTCAGAGGTCGTCCAAGGATAAAAATTACAGTTCAAAAATGATTTGGGAGAAGCACTTACTGCAGTTGCTGGTGCATAGGCAGAGCAATCTGGGGAGGAACATTAATGAATCTTTCACTTAGTAGAAAGCCCATAGGCTTAGTAGTGTCACTTAAAAGCTTATCCAGCTGCTCAACCACATCCTGTTCACAGTTCTTCTCACACTGACTTAAGACCAGTTCTTTAATTTGCTCAGCACATTCAGTACCCTAGGAATCAAAGGTCAGATCTTTTTTGTGGTACAAAATAATTGTTTACATAAGACAACTTGAAAAGCAAACTACTGGGCATTATTTCTAGACATAGCAAAATCACAGCTTTTAATAATTTGAAAAGATTTCTTTTAAAATTATTCATTCAATTCTCCCAACAGAGATTCTTAACCTTTTTGTATCATTGACCCCTTTTTATCTGGTTAAGCCGAGAGACCCCTTCACAGAAAAATGTATTAAAATAAAATACGCATAGATTGTACTACAAAGGAAACCAATTATACTCAATTATCAAAACATTAAAATTATCAAATATGATATCAAATCAAATCAAATGTTTTTCTCCATTCTAATTCATAGACCCCACTCCCTGAAATGTATTCATGGATTCTCAAAGAGACTCTTTCCATTCTAGTTCACAGCTGCAAAGCAGCTATATGAATCAAAGTCCTAATAAAAATATGAAATGCTTCCAGCCTAGATTAATTCAAGAAAAGTAACAAATGCCTAACTTCTACCTTAAACAAAAATATGCCTAAAATAAAAGTAACCTCATTATTTTTGAATTCCAGTGAAATACATAACAATTTCGCATTATTAACCAATTGCTTGTTAAGATCTTCTACTACTACAAATGAGAATAACTATTTCAAATCTCAACGGCTAATATTATTACAGCAATAGACAACTTGCATAATGTCATGCTTTTTCTTATCTTTTAGAGCACTAGGTACCCCAAAAAGCAGACTACAGACATAATGCAAGCAGTTACAAGGAGACATGAAGATGGCTGGTGTGTTATGCTTGATAAGTAAAGGCAATCTAATGACTTGTATTTCATTTTTCTGAATCTGCATCTTCATAAATTTTGGGTGTAGTTACAAGTAATCCTTGCTTACCAACCACTTGTTCAGCCACCAAAATTATGATGGTACTGAAAAAAATCATGTAATGCTCAACTTATGACCTTTTAAAAACTTTGCAGCATTCCTCAGTCACATGATCTCCATTAGTCAGTAAGCCTTCACCTGTGCTTGACCTATAGCTCCTCCCCCCCCCCCCCCAAAGCTCAGAGTGGACAGAAAGGGATTACATGAGAGTAAGATGTTTGCTCTTCTACACAGTGAGAACAATATAATTTTGCCAGCAACGTGATTGCATTGGTGGTGGTGGTGGTGATCAGGTAAAGAAGAGACTAGGTACAGAAACTGCTTGTCTCTTTGCCCCCATCCTCCGGAGATATTAGGGAAAGGAATTTCAAGAGCGGAATGAAATGAGACTGCCGGTGCATCTTTCAATGTTTACAAGGCAGTAAGCAGGCACTCAAGCTTTCCAAAGGAAGGGGGAGCAGTTAGGAGGCAAACACAACCTGAAGGTGTGAAACTGAGTAGTTTATCTCTTTCCAGCTAAAAAGCACAGTCCCAGTCACATGATTTTTCATTTAGTGACCACTTTGCTTAGTAGGTCCCAAATGTACCCGAAGATGCTTTTTCACGAGGCAACTGGACTTTCTTGTTACATCTTGACTTGTCCCAATTGTTGTTGCTAAACAAGGACCAGCTGTATCAAGCAATGTCAAGCATTCCAATATTTCACTGTGAAATTAAGTTAATATTGATGTATTAATTGATGTGCTCATGATCACTGACCTTCCTTTCTGTTAAATTTAAGAGGCTTATAAAGCCAAAAACCTCATCATCATCATCTTCATCATCATCATCTCTTTCCTCTGTAACTTTGGTTTGCTATGAAACAAAAAATAAACAAATATAGCTATTGGTTGTTCTGTTCAACATTTTAAGATTTTCCCCCCAATATAGCTAACTGGGCATGCTTCAACTCCCAGAATTTCCTGTCAGCATGGACAATAGAATTTATAATCCAACAAATTAAAAAATAGCCAAGCTTGAAAAGGCCAGCTTATATTCAGTAGAAAAAAAGGAAAATGTTTCATTGGAAAATCATTTTGATAAAGTTAATCTTTAAGGCAACTTATCCCAAATTAAAACCTTAGAATATTAACCATATTGGCGAATGCCTGGGAACCTGTGACTAACTATACAATTGGAGCAAAAAGAATAAGCAAATGTATTTATGTTATAAAATGCTTGGAGCTTTGGGAGCAGTGGAGCACATATGTTATTAAATAAACAAGATTCAGAAGCATGCCTATTAAGTGCAGTAGAGACACAAAGCACATGGACTTGGGTTGTATCATTTCCATAAGAGCATTATCTGCAAATATAACCTTCTAGAATTGATCCTTAATCATTTAGATGCCATTGTGATTTTTCTACATCTCAATTCAACAATACACTCTCATGTTTATGATGATGACCAAAATTACACATTACACAGTATTCCAACTCTGGCTATATATTTTATGATTGTACTGAATTGGCAGTTTTATTTTCAATTCCCTTGAAACTGTCTTTCTTTAATGGTAGCTATCTGCAATTGTAATGATAGCTATCCGGATTTAAAGATATGCTTTCGGACCAATTGTTATCAGCTCAAATCCCACGAACATTTTTGTACGTTCTAAGTTTTTCAAGCAACTTTGTACTTGTTTATATACTGATCAATATCTAGAACTACAATATTGTAGGAAATGGCACTTTCCTCAGTTTGCTGAATTACATAATGAATTACATAAAAGGTGAACTTGAACAATTCTATCTAGTCCCTGAAATGCTGTATCAATTATGGGCAGCTTCATCTTTTTCAGCAGTAACAGTGAATTACACAACTACATCAAAATTGTAACCTACTTGCTATATGGTTCTACCGGTAGCAGTTAACTGGCAGCCTATGCAAATTGATACTGCTCGGCCTAAAATGTGTCTAGAACAGGGGTCTTCAAATTTGGCAACTTTAAGACTTGTGGACTTCAACTCCCAGAATTCCTCAGCCAGCCATGAGGAATCCCAGGAATTGAAGTCTACAAGTCTTAAAGTTGCCATGTTTGAAGACCTGTGGTCTAGAAGTAGAGGGAAATTGTTGGAACTGTCTTGTTGGAACTGTCTTAATATTCCAGTAATTCCATGGGAAATTCAAGTTATGATTATATTGTAGAAATAGCATATAAGAAGAGAAGTTATGAAGTTAAATGGATCTAGAATTATGAGCATTGTGAAGATGAACCTTCAGCAATATATGATTGTCTGAATAAAATTACTCACAGATAATGCATGATATCAGAGTCACAACAATGTGAGGGCAAGACTAAAAATCTTATTCTAACCCCAACAGTATGTAAATTGAGAAGACACTATACCTTGATAACACTTCCAATGTGATTTTGTTGTATCAATATATCAGTCAGATCAACTGTATTAATAGAAGCCTTTAGAAATAGCTGTGAGAAAAGAGACTTTTATTTAATATAATGTAATCTGTATGTGAAATCAGATTTGACAGGTAAAGTCACATTTAGCACTAGGCAGGTAGAGAGTTATAACATTCATTTCCAAGAATTAAGCCAATATTCAAATGATCATATAACTTTCTACATAATATGCTTATGATTTATTTTATAATATCTAACATTCTGCACTCATTTTATTCACTGAGATTTAATATTCCAAATCACTTTGGTATATTAATGTGTCCCACAGCTATGCTAAATCAAACTGAAATTCAAAATTGTAAACTTTATATTCCTTTCCCTCCCAATAAGCTGCTAGAAATAACAGAACAGCATTGTTGTGTGGTTAAAAATAGCAATAGCACTTAGACTTACATACCACACCATAGTGCTTTACACCAATCTCTTTACAATGTCAGCATATTAACCCAAACAATCTGGGCCCTCCTTTTATCGATCTTGGAAGGATGGAAGGCTGAGTTAACTTTGAGCCCTGTCAGGATTGAACCCCTGATTGTGGGCAGAGCTAGCCTGCAATACTGCATTCTAACCACTATGCTACCATTCTCAGAATGTGACAAACACAACCTCACTTGTCTACAATGATTTGGGAATAGTTAAAGAATCATTATTTAGTCAAGAATCATTATTTTAAAAGACAAAAATTAAAATCCAGGGTCACAACAAAAGCATACATACCTGTTGTAGTAACTTTTTTATTCCATTTTTATCATCATCCGTTATTGTATGCGCTTCAAATTCAATGTTTACTTCCTATGAAAAAAGAGAAATAATGCACATTAATATCCATACAGCTTTATCAATTTTTTACAATCTAGCCAAATAAAGATTTGCCAGAAATATATGGTTCCTCATATGTACCTGCTAATTTATGCCTATGATATTTATTCCAAAATTCTGTCTCAACTGAAGATAAAACCAGTATAAATCTCTTTTGCCTCTTAGACTGACTTTAAACGCAACCACTATAAGTGCAACTGCAATGCCCAATCCCACACAAGCTGCTCCATGCTTCTGACAATCTACCCTACTAGCTGATGGGAGGTGTAGTCTAAAACATTTATAAGGAATCAAAATGGAGAAAGGCTCTTCCAGGTTTTGGTGGTAAGGAAATGCAATTTGTCTATGTTCCCAGGCCTCCTATTTTGGTTACTATCATTCATATGGGTTGGAGGATGAAACCCAGAAGAACAGGAAACGTTGGAGAGTGGAAACAGGAATTAAGAAATCAATCAATCAATCAGAATAGAACTGGAAGGGACCTTGGAGGTCTTCTAATACAAACCCTCCCTCCCCGCTCAAGCAGGAGACCCTACTATATCATGGGTCGGAAACCCGTGGCTCCGGAGCCTGCTCCGCCATTTGCAGAGAGACAGAGAGGCACATGCACTTCTCTTTCTCTCTCTCATGGGACTTGACCCCTCGCAGGGCTCCTGATTGGCCCTGCGCCTGGGTGCCCCGCCCCTGGGAGAAGGGTGGCCAGGAAACCCCTTTCCTAGGCCGGCTCAGTCCGAGGCGCACATGGAAGCTCTGGGATCCCCCCAGGGAGCGGCCCACCAAAACCTCTGCTAGCATGGGAGGGCTCCGGCGTCACTGGTGGACAGAGCTGACCAGTTGGCGGGCCGTTGCAGCACAGAAGGTGGCCGGCTCGGCGGCCTGGGGACAGCCCGGGAAACGATGCCATCGCTGGCCACACCCCCAGCTGGGACTCCACGCTGCCCAGGCTCGCCCTCTGTCCATGGGATGTAGCCACAGCGCCGCTAGGGGGGCTAGTGCCACGACAGGCCATCCTTGAGCGGCGGTGGCGAGCGCTGCTCCGGGGTGCCCAGGTGATGTAGCAGAGGGTGCGGGGCGGCGGCAGGCAGGACACGCAGCGTGTTGGGCAAAAGGCTCTCCAGGCTCTTGTTGGCCTTCTGGCAGTGCAGCCCCACCTGGCAGCCATGATGCGCTGCCACTCTTGTGGCTCTTCAGCTGTGAGAGCACGCCATGGTTGCAGCAGCGCGTGCAATTGGGCGTCCGCTGCAAGGGCGGCCAGGCCGGCTGAGCCATCAAGCCGCCCATGTACAGGTATGGGGAGCTGTAGCCATTCATGGCGCCCTCTCACCACAGCCGCTAGATCCGCCTCACTCGCGCCAGGGCCGTGCTCAGCCAAACGTGGTCCTCGGCTCCAGTGCAAGTTGGCTGATGGCTCCCGCGCCCGCCTTCCCCTTTGGTTTTAGTTTTGAAATGTTGTTTTATTTATGCTGTTAGCCGCTCCCAGTCTTCGGAGAGGAGCGGCATAAAAATTTAATTAATAATAAATAATAAATACTGCTATCATGTCAACCAACCATAGTCCTTCTTTTCTCTAGACTAGCCAAACCCAAATCCTGCAACTGTTCTTCATATGTTTTTGTCTCCAGGCCTTTAATCATCTTAGTTGCTCTTCTTTGCCCTTTTTCCAAAGTCTCAACATCTTTTTTGTAATGTGGTGACTAAAACTGAATAGTGTTCCAGATGTGGTCTTACTAAGATTTTATAAAGCGGTACTAATACTTCCCTTGATTTTGATTCTGTGCCCCTGTTTATACAACCAAGGATTGTATTAGCTTTTTTGGTTGCTGCCGCACACTGCCGGCTCATATTATTTAAGTGATCGTCCACTAGGACACCAAGGAGTTCTCCCGAATTCACTAATTTGGAGTGAATGGGAAGCAAGTGGGAAATAAACGGGATTTCCAGGCGAGATTACGCTGTTAAAAAGGAAACGGCGGCATCTTCTCAGGGGAATAAAGCCAAAGCCAGTTCCAAGCGGCGTTTCTGGAGCCCCCGTCCCCACCTGCACCCGCACCCGCACCCCCTCCCGACTCGAGGCTGCGGACAACTCCGAAGCAGCTCTACCGTAGTCAAGATGCTCTAAAACAGTGTTTCTCAACCTTGACAATTTTAAGGCATGTGGACTTCAACTCCCAGAATTCCACAGCCAGCATTGCTGGCTGTGGAATTCTGGGAGTTGAAGTCCACATGCCTTAAAATTGTCAAGGTTGAGAAACACTGCTCTAAAACTCTTGTCCGCTTGCAGGCAGAGGTTGGAAAAGAAGCCGCCGGGCTGGGGGAGCTTAGCTCACCTCGTTAATTTCTTCCTCATCTTCCTCGCTATCACTCTCCAGGTCCGAATCAGATGCCTGGCCGTCACTGCCTTCCTCCTCCTCCTCCTGCTCCTCCAGCCGAAACTTTGAAGGCCCGTCCGCCTTCCTGCGCTTCGCCCCAGTGGCCATATGCTTTTTTTTTTTTTCCCTTCCGCTATGCGCATGCGCATGCGCTGGCCGGAAACGTGAGCAGCAGCGGGGGTGGGGGAAGCGAAAGCAAAGGCGAGAGAGCTAGTTGGGGGGAGAGGATCGCCGAGTCCTCTCGGCGTGGTTTGGAGAAGCTGCCTCCTGTGGGGGAGGATCCACGGCGGGGTGGGGCAGCTGTTCCTACTCAACCAATGACCGATTTACGCTGGCTTTGCAGGCTTGGATGGGTAGGTAGAGAGCGCATTCCGAGAACGGAACTTCGTCGGTTTGGGCGGAGCTTGGCTTCTGCCTTGGCTTAGGGAACTTTCGGATCCGAGTTACAAAAATGCGGACGACCGTTCGGGGGTTGCAAAGGTTGCCTGGTTGCTGCAAAGAGGCTGTCCGCGTCTTTGCCTCTCAAATGCAGTAAGCCTGCTGTTGTATATGCGTGTTTTTGTTTTTTTTCACCCAAGGATGTAACCTTTAATTATTAATAAAATATTAATAAGTTACTTAAAAGTTACATAGAGTTACTTAAAAATTACATAGTTAAAAGGTATCCCCAAGTTAACTGGGCAACATACTTTAAAATAATTACTTTTAATAAATGAAAAAATACAAAGGGTATACATCTCACTAGAGCATCTAGTCCAGGGGTTCTCAACCTTGGCAACTGTAAGACTTGTGGACTTCAACTCCCAGAATTCCTCAGCCAGCAAAGCTGGCTGAGGAATTCTGGGAGTTGAAGTCCACAAGTCTTACAGTTGCCAAGGTTGAGAACCCCTGATCTAGTCTGTTTTAATGGAGAAAAGAAAGGGTTTTCTCTCTCTAAAATAACTCTTTTCTCACAAGCAGCTTTTGCATAAATAT
Organism: Bothrops alternatus; assembly: GCA_034064705.1. Classification (NCBI taxonomy): domain Eukaryota; kingdom Metazoa; phylum Chordata; class Lepidosauria; order Squamata; family Viperidae; genus Bothrops; species Bothrops alternatus. Next base: position 17,248,878 of record JARGCV010000009.1, read on the forward strand.
AATTAATTAAAAGCTTATTAGAGTAAAGTGACAGACCTATTTAATGCGTGTTTTTAATTACTCCCCCCTCCCCGCGCAACCTCAACTTCTACTGTACGGTTTCCTTTTGTAATAGCCAACCTCCAGTGACAGCGAGCTGTGGCTTTTTCTGTTTTATTATTTTATTATGCGTATGACTTGAATGTTGCCCCAAAGCAGGGCTAGGCAACCTCGGCTCTTTTATGACTCGTGGACTTCAACTCCCGACTCGGGAATTCTGGGAGTTGAAGTCCACGAGTCATAGAAGAGCCGAGATTGCCTACCCCTGCCCCCAAAGGATTAGAATGCTGGGTAGGATTATACACGTATGAAGGAACAAACGCTTTTTTTCAAGGCATGGAAATCTCGTGTTAGCAACACAAGCTAAGAATGTACTGCAGTTGAAGTGCCTCCCCCTCCAAAAGAGACAAGAGGGAGAGAAATACTGCGTTCAGTAGAGGTAGGGAAAGATTTTTAGTCTTTATTTTTCTGTGAGGGAATGAGAGGAATAAAATACCTTTGTATCCTGATCATTATTTTTTTTATTATCATAGTATTTCCCTAAAGTCAGGAAAAAGTCAGCACAATATTATGGTGAAGTTATGTTCCAAAATCATCCTTAAAATATAACCCAATATTTTTCTTATGGCAAATGGGAGACAAGGAAATCTGACTGTTGTAATTTAATATTATTTTAATTTGCCCTGGTATTACTCTCATATTAGACAAGACAAGTGCTTTAGATAATTCTATTCCTCACCCCAGTCACTTTTGGCCTTTCCTATCTATTCTGATCCTATCCAGATCCTATCTATCCATCCAATTCATTTACCCTCATTCCAACCAGATCATAGATTTAGTCTCCTCTACAGTACAGTACATAATATAATGGATGTATTCTCTGTTAGAGGCGGGTTTGCATCTTGGTGGTCAGTAGGAATAAAAACACCACTTCAGGATATAATTGGAAAAATTTCCCACCAAGAGGAGGGTGAGGCGGTATAAGTTATTAAAACCTGGTACCCTGATGATATTGTTGACATACTGTTAATGATGTGATGTACTGTTACTGTACATCTTTCTGGTCTGAAAGCTTAAGAAAAAGAAGGTATGCTATTCTAAAAATTATTGGTATTTTTAAGTATGGCTGCCATAAAGGGTACCACTTGCAATGTGGCTCTCAAGAAAAGTATAGCTTGACAAGAAAGGCTTAAAAAAGATGAAGGGGGGAGAGGTGGTCCTTGGACCCACAACTCATTCTTTTAATTCCAAGCTAGTGTTCTGCTCTAATATTATATCTAATAAATATCTACAGACCCATCACATTCTGGACATAATCTATTTCATCTTTTCCACTCAGGACACCTCTATAGAGCATTGCATGCCAAAACAACTAGACACAAAGATAGTTTTTTCCCCTGTGCCATCACTCTGATGAACACTTAATTCCCACAGCATTGTCTTATTTCTCATCATTTCTCATCTTCTCATCTTTCCTACTATCTTTTCCTATTTATTTCTTATGAATTATCAATTGTTTGTAATTATAATTAATGATTGTAACTATGATTTATAATCTATGGCATATTACTTACTGTTTGTATGTACACTGTGAGCTTACAGTATGCACTGGAGACAACTTCCTTGTTTGTCCAATCACACCTGGTCAATAAAGAATTCTATTCCTATTTCCATTCCATTCTGTTCCAAGAAAGCCAGTTTAACAAATGAAACACAGTAATGAAAAACTTGTAATATTGTAAGACATCAAATAAATCCCCAAATATGACAAAATAGCAAAATTGAGATTGTTCTTGACTTACCACCACAATTGAGCCCAAAATTTCCTAAGCAAGACAGTTAAGTGAAATTTGCCTTATTTTACAACTTTTCCTTGCCACACTTGTTAATTGAATCACTGCAGTTGTTAACTTAGTGACATATTAAGTGAATCTTGCTTTCCCATTGACTTTGCTTGTCAGGAGGTCATAAAAGGTGATCACATGACTCAGGATACGGCAACCATCATAAATATATGCCAGTTGCCAAACATCCAAATTTTGATCATGTGATTTTGGGGATGCTGCAACAATTTTTAGTGTGAAAACCAGTCATAAGTCATTTTCTTCAGGGTTGTAACTTCAAATTGTCACTAAATGAATGGCTGTAAGTTGACTATCTGTAGCTATTTCACAAAATGCATTGGCAGGATTCAAAGAAGTATACAGGGATAAACACATTTTTCATAACAAATAAAACATCACACTAACAAATAAATCAACCTGATGACTAATGCAAACAATACATTTTTTGGATCAAATCAGTATCTTTATTATAGTTTTTATCAGCCTTTAGAGTAAAAAAAGAGAAATAGTTTGACACAAGAATTCGTTATTGGGAAAGAAAACAAAACAATATAATTAAAATTTTTGTGGAGTTGTATAACTTGATGAATATATTTGGCCACCTGATATGTGATTCCTTAAAAATCAAGTGGTTCTCATGTTTGGAAATGATTAGATCAGAGCACATCTTGGACATCATAAAAGAGACATGATAGGAGGACATGAAGAGTTTCTGTCTCCCTGGAGCCACAAGGGCAAAGTCTCTGCAAATAAGGAGTCCCATGAATTCTTCCTGCCAGTAGCACTGATGGGAGAGACTCAAAGTGGAGTCTGAAAAGGCTCATCTACATTTGCTTAAGGTCAGAATGATAGAATTTGATGGGTCACTGGTGATAACATTTTGGAGATCAGTGCCCCTGATTCTCTCACTAACGATTTGGCCTTCTCTAGGGTCAGTAGACCTAAATATTTAGGAGAGAGGCTGCAAGGTTCTGCTGTACAAAAACTGCCAGTGATTAAAGGTAGCTGTCTGATAACAGCAAAGGCATCTGGCCACATTTTTAGAAAATACCACTTCTTTTATTTCAATCTAAATTTAACTTGCTTAATTGGCTCATTTAAAATGTGTGTTTTATTCTGTAAATTAACCACACATTTGAAAGGCAGATAAGAAGTACACTGTATAAATACACCTAGACCTCATGGGAACCTCTGGTGGATTTGAGACTGTTTCGTGTTGAGAAAAGAGAACATCCCCAATGCATTAAACAAAATGGATCTCTCTCTTGCTGGACCTAAGGTTATCTGCCAAATACTGTAATATTGCTCTGAAAAAGAGCTGTATGTTCACATTTGACTTGGAGTATATCTGAAACCTCTTGGCTGGCATAGCTTATCTTTTTTGTGCAGGACAACAACATCATCTGGGATGGGCTTGTTTAGATGTCCACATGCAAATACTGTAAGAGCATTGGCAAGAATGTATTATAACAGTGGTTATGGCTCTCCTAACACTTCGGTGGAATTCCAAAATTATATGTTACAAAGTTAAATGCAAGATTCATAGTATACAATTAGCATGCTGCATATTTGTAAAATAAAATCTTTTACCTTTTCTGTTCCAGATGCGAAGACATATCATATCATTTAAAGACAATGTGCATTTTGTTAGCCTTATCAGGGTTGATACGCAATTGCAGAGGGTGCACATTAAGTGCCTACTCATTGTGTGATCAACACCATTTCAGAATTGTTGTTAATTATCCTGTTTCTTGTAACCATTAACAGGTACAACTTTTCTACAAAAAAGAATCCTGATTTAGATTAATTTCCATTTTGTGCTTCCCTATTACAAGGTGTTAAACAAGTAAACAATGAAAGTGTTGTTATTGAAAGATCCAAAGGAAAGTGATAGTGGACCAGATTCTTACATAAAGGTGAGTAACCTAAGAAAAAAAATGTATTTGAATTGCATTCCAGCTTATCCAAAATGTAATTCTTCATTTTAGTGTAATGGATGTTCTTAACAGATGACATTTCACTAAAAATTGAATTATTAAACAACCTCCACCCCCAACTTTGACTAGCTGAGACAATATGTTAGTTTTTGTGCCTCTTTTTGATTGTCTTTTGGAAATAATATTTTATTGTCTGTGATAGCTATGAATTAAGGGCTACTGTCAGAAGTAATTTAATGTGTAACTCATTTTTATTGTAAAAATGTATTATATTATAGCCTCTCTTTTCAACTTTATAGGAATTATTTCCTGAAAATGAAATACATGGCATTTTATCAAATTGATGTACCATAGGTGAATAATACACAGATTATATTTTATATTTTAAAGAAGTCTTTTTTGGTTTCAACCAAAGTGTCAAAAAATTGCCTTCTCCTACATATGCCCTCACAATAATTTATCAGCATTTTATGAAGTAAGACACATGTTAACAAGGAATAGATAATGACTGTTTAGTAAAGCTAGCTTTTATTATAGAAATCTCCTTTATTTAAATTAGAATGAATGGTAGAAATGGTGATTGATGTCTTTAATGTCTGACTTTCTTGTAATACTCTTGTTCCTACATAAAAGAAATGCAGGTTTTATTTTTAGAGCAATCTTCCACATTTTACATCATATAGACTAACTAATAAAATTCATTTTAATGAAGTAATCTATTTAGCATGTATAATCATGTGCAGGAGTCTTAGTATGAATTCAGCCATTTTTCCACATCACAGTGAAAACAGTTTAGAGAAGCTGTTGCCAAAGTCTTATATATTATATTCTTGAAAAAATGATAAATGAAATATGCCTTTAGCTATTTTCCAAACCATAGTTTTTTTCCCCCTGGCATGATGTTATTCGTGAAATAATTTTCATGGCTAGATATGTGTCTCTCTATTTTCAGTGCTGTTTATTGATTCTTTTATAATTTTTGAATTGCCTTGTTACAATACTTTAAGAATTACTAGAAGTACTTATAAAATGTAAATGCCTATGTTTTCTGCTCACATAAAATTTCCCCAAATCTATACTTGGACAGTTTTTTTATCCAGATCAGCAAAATGACATAAGTTTTAGAGCGCTCTACCACTTTTCCAGAAGCAAGAGATTACAAAAGCAGAGATTTGGGATAAAATACACTTCCAGGATTAGATCACATGTTACATTTGAGGTCAGGGTCAGATAGGTACTTGGACTGAGGCATTTGTTAATGGAAATGTACTTTGAGAGCTTATGCACAGAGACAAATCCCTTGTTTTTCCAATCACACTTGGCCAATAAAGAATTCTATTCTATTCTATTCTATTCTATTCTATTCTATTCTATTCTATTCTATTCTATTCTATTCTATTCTATTCTATTCTATTCCATTCCATTCCACTCCACTCCACTCCACTCCACTCCACTCCACTCCACTCCATTCTACTCCATTCTACTCATAAATCCATAATTTTAGGTGTTTCAATGAATAATGGGTAATAATTCAATTGGGATTCCTTTTTTCCATAAAAATCTGTACTTCTCTTTTAAAGGAACTTGGTTCACATGGACTCAAAGCAACTTTAATTCCAGTTTTAGCATTTGAATTTATTTCTCTTCAAACTTTCTCTGAAAAAGTAAGTTTTGAATTTTATTTGAAGTAATATCCCATACTATTAAAACTATGAATTTATCTTTCCTTTCATTCTGTTAATTTGGTTAGCAATTCAAATGTTGATGTTATAAACCCTATTGAGGACAGGACACTTATAATAAGTCCTGTATGAGTGTACTTGTGTGAATTGTAAAAGATAAGCAAAAATGTCTGATTCCTAACAGTTTGGTAGCAACAAACTCTTCCATCTTAATATTGTGATACTCAAGAATTAAGAGAAAACTATAATGGATTTTAAGAATATAAGAATAACCTTGCTAATCCCGGCCAAAACCTAGTTATCTTAATCCAGTATTCTGAGCAAATGGTATTGTATCACATATATTCAGAAAACTCACAAAACATTTTTCACAGTTGCTTTATACGAACTGATCTTTAAATGCTAGTAGCAGTAATATAATTGTACATGTTGATGACTGCATTAATAGACCCATCGTTCAGCAATGTGTATAGTCAGTCATGTTTTGAAATCATTTAGTGAGTAGCATCTTTCACGGCAGCAAATTCTATTCTTTGCATGAAGAATGATTCCCTTTTTATTGGTGCCCTGCAATTAAGTTTAATATTCTAATATTCTGAGAGAGGGGTAATTACTATCATGGAGTTGAAGTACTGTGACCATTTCTAATTTTGGTGGTCAGAACAAATTACAAACCTAAGAATGTCTTAATTTTAAATTTATTTATTCATTCAGTCTATATGTCTGCCCACTCGTCTACATCTCTGGACAGCTCACATTTATTAAAAAACAGCAATCAGATTAAAAACAATTTTAAAATAGCATCTGCATTGAATTTCCTTTAGTAAATCTTAGTATCACGTCATTTTTGTGTTAATTTGGAAGTTTCTCTGATTATAAATAGACTTGCTTCCAACTTGTATTAGTATAAAGTCGCATTCTAAATCTCTGAAGCAAGCTTACCATCCAGACTCCAGAGCATCAAAAGTGACGGTTGGGGGAAGAAGAGAATGAAACTAGATTAAAATAGTTTATTGTTGGGATATTTCAAATTGCAGTACAACAATGAACACCATTTTTAGCATTTTTGAAGTGAGGATAGAATTCTAAACACAAATTTAATACAAGCAATCTAAATGATTTTAAGGCCAACCAATTTTTAAAAAGTGTTTCACAGCAGGTTCTAAATGAAAATTCGTAAGCAAAACACAGAGGAAAGAAGTCTACCTAAGTTTTTCTGCTTTATGAGTCCGGAGACATAGAATAACAATAAGCATGTATATATTAATATAGCAATTAAATCTTCAAAATTTACCATGTAGGTTTTTTTTTTTTACTATTATTGGAACAGGTCAATGTTCAAGACCAAAGAACTCTGAAATCTTTGCTTAAAACCTTTTTAACTATTTATACCATCCATACTTTTTTCCTTTTACTAAGAACCAATGCATATAGGAAATGTTGCCTGTGACACTGCTAATTCAATAATATCTAGCAGAAATATGTTTGCTTATCAAAAAAGTGAACTAGACCTAGCTGACCTTTTTTTTCATATTTGTTTCCTAAAGACTTTTTTATCCGGAATCAGTGGAAGGGAAAAACTTTATCGTTCATAAAAGATGAGTGAGCACTTTGATAGTATTATCATTGGTTTAATGGCTTATAAGAAGAATTAGACTTTCAGTGAGTAAGTTTACTTCTGGGTTATCATTTTGATAAGGGTAGTTATTTGAGGACCAAAAGGCCTTTATTTTATAATTAGATATAAACTTAAGTTTATAGCTAAAACTGATTACTAAGTGAATTAGCAATTATCAACCACCATTTAAATAAAACATAAAAATACTTGTATCTTTCTTGACTATTTGTAAATGCCTAAAGATTGTTTTACTTTCAAATGCTTTTAGGGGTGGTTATGGAGCAATTTATTTTCTTTTCATTTTCTTTCCATAGTTTGTCATGTAATACCAAAATTCTGAGATGCAAAAAATACCAATGAGTAGATAACCCAACAATGTCTAATTATACCAAAATTAGGGCTAACTTAACTTGATTACCAGAATGGATCTCTTGAGCTAGAAATTATGCTATTTCTTTTTATTGTAGTGGTACTTGGATTTTATGAATAGTAACAAAGCAGATGGTTGAAAGGTGTCTTAAAAGAATAGCATCTTGTATATATGTAGTATATCTATCTATCTATCTATCTATCTATCTATCTATCTATCTATCTATCTATCTATCTATCTATCAACTATGCATGCTACTGGGTTGTAAACATATGCTGATATGAGGTTATACAGCCATATTAATATGCATTTTCAATTATATATAAACTGGATTTTTAAATATGAGTCATGTTGCTATTTCAGATTAAACCTTTTCACATTTTTAGGCATAGGTTGAACCCTACTAGTAAGCACAATAAGGAGCTGTCTCAGGCAAAAGCAACAAAATGTAAAAGAAGAGAGAGCAGCATTCATACATTACGCTCTCTCTTCAAGTGGTGGGGGATGCTATCTGATCACCAGTCTTGAAGAAAGGTTCAACTGCCTATTATGGTTGACTTGGCTTGAAAATTAGGTATGTCCCTAAAATTTGGCAACAAAATATTGATAGGAACATTTCTAAAAAAAAAAAATCACACATTTAATTTATTTTTTTAAATCACAGTGACATGTAACCTACAAAGAAAGTTACCCAATCAAAAAATACCTTAGTAGTCTTAAGCTTGATAGCTTTTATGTTGTCTTCTAATGATCCGTACATTATATTCAAAGTGCTTATCAATTTAGCACTTTATTATCTGCCCTAGAATTTTCCCATATGCCAATCTCAGATTGTCACAATAAACTTTCAAAGATTTGGTATAATGGGATCCCATTATTTCTAAAATGGCAAGTTTTAGTGTTTTTACATGTATTAACATTTTGATGAAAATAATACTGAAACTCTTTGCTTTCTACGTTTTCTTGATGGTGAATATTATGTTAATATTTTACTTATTTTTTCTCTCTCTTCAATAAATAGCTTTTTCATCCTAAACAATACCGTGGATTAATTTTTACCAGTCCAAGAGCAGTAGAAGCTGTTAAATTAGGCTTAGTGGATAGTTGTAAAAAAGAAGGTGAGCATAATGTTCTTTGCATGGTTTTATTTTAGTAGTTTGAATCCGCCTATTGTGGTTTGTTCACTATTGCTTATGGCTTAACATAGCATGAAATGTGAAAGATGCATTGTTTCATTTTAGCTTGGAAGAATTATCTAAGAGAAGAATGGAATACTAAACCTGTTTATGTGGTAGGGAAAGCTACTGCTGGATTAGGTAAGCCACTTCTTTAGATTCATATAAAAACGTTTAAGAAAAGTATACATCAGGCTTTTTAACAGATAAACTCTATTTTGGCTGCAGGACAAAAAGTTTTCATATTAAAACAAGATTAGCAAGTGTATTGTCTGACTCTTTGCTTCTTAATCCTCTATGGCAGATCAAGGATTCAATCAGCTTATCTAAAACTCCAGTGTAGCAATCCAGGGCTGGAGACTCCCAGAAGGAAGTCCTCCCTTAGCCATGCAATAGGGCCAGTCACTCTCCCTTAATCTAGGATGCTTTACAAGGGTGCTCTTGTGGGGGTAAAATGGAAGTCACATTGAGTTCTTGAAAGAAAGGTGGGATTCAGATCTAACAAATAAGTAAGACATCAAAGTGGTCAGACTCCTCATATAAGTATGAGCAATCTGACCATTTGATGCCTTACGTATTTGTCAGGATGTGCTGGAGGAGAAAATACATTGATATGTATGAAGTATGTTCATGGTCCCCAGTATTGCACTTATGGAAGCTACTTTGTAATTATTATAGCATTAGAAAATGGTTTTTGGACATTTATACATCTGATGTTGTCGGATTCCCAGGATGGAGGGAGTGCATTCCTGAAGAGCAAAAGACATTTCAGTTTAGATAGTTTGTGTAGGAGAAAGAGAGTTAAGACAGCCTCCTTCCTAGTTCCAAGAGTATTATGTTTTATGGTGCAAGTAGTCTGCTTTAGTTTGGCAAGATTGTTGCCTATAGGTGAGGAACACAATAAAAGAAGTTGGTTAGAAGAGTCTCTACGTATCTTTTTTTGGCTTTTGAAGGCTGACAGACTCTCTGTGTCTGCTTGCCTTTTTTCCTATTTATCTCTGGGAATCAGTAGTTTCTAGGATGTTTCCATGTTTTTTTTTTTATCATCATAAGAAAATAATGTTTGGAAGTCTATTTTCCATATAGGTAATCTTCAGCTTTAATGGCCACAATCAAGAACAGAACTTCCATTGTAATTTGGTGAACTAATTCACCGAATTAAAGAAGTACTAAGTAATTTGATGAACTAAGTCAACATGTGACTGGACCTGCTTTTATGACCATTTTTACCATGGCTGTTAAGCGAATCACTATAGTGGTTAAGCAAATTATTATGGTCGTTAAATGAATCGCACAGTTGTTAAGCAAATCTGATTTTCCCAATTGATTTGGCTTGTTGGAAGCCAGCTGGGAAGGTTGTAAGGACTGGGTCGCCTGTCTCCTATTATTTCTGCCTGTCCCATCAGATCTGGCAGATTGGGCAAGCTCCAGGTCTCATCTACTAAACCAGTGTTTCTCAACCTTGACAATTTTAAGGCATGTGGACTTCAACTCCCAGAATTCCACAGCCAGCAACGTTGGCTGTGGAATTCTGGGAGTTGAAGTCCACATGCCTTAAAATTGTCAAGGTTGAGAAACACTGTACTAAACAGTGCCAATAGGTGAGATCCTGGAAGCATGTCTTTTCTGTCACAGTGCCTGCTTTCTGGAACAGCATACCACCTCCGAGGCTGATATGGCCCTGCTTGCTTTTATTAAAGACCCTGGGCATGGGGCCAAGATGTCAGATAAGCCAGTTTTATGTGTTTTTCGTGGTGTGGAAGCTGGCTTATGGGCCTTCGTGCAATTTAAATATTATTTGGAATTCATTTGTTTTGGGCAGCCGTAACAATTGACATAATAAATGAATAAAGCAGGGATATTTTGACAGCAAAGTTAAGTATTTCCTAGTTAAATTATTGCTACAAATGTGTATATTTCACTACACTTTGTACACTAATCATTCTTGACTAGATTATTTACAGTTAGGTAGTTAATGATAATTTTCTGACTGGCTTGAGAACATTTGCTTTTATATATTTTATAGAAACATTTGATTGGTGGTTCTTTGGTTTGTTTGTCCTTGATAAACATTGTTAATAAAATTCATACTAGGCAGTTTAATCTGATAGCCACTTTTGGGTTTCAGCAATGACATTCTGTACTAAAAGACAAATCAGCTTCTGTTTTTAAAGACAAGGCAAATTAAAAAAAATGTCTGTATGCAATTTCAGCTTTAAAAGTACATTGAATATATCCACTCCTTAAAAGCCATAAAATATTTTCCCTTCAATTCCACTAGAAATAAATGGTACTATACAGCTATGTGTGTGCATGAAATCTTTGACTCAACCTTACTTTAAGTATCATTTGAAAATATTCTCTTTTGTAGCAGTATAATCTCATATTTTCATTGTCTTTCTAGACTGTAAACCTGTTGTTATTTTTGTAATGATTATATTCTATACCAGGGGTTCTCAACCTTGGCAACTTTAAGACTTGTGGACTTCAACTCCCAGAATTCCTCAGCCAGCAAGGCTGGCTGAGAAATTCTGGGAGTTGAAGTCCACAAGTCTTAAAGTTGCCAAGGTTGAGAACCCCTGTTCTATACAGTGGCTAAGTTACTGCAAAAATAACATTAGGAACCAAATAATTAGACAGCAGCCATGCGTCAACTCTACAACGAACCTGGCTGCAGCCATCTTGCTTGTTCTAGGTTGCTACACGAAAGGGAAGGGGGACGGAGTATCTCTGTTAGTCGGAACAAAGGTCATTCACTTAGAAGAGGGTTGGACGTTTTGTTAGAAAGCCCGTCAAACTGCTCTATTGGGTATCGTAATTTTTTGCATAGCACTGGGATGGGAACTTTTGCTTTAAAATAGTGTAACTCTTTGGGGGGAATTTTAGACTTGGTTTCACTTTTGATGTGCCGATATTTTGTATCCAATAAATATGTTCTTTGAGGAAGATTCAAACCTTGGAGTTCTGATTTATTCGGTTCTATCTATCAGAACCATGACATCATGTTTTTCAGCAAAGTATAATATTGGCTTATTTTTATTCATAGTACATGTAAAAAAAAAAGCAATCTATTGCCTAATTGCAGTGATCTGGTTACCAGAAGCAAGGTGAACAACTGTGATTTAACCATGTTGCTATGCAATTTCCTTGTGTCTCCACAGTTCATCAGGTCTTAGATTGCATATGATAATTTTAAAAAAAATTCTACTTTTAAACAATGAGACAGTAATATCAAATGTTTATAAGATAAGCCTTCATTTTCTTTACTTATCTTGTCTCCTCCTCCTCCTCCTCTCAGTAACTGAAATAGGTCTCAAACCACAAGGAGAAGATTGTGGAAATGCTGAAAAACTAGCAGAATTCATTTGCTACCGTAAGTGGAAACATAAGTTTCAATGACAGGTGTATGACTTTATTCTCTTCAATATGTATATGTTGCTATGATTTTATGGACTACATAAAATACAGAATGTTTTCTTTCCTGGGTAACGATGAAGGAAGTCCACAAACTTCTCATTATAGTGAGAAGTGATTGGCAATAGTGATTGGCCTTGAAATATGTATCAACAACAATAGCAAAAATAGCATCCTGTGGGATTTCACAACAAAAGGATAAATGCTAAAGTGTAGTGTTAATTTTGTTTCTTCACAAAATTAAAGTCTCTAGTTCTTCTCTTGACAAAACATTTGCAAGAAAAGAAGTCATGTAGGCCATTTGCTGTTGGATGCCCAGAATGATTTTCTTCTATTTTGCAAGAGAGGGGTTGGTTACTTTTTGTTTATGGCAAAATAACTTTTTGGGCCAGATGTCACATTTGGTATTTTGAGAGCATGTCAGTAAAGGCATTCCCCCAAATGGCTGTTAAATAATACCCAACATAGTGGGTATTGGCCAGTGCCAGAGCGTCCATTTACCAGAAGTAAATCTGTCTTGTTATTTCCTGTTATCCGTTCTGATTTCCCATAATACTTTCTACAACTCTAAGATTTCTTTTTTTTTCCTGAGTCAGTGAATCTACTTTCACACAATGCATGAGCTATGGTCACCAATTATTTTGATTTTTTAAAAAAAAAACATTTATTTGATCTGCAGCTGTACAAAGCACATGGAGATGATATGTAAGTTAAGGCTAAAGTGGGTGCCTCGTTTTACAGAATGCCAGTTCCCTATTTAATTTTATTTCAATTTCTCCTGAAACGTTTATGAAAACACAAGATCTACATGTTAATTAAAACAAAGGTAATTGATAATAGAAAATTTAAAATGCATCATTCGTACAGCACTTTATTCTACAATTGTTTGGACATATAAGCCAAATAACTTAAATTATCTCACTGAGTTGTATTGGGCCAAAATAGAACTATACTAGTTTGGATCCAGCGCAGTTGCTGTTATTTAAGAAATGTTGTCTTTGGTATTAACTTTGGCTGATCTGCTGTGCTAAAAAGGTTAGCTGTTCCCTTAATTAAATAGGTAGCATTAATGTTTGTTTTTCTCCCAAGATAAATCTTACAGGTTCTTTTTAACAATGTAATGCGACATGTAGGTGGTTATACAGAAAGAAAATACTATAGGATCTGTTAAATTGTATACTGCTATCAAAATGTTATTCTTTTGTTCTAAACCAATTTAAAAGGATTAACTTTCCTTTTCGAGAATCGCATTGGCTTAAGCCTTAAGAAGCAGTATTTAATGTATTTTCCTTTTATCTCTGCATTTTGCCTCAGATTTTTTTTGGGGGGGGGGCTTCATGTTACTGACATCTCTGTGGTACCTAATAAAACATAAGGTTATTCTGATGAAGATGATTAGATCTTAATAAGGTCATTCTATTGGTTATTAGATTTTCTTCAATTAGGAATCTTTAAAGGCAAAAATATTTTTATAATATTTAAAATAAGTATCTCAACCATTTTTAAAAATGGGTCTATTCTCCTTCTTCCCATTTTCCCTCACACATAAATCACTGTAATTAAAAGGATACAAATCTAGTAGAATTGGAAATACTGTTTGCTCTTAGGAAGCTTTGTGGATGCTTTAGGGTTGCTAATAGAAAGGCAGGTTTTTAACAAAATCAAAAGGTCTTCACTTATCTTTAAATCCCTTACAAAGAAACACATTATAAGTGCACCACAAGCAAAGTAGCCATGGTAACTTCACTCTTTTGCTGGAGATACAGAAGACCATCATGATGGGACAGGCCTATATTGGAAATTAACAGTTGGTGTTAACATCAAAGCCTTGTTCGTATCAGTCTGCAGGGTCACCTGACCACATTTCAGGCATTTGGCAACACAGCCATATTTATGGCCATTTTCAGGTCATGTTTTTATGTTTTATAACAGTTTTGCGGAAAATTAGCAGTTACTTCTGATATTCAGCATAACTGCACCATAGTGAATAATGGATTCACTTAATGACAACGGCATTTATTCTATTTTATTTTATTTTATTTATTTTGTACCATAGTGTTCACTTAATGATCACCATAAAAAAAGGTTGATCAGTTCAATCAGTCATATGACTGACCCAATTTGCAACTGTCACGACATATGACCATAATTACCACTATAGGTGTACAATGAGGATTACCTATAAATAAAACCTAATAGAAATAAAGTATGTCCATTTGCTCTCCTTACAGTGTTCATGTGTGTGCTTATGCCTCCTTTGGGTTGACTCCCAAGGTTTTTTGCCCTAAAGATGTGTGCTGACGGCTCTTTTTTAGTCTAGCTGATGCCGGTTTTGGTTATGTGAGGACCAAGAAAAATGAAACAAAAAAATAGAAATTCCTTTTTTTATATAGCAGATAAACTGCACCAAAGGTTGCCATTCTTTTGCCCATATCTGCCTTATTTATTCATTCATTCATTCCATTTCTACAGCCACCTAACTCAAGCGACTTTTTTCAGGCCATCCTCAATACCCAGACCTCTTACATTTCATTCTTCCTTCCCAATTTTCTGTCCCAACTATTACTATAAAATAGTCAATCAGCGTGGGCCTAATTTTATTTTTCACTTTTTCTCCTAAATATTTATTTGTACTGGAACAAAGGTTGTGCTTTGGGGAAAAAAAACCCACAAGCCACTGCTGTCTGCTGTCTTGGTGCCATTCTGGCTGCAAAGTGTTGGCATGTATACCTGAGCATCCAAAACATAAGTACTAATGATGATACCTGCTCCAATTATAGAAGTGCAATCTAGACATTTTTAATGTTCCTAAGCCTGTAATCATGGTTTGAGGTAGTAAATAATAAAATTAATGAGAAAATGTTAGAAAAAAACTGTTGTGGAAATCCATAAACAAAGAACTGTTTTTCTTTTTTTAAAAAAAAAAAAAATCCCGCTTCGCTAATTTCCAAACAGTATTTGTTCCAGAAGAAGTAGTGATTATGGGAATATCATCCTGAAAGATGATAAAAATGATAGATATAACTCCAATTAACAGTCCTTCCTAATGTTAAAAAGGATTTTGGCTGCAGTCAGTAACAACAGAAACACTAATTAGAATTGGAAACTCTCTTCAAAGCAAGCTGTTCCTTCCTGTGGACTGTCTTGACCTTTCCTTTTGTGCAGAAGATGAATTTATCCTGCTGAATTGAGTCTTTAACTTTCTACATGTGTGCATATATGTGAAGTCTGAAGAATGCCAAATGTCAGAATAGGAGGAGAAAATATATTAAAATGTTTGGAAGCATTCTGCTCCGAGCTCTCTGTTGAATAGCACAAGAATAGCAAAGCAATTAATCTTTTTGCCAGATCTTTTTAGGAAACATCTATAACTCGGCAATGAATTATTTTTTTAAATTTACATGCTAAATAGCTTCTGCTCTATGGGACCTGTGTTTAGTTTTAATGTTTTCAGCAATTGTAAGCATACAAGTCAAATACACTACACTTCTTACAGTGTTTTAGAGTGTGGCCATTTTAAAGCATTATTTTGTGCTGTTTGTGCTTAAAATGCCACTCTGAATTAAATCCATTTTTATTTCTTAAACAGGGGAGCCATCCAATTCATTGCCTCTTCTTTTTCCATGTGGTGCTCTAAAAAGGGAAACGCTTCCAACAATGCTCAAGGACAAAGGTTTGATATAAAACATATTTTTGAGCAATAGTTTTCTACTCTAAGAAGCTCAGAGGATATAAGGCAATGACTGTTAAGCAAACCCAACTCACCTCACAGTGTTATTGTTGTGGTGGGAAACGAAGGAAGGAGTATTAGGTTGTGTTTGCCACCTTGAGTTATTTATAAAAATAATAAAGGTGGGATAAAAAATAAATATAGAACCTGAAGAGTTGGAAAGAGTCTCTTGGGCCATAATACGCAATTCTCCATGGTGCAAGAACTAAATATGAACCTTCTCCCCACAGATGGCTCTCCAAACTTTGCTTGCACAGATCTAGTTAAGGGAAATCGCTGTCTCCCTCTGTGATTAGTTCTGCTACCTCATTTTTACTCTCAGGCTTCTTAACATTTTTTTTTTCCAGAAACTGCTTTTCTGTAACATAAGACTATTATTTGGTGTTTTAGATTCTGGGCTGCTAGATAACAAATCTTGACTTCTTTCTGTATGACATCCTGTAGGTATTTGGAAAATACTGTCATATTCTCTTCTGTCTTCTTTTCTCAGGACTGAGCTACTCATTGTCTCATTTCATCTTTATAATAATTCTTTGGTCATTGACATTGTCCTCTGCACCTATTCCAGATTTTCTGAATCTTCATAAGTATGTGGAGGCCAGTAGTATCACTATGGTGAAAGCAGAAGAATTGGCCACCTTGGAACTCCTTAAGCACAGAAAAGCCTGGTGGGGCCTTAAGTCAGTCTTGTCAGAATGATCTACTGCTGCCATTAACATTATTATCTAAAGCTTGGAAATTACCTAATTATCTTGACTTTAATATAATACTTGATTCCAACTCCATTTTTTAAAAAAGAGGATATATTCTAGTCACCATGACTGTTCTGGGTGGATCTTAAGAAACTAAGCTAAGTATCCAAGTGTGTGCTGTGGATGAGACTTTTGTGGGCCTGCCAAAATTCAGCTGAGCTCTAGAATGTTCTAAAAATGTCAGCACAGTCTGGAATAGCCATATGTATGATTGGTAGATGCACTAGAACTACAATTACAGATAAGCAGCTGTCTTTTTCCATTTCTCATTCTATGGCATGAACTGATCTGCTTACAGACAAGACACAGGCATGGTTTGTATATTACTGTGCAACTTCTGGGCAATGAAAAAAAAATAAAGCCCCCAATTGTTTAAAATACGTGGAATAAGATCTTGACTCAGAAGATCTTATGAAGACTGACATGTCTTCTAGGCATCTTAAGAGTTGCCCAGCAAGAGAGCAACTATATACATTGAATAAACAAGTTCAGAGTTCAGGTTAGTTATAGAATAAATGCTGAAAATTTCGTGTTCAATCCCTAGCACCTCCATATAGTGGAGGAAGAAAATTCTGCCAGATACCTTTAAGAGCCTATATCAGTAGGGTCAAAAAATCCTGGCTAGGAACAAAGTCTGGAATTCTTTTTTTCTTTGTTCTTTTTTGGTGTTTGTATTTTAACTTTGGAAATAAAACAAAAAATTAATGCAAAACAAAATCCTGGCTAGGATGGACCAATGCTCCGAATTAAACTATGATACTTTCCTAAGTTCCTATGCAAAAAAAAAAAGAGTCCCCTTTTACCAAAGATCTATTCATCCGGTCACTATAAGTGAGACAGTATTTGCTAAGGCATTTCACCTGCTGGGAGGTGCATAGGAGTGGGCCTTAGGGCAAGGCATTCTCTCAGAGGTATGTCTCCTTGGAAATAACAGGGCAAGGATGGCTCCTCTCATATAGATTTCTGGAATCTGGCAAAGACTTCGCTGGAAATTCACTGAGTGATTGGTGCCATTTTAATTTAATGTGTTACTATAATGTTATTAACTTAGCTTATATTATTATAATTGCTGTATTTATATTATTACAGGACAGCCAGTGAGACTAGGGATTTGAGTGTTATAGGAGAGCCAGTGAGACTAGGCATTTGGATGTTAGACTGCGGAATGAGATGTTTAGGCACAGACCCTTGGCCGCGCCTCCTTCGCCCCCTGCCACCCACCTCAGCCCATTTACAGCCAACTTTCCTCTTCCGCTGGCCCTCCCCTGGCCATTCTCCACAGCCAATGGGCCCCTGGCCCTCCGCCCCTTATCCTTCAGCCCAGTCTTTTTGCTCAGACACCGTTTGACCTGGGCCTTTGGCTGCATGGGACAAATAGCCCTCAGCCAATTAGATGGCAGGCAGAAGCAATGGTGCAGGGGGGGGGCAGCATGTGATTGGTAATGGGTGATGGAAGGGATTGGGGGGGAGCGTGCAATGCAAAATTTTTAAAAAGTACTGTTGCTGCTCCACAAGTTTTGGGACCTTGAAGATCTGTCACCAGGACTGGAGGGAGGGGGAGTGGCGGCAGGAGTAGCAGCCATTGGGGCCACAGAGAGGCAAGAGTGTGTTGCAGGTGACCAGAAAGGGAGGGAGGGGTGCCTCAAGGGGGCTTGACAAAGACAGCTTGGCTCACAACTCAAACGAAAGGGGAAGAGGAGCAAGGCCAGCGCAGCTTCTGCAGTTGTGGGCAGTGGAGGAGCCCAGGTGAACAGCAAGGCTGGAGTGGCTTCTGGCATTGCATTGGGGGGGGGCACAACAGGCGAGCAAAGGTTGCGTGCAGCTTTTGGCATTGTATGGGGGTGGCGCAGGTGAACGGAGGTGGCGCACGAACTGCCCATTCAGTGTCAGGCTGGAGTCCAGGAGCAGAGGCAATGGAGGGGAGGGTGGGAAAAAAAAGGGCACTGCTCTGCAGGTTTTTTTTTTAGGTGTCAGGCTCCAGGCAAAGCAGGGAGTGGTGGCCTGGACTCTGGCCTGACACCGAACAGTCAGTTCACGTGCCACTTCTGTTTGCCTGCCACCCTCGCACATGCAACGCGAGAAGCTGTGTGCTACCTCTGTTAGCCTGCATTGCCCCCCCCACGCCACTTGACATTGCAGAAGCCAGGCCAGCTTTGACTTTCACCTGTATTCCCCCCTCACGCCACCTGCAATTGCAGAAGCCACGCTGGCCTTGCTCCTCTTATCCTCTTTCATTTGAGTTATGAGAGGGAGAAAAATCCAGTAAACAAACAATCCTTAACAACAGCCCTGACAGTGCCTATATTATTTTTGAAGTGTACTTGTCACTCAAACACTTAGAGCAGGGGTCTCCAACCCCCGGTCCATGGGCCAACACCAGGCCACAGCATGCGAGCAACCGAGCTGCACAAACAAGCAAAGCCCCATCCATGGGATGCAGGCAGCACATGAAACTATGCCCTTTCCGGTCCGCAGAAAAATGTTTCTCCACAGAACCGGTCCTTAGTGTCCAAAAGGTTGGGGGCTTCTGACTTAGAGGATTTTAGCTGTCAAAAATGGACAACTTTTTATGTTTGTTAACCAAGTCCCTTTGGCATAAAGAATATCCCAATTGGTTCATTATTTTTAAAATTATGGCAGTGATCTTGAAAATGAATGTTTATGGTCATAATATGAGATGACATTCACTTGTGTTTTCTCTGTCACCCCTACACATAATTAATTTTGCACAGATGCCTGGTTTCACAGCATTGACAAATAAAACTTTGAATTATGGCCAGCTTATTCATTCTTTTAAGAACAATACAAAAATGGAAAAAAGTTAATAGTGTGCCATTTATATCAATATGTATGACACTGGAAAGGAGTATTGGTTTGTCATCTCACTTTTATAATGCTCACTTAATTGGTTTTATCCTTTTTTTAAATAGCAGAGCAAAGCCTAAATAGACTTGATGACTACCATCTGTTGGCAATAAACTAATCACAGTTGTTGTTCTAAATCTAGTTGTTCTAAAACAAAAACAAAACCACCAGATTCATCAACCTGTATCACATTTCTTCCTGTCTTGGAAAAATCCAGTCAGTGAAAAATCTGTGATATATCCTCACAATATTATACATTAGGAAATATTCCTCTGCTGTATAGTTAGGATTCTTCCACATACACAGTTGCTTGAGGTGCAAAGCATAGAATACAGAAAAAAATTCTTGTATAATAGATTGTATATACTTTATACCTCACCAGCATTCAGTATATATGTAATTTATTTTCCCATAGTGTTTAACTACCAAATTATTCCTTTTTTCAATAATTCTATTTCTCTTTTTTAACATTTATTAAATACAAAATTAAAAAACATTGAACGTAGTGTATCATCCTTGACATATATCTTTGTCATTCCTTACTGTACATACAAGAATAAATATTATATATTTATATGCAGCTATACATTTCTCATATTCTTCCTCTACTTATATCCCTTCTATCGACTTCCTTCTTTTTTCCCTCCATTTGTAAAATTTATTCCAAATTAGGTACCGTAGTATTCTGTTTCCTCCTACTTCCTGAGAAATAAAGTTCGGCAAGAACTTATAAAAAGTTGGAGTATCATTAAAGGCCAATACTATAGAGAAGTTCCAGGTTGGCTCTCACCATTAGAAGCAGTTACATACCCCATACCTGTTACATAGGCAAGATAAGGTTATTATATATAAAGACATTCTGTCAAAGGAAGGCCATATAAAGCAAAGACAAGAGCTGAGACAACAGGGAATAGTTTTGGAAGGGTGGTCCTACCTTCAGATGCAAATGAGATATGTGAAAGATAAGAAAGAGTGGGGAATTAATAGACAAGATATGGGGCCTGACAAAATATTACTAGGTTTGGAGAAAAAACAAATTATTGCTCTTTTCAAATGCTGCTCTTTTTCTTTCTTCCAAAAGACAGAAATCCTTCTATGTCTGATGTTTTGTTATGTTCAAATACTGTATAATCTGGAATTTCAAGAACAGAAACCTTCATCCATATGCATAATTCCACTTGATTAAAAAAACAATTGTCATTAATTAAATACCTTGTTCATTTAAGATGTTATTTTTGATCAATAGTAATCCAGATTTTGAATCAGGCATGACTGCTTCTTTTACAGGCACATTTTTATCCAGCTAAAGTTGACATTGCTTCCTGTTAGTTGACAATTTTGGAATTGCAAAAGGGTGGATCTATTCAGGGACCTTCCAAATCTATATTTTTGAGTATTTTCACATAATGAATTATTACATCTGTAGTAGAAATATTTCCCAACTAATGCCATTTTATTATTGCTAAAATGCTCTCATTATCTGTTCTGAGAGATACTGCCCAGTCAATTACATTTTATTACCTGATTTGAAATTCTCTCTGTTTCTTTCAAGGGTGATATATTAATGAGACTTTATCTTTAGAAAGAATACATTTTGAATTTGGTTAAAGTTAGCACTTTCTTCTCTTCTCTCAGCAATTTCTTTGCCCAGCTATTCTTATATTCGTTACAAATCTTCACATTTGTATTATATGTCATAGGATTTTTATTCTGTTTTGATCATATCTTGATAGCATTCTGGTAACAACTTTTCATGAAGATTAAAAACTTTCAAAAAAGATTAAATGGCCACATGGTGTCTTAAATCATACTCTCTGTGACAATACACCTCTAAAATATTGATAAGAATTTTGCTTTATAATCAGCTGGCTTTATCTGCATTTTAGGTAGAAGAATGAATTTTGGTTTAAATATATTTCCTTTCATGTTTTAATTGAAAATAATAAACAATTAAATCACAAATAAGTTTCATTATTCACATTGCAGATATTGTATTGGAATCTGTCACTGTTTATCAAACCAGTCAACATCCTGACCTCCAGGAATCCTTGACGAATTACTTCTCACAAGAGGTATTTTGTTTTCTCAGTCATGTTGCAGTTCAAGAAAATAACTGTCTTCCATTTATCTGGTACAGAGTTACCACTGAACACAGGTTAGACCAGTGGTTCTCAACCTGTGGGTCACGACCCTTTTGGGGGTTGAACGACGCTTTCACAGGGGTTGCCTAAGACCATCGGAAAACACATATTTCCGATAGTCTTAGGAACCGAGACACTAGTGAGAATTTCTGCTCAAGGCAGCCAGCTCGGGCAGACAGGAAAGCAGCTGCCTCAGCACCATGGCGGGGCTATGCTACCCATCGCAGAGCAGCTACTACCATGTCGCCATGGCTATGAACCTTCTGCTCGGCATCTTTCAGGACCTCTTGCCTGGCTTCCGTCTGGGAGAAGTGCAGGGCCAAGGTTAAAAAAAAAAGCCTGGTGAAATACTCCCAAGGGGTAGCATCGATCTGTAGTGGGAGGTGAAGGGGGCAGTTGGGTGGGTGGGGTCGACCAGAAGGGAACTGGATCTAATAAGGGCGAAAGTTGAGTGAGGTTTTTCCCCTCGCCCCTCTCTCTGCCTCCCTTTGTGCAGTGGTGTCTCTGGCTGCCTTCCCAGTCGCCGAGAAAGGGGAAAAAAAGAGCCGTGAGCGAGTTCCCCTTTCTGCCTCGTTGCTTAAAGTTTTTTTTTTATAAACAACCGCTCATTCAGAACTCCTCGGGGCTTGTTTGCACAAGTTTGTGGCAGATCAGTAAATAAAGGGGTGGGGGAGCCAAACCGTCCAAGGCGTTTGCACCCTGAATGTGTGGATGCTGCTTTCATGACTTGCCACCACTGCCCCCTCTCTTCCCGCCCTGCTCTGGCAACGCACTGCTGCTGCTGCTGCTGCTGGCTGAGCTGCAGGACTGAGCTGGTCCCCACGCCTCCTGGTTGCCCAGCCGCTGGCCACCCGCTGTGCCGGAGCCTCCCCTGTGCCGCCCGGTCTGCCTCCCTTGCCGTCGGAGGGCATCTGTGTGTTTCTCCACACCTTACTGGACTATCATCCACAGCAGTCCTAAAAAGCACTGTGGAAGAATGGGAAATGCTGAGAGTTGCAGTTCATCACCATCTGGAAAAACATGACTCTCCAAAGATCAATCCATCCATCCATTCTTCCTTCCATCCTTCCTTCCTTTCCCCTTCAATCTCCTTCCTTCTCCATCTCCTTCCTTTCCCCTTCAATCTTCTTTCCTTCCATCCATCTCCATCCCTTTCCCTTCAATCTCTCTCTCTCCTTCCTTCCTTCCCCCTTCAATCTCCTTCCTTCTCCATCTCCTTCTTTTCCCCTTCAATCTTCCTTCCATCTCCATCCCCCTTCAATCTCCTTCCTTCCTTCCTTCCCCCTTCAATCTCCTTCCTTCTCCATATCCTTCCTTTCCCCTTCAATCTTCCTTCCTTTCCCCTTCAATCTCCTTCCTTCTCCATCTCCTTCCTTTCCCCTTTAATCTTCCTTCCTTCCATCTCCATCCCTTCCCCTTCAATCTCTCTCCTTCCTTCCTTCCCCTTCAATCTCTTTCCTTCTCCATCTCGTTCCTTTCCCCTTCAATCTTCCTTCCTTTCCCCTTCAGTCTCCTTCCTTCTCCATCTCCTTCCTTTCCCCTTCAATCTTCCTACCATCTCCATCTCCATCCCTTCTACTTCAATCTTTCTCCTTCCTTCCTTCCTTCCTTCCTTCCTTCCTTCCTTCCTTCCTTCCTTCCTTCCTTCCTTCCTTCCTTCCTTCCTTCCTTCCCCCTTCAGTCTCCTTCCTTCTCCATCTCCTTCCTTTCCCCTTCAATCTTCCTTCCTTCCTTCCCCTTCCCTCCCTCCCAACATTTTTGAGCAAGGAAGAGTAAGCTTCTTCAGTGAGCATTGCTATATTGTTTTTGTGATTAATCACTATGCTTTATGTTCAATTTGTAACAATGAAAATACACCCTGCATATCAGATATTTACCTTACTATTCATAACAGTAGCAAAATTACAGTTATGAAGTAGCAACGAAAATAATTTTATGGTTGGGGGTCACCACAACATTAGGAACTGTATTAAAGGGTTGCGGCATTAGGAAGATTGAGAACCACTGGGTTAGATCAAGCAAATGCTTTGGAGATATTTTCCCCTGCTACTGAGAGAGAATTTCTATGGCTTTGTCAACTGACAGGCTCTCTGGTAACCATTATATCAGAGGTCCCCAACCTTTTGGGCACCAGAGACTGGTTCCGTGAAGAAAGGTTTTTCCACAGACCGGAGAGTGCGTGGTTTGTGTGCTGCCTGCATCCCACAGATGGGGCTTTGCTTGTTTGTGTGGCCCGGTTGCTGGCATGCTGTGGCCCGGTACTGGTCCAGTGACCGGGGGTTGGGGACCTCTGCATTGTATGACAGCATTCAAATGTGCTTCCCAGCTTCAAAGTGGCTATTCTTGATCAGGTAGTAGAGTGGTTTTGCTAAACAAAATGCAGTGCTATTTCCATTGGAGTCATGTCCCTAGGTTAGGAATGAAGGTGACTTTTAACTTCTGAAGCAACCTATCTTTTTAGAGTCATAAAAATCTATGAGTGTTGGAACTGAAAATGTAAAGAAATATCTGTTCTCTCTCTCTCTCTCTCTTGATATTTTTATTTGGACAGGGTGTTCCTGCTGGTATTACTTTCTTCAGTCCTTCTGGTGTCAAATATTGTCTGAAGCAGATTTTGAAATTGTCAGGTGATCTCATTTCCCAAATTAAGGTAAATTTTACACCAGAATTTTGACACATAGTATTTTATAACTACTACAGAAGAGATCTGAAAGCCATAAAAGCAAATTATTCATTTTTTTCATCAGTCTTGATGACCAACACAGCAAGCATATTTCTACTGCATTTTATCTTACTTTTTTCATCACTTTTCTATTTTTTTAAGTTTAAACATTGTTCTATATGCAAAAAAACATAAATAAATCCTATAACATGGCTTTCTTTTCAGTTTGCCGCAATAGGTCCGACAACAGCTGAAGCTCTTGTAAATGAAGGAATCTTAGTAAGCTGTACAGCCAGTCGCCCTACCCCCCAGGATCTTGCTGCTGAACTTAGAAAATGTCTCTAGCTGTAATACATTTGAAGACTCTATGATTGAAATTATGTAATTTGCAGTAATATCTAAAATTAAAAATACCTTCTTTACAATTTAATATTGGGTTATTCCTGGCAATCATTGGAAGTATACATCTCTGATGTTTTGAACACTTTTCTGTTGCATTAGTAGCAGTGATAAATGCTGCTTTACATTAACCTGGATTATATGATGTGTATTCTAACGTTTGATAAGATAGCTTTGTTTACACAAAAAGAATCTGAATTGTAGCTTCAAATCATTGTTTTTGCATTTCCTTAGAAGATAAAAATAGATGATATACATGAATAAATATATTCATCAGGCTGTATTTTAGGGAAGCAGAGCACAGAAACAACCAAATAAATTGAAGGCATTAGATAAGAAAAAAGAAGTAAATAAATTAAATCTAGTTTTTATCAATACATTCACTGTATCTCTACACTTTTCTGTCTTTGCAAATTATCTTTATTTGCACCATATCCACACACCTATTTGTGTATTTTTGTGTGGGTCATATTCCTTGGTGCATGACAGTCTATTTAAAATTTCATTGCATATCATATTCCCTACCCAAAACCCAAAATACTCTGCATATAAGAATTAAATATATATTCAGATCCCCAAACAACAATTCTAAGATCACCCGCAGGCATTCCTTTTATAGTTCTCCATAAATACATTAAACAGTCATCCTCAGCTCACTCCTTGCTCAGTGTTCATTTACTAAGCATTCCTTTTACCCCATGCATGCTATTTTCATTGTATACCATTCTTACCATATTCATCATCTAGCACTCCAAAGTCTTTCATAATTCAAGCATTACTACTTGCATCATATGCTTTCTCTAAATCAACACATCAATAAACTTTCTAACATACACACAATCCTCGGTGATGATTACACAATAAAATTTCAAAACCTTCATAGTATTATATCTTAAAAAAGAGAAGTACAGGAAAAAAGAAGAACAAGTCCTTGAGTTAGAAATTGTAGTGTCACAAGCGTCACAGTAGTAGTGTCACAATTAGAACGATCAATGGAACAACCTGACTCCAGAAATTGTGAATGCTCCAACACTGCAAATTTTAAAGAAGAGACTAGACAACCATTTGTCTGAAATGGTATAGGGTTTCCTGCCTGAGCAGGGGGTTGGACTAGAAGACCTCCAAGGTCCCTTCCAACTCATTATTATTATTATTATTATTATTATTATTATTATTATTATTATTATTATTATTATTATTATTGTTGTTGTTACGCAGAAAAGCCTTATTTTGCCTAAATGAGAAACATTCTACTATAGATGACAGTACTGTATCTTTGATTACTTTGCTTTTTATATTTCTAATACTGCTATCTGTAAGCTGAAAAACTTATTAATGAATTTACCGGGGCTGATCCAATAGAATAGGGCTCCCCAACCCTCGGGCCGTGGACCAGTATCGGGCAGCGGCATGCCAGCAACCGGTCCGCATAAACAAGCAAAGCCCCATCCATGGGATGCAGGCAGCCCACAAAATCACACATTCTCCAGTCTGCGGAAAATCTTTCTCCATGGAACCGGTCCTTGATGTCCAAAAGATTGGGGAATCTCTGCAATAGAACAGCAAGAAATACCGTTCTGTTAGGGAAGCTTGTGTGACAGTTTTTAACAGAGGTCTTTTCAGATGCCTTACTAGAAAGCATGATACTAAAGTATGTGAAAGCTTACACATTAGTATCCCCCTAATTTGTTCAGACAGAAAGTATGATGCCTGACTACTCCAGTAGAGAACAGGTACATTACACTAGTTATTTAGTGCTCTGGCTTGAGAACTGACAGTTCCTGGTCTGCAATTTCTCTCTGATGCCAAAGTACATTAACTGTAAAGCTAGAGGAGAAGAGAATTGCTGCTTATATAATATAAAGGACAGGGTTTATGGGCACTAAAGCATTCAGCTGTTTTTATAGTCACTGGTCAGCATAATTATATGTATGATCCAGTCAGCTAGAGTCAAGTCAGCTCTTGTAGAATTATTTCAGTTCTTGTTTTCAGGGGTTGTGTTTCAGTTTTTCATTTTTATGTCAACTCTTAAGTTCTCAAATAAGAACTTCATAGCAGTTGGCTACAGCGTTGATTCTACGATGCAGAACACAAAATAACAGGAAGACATCTTAACATTCTCCCCACAGCAAGGAGCTCATCTGGTTTCTATTAGTCCAAAAATGCTCTCTGTTCTGGAGAATTCCCTTCAAACTCCACTGAACATTTTTCTTCACTGACAATCAATTTAAGCTTTCCATTCTGACCACAAAGCCTTTTTCAAGTCAATTCCTCACATACAAGTTACATAAGAACCACACATTAAACTGCATTATTGGCTGCATTTCAAAGTCAAGGTAACTTTCTTGTTCATAATCTAATGATCTCACTTTTTACAATCCATTAATTATAAAAAGCATGATTTCAGCAAGTATTGTTTTGAGAAGAAACAGTAGTTGCTCCTTAATAAGGTTAAAGGAACAGTTTGCTACCTAATGAGAGATGCTACTGTTTGGTTAAAGGGCAGAAATAATAAGCAAGACAATCAATAATGGTGTATAATTTCAGTGTGTGTTGTTTTGCTACATTTTAAAACCTACAATAATTTTTGAAGGTGTTGGGATGTCCATTTTAACAATCAAAATTAGAAGAACCTCATTCCTATTAGCTTGAAGGTATTTCATTTACATACACATTTTTTACTGAAAAGGATCAGTCTCATGAGAGTAAAACATAAGACAAGAATAGAAATAGAACTACAGTCTAAAGCAGCTTTATTTGTATCGGGGGTATTACTATCTGCTGTTTAGAAAAAAAAGTCTTTTGTTTAACATTTGGCAAAGCAGGAATTGCTGTTAAGGAGAAAAAAATAGGCTACATTTAATCTTCTGCAAATTAATAACGTTTATCAAATTATAAATAAGTGATGTATAAAATACATCTAAAAGGTTTTGATTTGGATTGCTTCCAAAATTTGCAAGCCATTTAAGGAATCTGTTGCTTCAAAGGATTGGTCTGTTAATACTGTAACTCAGTATATAGAACACTTTAACTCATTCTATAATACAACCATTGTAAATTAGTTTGTCAAATAGATATTAATTATAGCACTAAATTTGAATTAAGTAGCTTGCATCCCTTCAATTGCATAAGAAAGGGGGTGATTTCTGCCAAATACTCATTGATAGCTGTCCAAAGTATTCTCTAGTCTCCAGGAGCAGAGGAACAGCTGTCAGAATTCAAATTAGGGCAATGAGTAACTAGGATTCAGAATAAGACCTCAGAGCTAAGATTAGGAATTCTGTTAAATGATTCTGCACCACACTGGAATATATAGTGAATCTCAAGGTAATTTTTTAACGTTTTGTGTGAGAAGCATTCAGAAGAGGGTAAAATAATAGAAGTTGGCCCAAGGAAAGAGAAAAATGAAGAAATAAAGGTTGCATAAAATATTTAATTACATAATGAGGCAATAACTCCCAGACACAATATGATTAAATTATGGCCTCCATTTTTTTAAAAAACAGAAGCTATAATGCCTTGACTGTTAACAGTGGGTTATTTCCCTCCACCTCTGAAAGTTAATTTCTTGGGACAAAGGATATGGTTGAGACAGTGGAATGGGATGGGGTGAATTTTTTGGCCTTTAGTTGGAAAGTATGGGTAGAGTTACACAAATATGCTTAGCTTCTAAAGTTAATATATCTATTTACAATATTAAAATGAGCTGAGTAATTATACAGAATCCAATTTGTTCATATATGCTCAGCATCTATAGTTGGAAACATATCACCTTGATTTTTTAGCTAGCATTCCACTAATACTATTTAAATAATTTTGTTTAAATATTTTAAAATATTTTTAAAGCATGGACAATAAAAAAACCTGCAGAGCTTCAACTTCACCTCTGTATTTCTTATGTTTCTAATTGAAACATGGTCTAGAGACATTCCTAAAAATATTTTCTAGCAATTTACTGAAATTCTCATTTAAAAAAGGAAAAGAAGAAAACTTATATAGTAATTTTGGGTAATGACAAAAAGACAGTAAAGAATGATCAACAACGTAAACAGGGTGCCAGTAGGTAGGAAATTAAGACATAAAAATGAAAGCTGGGGATGAGTATGGGCTGACAAAATACATAGAAATTGCTGGGCTTACGGAGAAGAAAATCAGTGAAAGGGCTAGGTCAAAAATGGTGCCTTATCTTCAAAATGACAGGAAAATATTGGATGTTTAATCTCTAAAACCATGGCTATAACAGAAAAGAGGCCACACAATATCCAGCTTGCATATGCTGAATTGCTAAATGTCAGAATTATACTGATCAGGCCTTACAACAGAAGTCTGAAACAATCACCTCAGGGACCCCCAAGGGGTCCATGCTGCAAGAATTGTGCTGGTAAATAGATTCATAATATTGTTTTGTCATTTTAACATGTGAACTTCTCCACTCTAAGACAAATTAAAGCAGCTGTTATTAAATAACCTCATGGTAAACAGGTTTGTGTTTTTCCACTTGGATAGCTGTCCTACTTTTGCCATTTATTTAGCTTCCTGCACAAATTTATATTTTAGCAGGCATGCCTGACAAGCTAATTAGCCATGGGAAGCTTTTAGTGAGGCATCTGTGACACTATTTAAATTTCAGAGGTGTTTACTAGTGCAAAATATCTCTAGACCAAAATATCCTAAACAAAGTAGCTAAGGTGCCATTAGGTTGCAATAAATGCTATCATTGCTAACTTTGTAAAATACAAATGTTGCTTTTGGGAAGAGTAGGCAACAGGAACACAAAACAAAAGTAGTGAAATGCTAGCCTATAGGACTCATTTTCAATAAAACACATTTTAATATACAACTTTATTAGCATTTCTGAAAAGAATGGTGGCTGAAATGCAAAATAGTTCACTTACCTTATGCAACATTCTTCATCCTGAAGTGAAGTTAGCTCCATCCCCCTTAATGTTCTGCCAAGACCTGGCTATGTCTTTAGGTTTGGAGACCCAAGGACACCGGTGAATATTCACTCAATTGTGCCTTGTGGTTTTTTATATTTTAATGATGATTATTTTACGTATTTAATAATTGATCTTTTTAAACATAGTTTTGTTATATATCAGCCACTTTATTTATTTTATTTATTTTATTTGGGTTTGTATGCTGCTCCTTTCCGGACTCGTAGCGGCTAACAACATATAAACAACAAAAAAGTACAGTATAAAAAAAAAACCCAAACAAAGCTATCTAAAAAGTCAATTAAAAACACACATTCAATACAACAATCAACTACAATCATCCCCAGGCCTGCCGGCAAAGATGAGTTTTTAAATTTTTCCGGAAGGCCGGGAGAGTCAGAGAGACGCGGACTTCAGGAGGTAGTTGGTTCCAGAGGGCGGGCGCCACAACAGAGAAAGCCCTTCCCCTAGGGCCCGCCAGACGACATTGTTTCGCTGACAGGACCCGGAGGCCGACCCTGTGCGCTCTCACCGGTCATAGGGAAGTATGTGGCAGAAGGCGGTCCCGTAAGTATCCTGGTCCCATGTCTTTAGTGAGGTGGGCGGCTATATAAATTTGATTAATGATAAACTGCCTTATCCTGCTAGGACAAGCCCATCCTACCCATGCTGACAGAGAGTGCCAACTTTGGATCTTGTCAATCAAAGAACTCTGACTAGTAGAATACAGAAGAGACTTCTCTGCTGCAATGTCCGCCCTTTGGAACAGGCAGAGGTGGGGAACTATGGCTCCTTTTGGACTGCTGGCTCAAGAATTCTGGGAGTTGAAGTCCACAGGTCATAAAGGGGCCATAGTTCCCACCCATCTGACATAAGATCTGCCTCCGCCTCCTATTCTTCCACAAGATCCTGAAGACTTGGCTCTGCTGGTTGGCCTGGGGACCAAATGGGGAAGTCCCACATTAGAGGTGGCTGCTTGATTGATGGTAGACTCCCCCTTCCCCCTTGCTTTCTGCTCTTAACCCATCCATCTTCTTGTTATCATTTTGATGTATTTATTCTTGTGTTCCTTTGTTATTGTTACTTTATTGTTGTATTATTTCACTTCTGTCTTCTACACATCTTTTCATTTTTTTCCCTTTTAATTATTGTAAGCCTCCTAGAGTAGCCCCATGGTGAGATAGATGGCAAATAAATTTAACAAATAAATAAAATAAACAAAACAGAAAAAAACCCTTCATAATGGAATTTAAAGAATAATGGTCAAAGTTTATTTTTCCAACTGTACAATCTTAAATATGTAACAATATAAATAAAATCAAGCAGTCCATGTTGGACAGAAGCACACATTCCATTTGGATCAAGGCACTGATTTACCACAATGCAGTAGGCCAGCATTAAGGTGGATCATTGAATTCCCAGATTATTTCCTTCACTGTCCTGAGCCAGCTGCTGCAGTATGTTTAAAATAACGTCTGTTCTTTCCAGTAAAGTTAGATTTTTGTTTGCTGCTGATCGCAAGAGAAGTGAATAAGCGTACTTATTCACCTTAAGGTTTTCTTCATCTTTACTGCTAGAGAAAGGAAAAATGGAACACAAGTTATCCAAATGCTTAAAGAACACTGACAAATATTGTCTTTGCTACAGCACATCAATAGGAACAAGAGACACTTTAATTTGTTCAAGAGGGAGAGTTCCCTAATTTACACTAATTTTTTTTCCCACTGAAGATTTTTGAGTCACATCTCGTACTGCTTCCAAAAGTTGTCCAAATCCGTAAAAACAGTTTTTCAAGGGGTGTGAAAGCTTCATTTCAGTGGCAATTTATTAGATCAAAAACTTATATTCTTTCAGAAATACATCATATATAAAATTAACTGAAGTTGTCTATTTGTATGTTTCTTTCCTATCCTTTTTAATAAGAAAGCAAATAGAAGTCAGTTTATCCATGGGAAAACTGGGAGAAATTACCCTTACTCTTCTGAGAAGGCAGAAAAAAAATTAACATTAATTCCATTCTGCTATCTGGAGTATCTCATTATTATCTTATTCTATATGTTTTCATCAGTGGCTCTTAAAATTTTCACCTTTCTTATGATCCCTAATTACTGTCAGAAATAATTACATTCATTCCAGTTCTACCTTATGTTTTTTCTAATGCACATGGTTATTCAC
This sequence comes from Bothrops alternatus, assembly GCA_034064705.1. NCBI lineage: Eukaryota > Metazoa > Chordata > Lepidosauria > Squamata > Viperidae > Bothrops > Bothrops alternatus. The sequence goes on from JARGCV010000009.1 coordinate 17,280,618, forward strand.
TTGTATAGAATTAAAGAACTGTTTGGCAGGAAGCCTTACCCCCATTTATTTACCATTAAGCTACGGACAGTTCCTACAAAGTCCATTCAGTTTGTTTTTTACCGCCACTATCAGAATATTATTCTCACCCTCAAATTGATTTCCCTTTTTGCTCTATAAAATTTCATTATTCTTTCTTATTCTCTTTAATCTTATCTCAATTCTTCAAAACACCATAAAATTATCCATCAGTATCCAGCCCTGACTTTATCGCCCCATTCAGCAAACTTCCCCCTCAGATTAGCATCAAGTTTTTTCTTTGCACCTTAATAAACATTTTTACAATTCTTTCATCTTTATTTTTTTATATTTGAGTAAAACCAAAATCCCTGACTTGCAAATTATGACATAGGGGACAGTGAGCTCTTTCAAAACTTGATTATGATATACTTCAATACTATTTAATTTAAAATATGGTTATCTTGTTGGCAACAATACAATCACAAAATTCAACCAGATTTACCTCAAACAATGGAACAGCAATTAAGGCATCCATGATGACCCTATATTTCATCTACTGACCTTCAGATTTTGAAGATGAGGATGATTACAACAACAACAACAACGACAATCAAATATATTATGATCTTTATGTTCTTATTTGGAGTCTCATGATATTTTGGCTGCTTTTAAAATTATTATTTGGGGAGGGGGGTTATGATATTATGCAAAATGATGTGTAAGTACTTGTAGTGCAAAGGTTTTCTATCTTAAGTCAAAGACTTCACCAGACTCACTTTGGCAATTATTGCAGCCTAAGAAGATAGGAGATTCTGGCATTTGCTGTTGATTCCATATTACTGTTGTTACCAATGTTGTTGTTCTAATTATTATCATAATCATCTTAAATGATCATTGCTATCCTCTTTGCCCCACCATTTTGTCTTCTCTAGAATTCTCTAGATTTTTTTAAAATGTATTTTAATTTTTTATAATTACATTCTTTAATGCCTAGTAAACAGTGTGTTGCCTGGGTTCAATGTTTAAAAAAACAGTAATAGTTAATTCTATAATCCCATAATCAATATGTTAATTAGCGATATATTTATTTGATCTTCTCTTCATCCAATGGTATTCTTTTATCAACATTTAGCAAATATCATTCTTAAAATTCAACAATATAAAGTTAAATATAAATCTTTTTCTTGAATTTATACAAATAATAGTAACATCAGCACATAGCATCTTTTTATCAGTTTATATTTCAGTTGTATTTATAGTAATCATCTTATTAAAACACTGTATGTCCTGTTTTCAAAATTCTTATTTAAACTTAATTTCCCCTCTGTATTCAAACCATTCTTATCAGTTGTAGTTTTCTCAAAGTTAGTAACCTTTAAATATCCAACCTTTTCATTCATATATGCCATCCCAATATTTTCACATTTCATATATTATAAAAATTACTATACTACTTGTATGTCTTATCTCTCTATGAGACCCCTTTATATCCATAATTTATCTATTCTTTTAACCATATTCAAACAAGTGTTTAATCATATAGTACTTCCTCAGGTAGACCACATCAGATCTCTCAAATCTGATTCTAGCCTCCTTTTGCCAAGTAATTTTCAAAATCAGTGTATTAAATTTGCCCAGGAGTTTTTCCTGTATTTTTGTGAATGCTGTTGGGAATAGAAAAAATAAGTTAGGTATTTTTTTGTCTCCCAAACTTTAATGATTGTTCTGGTTGCTCTATAGTCCATTTTGTTAGATTTTCTTTCCAATCTTCAAGTTGATTTTGAGGCCCTGAAATATAGAATATCTTTTCCATTTCCATTGTTATGGTAAAACCTTGTAAATTTTCTTTTGTTTGTATAAGTTTGTAGTTCTCTTGATCTATAGTTTCCCTTTTTGGGGTCACTGACCTCTGATTTATATTCTGTTATCTGGTCTGTTTGTTCATTCTTTTTCATCATTTTCTGAGAATTTTTTACTTGTAAGTTTAAGTTAGAAATGTGCTCATTTATGCCATCAAAGTTGTTTTTAATCTCATCATGATTTGAAATTATTGTCATTTGAATCTGTCGCAGCATTGCATACATTTCCTCCTGGAAAGTATTTGCCTTGTCTTGAATTATCGCTCCTGCAGGTCTCTAATGTTCCAGGCTGGGGTCTTCAAAGGAGGATATTAGATGTAGTTTCCTGCCACTTTTTAATAGGTGTGCAGTATCCATTTTATCTCCCCCTTCCAGATGTTCTTTTACTGGTACCATAGTGTCTGTGTTTCGCCTTTTAAACCAGCCAATCTTAAAATCCAAACCACCAAATTTTATATAGTTTTTATCTTTTTATATATGTTTTTTTTATAATCCAATGTGTTTCCAATTATCAAAGCACCACTGAAGGCAGTATTTTATAATATTTCTTTTGTTCAGGAGTCTTCCAATTTATCTTCCAGCCAAGGTTGCAGTCTAAAATGTTTGACTATCCAGTAAAATTCCCCCCTAGAAGAATAGCCAATTGTTAAGTTTATCTTTTTCTGCAGATAGTTCTTAAGCTTAAAGATCACAGCTCAGTAAATATTTATAATCCCAGAAGGTTAGCAGTTTTTGAAGCAAATGTAGTTCTCAATTTGTGACATATGGCCCAGTATGTTTACTTTCTTTTTTCTCAGCTGTTTTCTATTTGGCTGAAAGTTATTAAAATTCAAGGGAACAGATTCTTTGTTTCCAGGCGTCTTGCCAATTTCTGAGTCAGTGTTGCTGTTGTTCTATACTCTAATTCTCCACTAGATGTCAGTAGTAGTTATTTATTTTCCAACTTTTCAAACAAAGAATTGGGTTTTTTTTATAATTTCATCAAAACTCTTACAGATGTAAAATCTTAACGGTTATTCTTAATTTTCAAATTTATCCAGATTATAACATTATTAATTTCATTTCAATGTATTTCTTTCCCTCATGAAGTTAATTCGCTGCTTCTGTCTATGGAAGGGTGGGGGTATAATCCCCTCCCTTCTCACTTTCAGAGGATTTCTTGCTTTGGGGATTTTTTCCAGGAAATCAATTACAAAATAGAAGAGAGAAAATCAATGTTCTCACCCAGTTCCAAGCACGCTATTCACCATTATTCTGGTTCGTGCTCTTGGACTTCGGCTGCTGGTAGCTTGGGCGAGACACTGATGTGCACTAGCCTTTCTCCTGTCGTATTGGAGGGCTTTCTCCGGATCGAGCAGAACAACCACTATCGTTCCGCAATCATCAGGGCACCCCTACTTCGTCACCTTTCCAGAGCAACTTTTGCCCCAGTTAGGGTCTCCTGGCAGAGCAAAATCAGCCGTGGGGTGGGGAGCCCTATGATCCCTCGGCTGCGTCACTATGGGGTAGAACTGTGAGTCCTCAATAAACACTTTTAAGCACTGTCAAGTTATTTATCAAAAAGACTAAGCACAACTGTTCTTATTTGGGAGCTAGGGTTTTTTTCTTTCAGCTCTATCAGGTTCCCCCAAACAGGTTCCTTTATTTTAAAAAAATGGATTTCAATTTCAGCATTGCAAAGATTTTGCTTATTCATAAATCCTCACTACAGTAATTAAAGGAATTAATGCCTGCTAAAAGAACTACCCCATTCAGTTCCAACTAAAGCAAAAAGGATAAGTGCTGTGTGGCTTCCCCAACTCTGACTCCAACAGCCTTCAGTTGTTATTTCCAATAATTTTCTCCAGATCCATTACATTCACTCCTGCTCTTGAAGGAATCTCCAATTTATGCACAGGTAGCCCTTGACTTATGATGGTAGCTAGACCCAGAATTAACATTGTTAAGTGATGTAGTTGTAAAGTGCAACTGAATTGCTTAGCAATAGCAACCTCTGAAGTCCTGACTGCCAATGATAACTCAATCCCATGGTTTTTAGGTGAGGCAATTTCCTAAGTCAGACCTAAGTTTGACATGTCAAACTCATGATATCGTGCAACGTGTCAGGACAGTTTTACCATTGCCGGCAATGGGGTGGGTGTGGCTTCCGGATGACATGTCCAGCCCGTGGGCTGACAGTTTGACACCCCTGACCTTTAAACAGAATAACTTTTTTTTTTATCATGGTGAATCAGAATAGAGCTGCAAGGGACATTGGAGGTCTTCTAGTCCAACCCCCTGCTCAAGCAGGAGACCCTATACTATTTTAGACAAGTGACTGTCCAGTCTTTTTAAAAAAAACTTCCAATGATGAAGAACCCACAACTTCTGACGGTAAGCTGTTCCAGTGGTTAATTGTTCTCAATGTTAGGAAATTTCTCCTTAATTCCAGGTTGCTTCTCTCCTTGATTAGTTTTCATCCATTGTTTCTTGTTCTTTCCTCTGGTGCTTTGGAAAATAAGTTGACCACTTCCACTTTGTGGCGGCCCCTCAAATATTGGAATATGGCTATCATGTCACCCCTAGTCCTTCTTTTCTCTAGACTGGCCATGCCCAATTCCTGCAACCATTCTTCATGCCATGCGCCCCGCACCCATTTACCATTGCAGCCTATTTCTCGCCGGCCCACTTCTTCTGTAGCATCCCCCAGCCTGCATTTTACTGTCATGGGCCTTTCTAGAAGGCCTCTGCAGCTGAGAACCGAGGTATGGATCCAATGCATAGCTCAGTTCTCGGCTGCAGAGGCCTTCCGGAAAGGCCTCTGATGGCAGAATGCAGGCCAGAGCTCCATTCTCAGCTGCAGAGGCATTTCCTTTGGCCGCAGAAAAGTGGGCCAGTTGGGTGGGGCTGTTGGTGCCACCGTTGTGAGGTGAGGGGAAAAAGATACCCCCCTGAAAATAAAGCCTGATGCCTTTTTTGGAGGCAAGAAAAAATAAGCCCATGTCTTATTTTCGGGGAAGTCCCAAACCACAGCTTGCTATTATGACTATTCATTGCCAGCACACAGAACTACTCTAATATCCGCCATGATTAGAACTATCACAAAAATATAAGTGGTCCTAATTTAGAGACCACAACTGGGATCAGCTTGGTTGTTATATGAAGTGATCACTAAGTAAAACCATAACTGCATTTATTATCTTAATTTGGTTTATAGACAGGCGAAGGCCATAGCTGTAAGGATGGGTCATATAATACGAGGTAGTTGCTAAACAAGGACTACCTATATTGTCTTCTGAATTCATATTTTAATGAGCATACTATAATACCTCTGGTGATTTATATCATACTCTTTGAAGGAAATACTGATTTTAGTTCTCCCCATCTGCCCCAAATGAAAATTTCAAATTTCTATTACTACAGAGTATCATAAAATTAGAGAAATTATTGGTATCAACAGGTTATATATCAAATGAGTTAATTTTGAAATAGGAATTATATTCTTTTTGTTTTGTATTTATATTGCCATCTTGTGGAGATTTAGAAATTCTATTACAATTCCTGTGGAGCTTCTATTACAATTTCAACCTGCCATATATTCATCTCCTTTTCTCTGTGGATATTTTTTGTCCTAGAATGCTAACAATGTTAGTTTTGAATTGATTACTGGCTTTTTCCTGGTAAGACTGTAGATTGTCTTCTTTCCCTGTAAAAACAAACATTGACAGCTTTCCCCCGATTTGGATGAATCAAAGTAATGAATTACTGCTAAAAACCAGAAACTTTCTTAACCTGATATAAGTCTAAGATTCAGCAAACTACACAACACAAGCATGTAATTTATCTTCTTTATCCATTAGTACCATATATGAAATATAAGTAAGAGTTAAGCACATATGAAAGAAATCATGATTTGCCTGTTACATACAGATACCTGAAAACAAGGGTAATACCCTTTTTCTGTATCTTCAATCATATCTAAATCTTCTATGTCCAACAGGATATATGTAGTACCATGAAAGACAGATAAAACAAGCATTTCCTCACATAACAAGTCTCACATTAGATAAGAACATGGAGTAAAGGAAAATGAAACACTAAAACAGTTTACCCAATTGTTTTTGCATCCTAAAATATGACCACATATACAGAACACACATGAAATAGCAGTAGATAACTCTGCAGAGTTTAGAAAACTATTCTAAGATTTCTATTTAGAGTACTGATACCCAGCCAGTGATTCAAGTTCATATTTAAAAAGAAATTTCTCCATGGTTTGGAATGAAGTTAAATGAAAGTAACACAATAGGTTGGCACTTACCCAGTTTTCTTTTTGGTTGATGAAAGCAATTTGATGAACTGAAGAAGAAGAAAAGACAATCGAGATTCAAATATACCAAGGAGCTTTAATATTTCTTCCTTATTAAGGTTAGTAGATGGATCTTCAACAAGAACTCTTTCAGCATTGTTTGAGTCATCAACAAATTTCTAAACAGAAAGGGCGTTATGGAATTACTGTAATGTCTAAGCAATAGCCTTCAGAATTTCATTAGGTGCACTTCTACAGTCAGAAGTCTATAATGCTATGGTTTTTTTAAAAAAAAAAATAGTAATAAAATTGAACCTGCCCAGGCAAACATCTTTTTATAACAAATATGAACTTTGATATGTGAGATCCAAACATAGTATACAATATAATATGAAAGCAAATCTGAACATAATATACAAATACAAAAAGTAATAGTTACCTGTTCACATTCAGCACCAAGCTCTTTCCTGATAGACTGAAAAATAGACCGACACTGAATCATTATATCTAAGGCCCCAGACAAAGTCTTTAGTTTTCCAGTGCTGCTATTCTGACCTAATAGAATCAGAAAGGTAAGCAACATAAATAGTTCATAATTGCCCGGCCCCAAAATAGGAATCTACAATTTTTATTTTTTGAATATATACTGTAAACATTTTGTTCAAATGTTCCCAGAAAATTCATCTATTTTAAATAGGATTTGCACTTTAAATTAGAGATATGCCTTAATTTACTTTACTTACTTGTCATCTGAAATTCAGCAAAAGCCACTCTTTCCAGTTGCACACGGAGAAGTTCACATGGTGCATCCTTCAAGAGCTGAAAAAACTTCACAGCTTTATTGTAATGAAGATCAACCAGTATCCTGTGCTGTTTACGCTGATGCTCATCACCAACCTTCATCAATAACATATTTTGACAAGTCAGCTCAAGAGAATAGCAACCAGTATTTTATATTAGGATATTTTACCAACATACCCATTTATAAGCATGCACATTCACAGAAAGACCATGTAATCATGCAATTTTGGAGAAAATACCTGATTTCTCAAACAGCTGTGGTACATGGAAGCCAACCTGTGATGAATTGTGGCTGCTCGGTACTGGCAAAGAGGTTGCCGTGTAGTCGCTATCTCAACATCACAGTATTTCAAAGATTTCATCATTGACTCACTAACTTCTTTTTCTATCTAAAATACACAAAAGGAAAATTTTCAAAATGTATATGATTTATATTAAAATCAGTTAACTAAATAACCTCTTTATAGTCCTGTCCAAAATGATAATAAGTCTCGACTGTGATCATATGATTTGTCTCCCAATGAAATCACATGAAATCTATTTTCAGGCCTACGTTCACCACTGAAACTGCTTTGGTAATCCCACAAGAATAACCTATGTCAGACAGACACAAAGTGACAGTCATATTGATTTCCCTGGATTTCTTTCCAGTTTTCCATAGTTGACCATGATATCAGGTGAATGGCATGACATTCTAAAGCAGCGGTTCTCAACCTTGGGGTCGCGACCCCATTTGGGGTCGCACGACGATTTCGCGGGGGTCGCCGGACACCGCAGGCCGCCATTTTGTTTTTTTATTTTTATTTTTTTTATTTTTTTTATTTTTTTGGCGCACGCGCCGCACATGCGCAGATCTGCCTGTTGCACCAAAAAAAATAAAAAAGTAAAAAAAATAAAAAAAAATAAAAAAATAAGTAAATAAAAAATGGCGGCCGCGACAGGCGGATCCGTGCATGCGCAGCGCACGCGACGGGCCGATCCATGCATGCGTAGATCTGCCCGTCGTGGCCGCCATTTTGTTTTTGTTTTTTTTTTAATTTTTTATTTATTTTTTTTCCCCGCGGGGTCGGGGTCGCGGCGCGCATGGGTGGGGCAAGTGGGGTCTCAACCTGAGAAAGGTTGAGAACCACTGTTCTAAAGCATGGTCAATGGAGCCAGGACAAAAAAATACGTTTGATCTGATTTCATTTAGAAGTATATTTATTTACAATTAAATTACATTAACTGAATGCACTATATATTATATACACAATATATACTATACACACTATATATTAATACACACTATATACTATATACACAATATATATATCATTATATACACAATTTATTTATTTATGTATTTATTTATTTAGATTTTTATGCCGCTCCTCTCCAAAGGACTCGGAGCGGCTAACAACATAAACAAAACAAACATCTCAGCATTTAAAAAGAAAAAAAAACCTAAAACCAAATCTACAAAACATTTAAAAAGACCCCCCAAACACATTCATCATTCACACACAATCACAGTCATCCCCAGGCCTGCCGGCATAGATAAGTTTTTAAATTCTTCCGGAAGGCCGGGAAAGTGGGGGAAAGGCGGACTTCAGGGGGCAGTTGGTTCCAGAGGGTGGGCGCCACAACAGAAAAGGCCCTCCCCCTAGGACCCGCCAGACGGCATTGTTTCGCTGACGGGACCCGGAGGAGGCCGACCCTGTGCGCTCTCACCGGTCGAAGGGAAGTATGTGGCAGAAGACGGTCCTGTAAGTAAATTTGCCCCTTTTTGTCATACAGAATTTACAATTCAGTAGAAACTGAAAGAGCTTTAAAGCCTACAGTAGGAGGCTCTGAAAAGGGCCTCAGATTGTACATTTCTATCTTAAATAATGGGGGCTCCACTTATCTGTTAGAAAAATTGTCCCAAGTGTACCAATCCAATCAAAGAGCTCTGAGAATCCTGTTCATAATCCTATCAATGGGATTCCTAAGGAACAGTTATCTGAACATAGCCTTCCTTATTTATTGCAACTTTGTTATGAATTTTTTGTCTTTGTCAGAAATCATCAATAATTTTGTTTCATCAAGATGCTTTACCAGGTTTTTGGTTCTTTTTAAGTGTGTGTATAGCTTTACAATGCAATTTTTAATTAGTTATTTTAAATTTCTGTATAACTATTTGATAGAAGCTTAACAGAAAAGCAACAGTCATTTAGTAACAATCAACATATCAAAGTGACATCTGACAAACCATATATAGATCCTCATTATTTACCCATCGGTAAAACAATAGTTGATTTTCAATGATACCTGTTCCTGAGCTTTCCTAGATAATGGTGCATAATCTTGCAGCAGAGTTGCCATAGTAAAATATGTAGTGGACAGTTCCCAGTTGACAGAATCCCAGACAGCTGGATGGACTTCTCTTTTGTTCAAAGATTGTAAGGCCTTCAGATAATAATCAACAGCCTGTAAAATTTAATAATTATGGAATATGAGACATTTACAGATTTATGGAAACCAATAATAGTAAAATCACAAAGGGCAGTCAATAGTACGGGCTGATTTTTAATGCTAAGTATAAATACAATTATAGTAAGATGACTGATAACAAGACTTTCTCAATGTGGAATTCTCCAGATATAAAGGACTACAGAATTCTTAACCTTTGGGCATTGTTATGTCTGGCCACTCTCAGCTCATTAAAATCCACATAAAGATGTCTTTAATAGTTTTTAATTAACACATTTCAAACGAAGTCATTTCAAAGCAAACTGCTGGCATTATTTTGGCTGGAACGGCCAACACTGATTTATTTACATTTAGGATAAATATGCTATCCTCCCACCTTCCAATTTAAAACACTCTTTCTTTATCACATTGTCCAAGACATCATTATTTTTCGGTAGGTTTCAAAAACACCAGAAAACTCCGTTTCAACTCACTGCGAAAGTTTCCATGCCAATCTCTAATTAACGTTGCTCGTGACAAAGGCTTAATTTCTCTCTCCTCCTCTAATACAGTTTCCGATACGTCACTTCCTTTTTCTACTTAACTGAACCCTCCTCCTATTAACCCTTCGAACTCTCGGATCCAGCCATACATTCTCCTGTTCCAAGTCTGATTCTGCACCTTGAGACTCCGATGCAGACTGCATCTCAATCTCCTCCCTGTCTGCCTCGGCTGCCGGGAGGGGAAAGCACCCAGAGGGGCCTGGCTCGGCTGCCGGGAGGGGCAAACACTCAGAGGGGCCTGGCTCGGCTGCCGGGATGGGCAAACACTCAGAGGGGCCCGGCTCCCCCTCCTCATCCTCCGACACCTCCCCAGCTGGTCCAGAGACACCCACAACAGGCATACTGATTGGGAATTTGGGATATCTGAGTATATCAAAGAGTCACAAGTTACAGAATATTACTGTAGCTTTTAAATGTCTCTATACATTCTGGATTCTGAAAATATGTTCACAATTTATTGACTTTTCAAATATTAATAAATGAAAGATTTAGTGTAAATTCTTATATATCCAAATCAATATCCTTTTATGATCATTAATCAGGGACCTCTACCCAAAGTGTTCATTACACTTTTTAAAAACTAAGTTCTATAGTTCCCTTGTGATTGTTTTCTATTAATTAAAGAATGTGGAAAAATAAAGAGCTATTTGGCTTCCACAACATATTTATCTAATGTTACAATGTGAAGCCCCAATGTGAGTAGTTACTAATATAAATAATCCAGTGGAAAAACAACCTGAATCAAGAACAAAAAAAGCTGCCTATCCATATTTTATTAAAAACCTATTAAAAATTTTAAAGGAGTTATAGGTTTGAAAGAATGATTTTAAACAATATTGCCAGGATAAAATTTAGATACTAATATGAATTTCTTGTCCTTATCAAAGATCTGCATAAATATTAGCTTTAGAAGTACATGAGATTCATACCTAATATTTTGTACTATTCTTGAAAACTTAAGTGTATGCCATGATGATAAAATTAGTGTACAAACATACTTTTTCACTGATGTATTGCAGTCTGCTTAAATGTTTAGGCCTAGCCTTACCTTGTTATAATAAAGAGCCTCTTCAGGAGAAAATTCTCTTCTGAAGTCTCCACCCACAGCACAGTGTGCATGTGCACAAATTCGCATCAATCTTCCCATGTTACACAACAGAAGAGCAGCATTGGTAGAATCATCAATAGATTCAAAGTTTTGAATCCCTTTTTCAAAAAAGGAGAAACTTTTCTTCCAAAGTTGCTGTTCTACTGTAGATACCGTTTTGCTCTCTATAACAGAATAAAAGGAAAGGGACCCATTTCATTCAAAGAAATCAGAAAAACTACATGGAAATAAACCTCTGGACACCATTCTGGAAAATTAAGTAAAAATATTTTTACTTCAAATGTATAAAGAACATTTCACGTGTTTTTGTTTTTTCAAGAGACACATTGGAAACTGTCAGGAGTCAGCAGCATGGCAGTACAAAAACAAATACATAAATATTTTTAAAAAGCTGTTTTCAACTTGTTTTCTTTCTGAGCTTTTTGATTCCATGATGGCTACCAGAATTGTGAGAAAATCATAAATAGCTAAGGATTTAAATCTAAATTCTTAGATTTCACAGGAAAATTACTCCTAAGAGAGAATATCCTTCAAAAAGCATACTTAATTATAATGTTTTCACGTTAACAATCTCATACACGTTATTAAAATGTATTCAAATTTTGATTTTAAAAAGAGCACAAAAATCATGAGTTTTGATCTGATTAAATATAAATTATTTATCAGACCACAGATGCAAGTTCTACTTGATCTTTTCTATAGATATAGTATCAAGTTACAAATGAACAATGAAAAAGCCCAATAAAATCTAGGAGCATTTTACATAAGATAGGCATTCTTTTATGTATTATAAATGAGCAGATAGACAGATGTGCTTACAGATGTAACAAAACCAATGGAACTCTGCTTGATATTTATATGGTTAGTAGCTAATAAATAGTAAGACTTTTTTTTCTACAGGGTTATGGAATTTCTGTTGAAAGTTAACAATATTATTTTTAATAAACAAGGAAAAGATTCTGCTTTAGATACTACTAAACAGTTTGAGACACTAAAGTTCATACTCTTGAGATTGAAAACCTGAAATAAAACTGAACTAAAAATGAGTCACCAACCGGATGATAAGAAGAATAGATTACTTAGAGATTAGAATTAAAACAAAAAAGAAAACAAACCAGGCAGGACAGAAGCTTGGGGGGGGGGGAAGTCTGTAATTATCATTTGTATCAGGCAACCTACAGCAAAAGTGTGGTCTGGGGAATAGGTAAAATCCCACCAGAAATAATGTGAACCGGGATACTGAAAAGTACAGAGTATTCTCTGCAGGGAGGATGGGTACATGGGTACAAAAGACAGTCCCTATCTTCCTGCCTTATTATTTCACTGAAGTAGTCAATCTTTTCTATTAAAATTCTATATGAATTCCACTTCATATGGTTTGCGAGTAACTCCATGGGGGTAAGACAGTATAGAGAAGCTAATGGAAAATTTGATAGAAAATTAAAGAAAATACTGTAAGAAGGAAATGCAGTGTTTACACTTGGTTCAGTTTTTCTTTTGAAAAAGTAACTGAGAAAGCATATAACAAAAATAATTGGACTATTTATTTCAGATTTAATTTCTTCCAATTACAAGCAATAATTGTACTGATTCTTTTAAATATTACCCCTGACTGTGAAAGTGTAAACTTTTGGTCCTCTTCCTGAAAGCAAAAATGGTAGCAAAGAATACTGTTATTAAACTGGCAGAGCAGGCACGATGCAGGTACCATCAGTTAGGGACCTACAGTTGGAGGATCCCAAGAGACAAGCCTTCTCTGCCATCGGCCTTATGGGACATTCTCCTCCACCTCCCCCAGTTTTAGTTTAACTCCACCTCTTTCAACATTCCGGAAGGCCCTTAAGACCTCGGTATGTTATCAGCCCTGGGAGTCCCGGAGAACTAAAGACTTGCTTAGATGGCTTCACTGCTGTGCTAGTTATTTTTATATTCTTATAGTTATTCTCACCTAGGGTTTATATCTTTGTTTTTTTATAATATTTATCTTTCAAAATGAATTTTATATATTTTACACTGTTTTCTTTAGAGGTAGTTTAATCTGTCTGTTGTGAACTGAGACTCGCTGTTGGCAACAATATAAATTTAATAAATAAATAAATAAAATTATAAAAGGAATTTTATTTTTCCTCTCTGCCGCTAATGTGCAACTAGTAGCCTGATTTGAGAAATCAGCTTGGCATTTGAAAGAAACACTAGGCAAAGGAGCATCAAGTCCTATGACTTATTCTCAATGATTTTCCTAAACTGACAATATGTATACTAAATCAGTATCATCTAGTTTTATGGAAGTTACTTCACAATGCTTTACAATTACCCTTAATTAATTAGATTGTGCACAGCAGTTTCTCAAGTATGTTGTACACAATGAACACATTATCCTCTACTTTTGAGATTGTTTTCTGGTAATTGTAGATCCATGACTAAAATACACACACATATAAATATACTTGCCTACTCTTTCACTTTGTAAAGCAGCAGCTTGGTTCATATAAAATACTCCAATTTCATTTTGAATATTGCCCATTCTCTTCACCACTTGGGTATATTGTTCTGGATTCTGCTCTTTTAAATGACTAAAAAGTAAAATTTCATGAGCTGCTTCATAACATTTGCAGCTGACCGAAAGCTGGCATTCCAAATCTGTAGATAGGTCAGTAGCCCAAGAAAATACTACAATTAAAAAAAAATAGCATTATAAATTGTCAAATACTTTCTATTTAGATATTTCTAGATTAAATTCATAACACAAAGAAGTACATAATAAGCTATTGAAAAACTATTTAAGGAGGATTCTGGAATCAGCTATTAGTTATACATTCAGTATCATTTGTACATGCAAAACATTGTATCTGTAAGAGCTATTATATATAAACTAAGCCAATAATCCATTGCTGAGCAAGTAGATAAAAACATCCTATTGCATTTCTGTTCTAGATATTTCTAGTTAAAGGTATGTTTAGATCCATTCCAATCTTTGGCCATAGTGGCCAAACTCAGTGACCATAGTACACTATAAACTAATATAGAGGGTGTGTCCCTCTAGGTTTTGCTGAACCTCTCAGTAATTTTCAATACTGTCAACAGAATCCTTCTGACCCACAGTCACCTCAGTTCTTGAAAGTTGCCTAGAGCTGTATCCAACTCCTTCTATTTTTTCCATTTAGACCAAAGCAAGCTTAAATACTGTATAAAAATTCAAGTTCTAAATCAATGTCTATTATCATTTATAAATTTGACATGGGCAAACAAATAAAAGGTTAACTACAATGTGCTACCTATCAGCTGGAATACAGATCAGAAACTGAACATCCAAATTTTAGAAAAGTCTGAACTAGCCTCATTTATACACCATCATTACAGCCATTTGGATTACTATTATATCTGTATCGATATATTCTGTATCAGATAACTGTATCTGTTGACTGTATAGGTAGTCCTTGTTTAGACCACAGTTGGGAATAGCAAGTCAGTTAAGTGAAACTACAGCTGTGTTTATGATCTTACTTCAGCTTTCCATAAGTTTACAGACCTGCAAATTTCATAAATGTAAAGATTAGTCATAAAGCTATTTTTTCATTACTGTTGTAACTTTGAATGGTTACTAAATTAGGCAGTTGCCTAACTTAAATCAACCCAAGTCATAAATATGAAAAATGGTTGTAAAGTTATTTTTTCATCACTATCATAAACATGAACAGTCACTAAGCTGTTAAACAAGAACTACCAATAGTCAAATTATTCTGGAATTACAGGGAGTATACATGTCCCTCATAATGACATTGGCTAGAGATCAGTTTCAAACAATTCTTTAAAAATTGTTTGAAGAAAAATATATATAAAAAGCCCTTGCATTATATGATAAAATGCACAGCTATCATTTTACTGGACCTAGACATTTTACTGCCAAAATGATTCTAAGGGCAATATATTGCTGCTGAAAAAAGTATAGTTCTTTTATTAACTATTTTGATTTGGAGAGCTGTTTGACATATTGTTGCACAGAGGTTGCAGTCATAATTACCTTGACAGCTAGACTCTCGATGAAGGCTATGCAGTATATCCTGATCTTCTTTTGTTTGAAAGTTATACTCTTCAAGATATGCAGCTCTATTGTTTGCATTCTGGGCCAGCATTAACTGAATATCACCACAAAGGGTTAAACTCTGACAAAGAAACAGGAGTACCTCAGAAAGCATGTTCATGAAGAGGCAGCAATACGCATCTAATTGGAGAAAAATCAGAAAGGATATTGGTGAACTGGAAGTTAGAATATCTCATTAGTATGAAACCACATTACGAAGAATTGTACTATTCTAGCCTCAAACCTTTCGGCAGATTCAAGAAATAAAAGTCCATGTATCTAACTTCCAACATCAAACGTACTTACATAAATTGCAAGTTGTATTTACTAGTGTTTTGCTAGTAGCAGATATAATTGCCTGGTTCTATGTTTACTGTATATTCAGGATAAAAATGATGGTGGGTACCAGTGAGCTGCCAATCTCTTTGCTTCTCTTGCTTTTGTAATGATTTGATTAAAAAAAAAATAGCAAGTCAGAAGACAGCATGTAAAGCAACATCTGCTAATATCATATTTATGGAATACAATACCTCTGAGCTCCCCAGAATTTTCTTAGACATTTGTAGAAAATAAAAATGCATCAGGGTTACAACTCAATGCTTTATTTGAACATTTCCTAACCTGATCCCTCTGCTACACTGAAAGGTAAACTGGGGTGGTTCTGAACACCCCAGGAAGCTGAGGATGGAGGAAACCTTCTTGCTGATAAATGCTTGGCTTGTGTCTGACCATCTCCAGAGATATTAGAAAAAAATAAACTGTAAAATACTTTGTATCTGAAGCAGCCAGCTTAAAATATTCAGTTATAAATAAATTATCAGTGCTAAATTAGATATAAAAATATACATCTGAAATATATAATAAAAGTAGTCCTATTTACCATAACACTGTAAAGCTAATCTTATGTACCGTAATGCTCTCCCATACTTCTGAAGACTGACAGCAGCGTTAGAAAGAACATAATAAGCCTTTGAAGATTTTAAAATCAGTTGAAGTTTCATTTTATATTGCCAGGATCCAGGGATCATTCCTGACTGACTGGAATGTTTAACTTCCTGGAATGATCCCACTAAAATTAAAAATGAAACAATGATCAGCAATCTCAACATAAAAGTTAAATGAATTCATTTCATTCATTCATTAGATTTCTATGCCGCCCTATTCCAAGAACTCAGGGCGGCTCACAACATGAATACAAACATAAGAAATCTAATATTAAAATACATATAAAACCCCTTAATTAAAAACAACCAATCATCCAAAAACAGACATACGAACATACATACACTGGCAGGGCAAGGAGTTAACTGCCCCAGGCCTGCCGGCAAAGGTGGGTCTTTAATAATTTGCAAAAGGCGGAAAGGGTGGGGGCAATACGGATCTCCGGGGGGAGTTGATTCCAGAGGGCCGGGGCTGCAACAGAGAAGGCTCTTTCCCTAGGCCCCGCCAGGCGACACTGTCTGGCTGACGGGACCCGGAGAAGGCCGACTCTGTGGGCTCTGACCGGCTGCTGGGTTTCATGAGGCAGCAGACGGTCCCGTAAGTAACCTGGTCCGATGCCATGTAGGGCTTTATAGGTCATAACCAACACTTTTGAAATCTAATTACAGGGTAACATTCCTTATTCAAATTAATCTGTTTTAGCTTTTGGTTACTTTTCCATTTCTAAAAAACAATCTGAATATATGTCATGAATTTTAGAAGACATATATATGAAGACATGGAGAATCTGTGCTGCCACTGTGGGGCGGCGCAGTGGTTAGAATGCAGTATTGCAAGCTAATTCTGCTGACTGCCGGCTGCCAACAATTTGAAGTCTCACTGGTTCAAAGTTGACTCAGTCTTCCATCCTTCCGAGGTCAGTAAAATGAGGACCCAGATTGTTGTGGACAATATGCTGACTCTGTAAACCTTAGACAGGGCTGTAAAGCACTAAGAAGCAGTATATAAGTCTAAATGCTATTGCTATTATTACTTTATCAATAAATGTATAAGATCAAATATTCTACAAACTGAATTATGAAAAGCCATTTACTTAAAATATATCATAGCAATTAATATGCCTATGACCATTTAACATCAGTAGTAAACATAAATAGTATCTGGATGTTCAAATATCTCATAATAATTTTTTCATCCTGGCATCTTCCTGCAAGTGCACAGTAGTCTGCTTTTGGGGGGATCAATTGAGTATTAATACATTGGTTGTAACAGGAATTGACCAGCCAGCTTGTCACCCAGGCCCGATATTTTGGATTAAGAGAAAGTGACGGTCTCAAAGTCATGCAACTGGCTTTCACGCTTAAGGTGGGACTGGAACTCAGTGTCTCCAGGTTTCTAGCCTGGTGCCTTAACCACTAGAAAAAATTGGCAAAGGTCTCATAATAAATACACTCAGTGTAGACAAATACATTAAAACAGCAGAGATTTACATGTAATTCAAAGTAATACATTAAAAAAGCAATATTTGGGGTTAAAGACTTTCTTGACAAAGAAGTTTTACAATCTATGAAAAGCCATTTAGGATGCAACAAACCAAACTTACTCTTGTCTAAAAACAAGGCCATCTGTTTTTCAAGGCACTCAGGGCCAGCTGTTGATGATTCATCTTCATATTTTAAAGGGATAGGTATACTGGGATCTGCTGCAGGAAGATCACTCTCCTTCTTGATGCTACTGTCAACTGATTTTAAGCCCTATTTGTTAAAGAAAAAAGCTTTACACATTAAAGGTACACATTAAAAAAGCTTTACACATTAAAGGTACACATTAAAAAACTATTAAGTAACACATTTCTTTTATAAACTTACTTCAAGAACATAGCTGAGTACTAGTCTACATCGTTCTTCAGTGTCATAGCAAACAGGAAATGCACAGCTAGGCTTTATAGAAAAGACAAAAGAAGTTTTCATGGAATTAGTGGAATTCAGCATATATTTTCATTGAAAACCAACAAAGAAGCCATTCTTATAAAGAACATATCAGTTTTGAACTTAAGATAAAATCAAGAGAATGGTTGACTGCAAGATTTATTTTTCAATGATTTTTACACACACAATTAAGGGAGCTGTTTAATATGGACAGAAAGTCACCAGACATAGGACAGAATTTGAAAGAGAACTATGTACAAATGACAATCATGTGATTTCTAATATGTATAAATAACTGTTGAGATTTGAAATGGAACTTGCTTTTTTCACTAAATATTGAAAACAGTCCAGGAAGGCCTACGGGACTATGTGTTTTATGTAGAATCTGTCCATCTAATATCTATGGGTTCAGAGATCATGTTATAAAATCCTCCTCCCAACATGTTAGGAAATCCAGTAATCATAAGTAGACTTTCTCAGTTGTAGTTCTCCCGCTCTGGAATACCTCGCCCCCTGAAGTAATTATAACCCACTCCCTGTTGTCATTCCAGAAAGCTATGAATATAATACTTTTCCAACGATCCTTTGCAAGGAATAACCTCTCATCAAAGACAACCAGAGGCAGCGGTGGTACTATATATACAGTCAAATGATATTGTTGGAGTTTTGGGGATTGTTTGAGAATGCACAGATGTAATCCACATTATAAATAGGGGACATACAGATACATGCAATTTTTTTAAAAAAAAAACCCCATGAATAAACAAATAAGTTTGGAATTAAGAAAGAAAAAAGAAAAATAAGTCCAGTGGTAGATTAGGGATGACGGGATAACTGATTCATCTAACATAAGTTTAAAAGATTCTAACCAGCCAAAAATGTTGACAGTTTATCATGTAGAATAGGGCTTTTCAACCAGTGGTACGCGTACCACTTGTGGTACATTAATGAGTAGCAGGTGGTACACAGCCCTGCCTAGCCAAGTGTGGTGGGGGAAGGAAAGAGCCAGTGCAGGCCCCAGGCTCACTTCTGGCTCACCCTCCCCCATGAGAAAGGAGGAGGGGGCAGAGACAGGAGAGGCTATAAAAGGAGGCAGTTTGGGTGGGAGAGAGAGAGAAAAAAGCAGCAGCCTTGGGAGGAGGCAGAGTCAGCTCTAGCTGCATTGAAGGGAAAGAAGGAGGAGAGTGGGGGGAGACGAGATCAAGCAGACCAGCCATGAGCTGATCTACAACTGCTGTGGCAGCCACCTGTGCTGGCAGCAGCAAACAGGCCAGAAATGCAGTGGGGAAGGGGTTGCCCTCCAAGAGGAATGAAAAAAGGCAGCAATGGCTGGAGGTGAGACATAGAGGAGGGAGGGAGGGAGGGAGATGGAGAGTGGAAAGATTCTTATGTGCTTTTGTGACTTTGAAGTTCTGGGATTTGTGCAATGTGGGCTTTGTGTTCTTAAGGAGTGTTTGGCAATTTCTATTTGGCTGATAGCTGATGACCCCTGATAGCTTCTATTGCTCTGCTATTGTTAGCTGTAAGTTTTGCTGCAAGGGATTTTGAAGTATTTTTCTCCTGAATGGATTTTTCCTGTAGCATTCCTTTACTTATGAATGGAGCCATTTGGGGAGGCTGCCTTAGCTGGCAGCCAGTACTTACTACATTTTTTTTTCTTCCTTAAGTGCTGGCTGCGCTCCTTAACTTTCCTTTTTAGCCAGTAGCTAATTCTTAAAGGGGAATGTTCTTTTTTAAGCTAGTTCACTCAGCAGTTTGTCTTTTCTGTCTCTGGAGACTTTTCCTTGTTTGATGAATATATGGAAGAGAGAAAATATGGGGGGGGGTTTCAAATTTTTCCTTCAGAAGGAGGTGGGCATGAGAAAGAGGGAGCAGGGAAGGAGGGAGGGAAGTCCCGCCTTAGCACTTGGCCACCAGCAGCCCTGCCATTGACTTTGCTTGTCAAAAGGTTGCAAAAGGGGATCACATGACCCTGGGACACTGTGACCATCATAAATATGAATCAGTTGCCAAGCATCCAAATATAAATCACATGACCCTGGCCATCCTGCAATGATCATAAGTGTTAAAAATGGTCATTATTTCAGTGCAATTGCAATTTTGAACAGGTTTTTTTTTTGTCATCTAGTTTTTGACACCTTGCTAGGTGGTACTCGAATATTGCCATATCCTAAAAATGGTACAATCGGTGGAAAGGTTGAAAAGCCCTGATGTAGAACTTCAGAAAAAAATAATATGAAGTTATTTATTTGAAATAAATCATTTGGGTATTTATTTTTGACAGGCACACATTTCCACTGAAGGCCCAATGGAGGTAATCTTTAAATGAAAACTTCTTCTCTCTCATAGTAATTACCCTGACAGAAAGGAATCCTGCATATTTAGACTGAGACCATAAAATATAATTCCCAGTGTTAACTGACGTGACATTTCAAATGCAGTGGATAAACTTACACGTATTTGATGAGTAGACTTATATTTTTCAGGTACTGACAATTCTCCAACAGATTTGATTATAGCAACGGCTTTGCTGTCATCTGGAAAATCTGAGCTGGTGCTATATAATCCATTTTCATCACTATCAGGCATTTCTTCTTCTTCCTCACTATAACTTTCATCAGAGTTGCCATTTAAAGGAAATTCACTGCTTTCTTCTTTTTTTGGCTCATCTAATTGGAACAGTTCTGAGAGCATGTAATTTGCTGAAGCAATAATCTTATTTGAAATAAAGACAGAAATAAGAATTCAAAGTCTCCCAGCGCTAATTTTTTTTTACAAATATCTTAAAAATGGATTTAAAGATAAAATTATAGTTAAAACATGCTTGATTATTTTAAACGGTAGAATAGGATGTACTCATTAAGTTCACTTATAACACTAAACATTATTTTGGCAACATGTAAATGAGTTTTCAATCCAAAATTCCCCAGCAAGGACATGGTTCCAGTATTTTAACTGTTACAGCTGAAAAGGCAAATTGAGTTCACTTAAGCTGTGCTTTATTCAAATAAGCCAGGTTTAAATATGTCAGATACAACAAATCCCAGCTATTTTAAACCACATGAAGAGAATGTATACAGCCAAAGTTCAGTGAAGTGACTTAGCATTATAAGTAATCTAGAATTCAGTGAGGCTGCATAAACATGAAGACCCTTCCATTGTAACTGGAGATCAAATACATACTTAATTTTAACCAGTCTACATGAAATGTTTTCACTGGGTGCCCATGAGATATGGAAACAACAGAATTCAGATTTAATTCTTACCTGAGGATGCCTGCCCTTGTCCAATAATTTTACACAATTAAGGAGTAAAGTTCTAATAGTACCATAATGTTTCCGGTTTTGGGTTTTTTTCAACATCATATTGCAAGCAACTCTAAGCAAAAGTAAAGAAACAGAAAAGAAATAGAAATTCTCACATTTCAAATATCTACTGACATTTTATTTTAAATGTGTGTCAGAAAAGAATGCATTGCAAATATTTTAAGGACAAGAAAATGCTGATATGATTGAAGACAATCTTTTTTAATTTAATTAATTCAATTAATTCAGAATTTCACTCATCTACTGTTTTGAATGTTATCTTTCTAGTACTTCACCACAAGTTTTGCTTTTAAACACAAAACACATATCCCACCCCCTTTTGTCTTAGAAGGCAACTGATAAAAATCCTATAAAGATTATGAGGTGTTTCATTCTCTGATAAACAATTTGCCAGGGCTAGCTTTAGTTCTAATGGACCCACAGCTGCTCCCTTTGGCTAAAGCAAGCTAAGTAAAGTTGGCATAATGTTTCCTTTGCTTTCAAAAGAGAAAATAATTAAACTGAACACACACACCCCGCCCAAGACATTGTCTATCCTTGTGGGACAAATCAGCATGGGTTATAAAGTAAATTTTTTCATGTCAACTTCTTCAAGTATCTAGATGATTATAAAATTAAAATAAAATCCAACAATGCATTTCCAATTTTCTTGTACACAAATTAGCACTTTAGTATTTCAATTAGCATATTAGTATTTCAACATTGGGATCAAATACTGCAATAAATCATTTAATAAGATGTAATTGAAAATGAATTTTCATTAAGTATTACTCAACATACTTATAGGGTAAGATAGTTTGCTATTCAGATAGTATGTTATCATTATAACAATCAACAATTTGCTAAAACAAAATATTTTGCTTTTCCCCCTTGCATTCTTGCCTCATACAATATAAAACCCTATACCAGACTCCATTTAATTACTTTTTAAAAAGTTATGCACTGCATCAAAACAAGTGCCTATAAGATTATATTTTACATAGCCACTAGGATTAACATTTTACTTTCAGTAAAGGTCTTGAGTGTACATATGTAAAAGAAGGTTCACCCAATCCTTCTTTTATATAGACTTGAATCCTCGTGATATATAGAATAACTTACTTGTAGAGAAGAATTGCTACTGGCATTGTGAAAGGGTTTTGGTATTTATCTTCTGTTTCTTCGCACAGGGTGGTGAGATCATACAACTTCACTATATCACTTCCACTTGCTGAAAGAAAAAAATGTTTTCCAGTTTGTCTGATAAAATTAGAAGTCCAAAGAATAAAAAGCCAGAATTGTTGATAATTCTATAGTATTACAGAATATAAAGCTAATGAGTAAGATTTGCTCTGCTTTCAGTTTACCTAACTGTTATTATGGCTCAAGGTTTTCCAATCAACACACAAAACTGAAAAATTTGAAACCTTCTTCCTGTTGGGTTACGTGCATCTTGCACATGAAGGTATTAGACATATGAGCTGTGATGGCACAGCGGTTAGAATGCAGTATTGCAGGCTAATTCTGCCAACTTCCAGGGTTTGATCTTCACCTGCTAAAGGTTTACTCAGCCTTCCACCCTTCTGAGGTCAGTAAAATGAGGACCCAGACTGTTGGGGGCAACATGTTGACTCTGTAAAGTGGTATAAAAGTCTAAGTGCTATTGCTAGTATTACTCCCCCTCATTGGAAGCCTGAAAGCTCACAAGATCATAGTAGTGGCAAACACCAACTTAATAGCACAAAATACTATCTCCTTATGCTGGGGTAAATGAAAAAGAGACATTCTATGCATTGTCAGTGCAGCCAGTGATTAGAAACTTTTGGGAAAAGAGATTGCCATTTCACTATCTTCTTTATTTTCTAAGAACTGTGAGCCTTCTGTACCATATTTCATTCCAAATCACAGCCATATTGCTAATTGCCCTTTCAAAAACAAAATTAAAAAAAAACTTACCTTTAAACAGCCAGTATGTATGTCCTTCTTTTGTACAATTCGATTTCAGAAAAGATAAAATATTTTGAGCAATATCCTTTATTACTTTAGTAGAGAAATTGGACTTCTCCAAATTGGGTATATCTTCTGTCTTAATCATTTCATATTTCTGCAACAAAAATTTTGAAGAATTTTTAGAACTGAAAAAATATACTATCTGAAGTATTTATTGCAAAAGTTTCATTATACAGGTAGCAACTGTTTGCTACCTTAACTGTTTGAAGCTATGGTGGATGCCCCAAAGCTATTTACAACCTAATCCTGAAATTACGGTCCCTGCAGTAGTTTGCCCTTACAACCAACCACAGGGATGCTGCAGTGCTTCCCCTAAACTAAAGCCTCTGGGGACCTTGAGGGGTGGGTGGGGCATGGGGAATCTCAGGAGGTGCGGGAAGCCTTGAGAGCCCCAGGACAGGCAATGCCTCTCCCACAAAAGGCACCCAATGCTCCATTTAATGACATGTGAGGTTTTTTAACAGCTGCATCAGGGGATGGGGGTTGTTGAGAAAGACTTTCTGGCTTAATCGCTCTCTCTACTTGCAATTATAATGGGCAGGTTCCACTAGAGTTGTGGAGGACTACCCATAAAGCTAAAATGCTTGCACAAGTTTTTGTGATAAGTTGGTTGATATAATACAGAAGTCACAGTTAATAACATGCATAAATTCTTGTGTACTGCTGAAAGTGAATATAAAACAGGTGCTTACAAAAACATTCACAAAGAAATCTCAGATGGGTGCTATCCACTTGCAATAGCAACCTTCCTTGAATGGATGATTTTCCTTTTCTTCAACTAATATTCTCCTCAGTAATCAGCTAAGCTAGCTAGGAACTTCAAAGGTTATATCAGAACATATATAGGGGACATTACATTGGAGAAAATCATAGCAAATGCATACTTTAACTCTCTGACTTATTCTTTTGCTGATTGAGATTAAGAAAGCAATTAGAATATTTTGACTAAAAACTTACCTGAACAATTCCATTGACATGAAAACACATAACAAGTTCTGGAACATTACAGATCAAGTTGTCCAACCAATAATCAATTCCTGTTAGCACATTAATTGGCTTATTGTTATCCCTTAAAATAAAAAAAAATGTTCTAATGTTATTTTAATAAAATCATAGTTAGGACTCATTAAAAATATAAATATAAGTGTTGATTCCAAATTAAATACTAGGTTAATATAACCTTGTGAATATTAGCTATCATGACAAATAGGAAAATGGAAATATTTGCAACAGATATGAAATCAACATGGTTTTGAATAATGAGCATTTTTATAATTTTATTCCCATTATGTAGTGGAAACTTTTCAATTCAAGAAGCAATTTTAAGGTTGTCCTTTAAAACCAACTAATCAGAAGATTATAAAAATTAAATAATTAATTCCAAGTGAAATACAGAGGCCAAAAATGGGAAATATACAGAATATAACCCAAAATATAAAAGTTTGACCTATCAATATTTTACAATAGACAAACATAGATTAGATTTTTTTAAAAACTCCTCGTCTATTGGAACTACTTAAGCTTAGTTCATATTGAATAAGGAATTACTTTTTGATGTGACTTTTTAACAGCAAGTTATAAATAAAAACAAAAGTAGCATTTTCCAACAGCGATCTATCATATCTAATTCACTTTATTCACCTGAGACGCAAGCTGACAGCAGGGTATCTTCCTCCTCCAAATATAGGCATATTTGAACCTACCAACATGTGAATATCTTCAAATGTCCATAAGATGTTCCGAACAAAGTCATTTTTAAGACCCTTTAAATTTGAAGAACATACCACGTATAAACATTTATTCTCTTTATTATAAAGTAGCATAGCTTTACAGACTTTAAAAAAAAAGCAAGATGCACAAGATGCAAATAAAATATATGGTAGCTATTCTAAACTTTCACAATAAAAAATCAAGATGGTAGATGCCACAAAACAATTGATAAAAATGACCCTCCCCCCTTTAGCTGCACTATAAATCAAACTGAGCAAGGGGATTTTCCTCAGGTCAAATTCCACATAAAATCATACCTGACTGCTTTCCCCGTCACTGAACAAAGTAGTTAGGTTTTGTTCTTTGGGGGCTGAGGCCACATGCCCCACTACATATGAGGGTTCAAGAGGCACATTTCCCTGTGAAAAGCACAAGGGCATAAGTGATTCTACTGTTGAAATTATATAAACTCTGTTTTTAATAAAGTACCTATTTTGCATATTGGATAACTGATCTGTGAAGGCTTTATTCACTGAGCATGCACATTTACTAGGTTCTTTTCAACTGATACCTTTCAACAGTCCATCATGAAAATTGTTTATAAACATCTCCTTTTAAATCTTTGCCATTTCTTTGTTCATATGAGCAGTCTTATCCAGAAAATATAATTCTACCAATTTCTACATAAAATTCAAGCAAGATTATTTACACACTAGACTTCGATACGTACTTAACAGGTACTTACTTAAATGCTTTGCAATAATAAAATTATAAATGTTCCCAATGGATGACAAAATATTTGCTTGCATTTATATTGTAAATATCCTTCAGTTTTATTAACTTTTTTTCATTCCCACAATTTTTGAGCCCAATCATGGTAAAAGAAACACTGACTTCTTTTTAAGAGGAAACAAAAGAAATTACTGCTGGACTACACGGAAAACCTTTAAGAGAGTGAGTAACGGGGAAAGGCTTTCCACCAGAGCATAGGCTTCTGGAAGTTAAATTGTTCATGAGCTACATATAGAGGCTACAGATTTTTCCAGTCTTGCCAAAGCACTATAGACTGACGACACCTTTTCAATAGTTCTACCATATATCTAAGTATGACTTTATGACATATTGGCTACCCGTGCAGTTTTTAATTCAGCAATGTTATAAGCAAGTTAAAGCAAGAGAAAATGTTTGCCAACATAATGGTGCAAAAAGATCCAAGAGGTAGACAAAGGAAAATGTCCTGAATTTGAAAAAATAGGAAGATGCCAACTGTTGCAAATATTGAAAGCACAACTATCCCACCCCATTTGTGTCAGAGGCACTACATAAGGCACTTCTGAGTTGAAAGGATTAGCCAGCGACATCATTGTCAATCAACAGGAGTACTGATTTACTACCAGCTTATCAAATACTTGGGGAGGCAAGGTCTTGGCAGCACAAGGATACCATAGACAACTACTTAATAGGCTACCACTAAAAAGGCACACACAACCAAGCACTATATAAATGCTACACAAAGAATAGCCCAAAACACACACTCTGCTAGAGAGAAGTTCTCTGAAGATCTAGCTCTAGCACGAGTCCAAAAGCTTGGAAGACTAAACTTCTGGTTCCAGTGAGTGACCCAGATTGGATCCTGGAACATATATATTTGCCTCAATCACCGTTGGCCAGGCATGTTTGTGTGAATTTCCTTTCATGTCCCCATCAAGAAGCTGGAGCGAATAACGGCAGCTCAACCCACCAAGCAACAGCACTCGGGTCTCAAACGTAGGCTTGCTAACCTCCAACCTAGCAGCCTAACCACATGAGCCACCACACTCCTAGCATAAGAATGTGGGAGAAACTCAGAGGCTCTAACACTTTTATGCAAGACTAGAAATGTGAAGGTATTAAAAACATAAAGCTAAATCAAATTTTAAAAAAAATAATATAGCCAGGAATGATAGAGTTAATTAATTTTAGCTGAGTAGGTAGAATCTATAATGTCAATCAGTAAACAAATTATATTTGAAAGTAAGATATCTTCCTGAGGTATAAAACTCTGAAGCAGATATTTTCTGCAAAGTACATTTCATATTGTTAGGTCATTTTGCACCAGAATTCCTATAAAGATGGACCATAAAAAGATTAGGAAATTTATGGAACAAATTCAGGAATATATGAAGAACAGGAATTTACTTGAAGAGCACCCTATATCAGCAGTAAAAGCAATGATTATATAACAGAGATTTGGCACATTTTTAAACAACATACAAAAATTGAATTACAGATTTTCCTTATTAACAGGATTATCTGAAGCAAAGTAATAACAATTAAAAACTGGCCTGACATAAATAAGGACATGAGATATTATATAGGTTTTAAGCAATCTATTTTTCCAAATTTCTTCTCCATTCACTATTCAGAGCTTAAAACAGGGAAGAAAACCATAAATTTTTATATCACACCAGAAAAAAGTATTAGTATAATTTAAGTATTTTTCTCAAACATACTCTCGTTTATTCTGTTACTGCCAAATATTCATGTTACCCAAAGCACTTTTTAATCTCTTCTGAATACAGTCAAAACACATCAAACAGCATAATTTGAAATATGTCTAATAGTTTATTTAGGACTTATACTCAAGCTCATGTACATAAATAATCTGGATATCCTGAGCACTCTCCGCACCAGGCTATCTAGTGAGCTCTTGTACACTCACTTACAAGATGTAGTTTGCTCCCATCTACCTATAAAAAAGGGCAGGAAGCTGCAATTTTTCCCTGCGGTTTAACAGTCACCAGACTAGACATTGGCAACGGATGCTGTAAGAAACAACTGCTACTATTAAGATAGAAAGGACACAATATTTACCTGATTGCATCTTGCATCTTCAGAAAGGGAGGAAGGCATTTCAAAAGGAGCTGGCCAAGAAACCCTGCTAGGTTCATCAGTTTCATCTTCTGCCGTTTCTTCTTGATTTTGCTCTTTGGAACTAGGAACAGGTTGAGCAGCTTCATCACCATTGATACTGTCAAGAAAGAAACTGAAAATGTTAATGAAATCATTTTCATAAAAATCCTACATTTTAATATTGTCATTTTTAAATAACATACTAATATTTGCAATATGACACACAAAATTGTTTACCATGTATTTTTATCCCATAGCATGGTTTCAATAGAAGAGAATATAAGTATTACATTTCTCAATCAGCCACTTTCGTTTTACATAAACATAAAACTTAAGGTTCCCAATATGGTATCTATATTTCAAGCAACTGCAACGTAATAGATTTGTCTCTTTTAAATTTTATCATTATTTCTAAATGGGATTCTATCATACTTAAAAACATAGCCTTAATCTACAATGCTATATTTCTTTACAAGGATAATCCTTAAGTCTATAAAAGTCTTTTCAGTTTAACACAATGCCTAGCTACTAATAAGCATATGTGGAAAGGATAAAGGAAAAATATCATGGGTGTATCAGATAAGGGATGAGTAAATAGTATGTGAATATACAGTATGTTGCTCAGGTTTTGTTTTGGTCATTTTGATGTGTATGTGTGCTGTCTTTTTGTGCAGATTATTCTGTCTATTTGCCATTTTTTGACAGCACCTATTTACTTTCTATGAAACACTATTTTGGTATAATTTGTACAGGTCAATAAGTATAATTTGGGATTCAGCCCCATTTCTGCTTTGGACCCAGTTTCCTGAATAAGTTACCTGTCCCTAGATCTCATCATTTTGCTTCTGATAATAAGTATTAGACCAGAAAAGCCATACATTTTCACAGGCATGCAATTTGCTGCCATTCAACCATATGGATTCACTATTACAAAAGTATAAACTTATGAACATAGCTTTGTACCAAGATGCAGACTGATAACACAGTTTGTTAATTCAATTTCTTTAGATACTTTAGAAAAGAATATTAAATAGAAACCATACATTTCTAGTACTACATCTGGGTTCAAACTGCTACAAGTTCATGGAAACTTTAATATTTCCTTGTCTAGTTATAGAAAACTGCAGCTCTCCAAAGGAAGGGAACCTTTTGGAATGACTTTCCATGAGAAATGAGGATCTATAAAATCAAGAGGGAAAAATCACCTTCTATTTGCTCTTTTTTTCTCAGTCAATGTTCAGAAACAAAAGAGATATAATTTTGCCTAAGCTTTGAAATAATGGTTTTTGCTTAGGATGTAGATACAGTGCAGGCTAAATACAAAGGAACAATTTTAATAAAATTACAAAAACCAGGAAAAAATACCAAAAGATACCTGTAATATAAAAATTTGGAAAGTATAGCTTTGTGGTACCAATGTTCTTTGCTCTTCTTTTTTCGCTGCCACTTCTGATCAATTAATCTCTGATAGAATTCTTTCAGCCATGTCCAGTCTCCAGTCTACATGGCAAACAAAAATAAGAACTTAAAAAGATAAATAGTAATTATCTTATTAATGGTTAAAAAAATGATAAACATTCCCTTGAGTTAAGCATAGTTCCTGGTTTCTACACTGACGTATCCAGGTTTCTTGACAACAGTATATAAATACATACAGCCTGGTATTCAGGCAGTACATCTATTTTTGTAATATAGGTATCCTTGACTTACAACATTTCACTTAGTGACCGTTCAAAGTTACAGCACTGAAAAAAGTGACTTATGATCATTTTTCACATTTACAACCATTGCAGCATTTCCATGGTCACATGATCAAAATTCAGACACTTGAAAACTGACTCTTTTGTGATAGTTGCAGTGTCCTGGGGTCATATGATCACTTTTTGCAACCTTCTGAGAAGTAAAGTCAATGGGGGAGCCAGATTCATTAACAACTGTGTTACTAACTTAATAACTGCAATTACTCAAGTGTGGCAAGAAAGGTCATAAAATGGGACAAAATTAACAACAGAAATTCGAGAATTACCTGCGATCTTTTCCCTTTTTTTTTTTTAGTTTTTTGGTCTAATTTACAGCCCTGAAATTCATATCTGATAAGAAATCTGTTCATTTAGTATTAAGGAGTGGTTCATTGAAATGTATGTATCCTTAGCCTATGAATTACCTCTTTAATTATACATTAGAAAGACTGGCCAATATGATTCTCAGGAGGTAAAGCCTAATTTGTTGTTCAAAAATAGATAATGTATTTTATTTAGCAATCACCTATTTTAGTGTTTTCTTTTTTCTGCTTTGTCTTATTTTTTTCTTAGCTGTATTAAAGCAATAGTGCCTCCAGCTGTTGAGGTAGTATATTATAACACATATTACCTACAACAAGTTGACCTTTTGAATTCTTTCAATTGCTTCATCAGACTAAATTCTAAAAAAATGAAGATGTGTGCCTTCTATCAAAATGTATTGATAGATGTTGCACAGAATTGGCTGCAATAATCCTAACCCTAGAATTCTCCTCAGACCACAGATTGTTTCACCGTCCCAACTCTCCTAGCAAGAATCATAAGTGTTTCTGTTAATATCATTGAAGGATAAATAGCGACACTGCAAACTAAATAAAATATTACAATAGAACTGTGACCACCTGTGATGATCTCATAAAGAGTTCTTGAATGTCTAAATCATCCAAAAGAAGCGTTCTCCCAATTCGATGTACTGCCATGCTGACATGTGATTTGCTGTAAGGTATCTTAAGAAGCTTTTTAATATTCTGCAGAATAAGAAAACACAATTTTTAAGGAATTAGGCAGAGCTGCAACTCAGAAGTTTCAATACAGATACATTTGAGAGAAATAATAAAAGAGAAATGAATTGGTTTTAGAGCAAATTACTGACATTTGTGAACACCATCAAAATTTTGAAAGGCTTGTCAATGAAATTTGAAAACGGTTCAGATATTCAGCAAAACTTCTGTGAATTCTGATTAAGGAAGTCATCCTATGGTTTGGTGTAACATTAAATTAGCACCCTGCATTTCCTATAAACTTTAAAACATGAATTAGAAATGTTGGTTTCAAAACAGTTCAGGAACTATGTTTTATACTAACTATAACTTAGGAGAATGTTGTTCAAATTAACAAATTCTGGATATTTCTCTAACCCTAGCAACTGAAATATTAAGCAGAGGAAAACTGAAAAGCTGTAAACCATGGCCTATTTAAATATTACGCTGTCAAATATTATGACTTGAAGAAATTCTATGTAGAAGTAGTAGTAAGCTGGAAGTATAAACAGTAAAGTATTAACATACTTGGTATGTATTTTGGCTTTTGTTTGTTATTCTCTGATTAATGGTCTAGCAGGGGGCCACTGAAGTCCAGAGCTCTGTTTTTGAAATGTTAATTGCAGCTCTTCATGTGGCTTGAACTCAATGACTTGCATCTCTGTCCAGTCTAAAACTGCATTTCTTTTTCACTCAGAAATTGTCCACTCCTACTTTAGGAACTAATAATGTAAATACATGTATCAGGGGTCCCCAACACCTGGGCCATGGCCCATTCAGAACCAAGCCGTGGAAGCGGCAGGTGAGCACATGCAGCTCCACTTGCATGAGCAGTGCGTAAGTGCGTGCAGCTCCATTTGTGTGAGCAGCGGGCACGTGTGTGCGCTGCTCGCGCAAATGGAGCTGCAAGAAGCACACGCCACTCACGCAGAACCATCCCCTCTCCCCACCCCCCTACTCCGCAAAGGCTGACATATATTATCTTGATCTGGCCTAACAAAAAATAAAGTCAAAATCTATTGCAAACTAAGGCTATATTCCTGGTTTGGAAAAGGCGAAAACATGTCTTTGTGAAGACAGTGTGCTAAACTGCATAATCAGCAACTACTGTTTTTAGCCATCTCCAACTGGAAATGGAAATAGTCAAAGTGTATAGTACAAGTCATTAGCCTGGCATCTTTATATGCCTAACAGGATTTTAAAATTTGCTATTAAAAACACTACAAAAAAAATAATAAAATATGCAATATGAGAAAATACTGAGAGCTCTCAAAGGTTTAAGGAATATTTTAATTTCAGGAATGGAACAAACCATAGCACTTCTATACAACTAGTGGCATTGCAGTCAGGAGGCAATATTTCTCCATCATAGCATCTGTGGAGCTATGAAGCAATCTCCTCTTAAAGAGGTGAGACTTGCCTGAACATTGGCTACCTTCTGGAAGTTGGTCAAGACTGATCTCTACTAAGTTTTAGATCATCCTTTTCTCTGCAATACCTCATCTCCCCACTCAAAACAAAATATATACCAAAATATATACTACTGGATGTAGCAGAAGAAATTCCAAACTCTGAAGGGGAAATTAATAAATTGCCCCATTTTAATTTGATTGGACCACTTCTCTGAATGGAAAGATACTGTCAGAGGTTCTTTTATATCCAAAACTCCAGAAGAGCCAACACAACCCCACCTAGCCTCTAGACAACACCTCCACAGTTCACTATATACTTTTCTCCTAGGCTACTACAACTTCTGCTCCTCCACTACTACTTCTTTTATGAGCCCTGTTTATCGAGAACAGTAATAGTAAATTTGCCTTAGGCTACTTCAAGGTTCTTTAGTTCCCCAAATAAACACAAATCACCTTTCCTTTCACACCCACAGAACTCCAACATTACCACATTCTGCTGCCTCTCTGCTCAGCTTTTATAGCCATACATTGCTAGGCTTGCTAGAGAGAGATCCATTTTGCACATACCTTTGGATTCAACCCATGACATCTGAATTAGATTTTGCCAATTATCCTATTAAAAGACAACCCTATTTTTGTAAAATATGACTAACTCAATATTAAAAGCATGTAATGCTGATAAATAGTAGCAGTAATTGTTATTTAGTGTGCACTTATGACTAAAACCAATATTGTTATATCAATATATCAACCAAAATTCACAATAAACACTAAAATAACCAATACAAATATATGTGGAATATAAATGTAATACATATAATATATAAATACAAGATAAATGTAATAAAATAATTTTAGCACAAAGCTCTCCCCCTTTAAAGTAGTAAGATCAATTAAATAGTCTAGCAAGTTTGTATTATACGCTATACTGTTACTTAAGAATATACATACCTCAGAATCAGATACAACATCCACATCATTTCCAACTGAGTCGATAAAATCATACGCCATGCCAAAACTATTTTAAATAAAGATATGAAATTGATCAAGTATTACATTTATTTTTCAAAATCAATGCACCGAATTTTAACATTTCAGTTTTGTACCCCATCTTTTCATCTCCAAGGCATTCAAAGCAGCTAACAGACTTTTTAAAATTGAAACTACTTAAAAACCGGTATTAAATTCATCATAATCTAATTCAAAAAGTCTGGCTAAAAAGGGAATTATCCTTTTCTAAAACCAAAAGAGAATGAAGAACTGCCAAAGGCTTGCATTCCATAGTATTTAATTGATACATAGCTTTTAAATGTAATCCAAATTATATGTCTAAACAACATTATAAATTGTTTAAATATCAGAAATTTAGACCACTGCTTCCTTCTGACCACTTGGCAGTAAGGGTGTGTAGGATGATGCTAAGAAAACCCATCATTACCACTAATTCAGTTGTAAGCAAGAAAAAAGGGAACCACAATCAATCACCTGTATTATTGTTATTGATTTTTAGAGGAAGAGGTTTCAGTCCTTTTCCTCAGAAAAATATTTCTTTTTTTTTAAAACTCTGTATTTATTACCATTATTTTTCCTCAGAAAAACAAATATGTACAGGTAGTCATCGAATTATAACTGTAATTGAGTCCACAATTACATTTATAAAGCAGGTCACCATTTGACCAGACTCAATTTTAAGACTTTTGCAGAAATCGTTAAATGAACTCACTGTTTTCTATGAGGTGTTTTTTGCTACAAATTGGAAGTAAAAGCTGGTTTCTGGCAAAAACATTGTAAATCATGGTCATGTGAGTGCATGGTGCTGCAAACGGCTGTAAATACACCCCTGTGTTACAGAGCACCCAAAATGCAGTCATATGAACAACCGGTCTTAGGTCAAAGGCTTCTTGCACTCATTCCCCGAGCAAAATGTGCTAACAATATATAAAACTTATTTTTGGGGTTATCAAAGAAAACATTAGTAGAAAATTCAAATAAAAATGATTCAGATAGTTCTCAAGTTATGATTACAATTGAGCTCCAAATTTCTGTTGCTAAGCAAGGCAGGTTATCCAAAAGGTGCTTTTTCACAAGGCAACTGGACTTTGAAGACGTTTCGCTTCTCATCCAAGAAGCTTCTTCAGCTCAAAGCGAAACGTCTTTAAAGAAAAACAAGAAAGTCCAGTTGCCTTGTGAAAAAGCATCTTTGGGATAACTATGACCTGGATGACTAAGAATCTCCATTGATATTAAGCAAGGCAGGTGTTAAATGAGTTTTGCCCCATTCTACAGCCTTTATTGCCACAATTGTTAAGCAAATCACTGCAGTTGCTAAGTGAATCGTGTGGTTATTAAGTGAATCTGGCTTCCCAATTTTTACTTTGCTTGTTGGAAGCCAGCTAGGAAGGTTAAAATGGTAATCACATGACCCCGGGACAGTGCAACTATCATAAATATATGTCAATTGCCAAGTGCCCAAAGTCTGATCATGTGACCATTGGGATGCTGCTATGGTCGCATGTGTGAAAACTGATCATAAGTCACTTTTTTCAATAACCTCTGACACTAAACAAATAATTGTAAGTCAAGGAATACTTATATATGCTCAGTTACAGTAATGAACACAGGGATAGGATGGGGGAAGAGAGAGAGCTGATTAGAAATGTATCATTCTGTACTTATACCATAGGCTAAATCCAAACCTTTGTACAAAATACAACTGTTCCTTTCTAATCCTATTCACTACTCTGGTTTATTCTGCACACACTGTCCTATGCGTCAAAAGAAGGTTGGATTCACATCAGAATTTGAGTAGGTAGAGTTAGGATTAATGAATAAAACAGCTAGAAAAAGTCATGGAAGATTACTTCAATATATGATTACTGTGGCAGGATGTACAGATGGAAAGATTCAATGCTATCCATTATGGATGAATGGTTGATGAAGTTCACAGATTTTGCCAAAATAGATAAAGTTTATTTATTTGTATCCTGCCTGTATTATTTTTACAAAATAACTCAAGGCAGGACTAAAACCTACAATCTCCTGCTTTCTAGTCTGTTGCCTTAACCACTAGCCCAGGGGTAGGCAACCTTGGCTCTTTTATGACTTGTGGACTTCAACTCCCAGAATTCCTGAGCAGCTTGGCTGGTTCAGGAATTCTGGGAGTTTAAGTCCACGAGTCATAAAAGACCCAAGGTTGCCTACCCCTGCAGTAGACCAAACCGGCTAATCATAAATTGACTTTTTTGATTAGACCAGCAGTCCCCAACCTTTCCAACTTGGCAGCCCGGCCCTGCGCGGGGACAGCATGTGAGTGGCAAGCGCACATGCACATAGCTCCATTTGTGTGAGTGTTGTGTGTGCGTGCCTTCGACTCACACAAATGGAGCTTCACGTGCGAGCAGAGGGTGCTTGCACTTGTACACGAAGTTCCACTCACACAAGCAGAGGGCGCTTCAGCAGAGGGCGCTTGTGCTCGTGCATGAAACTCCACTCATGTGAGCGGAGGACACTCATGCGCACTTGCCCATTTCTCCCGCAGCCCAGTTTCAAACCGGCCTGGGGGTTGGGGCCTCCTGGATTAGAGAAAAGACTAATCCAGAATAATGGAACTTTAGAAAGATTAAAATATATTTGTACTTATAACTGCTCAGAAGCATTTTATCTTTTTTTTCCCTTTTCTATTTTTCTTCAGGTTTTTTCCTTGCACTTTTTGCTTTTTGCTTTTTTTTAATCTTTACATTGTTTTGTTTTTATTTTGCTTGCAAGTTTTAATAAAAATTATATATAAAAAATAGAATGTTGGTAGATATACTACATTTAGGCTGCAAAACGTAGAGCAGCCATTAGATAACAGCACAGAGATATAGTACACAAAAATATTTGCTATACCATCCAATGGTCATCTGAATTTTAGGAAGCCCTAGGTATGCTCCTCCCAGAAACTGTAGTTACCTCATAGAGGTTTCCTCACTGTCTGTAAATGACTTTATCTCAAGGGTTCCTCCACACTGCCTCCATAATATTCTGGCCTAGTTCCCCACTGTTGCTTCTCCTACAGTTTCCATCTTTTCTATTCAATTTTCATGTCAAATCACTATTTCATAAGATTAACTTTGGAATTATAATTAATCAATTCTTAAACCAGCCATTTTATTGGGACTTTACTAAAAGCTCAATTATATGTCTTCGTTTTCTGCAACAGTTTTCCATTTGCTGAAAATGTCAATCTTCTAACAACATGTGTGTGTGTGTGTTTCAATGAATGAACTGATGCAAAATTCTTTAGAGCCTATATTTCACCTTCGACATAAATTTATCTGTAAATCAGACCTCATTAGATGCCTTTTAATAAACTTGAGATTACTTTTTACTAAGACAGGGATAAAAAAGATTCTGAATATTTACCTTGAAAATGGTTTGCTTTTCTTGCTATTGCCAAGAATAGTTGCCCCTGCTGCTCCCAGTTTTGCACTTTCACGCAACCAGTTAGCAGGTGGAAGCTTTAGATCAGTCTTTTCTTGAAGACGGGAAAATGCTGCTTGTGGTGGTGCAGATGAATATTTTACCACAGCACTGCTCTTTATTTCATTGCCACCAAGCAACAGCACAGATCCCTAAATTATATTAAAAAAAATGAAAGAATGAAAGAATTACAAAGTTCAACTGCACATACTCTGTACATGTATAGTTCACTCATTTGATCACATTCAAAAGAATAAGCAAAAATAACTACTCAGTTTTGATACGTCTATGGAGATTCCCAGTCATACAGGTCATGGTTGTGCCAAAGGTGCTTTTTCAAAGGCAAATGGACTTTCTTTGTTTTTCCTTGAAGATGTTTTGCTTCTCATCCAAGAAGCTTCTTCAATTTTGATATGTGACAACTAAACCTATCAGCAGTTTGGGTAACAGAGTTCATCCCTAGGGACACTGGGGTAATGAGGAAGACTTTCTGATCCTCAGTACCACTTGAGGAATAGAAACATTTCTGCTGCCACAAAAGAAGGAAAACTAGCAAATGCTCTGAAGCTATTTTGATGCCCCTCTTCAACCACAAGATAGTTGTGTCTAATGTACCAGATAGTTCTACAGAATCCCTGGAATTCCATTTCACAAAGACTCCGCTTGCCCTCCTCTCTATTTAAGCAACTGAAAACTATAAACACCACGGAAGTAACTAACCAGGGGAAAGAGGTTGTCCGCGAGGAGACTCAGAAAAACGGATTTCTCTGTGTCACAGTTATGGTTTTACTTCTGCCTGTCCCAACTGCCACGTGAAAAGGAACTAAACGCTGCGTTGATTCACATGGCCCCAAAGTCCAAGCTACTGCCACACAAAGAAGGCAGCTGTGGGTTTCGCATTTGGTGGGCTAAAAGGACCCCTGGGAAGGCAGACCAGAAGCACAGAGTCCTGGGACTCCCGGGAAGGAGTGAGCAGCTGCCGTAAAGCCGCGCTGAGATACCTGTTTAGCCTCTTCTTGCTCTCCTATCAGCGCTACTTGCCCGGGTTCGGACGTCCCGGGGTAGATTCTCTCATTGGGGCAAACCCCAGCCCCCGTTCCCCAGAGGTCTCCCATTGGTTTCGCTCGGCTCGCGGCCGCGAAGAGAGCAGCAAGTTGCCACAGGAAGTTGAAAGCCCTCTCTGGCAGGAGGAGGTTCCTGCACTTTAGAAACCGCCGGAAAGAACGCGAAGCCACCTCAGACGTCCAGCAATTTCTCTTTCTCGCTGTGTTTCTTTGGTTCCGTTCCTGGCCAGAGGAAAGCTCCCGCGCGCAGACAAGATCTCGCGAGATCGCCTGCTAATCTGTGAGAGGGAAAAGGAGGCGGGCGGGGGAAGCAAGGAGAAAATCGTAGAAACGGGGTGTTCCCCCTTCGCTGAGGGATAATAGAAATGGTTAATTGCCATTATTACTTGTCGACTCGTGAGCACATAGCCAGTAATAGTCAGAATAACAGAGTTGGAAATTTTTGTCTGGACTTCTATACTCCATCTGTATTGCAACATTTAAGTATTTTGGAGAGTTATAGTCGAAAAATATTTTGGCTATCTTTTGCTTAATTAATATAATTAGTGACGCTTACTTCCAATCCGATTTAAAACTTTTAATGTTTGTTCAAAAGTACAAAGCCAAAACGATTTTGTTGCGGGAAACTTATTCCCAAGATATGTTTTTAGACTATCTCGGGCCAAAAGCATTTTCTGATTATGACAAGGCAAAATTCTGGCTGCTGCTTGTATTATTACAAAGTTGTTTTTGTACAGCTGTTATATAATCTTTTAAACTAAACACATTAATTAGAACAATAATAATTGTGAAGCACAAATACATAATATCTTCCCACCCCTTCCCAATCTACCAGTGCTGCAAGTTCTCTCGTAAGACTTCAGTGCACTGTGAAATGAAGATAAGTTTGTTTTTGCAGCCCATAAAAGGTTTTACTATATAGAGCAGTGTTTCTCAACCTTGACAATTTTAAGGCATGTGGACTTCAACTCCCATAATTCCACAGCCAGCAGTGCTGGCTGTGGAATTCTGGGAGTTGAAGTCCAAATGCCGTAAAAGTGTCAAGGCTGAGAAACACTGATACAGAGAATCTATGAAAACTTAGCCAGGTGTATACATGGTACTAACCCATGGTTAACTCTACAATAAACCACAAGTGGTTGGATTTCATGCATGACTTGTTAGGCTGTGCTGCTTACTTCTAGTATAAATCCTATCTTTACTCCATCACTATGTTCCATAGAACCCTTTAACCATGGTCTACTCTATAAGTCACTTTGAAACAGCAGCCACTTTAGGTCTCTATAATACATTCATCCTTAAGATTCATGTCATAGTTAGGTTTCCAGGGAGAGGAAAGAAGAATAAGATTGCCTATCAACCACTATTAACCAGATTAATTTAGCTTGTCATATAAACACACTAAGCCATAAATAATGGCTTTTAAATTAGTGGCCCAATTCACTTATTATATCTGTAAATTATACAAGTTACACTGGGTTATGATTATGAACAGATCCCAAAGATGCTTTTTCACGAGGCAACTCCATAGATGATTATGAACAGATGTTCATATCTTCAAAATGTGTTTATACACTGCATACACCTAGCTGATGAGGTAACTATGTTGGTTTTCAAGATAAGCCTCTAGATTAGAGATCCTGCTTATATAAAATAGCCTGAGCATAGCAGGGTAAAACTGGGTTTAATTCTGCTTGTGACATATTGAATAAAATGTGGAAAAATGAAGAGTTACTGCCTAAGCCAGGAATAATATATATGCCACAGCTGTGACTAAAGCTGTAATCTAGTTTACATCTTCTCCATCTTATTAAACAAGTATTTTGTAAAAGCCTTGACCAAAAGCCATAATGGGTAAGCAGATGTACACACAAACACAAACAGATATGTTATATGGACGTTTATGATTTGGAATATAAGAGAAAAAAATAATATGAGAAAAAAATAGATTTATTGTGTTTTTTGATGGTGAGCAAAAAGAGAGGACTATAATCTGAAAAAGTACACTGAGTTTATGCCATCCAGTTGATGAACACATGCAATGAAGATACATTAAGAGTGAAACAGCGACAATATGTCTTGAAGTAATCTACATTGTTATTAGTGGATCAGAAACCAGAAACCAATAGAGTTATGCAAAAATAGTTGCAAATTACATGACAGTAAGTGGTAATAAAGAAGTAGAGTTGAGTTTTGGGGGAAACATTCTAAATGAGATTCAGGAGGAAAATATTTTGTTAAGTAATATAAAGGGATAAATGGAGATAAGGTACAGAAAAAGGTACTTTCCATTTGGAGACAAGAATTAATGATAATGATGTCTAATGAATATCTACTTAGAAAAATATACATTTCAAATAAATGATTTAAGCACAGTTTTAGGCATCCATACACATAGCAAGAAACAAATATAAATAAAAAATATCTAACTTAATTGTTTATGACAAAAGATTTAAAAATAGACAAGAGTACAAAAGTGGTTAGAGATTCAGAATCTCTATAAATTGATTTTAGATGCTATCAAGAGTTGAAACAATGCACGTGGAAAATATGGAAAGAAACTACACTGAATGTAAAATTACTCTAGGCCAGGGGTAGGCAACCTTGGGTCTTTTATGACTTGTGGACTTCAACTCCCAGAATTCCTGAGTCAGCATGGCTTGTTCAGGAATTCTGGGTATTGAAGTCCACAAGTCATAAAAGCCAAGGTTGCCTACCCCTGCTCTAGGCACAGTTATAAAAATCCATTATGACCTAGAACAGGGGTGTCAAACTGCCGGCCCACAGGCTGGACATATCACATGGAAGCTGCGCCCACCCCATTGCCGGCATGTGACGTCGCAAGTTTGACATGTCTGACCTAGAAAATAGATTAGTCTCACAAAAGAATGATTGGAAATTGCTTAGAACAAAGGGGAAGTGTTGCAGACTGCCACAAAATATGGGGCGTGCTAATGTGTAGTTTGAAAAGGATGCCTGGTGAAATCCTGAAGTGGAGTAGGCTATAAATGAAAACTTATGTTGTATATAATCATTGCTAGAAAACATGAGAGTAAAATATTATATAATGTATCCAGAGGAAAGAGTTTATTGCAGAGAAAGTAGTCAAAGAGAGCAAGTTACCAAGGCAGAATAAATGCCCAGCAGTTTTGATGTAAATACAACATTGTTTTGAAGTGGATGAAGAAAATTAAACAAATAGCTTCCAAAAGAATGAACAGGAGTAAAAATAAAAGTGATGAAATTATTAACGTTGAAACTGAAGGGAATGCTTGAAAGAATATTTTAGCTACTATACAGGAATGCTAGTGATAAGAGTAGAATTGAAATGAATAAATATTCGTATCCAAGAAAAAATAATGAAATACCATGGAAATGAAGTTTTTAAAAATGATGATATGATTGGGTGGAGAAAATGCAGAAGGAACATTAGAAATATGTAAAGACAGTATTGATGTCTGATGATTGGAAGAATGTTATTCTCCTATACAAAGGGAAAGGAAGGAATAGTGAATATATAAACTTCAGGGGAATTCGTTTGTTCAGTGTCCCTGGGAAGATAGTTTGTAAAAATTTAGATTGAATGAAAATGAGTACAATTTGGGAGCACAGTATAGTATTTTTGCCAGATAGAAATCTGCAAATTACAATAAAGTCAATAGAAATGTTTTGCATAAATATGGAGCTATTTGCCAAATAGAATAAAGGCAAAGGCATGTATTATGGAAATAAGCTACATGTGAAATAAATAGAATGCATAGTGAATGATTTAGCACTGAACAGGAAGAAAAACAATGCTATATGATTTCCCCTTGGTTAATTAATTTATAAACATATTAGGAATAGTTGTGATATTAGAGGTGCATTGCTTTAGACATCAATACAGAAGTACTTTCTGTACTGCATAAAGAAGTAGACAAATCTATATTGGTGGTTGACGGTGTAATGATCTCTCTCTCTCTCACCAAGGTAGTTGCATCTTAAAGAGAAAATTATTGCTATAGAGATATTAAAAATGTGTATATGTGGTAAAACAAGAACAGGTAGGTTAAGAACATATGGGTACTGAGTGAATATGGATTTAAATACAAAATTGAATTACAACCATGAAATATAAGCAATATACTTGATAAAATTTGGTCACAGATAGCAAATGAAGGTTGACCTATGGAAAAATATATATGAAGGAAGAGTAAATTCATCAAAAAGAAGACCAAAGAATTCATCACTAGAGTTGATGAGATCCTCAAATCACAGAAGTTAAAATTTTAAAGAGAAAAGGAAAATATGCAGCAGTATATACCGGTAGCTGTGGTGGAACAAGGCTCATTTGCAGGAATATAATATTATGAGGTGATATTGTTAATGGTGCTGAGATAAACCAGTTTAATTATATTTCCTTTTATTTTGCTTATCTCAATCCCATAATTCCTGTTCAATTTTTTTTACTTTTGTTTATGCTCTAAATAAGTCTTAGTGCAAAAGGAAATAGTATCTTGTGAACAGATACGTGTAGCAGCAAATTATAACATACCCAGCTAAATTCTGTTACCGTGTACTTATTTTGAATTTTTAATTCAGCTTTTATCTTTCTTTTCTGTTTACCTGAAAACTCTGCAAAAAGAAAATACTGTACACAATCATGGTAAATATTAATATTAACATGTAAGATCTGCCAAACAAATATGACCTAAATGATCTCTGAAAGGCAGAAAGAGCAAGGGTCAACATCAAATATTGAGGGAATATTTTCTTGGCCTAGAATTAAGTTGGAGAAAGTTCTCTACCATATACCAATTCAGTAAGTCTCTGGAAGAGGAAAAATCTTTAAAAAATCACTACGGCAGGACTTAAGTTCAGAATAGACAATTGATCATATTTGTAGCCTCTAAGACGGGTTCCCAACCTCCGGTCCATGGACTGGCACCGGTCTGCGGCATGCCAGAAACCAGGCCATGCAAATAAGCGAAGCCCCATCCACAGGATGCAGACAGCACACAAAACCACGGTCCCTCCGGTCTACAGAAAAATCTCTGTCCACGGAAGTGGTCCCTAGTGCCCAAAAAGTTGGGGGCCTCTGCTCTAAGACTTTTAGGGCTTTAAAGTTTAACATCATCTTAAACCACATTGAGTTATTTTATGACCCCTGGACCATATCTAGCCCTTTGGCTGGCCCTCATGAGATCGATCAGCAATTAGAAATCAAATATAAATAAATATATGCCATGCACGTAATATAAATTCATTGCTTTTATTTAGAAGGCAACTATTTTTTTTCAGTTTACTTATGTACATGTGTATGCACCTATGCATCTTCACAATCCTATTGATTTAGCCTTCAACAACAGTCCCAGTTCCTTATGAGACCTTGTGGAAAAATTAATGGCCCACCCGTCTTATGATGAAGTTTCAGTAGCATATTTTCTTCTTCTCTTGTAGTGTTCCTAATCTCTGTGGCAGCCATTTTGGATATTTTTTTCCATGGCAACTATATTATGAGAGCCTATTAAATGCTGTTAAGATTTTCAGGGGT
The DNA here is from genome assembly GCA_034064705.1 of Bothrops alternatus. Taxonomy (NCBI): domain Eukaryota; kingdom Metazoa; phylum Chordata; class Lepidosauria; order Squamata; family Viperidae; genus Bothrops; species Bothrops alternatus. The sequence goes on from JARGCV010000009.1 coordinate 17,323,784, forward strand.
ACCCTTTGAACCAAAAGAGTTTGGAGCACGGACTGCCATTTTTTTTTAGAGACTTCTTTAACTGGGTAAAAATAAAAATAAAATCTTATCTTGCCTTATTCACAGAATGTCTCATTACCTCCAGTATGAATATGAAGTAATTGGGCAAGAAGAAATCACAGCAGGGAATTATAAAGCAATCTAGGATAATGTATTTTTCTAAACAGAGTTATTTTATAAGTTATTATGTTTTATACACTGTAAAAATACACTAAAATTATGAAGTTGATTTTAAGTATGACATTGGGTTTGTGGAAAAATTGACTTCAAAATGAGATCAAAAGCTTTGAAATAGGAAATGAAGTACAAACAGACTGCCAGTTTGCTTATTTAATATGGGCCACAATTGATCTTTAAAAGATTGCTACAGAACTAAATGCTAATAGAACCCACATTTCATATAAATGTTTTTCAATATCTAGAATACATACATACATGACAATGAAAGGTAGTCCTCGACTTACGACCACAATTGAGTCCAAAATTTCTGTTGCTAAGCAAAATATTTGTTAAGTGAACTTTGGCCCATTTTAGGACTTTTCTTGCCAAAGTTGTTAAGTGTATCACAGCAGCTGTTAAGTAACAAGGTTGCTAAGTGAATCTGGCTTCTCCATTGACTTTGCTTGTCAGAGTTTCGCAAAAGTGATCACATGACCCTGGGGCACTGCAATACTAAATGAGTCAGTTGCCAAACATCTGAATTTTGATCATGTAATCATCGGGATGCTGCAATGGTCATAAGTTTGGAAAGCGGTAAGTCACTTTTTTAATGGTGTTGTAACTTCAAATGGTCACTAAACAAACTGTTGTAAGTTGAGATCTACCTGCATTTGAGCTAAGCATATGAGCATATGAACATTGGTCATGCCTTATCACCTTTTTACTTCCACTCATTCCTTTGCAGTAGAAATCCTAATTTATATCAATCAGCTTTCTTCCAAATGGTCACAGTAAGAAAGTACCATTTAACCATGTCTTTTCCGTGTTGGCATCTTCTAAAAACGTTTTATGGCTCATGCTGTTTATTGTATTTATTTATTTATTAAGGAAATGTATATAGCCACCCAACTCACTCTAGGTGACTCCAAGCAGCTTACTATTGTTTAGATTTTGATGAAAACTTGTGACTGGAACTTGTGACACTGCAGCAAATAGACCAGTTTCACCAAAAAATCAAACTCTGCAATTCAACTATCACACAATATATTTGCCTGAGAAGTCACATTCAGAGCCCTGACTATTTCTCTTGTGGAGAGATGGAGTTGACATTGCTCCATACTAATTGAAGGAAGTTAGCCCAGAGAAGGAAATATTAAAAGGGCAGAAAAATATATTTTTCCTCAAAAGGATTTTTTTAAAACCAAACCTGGCCCCAAATCTCTCTCTCTGCCCCAAGCAAGAGCTAGCCCCATACGAATGCAGATGTAGAACCATCAGAAAGCTGAAGCCAGGGCAGTCAAGAAGACAAAGAGAACATCTGCATGCCCCACCTAAACTCTAGGAGTGATTAACCCCACCACCTGGCAAGCAGGATATGATAATAGGATTAAACCACAGATATCACGTCCTAGAAAAACACTCAGAAATAGCTTCAAGGTTCATGCCACAGGAACAGGAAACTATTCCAAAGGCTAGAGGGGGTATAAAAACCTACTGTGCTCAAGCTCCTTTTTCCTCTCTGCTCCTTGCAAGGACCATCTTTCTGCTTCTTCAATAAACTGTAACCTTCCCAAGGCAGTCGCCATTTTGCTTATTTATCCCAGCTTCGATGAACCAGGATGAAGACTTACTTCTAACATAGTGAAGAATATTTGCAATAGTGGTGAATATCTGTAGCTGAGGTGTAGGATGAGGATGAAGATTTGTTCTCCAAGCTTGTGGATTGGTTTCTGGACATTTTATTACCAGGCTAGGTAACATCTTCATTGGAGTTTAGGGGATGTCAGTGTTCTTTCATTTATAAGGGCTTCGTGTGGTCAGTAGGTCTTGTGATGAGTCAGGTGTGGGCGTGTCAATTGAGAGTCTTGTGTGATGGGTCAGGAGAATATTCTCCCTGGAACTCGTGAGCCTCAAAACAGTTCCTCCACTTTTCTTTAACTCTTGGCCTGCCGGTGCCTGAACGATTTCCCTGCATATAGTTGAGCTCCCTAGATGTCCGCTGGAAGTTCTTTAAAAGCCAGAAACTACCTCAAACAGAAGCTCAAACAGAATAAAATCATGCATGGGATAGAAAATGTGGATAGAGAAAAAATCTTTTCTCTATCACACAATACCAGGACAAGGGGGCACTCCCTAAAGCTTTTAGCTAAGAAAGTGAGGACAAATAAAGGGAAATATTTCTTCACCCAGAGGGTCGTTGGTTTATGGAATTCACTTCCTGAAGGGGTCGTGACAGCTGTCAGCCTTGACAGCTTCAAGGCAGGGCTAGATAGATTCATGGATGCAAAGTGTATCGGTGGTTATTAAAACGGATGTCTATGTGCCGCCTCTATGTTGGTTGAGGCAGGCAGGATTCCCTTGAGTACCATTTGTTTGGGGGTCAAGGGAAAGGGAGGGTTTTGCCTTCTCTTTCTGCTCAAGATCCCCATGTACATTTGGTGGGCCACTGTGTGACACAGAATGCTGGACTCGATGGGCTTTGGCCTGATTCAGCATGGCTCTTCTTATGTTCTTATGTTCTTATGTTCTCCACTGACGCAGAAGCGATTTCCCGCCTTTTCTTCAATGGTTGGGAAAGGCTGAAGGAAAGGCGGGGGGGAGTCCTGCAGCGTGACACAGAAGCAAGGAACTTGACAACAGTAGCCGTGGCAACCAGAACTACCTCCTCTCCCTCCATCACCACCTCTTGCTCTTCTTTTTCTTTCTCCTCCTCCTCCTCGGAGGAGGCGACCTTTTCTTCTGCCTCCCTGGCGAAGTTAACCCACACACGTGAAAATCTGAGCCCTCAGCTTCAGCTCCCTCACCATGCCGAAAGGGAGGCAGGCCAATCCAAGCACCACCCGGGACGGTATCTGGGTAAGGAAAGTGGCGACGGTCAGGCCAGAGTCTGCTCACTTGGTCCATTTGGCACGTGGAGGCAAGGAAGAGCCCGCAGGAGAGACGGTCAAAATAAAAAAAGGCATAATAGCCACAGAGTTAGGGTTACCAAATATTGCTTTGTCCAAGGAAAGAGCCTTGTATTTCGTCTTTAATTTCTTTTTAATCCCGGACTTTGTGATGTATATACAGAGATATTCCTATCTCTTTCACTAAAGCACTAAAAGTATTCCTGCTCAGCCAAGTATCGCCCTGTGTCTCGTTGCGTGATTTAAGAAAAATCATTTCAAACTTTATAAAGCAGAATTAGAATTCATACAGCACATGGCTGGAAGAATAGATTGAAATATTAAGTATGGAAATAATCTTGTCCTCCCTCCGTGAGTGTGACTAAGAGCTCTGCGCTATAAAAAATTATATTATCTTGGAGGAAGTGGCCCTTTTCATCCTAGTTTTGTCACACAAGATTGTTGTGAGAGAAAAGCAATCTAATGTTGCTCTGACTGCTTGGAGGAAAGGAGGCAGAAGAATAAGGAATAATTTGAAATAACTTCAGTATAGCACTTGCAGTTTAACATATTTATCTGCTCTAGTATTACTGATGTCTGCAAAATGTTACCAATTAACTGCATCCCCCTCCAAAAATAGTTTCCTAAACTATTCTTCATTTTTATTTGAAGAAGATATAATTGTGATGTACAAGCATTGTATATAATAGTAATGCTTTTCTTCATATATAATTTAGCATTTTCCTCTATCCTTTTCCACCCTCCAGTTTATTTTTTCTCTTCTTCATACAATCTACTTGATTTGCTTTTTTTTCTGTTTCACTCTTTTTTCCCCTTTTGGCATTACCTTGGTCTCTAATGGGAAAATATGATACAATAGAAGCAGTAACTGTTATTGTTATGAAATGCCAAATTGCTCTTGTGCTTTAATAAGGAATACAATATTAATATGGATTATTTCTTTCATATTGAATGCAGAGAACTATTGTTCTACATCATGCAAAATAAAACTTACTTATGAAAGCTCTTGTTAAAAATATGAATAATGCAATCATGCTCAAGATACACTTTATTACATTTCCTTTTCACTTTTAATTTGGCCTTAATAGCAAGCCTCCTTGTCAAACATGCTTGCCTTTTATTCTTATGAATTGTCTTTTTTATTCCTATGATAATATTTAATTGGTTACACACTGCACTAAGGGATAATTTGTTCAACATTATTTCAATGAGTAAAATTTGCTGAATTACACAACATTTATACATTGCTTTTTGTTCTTTGCAGTTCTCAGAGTTCTCTTTGAGAATCTCATCCAATCGGCCTATCCACTTTTTTATGAATCTTCTTGTTCACTCATTCCATTCTCTTTGTTTATATATTTGTTTTGCAGTCCTCATTTCTTCTCTCTGCATGTCCAAACTGCTTTAATGTACTTCCTTTGTACTAGTCAATCACTTTTGTATTAATCCGCATTCATTCAGCACCCATTCATTCTTGAGCCTCTTCTTGTTTTACCAAGCACACTTAATTACCCTGGATTCCCACTATATTCAATTTTATGGTTCTTCTGACATGCTCAACTTCTAGATAACATTCCCACAAAGTGGCTAGATAACACACAAAGCCATTTTATTTCTTATGAGTTATCTACTACCTTTTTATCAGTTTTGCACATGTTAATGTCTGTCAATATTTGATACCAGTTATGCCTTCCAGCTTCCACTGTTCAGTTCCATTGCTTGGTAACTAGATCCTCAGTTGCTCTGAACTCTAACAATTAAACAACAGATTGGTATATAACAAGCCTTCCCTCTTCTGTAACTAACTCATGAATGAGGCTGCTGACCTGGCATGTATAATTGAAATAAAGCCTTTGTGCATAAGGCCTGGCTATCTGAAGGAATTGTCTCTTTCCCATTTCTGCCCTGTAAGATCTGATAGAGAAGGTGTGCTTCATATCCTATCCTTTAAATCGGGTGTAAAACTGCCAGCCCACGGGCTGAATGCGTCACATGGAAGCCGCGCTCACCCCAGCTCTGGCAAGGGGAAAAAGTCGCGATATGTTATGACATGTCATGTGATGCAACGAGTTTGACACCCCTGCTTTAAATAATACCATTTGAAAGGACCTAACAAGTGCATCATCTTTGTGACAGCATCTCCTTTTTGGAATAGTATTCCGCCAGAGGTTTAGACTCTCTTCAACCCTTAAGCACTTTTTAAAAAACAGCTTCCCCCTTCCCCAAAACTCTGGGAGAAATTGCCCATTTGTCATGCAGTGTGTTTCAGTTAGGGTATGTTTGTTTAGTCTTTTATGTACTGTATACTTTTTATTTTGTTTGTAAGTATTGTATTGTAAGTATTGTATCTGTTTTTAATTTATACATTGAATCAGTGTTGAATTGGGCAACTTTATACATCTAAATTATAATATACATTTTCTATATATTTTCCATTTTTAATAAACTTACTATTAACATAGTACAAAAATTCATGTGGAGTCCTAGGGGTGTACCATTCTGGAGGTGGCAATTGGATTAAGAAAAGACCCCACCTCTCCCCATGTTCTTTGTGCTCTCCTCTTCCCTATCTTTTAGTTGTACTTTTTATTTATTGTTTTATCATTTTAATGTCTACTGGCTTTAATGTTTGTAACTTGACCAGAGTCAGGATGAACTCCCATCCTTTGCCCCAGCTCATGTCGTGCTGGGGACATGAAAGGAGCCCTCAACAGAGCTTCCTCCAGACAACGATAATGTCACTGGCTAATCCTTTCAACCTGGAAGCGGTGTTTCTGATATGAATACGATGTGACCTGCCCAGAGCCCCCTCTAAATGAGATGGGTGGCACATAAAAAAATAAAATAAAACAGTTTTGTTCAAATCCAACCAACCAAGGGGTGTATGTGTGTGTGTAATGTATTAGCATATTTTTATATATCATGTAACTTGGAAAATAGAAATTATGCTATGTTTTTATAAAGTGAAAATAGAATGAGATTTTGCTTCTATATGGGGCCTCTAGGTGTTGCTGTAATACAAACAATAAAATGCAGACTATAGAATCTGGCGTTCATTTTTTAAGTATTGAATTGTATAGATTATTTTGTTTGTGTTTTGCAGTTCAAACAGTGTGAAAACCTGCAAATATATCCAGAATCTCTTACAGCTACAATGCAAAAGCAGATATTTAATATAGATGCCAATTATCAAACTGGAAAAAATGTGCCACTGATGTACAAAGAACGTGAGAAAGTAAGTATTTTTCCAATTTTTACAAAACGTCAGCTTACTATAAATACAAATCTAAGTTTGTTTTAAATTTTGAAACTTCTCAACTTTAATTTGTAGTTAAGTTAGTACTGTTATAGTAACAGACCAGTGTTTTCTCAGGCTGTTTGTTTCTGACGTGAGCAGATTTTCAATTGCAGTTAATTATACCCCAATCTGGATTTTCAAAATTGATGCAGAATTTCTCAGACTAGATTGCAGTCCCTGGGCTGTTGTGAGCACATCAGAGGTATAGTCTTTTTTTCTCTTTTTTTTAACTAATCAGACTTACATAGACAAAGTGGAAGCACTATCAAAACTTGCTTTGAGTTGCCTAGACATTGCTGTAGCAGGTTTACAGAGGCAAAACACTGAGCAAAACCCAGAGTTTTGAGAGATGGCTAAACCCTATGCAAAGCCACCGGTCTCAGCAGTTTTATATCTTAGTTATGTAGTTTTAATCACACACCATCACACAAATATTTGTCATGGGGGAAGATACTGAGATACAGCAAAATTGATAACCCTTGTATTAAATGTATAATTCTTTTTAGCTGCTAAAATAGCAGTTGCCAGTAAAATGTAATGAAATTGCGTTTATCTCAATGTTATATTCCTGTTTATTCAGAATTTTCATCTCATGACCTAAAGTAGGGGTGTTAAACTGCCGGCTGGTGGGCTGGTTGCATCATGCGGAGGCCACGCCCATCCCAGCTCCAGCAATGCGAAAAAAGTCACAATGACGCAGCGAATTTGACATCTGTGACCTAGAGTCAATTTGCCTATGCCTTTTAACAAATATAGTAAATTAGAATAAATCTACCATAATCTGCCTTCTTTTATAATATACCTTAGTGATATTAATAAATCTTACATTCACTTGTTAGAAGAATACAGATTAACGTCATTTTCTCCAATGTATTAAACTGTAAAGACATTATTTTGCCAAGCAAATATGCCTGTCTTTTTGCAAATGTATAGTCTATAGATAAATATGGTTCTGATCTGATCACTGACATATGCTGCAACAATTTTTGATATGAACAGTACAAATTCCTTTATGTTTGCTTCAACTTCTCTAAGGAGCCAGAAATTCCAGGTTCAGAACACTTAATCAAGTTCAGTTTGGGATGAGATCACCATAGGCTTAACTCTAATCCTTTCATAAAATCAAAAAAATGAGGGAAAAGCAAAGGCACAAAAATGCTTCAGGCTCTTGAGAAAATAGTTTATTATATTTTAGATAGTGTACAAATCCACCCTGAAGAGCTTTTGTTTCTTCAAAACTTTTTATAGAGCACAGCTTCTAACAGAAACTGATATGGAATTTATAGGAGGAATTTTGAAATTAGCCCTTGAGGAAGGATTTGTATCTGAAATGTGCTAGACAGTAATGAAATTATTTTATAGCACCTGGATTTCTTTTTGTTGTTCTTACAGATCCCCAAAGCTTTAGCTTAGCTGTCTTTCCTAATGAAAAATGGCAATTTGCTCTGCTTTCTATTTATATCCAAAGCAGATAAAGATTATGTTATGCGGAGTAATAGAGTATGTGTGTGTTTGTATCAAAATATTTGCTTTTTAATACTGGCATATCTGATAATAACTAGCATGTTGATCAATATGTTTTATCACTCTTTTTTTTTTAAATCCTCCTGCTTCCAGGTGTAGATAACTACCTGTGCATAATTTGTTTGTACACAGAAATCAGGGATTAACTAATAATTAACTAACCACAGATGGAGCAGTCAATATTAGCCGTACTTCCTGAGAGGCGTTGCCTATAAAAGTGAACAAGTGGCATGGATCAGAACTCTGCTTATTCCCACTAGTTGCTCTAAGTCCCTTCTTCATTTATGTATGCATGCTATTTTTAGCTGGTTTTCAGCCTAAGCCCTCACAATAGCTTTCAGAATTAAAAAAAGAAAATAGGACAATATCTAATAGACACAATTACAAATCAGATATGTTAATAGACTAACATAAAAAAGATCATAAAGTAACATGTAGGTTGATATAACATATCCTATAAATGTCTGTTTAAGGCAAGTAAAACCCATTTAATTTTACATGGCTTAATCCCCCCCAAAAAACTATAGATTTGCAGCATAAACTATTTAATTCAGTTTGGTTAAATAACGAATCAGATGCCTCATGCCAAAAAGAAAACAAAAAGAATGCCAAGCAAAATTCTCTGGAACAAAAGTTGTAGAGGCACTTACTCAATACATGTTCACACAATATGCTAAGCCAAAAATGAAGAAACTACAGTGTAATTTATTTCACTGTATGTATTTAGCCATTATGTTTTATAAAACCATGGGTTTTGACTTTATTCAAGGTCAGTTATGGCTTATTCAGCAAATTAGGGTTAAGTATCCCAGGACTCAGTGCAGTGTATGAACTTGGTTTGGTTTACAACGTATATTATTTTTTTTTTTTTTCAGTTTATCCAAACCTGTAAGCCAAAACTAAGTAAACTATATTATGGAATGCATAATGTCTCATCTTAATTATTCTAATGAACAGTTGTAGTTTTTGGAAATGAATGATTGACACCTTAAGAAATATATTTGAATATTGTTTTGATCAATGTAGTTTTTTATTGTATGTTTTCATGGTGAAGGATTTTTTTTTGTGGAAAGGAAAGACATTTTTAATCTGTAATATCTGAGTGTTTTTGTAATCTGTTTGTAGTAATTGCAAGCACACTTTAGACATATTGAGTAATAAAGCAAAAGGCAGGCAATTTTTGTGAAAATTGTTTGGTTTACACTTTATTGGTTTATCAAATCTATTATGAATGACCTTTTATTGCTGCAACATATATTTATTTCTGTAATAAAATCCATTTCCTTGTGTTTTAAATCCATTGTTTCTTGTCATATATCCTGGAACAAATCTGAACAATTCTGTCCCATCTTTTAAATGATAGCTCTGGAGATATTTGAAAACAGTTTTCATGTCTCTCTGTGTTCTTCAGGCTAAACATGCTCCTTAGGGGTTTCTTTCCAGTCCCTTTACCTCATTCTCTTTTCTCTGCATATTCTTGTCAATGCCCTTCCTAAAATGTGCCCAGACCTAGATGCAATAAACTAAGTGTGATGCGATTAAAGCAAAATAGGGAAGAATTATGACTTGACTTAATCTATATTTCTCTTGAAGCATCTTAGAATTGCTTTTGCTTTTTGGGAGTGCATCTTCAACTAATGATGTATCAAGACAGCCAGATTTTTATTGCATGTAGTGCTGCTTAGTTTGATCCCTTCCCATCTTATGATCTGGATTTTCCCTGCTTAAATGTATGACTTTGTATTTGTCCCCTTTAAACTTCATCTTACTTAATTCCACCCATTGTTCTAGCATATTAAGGTTTTCCTGTTGTTATCTCACTCTAGTCATACTATGAAACTCTGATCCAAATCATTTATAAATATTTTAAATAACCCAGATACCATATCTGAGTTCTGAAGTATACATTTGGCACTTTCCTACAATAATTAGCAATGGTTCTAAAAAGTAACTGACGCTAACACACTTGTTCTTTTTCAAGGATATGTCTTTGCATGCAAGGAAGAGATTAAAAACAGCACATAAAGAAAATGGTATACTACTACAGCTTATTAATTGGTAATAGGAAATACTTAACAGTAGGAAAGAAAAATGCAGGTTTTCAAAAGGTTTTTACATTGCTTTCTCTTTTTCACAATATTTCATAAATTAAAAATAGTTAAAACTATATTAGTTACAAGAAATATATTAGTTTCGATTATTTGTAATCTTTTAGATCAGATACCTATGGCAATCTTCAGGGACAATTTATACGGGAGATTTTTTTTTTAGTGCAGCTGAAATATAAGCTACAAATTAAAACTATTAAATTGTGTGTGCTGCCATTGCTATTCAGAACAGAACTCAAATCCTATTAGATTTTTAATATCTGTAATACAGGACCATATATACTTAGTTTGACAAGCAAGATAATCAAAGTGGAATGCATTTTTTTCAGATCTATGTACAGAATAAGATATTAAAGACAATATCTTCTTTTTCCCTGTGATTTTAATTTTTTCCCTTGGATTCTGATATGGAAAGTTTTCAATCTAAAACGTGACGTGTTGCAACTTTTTTCCCATTGCCGGCAATGGGGTGGACGCGGTTTCACCATGATACATGTGGCCCGCGAGCCAGCAGTTTGACATCCCTGATCTAGAGATTGCAGAAATGTTTATTGATTTGGGATCATTTAAACTAAAGACTGAAGGATCTTTCCTATGGCATATATAGATGAACAGTGATAGCTGGAATTATATAACCCTTTCATATCTGTGAAATTGGAACTTAATTTCCTTTATAAAGTATATACAGCAAATTCATTGAATTGTATAAAGCAAACATATGGGGAGTGAGGTGAAAGATGAGATGAAAGACCTGATCAATTATTGACCTCTTGATTGAAATAGCAGAAATCAAGTAATAACAATTCTGTTATTAATGGTGCTTGGAACAAACTATATAATTAGTCTAAAATAGTAAATCAGCATGTAGTACTGAGTGAGATTACCAAGGAAGAAATTGGTCTTTTCTAAAAAGCTATAGAGCTTTTTCAAAGATTACATGTGATCAAGATAATATCAAGCTGCACCTTTTTCTATTCAGGGAGTAATAGCTATATTAAATCTATGAATCTGAAAAGTTCCTGGTCGTGATAGCTATTCTATTGAGTGATATAAAACATATCTTGATCTTCTTTCACTCCTATATTTCTGGAGATTTTATTATTTATTTTATTTATTATTGCTGGAGTACAGTTTTTCCAATTTTATTAAAGTTGCTGCCAGAATTTGTACATTGAACTTGGCATGTGGATTACAGATTTTTTAATTGTTTATTGTACCATCTGATTTTTTTATAAACAGATGACAGAGCTCAGACAATATTATTGATACTTTAGTTAGACATTCAGAAAAAAGGGAATCCACAATTTAGTGGATGCTGAAAAAACCCTGGGTATGGTAGAGATAGGTTTTTGGGACAAGCTTAAGCCAAATATGGATCTCCATTTTCCTTAACTGGATTACAGAGGAATTATTGAATCTGTTATTTGTACTTCTCTAACTGTCTGGTTTGGTACAACAGCCCAATAGGACAGACTTCAATGGATAGTTGGGACTGCAGAAAAAACAATTGCAAACAGCCTGCTTTCCATTGAGGACCTATATACTGCACGAGCCAGAAAGAGGGCTGAGAAAATATCTACAGACCCCTCACATTCTAGACACCCCAGTACACCACTATAAACATTGTATACCAAAACAACTAGACACAGTTTTTTCCCACATTCATCTTTCTGCTGAACACCTAATTCCCACAGTACTCTTTTATGTCTAAGGATATTTACCCATGTAGTAGGGCTGCACTACTATTATCCTTCTCATCTTTCCTCTTACCTTTTACCATTGGTACCTTATGATTATGTTACTTTCTTGTTTGTTGTTTGTATGGACACTGAGAGCTTATGCACCAGAGACAAATTCCTTGTGTGTCCAATCACACTTGGGCAATAAAGAATATTGTATATTGTACTGTATATTGTACAATGCCCTTTATACGTTTAATTTGATATTGGATCCACTAAGCTGTCTGAAGGACATTCTGAGTGTTAAAATTGCTGAATTAAATAAAAATTATGAATGCTATATATCAAAATTTAATGATACATCTCAGTAAATTGTCCACTCAATTGTAGTAAGTGTCCTAAACATAGGAGATAGAACCAGATAGATTGTATTATATATATACATATATACATATACATAAGAAATACTCATGTGCGTTTGCTGTTTGTCGACTTCAGTTCGGCGTTTAACACAATCATTCCCCAGCATCTAGTAGACAAACTGGGTCTTTTAGGCTTAAAAACTCTTTTGTGCAACTGGATTCTTGATTTTCTTACCAATAGGCCCCAATATGTGCGAGTTGGAACAAATACCTCTAATACCATTTTCTTGAGCACAGGTTCTATTCAGGGCTGTGTCTTAAGTCCGTTGCTATTCACCCTGTTGACCCATAACTGTTGTGCTAGGTTTGCCACCAACCATATTGTAAAGTTTGCAGATGATACAACAGTAGTGGGCCTTATTCAGGATGACAAGGTAGAAGCTTACCGCAAGGAGGTGAACTGGTGTAAGGAAAACAGCCTAGTTTTAAATACCGGAAAAACCAAAGAGATCATTGTTGATTTCAGAAAAGGCAGGCACAGCCACACTTCTCTGTGCATAAATGATTCACCTGTGGAGTTGGTTACCACCATCAAATTCCTGGGTGTGCAGCTAACAAGCAGGCTGACTTGGTCGCTCAACAGTGAGAAACTGGTGAAGAGGGCACAGCAGCGCCTGCATTTTCTGCGCCGCTTGAGGAAAGCACATCTTCCTTCCCCTATCCTGACCACTTTCTACAGGGGGACAATCGAGATCATGCTGTCATACAGCATCATGGTCTGGTTTGGAGGTATCACTGCTTCAGACAGGAAGGCGGTGCAGAGAGTGGTGAGAATGGCCGAAAAGATCATTGGCAGTTCCCTCCCTCCCATCCAGGACATAGCACAGAAGCGCTGCTTGAGCAGGGTCCGTAAGATTATCTGAGATACTACACATCCTCTTCACGACCTGTTTTCCTTGTTACCTTCTGGGAGGAGGCTTCGTGGTATCCGAAGCAGAACATCCAGATTCAGCCAGAGTTTCATTCCATACAGCATTAACCTTGCAAACTCTCAAGCTTCCTCCTTCCGTTATATATTCAAGATGGACAATATTTAATATTTATTTGCTATGTATATATAGGGATGTGGGTCTATACATATGTTGTTCATAGTATGTTTAGGTGTGTGTCATGTATGTTTTTCACTTTGAGAATGGGCAACTAAATTTCATTTTTGATGTGTGCCATTGTGCCCACAGTATAAAAATGACAATAAAGGTCAACTTATGTATGTATATGTGTGTATGTATGTATTTTAATTAGCTCAATATATTAATTAGCTGAGTGGTACCAATTCTTCAAAAAAAGACAAAGAATGTCACATTACTTACAGTCGCTCACATCCCATAGCCCAAGACAAGCTTTTACAGAACTTTGCTTTCTAATAATGCCAATAGCTTATTTGGATAGAAGATATAGAGGCTTACCAATTGTACTATGTTTATGCATCTGTAATAATTTGAAGGAGGAAGATCTGAAAAATACTAGTAATAAAAGAAATAGAAATGTATTGGTTCCAGGTGTTGTCCTTTACTTCCTAACACAATCCTGAGAAGATTTAGATAAATTTAGATATATTGTTTTTTCTGGTCTATAGTCTGGTTATATTTTGAACACCAAAAATTATTCTTTATTTCAGGAAAATACACTGGCTATTTAGTCCCTATTTAATTCTATGATTCTACATTAAGAGTCTTAACATTATTAGGGTCTTGTTGGAAAGTAGGGAATGTGTTGACTTTGTTTCAAAGAAAACTAGAGTTTTCTTTGCTTTTGCTTAGTATAGAGAGCAAAACCTAGGAGACTGCAAATAATAAAATTTAACATGCATCCATATGTTTTCTAGATTTGGGATGTAGTAATTTTAAATACATATTCTGTCATTTAATATATAGTACCAGTGTTCTGTACTGAGTTCATAAATCTAAGGTTGACTTAAATTATGAGTTTCCCTTTGAAGTTCAGTTTTTATTAGCAATAGTAAGCCTTGAAATTATTTTAGTAATTTGTTCCCATAAAAATAAATTTGATTTCATTCAATAGCTCTGCATGCTTAAGATTAGATGAAATTAAATTCTGTTATGAATATATTATTTACTAATAGAAACAATATATTTCTATCACACATATTTATATATGCATGTAATTTTGATTTCTGTAGAACGTGAAAGCTATGATCCTGTTGTATGAATGCACAAGACTTTTTTTAAATTTTCTTTTAGAAACCAGCAAATACATTTCCATTTTCAATCCATGATAATAAACATTGTTTATTGACTATGGGAGAGTATTTAGATTCTGTAAGTATTCTGTTTTAATGGTATTTTCTTAAGAATAATTTTTAATAATTCTCTGTAGGATATGTAATATGTTTTGGAAATATTTATATTCATTTAGTATTACAGAATTTCCTTTCTCTAAGCTGAATGGCAAAACTGATGACAGCTTATTGAAATTTCTTGTCAGTTATGACACATAACAAGTTATAGGCTGTTAATTTTCTTTTGTTGAAATTTAGATATATTTATAGTTCTTGTATAATAGCATTTACTAATTAATAGGGCAATTCATATTTTTCCAAAATTTGAGATGTACTAGAGGATCTTTAGTTCTTGAAAATACAGAAAAGTTTGTATAACAGGTAGTACTCAACTTATGACCACAATTGAGCCCAAAATTTATGTTGCTAAGTGAGAAATTCTTTAAGTGAGTTTGCCCCATTTTATGACTTTTCTAGCCACATTTGTTAAGTGAATCACTGCAGTTGTTACATTAGTAACATGGTTGTTAAGTGAATCTGGCTCTCCCATTGACTTTGCTTGTCAGAAGATTGCAAATGGGGATCACATGACTCCAGGACACTGCAACCGTCATAAATGTGAATCAGTTGTGAAGCATCCAAATGTAAATCATGTGACCATGGGGATGTTCATAAGTGTGAAAAATAGTTGTATCAATTTTTTCAGTGCTGTTGCAACTTTGAATGGTCACTAAATAAACTGCTGTAAGTGGAGGATATCAAAAATATCAAAAAATACTGACATGGACATCTAAGGTCCATCCGGAAGTTGTCTTATATGTGGCATGCAATACTTACCAGGACTGCTTTACACACTTCAGTTAGAAACAGATACATATTAAAAATGTATTACCTGTATCTATTCGGTAATAAGTGAAGGAATTACCCATCTTTTTTGAGCTTGAGGAAAAGAGATTGGTTTTCTAAGATACAGCATGTTTCTATGAGGTCCACACTTCTACTGCAATAATGTTGCAAAAACTTACTTTTGCTATGTAACAGGTGAGAATAAATTTCAGAAATAAATTGTAATTAATTAGCCAAGATCTTTTACTAAAGCCTTTCCTGATGGTTCTCAAATCTAATACAGAACATGCTATCTTAAATATCATTCTAAAATAAATGCCTTCTCATTTCTTTTAGGGACTAGGAGTAAGAAAATTTCAAGAAAAGTGTCAACACTATTCGCAAAATTACTATTTTTTGGCCCATGAGCAAATTCCTAGCAGCAATGCCTACCATTCTGTTTATCAGACTTCATTTGTCCAATATCCCGATATTAAACATTCCATTCTAGGTCGATTTCCTAAAAGCCATATTGATAGATGCATTGCTCTGCATTCTGCACCTAAAAATGATTACATGTGGTTTTCAAAATGTTATACTGGTTCTAATCATATAACTCCTACAGAGGTTACTAAATGCTCAGAACCTGAAAAACTTTCAACTGCTGAAGAAGAAATAAAGTAAATTTTCAGATTTTATAATAGTAAAGCATATTTCATGTAGGACATAAAATACTTTTTTTAAAAAACGTAAGGGATCCAATCTTTTCTGAAATGATTTCCAGAACCTAAATGGCATTAAAGTTATGGCAATTGGGTGAGTAGTTGTATTCATACACTCTATTTTCTTAAAAGATCAATGCTGTCATAGGAAAAGCAAACTTTTTAATACTGCTTTGAATATACATTTAGTTTCCCCTCTCAAAATAAATATTAAAATGTTTCACTTTTTATTGTGACTTCAGCTAGTTAGTTCTATAAAGTAATTATAAAAATGTGTTCATATATACAAAATGGTGACTATTCCTTTGTCATTGTCATCATATGAAAAATGGTGCTTAACTAGTCATCTTTAATTTTTTTTTAGGCTAGGAAAAAATGGGGAAATGGTTTTTGAATTCTCTAAGATTGAGGAACCTGTTTTGGTTGTTGATAAATACACAGAAGTCCACATGCAGTGGTCACTGTCACCTCACTAAGGAAATGTAGCCTCTGAGGTGCTTGAAGTTATATTTACACAACAATTGCATATGTACATGAACATGTATATTTAATCTGATTGTCTACGGTACTCTCAAAGACAGACTATCCCTTGTAATGGTAGCTTCCTATACAAAAATCATACAAACAATAACTGTGTAGCAATTTTGCAACCAGTTTAAATGGGGGAAGGGGTGGGGGGGGGCTTATGTTGAGAGTTCAAGTTTCAAGTTTTCAAGTTTATTCACACTTGTATGCCGCCCTTCTCCGAAGACCCAGGGCGGCTCACAACAAGAATACAATAACAATTTTAAAATTAACCACATTCATACCACATACAAACACAATCAGTTCGCAGTCGCTGATGGAGGGAGAAACAGGCATAGTACTTTGAGAGTTTGTAAATAAGAGCCATTTATAGAGAAGATGAGTTCTTACCTTTTGGTGCAAATTGCCAGTGAGAACAGCAAGGCCAAAGCAGAGAAATCCAGAAATTGAGTCCAGGATTATAACCAGATGTTCAGGTTGTCTGGCAAGGAGGCAAGAACAAGAAGCCAGTCCAAAAACAGGAAGCTGTTTCCAACAATGAGAAAAGAGTCGCGAGGTTGCTCTCGCATAACCCTGGTTCCTTGTATAACATAATTAGGGAATTGTCTTTTGAGAGCTGACTACTTCAGTCCTTCCCTACATAATTGTTGATATATTCTTGGACTAGAGTTCTGGATCAGGCCCCTTATGCTTTGAGTTCAATCACACCTGTTCTGGTTCATTGATTCTGAACTGCTGCAACTGTCTGATTGTTCCCCAGTCTATTAGACTTGGTATCAGATCTCCCTTTTGAGCCTCAGGTTTATAGACGACCATAACATTAGAGATGCATCTTAGCTTGTTCTCATCTCTTATACAGAAATCATAAAGGGGGATGAAAGCACAGCAATAAAAGACATTGAAATTATGATCCGAATGGCAGGGAAAAAAGCAAGAATAAAATCATAGAAGTAAATATCCCCAATAAGAAAATTAAGGAAGTGTGGATTGGAAAGAGGTTTCAACTAAGATCATTGTGGGTTGCCCAGAGATTTTCCATTCCTGTTCTTGAAGGTTTATAATTGATAAGAACTATCAGTTACCATAGTTACATTGTCTCCCCTGATCAAAACACTAATCCATGGACATCACTTATTTTATAGTTATATTCATAAAATTCATTCTCTCTCAACAAAAGAAAGTTTTAGGAATATATGATTATTGGAAAACATCCTTTTTTTACAGTACCAGTTATTCTTTATTTTCCACAATCTCACTAATTCTACTGAATGTTATCAACTGTTGTCAACCACTGAGATCAACCCAACCTCAAGGCATTTTAAGTAATTGAGTTGAAATGAATTTAGCTTAATGCTTGAAATATCATTGTTTTCTCATGGCTAGTTGCTAAAATTATCTTTACTGAAGTTAGAAGATTTTGCAGTTTTCTGACTGAAGCATATAACCATGAAGATGCAGTTAAGCATCTTAACACTTTTTGCCAACAACATTAATGCGAGATGAATCAGCAATAAAATTCTAAGCCAATACAGAAGCATCTCATTTAAATTATATACTATACACACACTCGGTGTATTAATTGTACACCATTCAATGATATACTTTGTTTTATGGAATATTTCCAAACGAATGTAATACATACCCTCAACAAATATGGTGAAAATGGTGATGATGATTTTGTTTGTAAAAGACTCCCTGTTGAGATCCCTGTGTGCTGCTGCATATTTCAAAACACAAAACAATTAAGATTATCTCTAGAAAGTAACAATTAACATTATCACTAGAAAGTAACAAAGCCAAGAGCATGGCATTGTTAAAAGGAAGTGATTTCTTATTTCATCACTGATTAAAGCAGCCTGTCTCTTGCAGTATCAGAATTTCCACAGCTTTAGCCAAAAATTTCATCCCTGAGCAGATTCCAAACTAAAATGCATGCCAGTTGAATAGTATGTGAAGTACTCCATGCTGTTTGGCATACTCAAGAGGGCAGTCTGGGTCCTCCTATGGAAGGAAAAATGCATTATTTTTACATTTGTATTATTTATCTCAGGTTTAATATTACAAGTGAATATAGCAAGCCTTTTTATAAGAGCAAGCAAAGATTCCAAATTACTTAATTCTAGCTAATTCTCTGTAATCTAGAGTTCACAAAGATTTTCAATTTTATATTTCACTTGTACATAATTATGTAGATCCCTGTTCAATAGATGATATCCATTATAATTAACAGGATTAGACTAATATTTGTGCACTGAAAAATGAATCTGAGCTTTGATCTTATGGAAGATGACATTAGCATCTTGAACTTGCAAAACAGGACAAAAGGACCATTGATATTAACCCAGCATAAAGTGTAACATTGATAGAGATTATTGTGAGTAGAACATAATAAATTAGCATATTACTACTTATTTTTTATAAGTAATGGTACAATAGCATTAAGATTTCTCACATATTTCAGGCAAAGAAGCCATCAGTTGCATTATGCTACTGCTCATGACCTGCCTGTAATCTCCACATATGAACGCATAACCTGTTGTGCATCTCAAAAGATTACCACATAGCCTAAAAGTTGCTAGCAATATAATTATCTAATGCACAGGTACAATTATCTAACGCACCCAGGCTCCGCAAAGGCAAAAAACATCACGATACATCAGGTGATGCAATCAAGTTTGACACCCGTGATCTAATGGCTGTGGATTTCTCATGTGGAGATTGAAGGAATTTTGTAATTAGCAAATACAGCCAAACCAAAGCAGTATTTCAGTATTTTTAAATGCTCTGCCGTTCACACGTCACACATCAGTTTAAATATCAGATTTTTTTTAAAAAAAATTCTGAATGGGCAATTGCCCATATTATATAAGTAGCTTGAAAATTCCAGTCTTGCAAGCCTGTCTCCAAGCATCTTTGAACAGAAGTTATTTAAATCTTCCCAGTGGGGAAGAAAGTGTTGTAAGGGAGTTCGCTACCTTATGTACATATTGGGAACCAGTCCCTTGAACTTGAATGCAATCCGTTTCTGATCATACAAGTAGAGGGTTGGCTATAATTCTAGAAATTTATCTAATTTTAATCTGGGCAGGAACCTGTTTTTCTGCTTTCAGAATTGAAAGTAGATAGAAGGAAAAACATCTATTTCCTGTGTTTCTAATGAAAGGCACAAATTCATTGATAGGAGATGCTAATTGAAAAAAAAAACTTAAGCCCACTAGAGGTCATGTACCAGAACATCATATGTAATTTATCTGAAATATCTGTTCCAAGTTGCCAGCACAAAGTCTAAATAAAATGGGTTTGCAAAAAAATATATTTTTGATGAAAATATCCAAACCATTTTCTTAAAGTGCTTTTCTATGGGAATAATGTGCTGGTCTATTATAAAAATGTAATAACTTCCAAAGCAGTTTTATTTTGCCATTTCCTCCCCTGTAGGTTTTTGCAATATATTTCTAGAAATACACTATGCAGTGTAACACAAAATAATATCTACAGCAGTAATAATAAATTAGATGCAGTGGGAATTCAAGCTTATATTTGTGTCCAATGAGGTAGTATAGAAATCATTCATAATGAAGAAAAGGTAATTTTAATGCTATGTGTTGTATTGAGCATGCCTGAAATTATACAGCACAACATTCTTGTGCTTTGATATAATCAATGTTTTAAAGTACCCCATATGAATAACAAAAGTATCTACAGCTATAAGCATTTTCTTTTATATGTAATGGCAGATATCAATTCAGTCTCTGAATATGTTTTGCTTAAATCATTTATTGAAACCACTGCAAATCAATAAGCATGAAAAACATCTAATTTTCCTGAGTAAATATACTACACTGATAGATTTTTCCAAAATCTAAAAGTGTTTACTTATTTAAAATTTATATTAGTAAGATTTCTCCACTCAACACTGTCTCTGGACAGATAGTGTCTAAAACAAAACAAAACAGTAAATATAATGGGGAAATAGATATACTCTAAGTGAAATAGATACCACACCAGATATGCACAACTGGATTTATTCCAAACCTTGCGAGGGGTGAGGCATGATTCCAGAGTTCGTTTAAAAGTTTGCATGGTTGGGGCAGTCTGAACTGGAGGGGGGGGGCTATTCCAAAGATCAAGCACCAAGACAAAAGCTTTCTAGATCCCATCAATTGACATAGGTTAGTGGATGAGGCATGAATTGTGCCACTTTGTCTGATCTTATAGGGCAGGTAGAAATGATGAGAAAGTGATAGTCTCTCACATAACCAAGCCATCTGTCATGAAGGCTTTTAAAAAGCAATAGCCACTACATTCAATTGCATCCAGAGAACACAGCAAATTCCACATTTTGGATAGAGAGGACCGCTAGTTTGAAACAGGTCAAAGAGGCCATCTACATTAAGATTTGACAACCCTCTCTCAACAGAGGGGGGGGAGTGATATGGCATCACCTATTTCCTGTTTACAACACAATTCTTTCAGCAGTCCCAAGAAGGTTCTACACCCATTTGCATTATTCAGGTGACCATGAGTGCACAGAAAAACCTCCAAGTGGCCTCAACGACTCTCAGAAAGATTGCTAATGACCAGATGACTTCAAGGAATATAAATCCTTCCACTCTCCAGTATTCAGTCAGAACTGAAGATGCTTCTTGGATGATAAGCAAAATGTCTTCAAGGAAAAACAAAGCATTTTTGGGATAAAAAAGGTATGATAACCTTTGATTTTTATCATTTATTTGTGCTGAGTTCTTTGATCAGCCTTCTTCATTCACTGAATTTTATTCTGTATTTAGATGATGTTTTTTTCCACCAGTAACTATTCCCTATTTATCCATTATTTCATTCTTTTTCTTTCCCAGAAAAAAAATACGTTACAGGAAAAAATGGGAAAACTATGTGACCCATCAATCCATACCAGCTCAAAGGCTCACACACCAAATTTCCTCAAAGATATGAAAATTTTCCAAACTTCTGTAGATGATACCACATCTTCCCAGATTAGAAATTGCCAGGAATCAAAGGCTACAAGAGGAACAGGGGCTTGGAATTTTCTGATTTCTTTTCTGCTATCCCAACCGTCCTCAACAAGTGATTCCTGAAGTTTAGTGAAGTCTCTGAAGTGAGACTTGATGAAGAAGATAATGTAGCCCAGTATTTTTCAAACTTGGCAACTTTAAGACGCGTGGATTTCAACTCCCAGAATTTCCTAGCCAATATGCCCATAAGAGAGAAAATTAATAACCAACAAGAAACAACCCCTGTGCACATGAAAATGCTTTTCCTTGTACAGTGAGCACTTGAATCTCAATCACTTTAGCCTACTACATTCTTACAGCTTCCATAGAAATTAATAAAAAAAACCAAAACTTTATTCATGCTCTTGAAGATTTCACTCTGTTCTTAAGGAAGTACTACAATGAAGTCATTTTGTAAAACAATATTTTCCTCAACACTATTTCTAGCATTTGCATGTGAATATTGCCCACCCTGCTGTTTGATTAAACTAATGTCTTTTTAAAAAACAATAACAACCAGATGAACCCAAAGCACTTTCCATTTTCATCAAAAGCTTGTTGGGGTGGAGGGGAAACTAATGTTCTTGGAAATACATGACTAATGAGAATGTATATATAGCACTTCTGAGGGAACTCAGATGTGTAATTATTATGAAGATTTCACATACGCATAAGTATAATGATCTTTTGGTAGGTAAATTGCTAGCTAGCAACAAAATAAATATGATCCCTTCAGAATCTGAAATCATTTGGTACTGTAAGTGGGTTAGAAATGATTCACCTTAGTTGTTATCTCTGGAACAGTAATATAGAAAAATATCTGCCAGGACTGGAGAATTTACATTGTTCTTCATATCCTGTGGAGTTTTGTCAGAAGAACTCTGGTCCCTGCTGATTTCTAACCCCTTATTTTGATAAGCCATAGCACAGTATGAAGCAACAATGGGTTGGAGCAGCTATATTGTTTACTGTGGAAGGCATTCTGCCCAAAATATTTTCCCAAGAAACACTGATGTATTCTAAAGGTCAGGTTGATGTTGAATTCACTACTAAGCACGATTTCATCTTTCGAAGACTAACGTAGCTGTGGCTGCTTCGGGATAAAGGTTAAATTGTTTTTGTAAGCACTGGAGAAGTGAAAAACACACCTCCTTAATATGTTATTTTTCATTCTAATAATGTGTACTGCCTGGATGAATGAAGTCAGGTACTTTATTCACCCAATGAATATAAAATCTGGGAATTTATCAGAACGTGGTTATAATTAAATAGGAAGTGGGTATAATTTTATATAGGAAGATAAACATGAGGACGGATGGGGGTCATTCTTATGCTTTGGCTGGTAGGATTTGTTATACAGTTAATACAGTACCACTAGCTTTTATAATAGCTATTAGCATTAGATGAGCTCCAAAAGAAAATCTGTGCTTTGGAGTTTGTTCTGTTACATGGGTTGACTTTCCTCCAGAGCCCCTGTTGCTTTTATCCCATTACAGATTATCATTAATTTCATACTTTGCCTTTTGATCTCATAGCAAAAGAGGTAGGACCTTCTTCTCCCAAAGCTTTACTCTTAGTGTTGCTAAAACTACCAGGTTACCCACCATCATGGCAAGAAGGCAATCTCTCTCCTCCCCACCTCCCTGTGAGCAAATGGGGCTTGGCTATTAAATGATAGGGATAAAATCCAATCTGGAGAAAAAAACCTCTATAAAAATCTTTGAAGACATACATGGTTCTTTTAAGTATACCTAAGTCAGTGGGCTCTAAAACACAAGAGAGCCAGCACAACAACACAGGTCCCTAGGCAACACACACACACACACACACACACACACACACACACACACACACCACACTAGTGCTCACTGCACCTCACTACAAGTAGTCCTTGATTTATAACCCTTCATATAATGACTGTTTGGACTTATAAGTCACTTTTTTCAGTGCTGTTGTAACACTTTTTCACTCTTACAACAGATGCAACAGCCCCCTGGTCACATGATCAAAATTCAGGCACTTGGCAACTGGCATGTATTTATAACAATTGCACTGTCCTGGGCTCATATGATCACTATTTGTAACCTTCCCAGCTGACTTCTAACAAGCAAAGTCAATGGGTGGAGCCAGATTTGTTTAACAAGTACACGATTCACTTAACAACTGCAGTGATTCACTTATTAACTGTGGCAAAAAAGTTCATAAAACGGGGCACAACTCACTTAAAAACTATCTTGCTTAGCAACAGAAATTTTGGGCTCAGTTGTGGTTGTAAGTTGAGGACCACCTATACTACACCACTGCTACTACCCATCCCACTACTGCTCTTCTAATTACCATGCCTTTTGCAGTCCTACTACTGGAACAAATTCTAATTTTCTAGCTGCTTCAGACTGCTTTATTTCTACACACAAACACCTCTTTCACACAAACCAACACCACCACACCAGCTGTCGCATCATAACTTTTATAGTCATCTGTGCTGGGGGGGGGAGGCTTAAAAAGGCAGGACAACAGCAGCACAGGTGCTGGCAATTTTCTAGGCAGCCTGTCCTTCCACAGTGATGAAAGGCAGTCTTTTCATTCAGTCTCTGGCCACTAAGCTGAGGAAAGGGGGCACTTGGTTTTCCAGGATTTGTAGCAAAGAAATGCTCTGAACATATTTATCTTGCTCCAGGGAAAGTCCCTCTGAATGATCTATAAAAAGATGTAACCCCTCTTGTCTGAGGCTTAAAGCAATAACACTCCTATCACATCCAATGTTTGGGCTTAGTCCATAAATAAACTTTGATTGTTATTGATTGATAGGAGCCATGATGGTGCTGTGGTTAGAATGCAGTATTGCAGGCTAACTCTGCCCACAGCCAGGAGTTCGATCCTGACCGACTTGAGGTTAACTCAGCCTTCCATTCTTTTGAGGTTGGTGAAATGAGGATCCAGATTGTTGGGAGAAATATGTTGATGTTGCAAATGACTTAGAGTGTGCTATAAAGCACCATGGAGCAGTATATAAGTCTATGTGTTAATGTTATTGCTGTCAAACCTATCAAAAATAGTGAGCTTTGATCATTTCCTCTTTTAATACCCAAGCAGGCTATTATTCTAACAAACAGTGCTGAAACTATTGAAAATAATATCTTGGATTAGGTGGAGATTATTATTTAAATAGAGCAACAAGCTCTAGCTTTGCTCCAGAGTTTGATAGCCATACTATAGAGCCTAATGAAGAAACATTAAAAACTTGCTACTATAAATATAGCTTTGCTATGGAAATGATTAGTAAATAGTTTGCTATTCAGATAAGTTGCACATTATTTTTAAATAAGTATTTATGTAAAACTCCATTGCACCCAACAGGGAGATAGGATCTTATTAATTTATTTCATTTCTAAATGACTACGCTCAAGCTACTGTTGATGGTCTACATCAGCGGTTCTCAACTTGTGGGTTGCGACCCCATTTGGGGTCGAACGACCATTTCACAGGGGTCGCTAAACAATGCAGTCCGCCATTTTCCCCCCTTTTCCTTAGCTGTGCTACTCCCTCTTATTCTATTGGCTTTTGAAAGCCAATAGAATAGACTCTCTTGAATAGAGTCTAATTCTATTGGCTTTCAAAAGCCAATAGGAATTGTCCATGCTGTTTCTGACCTGCTGAGCCCGCCAAAAGTCCCAGTCTGCAAACGGTGCTGCAAGTTGTCTGCAGCGAAGGTGAGCTATCTGGAACTTTCCACCCCTCCCTGCTGAGCAACTACTAAAAATGTAAGTAAAAGAGGGCCAGGGGTGGGAGGTGGGAGGCCAGCGGGCGCAGGGAGGGCAGCTGGCGCACGGGCCCAGCAGGTGCCTTACCTCCCTTGGGCTGGGCCAGCTGGTGGCCCAACCAGTGGTCGCCCTGCACCATCGCTGCTGCTTGCCGCAGCCACCTAGGAGCGCCTGGGCCTGCCTGACACTGCCCCGAATGGGTGGCAGTGAAGGTAAGGCTAGCGGGGCAGCAGCGGGCGCAGGGAGGGTTTTTGGCGCACGTGGGGCCCGGCGGGTGTTTTACCTCCCTTGGGCTGAGCCAGCTGGTGGCCCAGCCCATGGTCGCCCTGCGCCGTTGCTGCCGCAGCCGCCCAGGAGCGCCTGGGCCTGCCTGCCACCACCCCAAATGGGCGGCAGCGAAGGTAAGGCTAGTGGGACAGTGGCGGGCGCAGGGAGGGTTTTTGGCACGCGTGGGGCCCGGCAGGTGTCTTACCTCCCTTGGGCTGGGCCAGCTGGTGGCCCAGCCCGTGGTCGCCCTGCTGCCGCGGCCGCCCAGGAGCGCCTGGGCCTGCCTGCCGCTGCCCCGAACGGGCGGCGGCCTACGCCTCGGCCAGCGCAGAGGGCAGCACCATGCATGCGTGGTGCAGGGGATAGCACCATGCATGCACGGCGCTCGACAGGTCGGGGGTCGGGCCTGAAAAAGGTTGAGAACCGCTGGTCTACATAATCATAAAATATCAACAATATAATAATGCAATTACTAAAATAAAATAACTAAGAGCAATATATAGTTTTAAAAATCCCTTCTAACCCCTATGAGTGTTATGTGTCTTCCTCAGTCTTGGGTGTTCTCTCAATAAATCACATTTATAGAGCCCTATAGAAGTATTCTATGCAATAATATTGGGCTTAGTTACCTTTTAGGAAAGGCTGTTCCATGTTTCAGGGGCTATTACTAAACAACATATCATCCTGGCCTCAACTTCCCACTCCCAACTTCATGATAATCGGGTACTACTTGAAGTACATAGTCCTGAGGTGGCTTAATACCAAGACTTTATAGGTTAAAATCAGCAATTTCAATTGTATCTGGAAACCTATTGGTAATCATAGGGTCCATAGTGCAGGTATGATATGTTCATGCATTTAATGCCAGATAACATAGAGACACCACTGCATTTTCTACCGACTGGAGTTTTGGGTGGCTTCAAACAATTGTCCCATTCAGAGTGTGTTATGAAAAACTTTACCAAGATGATGAGAGCATTAGTTAACTGTTACAAAGTCTTCTTCCTCCAGGTAGAGTCATAACTGGTATATCAGATAAAGCTGAGCAGAAACCCTACTTATCTCTACTTGATCAGTTGCCAAATGACCAGGATGATTCCAAAGTCACAGATCTATTCACGTGCCACCTCTTTGAGAAATAACATTATTAGTAACAAAAGAACATTGCAATTGTAACTTGCTTGGGTCCAACTTCAATCTGATTTTTCCCAACCATATCCTAACAGCTCCTACGGACTAGAACAAAACTTCAATTGAATTTAGTGGAGGATTTGTCAATACCAGAACTGCCTGAATGATAATGTATAGTTGGGTATCACTTCACTGAGTACATTATATTTCAAGACAGGGAGATGAGATTTTGCCTTAAGTAAATTACAAAACATTATCATACTTTTACTTTTTTGTAAATTACAAAAAAATATCCTACTTTTAATAAGCTCTTCAGAAATAATAGGGAACACTACCACCAAGTTAATAAATACTTGGTGATGGCGGTGAGGGCACAATGTCAATGCTAGTCTGATACTTAATACAAAGTTCAAAATCTGTTCATGCTATTGTAGTAATACTGGCAATTCCCTCTGTATCATATATGTGCTCTTCCATTCTTCTCACCCACTGTTTACATTGGGACACTGCCAACTGTATTATTATCTAGTCAAGCTCAGATGGATTATATCTTCATAAGTACATGTCAGTGAATAATGAATACAATCTTTACAACACAAATTGATGATAAATATTATTTCCACTGACAATAATACATACTTGCAAATAGGTGCAATAATGAATATTTCATAAAACATATGTTCCTGGGACTGATAGAAAAACAAACAATTTAAGTTAATAAATACTTGGTGATGGCGGTGAGGGCACAATGCAAGGAAGAGTAAGCTTCTCCAGTGAGCATTGCTATATTGTTTTTGTAATTAATCACTATGCTTTAATTATGTTCAATTTGTAACAATGAAAATACACCCTGCATATCAGATATTTACATTTACATTACGATTCAAAACAGTAGCAAAATTACGGTTATGAAGTAGCAACGAAAATAATTTTATGGTTGGGGGTCAATGCTAGTCTGATACTTAATACTTAATACAAAGTTCAAAATCTGTTCATGCTATTGTAGTAATACTGGCAATTCCCTCTGTATCAACTTGCTCTAATTATTTCTTAGACATCATGCTTCCATATATGTGCTCTTTCATTCTTCTCACCCACTGTTTACATTGGGACACTGCCAACTGTATTATTATCTAGTCAAGCTCAGATGGATTATATCTTCATAAATACATGTCAGTGAATAATGAATACAATAGTTGCAATAATGAATATTTCATAAAACATATGTTCCTGGGACTGATAGAAAAACAAACAATTTAAAAACCTACATGGTTAATTCAAATGATTTAACATTGCATTTGAAAATTGTTAAGATATTTATTTCATAGATAACAAGTGCTCCTTCAGTATTTTTTTAACATGTCAGTTTATGGCATGATCAGCTCACATACAGTATATGCTTATTCAACAACAAGTATGAGAAGAAGCAAATCATTGTGCAATATCATATGGCGGAAAACATTCTGCAATAATTATGAGGTACACTGTTAATCCAGGGATGTTGAAAAATCTTGTTGATAATTGTAATTGGGAGCCAGAATCTTCAGGAATTAGTTAATTTAGTTTTTAACTACCCTGAGAAGTTTTAGTTATATACAGGCATATTAGTCATCGAGTTAGCCAATAGAAAGATCCCCAATTAAGTATATGCTTCTCCTACACGCCATGAAAGTTGAATCCAGAAAGTTCTGCTACATCTGCAAAGCAACAAGGACAGATGGCCACAGCATCCCTGAAACTGCTTCTAGATAAAGCTTTTGCTATCAGCTACAATCTAGATGAGTTGTTGAATAAATGCTTAATGGGAAAATGCAAAAATCGTTAGTACAGGAACAGACCTTTCCATTCTCCTGCAGACTGTGATAAGTTGCATTGTTTTAACTATACTGAACTTTGTTGTCACAGAAATATCCATATAATTTCACGATCTTGCCCAAGTTTAACACTGCTTTCCTTCCTTCTTTACTTTTCAAGCACACTGTTCATCTTATTTTCTGCCACCTTCACTTCTTTGCCATCCACTGTTGGGTAAGCTCTGAAAATAATCTCTAAAAAACATGATTGGTAGCAGGACAAATTAAAATCAGCATTCCAATCTGTATTTAAAGATTATCAGATCTTAAAATATATTTAGTATAAATAGTTGCATTATCTATCATACTTTTTTTAAACATTCGATTCTGTCAGGTTTTTTTTTAATTGTTATGCAGGGCTGGAAATTTGAGTCCCAGCCAAATCCGCTGTAATATAAATCACAATTAAAACAGAAGCTCTTTTTTCATTTTGTTTTTATTGATAATATTGCTTTGTGAAGCAGGTTTGTGAAGCATGTTACAATGAATAATGATCTCCACCTACTACACATATCAAATTTATGGCACCAAGTTACACAAAAGTAATTTAAGAGAAAGGTTTCCTTAAAAAAAAAGAGTAAGAAGATGAGTAGAACCAAGGGCAGCTGACCTACTATCCATATGAACCACTACTGGAAAGGTATTATCTCAAGCAACATTTTTTCATATGCGAAGATTTTGCTGGCTTCCAAAGCAGATAGCTCCAATAACCCCATTTTGTAGCTTGGCAGGAATTTAGCTTGCCAAGCTCTTAATGCAATCCATTTAGCAATCAAGGCTGTTCTACAACTCCAAGCTTTCTGATATTTATTGCTGACCCTGATATTTGGGAAACAGCCCAGTGCCAAAACTCAATTGATATGTCTTGTTTCTTCCGACCACTATGGATTAATTATCTTATATCTCTAGTGCATGCATAACAGATCTGCCTCTGGTGCTCTGCTGCGCCAGTAACAAAATACACTAATACTAGCTTTGACAAAATGCATCAGGATAAATTAAGCTCTGAATATAATCTCCTGTTAAATTGAAGGGGACCGTCAGTCAAATCTCAAATAAGCAGCCTGGTTCAATAAGTTCTTTTATAGAGAGGGATGGATAGTACTGCCAGTTCCCAGATTCTAATTAAGTACCAAAATAAGCTTCTTGCTCTGAAAATCCTATTAATCAAATGATCATTGGACATTGTACCAAAGGAATTGTCTTACGACAGCAAGATTCAACAATGCTAGAAATAAATTTGGAAATCCATACCTGGGAAAGGTATTATAACTTAGCATGAAAAAAGATTCTTTAATTCAAGATCCGGATTCTTTATTAAACTATTGCAGTCCTATACATTTTTACATAATAACGATAATAGTGCACTACAAAAATATGTAATGTATTCATGTCTTGCAATGGGAGAGAAAGAGATTGTGGACCTTCCTCTTGTCTCAGAAAGGAGCTATTGGGCCAGCTGATTTGGGAGTAAGACAGTAAGGAATTGGCATGTCTGCCTGTTCCTGGTATTGACATCTGGATTTGGGGACCCCTTTCCCTCCTCATAGAGATTATCTGGCCCATTTGATTGTGAAGACAAATAATAGGACCAACTGCTTTAGGGACAATATTATCATCTTGACTTTTTTTTTGAACAATATTTTTATTACAACTGGGATCTCTCTCTCTCCTCCTCCTCCTCCTCCCCCTCCTCCCGCTCCTCTTTCCTATTCTAGGACACTTTCAGATTAAGAATTATATGTTGTTCATATAAACCCACCCAAACTTTATTTATATTGAATTGTAAAATATATAATGCACATTTTATCACTTAAAAAAACTCATCACTGATATGCACAATTAAATTGTTATACATAAATATGCATACCACTTATTATAGAATATCAGAATGACAGACATCTTCATATAGCCTCTCAAACTGTCATTATATTATACATCTTATAAAAAGAACTAGTGAGGTTAGAATTCAACAGAGGTAGATATATTACTAATAATAATAATAATAATAAAGTTGGGCGGGACCTTGGAGGTCATCTAGTCCAACCCCCTGCTCAGGCAGGAAACCCTATACCATTTCAGACAAATGGCTGTCCAGTCTCTTCTTAAAAACTTCCAGTGTTGGAGCATTCAACACTTCTGGAGGCAGGTGGTTCCACTGGCTAATTGTTCTAACTGTCAGGAAGTTTCTCCTTAGTTCTAGGTTGCTTCTCTCCTTGATTAGTTTCCACCCGTTGCTTCTTGTCCTGCCTTCAGGCGTATGTTGCAAAGCAGCATATCCCCAAAAGATAATAGACTAAGCAGTCACAAACTATGCTAAAAAATTCAAATCCATCCAATACTGAGAACTGTAGTTTAGGGGGGGGGGGAAATAACCTCAGAGGTTTGCCATTTTTAGGTAGGAGAAATATTCTCTGTAATCTATCATGCTTACAGAATAATACCATTGGTATAAAAAGTGGCAGGTTATGAAAAATACAGAGTGAGCAGAGTAATATATTCAACTTAGCAGGGCTAAGCTCTCCCTGCCCCTGCCCCACCATTATATTCAAGTGATATATTGAAATATTGCCACTTATCTAAGTATAAAACATATTTGAGACAAGATCGTTCAGACAATACATTTAATGCTTTTCCAGACCAATCTATCTAGATATTTCAGTTGTTATGGTTGCCAAAAAAATGGAAAAGTTTGCAAAAGTACGACTCTAAAATATGCATATTTTAATATTAAATGTACTCTTTTCACCATTAATATAGGTTTTATTTTTTATGCTTTACTAAGCAGTTTGCAATGTAATGTTCTTTTTCATTTTTTCCAGTTTATTATGATTTACAAACTGGTTCAACAAGATTGCTTCCATTTGATTTCAGTGACACTATAATGTAAACGCAATGCCCTGTTTCACATAGTATGGTCATAGTATGGCCAAATATATTATTTTGTTGAGACTAGGTTTTTATATATTAAATAAGAATCATTAGGACAAAGGGAGGATTAGAAATGGGACTGTTGTGCAGATATCCCCAAAGACAGAGGGAAATATGCAAATGTAGGTCACTGATAGGTAACATGGAGGTACAGGTGTCCAATATATTGGTTCACCCTATATGATGAATATCAACATTTGCTTTTCCCGAGGTTTGCCTTTCCTGATGTGCTGTTGCTCCATGTTTTCATTATTTTCTAAAATTAGCGCTTATCCTGCATTGGCCTTTAGGGCAGTTGCTTAAAACTCAAGTAAAAGGACCATTTTCAGAATATTTTTTCAAGTGCTTCCATGTCCTTAGTAAGATGAGCGTTATTGGCCCTTGCATTTGTTGCTGCATTTCATAATAAACAATGTATTATGTTGATATTGTATGTTTTTAAGAGAGTTAGGGGTCATGTATCACACTAACTCATGGTTCCTTGAATCGTGGTTTATTGAACAAATGACAAGGGCAAAGATCCCACATTACCCAGGTTCATAAACAGTACTTTATAAACAACTATGTCTAATGTTCTTAACATGCCAATCCCAACCAAACAAACTGCACATTGGTTGACTGCAATTTGTGAATTCATTTTGTGTAATTTGCTGACAGCATTTAAGAAAGGGAGAGAGGCCTAAAGTTCTCTGCAACTGTATTTTCTCCTGAGTTTCTCTCAGAGGAACTATGTGGTTCCTATAAGCTGTGTTATGTCTCATCAATTTGGATGTGGTCGCAAGCTATCTTCCAGGAAAATTTGAACTCTGATACTGATTTCCTCCCTGAGAAATGTTTGATAACCTTCCAAAGAATCCCAAAGCTATTGAAACACAATTTGGAAAACTGATTTAGGTAACTTAATCATTTAGAACATGTTACAATAGATAAATATAGCAGGGGGAGCCATCCAGCTATTAGCATCACAGCTAAACAAACAAGCCTTAAGTATAAGGTTTGTTTGTTCCTAAAATCGTTTTGCATAACAGATACAGGCTAATTCAGTCACATTTAAATCCCATAAAAATCAATGGATTTTAAGTTAATGATGATTACCCTACCTCACTGATTACTATGGTAATAAAGCATGACTAATTTAGTCTGAATCCAGCCTTGAAATAATGTCCTTTCCCAGTTCAAATGATATTGTACCAGTTCAAGTAACATTGTACCCTGCAACATATGGGTCACTAGAACCAGTTTGTTATGAATTTAAATTTCTTTTTTCCTGTTAGTGCTTAATCCAAGTTTACAGCAGATGCTGAGTTATGCAAAAAAAAATAAATGTAACCAATTTCTGCCCATAGCAAATTATTCAGATGTCCCATTTGTCTTCTGTGCTGTTTAATCTGGCTGGAAAAAGCACCCAGCCACGCACAGAGTAATTGTGTTAATCAGCTCTTACTTTCTGCTGCCATCATGATATAATATTGGTGACAACAATCATGGGGGTGAGGGGAAGGGTAATGGGATCCAAATGGAGCTAATACTACAGTGAAGTCGATTTTTAAATCCAGGAATATATAATTCCCCCACCCCTTTTTTTGAGCAATCAAGAATCTGTTTTTATATACACTCAGATAAGATTTTTGGTCTAGGCTTAAATCAGCAAGTTGTCATACTTCAGTAGTTCTGGCATTCACTTTAGGAACAGATGGAGATTACTATCCATAATAATCTGGTTGGCCCAAAAGCAGAAACAGTATTGATTGGAATCCTAAGTGGCTTGCTGGCTGAATTTCATCATATAGAAATACTATTGCTTTCAGAAACTTCATTGCCTGATTTTTAAGAATTCTGGCAAGTAGACTTTGTAAAATCCAGCTTAGTGCATTCCAAACAAAGAAGAATACATAGATATGAAAGGATAGGAAATTTATAATTATATATTTTTAAAAGGTTGTAATCTTGCCAGACATTTATTATGTAACAAAAATAACCTACTGAATTTAATTATTACTGTTTAACAATTTACTGTTTAACTATTATCCTGCTAACTAAACTTCTTCAGTCTTAATTGTTTTACATGCTGCAGTATGAAGGGCAGAGATTTCTATAATCTTTTCTTTTTAAGACCTTTCATCTTCTGGGAATTTGCTCATTTGTTCTGTGAATATGTCTCAAAAAGGTAGTCTTAGTCATGGTTTGTTAATAAACAATAGTAAAGAAGTTCTCACATCATGCTGAGCTGGTATGGGGCTGGTTTCATTTTCGCTTAGTATGAGAGTGAGAAATCTTTAGCCCCTCCCCCATCAATAAAGTACCACTTTCTCAAGCAATATTTGGAAGGCTTAATGTGCTATGTGAATTCAGTCATTGTGGCTTACAAATACTGTTCTGAGTCTAAACATATCGCATAAACTGAGCCAATTCTGGATTAATTCATTACATTGTTAAAATAAACCAGGCTCTTGTGTGTTGTCTGGTCTCAATCATTATCTATACTATGAAATAAGGAATGCAAAGATTAGCCCTATCTGTTTATGTTAGCAATTGTTAACTATTGCTGATAACCATAACATATACAGAAGACTAATTCCGTCTATTATTCATTCCACAGACTTTGGCATATAAAATTTAGAAGTAAATAAAGAACATTAATTTAGTGCACAACTATGAGATATCATTTCAACCAGGATTAATTGGGGTTATATATTAATGGCGCTTACTGAAGAACAAACATACAAAGATAGTTAAATGAGTTCAGGAAAGCAAATATTTTAAAATAAGGAAACAGGTCTCTGGACTTGAGGGCAATTCATGTTTAGGCTATTTTGTAAAACAAAATTGGTTGTAAAAGAATCAAGTTTTTAAGATCTCTTTTTAAAATATATAATCTCAACCTCATATATTTATATGAGTTATATATAGGAAAAAGGGCTCATTTCTTGTAGTTATATACAGTAAATATATTGTTATTGAATCCCTTTTGAGCACATGTCAAGAATCAGATGAATAGAATTGGAAATCTTTACCTTGTGTGCAGTTCACTTTGTGGTAAAGTAAAAATGGCACGTACAAATTCTCTGACAGTCTTCCTTAGCTTCATACTTTAAGATATGTTGAATTTGCAACTCTGGGAATTTCCAGCAACTTGACTAAATTCTCAGGTTGTAAACCAAGTCATCTTTAGGGCTTCAAGAAAGTTTCTCTAAGGCACTGACTGACCGCGTGGATGCTATTATAGAAAAGTGGAATTTTAAAAGCATCACTGGGTGAGAAATTTCTGAACTCACATTCACCAAGAGATTTCTGGAAATTCAATGGGTTTTAATGCATTACAATTGTTAATGGTAAGGGACTTACAATCTAATCTCTTTCCAATGTACTGTAACCTGCAACAATCAACTTATCTTTCTCTCTCTTTGTCCCCAATCTTACCCCAATTTTTTTTAGAAAATATATATTGCCACCTATTTTATGCATGATAATCTCAGGTGACTCTCAACGTTTCATAAAACCAAAATAAATATAACCCACAAAACCCGGCATTATCATATATCCCACCACAGCACCACAATGTCCCATCAATTTACAGTTAATTTAAACCCTAATCAGTCTAGCCACTCTATGCATATGATGAAGTGAGCTAGTATTTCTGATTCTGGTGTGCTTCAGTGCTGCTTAATTCTTATTTTCCATCTGAGCTTTCACATCTGGCTTGACCTACCTAGTATTAATATTTTCATATTATCAGATGAAGTTTTGAATCTAAGGAATATGTAAAAAGTCACCTATGTTCATTCCAGCAGAGCTGATACTTCCTTCTTGAGTTTTCTCTGAAATCCTTATGCCATTGTTTTGCTGGGCTTCTGTTTGGTATCGGCACCATTGAAGCAATTTTCAGTAAATCTGTGCTATTGCATAAAACAGCTGAAAAATGCATCCTCCTGATGCACTCAGTGATTCTCTGCACCTACTACATGTAATCTCATTAATCTTCAAGTAAAAAAGTTGAGACTCCAGTTGAGAGTCCAGAGAAGAGCAACAAAGATGATTAGGGGTCTAAATGCTAAAACATAAGAAGAATGATTGCAGGAATAGGGTATGTCTAGTCTAGTGAAAAAAAGGACTAGGGGTAACATGATAGCTGTGTTCCAATATTTGAGGTGCTACCACAACGAAGAGGGAGTCAAGCTATTCTCCAAAGCACCTGAAGGCAGAACAAGAAGCAATGAATTGAAACTAATCAAGGAGAGAAACAATCTAGAACTAAGGAGAAATTTTCTGACAGTGAGAACAATTAACCAGTAGAACAGCTTGCCTCCAGAAGTTGTGGGTGCGCCATTACTGGAGATTTTTAAAGAAGAAATTGGACAGCTGTTTGAAATGGTATAGAGTCTCTTGCTTGAGCAGAGGGTTGGATTAAGGTCCCTTCCAACTCTGTTCTTCTGTTACTCTTAGGAATTGAACTCCATAACGGAGGAAGTTTATGCCTTTGAACATGTTTACTGAATAGGAAAAAGCTGCTCACCAAATGCTGCAGTATTTTGTCTCTGTTCCAGAATGAGACTATATAATACTTAAGTGTAATTCTTTATGGCTCAGAGTACCCCAAATACGATTAGACAACCTGTTTTAATGGGTTTCAGTATCAGTTTCTTTCCGTATGGCATTTTTTTATGACAATTTGTGAGCAGTCTTGGACTCAATAAAGGAATATAGGTGTGTGTGATAATCAGGTGGTGTGTTTTCATGAGAGCTGATTTAGAACAGTTATTTCTTATACAGTGCCTTAGATAACTCATCTTAATTTCTTATTCCTCCCTTTCGCAAAAGAAGGAAGTTCAGGCAAGCTAGCCATGAGTAGACAACAATAAATCACAGCACTATCAGAAACTTTGTCTGCTGCAATATTCAAATTTTGTTTCCTCTTCTATTCAACAGCTGCATTTGAAAATGTAGCCAAGTTATTACAAAGCATTGTAAATGTCTAGAGATTTTCTTTCAAGGACAACTGTAGGACAGTGTGAACTTTTTCACTGCTTTATAATATTAATATTATGATTTGAAATTTCTTTTGAAATATGAAGGAACTTATAAAGGAGAATATTTGTAACTCAGGATTGAATTGAGGGATCCAAATTCAGAGAGCACCAAGGGCCCCTCATAAAGGAACTTGATTTTCTTTTTCTTTTTTTTTTTTGGATTCTTATTAAAAACAGGTTACCATTTCTGGTTTTAATGAAAGGCTGAATTTGTCTCCAGGGATTTTTTTTTTTTTTTAGGTCTGGAGTAAGATTTCTTACAGGTTTGATACTGTGCTTCAAAGATAATTGGGCTACCTAGTGGAATAAACCGCAGTTGAATAAAGAAGATTTATCTGATTTTTCAATTTTTAATTTTTACTCCATAAACTTTCCATTTTGCTGCTTATTAATGTTACAGAATAGAACTCACTTAAAAGTAGCAATTTCTGCCTGATTTACCATTAACAATGAATGCATAGTCTTGTCTATGGATTGCAGATAAACACATAGTACAGCTCATTGATAAGAACCAGTCCATTAATAAGAGGAAGAATACGTATATGTGAGTATCTTCAGCAACTGAGGAAAAACAGTTCTCGCAAATGGTACACATATTTAAGCAAATGCAATTAGATTGCCCAATACAATTTAAAGGCTATTTACAATCATACAAGAAATGAAAAATAGTAGCAAGTCTTGAAAATTGATGTCATGCATATGACTTTGAAGGAATATATCTTCTAAAGATAATGGTATAATGCTAAGAGCAGTTTAATTGTAAACCAGACAAAATCCAGAATGAGCTTTCACCAATACTCTATGCTTTAATTATCCACTTGGACATACCACCTCTGCTATTATTCTATTATAGGTAGCCCTCGACATATAGCCACAATTGTGATCAGAAAATTCACCATTAAGCAGTGAGGTACAAACTTTTTTTGGTCATAAGTGAATCACTGAGGGCATTAAGCAAGACATCATTTGACTGCAACTTGCAATTTTCTCTGCCACTTTCCCCACTGATTTTTACTGTTGGAAGCCAGCTGGGAGGGTTGCAAATGAGGATCACATGACCCCAGAATGCTGCAACTATCATAAAATTGAGCCGCTTGCCAAGCACCCAGATCACAGTCACATGACTAGATGGATAC
Source organism: Bothrops alternatus (assembly GCA_034064705.1). Classification (NCBI taxonomy): domain Eukaryota; kingdom Metazoa; phylum Chordata; class Lepidosauria; order Squamata; family Viperidae; genus Bothrops; species Bothrops alternatus. The sequence continues at coordinate 17,361,348 of JARGCV010000009.1, forward strand.
TGAGAAGGTCATAAGGGCAAGGATTGGGTCATAAGTTACATTTTTCAATGCCATCATAGTTTACTTAATTGCTATGTGATAGTAAATCGAGGACTACCTATATTCCCTATTCTCCTGCATCATAATGCCATTCATTATAGACCATTTCTCCTAGTTCTCTGAGTTCAGCAAGACTTTTTAGGGGTTAAAATTGCAGTAAGGCAGGGATCTCCAACCCCCAGTCTGTGGACTGGTATTGGGCCGCAGCATGCCAGAAACCAGGCCGTGCAAACAACTGAAGCCCCGTCTATGGGATGCAGGTGGCAAGTGAAACCATGCTCCTTCTGGTCCATAGAAAAACCTCTCCCCAGGAAAGCGGTCCCTGGTGCCCAAAAGGTTGGGGGCCATTGTAATAAGTATCAGCCCCTCCCAGGTAAACACAGATAGGAAACACAGGTAGATGGGCTAATTCTACTTTATTGTAAGGCTATATTATTTATTTATTTATTGGATTTCTATGCCACCCTATTCCAGGAACTCAGGGCGGCTCACAACATAGATAGAAATCTGACATTAAAAAACATTATAAAAACCCCTTAATTAAAAAACCAATCATCCAAAACAGACATGCAAACAAACATACACTGGCTGGGGCAAGGTGTTAACTACCCCAGGCCTGTCGGCAAAGATGTGTCTTCAGTAATTTGCGAAAGGCGGAGAGGGTGGGGGCAATACGGATCTCCGGGGGGAGTTGATTCCAGAGGGCCGGGGCCGCAACAGAGAAGGCTCTTCCCCTAGGCCCCACCAGGCGACACTGTCTGGCTGACGGGACCTGGAGAAGGCCGACTCTGTGGGCCCTAACCGGTCGCTGGGTTTCAGAATTAACAGAATCAAACTTTCCAACTCCACTTTTAACCACCTGATCAACTAAGGCAAGTCCTTCTTAGGTTTCTTTTCCCATTGAGCAACTGCAGGCTCCTCCCTCTATTGTTTGATTGTTTCCTAAGCAGGATTTCTTTCTCTCATTCCCCAAGATCATTCACACATCTCATTACAGTAAGAAGCAAATGGAAAGAGGTTATCTTTGTGCTAGTATCTTTCCCATAGCACTGCATTTGATATAACCAGGGCTTTTTTTTTTTGTCATAGAACGCCCAGAACGGAATTCTGGCACCTTTTTTGGATGGAACCTTGTAGGGTAGGCAAGGCGGGTTGTATGATGTGTTTGAGTTCTGGCACCTTTTGTGTTTTTTTTTACAAAAAAAGCACTGGATCTAACCCAGTGAATTTTAACATGCACATTGGATTCCCAATATCTAATGGTTGCATTTCAGTTAAGATTTTGAATATTAAATTGGTTTTTTGTGTTTGAACACAGGTTCTCCTTAAAGCAAGTCCTGAACATAACTATGAATACGCTATTAGTTAAATGATTTTCTACACCCGTAAGAATGAACTTTTCCTATATATTTATTTTCAATGTTGAGATTCAATAAGTCTGTAAAATCAAATAGAGGGGTATGTGGTACAAATGAATGCCTGGGCGTGCTTCCTATTTACAAATGTTTAGCTTTCTGTTTTATGTACATATTCACAGATCAAGATTTATGGCATGGCTTAGAAAATTACATGGTCAAATTGACAGATAGCTACTTCCAATCTCAGATTATCTTTGAGTGGCAAGTTTAATGTCAAGTTAGGACATCTATCTAAAATTTCAGCCAAGCAATACTGAATTAGTTTCTTTGGAAAAATGCCAATCTAAAGAACTGAGATGTAAAACCTGGGGCTTTGTCTAGTACAGTACATTAGTAAATCAAAACTTTACCTTCTATATGGTGCTGCCAAGAGACACTGGTCAGGAGAATTGATATATTGGGCTAAATCCAGCATCGTGGACCACACAGCACTTTTGTTCAGGTTTTTTTTTTAGAAAGATTAAAAAATTATGATTGGTTTGATAGCAGTAATCTGCCCTTGGTTGTGAACCTGCAACCTACTTCCTAGAAGCTCTTTGTAGTATCTGTATTCCAGCCACATCTAAATGTAGAAAATATATCTCACTTAAATAGGATGAACAATAAAGTTGAATGTGTTTCTAAGAAATTGAAATCTGAGCAAGTTTTCAAATTATAAGTCAACTGGATAAAAACATGTGATCGTGGGAGTCTGATTCAATCCTAGAAGCTATTATTCTTTTTCAGTAATAAATGGTAGTACCTTGTTTTTTCAAACATCAAAACATTAGCTTCACTATGAAAGAATATACCTGAGAAAAATGTTGATTATTAGTACTGAGAAAGAGTGAAAACTCTTCATACGCTTCTCGTTTGAAAGTACTGCAGCAGAAGTCTCAGTAGACAAAAGGAACAGTGCTGTAAAACTACTTGGAAGCAATTAATAATTGCAAAATCAAATGACTCAGGCACTTTCTAGAAATTAACTGCAGTGAGGTCAAATTTAGCACCCTTTCAAATTAGATGCGAGATTTCAAGGTTTACCTACAGTAGAAGGCACACGTTTATAGCTTTTATGCAGGAGAATAGTTCTATCCTTTCTGATTTTATATAGAAATGGATCATCTCCTTAATACACTCATCCCCAATCTTGGTTTTGGAGCTGTTGGTTGGGAATTCTGGGAGTTGAAGTCCAAACATCTTCAGGTTGCCAAGGTTGAGATGCACTGCATTAATCAATCAAAAGAAGCCTGAAAGATACAAGGAAATAATTCCATTTCTTAATGATAGCTGGACTGTCAGTAAGATTTCTACCAGTTATATTGGAGCCTGTTAGGTTGGACTCAGAGAATCTTCTAGCAGATGAACAGGGTTAAACCTGGTCACTCCGTAATGTAGCAGGCTTGATGCTCTATCGTTTAGTAGAAAAAAAAATATCCAGCCTCATTCAAAATGTTTACAGATTTCAAGCAAACTTGTAATTTTATTCTCCCCCCCTCTCTGTGTGTAATCTATGGCTTACCCTCTCCTCAGTACATCGCTATTCACTTTCACCTCAAATTGCTATATCAATATGAGCTTGGGTGTGAGATGAATCCTTGTCCTACAACTATTTAATTTTTATATTAAATCTGTAGCAGGCTAATTAGATAGAGTGGAACATCATCCCGCTAAGCTAATGGATAAGCACATAACAATCCTGTTTTATGCAGATTATATTATTTTATGATAGCCCCTAATGGGGTTAAGGAAAATGAAGGTCTTGGCTGTCTTTTGAAATTACTGCTTATTGGAGATTAATAAAACCAAAAGCCCCTCATTCAATCTAGAATGTTGATGGATATAGTATTGAGCAGTGGTATGTTTAAAATATATAGGAGTTGTCTTCCAAGCCAGAAGAAAATTTATTTATCTTAAAACTTATTTTGGCTTTTATGTACTTTTTTTTCTATACTGGACAAGTCAAAAAATATCTCTGAAGTTCAACTGTTTGAGTCTAAGGCATCAGGGCATCTTCTTTGCAGAGTTTAATTAAACCCATATATTTGTTCAGTACTTTTGGCATTAACCAATCTACAATTTTGAGAAAGCTGTTTCTCATGGCAATTGTGACAATGCACCCCTTTGCATTCTCACACTAGTAGGATTTAAAGCTCAAGAGCATAGCATGGATTACTATCTTTGAAGCAGCATTTTTCCCACAAGATGCGATTCTATAACCCTTAATAGTCAATTTTCTTTCCTCCTGGATAATGGAGTTTGGTATTATTACTCACTGGAGTAATTGTTGCAGTTGGTTTTTGATTATAAGCAGTTTAGAGCAAAGCTTAGGTAAACAATTTTGGATGCAATTTTTAAAAAAATAAATAAAAGAAACTAGTTGAATCAGGGAATCCATTGAACAATCTTAAGCCAAAAGATATTGTCAGGCTAGGCTGAAATCAATTAAAGAAGAATACAATTATCCAGGAATTTCTGCTTAAGTAAGTCATTGTTGAAAAAATTATTATCAAAGAATCCCAATAGCTGCTGCATATCCAAAGTGAGCCCTATTTAAGGGAAATCAGTGAAACGGCACCTCTGTGCAACAGCTGGATGGCTGTCTCCTTTTGACAGGAGACTCATTTACTGTCTTTTGTTTTGGCAGTGGAGAATACTTATTGGTTTACTCTACTAAACTTATTAGTCTTATTAAACCTTTACTTGGACAATCTAATGAATACAATGTCCATTATGTTATTAGGATTCAAAAACAATGTCAAATATAGCCAAATATTCTCAATAGGCTTTAGAATTCACCTATTAATTTTTGATAAACTTCTCTTTAATTATCTCAGCTGGCAGTTATATTCTTTACTTATAGCATGGAACTTAGGAATGCCAGCTTGACTTGTTAATTTTTTTAGTATTTTTATATTGTTTTCCTTTTCTTTTTTCAAGTAATTTTATTAAAAATTATAATTACAATAGTAAAAAATATTGCAAACCAAAAGAAAGAAAAATAGAAATAATTAAAAGTACAAGGGCGGAAGGAAAGAAAAAGAATACAAAGAAAAAAGAAAAAAACATGATAAAGAAAAAGAAAATATATAAGTAAGTGATTTTTAATCTTGATTACAAGTGTAAGCAATTTTAGTATCTTTCACCTCCTCTTAAATTATAACAAATGATGTCTTCTTCCCATATTCCATCTCTTATCTATAAATAAATTCTTAAAGCTTCCTTGATAAGTTCTTATCAGCAAAAGTCCAATAAAGGTACCAGAGATAGCAACATATATTTTAATCTTGATCCAATAAGACAATTTTACATTTCTTCCTTTTATTTCTAACAACCTTAATTTTTAGTCCTTTTAAATAATGCCATAGAACTTGATTTCTTTTAATTTTTTCATTGTGTCTCCTTGTGACATTCTTCAAAGCATGAACAAGTTTCTTTTGTAAGTACAATATAAAAAATTATCCAGGTCAGTCTCTTGATTTATTGTTTGCATGTCCCTTTTAATTATTAAGACTTCAGCTGTTTTCTTTTGTATGTTCAGTGAAACACCTCTTTCAGCGTCCATCCTGTAACCTGTTATTTGTAAATCCATTTCAACTTAATCTCTATCTTATCAGGTAAAACTTGTTCCTCTTTCATAACATATTTAAAACATAGTCTATCCACAGAAGCAGATGTTGATGTTGACACTGTTAATATTAACTTCTGATTCCATTTTACAAAAGTGTCCTTCAATATTTTCTGTGTTAAGAATATTTTGTAATTATTAGTCAAGTGTAACTGATACCTTTAATTCTTTCTAGTGTCCAATTTTTAAAATCTTAGTTTTTAAATTAGACCATTTTCCCAGGAGAAAGATCTTTTATAATTAATTCCAAAATTTTATTTCTTATTTATCTGAACCCTTAACTCATTTGTAGCTTTCTAAAATCAATGTTTAATCAACCATTTGCTATTTATTATTATAATTTCTTAAGCTTCTAATGAGAATGTCTTTTTTACGGATCAATGCAAACTCACCTGGTGCTTTCAAACTTGTTAGATCTAAATGTTAAATCTAAACATAAATTCTGGGCTCAATTGTGGTCGTAATTCTGTTCCCTATGAAAATCTGTTTATACTGCATATAAAGTGCAGTACTGTTTATAAAGTGCAGACATTCACTTAACAAATATGGCAAGAAATGTCGTAAAATGGGACAAAAGTTATTGAACACATTTCTCATTTAGCAACATAAATTCTGGGCTCAATTGTGGTCGTCAGTTACAATCTGCTTCATTATCTTTCCGATACAAAATAAAAAAAATAATTCCCTAATTTTAATTGTAATGCAAAATTACATATTTGGGTAATTCTGTGAAGAAGAGTGTTCTTACAATCATTCTCCCATTACAGTCATATAACTCTGTTCCCTATGAAAATCTGTTTATACTGCATATTTTAAAATGTCAAGGATTCATTTTGCTGCAGATGAAAACAAACCAATTTAATACATCTATAGCAGCGGTTTAATACATCTATAGCATGCGCGGCGTGACGGGACAAATCGCGCATGCGTGGCGTGTGCGTGGCAGCCTGAACCACGCATGTGCAGCGCGCGTGCGACGGCCTGAACCGCACATGCATGGCATGACGAGACGAATCAGGCATGCGTGGTGCGCGTGGGGCGGCCCAAACCACGCATGCATGGCACGCACGCAGCAGCCCGAACCGCGCATGCGTGGCGCAACGGGGTGAATTGTGCATGTGCGGCGCACGCGCAGCAGCCCAAACCATGCATGTGCAGCGCAGCGGAATGAATCGCGCATGCGTGGCGCGCGCGTGGCAGCCCGAACCGTACATGCGCGGTGCAACGGGACGAATCGCGCATGCGTGGTGCGCGAGACGGCCCGAACCATGCATGCGCGGGGCCGTGGACCGAACCGTGCATGCGCGGTGCACACGACGGACTGAACCGTGCATGCACGGCGTGACGGGACAAATTGCACATGTGCGTCGTGTGAGATGGCCCTAACCGCGCATGCGCGGCGCCATGGACCGAACTGCAAATGCGCGGCGCGCACGACGAACCGAACCGCACATGCCCGGCACAATGGACCGAATCGCGCATGCGCGGCGGGCCGAGTCGTGCATGCGCGGCGCATGCATGACGGACCAAACCGCACATGCACCGTGCGACAGCCCGAATCGCGCATGCGATGCGCGATGGCCCGAATCGCGCATGCACTGCACGACGGCCCGAATCACGCATGCGCGGCGCGGTGGCCCGAATCACGCATGCGCGGCGCGTGCACGACCGCCGAGGGGAAATGGGGAAAAATATGGGGGGGAAATGGGGGGGGAAAATGGCGGACTGCCGTGTTTGGCGACACCGGTGAAACGGTCATTCGACCCCAAATGGGGTCGCGACCTACAGGTTGAGAACCGCTGATCTATAGGATTACAAAAGATACTTTAAAACCATATACAGAAAAAAAAACCCACAGATTTCCCCAGTAGATGGAGCTGCTATGAACATTTATTTAATACAGAAAAGTCAGTTATCTGTGTTTGTGCTTTGAAACACAAGTTCTTTTTCAGGATTTTTTTTTAATTGAAATCCACTTCACGATTTCTATATTATGCTATTTTTGCCTCCTTGACAATAGCTGAGTAAAAGGTGTATGGAAATTATCTACTAGAGCCGAAGCCCCAGGTAAACATTTAACTATAATTATTCTACTCTATTCATCTTTACATGGTTATAAGTTAAAGGTTCAGTAGAGAAACTCTAAAATATAGTAAGTTATGCTCAAAGGTAGTCATTATTGTGTCGCTGCCTCACTGAAACTTGCATATAGGGACATTAAAAGCTTCAAACACTTATTTCTTTGGGGATTAAAAAACAAGATGGGATGGCAGCAAATGAACAGGGTTTGAATGTGGAAGGCACTGTGACTCATTTATTTATTTATTTTTCGGATTTGTATGCCGCTCCTCTCTGCACACTCGGAGCGGCTCACAACATACAAATAAACAATTCAATACAAATCTGAAAAAAACATTAAAAATAAACCCCACACATACTCCTCAGTTACACCACAATCAGCAATCATCCCCAGGCCTGCCGGCAGAGGTAGGTTTTTAAATTCTTTCGGAAGGCCGGGAGAGTCGAAGAAACGCGGACTTCAGGAGGTAGTTGGTTCCAGAGGGTGGGCGCCACAACAGAGAAGGCCCTCCCCTAGGGCCCGCCAGACGACATTGTTTCGCTGACGGGACCCGGAGGAGGCCCACCCTGTGCGCTCTCACCGGTCGAAGGGAAGTATATGGCAGAAGACGGTCCCGTAAGTATCCTGGTCCCATGCCATGAAGGGCTTTATAGGTAATAACCAACACCTTGAATTGGGCTCGGAGACCAATAGGCAACCAATGCAGCATGCGGAGAGTTGATGAAATGTGGGCACAACGAGGAAGGCCCACAACTGCTCGCGCAGCTGCATTTTGCACTAATTGTAGTCTCCGAACATGTACTCATGTACATGTTACTGATTTATCTGGAATTTTAGGACAAATTATTTATATGAAGTCTTATTTACATTAACACCAATTTACTTTATTTAAACAAATACAAAAAAAATTAATTGAACAACTGACAAAACAAAATAATCTACTGAGAGAAAGAAAGGAGCAATCTTAAGTCAGGACCACAAATAAATTGGAATTACAGAAATAATTCAAACTTCTATCAGGATGGACAAATCTGTAAATTCATTGTTCTCCACATTTGTGTTTTTAAACTTTCAAGGAAATGTCAATCAATCAATCTCTCTCTCTCTCTCTCTCTCTCTCTCTCTCTCTCTCTCTCTCTCTCTCTCTCTCTCTCTCTCTCTCTCTCTCTCTCTCTCTCTCTGTGAGAGAGAGAGAGATCATTTAAAAAGGTCAATAAAAACCATGTCAGACTAGTTTCACTAAAATCTTCTCTACTACAGCATTTATTTCTTAAAGCAAATCAAAATGTAGCTAGCATTTATAAAAGACACATGGGATATTTTATCTCAGGTAGTTTCTGACATACATTAATATGTATATCCCCAACCTAAGGCAGGCATATATTTGAAAGCCATCAATGCTTTAACACCAGACAGTAAGACTCTAACATCCGCATTTAGTAAGATACTTTTCATAGATAAAATCTTAAGATTTGAGATGCAATTGTTTGAGATTATTGTTGTACCATTTTTGGCTAAAGTGCCTAATAAGTCACATTACAATAGATTACTGATCTGTATGCAAGACAAATCATATAAAACATTTTATCAGAGATTTTGCAGTCAGCTATTCTTTTACAATAAAATATATCAACATCCAGATGCATTCATTTAAACACTGATTAAATTCAGCATCTTTTAAGATCCATTTAAACTTATTTTAGTGCATTATTGAATGTCTCCACATTGTGTTAAAATATGGCTATATTTATGACCAGTGTCAAAAGACATGTCAGACATCAAAAAGAACAGAGAATGCAAGGTTTTTCTTCAATTATCACTTCATCTGAGCCTGTAATTCTTTAAAAAAGCAACATAGCATAGACCTAAGATCAGCCCCTCCATGGTGCTGTGCAACTTGCAAAGGTCTTGGAAAGCTGAACCAATTAACAATTGCTGCTCCAGATAAAATGCTGTGAAAATAATTGGTGGGAAGAAGTCCCAACTAATTCTCATTCCTAGAACTCTTTCCTCCTTCCTGTAGCTAGGGACTTAGGATTTCTTGCCACTACTATTCTTCAGTCCTTCCCGATCACTTCAAGGGCACCCTCCTTTTTTCCTTCTTGATATGGAAAGTAAACAAGAGAAAGGAAGAATGGGAGGGAGACACTGGCAATTATTATGCCCTCCCATTGGTTAGCCTGAATGAATGCTCATCAGCCTAATGGGAATATATTGCTACAGTAACATAAAATTGCTGTTGGAAGTCTAAAGGGGTAAAGCCAGTGGTTGGGTGGAAATCCCCTTCTTAGACTCAATAAAAGCAACCTTCTATGACAACAAGTGCAACTGCATCACTTATATTTTCTCTACTGAATTTAATTTTCTATGCTATTTACTTATTTACTCGTTTAATAGCTTGCCTTCAGAAATTTTAGGTGCTTCATCTCTGGAAGTTTTTAAGAAAAGATTGGACAATCACTTGTCTGAAATGGTATAGGGTCTCCGGCTTGAGCAGGGGGTTGGATTGAAAGATCTCCAAGGTCCCTTCCAGCTTCTCATTGGTTGACTTTTATCCTGCTTGAGTCTCATAATTCTCTTTGAATACAATTAATTATTTACAAATGAGATTTCCTTCGGTTTGAAATGGGTTCCTCACACTAACAGGAGGAGGAGGAGGAGGAGGAGGAGGAGGAGGAAGAGGAGGACTTGTACATTGAGCTCCATTGATATAGTCCATACAATAATGGCCAGTTTCATAAAGAAATGGAACAAACACTGGGCATTCTTTTGCCAGCAGTTGACAGAGGAGCTTAGTCAACAGAGCAAGCAGATTAATCTACACATAATGAAGACCATGTCCATGAGGCATTTTGAAGAAAAGCACTATTGATGACAGTACACTGTTGGGAGTTAAGGAGGATACTTTTCTTCAATCTGAATGTGCATGCTAATCTTTTATCCCTATTTTTCTAATAAAATAATGGAAATCCAACAAAACCCAAACTGCTTCCCCTCTTAAATTGACCCAGTAATCTTTTCAAACTTTTTTCTTCAAACTTCTTCAAGCAAAATAATTTTTAGTTATCATATCTTTGCTGTGAAGTATGAATTGGAAAAGAAAAAGATCTTTGCAATTTCTTTGGGTATTTTCTGTCTGAATGAAACCTTTGATCTCTGAAGCATTATAGCTGAAACAGTATGTAGGGATAGCAGTAAATCAGGTTATTTTTACTTCAGCTATTTGTCAGCATATGCCATGAAAAATTAGCTTTTTCTCTTGATCTTTATCAGAAGTACTAGTTCACTTTGATGTCTTCCTCCATATTTGACATTTGGGGCCTGATTTCCTGTTTAATTCTCTCTCTGCGATTTTGGTAGAAAAGTTCACTGCACATCATTTCTCTTTGCTGAATTCAAAATATTATGGCCTAATAGGTTGATGGTGTGGTTTGCCTAAAAATAAATAGTTTCTAATTATTTTAATAGTGTTTTTGTTCATACATTTACAATATGTCTTACAAAATGTAAGCTCCAGTAATGTACAGTAGTTGTATTACACATCACAATTCTGCCACATTTCGTGTGTAACTGTGATAGAATTGTCATGAAATATAAAATATAAACTGATGAAATATAAACTCTTCATGAGTGTAATATATTTACTCAGGAGTCTTCAAATCATACTCACACCCCCACACCTTCTGTTGATGCCATCAAGAAAAGTAATGTTAATTTCTATGAAAATGTGTCTCAGTTTATAAAATCTTACATCAAGAATTCTTTTTAATGTAAAGGCACTCATTTTACATTACATTGCTCATTTTAACAAATACACTCATAGTCCCATCACAGGTTCATTTTGTCTCAGTCAAGACATTTTCAAACTATTTTAGGTCAAACTAACCTTTGGACCAATCTGGCTTTAGGCAAATAAAAAACAACAACAATGAGCTTTAAAAGGGTTTATTGCTTTGCATTGTTAATCTTATTTGTGCTTCAAATCACAATTGCTTCAAATTTGATAGACATTTTCATCAAAATACATTTACTACTTGTTTTCAGGATATGATGAATGAAAAATCAAAGCCAGTACACTATTAATCATGCATTAAAATGAAGAGGAATTAAACTATATAACATAGTTAAAATATAACATGACTAAGGATTTTCTTTTTAAAAGTACTAAAAAAAATAAATTCAGTATCATGTATGATAGAAACAGTGAATTATTATTTTCTTATACAAGATTAAAATACCAGAGCCAGATGTGTTTGACTTTTGACCACTTGTTCAGAAACCGTTGAAATGAGGGGAACCAGTCCATAAAAGTTATAGCTGTCACAATGTTCTCTCAGTCATGTGATTGCAATCCAGATGCTCATGCACTTGCCTCATGAGTACAACATTGCACAGAGACATCATCATGTGATTACATTTGTGACTTTCCCTACTGGCTTCCCACAAGCATTTATTTATTTAGTGTATGGTGATGTTACAATAGCCAGGAGACTACAGTGCTATTACAAAGTTGTTTGGCTGGCAATGATTGCCAGTCTGTTCTGTTCACAGAGAGCATCCAGAATACACCACGGGGACAGACTAGCTTCACACTCATAAGATGTAACAATCTTCAGCAGCATCATTCCAGGCTTTTGCCACTAGCAATTTCACCTCACATTCGGGCATTGCATTCTGGCAGGTCCAGCACCGGCTGAATTTGTACCTCTGCTCGAAGTGCCATTTTTTCCAACCTACTACAGAAGTGAACTAGCCACTGCTAACTGCTACCTCGACTCAGAAGTGGAGGTGAAGAAGGCTGCCTCTAAAGCAGGGGTCTTCAAACTTTTTTTTTACATCTCAACATCTTTTTTACATTGTGATGACCAAAACTGGATGCAGTATTCCAAGTGTGGCCTTACCAAGGCATTGTAAAGTGGTATTAACACTTTACGTGATCTTGATTCTATCCCTAAAAGTCAAGAAATGAAATTTAACAAATAGGTTTTTTTTTCATTTAGTGAATAAAATCAAATGCATTGGTCCAAGATGTAGGATATCTGTCAGCATTTTAAAAGAAAGATACTGAAATAGTAGTTGATTACAAACTAGATATGAATGGGCTGTGTGATTTGAGTGCAAAAAGGCAAATGCAATTTAGGCTGCATCTACAGTTACAGAAATTACAGTTCTAAAATTATGTGCAGTATTAGTTTTTCATTATTCTGTATTTGTCAAATCTCACCTAGCATATTGGGTTCAGTGCTGGCATCAAACTTTAAAGATTCAGAAAAACTGGAATAGTTTCAGAGAAGGACAATGAAGATGATAAGGGACTGGGAATTACCAAGAAAGTTTAAAGAAGCTGGGCATGCTCACCTTAAAAGTAGACAGGTTGGGGAAGAACGTGATAAACCTCTTCAAAGAACTGCAAAATATCACATAAAAGAGGTTAAAATTTGTCCTCCATCATTCAGAGCACATGAAATGGAATAATAGATTTAAGTTACAGAAAGCAGATTCCAATTGAGTGTAAGATAAATCTTTCTAACAGCAAGAGCAGTTTGACAGTGGAACCAATTATTTAGAGAGGTGGGCTGCCTTGCATCTGTTCAAGTAAAGGCTAGACAACCATCTGTTGGGAATATTTCAGTATGGTTTCTGCACTAAGTAGAGGTTTGGACTCAACAGCCCAAGCAATTATTTCAACAATGCAAATATTTGTATTCTCTTAAATTTTTCTACCATTGATATCTGGTGGTCCTAATGTCTTTCTACATATCCTCTTGAAATGATGTTGTCTAGACAAGCCTAGTGTTTTATGTCTTATGTGATCTAGCTATTGTAATTTTTCTGCCTGCCTACTTGTTTCTCTTTTTCTTTTGTAATTCTACCATGATTTAAATTTTAGTTCTAAAATTTATTACAATTGAAACAATTTATGAAGTATTATCCTTCTCCCAACATGTCACTTATTTCAAAAATGTATACCTAAAATCCTTAAATTCTATAGTGGAACATATTAACAGATTGTTAGTATTGTTTAGCATATGCATTTCTCTCCAAAGACATAAATCTTTTAAAAATGGAATACAATTTCTATTCTAGATATAACAAACATTATTCCTCTGTGCAAGAAAGAAAAGCCTATAAAAAGCTTTATTGACGTGAATCTGTGCTTATCAGAGTCCATGACATTAACTACATTGAAAAAGAAATCCCTGTATCATAGCTATTATTGAAGTGAATACCATAGGTTGAAAAGCTTCATACCACAAATATAACCCAGACAAAAATAAGGACGTTTTGTTCCACTCTTCTCACATTGAAAATATTTTATAAATGATTTTATAAATGAGAAGGTCAGCTAATAAGAAGTAGCCTACTTTCTACTTTCATTGTCACCTCATTGTCAGGAGGACCTGAACATTCAGATGCAGAAGGAACTAGTAGTGGTGGTGAAGCTGATGGAATTGTTTGCATAAAATGAAGGTGATAATGTAGACTTGGTGTACCAAATCAAGAAATCCATGTGTATACAAGTCCTGATGGATTAGACCAATGATCAATTTAATCCTGATTTTTCCCCCCAGTATCCAACTAGATTCATTTAAGGAGACAGTCTAGAAGGACATGAAGTTTCTTTTAGTTTAGTTATTTTAGTTTCTTTTAGTTTAGCTTCTTTTAGTTTACATGTAGCTGTCACACTCAATTGCCCTCAACAACTGTATTCTTCCTGAATTTCTTAAATCCCCTTTAAAATGCAAAGTTATTCTGGCTGAACTGGGAGGAGTTCTTCACACACATCAGAAGAAACTCCCATGCTGCATTCATCTGGTCCTGTTCTGGCATTCAAGCTGCCTGCCAGTCAAAGTGTTGCTTCTTAGGATAGCAATTAAAGGAGACATGGCTTCTAGTCTTCTCATTTTCATTCCCTCCTTCACTGCCAGAGTTCAGAGAGGTGGTAAGAGAAGCAGAGGAAGAAAAGTAGAAGTGAATTAGCCACTGCTAACTGCTACCTTGACTCAGAGGTGGAGGTGAAAAAGGCTGCCTCTAAAGCAGGGGTCCTCAAACTTGGCCACTTTAAGACTTGTGGACTTCAACTCCCAGAATTCCCAGCCACAAGTCTTAAAGTGGCCAAGTTTGAGGACCCCTGCTCTAAAGTAACCTCCCTCCTCTTTCTGTTACCTCACTCCTGTAGATTGGGCATGTAGGAGATCTACGGTTTAGATAGGGTCTTCCAGATAAAGCAGAAGAATGTATATTCCCTGTTTTACTAGATAGGCCATCTCCCCTGCAGCATTTGAGCTTTGGTGATGGATGCGGCACAATAAAGTAGTTCCTGTTTTCCAGGTACCAAAGCTTCCTTCATTTTACCTCTGTGGATCAGGCCCTGCAGGTATTTGGGGCTGGAAGGAGGTGAGGGACTTCGCAATAAAGCAGGAGAAAAAAAGCCTCTCCTACTTAATGACCACCCTTTGAAAGCACATGGCTAAGTCCAAAGCTCATGCCCTCTCCGTGATCATGACAGGGACTGTTGCTGGCTGTTTTCTACCCATTTCTTTCTTTAATTTTGTCCCACTTTAAAGCTATAAGACGATATCACTTGTTAGTCTGATTACCAAGGTAGAGCTAGGCTGCCAGGACAGATTACATGACATCAGCAAATTTTCATGATACTTCACAGGCTGGAGGAATACATACTGAACTGATTTAAAAGGGAGTAAAAAAACAGGGCCAGATATTGCCTCCCACTCAACCTCAATATATACAAGGTTTTTTTTCCCAGAAACCTTTGCAAATTAAGTGGAAGCGTTGAAAGAGATGAATAGATTACTATCTAGGTTTGTATATAGGTTTGTAGGGCTCTGTTCTGGGCCCAGTACTCTTCAACATCTTCATCAATGATTTGGATGAGGGGATAGATGGGAAACTCATCAGATTTGCAGATGACACTAAGCTGGCAGGAATAGCCAACACTCCAGAAGATAGGCTTAAGATACAGAAGGATCCTGACAGACTTGAACACTGGGCGCTATCTAACAAAATGAAATTCAATGGTGAAAAAAGTAAGGTTCTAAATTTAGGCAAGAAAAACCAAATGCACAGGTATAGTATAGGTCGTACTTTGCTCAATAGTAGCAACTGTGAGAGGGATCTCGGAGTCCTAGTGGACAATCACTTAAATATGAGCCAGCAATGTGCTGCAGCTGCCAAAAAAGCTAACAAATTAACAGAGGGATAGAATCAAGATCATGTGAAGTGTTAATAACATTTTACAATGCCTTGATAAGACCACACTTGGAATACTGCATCCAGTTTTGGTCATCATGATGTAAAAAAGATGTTGAGATTCTAGAAAGAACACAGAGAAGAGCAACAAAGATGATTAGGGGACTGGAGGCTAAAACATATAAGGAACGGTTGCTGGAATTGGGTATGTCTAGTCTAATGAAGAGAAGGACGAGGGGTGACCTGATAGCAGTATTCCAATATCTCAGGGGCTGCCTCAAAGAAGAGGGAGTCAAGCTATTCTCCAAAGCACCTGAAGGCAGGACAAGAAGCAATGGATGGAAACTAACCAAAGAGAAAAGCAACTAGAACTAAGGAGAAATTTCCTGAGAGAACAATTAATCAGTGGAACAACCTGCCTCTGGAAGTTGTGAATGCTCCAACACTGGAAGTTTTTAAGAAGAGACTGGACAGCCATTTGTCTGAAATGGTACAGGGTTTCCTGCCTGAGCAGGCAGTTGGACTAGATGACCTCCAAGGTCCCTTCCAGCTTTATTGTTGTTGTTATTGTTATTATTATTCAGTATCAATAAAAAAGGTAGCTTCTGGGTCTCACAGAAAATCACTTATATCTATGATTGCTAGATATTCAAACTTTTTTTAAAAAAAAATTGCATTTAGAAAGAAATTTAAATAACATTCATGTTACTAACTCGTGATTGGAAGTACTCAAACACCCTGAAGTGTTTTATTTTTACAAAACTCTACAGGAAAACCTCTGTCAGGTTAAGGTGAGAAAAGAATTCAGTTTGTGCTTCTTCAGAAACAGGCATAAGGAAAAGGCATGATGAGTCTATAATGAGAAGCTAAAAGACTAGGATGAAAAAGATGGAGCAGGCAGGAGACTATAAAGAGTAATGGCAGCTTATTTGTAACTTTCATTTTTAGGTGGAGATGATTGACACATGGATGGGCTGGGAAAGGGAACCTTCCTGATCTTTAACTCATGGGTCATACAGAAAAAACTTGGAGAAAATGCTCTCAACATGTAGATGTCAACATGAGTGACAGATGCATGTGAGCTGAATTGCATTTGCTTGCTTTTTTACATGCATCACTTCACGGAAATGATGGCTGCCATTTGAACAAAAAGACATCCTTCTTGGCCAGGGTCAAGAAGCTGACAATACCCTCCCATTAATAGAAAACACTGTCATTTAAAATAAAATGCTGTGGGTAGAACTTCAAAAATACATTTATTAGCCAATCGTGAATCATCTGAGTTTATGAACGTGAATTATTGTATATTGTTCCAAGATTAATGTACAGCACAGCGTGTGGTCCAATTTTCATCTGTAACAATATCTATAGAATGCCATATGGCTGACAGCATATTCAGCACATGTCATGGCTCTTTCACTTCCTAGCTCTATATATCTTATTTGCTTCTAATTATCTTGTTTGGAAGGGAGGAAAGGAATGAAGCCAATGAGATAATAAGATCAAAAACAAGCAGTGTAGTCTGTCTAAAGGCTTAATTGTAGCTTTTTCTGGTATAATAAAGCGAACCTCCTTCATTATTTAGTAAATACCTCATTCTGACAGGTGATCACAATCTGAACATTTCACACATGTTCCCCATTTTCTGCAGGTTTACTTTGGGTCATCATTTCCCAGTGGTGAAAAACATCTGTTTGGCATTCAGCCAAAAATAATAATAATTGTGACATGAACAATAGTAAAAAATATTCCATGGAAGTCATCAGAAGCGCATCACTGATTTTAAAAAATACATACATTTCCTGTAATATATATGTATCATTCATTGCTCTTGTCAGCAGCTGATTGAACTTATTAGGTACAAATGATCATCTAGATTACCTTGTCTGTTTCTTTCAATATACATTGCTTAGGCTGAGGGAATTGTACACATATTCCTACGACTGTAGGTTCCAAAAAAGAGTGGGTCATTTCATCATTTAAAAAATGTACAATTGATGGCTTCAGTGACTACATTTCCCATTTGTCTGTTGTACCCTCCATATTAGATCAGTATGGTTGAGAATGCAATTCAAAGATTCTTGGAAAATGTACAATGAGATCAAAAGAGATAAACAGAGAAAATGGAAGTTGTTCAAATATTAGGCTATGAAGAGATTAAAGTACAATTGAAGCCCCTAACCCAAATTGACAGACCACATTCTCTCATAGAGGAGCAAAGCGTTTCAAGAATTTAATAAGAATCTTCATTTTTTCATGTTAATATTCATAATTGTGAAAGGTATTTTTAAAGACTTTAATGTTCAGTCTGCATTATAGTATTAAAAAGACACACCAAGATATAATGTAATAAAATATTTATTAAAAAACATCAGAAAAGTTTTAGAACAAAAAATTAATGTTGGCTTCAAGGTGCTTAATCTTTTCTCATTAATGAAATATAATCAATATATTTCAGTTATGGAACAACAGGACTTGAAACCCATCTCTTATACCCCCGTATTTTTCGCTCCATAAGACGCAGTTTTTTCCCTCCCAAAGTAGGATGAAAAATCAGCCGCGTCTTATGGAGCGAAGATGCAGGCAGGGAGGGGGGGAGACTTCTCTGGTCCGTTGCGGCGGCGGAGGGCGGACTGGATGGAGAGGACGGGGGATGTGATGCAAGCGCCGTGTCACGTATGGTGCCGGCGCATGCGCAGTACGGCGCTTGTAGTCCAACTACACTTCCCATCATGCCTGACCAGCTTTTTTCTGTGCAGGCATGACGGGAATTGTAGTTTTGCACCTTGTATACCGGTACATGTGGATGAAGAGAGAAGAGAGTGAACAGTAAAGTTATTCTGTTATTGTAATAAATATTTTAGCCCACTTTTTGGCTCAAAATATTTTTTTTCTATTTTCCTCCTCTAAAATCTAGGTGCGTCTTATCAGCAGGTGCGTCTTATAGAGCGAAAAATACGGGTAACTCAATACATTACAAAACTAAATTGTCCTCTCCTTGAAAAGAATTGCCTTTAAATCAATAGCAGATGATTATTAATTTGCAATAGGTTTACACATTCTGGACATTTAATACAATGAGCAGTGACTAATAAACATTCATAAATGAATGAGCCTAATATGGATATGGACGCTAATAATATTTAACAATTTTCCTTATTCAGTAAGTCTTCAATATCTTTTCCAGCTGTGGTAGAAAATACACCACATAAGCCCACTATTTTGAATACACATGTATCTTTATTTAGCTTTACTGATGTTCATTTTAAACTTTATACTGTTATTAAATAAATAAATTTTATTAGGGCAGATAATTTTTTTTCAGAATCTCAAATTCTTTAGAATAAGGCTAAAGTGTTCTACCAGAGCCATCTATAACAGGGAGGCCCCATTGCAGAACCAAATCCCACCACTTTGTAGAAGCATGCAATACTAAGGCACGTGGGTAAGGAAGGAACTTCAATCTGCAGTTGCATCTACCATTTTATGAAAAGTTGCAGATATCTCTGACTCCCCCCCATTTTTAAATGATTTGATAATAACAGTCATTTTGAAATTAATTGGTAATTGTTTTCATGTTTGCTGATTGTGAAATGCTGGGGATATTATAGACTAATCATGTCCACCCTCTGTTCTACCAGAGAAGAAGGATTTAAGGATTCATTTTTAATGTCCTATCACCTGAGCTAACACAAAATGTGAAATAAAAATCCCCTCATGTTCATTTCCCCCACAAAAAAGCTAAGAAATAAGAAACAAGAAGGAAATAAGATAAATTCTTAGTACCTCCTCCTTTCAGTACATAGTTGGGTAGTTTATTTTAAAAAATAAGGGTTATTATAAGGGAGGTTATTCCAAAGAGGCAAAGATTGTTTTTCCAATAAATGTGATAGAGTAGCATAATGCAATGGTAGCTGGACTGGGATAAAGAAAGCTTGAAATATACAGAAAGAGATTTCTGAGGCTAGGATCTGAGAAACTGATTTTTTTTTTTTGTCATTGCCACAGCAATTCAAAGAAAAGAGTCCAACTTGCTGTAATTAAATACACACACAGAGCAGAGTGTAAAATAATTGAACTCAGCTTCCCAAAACAATAATGTGAAATCAATCAGATCTGCAGCTGATCCCAAAGCGGTACAGTATGAAACATAAATAAGGATCAGCAAGTTATTTGCACAAAAGAGGGAGGATGATGATGTGCCATCAAGTTATTTTCAACTCCTAATAAAGTTTTCTCCATGATATGCTATCCTTAACCTGGTCTTTCATCTATTCCAGTAGTGCACACTCATCACCTCTGTGACTAAGTCCATCCATCTTGCTGTTGGACTTTTTCTTTTCTTTCCTTTTAGTTTTTCGAGTTTTACAGCTTTTTCCAAAAAGCTAGGCCTTTGCAAATGTCCAAAGTAGGATGATTTGAGTCTAGTCATTTGTGCTTCAAATGAGAACTCTAGTTCACATAATTTGCTATGAAATCTGTTATTCTAACAAAAAAAAAATCAATTTTTTTCCTTAACAAATTTAATTTTATATCAGAATAAGTTTGCCATTCCAAAATAACTTTGTTCAGTCAGCTAGAAATAAAATGTGTACGATAGTACAAAAACTCATCAGGAATTGCTTGTTCTCTAGAAATTATACAAATGTAAAGCTGCAAAAGTTCAGCAATCCATGGGATTATTAATTGCAAATTAATTACAAATTTATCATGGGTCTGAGGTACGATTAGTGCAATATAAGCATAGACATAGTGGAAAGAAATAGTAAATGACAACAATGTGGGTGATTTATGCTTGGAGACACAAATATACAAAATATGGCATATCTACTTAGAATAAGCTCTATATTTTACTTTCAAAGAAAAGAGTATGAGAAGAAAATTTAATCCAGTAAAATGGTAAAAGTCATTCTTTGAAAATCTGAATATAGAAACATATGAATAAAGGAATCCTTATAGTTGGAATAAAGCTATCCCTAGATTCTTCTATATTTCTACTACCCTACATTTTTTTTCTTCCATTCAATCGGACCTTGGACAAGTCCCTGCAGTTTTCTTGGCAAGGTTTTGCAGAAGTACTTTGCCATTGCCTTCTTCCTAGGATTGAAACTCACTGGCTCAAGGTCACCCACTTGGCTTTGTGCCTAAAATGGATCTCGAACTCATGGTTTCCCAGTTTCTAACCTGATGTCTTAACAACACCAAACTGGCTCTCACCTTACATTTAAGTGTTCACAAATATAGAGTGAACATCAGTATTAACAATAATACTGCTATGGTATTTCAAAGGGGCCAAATTCTTGATTTTTTTTCATAGAAATAACCTCCTCAACTTTATAAAAAGAAACACATTCTCAAAACCCATATTGCTTCTCAATAATTCTCTTTATAGAACTGGGACTCAACTTTTGAATTTTGTGGGCTTTTAGACAAGAGATCTATCCAATTCCATTTTGTTTCAAAACCTAGTAAAAATGACGAAGTGAATGAGGAGGCCAAACAGGAGATTGGCCTTGGAGGAAGAAGAGAGAAGACTAGTTAGTAGCCATGCATTCTGAGAGACTGCGCTCAGAAATTACAAGAAGATTTGGTTGGTTTGGCATGATTTATGCTTTATAAACTGATGCTAGCTCCTATCAAGCAATGCATTTTTTCCTAAATGCTCACAGATCAATTGCGTAAGCTTTTTCAGAGTTTAGCTCAGTATAAACATCAAGCTGATTGGCCTATAGTTGCGCAAGTCCTCTTTTTTCCCCTTTGTAAAAGCAGGAATTGCATCCCAGGAAATAAGAATCTTAGTTAAGAGCAGTGTTTCTCAATGTCAGCAATTTTAAGATGTTGGGCTCCAATGTCCAGAATTTCCCAGCCATCCAGAAAATTATGTCTCTTCCATAGCAGATCATCTAAAGGATTTTTCAGAGTATATATACCTGTACTTTTAAAGATCTACATGAAACCATTGAGAGAATTTGACATTTAGCTAGCTCTTTCTCTTCTCTTCTTCTCTCTCTAATGCAGATTTAGCAGTTGATGTTTTGAACACACATACTGGAGCAGGCTAATGGACTGGATGGGGGCTAATAAGCTGCATTTCATCCTGACAAGACAGAAATTATTGTTCGTGGATGGTTCAACAACTCACTTAAGGGGTATCCACTGTGTCTGAAGGGATGACAACTCCTTGTAAAGGTTCCCCTGCAAAGTATGGGGTTACTTCCGAATCCATCTCTATTGCTAAAGATTTAAATGGTCTCAGGCTTTTATTATTTTAGGCTGATTTATCACCTATGATTTTAGCTTGGCAGAATAGCCTTGCCACGGTTACTCGGTCTGGTAACTTCTTAACTGTATTACAGTATTGCATGCATTGCAAATGGGCCTGCCTTTGAAATTTATTTAGAAACTTCAATTAGCTCAAAACGGAGAAGCCAGATCTGGTATAGCAAATGCAATCATATTATGCCATCTGCATTGGCTGCCAGTACAATTCTGGGCAATTCTAGTTCAAACTGCTGTTATTAACCTATAAAACCTTAAACAGCTTTGGGAGAAACGCTAAAGACCTTTTTACTTTCATAGGCCTTTATAATTGCTGGCTAGGGTTCAAATGATGAGTTCTTCTATCATGATGGCTGTTACTGTAGTTCTTGTTGCTTGGGAAATTCTGCTGCTTTGCCTAGGCTGTTTTATTATTTATGTAGCTTAATATCTTATTTTAGATGTTTTATTCTATATTGTATTGTATTTTCACATACATGTTCCTCATTCAGAGACTTGCTGCTTACTGATGGTATAAAAACTAAAATGAAATATCACAATCTATTCACTGGAACAGCTCATATATATGTAGTATAATTCCAAATAGTTCTGTGGTATAATTCCTGTTGAATGTTTGGGTTGCACTTCAAACAGCTAAGATCTACAAGTTGATGGAGAGTTTACTTAAAAGAGCTATGGTGTATTCAACTTTTTATTACTGTATTTTTTTTCTTCTGTAGAAAAATACCTATGCCCTGTGAATACCTTCTCTATCAGCAAAAATAAGCTCTAAATCAACCAAAGATTATCTGAATTTGGAATCTGTCTGATAACAGATGCTGGAGCTTTTGGCCATGCTTCAGATAATATATACACCTAAGTACTCAGCCCTACTTGTCAATTGGATTGGATAACCTGTTTCTTGAGCCAAATAAAATTTGCTTTATCCATGCTAATTTAATACTTTTCTTTCATTCATACACTCTATCCTTGCTGTTTACTACTCTTCATAGAGTTCAGGCATGTGGCCTATGGCTCTTCTGCTGGCTTTCTACATAAAAACGTGCATGTAGTATGAAAGAAGATGCCAAAATAAAGCCATTATTATTGGCTCTTTTACCCTTGTAAGATACTGACCAGCTTGTCAATAGGCACCATGCCATCCTAACTGATGTGGCAGGAATTAGCTAGCCAAGAGATCATCCATGGATATTCATGAGTTTGTTCAAACAAATGATTTCCAGGCTAGCAAATTGGAACAGCTCTCTATCATCAACTCATAATTTTATGGTTATATAGATGTGGTAGATACAATCCATCTCTCATTAGGTATCTGGGAAATAATATGCTATCAAGTTAAAATGTATAGCTATTAATTTATAAAACAAAAAAACAAGCAAACAGTAAAAAACAAGATATATCACAATATAATCAAAACGACAACTGTTTTAAAAACCATGGTTCCCAGACTAAGAATTAAATGTTCATTGTAAACTATTGTAAACTACTCAATAGTCTTTAGTAGTTTAATAAATACATTGAATTTTTTTCACTGCACAGTTTTAATTCTTCTCAACGCAAAACTACATATAAAAATTGATACATTAAGGAAAGCTATATTTTAAATTTTGTAGTAGGAAGCAGTGATGCAAAAATGAGTACAAGAGGAAAATATTCATAAGGCAAATATGTGAGGGAAATATGCAAAAAGTAAATGTGATTTGGTTTGTTTAATATCAAGAATGGCAAGGAGGTTAGATGGAATCAAATCATAATCATATGAATGTAAAACTATTGTGGATAAGAATGAACTGCCAATTGTATGTCAACAATCTAGAGGTAGATGCAACCACAGAAGAAGCAAACGTTTTGCATAATTCCCATCAAATGATTTTTACTGTAAAAAAAACGAGCCTAGAAAAATACCCCAAAACTTACCGTAAATGAAGTTACCTCAGCTTTAAAACCAATGTGCAAAAGGATAATTATTGGTGCTGATTTGGGAGTTATAAAAAGGCAAACCAAAACTAAATTAAACAAAGCTAAACTGAAGCAAAATAATGAGCCATTTCTATAATGGCCATCATGCACATGAAAGGTGGCAGAGTATGAAAAAAAAGCTTCTAATGTTTGGTTAGCTACACCTAGCCTAAACTCCACATTTCTAAAGCTTAGGAAATCCTGTTCTTTAAAGTGTGCCTACAGTATGTGGCAGCATTAGGCAGTCTCTCTTTCTCTCCTTCCTGTTTTTCTTAGCATAGTAGTTAAAATATTGTTCTCTTTTCAGTAAAGGTCCTGGGACCAGAAGGCCTGCTCAGCTAGGATATACTTGGAGCTAGCACATAAGTAGTAGAAATAGTATTAACCATGTGGTTAATTTAGATTTGAATGTTGCTCTTCTTACCTCATTTATCCATTTTGTCAACCCTCACCTGATTCTGATAGAAATAAATTTTCCTTCTCTCTGTATGTATATTTTTAATCTCATGGGAAGAATAAAAGTTATTTGTCAGCTCTACAAATGAGCATGGCTGTAGCCATTTTCCTTCTCATTCTAGGTTGCCACATAGAATGGAGGGAGGGGGGTTGCCCAGATGCTTCGTTAGTCAAAATAATCTTCTGTCCCATGGGAACCAAGGTCATCGGCTGCTCCCGAGACTAGGGACCGGCGTTGCATAAAAAGTCACCTAGTGAACTTCTGTGATTGAAGACGTAGTTGAAATTGTATCTCTCCATCCTAGTTCAGCACATTAATCACTGTATGTACAACTCTATGTAGAGAATAAGAGGGTGAAGGGGCTTTGATTTTTATCCGACTTCCCAATCCTTACATTTTCAGGGATTTATTTTTCCCTGTTTTCTTTTTTATTTACTTCTGTATCCTGGCAACTCTGATCTTCTAAAATAAATAGTTATTATTTTATAGTAAACCATATATCATTTTCAAATCTCTTTACTGACTACCAGTGTCAGTGATCAGAATTAATGTATGATTTTATAAAGCAGTTAGAATAACTTTTAACTAAAATATTGTATAAATAAAATCTCAGAATATTAGACAAATTCTAAAAGGTACAAAACCACTGCACAAAGTTATTAGAAATATTGAATGAATGCCTATGGAAAAGCTAAAATGCAGAGGTGGCAAAAATTATTTACTTATTCAATTTATATAGCCACCTATCTCACCTTCATGACTCTGGGAGGCTTAGACTTAAAACATAAGCATGTCTAAATAAATAAATAAATACAACAACAACAACCATACAACACAAAACACAAAAACAATTAAACCAATTAAAAATCACACAACACAGATGCCAAGAAATTAATTTCTGCTTCCATAGTGTGCAAGAACAAATGAATATACATTTGTGTCTTATCATTGATCATTGCTTAACTTAATAAGGATTAAAATTACACTTTTAAAATTCTACCCTAGAACATTCATAGTGTGCTAAACGGTGAGAATTATCCCTTGCTGGACAGCAATAGCAGTTGAGTAACATTTACTTACTCTCTCAAACATGGGTGGGCAACTATGATCCCTTTATGACCTGTGGACTTCAACTTCCAGAATTCCTGAGCCAGCCATTGCTTTGCTGCTTTCCATCTTTTAGAATGTTACTAGCCAATGCAAAACCACCACCAAACATAATAGCGATGCAAAGGGGAGGACAACCTTGGGGAAATAATGATTTTGACACATGACTTTGCCCCCAATACATCGCCCCAATAAATCATCATCAACATGCTACTCTTTTACTCTTCCACTTTCACTCTCAAGAGAGCATGGCTTTAGCATTCTTTCAAACCTTGCAAGCCTGCTGAGTAGATTTGTATTGTGGCATTTTGAAAGAGCACTAAACCCATGTTTTTTAAAATAGCACTCATCTTTCAAAATTGGATACCTCCACAAACCATTGTGTTCAGAGTTTTGAAAGAGCCCCATTCTTTTTTCCTCAAGGAAAGCACCACTAAATGGAAATTTTCTTTATTGTGCTTTAGGAAAGGCTAGCTGTAATAGACTTTTGATAGTTTCTGAGCAATATATATATAAATATATATATGTAGGTCTTTGGTTCTTCGGGTTTTCTCCCACGTAGAATTTGAAGTGTCTTGGGTTCTTGAATGAGCTTCCATCCTTGCAACTCCTTTGTGGTGAACTGAGGTGAACCTACTCTTTAAAACAGTTAAAAGTCAGCTACTTGCTTGTTTACTCAGAAGGATGTCATACTGAATTGATATGAGATCTTACAGAGCAGCCTAATATAGTCTAGCAACAAATCCATATAGTTAAAAATATGGTCTTCACATGCAACTACAATCATTTACAGCTAACATGACCATGTCAGCTGGAGGTTATGAGATATGTTGGACATATCTGGAAAGCACTGTGTTAAAAAAGACTAATTGAGAAGCATTAGAGATTTAAGTGGTTGTAAAAATCTATTTCCTTTGCAAGTTACTAGTGAGCCTGAAAGAGTTCATAAATATTTGAATGTTTTTTTAAAAACTAATCATAAACAAATTGACCTGTATATCAAATTCTATTTGTGTTGTATCTGTACTTTATTATTGGCTCATTGGGGTTATTTGAAACCATCCATACAGTACTGCATATTGAAATATTTAATACAATTTTTGAACAAAAAGTTTCTTTTGGATCTGAGAATTTTAGAAAGTTGTAAAATTTAAACTCACAGATGTTGAAGCTTGGCTTCTCCTATCATGAGAGTTATTTTAAAATAATGAGTTTCTAAAATGGGCTATTTTAAAAAAATTGTCTATACATGAAAAAGTTGTGTTTGTAAGATTTATGAGAGAAGTTTTGTTTAAAAAAAATGAAAGAAAATATGTTCAAAATATATTTCAAGAACATATGCATTCCTTTTCCCTGAAGACACATCTCAATTTTCCTATTTCCTCTTTGAGAATTATGAAAAGTTTCTGACTATTAACTTTACTTTTTCTTCACTAAGACTGATGCTTTCTTTCTCAAATCCATATTTTTAATTGGCTTCATTAGTTCAAAATTTTCCCATTGTTATAATATTATTTTTCAGGGTTTGAAAATGCACTTCCATTTGTTTTCCCCATTGCCACACATATTTCTTCACACATGATGAGGAACTCCAGTCTGTCTGAAACATCCCTGCAGAGAATTAAGAGAAACAGATTCAGATAAGTAATATGATTCCCAAAAGACACATTTCCAACATCAGCCTCTCCAATTCTGCATTAAGAAAAACAGCCCATAATGGAAGTTATACAAGAGGGAGTGATGTGATCAGAACATGTCCTAGTGAAATTCTTGCTCTCGTAGGTTATTATGATTATATTGCTTTTAAGTGTATAAAAATAATCTGATCTGCTGTGAAATAGAAAGAAAAAGAAGAAAAGCATGCTGTCTCTACTGATCTCTCAGAACATCAGTAATTGTATATTATTATTATTATTATTATTATTATTATTATTATTATTATTATTATTATTTATTCGATTTCTATGCCGCCCTATTCATTTATAACTTCCATAATTTATTATGTGTCCTAGAATTTTAAGAAAATCTGCTATTATTGTCTACCTGCTACATGTGGTAAAAATTGTCTCTTTTCCCAAAAAAGTGATCTAAACAAAAGAGTTTTTATATCCATTTGTTAGTTCATCCCATCACATACAGCAGTGTTGTGGTATTATTTACCAGATAATTAAATAAATCTGTTTGAAAGCTGATATTAATTTAACATCTTACCAGTTGATAACAAGATTCAGCAAATCATTGATAGTCCCCTGGAGCTTCCCAGCATTCTAAGATTATTTCACCAAAATTTGATATGATTTTATTTTATTATTTTAAGAATGAAAATGGCTTTCAGAGGGCTTTCAGAATGATTTTTACCCAATCTTGGGGAGCTTTAAAACAGAATAAGAGCAGAAAGTTTCTGGAAAGCAAAACACTTCTTTCTTTTGCTTAGAGTCATCCCTCCCTCATCCTTCCAAAAAAGCACTACTTAAAAATGCTGGCATTTAAAAACAACAACACCACTCTCTTCCCCCACTCCCCAACTTCTAATAATTTTTCTTTATTACTAGATGGTCTCCTATGGCTCTCGGAAATGTTGTGAGCCTGAATAGCTAGGGCCACAGAAGATGGATTTTGTAATATTTGAAACATGGGTTTTGTAATTCTATTGCAATGGTTAATTAACACCAGTTTTCTTGTATTTTAACTTTGCTTTTTGAACTATATTGCTAATAATTTCCCATGAGCCTTAACTTTCAAGTAAAAGCCTCTCTGTCAGAAACTAGGACTGGCAGGACAGCATTGTAGATAACATTTCATTTTTAGCTGTTCTCAAGCCTTCATGAACAAAGAAAATAGTCAAGCCAACTTTGGGAAGCACTGAGAGCATGTCTTACCCAAACCCATTTTAATGTTTTTCCTTTGCAAATGTTTCTTTTATTTTTTTCAGGATACAATGCTCTTTTCTATGGCTCTGCTATAATTCTTGTGATGTAACTGAACAGATGACTATTTTTAAACCAATCAAATTTTGCTTTGAAGTTCTTTGTTGTGCTAACTATAAAAGTAAATGTAATCCATTTCTCAGGGTTCCCCCTTTTCATAGGGAGACTGCACTTTATCAGAGTACTCTAATAAATTGCTTTTAAATGATCTTCCAACTTGGTTGCTTACTGGAAAAGGTAAACCAAAGCAGAACCCAGAGCCAGATTTGACCATCAGTACGGCCTCAAACTTCTAGTGCATATCAAATATGTACATATACATAAACCTCATTAAATTATCTTCCAAAAATAGCATATACTACCCCTAATGTTCCCTAACATTATAGATGATGCTAGCAGTCAGGAGTTAAAAAAAATACATGTAAACTATAATAGGAATGGGAGTTGTGATCATTATGGAACTGCGAATTAAGCTTAATGTATTTTTTCAACTTCTTCACTAGTCCTAAGTATTAGAATGAAATTTGTTCAGTGGATGGTAGTAATTTATTAGTAGGACTAAGCTATAGGTTGAGAATCAGAAATACATTAGTTGAGAATCACGAGTTGAGAGTCATAAATACAAACACAGTAAAAAATAATTATATTGGAAATTAAGGATATCTCTATTATCTTTAGAATACTTCCAGATTGGGTGGTATTTATAATAAGTCTGAATGGTTACCTTAGTTGTAAGTCTGTTTCATCTTGTTTCCATATTCATATCTGGATTTTCTTTTTTAAATTTGTTAAATATTTTGAAAATAAATAGAATATATGTAACATTTTAGAGATTGGCCTTTTTTGCTCATTACTCCCATTAAAATTGGCTATAAATAGCTTAGAAATTATGACATGCTGATGAGCTATTGTATCCTTATTTCTGCATCTTAGTTCTTTGGAAAGACAGTATATCATATGTTTCAGTACCAAACAGTATTTATGCCCCCATTTTCCATATATAGAGAAGAATTCTGCTTTCCTTCTAGCTGGAACAGCAACTGCCTATTTAAAGCTGCTTTAAATACATTATTTTTATCACTTATGTATTATTTTACAGTATACATTTGTAAAATATTTTTCAGTACCGTATAGAATTGTACCAAATTGTACTGCATTACCAAGTGATTTTACTTTGAAACATGGACTCAGTAAATTCATCAACCATCTCTTGCAGTAACCATAGCTCCAGGGTTCCCTGTTTTAGCTTTCATATTTTATGACAGTTACTGTCTGGTCAGGCCTTAGAAACCAAAGACCTCAAATTTTTCCCCATAAAAGAGCAATGGATTGAATGTCAAGTTCAGAAGCAAGAAAACAATGCTGCTGTTGTTTAAAAGAAAGAAAGAAAGAAAGATGGGTTAAATGAAGCAGATTTGAATAAGCAATGCAATTCCCAAAAGACATATTTCTGAGACACACTGCTTTCTGAAATATTTCCATATATTGAAACATCTGATTAACTATGATAAGTCATTCTCCTCCTGGAAACACAAAGATGCTGGAAAGAAAGGTGGCTAATGTAGGGAGAAAAAAAATAACACAAATGCAATATTGAAAAGTATACCCAAATGCACGGTAAATAAGTAAGAAAAATGTATGGATGATTTGTGCCATTTCTTGCATTATAGCACAATGCTGAACACTTTTGTGTTCAGCAATAAAAAACTTTATGATTCCTTAATATACAAGCATTCCATATTACTTTTTTACCAACTTGTTTTCTAAATGTCTTCTCTGCTTTTACTATTATTTCTACTTCATCTCCTTAAGAATTCCCTTTCTGCTTGATCAAGGGGGTCTCTTCCCCTTTGACATCCTATGTCGGTATTCATATCATTTTGTTTAATCATCTATCTAGATGTTTTCTTTATTCAACATAATTGCTTTTCCCTTCAACCAAAACACAAATCACATACCAGTTTATACCTGTTTGGGGACTACCGGTATATTAGCAACACAATGCTTTGAGTGAAAGTAGTTTGTCAGAACTGGTGCAGCTACATCTCTATTTGCACATCTGCAGGGTTTTCCAGTAAGCTACATCAAGATCAGGGGTCGGTCCTCTCGCCCTTGTTGTTCAACATTTATGTGAAGCCGCTGGGTGAGATCATCTGAGGTTTTGGGGTGGAATTCCATCAGTACGCTGATGATACTCAGCTGTACATTTCCACCCCGAACCACCCAAATGAAACTCTTGACGTGCTGACCCAGTGCCTGGAGGCCGTGTGGATCTGGATGGGGAAGAATGGTCTCAAGCTCAACCCCTCCAAGACCGAGTGGCTGTGGTTACCGTCGTCCCGGTATAACCAGCTGATTCCATCGCTGTCTATTGGGGGCGAGTCAGTGGCCCCCACGGGAAGGGCTCGCAACTTGGGAGTCCTCCTAGATTCACGGCTGTCCCTTGAGGACCATCTGACGGCCGTGGCCGGGAGGCTGTTTTACAGATTCATCTGGTACGCCAGTTGCGCCCCTTCCTAGATAGGGACGCACTACGCACGGTCACCCATGCCTTCGTCACTTCCAGACTGGACTATTGTAATGCTCTCTACATGGGGCTCCCCTTGAAGTGCACGCGGAGGCTTCAACTGGCGCAGAATGCAGCCGCGCGGGTGGTAGTGGGGGCACCCTGGTGGGTATGAATGGCCCCCATCCTGCGCGAGCTGCACTGGTGGCCGGTGGCTTTCCGGGTGCGCTTCAAGGTATTGGTTACCACCTTTAAAGCGCTCCATGGCATAGGACCCAGTTATTTACAAGATCGCCTTCTGCCAGTAAATACCTCCCATCGACCAGTTCGCTCCCACAGAGAGGGCCTCCTCAGGGTGCCATCGGATAAGCAGTGTCAGCTGGTGGCGCCCAGGGGGCCAGCCTTTTCTGTGGGGGCACCGACGATGTGGAACGAGTTCCCCCCAGAACTCCGGACGTGTCATGATCTCCGCACCTTCAGAAGAGAATTGAAGACTCATCTCTTCAATCAAGCTGGCCTGGCCTAGATCTCCTCGGGTTTTAAATTTTTAAACAAGGCTGTTCGGGTTTTAGAATTGGGTTTTTAACAGGTTTTAGTAACAGCCTTGTATTAATTTAATTTAATTTATTTTTAAATATTTATTGTTATTATATGTTTTTATTGGGTTGTAAACCGCCCCGAGTCCTACGGGAAAAGGGCGGTATAGAAATTTAATAAAACTAAACTAAACTAAACTAAACAGTTGTTAAGTGAATCACTGCACTTGTTAAATTAGTAACAAGTGTTACTAATTAGTTGTTAGTTGTTAAATGAATCTGGCTTCCCCATTGTCTTTGCTTGTCTGAAGGTTGCAAAAGGTGATCATATGACTCTGGGACATTGCAACAGTCATAAATATGAATCAGTTGCCAAGCAGCCAGATTTTGATCATGTAACCATGGGGATGCTGTAATGGTTATAAATGTGAAAAACAGAGATGTTGTAACTTCAAACGGTCATTACATGAACTGTTGTAAGTTAAGGACTACCTGTATACAGAAAAGAAAAAAATAATTCTGTAACACAGAATATTCTGGCAAGGAGGAAATGCTTTAAGAAGGAGAAAATCTTCAGGAATCTCTCAAATTGTGGACAAGATCTACAACTATAGCACATCCAGGACACTCATCATGTTGATTGACATAGTTGAAGGTTTGAGAGTTGGCTGGGCTATGCAAATAGCCCATCTCTTGTGGTATTTGGAGCACACTATCCATGGTGATGATTAGCAGATGGGAAGTATTTGTAATCATAGAATGCATAAAAGTTTGGTAGATTTGTTGCCGACAGATGACTTGTAATGCATGGATTTTGGATCTGATCTTAATGCTGCCTCAAACTGTATATTTGTTTTAAGCAATAAAAGTATGGGCAATATATTCTCATTCTTTTTCTGAAAACATGTCTTACTCTCATGTTGTCCATCTCTCATTTAACGTTGCATTTATTGCTGCTAGATGGGTATAGGCTTGTTTTGTACAGTGAATTTTTCATAATTTTCTGGTGGTACTATCTGAGTTTTCTCCAAACTAATATCCTATAGATATCCTTAGGCTCAAAAGTTCCTAGTCGTTTAGTTCGTAAAGATGTAAAGATTACTGACACCTAAAATATATCCATTTTTTATATTCTAATATACAGTATATGTTAAGTTCATACCACCACTAGCATCCATGAAGATAGAATGAAAAATAATGCCTCTAATAATTAGAAGCTTTGATGTATTCTTTAATGTCAGTGGTAAGTTGCTATGAGAAAAAGTTGTTGAATTGCTATTGTTAGTGAAATTGAAGCCTACTGTGAGCATCCATTAATCTGCTTTAAGCAATATACATTGGTTGCATTTTTGAGTGCAAGAGGAATCCCTTCAACTGAAATTCATTGGTGAATATAGGTTGTTTATGGTAATAACTGTATTGCTGTATTGAGTACTATGCATTGCTGGGGCAAAAAAATTAAAAGTTGATGAATGGGAAGAGATGAATTATGTGATCAAGAATGAATGAAAGATCTATGGCCGCAAGTTTCCCATAAGTAAGGCTGATGAATTGATTAAGGACCATCACTGAGAGGGAAATTGCTGTCAAGGATGGCATTTCATAGAAATGTATGGGTCATATTCTTGACTTTCTTCAATCTCTGAAGCTTTGTGCAAGATATTTTCCTTGCATGTTAAGGGCAGAAATAAAAGTTTCAAAAGTTCAACTTTGCCAGCAGTTGTTGCCATGCTACAAAAACGAAGGTAAGGAATTTCTTTATAGCATCGTGACAATCAATGAAGCACGGGTTCATCACTATGCCCCCAAAATCATAAATTCACTTTATGAGGTGGAGGCATTACTTTTCATTTAACCCACACAGAATATATACTTTTTTCTTCATTAGCAAATTTAATACGGTAGTTGAAGACTTTATAATGTCGCCACCTAAAGGGTGCTTCAAATATCTTCCCATTGTTATTCCACTTTTTAAATAAAATATGGAAATCATTTTGTTCTCAGAGGTAGTTATTCTAGAACTTTAACTGGTTTTCTTTCTGAATAAACACATTTGAATAAACACATTTGTTTACATTCAAATATGCAGACAGGGGAGAATTTACATGTAATGTGAAACCATGATAAAGCATGTTCAAAGAAACTGCATGCTGTTTCTCCAACTACCTCCATCATGATAACAATTATGAAATGAAAAGTTTTACTGTGGTTTTATTTAGATAGAGGAATCACATAGGATTAATCTTAAATATGCCTTCTTATTGACACATCACAAACTATTGTTTTAGTTGGTCTCAATAAATTATTGCTACGATGAAGCAATGCTACTGTGTTTGGATAAAACAGCAATACATGGCTAATCAAAATGGAAATAAAACCTTCTAAGCTTCTCACAGTTGTGAGAAAAAAAAATGTGAACAAGAAACATGTAAACCAGTTTGCCTTGGGCTAACATTATAATATAAACACCAGGCTGACCCATTTCACAACACACATCACTAGAATTGTTGGACATGACTGCACACAGAAAGCTATTCACATGTTTATTTTTTAGCAGATCAAAAATATATTAAAATACCGGTAATTAAAAAACAACAACCCACCACTAAATCTAAAAAGCAACTTTTAGTGTTTTGCTGTCCTTTTGGGAATGTGAGAATTCTGAACATAGCATTAACACTGTGTTAGTGAGATAAAAATATTTTGTCCTTAATTAAACTACTAGGTTAATGCTAATCATGAACATCTGTTTATTTTGCTTTTGTTTTTATTAATTACGTTAAGGAATATATTACAAATTGTAAAGAAGTGTACCTTAAGATTATTTTGAAATTACTTAACTAGCCAAAAACAGATCTTTAAATCTTTGCTTCAGTAAGCTTCATTTGACTTTGGTGAGCTCCTTTCCACAGATTTATAAATAATGCAGCAATTGGGCCACTTGTTTTCTTTAAAATGTGACAAATGTATAGCACTTATTTACAGCATGCCTAATTGTTTTTAGAAAAAGCAAGAAACTTGTGAGGTAAGTTTCTACTACTTTTAAAAAAAGCTGGAATTCTAAGGTTGCCTTAATATAGTCTGTAAATCTATTCATAGTGAGACAATACATTCTTCTATTTTCTCCAAGCACATTAGAAATCTAACTATAGGAAATATGGAGCAAATGCTTTCACTATACATAGATCATGAGATAGGGAAAGAAAACATTATTGAATATGTTTAAGAATGAGGCTCAGAAAATTTATGAGCACATTTGTCAATGTATTTAAGTTACAAAATTTGACACCAGATCCCACAGCTCCTTTCCCCTCCCCCCACAGATTCAGTATCTGGCTTGTCTGGAGAAGGTAGTATTTTAAGAACAGAAAGTATTTTCCATTTATGTTTTAGTCAGGCTGATTAAAATTATCCTTTGGATAATGTTCATTAAAAAGATCTAGATTTCTTATAAATTCTAGAATTCTCTCTTGCAAACAGGCATAAAAGCAATTGCTATTGATTCTATTACTGAAGATAGCATGTAGATCATGGATCTCAAATACTAGTAACTTGTACTTTACTAACTAATTGAACAGTGGTGGCTCCCTATTGTACACAAGAAAGAATGGAGCAGCTACGTAATGCACAATAATAATGCCTTGGTTCTCGATAGAGAATAAGATCTTTTGTGGTATAGTGTAGGCAAATGATGCCTATTAGTGTTGCTTGTCTTTGCTCTAAGTACTAAGTAAACCTGCTTCAGCTACCATTTCTGCTTATTGCCCTGCCCAGCCATCTTTGCTGAAAAAGGAGGATTCTCAGTTTCATTGAAAATATTTCACTATCTCTTGACCAAACAGCCTTTTAGGAGCACAGTTATATTTTAAGCCAAGAATCGGGGTAATGGCTGACAATAGTATGCAGCAGCCATTATTATGGAGTCTCTCAATAACCATTTGTTGAGCTTACATCTGATCATGAAATCTGTTTTATTTAAGCTACCCTAAAGCTGCTTATGTACCATTTCTCCCATGTGAATTCCCCTAATTGTATTTCATTTAATTTCAATTGTTTATTTATATGTAAATTTAAATGCTGTTTACTATTAGTCTGTCTTCAAAGGTACAGTATATGGGCAAGGCATATATTGTTGAGCCAGGAAACCAAGAAGCATCCTTAATGTATTCTAAGTGGCCATGATCTATCTGAAAAGACTTTTAATCCTGATGCCAGTGGAGAACAGTAAATCCTTTCTAAAGAGAGAAAAAAATGATGAAGGAGAGGTATTTGTTTTCCATAGTACGTAGCTTTCTTTTTTTGTCCTTCAACGGCTTCTGGCCAAATAAACACTGTAAGTCTTGAAGCAACACAAAAGACAAAAGTCAAATGAATGTTCACACTACATGTAACAAATCCTCCTAAAAAACTTACTGAGCACTTTAGCTGCTGTTTGTTTCCTGGCTTCTCTCTCTCCTCTCTGAAACAGATTAACATGGCCTCTCCTTTGGAATGAAACCATTAAAAAAGTGTTATATTAGGTTCTTTAATCTTTCCTTTTGATGATCCACTTATAGCAATTGTTTCCCAATGGCAACTCTTCAGTTTATACTAAGTATCCCCTTGGAAGCTGAGTGTTGTGTCACATTCTTATTGTGGCATCCACTTGTTTAGGGATGGAAAGTGAAGATACACTTGGGAGTCTTTATTCACTTACAAAATAATAATCAACCCTGAATTATGCTGCTTTGAAAATAATTGGCCTGTTTTTCCATTATTCTTTTTCATTTTCACTGTTGACTTGCTTTAATCACAATGAATATGTTCCCACTTGTGCACAAGATGACCATTCTGAGTGTGGGAGTTGAGAGAATCTGCAGTTGGCAACCTTCAAGGGTCTGCTTTTCTCTTTTCTTGCATTGCCTTTCTATGGAATCTTCAGCTCAGGCACATTTCTGTAATGCAGCAAATACACATATGGAAGTCAGGCAGTGGCCAGAGGGATGGCTACCAGAAAGGACAGGTGAGGAACCTCTACCAGCTGCATCTTGACTGGAATTCATACCTTCCTTTAAAGGCATGTCCAGCCATGTCCAACTCTAGAGGGCAGTGCTCATGTCCATTTCCTAGCTGAGGAAGCCAGCATTGTGCAAAGACATTTCCATGGTTATGTGGCTGGCATGACTATATGCTGAGATGCACAGAATGCAGTAATCTTTTCAGCTGAAGCAGTACTTATTTATCTACTCACAATTGCATGGTTGTGAACTGTGAGGTTGGGAGGAACTGGAGCAAGTTATGGGAGCTCACCTTGTGGTGCAGTGCTAGGGTCTTGAACCTGGGCTGTCTGCTTTCCAGCTGAGAAGCGCAGGGTCTTTAATTGCTTACTACCTTGCATTAGTTTGGCAAAACAAGAGAAAAGAGAAATGGCTTTATTTTATATACCGCAGATGTTTTGCAGTACAGAAGATCTTGGATTCAATCCTTGGCTTCATAAAGAAAATTCAGGAATATCTGATATCTTTAATAAGTGACTTGCTATCCTTCCCTATATATAGGAAGAAGGGAGGGGAGGATTAAGGATTAAGTCTTCCTTTGAAGACACAATCTCTATGAATGCCCCCTTTAAATGGCATTCAGCATTAGGAAAAAGAATTTTTTTCAGGTGCATTTGTGATTGAGTGGGAAGGGCTGTACTGCTGCTTCTCAACTGTGTCTTGATAATAATCAGCCTCAATGCTATTGCCTATCATTTTATTTTTTTAAAAAAACCATACCATATGATTACTAAATGACATTGTTAATCACATTTGAGATAGACTCTGAACTTCTAGAGAGCCATTATCAACCAATATAGAATAAACCTATTCTTGAACTGAAGTTATTTTATAATGTTGTGTTTGTGTATTTTTTTGGAAGTATCATGGTAGCATATCCCACTGCCTACTTCCAAAATATTCTTTTTTGAGTTCCAAATCTAACTAACAGCTGAGTATTTGCAGGAGATCCTGCATCCAGAGTCAAACTTACTTAGCTTCTGAAATCAGTCATAGCTAATAAGGTGCCAGGAGGAATAAAAGGAACCTATGATTTTTAGTCTTTATGGTCTATTGATGGAAAGGATGTCAGAACTTCTTTAGTGCTCTTAAATTCAACTTTTTGAATTTTTGTAATAACTTTCATGCTATTTTTATGATTTTGGTAACTTAATTTTGTTTCCAACATTGATTTCTGTGCATTATTTTATTTGTATAAGCAGACTTGAACACTCTTAAAAGATGGAAGACCAGAATATATGTAAATATGAAGGAGGAGAGAAGGAAGAGAGATAGATGGAGCAATGATGTGGCTTTGAGTCTATTCCTTTTGTTTCTTTGGCTGACTTATATAATGTGTTGTGCTTTTGTCTTAACATGATGTGTAAATCATACCATTATGGCTTGTTAAAGAAATGAATTACAATTGAAAGCAGCCCATATCATCTTCTCTTTTACAGTATAAACTTGTATGCCATTTGAAACATCTACTCGAATTCTCAAAGGGTTTTTTTTCAAGAGTGCAAGACTTTGTACTTGAAAAACATTTCTTTAGACATTAAACATCCTGATGACATTCCAAAGGCAGAAAGATGAGGGAGTAGATGTTAAACAGAAATCTATTTCAATGACAAATGCAATTATGATAGAAGATGTAAAACAAATTGCTCTCAGGACTGAATAAAGCATTTAGAACCTCAGGTTGTCCTTTATGTTTCTACTGTATTACAACATTCCTGAATGACATGACACAAAGTGACACTTACTTTGCTAAGTACACAACTCCTTAGGGCTGGCATGAAAGCTTTGTCTTTCTGAGCATCTTCCTCTATATTCTATAACATCTGTTAAAAAAGAGCGGAAATGTTAACTAATCTGTTTGCCAACTCACTGGATTTCTTTGGTGGTTGCATTTGCTTTGTGCAAGATGTGATAAAAAGAGAATGCTAATAATGAGATAAAGTTTTTTTCCCCCAGATTTATATTTCTTTTCAATCATTTGTCCCAAACATTCTTAATCCAGTTCTGAGTGCTCTGGCAGAATAAAAGACTGATACTATTGTACGTTTGCCATTCCTTGTAAATGTTTCTGCACTAGAAAAAATACAACCATTTCTGGCAATGATCATTTTAGAAATGATATATTAGACAAAATTTTAGGCAAGCAGATATATTTTCTCAAAGTCCTAAATCCAATTTTTATGACTGCTCTTATCCATTGTTAATGCTACTCTAAGTAGACAGCAGAATGTGAATGCATGCTGGGAACCCATCTTCCTGTAAAAGGGAGAACATTCATCAGAACTAGAGTAGGCTAAAGGTAATCCCTTAACTCCTTAAATCACTGATTTAGAAAATAATGAAGGCTTGGCTGGGGTTATCTTGTAGCACGAAAGTTGTAATTTGCCTGTTCACTTTCTTAACTTGCAGTACAAACCCACATATTTTGAACCTTCGAACTGCTTATTAGATAAGCAACAATCTTATGAACTAACGACAGGCATGCTATACAGAAAAGAATAATTTGAGTTCTGCTCTAGTGAGCTTTAAATGGTTAATCATCACACTATAAGAAAAATAAAGCTAAATCTCAAATTCTCATACACCTATGTAAGGAAAGTCATAAGACGATCTATAATGTGCTCCACTTCTAATGCACCTTTTTTTTAAAAAAAAAATTGAGCCTTGAATTACTACATTTACATTAAGATGGTTATACCTATTAAATATGTTTCCATCCATTCCTAGACGGGAATGACATTTTGAGTGAATCTTATTTGTTTTCTGAATTCTGCAGTTAACTAGATAACAGAATCCATGACCACTATGTCCCTATGTTTTCTCAGACTCTTATGTTGCTAAAAATTTCATAAAACCTCAACTTTACAGGTAACAACCAAGTCTCCTTCTTTTTGCATAGAGCTTTTTATCTGCTTTAGGTTGTGTCTCTCTGCTGCCACGGATTTGCTTTAGGAATCCCTTGATGAAATTGTTGGTGCTCCATCACTGAGATTTTTAAGAACAGATTGGACAAACATTTGTTTGGAATGGTATAGGGCAGATGTTCCTACCTTTTTGAGCATCAGGGACTAGTTCCGTAGCCGGAGGGGGTGTGGTTTAATGTACTGCCTTCATCCCATGGATGGGGCTTTGCTTGTTTGCGTGGCCTGGTTTCTGGCATGCTGCGGCCTGGTGCCAGTCCACAGACTGGGGATTGGGAACTCCTGATTATAGGGTCTCCTTCTTGAGTATGGGGTTGGACTAGAAGATCTTCAAGGTCCCTTCCAACACTATTATTTTTATTCTGAGGCTTTATGATATTCAATGTCCTGCCAGTAATCTTTATTAAGAAACAAACATTTATTCACCTGAACAATTCCCTCTCTCTCCATCTCTCTCTCCCATCCTCCAATTTGGTGTAATAATTTAATTTAGCTTTTATAGCAAGCACTGACAGGAACCTGACCAGGATCTTGAAATGTTTCACCTTTCTCTTGAGAGCTTCCTTCTCAAATCTAATATGTTTATAGTGTCCCTGTGGGTGTCATTCATACTCACAGGAATGAGCAATCGGGAGTCTTGATAAATCTTAGGAATCTGCCCATCATTGTCTGAAATTCTACACTAGGGAGATTGACCACCAATGAAACCAGTAATCTTATGGCAATATAATAATAATAATATTAATAATAGTAGCCCTTGCATGAGTATTGTACAATTATTCTTGGTTCCCAGTCTCACCCTAGTCATAATCATATAATGGCCCTGTATATTCCCAAAATAAAATATTCTGTGCTGATTGTAAAGATAATATTTTAATAAAACATTCTATTTGTATGGGTGGGGGGTTCTGTTTCTAGATGCACATCGCTTTATTCTTGCATTTTATTGTTCTAGCTTTCTATTTAGACTGTAAAGTTGTTGGTACTCAGGTGATCTATAAATCTAATTAATTAATATAAATTTTAATTATCATACCAACTTCTCTCCAGAAAGTGTATATGATGAAGGAGCACGCACAAAAAAGTGGAGAAGATTTCTATGAGAAACCTGCCTAGAATTCTGTTGTAAATTACCTTTGGCATTTCTCCATAAAATAACAGCTGGACCATTATTTTTTAACTTTATACTCAAAGCCTTTTAGATCTATAGAGAATATACAGAACTCCAGAATGAGACTAACATGTTTATCTATTGCCCAACCTCTTCATTGTTTTGAATGCAGCTTATAAAATAGCATTTACCATAATTTTAGAAAGTGAATCCTAAAAGTAAATCCTGAATAATGAAGAATTAGGCAACAGAGATCCATTGTGAGATTTTATTGGTTCATAATGTAGGGATATTGAATATTCATGTTAAGAGCTGTCTTGATACAGAAAATTAGCACATCAAGAAAAATACTAAATTAGTGTTATTTGTGAAAAAAGTTGAACCTAAGTGCTAAGTTACTGTAAGAATTTATTAACAAAAGCTCAGACAAAATGTGATCTCTTCTTCTATATTTATGCAGGGAGTGATGCATTTTGTTTCTGTCTTAAATATTACTTATATATCTGCTTTGATTAATTTTCAGCTAAAGGGAGACCAGCATGGAAACAAAACATTTCCATGTATTCTGTATTATTTTACTTTTTCTTCCCAATAGATTTGATTTTGGATGGTATGTTATATATTTATTTGGTGTTTAAGTCAATCTAAGATAATGTAAACAACTATGACTCTTTCTTTATACTGTGATCGTAAAGGAAATGCCTGAAAATGGAGTTCAGTTTTGATAAAAGTGAATGGGAGAATAACTATTTGTTCTGGGAGGAAAAGTAATTAAACAGTAGTTGAAATTGCTACTATCAGCAATCAGCTTTTTTCTTGGAAAGATAAATGGTTGGGTGATTTCACTTTTAGTATTATCATAGTTAAAATTGCATTTCATTTTTTCTCCATATAGAGTGAACTTCATGCAGAAAACTTATGATTGCTATTAAAACAGGGTGTCTACAGTGCCATCCCCATTTCCAGTTTATGCTGCTAAAATTCAACAACAAACTATTAGATTTTAGCAGTGTAATTTTCTGTTTCCCCTCCCCCAAAGGTTGAAACTACTGTATCACTATTTATTTTATTATGGTTCTTACCAAGTGGCTCCTTTTAAAATAGCTGCTTCAGGCACCAAATTAGTTTCTCAGACAGTAGACTAAGGATTCATCATTTTAACATAGGAATGTTTTGGTTGGCTTGTTAAGTCTATTGGCAATGGCCGACCCTGTTAGCAAAATCTTTTGTTGGAAAAAAGTTTAACTGAAGTAACTGCAATTTGCAAGTAATGATTTCATTAGATTGCTCTATCAACAAGTCTTCTTTTCTGACCCTGCTATCATCCCAGTTGATTCCATCAGTACTAGGTGAAAAACAATGGTAAGATAACCTTATAATTTAGCAGCTCAGTTAAATTAGGTCTTCAAGCAGTGGTGGGATTCAGCTGGTTCGCACCAGTTCAGTAGAACTGGTAGCTATTTTTCTGTTGCCCAGGCCCAGAACAGAAGCAACATTCACACAGAAAACC
This sequence comes from Bothrops alternatus, assembly GCA_034064705.1. Taxonomy (NCBI): domain Eukaryota; kingdom Metazoa; phylum Chordata; class Lepidosauria; order Squamata; family Viperidae; genus Bothrops; species Bothrops alternatus. The sequence goes on from JARGCV010000009.1 coordinate 17,403,052, forward strand.
GGTTGTTCACATATTTGAATCCCACCACTGTCTTCAAGGTATACCAGACTAGGAAACCAGAGTTATGAATGCTGGTACTTTTACTGTAAGGTTACAAACTCTTACACATCTGAATATACTTCCCTCCTCCCTTCCCTTCATCTTCTAGATAACTAGGGAGGGCTAAGGCTGAATTATTTTCTCAGATTACATTTCTGTCTTCGAGTCATATTTCTTTTGTTGGATTGTTGTTTGCTTGTGACTCTTCCTCTTGTTCCTCAAGGTTATTTCCATTTCCCATTAAAAATTACCATGACTTCTATATATAATACATATAAATTAAATTTCATATTTTGGTAGCAAAATTAGATCTAGACTAAAACTATGGTACCTAGACCACGCCATAAGAATATCTGCAGGAAGACAAAAAGGCATATTCTATTGTGATTTAGGCCTTCTGTTTCTACCTGCTTTTGACCTGTGGAGACCCACAAAAAGATACAGCTTTTGCTTTTAAATTAACCATAATGCCTAGTTATAGTAAAAAGTTCATGAACTCTGATTACTTTAAACAATCAAAACAATGATACATGGTCCTGGCTGATTGTTTTCCTGACATAATCCTGGTTCGTTAAAAGTAGAAGGAAACATTCTGATCCCAAACATAAGCAGGAGGAAGAATTGCAAACCAAAAGTTCATTCATGCACTGTTATAAGAGTAGGGATTTTGGCATTCCTCATCCCAACTATATATCTATATGGCACCAATGTGATGAAATGAGAAATTAGAGTTGTTTGTATGTATTATATGTTGTATCAGATATAAGACTCAAATATTTCTGTGCCAAAGCTTGGAACACAGCTTTAACATCAGAGGTCTTGTAAACAAGGTTTTCATTTCACTATAAAGGAAATCAGGTTGCTTCGTTTAAACAACCACAATTCATGTAATATTATTTGGCACAATAACTTTGGAGCCCTTTAATATCTGCTAGGAGGACATTGATTACACTTAATGTTGTGAGAAGTAGCATTTGGATTTAGTGGGTGGCGTTTGTAAATGCTGGAACCCGAAGGCAACAAAGAGAACTGGATTAAGTATATCTTCACAGTAGTTTGGACAACACTTCCCCCTAGATGATGGGCTATGAACAGATTCATATTGATTGCAATGCTTCTGACACCTGCTCAAAGCTCCCTCTTCTGTTTCCATGGTAACCAAGAGCAGGAATACTTGTCCACATACTTTAGGAACCTCATTAAATCAGGCAGCAGGACAGCAGCTGTGTTCTCAATGTGTTACATTGACAGTCATGGACTAATTTTATGACGCTCAGGTGATTTTTGGCCTTCTCTCTAGTCTAAACTGTTGAAAATGTGGAGATAGTGGGACAGATGGCAAAATAAATAAATATTGCCAATATGTTTTAACACATACACATCTTCTGGAAAACAAGAAAGCCAACCAAAGTAAAGTTGATCTGCCTCAGGTAATTTTGATGCCAAGCATAAATAGCCATTATTGGGGCGGGTAGTTGTATTCAAATAGGGTTTTTGAAATAAGTGGTCAGCTTTGAAAGCAAATGTTTTTAACAGAAAATATAAAACATTGCAGCAGCAAATGCTGCACTTTCCCCCCCAAATGTTTTACAATACAATATCAAGAGTGATGGTTTGCAGCTTTATTCCTGTCTTTTACTAAATATTTTCTAAATACATTAACCAGAAAAACAGTTATAATGTCAGCAGTATCTTCTCCACAATTACCTCCCTGCTGAGTGGAAAGTCACTCCTTTAGGCTCTATTTAATTCAGAATCCTGTTTCCTCTATCTACAGGTGTTTTGTGACATGCATGTGTGTCTGGCAAGCACTGCAGAATCCCTTTCCTTCCCATCATTTTCTAATTGAAAATCACATTCTCCTTTTAACTAGAGGGGAGGAAATATGGCTGCCCCACCCTCAATCATCTGTATTCCAGCCTGTTTTGATCTGGAAAACAACCCACCCACCAACCAGAAAAGGATTAAACCAAAACTGGATAAAATTGAATTGGAAGTTGGCTTTGGCATGTGAAAGAATGTACAGGAAAATACAGAGCTATCAATAATGTTGTTTGAACTTCATTGTTGTGGCAAACTTACAGTTGGAAAGTTCTCCATCAAAACAGGTATTTCTATATAGAAATACTATTCTCCTCAAAGTAGAAACGTACATAGAATGGTGATATCTTGTTTGCTCCATTTGAAAAACTTTTCTTTAAGGATGAACTTTCTGTTGTCTTAAACTTATATAGGTTTAAGTCCTACTTTATACTGTAGAGCAGGAGTGTCAAACTGCTGGCCCGCGGGTCGGTTGCATCATATGGAAGCTGCGCCCACCAGAGCTCCAGCAATGCAAAAAAAAAAGTTATGATACGTCATGATACGTCACATGACGCCGTGAGTTTGACACCCATCCTGTTGAGCAAATAGTGACAAACCACTTTCATATTGTTAAGAAAACTACCTGGACAAGTCCATGCAATCTCTATAAATTACATGCCACTCTTCTTCTTCTTCTTTTACTTTTTTGCTACTTTTTAAACTATTGCTGTAACCCAGGCTCTATTTAAGGATAAAATAACATAAATTGTTGAAGAAGCTCATTGAGAAATATAGAGCAAACTGGCTTACATATTTCAATTCCTCATTACAGTGTGGTGTGTTTTATTTAAAACAGAACCTTTATTTTTCATGTTTTATCTATGAATATATGTATGTGTTGTGCATATGAGTCCTATCCTATTTTTGGTGATGCATTTTCTCCTATTCTGCAATTTCTACCTTCATTCTACAAGGTACCTATAATGATTATTGATTTCACCACTTCCATTTCTCAGAGGATGGAAATTAAAGATAGAACTCTGTTTTCCCAAATAATGGCTGCCAGAAAGAAATAGATATCTTTTAGTAGATTCCTCAACTTCTGTTCTGGAGAAATCTTTTGAAATTAGCTGAAGGATCACACATACCCCTAAGCCTGTAATTTGCCCATCTCCCATACTAGAGAAAAGAAAGGGAGGCAAGGAACATAGAAACCTGAGGCATATAGGTTCATTTCAATAGAATAGAAATAGCAATAGCACTTAGACTTATATAGCACTTCACAGTACTTTACAGCTCTCTCTAAGTGGTTTACAGAGTCAGCATATTGACCCCAACAGGCTGGATCCTCATTTTACTATCCTTGGAAGGATGGAAGGCTGAGTTAACCTTGAGCCTAATGAGAATCAAACTGCTGGCAGTCAGCAGAAATAGCCTGCGATGCTGCATTCTAACCACTGTACCATCATGGCTCCTGGTGATGATAGAAGATAGACAAAGGCTTTGCATGAACTACTAAATGGCTTCCTGATTTAGGCACCACTAGTACGGTATGTCTCTCAATATTATGTGATGGGAATAATAATCATTTATTAAATTTATATGCTGTGCAAATCCTATTAGACAGATTATCTGGATCATTTTCGGTTGGGATTCAGATCTGGGTATGGGACAGTTCATACCCAGATCTGAATTCCGACCGAAAATGATCCAGATAATCTGTCTAATAGGATACCCAGATGACCATGGTATCCTTCAGGATCAGCACAGAAAATGAGACAATGGTGGCCCAGTGTTTTGCTGGTTTGCCTCCTTTATTCAGGGTTGATTAGAATCAATGGTGATTGGAAAGGAAAAAATCCCACCCTCAACCACTACTATGTGGGGTGCCACAAAATTTGGTGCTCTTTCCTCTTCTATTTATCTACATGAGGCCACTTATTGAGCTCATCCATCATCATGGGGTGGGGTTTCATCAGCATGCTGATGATACCCATCAGTACATCTCTGCCCCTGGCAAATTAAGCAATGCTGTTGGTGTCTTATCCTGGTGCCTGGAGTCTGTGAGGTCTGAACAGGGGACAGCAGGCTTCAGTTGAACCCTGGCAAGACTGAGTGGCTTTGGGTTTGGGGGCCTACTGCTCCTAGAATGATGCCTCATTTGTGCTAGATGGAATGGCCTGGTGTAATTGAACATGAGAATGACCTTTGGGGAAAAGGGGAAGAGATACATCATTGGAAGCTATCAGATAAGAGAGGCAGAATCTCCAGTGGCTTAATGATCAGAGAAAAGAAAGGATCCATCCCAATGGATCATGCAGTTAAAAGTGGTGGTGGAAAGTTTTGTAGTTTCAGACTTGCAAGATTGATGTCAATTCTCCTGGGTAAACCAGACAGAACACATAACTAGATGAATTAAATCTATCTTATTGTAAGGCTATATTAAGAGAAACTTGAAATGTTGGTCCACCCCATTATATTTAGCAGAGAAGGCATGTTGTGGATACCATCCACCAGGGACCTATTTTTGATGGGTCCCAAAGGGGTGGGCCTTCTTGCCATGGTGCCTACTCTAAGGAACATTCCTTCCACACACCAGTAATTACTTCCATGTGTGTTTTATTATTCCAGAAATCTCTTAAAACCTGGTTATGTCACAAGTTGTGAGTCTCAGGGAACCAGTGACATTCTTAGATAGTTTCATTATACATGACCTTTTACTCTCTTCATATGGTTTGTAGATTTTAATTGTTATACTGTCTTTTTATTTTTTAAAAAAATTTTTTTTAAATGTGGGTGTGATTTCATTCTTTTTATAGATTGTTTTATTATTGTATACTGCCCAGAGTTTCTGCTGTGAGTGGGTGTCTATATAAATATGATAAATAAATAAAGCCCAGCAAATTGATTACTATGTAGGGTTGGTAAACATTATAAAATAAGAAGAATCTGGTATTTTCATAACAATTGATGAACGTATATGATAAACAATCCAACTCACATTTATCATTTGCTTAGCACTGAAATCTGAAACCACTGGCGAAGAACAACCATGTAGAAATTTCATTTCAGTTGAAGAAACTCAAATGTTAAATTACTAGGTGCAAAAAAACTAGGTCCACACATTAAGGTTCAGATTAACTGATTTATTGCTAAAAGCTTATGTACATGAATCTTCTCCACTAATGGTCAGTACCAAGTTAGAATTAAATACCAGCAAGCAGCATTCCGGGAGGGAAGGAGGGAGGGTAAGACTTAGTTCATTTGTGACTACATAACAGTTCTAAACTGATGTCTCTTTTAACACCTCCTGTCTCTGCAGGTCCTTCTCCTAGAATTACTAATGAATTGTCCAGCAGATTGTGATAAAGCTTTGTAAAGCACTTGGGTAGCTCTTATTTATAGGTACTTACTTACAGTTGCCTGGATTAACTTTTTCCAACCGAGAGGAAAATATCTGTGTTTCCCAAAGTATTTGTTTTAGTGGCTAAGAGCTGACAGCAGTATTAAATATTAATTTCTTAAATAATTGACTTACTTTAGAGATATTTGCAATATATCCAAATATTTATATTGCACTATAAAGTGAAATAATTCCTAAAAGCTGTTTGAAATGAACACAGTTCTTTTTTTATTACATATTTTATTAATTTTCTAATTTTACAATCATGAGTACTTAATAAACAATGTGTTGTCTGGGTCCATTGGTAATTCAGTGGTACATATTAACTTTCTCAGTCTAGTTCCAATACTACACCATCCAATGCTTTCTTGATCCTCTCGTCTTCTGGTTGTATGCATTTTTCCACACTGGGCAAATACAATTTTTTTTATTGTTAATACATATACAATTAAATATAGACATCTTCATCACATTTTTCTGGTATTATACATAATACGGATAGCGTCAGTTTATAATATATTTTCTAGCCAGAACATATCTCAACTGCATTTGCATTTAAAATCCATTTGTTCAATCAATATCCTGTTTTCCTGCTTTTTAAAAATAAATAATTTCCTATCAGTGTTCAAAATATCTCTATCGCTTATAATTTTCTCATAATAAATTATATTTGGATAACCAAAAGCTTCCCTTATTCAAACTCTTTTAAAATTTTCATTTGCCATCTCATAACAAAGTATAATATTCTAGTTACAAATCCTATCCTAATTATAATAATACTTTTATTTCTGTTATCTATTTTCTTAACCATATTCAAACATCTGTTTAATAGTATAATATCCCATCTAATAGGTCAAAACCTCTATTTTCTTCAGTCTTACTCTAGCTTTCCTCCTTTGCCAAATAACTTTTCAAGTCAATGCCTTTGAATCATCAAATAATTCTTCCTCTGTTTTTGTATATATTGTTTGGAATGAGGAAGAAAATTTGATTGAAGTATTTTTGGAAGAACGCTCAACCCATTTATATTCATTAAACAACCTCTATCCTTCTCCTTCAGTTTTTCTTTTCATTTCTTGTTTGTCAATATTCAGCATTTCTCCTAATAGCTTTATCGTCAGTTCAATCAGCTCTTCTTCCTTATCCTCAATTGTGTTCCGAGATCTTGACAAGTAAGATATCTTTTCCATTACTGGTGTTATCACTGCATCTTCTATTTTTTCACTTGTCTGTATCTGTCTGTTAATTCCTTCCTTTGAGTCCTCCATCTTTGGATCTGTTTCTTCTAATTTTCCTTCTATTTTCTGGGTTACTAGTTCCTTCTTTATAGTCATTGTCTGGATTTGTAAGTTTAGATTAGAAAATTGTTCTTTTATCTCATTTGCATTATTTTTAGTCTCATCATGAAATAAAACAATTGTCTCTTGGATTGATTTCAACATAGAAAGAATTTCTTTCTGAGATCCATTAACATTTTCTTGTTTGGTATATCAAGCTGGGGGCTTCGTAGACAAATGTTAAAGATGACTTTTTTACTATTTGAGGCTAAGTATGAAACACCTATTTTGTTTTTGTATGTAGTCTTTATAGTCCAATAGGGTCACCAACACAGATAAGCAGCCCAAGAATTTTTTTCCCCTTTTCCCAGCTGAAATCTGCAAAAGTGAAAGTTTCTTGGAACAACAAAGAGTCTTATCTAAATCTGGGCATCAAGCCAAGTTTCCTTTAAGCATAATAAATTGTAATGCCATGATTCACCACTAGATGTTGTTGACACCATCTTCCAGCTTTCCAAATCCAAGCCTATTTTACAGACTTTCAAATATCTTTTCTAGAAAAAAGTCTCAGAGGTACTTTTAGTCCCCAAATTTCAAAGCTCTATATCTGTTTTAATTCCAAATTGATTTTGTAGTTTTCTCTATTTCCCCCCAAAGCAATTAATTCACCGCTTTTCTTTTCCTGGGGGAGCAGGGCAAAAATTTCCCTTCCCTCTCTTATCGGGGAGGATTCTTTGCTTTGAGCATTCTTTTTTCCAGGAGAGTAGTATTAAGGTCATAAAAAGAGGATAAAGTCTCTTCCATCCACCGGTTTGGAGGCTTCCTCGGATCCAGCGAAAGAATCGCCACCCCTCTGCAATTGATGAGGGTCCCTTTCTTCTTCGTTGCCTCTCCATGGCAACTTTTGATCCTTTTTAGGGTCCCCAGTAAGACAAAATCTAACATGGAAGACGGAGCCCCAACTTCCTTTGCCACTTACACCATGACACCTAACCGGAAGTCTGAACACAGTTCTTTAGTGAAACCAATTAAACAGAAGATAATTGTCTTATTTCATAACTCAGCTTTAAGGTGACATTTAAATTGAAATGAAATTCTTTTTTAGTGAATCATCTTTAGCATTTATGAAGTACATAATGAAAGTTTAATTCAAATACACTTTAGTAAGAGTTATAGCTTAATATTTCATATTTACTGATCAATTTTAACTTTTGGGATAATTTATCATTCCAAATAATTGGATAGCACATATATATAATCTATATTATATAATAGATGCTAAATTAGTATCCCTTCTTTATTGACCTCTTAAAAGATGGTTCCTTATAGAAAATAATTTACGTTCCTTGCAAGATGTAAATTCCCCTTTTATTCCTGGAAAGAGCTGAGTTAATCTATCATCTCCAGTTCACATTTGTTTAGTCCTTTCAACTTTAATAGCTTCTCAAGGCATTTGATTATTTCATCATCTCATAGTCAGAAAAAGGAGATAGAAGATACTCAACATATCTCAAGAAAACTCTGTTGGGAAACCTGATTAATTTATTTTGTTGTATCCTATATAATATGAGAAGATAAGTTTAAATGTTAGCCATTAGTGCACACAAAACTAATTCAGTCTTAAGATGCGATGTTTCCAGACATTTATATTCTATCTCTTTTTTATATGTAATAATTTCATTAAAGTTTAAAAATCAAATTAAAAGACTAATACAAACTAGGAAAAATATAAAAGTAAAGAAAAAGCACAAAGAGAGAGAAAAAGAAAATAAGAAATAAGAAAATATATATTCCTTTGATTATTATTACAGAGTCATAAAAAAGAGATTTTCATTTTTAAAAAAATATTTTTCAAAAGCTAGATTTTTCATCCTGTCAAGTTCCCCTCCCCCTCATCATCACATGCCATTTTGTAATGCAACCAGTCTGGAAAATGCTTGGTTGGCCTAGCTGCTCTCAGATCATTATAATTTAGAAGTGCAGGAGTAATGTTGTTTCATACAGATGATTGCTCAAAACTGAAAAAATATTCCCAAGAGTAGCATAACTAAGAACCGAGAAGCTTAGCAGGCTTAGAGAAGAATGCAAAAATGGTCCTTGTGCAAACTTAATGTAGTGTTAGAAGAAAATCATAGTTTGTTCTGAGCTGGGACAAGAAAAAGAATGCAGAACATAGGCAGTTGCTTGAAGCAGAGGGAAGGTTTATTTCCAAGAGCAGAATACAGGCAGAGTATCACATCAGCAAATGGAGGTGGCCATACGTGGGTCAATTTCCTGGGGTAGTTTCTTTTCTAGGAAAGTCTGTCTATTGTCCCTTGAAAGCATGCAAAGAGTGCCCTCCCTCTAGGAATTTTTGTTGAATGCAATTAGCTGGCCAACCAAAAGGGGCCCTGGTTAGGTGCCCTGCTGAGCTTGTGGTCTTTGTATTACAAATCAGGGTGATGAACCTAGGGAACGCAGAACCTTTTGTTTGTGAATGAGGAAAACTCTGGTGAAAAGAGAAGTCTTGAAATCTGAAGAGATTTCCTTTATTTGAGAAGGCTGATGATGTTTAATGTGTCTTACTAATTTCAGCCTTGGTGGTAAAATCAGTGGTGGGGTTCAAATACGTGAACAACCGGTTCTCTGTGTGGATGCTGCTTCTGGAAGTCCATTCTGGGCCCGGGCAACAAAAAATTAGCTACCAGTTCTACCGAACTGGTGCAAACTGGCTGAATCCCACCATTGTGTTAAATCCATATCTAAATGGAATCTCTAACCTTTTGCCTGGTATTTGGTTGAAAGGTCAGAGAAAGAGAGGATTGGAGAAAGATTGAATGGTGAAGGAGTTGTTTTCCTTCCTAGATAAGAATTCCCACTCTATTTAGTCAGGCTATCTAGGAAGACATATTATTGATGGACCAACCACTGCTACACAAAAATATTTGATGCCAACAAAGTGGCTTGAACCTTTCTGCACCTCTTTCTTCAATAGAAGTACAACCAACATAAAGTTTGTTATTTACACATTTTTTGGAAATGAGATTAAGCAATCCATGGCCACCATCACTAGGGTTCAGATTCCATTTACTGACCCAGATAGCGATCAAGTGTCTGTGCAAGTGCCAGTATTAACTCAGTTAATAAGGAAAAAGAGAGTAAGGAAAAACAATGGAAATCTTCTTCTAAATTCCTAATCATCTTATTTAGTGCTTTCTAGAGATCAGAGATAGGCATTTTTTCCCCAGATAGATATTCTATTTTTCTCCTCATGTTTTTCAGCCTCCAAGGGCTGAAGAGATAACACTGATGATGCAGCAACATTGCCAGAAACAGTGGATGGGGCTTAAAATAATAGCCTCTTCTTTTCTTCTTTGGTTTCTTTAAAAAAAAGATAACAATGTAAGCATATTATAGGTTGTTTGTACATATTTTCTTTTTTCAAAATTCCATTTTAAAGAAATAAAAAAAAATCATAACATCAAATTTCTGCATCACAATCTTGGAGACCCAAAGGTGCTTTTTCAGGAGGCAACTGGACTTTCTTGTTTTTCTTTGAAGACTTTTCACTTCTCATCTAAGAAGCTTCTTCAGTTTTTGGAGAATTTCTATTAAAAAGGACCCGAGAACTAAATTTGTCCTGTAGATTGCTTACTCCTAATGCAGAGGTAAATTAATAACTAGAAGCCTGTTACTCTACTCTTTAATTGTTTAACTATTGTGGTACATTAAAGCAGGGGTCCCCAACCCCCGGGCCATGGACCGGTACCAGGCCGTGGACCAGTACTAGGCCATAGCATGCCGGCAACTGGTCCGCACAAACAAGCAAAGCTGCATCTGTGGGATGCAGGCAGCACACAAAACCATGCACTGTCCGGTCCATGGAAAAACCTTTCTCCACGGAACCGGTCCCTGATGCCCAAAATATTGGGGACCTCTGCATTAAAGTACATAAAAAGGAGAGGCAGGAGAGCTTTATAAACACCAAGAAGGTGCCTTAAGATGTTGTGGATCAGCTTTATACAGGCTCTAAAATGATATGCAGTAAAAAAGCAGCTTAATGAAGAGAACATTTCATGACTTTAACATCAATGGGAAAGTTCCATTTCAGTTTCAAACCAAGTGAAAATCATTCTCCAAAGATGCCACTCAGAGAACAATATTTCTTGTAGCTTTCAGTGTTGACTGGAAAAACAAAGCTCACACAAGAACAACACCATTTCCTGGAAAGGTCATTTGTGATTTGGTTCATAAATTCCTTTTGTCATTTACAAAGATTTTTATAAACCCAAATTAATGTCTGAACACTGGGGGGGAAAAGATAAAACTGACCAATGCTTTCATTATTAATTGATATTCACACATCACGTTTCTCATTTGAAACGGAAAATGGGAAATGTGATTCGCAAAACCAGAATCACCTTTATAAAAACTACAGATCAAAACTGCTTGGTGCAAAGAATCTCCCCTTCTAAATAGCTTTGCATTATCTCTGTGCTTCTGTTAATGATTCTTTATTGTTTGGGATGTTAGCTCTTACAAAAATGTCATGGGTTCCTTAGAATTTAATCATTAAACATCAGCAAATATGACATAATTTTCTAAGTTAAATGCCTGAATGTGAAGCTGGATGAATATAATGCATCAAGAAGGGTAATTATTAGCTAATAATTTCGCATTTTAGCAGGAGGCTGTTAGCAGTTTATGCATCACAACCAATTTCTAGTTTATGGATTTTGAATTTCTACTTTTCAATCATTAATTTTTATGACACCCTTTCAGTTTTGAATACCTTGTAGAAATTCTCCTTCAGTTTTTCTAAGATAAATTGTAGTTGTTTTCTTCTTTTTCCATTAGTAATATTTATGATTTTTTTTTTGCTGCAGCAATAAATGGGAGGGGATGTAACTGAATATATTTTACAAGCATTAACATGTATGTTTTCTGTAGACTTTGTAAGCCTTTTGATATTACTGAAAGACTACATCCTGTACTGTATATGCATAAACATTTGTTGATTTTACCATCTAAGGAAATAACTGTGCTGAACATTACCTTTGCAAGTATCACTGGACAAAAGTTCTTTGATTTGCCTCTTCCAGCATTTAACAGGCAGAGGCAATATATTGATCTATTTAACTGCTTATAACAAGAAATACTCAGTGTGTCCAGATGTTGCCAGGTGAAAAACTGCTCCTAGCAGTACTAAAAAGAAGACATTATGCACTTTTTGTCCCCCCCCTCTCTCTCCCTCCCTCCCTCTCTCTCTGTGTAGAAAAGAAATAGTAGGAAAACAGGATAGTTACAAAATCATCTGGATCTTTTTGCAAAAGTCTGTGAAAAACATATGATAAACCAATGTAGTATAGTGGTTAAAGACAGGCATCAGGGAGACTCGACCATGAAGCTCCCTGGATAACTCTGGGCAAGATCTAAAGGAGATAAATATCTAAATGGACAAATAGGCCATTCTGGAAATTTAAGATGCTTCTAAGAAATCATCACCTGTGGACTGAAGCACATGGAAGCACATCTTGTATTCAGTCAGTCACATGTGCTTTCTAGAAACTATTAACTCAGTTGAGAAAAGAAAAGGAATAAGATATAAGGTCTGAGGAAATAGGGTTTAACAATTTTTTTAAAAAATCCCAATAGCTAGAATCTTTGGTTTGGGGATTTTTTTTCAGTTATTTAGAGGAATGAACAGTACAGCAATGAGGATGGCAAGGGAACTGAATTAGTAAACATTTAACAACCCTGTTCAGTCATACCTAGAATGCATCTAATGGCATTGAAAAGGCATTGAGAAAGTTCATATACAGGACAGGGCAAAGAAAAGGCATTGAGAAAGTTCATATACAGGACAGGGCTGTTAGGACATATATAAGATAGATCTCTCCCAAATGACTGATATTTAAAGATGCATAAAATGTCTTTGATTCCAAATATTTCAAGACTACAGTAGTAGCCTTTTAGCCTTTATCCTCCTTGAATTTGCTTAATTTAGTTTTAAAAATAAAAAAAAAATTGTTACCAGGTTTATTAAGGATATAAAAAATTATCAAACTGAATATCCATATTCTCATAGTTAGATCAAGTGACTAACTTAAGATAAGATCAACTCAGTAGACAGAATTTTGTCTGAATTGAGACAAATGCCAAGAGTTTTTTGTTCACATTCTCCTTCTTTCTTCTTCCAGAAAAGTTTCCAGGCTTTGGATCTTGTTCATCTCTAGTAAGCATATAGTAAATCTGTGTAAATCCTTAAAAAAAGTTTAGAATGTGTGGAAGCACATATGAAGCACCCCTCCTGAAATTGTTCAAGCAGACACTTTTTTTATCAGGCAACTTCAGAAGCTGCTTCCAGCTGCCTCCACATATGTGCACCACCGCTATTATGCTCTGCATGTATGCACAGCTAGCCAGGAGCAGCATCTAAAGCAGCTGGGTGACTCTGAAAAAAAAACACACACAACTCCTTTAACATTTCCAAAAGAGATGCTTTGTACATGCGCCTGAGCATTCCAAAGGAATTCTTTTCAAGGATATGGATGGCCCTAATACATACTCCCTACTTTGGAATACACTGGTTTTATTAGTTTATCTTTTCAATTCATCACCTTCTTTTTTGCCATCTACAGTAGCACCGCATATAATAAGAACTGTGTTTCTTGGATCATAATATAGTTATCCATAATTATCATAATTATATTGTGATTGGAAGGGGCCCAGGGAAGCCTTAAATTACCCACTTGTAAAGCAGTTCTCCTGGCAACCTCATTTCACAATGATCAATTTGGGCTTTCTGCCTCCCCTTTCTGCATCAATACACAAAGAAATAGCCACCCACAAACAGTCAAGGTGTTGGTATTAATAGAAATGTTCCTTGTAGACTTTGCTGTGGTGAATATTGTCATGTATTCACTGCTTACCAAACTGGAAGAGGTTGTACAGTCAGCGCTTCTAGAGCTAGTTTACTTTGTGTGATATAACACCAGAGGTTTAATTGTCTCTTTATAATACATGTTCTGTTGAGAAATATCTGAGCTGAGCAAAGACAAGTAAGCTGTTCTATATGTTTATGCAGTGGTTAAGCTGCTGGCATAGAAAGCACAAGACTGTGAGTTCTACTCCTGCCTTAGACATGAAAGCCAGTTGGGTGAATTTGGGCCAGTCACTCCCTCTCAGCCCAACTCACCTTACAGGATTGTTGTTGTGGGAAAAATAGCAGGAGGAAGGAATATTAGATATGTTCACTGTCCTGAATTATTTACAAAGTAATAAGAGTGGGGTAAAATAATAAATAAAAATGTGCCCAGCACAACTTGCAATAGATTTCCAGAAAAGCCATAACAGCCAGTTTCAAAGTTGTATCCTAAATTCACATAAATCCAATCAACTCATTAGGTTTCCGTTGAGTTGCATCAGGGCGTAAATAAGTGTTAACCACTCATGATTCTTCAAATTTTCAGTACTTTATTCCAGAGCCTTGCCAATTCTTCAGGAAGTTTCAAAAACTGTAGTTAGGGATTCTGCAATAACTTCTATTTGTAACGTTGGTGTCTTGGATGTAAAACCACCAAACAGTGGAGAAGAAAATGTATTTAAATTAGCTAAATCTAAATGTTCTTTTATTTCTTTCTTGCCTGGCCTGAATTGCAGCTCCCTCTTCCCTCTAATGGCACAGCTAGGGTGATTTCTGAGAAAAATATAAAGACGTGATAAGGCATCACCAATTTATTCTTTCTCTTCACAACAGATTTCCACTATCTTTCGTATGTGGTGTACAGGTAGTCCTTACGACCACAATTGAGCCCAAAATTTCTGTTGCTAAGTGAGACATTTGTTAAGTGAATTTTGTCCCATTTTATGACTTTCCTGACCACAGTTGTCAAGTGAATCACTGCAGTTGTCAAGTTAGTAACACAGTTGTTAAGTGAATCTGGATTCCCCATTGACTTTACTGTCAGAAGATTGCAAAAGGTGATGGCATGACTTTGGGGCACTGCAACCATCGAAAATATGAGCCAGTTGCCAAGTGGCTAAATTTTGATCATGTGACCAGAAGGATGCTGCGATGGTCATAATGGTGAAAAATGGTCATAATCGTTTTTTTCAGTGCCGTTGTAATTTCAAACGGTTGCTAAATGAACTGTTTTCAGTTGAAGACTACCTATATTCCCCAAATCTTTGTTGTTATTGTCTCAGGCATTTGTCTTATCTCAGCTCATTTTGTACTTTTTTGATACAATCCCTACAGTTTCTGGAGCTTGTTTAGTATATTATATATGTCCCTCCTTCCATTTCCTAAATAACTTTTGTTTCAGGATTTTAGGAAGCTATGTGTGCATCTCCACTGGTGTCTTTATATATCCTCCATTTTTCCTTTTGTCAGCAGTTGTTTGCAACTGCATTTTCAATATCTTGTTTTGCAGGATTATCCACTCTTCCCAAATATTTTTCTCCTTTAACTTTTGCCCAAGTGCATCAAAATCTTCCCTTTAAAATCCAATCTTCAAGTCTGATTTCATCTCCTTGATTTTACAAATCTAAGGATAGTATTGTGTCAAGCTTCAAGAAGTCAATTCTTCTCTGTTGGTGAGGATTAGGTCCAGGATAGCAGATCACTTTGTTTTTTCTTCCACACTGAAAAATAAAATCAGCAAAAAAAAATAAATCTGGAGTTTGTTTTTTTTATCTCAATGCTTGGCAGAGATAGATTTCCAGCAGCTGTCAAGTTAGATGAAATCTCTTGTGGTCATTATTATATTCCTTTCTGAATGCTTGGTCATTTAAGACAGCATGACTTCATCTATAACTTCTGCCTGTCCAGGTGGTCTGTAATAAACTCCCACAAAAAGTATCACTTTTTCTCTCTCTCATTTTATTCTTACCCAAATACTATAACAGGATTTCCATATTCTGTAAACCTTGATGCAGCCCATGGTTTCCTTATGAAAACTTTAACATCTTTTTCCCCAGTCTGTTTTCAATTAGCTCAGGTGCAGCTAGGATCCAATCATGCGAGTCATCCCTAACAAGTTCCAGTAACATCTACAATGTCACATATGCCCTCCTAGGTTAGGACTCCAATTTCTCCTGTTTGTCCCCTATATATTTTGCACTGGTACAGGTAGTTCTCAACTTACAACCACAACTAAGCCCATTTCGGTTGCTAAGTGAAAACCTTTTTTTAAGAGAGCTTGTCCCATTTTACAATCTTTCTTGCCATAGTTGTTAACTAGATCATTGTAGTTGTTAAATTAATCAAACTGTTGTTAAGTAAATCAGGCTTCCCCATTGACTTTGCTTGTGAGAAGGTCACAAAAGGAGATCACATGCTGCAACCGTCAAAATTATAAATCAATTGCCAAGCGTCTGAATTTTGATCACGTGACCTTGTGGATGTTACTACAGTCATAAGTGTAAAAACTGGTCAGAAGTCATTTTTTTCAGTGTCATTGTAACTTTGACCTGTCACTAAATGAACTGCCGTATGGAAATGTTTAAGATTGTGAATGGTGATATGCGACAGTTTTAATCATGGTATAAGCCCCCAGTGATGCAAACCAATTTCATTTCTTCATTACAACTCATAAAACTTTCAAACAAAGCATGGGCTCAGGATGGTATCTTATTCTTTTAGTAATTGCTGGAAAATTACCTCCATTCAGTGACCAGCTAGCACATTTGAAAGGCCGGATTATTGCCCTGATCTAGAATGGATGGCTTTTTGCATTACCAGTCAGAAGGCACATTGCAAAGCTTTTCTCTCTCAAGTTTTTTTTTCGTCTCTCTATCTTGGGAAAAGAAAAAAGAGGCAATATTGTATAAACACAAAAGGATTTAAAACCTGTCTCCCATTAAAACCTCCTGAATGAGAACCCCCTTTAGAGTCTTTATGTCAGAACATCAATACCCTATTGTCGAAAACTGTTATTTATTCCCGCATAGGATACTTTTACTTAGAGTCTTTGTACAACTCCAGAATCAGCTCTAGAGCGCTCTGTTCCCATTCCAGTATCTATGTTCTATAAATCAAGTAGATTAGTTTCTATTTAGCTGCTGTGAATCTGAAAGTACACACACACACACACACACACACACACAAACAAACAAACAAAGCTATTTTTCATTTTGCAAAAGCAAAGCTTTGCATCTATCTGTACAGTATCACCATTGGCAGAGATAGCCATTGGTAGGGTTCGGCTGGTACAGTTTTTTGTTTATAGAATCTGAAAGGAAAAAGAAGCCTTGACATTTTAACAGGTCAATTACAATTCCTCAGTTGTTGTTGTTTTATCGCTATATAATGATTCACCCTCCACATTTAATTTAAAAAAAATAGTTGAGACTGATTTCGGATCTTTTGAGTTGGTAGATCCTTGCAACAATTCATATGCTCAGACTAGCCTTGTAAAGGGAGGTACCATAGGATGAAATTGACAGGAGTTCTGCTTGTTTCCCCCTTATCATTAGCAGAAGGTTGGTGAATTCAAAGTACCAGGCTGTGGTTTTGGATATATTGCCCATGAGTGGGCAGGATGGATGTGTGTTTGGTAAAATTTTCTTACTCTTCTTTACAGAAGTTAGGTTGAGGTTTCACTGACTTATTTTTAGTGTTTTCTTAGAAGTTATTCTCCCCTTGTCTTCAGCTCTAGCCACTGCAGTAACATGCAGTGGTAAATACAGTTGCTGAGAAAAGCATGTGTTTGCAAAATTATTACTATTATTTTTATAAACAGCCAGGCCAATTAACATAATATATTCTGGAAATGAAGAGGAGAGATTGCCATTTATCTTGCTGCCTTTTTGGGCAAGAGAGCGATGAGAGGACTTTTATTGTTCTAGGTTTGTTAGGGATACTGAATGAATGAAGTTTTTCTACTTCACCTTTAATAAAATAGAGGTAGATCATACTTGTCTCATGGTGTCCTAAAATCTGTAGTGGTGATGACAATTATACAACCAGCTTCAGCATTATTGACAGGAATTGGACAGTAGAAGTGAAACCAAATGGAAGTGCCAGATGACTTTTTTTTCAGCAGTAAACTGGGATTGTAAAGGGGAGTGGAAATTGAGATAAAAGAAGATCCCATTCTGGAATCTATATTATATTTTAAAAAATATATTATTTTAGATTAAAATCAGTTGTGTTTCTTATTAATTTCTGTAATACTAAGTTTAACTTTTTCATGATAATTTAAGCTACTTCAATCAATTGTGATGAATCTATTGCATATTAATTTCAAGTCTGAGAAATAGCATTATATATTAAAGGTAGAGAGTGAAGAAAAGTAGATGCACGCTAATTCACTGGGAAGCAGCAACCAAATGTACAGGTATAGTATAGGGGGTACCTTGTTCAATAATAGTAACTGTGAGAGGGATCTCGGAGTCCTAGTGGACAATCACTTAAGCCAGCAGTGTGCTGCAGCTGCCAAAAAAGCCAACACAGTGTGGGCTGCATTAACAGAGGGATAGAATCAAGATCACGTGAAATATTAATATCACTTTACAATGCCTTGGTAAGGCCACACTTGGAATACTGCATCCAGTTTTGGTCACCACGATGTAAAAAAGATGTTGAGACTCTAGAAAGAGTACAGAGAAGAGCAACAAAGATGATCAGGGAACTGGAGGCTAAAACATATAAGGTACGGTTGCTGGAATTGGGCATGTCTAGTTTAACAAAGAGAAGGACGAGGGGGGACATGATTGCAGTGTTCCAATATCTCAGGGGCTGTCACAAAGAAGAGGGAGTCAAGCTATTCTCCAAAGTGCCTGAAGGCAGGACAAGAAGCAACGGATGGAAACTAATCAAGGAGAGAAGCAACCTAGAACTAAGGAGAAACTTCCTGACAGTTAGAACAATTAACCAACGGAACAACCTGCCTCCAGAAGCGGTGAATGCTCCAACTCTGGAAGTTTTTAAGAAGAGACTGGACAGCCATCTGTCTGAAATGGACTCGATGACCTCCAAGGTCACTTCCAACATCATCATCATCACCATCACCATCATCATCATCATTATTATTATTATTATTATTATTATTGATATGTAAGGGAAGCTTGTGGAATATGATGATACTAGATAGTTGTCATGTACTGTTATAACAGCTAGGAAACTGGAGTTTTGTTTTAAGCCACAAAGTCTGATGTTCATTTTATCTTATATGATGGAGTTGGCATACATTTTGTGCTACATGAAGAGGAAATTCAACCCACACACTTTTCCAGTTAAGCAAATATAGCAGTAAAAGACAAAAACAAACCTCCTGCATGAAACCTGCAGGTGTTTAGACCATACAAGATAAGAAAACAACTTGTATATTTCCTTAGCCATTGATTGTTATAATTTTTTACATGAGATCTAACAAGTTTCCACATCACAGAGTGTTTCAATATTAAAAATGCAACCTTCAAAGTTAAATGAGATTTTTCTGATATGTAAGCCTATAAACCAGTCCATAATCTTTATTCCATCCTTCACTTTCAGGATGACTTAATTACCAATATACAGATGTGTATATCTGAAAATCAAAGAAGGTCGAGATTTTCTTCAGGCTTAATTGTGAATTTAAAGTATTTCATTATTTATCCCATGTAGTGGTGTAGATTTCTTTTTAAGATTCCCAGAATGGAGAGAGTTGCTATAATCCAGACAGCCACACTGTATTTAACTAAACAAATCCTTATGAATATCTATGAGAGATGTGAAGAGAGTATGTGATAATATTAGCACTACTTTAAATATTGGCAAATGAAATGGTAAATGCCAGCCTAGGTTAGACCTTACAGCTGACTATGTAAATCATAAAAATAATCTACATTATGAGTTCTCCTGAGCGCCCTGAAAAAAATTTCTAATCCCTCTCGGGAGAACTCTAGACACCGCATTGGATGGTGTGGAAGGAGGAGTGAAGGTGAGGTATGTGTAGAGGGTTAGAGGGTGGAGATAGGGAATAGAGGTGGGTGGAGGGAAGATGTACAGAAAGGTGAAAGTAAGTAGTTAGAAGGTTAGAAGAGGGGTTGAGGTTGTTGAAGGATGTGGTGGGGGGGGGGTTCCGAGCAGTTATTCGTATTGATTGTTAAATATGTTATTTGCTTGTTTTCAGTTGAGTTATTATGTTATTATGTTATAATTTTGTTAAAAGTTTCTAAAATTTAATAAAAATATAATTAAAAAAAAATAAAAATAAAAAATAATCTACATTATGGGGAAATATTGAATGCAATCCTTTTCAACCAGCTGTTCCATATTGTACTGCTCTTTAAGATATATATCCCCACTATCCCTATTAAAATAACATAAAAGCTAATATAAGTAGGAAACTTATGTATAGATAATAAAATCGCACAACATCATTGTAACACTTTGTCATTTTTCAATATGGATTAATTTGGCATTGTATTAAAATAAATAATTGCCAATCATTATTCTGTAATGCACACATTTCTCTTTGATGTGTTACTATTCATTTCAGTCTGCACTACCATGGATTTCTCACCATCTAAAAATAAGTCGCAAGAAAGATTTTAAGATCTGAAATAAGATCTGATTTTAATATATTATTTAACAGAGCATTCAGTAACAAAAAACTATACCATAACTTTGTGAAGTAAAATTATTTTAGGACAATTCTGAACATAAAGCAGATTTTCTATATTTCCTTTGCTTATTCCATGGCTTCCAAAGGCCGAACTCACAATATCTTCTTTACCATACTTTCCCCATAATAAAAATAAGCCTCAACTATGTAATTAGTAGGTAAATCCCATTAAATCAACTGCAGAAGGACAGTACTCTTAAGATACTTTCATATGCAATTTATTGTGAACTCCCACAGTGTCATTTGTGTTTGGCAACTGATTTATTTTTGTCTCAGCTGCGGTATATATCCTTCCTTCCTTTTAAATTATTTTTATTTGAAGTTTTAAAGCTTTGGAAAGCTTGTGGGTGGGCTATTTTCCCATTGTCAGGAACTCGTTTCACCCAGCTTCCTAGCTTTTGGTCTCAACTCATATTCTCCTCATTCCTTGCAGAGTTACAAGTCCTATAATACCTTGACAGCTTTGCATCTCAACCCATCTTAGCAATATGATTTTTTTAAAAAAAAATCTCTTCACCCCTTTTCCACCTTGCAAGTAATCCTCTGCTTTGCGGAGTTGTGATTTGCTTGGAAATCATTGATCAAATGCACATAATATGAACTAAGGGCATAGCAGAGGAGGCATGATGGGGTTACTTAGTGAGCACCATTCTCCACACCTGAACAGTAGTAAGGGAGAATTAATTGACTCATTCAATTCTCTACATTTTAGTCTCAGTGGCATTGAAGTGGTTTGTCAACTTCTGAGGGATTAGGGAAGGAAATAGAAATGGTCTCAGTTAAACTTGTGTGAAAAGCTTTGGGTAAATATATTTATCAATTCACCAATAAGAAATTCTAAAATGCTTACGAGGTAAGGAGACCATTTCGCCCACCACTTCACTCATTTGGGGGCAGGAAAGGAAAATTCATAGGCTGATAGTAATTGTAACTTTTAAAATAACTATATTTCACATAATTATTTTCAATATTATTGTTTTCTCATATGAGTTTCATTCTAATTCTGCCTATAGGCATTATGTGAGTAATTAACAAATCATCTTCATCTTCTCATACATACATACATATACTCTATTTCTCAAATATGTAATTGAACTGAAATATGTTCATAGAATTTTACGAAGGACAAGGATATCATTAAGCTAATGTAGATTATTTTCTACATTATAATTTATATACAAAGCTTTTATTTCCTACATCTTTATTTAATTGTGGACAACATGTAATTCATGTCAAGGTTAAAATCCTTCCTGATCATCTGCAGTGAATGGCAGAGTTAATTTACTTCTGTTTTTTGTCTGTAGGAATCAGTGTTGATTTAAATAATAAAGTAACAATTGATAACTGGAGGAGAACAAAAAATACAAAATTGGTCAAATCAGTTCTGCAGTTTGTAGTGATGTGAAATAGGAATAATATATGTTTTAAATCAGGATGCCATTTCATTTCTTAATTGTTCCCACTTAGTCTCCACAAAAAGAAAAAGGAGAAAAGCCCAAAAGTTGTATTTATCTAAGGTGAAGTTTCCCATCCTAGACAAAGTCTTTAAATACCCTTTTCCCTACAAAGAGATTTACTTTGCAGATAGACCAATATATTTGTAAAGAATATACCCAAATCTTTATTCTCATATAGCTGCTTTGATATTACTTATGCTCCAGCTTCCTACAGCCTGAAAAAAAGCTTTAATGAGAAGTGCTGTTGCATGAGGAGTATTAAGCACTTTTAAAATATTTTTGAAGTGTGCACTGACCTAATATATGTAGCAATCAAAACATGTGATTAAGGATAGGATTGAAGAACCAATAAACAAGAATTACTAGGTATGAACCTAGAAACTTATCTGCAAATATAGCTGAATGATAACATCTTGGTCTAATATATAGCCCTTGAAATTCAACAAAGGAAGAGCATTTTGCAATTCTGCATAACCTTGGTTATTGGGGCAGAGAGAACAGAATGATGTTGCAGAAGCTCAATCTGAATTTTCTCAGAAACAAAATACAGCCTTCCATATAGTCCTTATTCATAAGAAGTTGCCTGACACATCCTTTCTACTTCAGGAACCGTTCCTAATTCTTTCATCATAACTATTTAGCTATATTTTGTACACACAGAATAATTGATTGCGCCGTGATCACTCTCTGTTTGCATTCATTTTTCCTTTCCCATTGTCCATATTGCAAATTGATTCACTTATGTAGTTAATAGTACTGCTTGACTACCACTGTATTTAATAAAGGCCTTCTATTATGTGAGGACTCCATTTGGATTTGTCATTTTTGGAGTAAATTGTTTTCTGTTGGAGCTGCCAAGATTCTTCAGACTATGAGTAAAGGAGACATGACATTAAAATGTCTCCACCTTTAACAGGCAACTGCTTTACAATACAAATTGCATAAACTGGGAGGGAGGCTATTGGAAGCTGACAGCAAATGGATTAAAAGAAGCATGGAAGGGATGCTCTTTCCTGCTCAGTTCTGAAAAAAATCTTATTCATGACAGATATTTGCACTGGGAGGAAATCTCTCATTGGTTCTGCTGGATTTTACTCTGCTCCTGGTTGTTTTTAATCAAATAATTATACTAGTAAGAAGCAGCACATCTGTGCTACCGTACTAAGATTATACATACAGCTATCACGAATGCTTTTCTTAAACTGAGTTGGGACGATGAATTAGTAGTTATATTTTCATACTATGGTAGCCAACTGTTTACTTAACCACAATTTGTTAAATTAATCTGTTTCTTAAGTTCATACTGTACAATAAATCTAACCACAGAGTGAAGTGTGTTGGGAGAATCTAATCAGTGGAAATGCAGCAGTCCAAGCAGATAGGACTATCCACCAATGGGTGATACATTTATCCAGATCTTGGTTGATTTAGATGAAAAGATTGTTATTTATTCTCTATGAAATACATGCATTTCTTCTAGTGCTTTACATAATAAAGGAGTCTACTCTACAGTTAGAAAACCACTACTGTATTGTTTGTATATTATTAGTCATTACCAATAAGATACCATAAATTAATCTCTTAATATTGGAGTACAAGCGGTATCCTATAAACTAAAGTGTCATAGAATAATCTGATCTTGGATAAATATTTAAAAAAATAGCATTGTGTCCTTTAACAACCTTGAAATGGTTTATTTGATTAAGTCTTTGCTAAATATTTGCACCTCTGCTTTAAATATATTCTCATTTTAGCATACTTGCTAAACAATACTTTCCTGCTGGGCAAAGGGACCAGTATGTTAAACATGTGTAAGGACAAAAAAAAAAGATAGACTATAGTAGGATACTTAATTGGCCAACTGCCATCAACCATTTCAACACTTGCACACCTTCTTGGCCACTTATACTGCATTGTTAAAGAACGATAAATCATTTGACACACAACTGGGGTTTTGAAAAATATGTGAAAACCATTCAGCTGAAAAATCTGTTTGAAATGTATGAAATTTTCCACCTGACTGCTTTCTGCTCAAAGGAAATACTGCAGTGTGCTGCAAATATTTTTAATCTTGTTTTATATTAAATAGTTTAATATATGAATCACTCAGAGTACAATTGTTAAATTTAACACAATTTTTATTTCATTTTCGCTTGACAATGTTTCTCAGTTTGATTTCAAGCAACCCAAAATGTAGACATTCAAAAAAGACTGCTGCTGTAGCAAAGACTGCAAATTTTAAGAATACAAATAGAAACACACGGAATGCTTAAGTCAACTGAAATTGGAAAATGTTGCTAATAAAGTTGAAAGCTAAAGCTTTCATTTCAAACCGGCTGCTAACTAAAATGCACACATCTTGGGTCATCTGTTCAAATGGATTCATTTGTTATTTTGATATGAGAGAAAATATGAATTTGCAGCTCTACACGCAGAGAAGTTGCTGGGAGAAACGGAGCAGTAAAGAAATAGATGGGGAAGGAGTTAAGCATACATTGGTGCTTCTCTGTTTGACATCACCTCTTCTTATCTTGTTTCTTAAAAACAAACAACCACCAATAATTTATTATGCACATTAAAATTTAAAGTTGAACTTGTCCTTTCAGTCTGAATAAATGAGAGCAAAATTTCATTAAGGCTTGAGTCTCACAATATTGTTTATCTGTGGATGGGTTGCATTCAATAAATCATTTTAAGAATGTTTACCCTAGTCTTTGGTTCAAAAATCTCCCAGAATGGACTTATATGTAATAAGTAAAAACAATAGTCCCTTAGTGCAAGCTTCCAACTTAAATAAATGGGAAGAAAAGATGGGGGGGGAAGCAGATTCTTAAGCCTGATAAAAGTTCTCGAGATATTATTACATGAAGGCTTTAAACCAGTTGAGAATCAACATCCAGCTGGTCTGAACGCATGACTTGGTTGGTGTGGGAACTGGTTTTTGTTTTCTCCTAACTCTGCATCAGCTTATTTGAAATAGAGGGAACAGACTTTTTCTATAAAAATTGTTGTGGCTGTTCTGCGAAGCTCATTCCCCAATAGAATTTCCCAAATGAAGGCAAATATACGTGTCCTAGGATAATGTTGCAGGATCCAATCTGGGTCATTGGATCACCAGGACCAGAGGTTTAGTCTTCTGAGGATGGGCTCTAGTACAAGTCCAAAAGCTTGGAAGACTAAACTTCTGGTCCCAGTGGCCGACCCAGATTGGATCCTGCAATAGAATTTGCCTCTTGTTGTATACTTCGTTCGCGTGTGAATGATGAAGACACATGGCGATGTTGAACAACTCTTTATTCTCCTTCTAACAACACCCAAGCAAAAACAAAAGGCATGCAAGCCTTTTTATATGGCCAGAAACCCGGACAACGTCAACCAATGGGACAGAGCGTTTTCGCGCCATGTGCATGCACACAAGGTTGGCGCCGGTCTGTCTGGTCCCGGGCAGCTTTTGGAATGCCCGGTTCCAATGCAATGTCCCGAGCCTGCTTTTGCAGGCTCAGGACACAACACCCTGTTTCCCATTGGTAGGTCTTTTGTCTCATTTTGCTCTTGGCTCCTGGATTCAAGAGAAATCTTTTGTCCCCTATTGAGTTTTAGGATCTTTTTATGGGGCTTGCATGGAGATACCTTTTAAAATATGTCTCATCTTTTCAATCATTGGAATAAGATGCATCAGTGGTGACAGTTACTAGAAGTAACATCTGATTGCAGAATTGCTAACATGCTAATAACATTCATCAGCAGTGGATCTGTAATACAAGAGATATAAAGCTTTATCTCATAGCAATAACTCAGATTTTTTTGGAAACAAGTGGACAAACATATATTGAGCAGGCTGGTAGAATAAATTGAACATTAGCATTTTTTTTCCATTTTGTATGGAGTTGTGGGGTCAGGAGATTTTTGTTATTCCAAAGTGGGGCACTAATTGAATGACATTCTTTGTACTTTCCTATTGAGCAGCTGGAGAGAGTACTGATTAGGTCCAATGTTCTCTGCACAATCCCAGTATTTTAGAGGACAACAGAAATGAAAGTATGAGTTGGTTGCAAATTGCTTCTGATGGATTGGAGCATTTGGTCTTGGACTGTAAATAGATTTTGATTTATTGATTGATGGATTGGAGAAAACATACAAAATGCTCTGTCAAATGAGCAATGCAACCTGATTGTAAAAAAAATAGACATAAGGAAATTTAAAGATTCTGAATGCAAAACAGATGAGAGTACAGACACAGCTGCAAATAATATTTAAATGGAATCATTTTTAACAGAAATTTAAAGAAAGGAAAATGATAAAAAGACATTTTGCATTCTTGTATATATAAAACAAAATAACAGAATTATATATGTGTCTGTGTGTGTGTGTGTCCTGCAACTTTTCATTTTCTTCCATGCTTGGAAGGAAGCCAAGATAACAAGTTAAGAGAATTTTCATAATTCACCATTGAAAAGATACTGAGTAGGCATGGCATGGTGATGTTGGTTATTATTATGGATGTGTTTGAACCCTACCATTTTGTTATCTTGAAGAGCTGCTGCCCTGATTAATTATGGACTGGCATGCGGTCTTAGTAGTGAACGAATGGTGTGTAATGATGCCCTTTATCACTAACTGGATTCCAAATTTGTTTTGAAGCTATGTACCCAATGTATTTATTTTTTCAGGCATTGAACATAGCCTCAAAAAAAAATTGGAATTCAGCAAAAACAAACATAACAAACATAAAGGTTTCCTTAGGGTAAAAATAATAGCACTTCTCATGCCACCTTATGAGTATCTGGTAACTGGTCTCTTTTCTGGTAACTTGTTAGTGGGATAGAGAACAAGAGGGCTCTGAGCAATCACTTCCCATTCTGATTCTTAAGGGATCCAAATTTTTTGTAATGATCAACTTGAATGGAAATAATTCATGGGGAGATGGAGATCTTCAATAGGTGATCCTGAGAGAGGAATGGTCTGATGGAGCTAGGTTATCTTTTACAGTATTTCCATAGCAATTGAATAATGTGTTGTTGTTGGAAGATAGTAGTGCATTTTCATTCCTTCTTCCTCTTAGCAGTCACTGCCAATGTCTGTGGTTTTTTTCCTGCTTTTATTTCCCACTCTCTCCCCTAATTCATATCTGCCCAGAACAACCTTCTTCTTGTCTGTATTCTGAACAAAAGAGTCATATTTAATTCTGTGCATCAGCCAATATCAAATTTAAATTTCTGCTGTCCAATGATGACACTGATGGTAATTATCATTTGTTCTTTATGTTGTAGTTGTAAGCGGTTGTCATTAGCAAGAGTGTGTGATGTAACTATATCTTCTGGAACATTTGGGATTACTGTTCTGAAAGCGTTCCCCAGTTGTCTATCCAGACAAGACTTCTGTTATATGCAGGGAAGCAAAATGGCTATGTATCAACTCAAACATAAGTTGGCCTAGGCAAACTCTCAAAGCACTTATGGTGAAATGGTTCAAAGGTTATGTTTTACACAGCCCCAATAGGCATTTTAAACATAAGTGAAATATTTCACCTTGCCAGAAACATGGAGCGAGTTGTAACTTACTAGGAAAAACCTTCATCCACTTTCATTTGTTAATGAACCTCATTTGCTAAACTGCCCACCAGATTCAATGGACTACAGTTTCCCTAATCTAGTACTAACATGTTCAGCATCAGGGGAGCCATAAAAATGAGGTAAACTGAAGAATCATCAAAATTATCCAATCACTGGCAATCCCATAATACAAAAAAGTGGGACATAGAATAAGTATAATAAAATATGAAAATATTGTCATAGTACAATATTTTTTTTAAAAAAAGATGGAGGTGGGGGAGTAGCTAATGGTGTTCCAGAACAGTTCTTAAATGATTTGTTAAACTCCTGAAATCTGCCCTAAATTATATACTGAATATAAAACATTGCCTTTTCAGTCATGACATATATATATAAAATACACACTAACCCCATTAAACATTAGGCAGCAACACATGACTACTATTAATTATTACCTGTCATATTGAGATTAAATTGGGCATTAAATTAAGGTTAAAGAGAGATTAAATTGTGACCTGAGGTGCAGAAAAGACTCACTAGGCACTGAAACATAAAGTCATTATTTGCACAGAATAAAATTAAGGGCCTGTACTGGCTGCTTCCTATGTTAATGAGATACATTAGGAAAATTACTACCATCCATATCATTGGCGCTTCCTAAAACTTAAGCTTGGAGATCACTTTTAAGGACAAACTGGTTACCAACTTGTCAGCACCGACTGTAGAGAACAATGTGTCACAATAATTTTCTTTTGAAAAATATTGAAAATGCTGGTTTCTGTTCTAAATTATTACTATTGAGCCCATTTTTTAAAAAAAAATCCCTCTTGAAATTAAATTTAAATCTATTTTGAATTCATTTTTTAAAGGGGCATGACAA
The DNA here is from genome assembly GCA_034064705.1 of Bothrops alternatus. NCBI lineage: Eukaryota > Metazoa > Chordata > Lepidosauria > Squamata > Viperidae > Bothrops > Bothrops alternatus. Next base: position 17,431,055 of record JARGCV010000009.1, read on the forward strand.
GCCTTATGCCTCTTTCCTACAAGACATTTTTAATTGGCAGTAGTTATGTCCAGAGATAATATAGGATGCTATTTAATAGTAGTGACACTCTACGTAAGTTAACTTTGGGATTTCTCCACCATAGTGTTTCGCTGTCTTGCTTTATTGTATTCTTTGTTCCTGAGTTTTAGGTGGCAGGAAGAGAAAAGAAATATTTTCTGCTTTCTTTTTTCAGCTTTTTACAGGATGTTCAGACAGTCTGAGTATCAAATTTCCTCTTGAAAACCTCTGTAAAAATATCAGGTGGTATTCTTATTCTTTCCCCACAATTTTGCCTTCTTCTTTCTTATGTAGCACTGGTCCAGTAGCAACGGTGTCCACAAAACTCTCCATATTATACTATCAGCAGCAGCTGGCACTATAGCTTCAGTTGTTAATCAATCATACATTTGTTATACAGCAGTAATAAAAAAAACCCAAAGCATCTATTGTGTCAAAAATAAAAGAAACATTTAAACGGTAGCTGAACTCATTACAAAACAGAACTTCAAAACATCCACTGCTATCGTTCTTTGAAGAATCTTTAGACTCGTATTAATTCAGATACCTCTGGGAATTAAAATAGCCTTTACTTAATGTTTCATAAAAACACAATGCTGCAATTGCTGCTTCTGACATTCTTATAAGATGAGCTCAAAACAATACAGCTTGCCTCCAGATTCATAATGAAATTGTTCTTTTCTAGTAAATGGAAATATCCACTACATCAGTGGTCCCCAACCTGTGGGACGTGGCCTGCTGCCCACCAAGACGTGGGACAGACTGGCCAGTGTGTGCACTTGTGTGCATACGCCCCTTCACTTACACTAATGCCGCAGCCACGGGACACAAAAACAGGACGCTGCACCACAGGGCACAAAAAATGGGCTGCTGCTGTGCCTCGGGACATGAAAACGGGATGCTGCCACACCTCAGGGCACAAAAACGGGGCACCGATGCACCATAGAGCATTAAAAACGGGCCACCGCCATGCTGCAAGGTGCAAAAACGGCCACCACAGCACCGTGGGGTGCAGAAACAAAGTGCTGCGCTATGCAAGAACAGGGCAGGGCTAGTAAGTATCACGTGGCTGCTAGCTCTGCCCCATTTGCAGCATGAGTGTGCTTGCAGTCCCGTGTGCACGTGCACACGTGCACACGCGCATGAGTGTAAAATGCTTTCCCCTCCCTTTTCCTCCGATCTGCCAACCGACAAAAGTTGGTGACCTCTGTACTACTGATCAGCTTTGCAAGATTGGATAAGTGCTTTGGTATGAAGATAGAATTGGTTTCAACTCAGCTACAGAGCAAAATCTTACTGTGTTCATTTTCTAAAGTTTGGATCTCCTCCCATTAACTGTATTGGAGAAAATAATGTGATAATAATCTTTCAGTTAAGCACTTAATTTAATTAATTAAATTTTATTTTAATTAACATAAATACTAATGGCCTGTGAGTTATCAGTTCTAATATAGATGATACTAGATCAGATCCTGAATAACTTAGGACTAGTGATCATAAAAGAACATTTTCCTACAAAAGCAAATGCTTCCAGATCAGGCTTGGGGGAAGCTGGAAAGCTATAACTGGAAGAACTAATGTTGAACAAATAGTTAAAATTCAGCAGTCCATTCCTAATATGTATTGTCTCCTGTCTTAGTTAATATAAGTTTGAAGGAAGTAACAGGAAAAAATGTAATAAATACAATTGTTAAAGGAATTGAAAAGTCAGTAAATCAGTTTTGGATGTAAGAAGATAATGCTTTGCATTTAATTTTAAAAAATAAGTTAATTTTGATAATAATTGTGTCTTGTAGCTACCACATATTGTGCCACACTGGCAGAGATCATCTTGTCTCTTACACACTGCTTCACAATTCAAAGATATCAAAGTACATGCTAAGTGTACCATCTTTCAGTAGCTCCAGAGGTTTGTGTTTGTTGGTAACAGCTTTTATCAACTTATTTAAGTGAATGAACCCTAAGTTAATATGAGTGAATACTTTCACAAATAAATTTCTAGGCCAGCCTATAATTAGATACAATTATTTAAATGTCTCTATATGACAGTTGTTACTATGCAACAAATTGTTTGCATAGTATGGCTTACTATATATATATCAGCTTCTTATTCTGTTTATCCATCCATGTATAAAATGTGCTATTTGCTTTCCATTATTACTATAATTCTTTTCTTTACACCAGGATAATCCACATTTTTTCAAATATTTTTACCAGTGCTTCCAATCAAATAATGAGATGCTGAAATTGATACGTGAAACAACTAAAAGTTACATAAATGTGGTGGTTGCAATATGTAGATCAGTTTCTGGATTCCTTCTATTATAGGGTCGCATATGATCTAATAATTCTAGTTCACTCTGCACAACTGTCTTCTAAGCTATTTCTTTTCTTCTATATATTATTCATAAGACTGATATTTTATTTAGTGTTAGTGAAAGGGATTGCGATAAATTCTGCAAATATTATTAAAGGAACCTGAGTGAATTACAACCCTAAAAATGAACTATAATAGCATTGTTTCTGAATATAATCTTTTATACTTCCAGCCAACTAATTCAACAGTACCAAAACAGAGGGCCATGTCAGATCATAATTACTGAGCAGATTCTGTTGAAGTGCTTTGCTTTATCACTCAGTTTTAGGAAGGAAGACTAATACACACAAATTAGCTATAGCCAGAGGCAGGACTTACTGTAATTAAGTTGTTTAGGACTCGACCCAACAAATGTAGTCATTGAAGTTGCTTCAGGGTATGAATATGATTCTGCTTGCATAGCATTGTGAGTAAATATTGCTACAGGTACATTGTGAGCAAACACTGATACATAAACACAATACTTAAAATGATAAATATTCACTCAGGACTCTGATTTGAACATGCATATCTAGTACTCAGGGACTGCAGAACTGTTGTCGAAGATTAACAAACAATTATACAGTATAGCATTAGTATTATTTGACATGGCTTCATATATAATCTTTTTTTCATTTCATTGTTTCCTGAAAGATAGGTAGCATAAGGATGTGTCATAGTCTTGATGCCAGAGATAGAATAAATCCTTCTGAAAATTTGTTACCCTATCAAAAAAAACTACTGGTAGCATCCTATCTTTCCATGTTGGTTTGGGGTGGAGTGGGAGGGACAGACATGAATGGGGATAAATGGAGAGAGAGACAAATTAACACTTCTGAGCATCAGAAATGTGAACCTAAAGAAAACAAATCATTTTTAAGTGGTGGCATGATTTCGTATATTTTTCCCCCACATCATTTTGTATATCCTTTCTCTTCTATAGCTATTCAAGTATGTTTCACAAAAGTTAAGCATGGTAATTCCAGTCTTTATATTGATCCTGTAGACACACCATGCTCTTTAATGTTCTAAGTTTAACTCATATATTTAACAGTAATAATTCAACGCTTGTTTCAATAACTATACCTGGAAGTATCCAAGTGACAGGTTTGACCTTCTCCATTTTCTGTTTCATATTATATAGTCTATTTGATTCAGTGTTGTTTATGCAATGCTTATAAAATTATAGAGATGGAAGATGTCATTTAGGTCACCAAGTCCAACTGCCTGTTCAATGCAGAAATCCCAATTAAGGAATTGTAGGTAATTAATTCTTAATTCTTCAATACTTCTAATGAAGGGGAGTGAATCCACCTCAATAAATAATTGATTCCACCAACTCTTCATGCTGTTAGGATCCCTCCTCCCCTGCAGAATTAGCCTCTTTTTAATTTAAATCCATTATTTCATATCTTCTACTTGAGAGAGAATAGGTTTTGACTTTCTTCTGTGTGACATCCTTTCAAGTATCTGAAGTATGCTATCATGTCCTTAGTCATTTTTCTCAAAAGGAAAAAGACTTAGCTCTTTCTATTTCTTTTCATGGGGCTTAGTTTCTAGTCCTCTGATCAAATTCTCTGCCTTTCAATGAACTTGTTTCACTTTTTCCTTTCTTAAAGTATGGTAACTAGAATTGGTCAGAGAGTAGAATGGAACAATTATATGCTGTCATTTGTAAATTATAGGTCTGTTGGCAGTCATTTTGGTATGAAATGAAGAACATAGAATTGAACTTCATGGCCCTTCACATGTTGCATGTGTAGAATATATTCAAATTGTTGGCAAAAGTCTGTTAATCCATGCCTTGCACGATTGTATTTATTTAGTCTAAACCTTCCTGTGATTCAATATTCCTCCATTTTTTCAATATATGCATTCCTTAAGTAGTGATATATTCTTTCTTGATGTAACATCTAGCACATGTTGCAGTTTGCTATAAAATTCCTCAGTGTATTCCTCCAAAGCACCTATAATTAGGGTATTTACATGATTGCTGTTACTTAGTTCAGAACCAAAATCCACTGATTTTTCTACTTGATTTCTCCCGTAAAATTACTAGTGGACAAGATGAAAAACTACATGTATACAATTATTCTGTTTTGACCAGCTCTAACACATGGGTCAAAATCAGATTTACTAAAACTAGAATTGCATGTCAAGAATAAAGTATGCAACTATTTGACTATAGGACAGGAAGAAAGAAGTTATTACATCAAATTAGGCCCTAACTAAACAGCATTATAGACAAAGAATTCTGTTAAGGCTTTGATCTAGAACAAATTTCCTTTTTGGAAGTAGGGTTTTAGATATTCCCATATTATATCTCCCTGCCTCTTTAGCCAGTGGTGGGATTCAAATGTGTGAACAACTGGTTCTCTGGGTGAATGCTGCTTCCAGAAGTCCATTCTGGGCCTGAGCAACAAAAAATTAGCTACTGGTTCTGCCGAACTGGTGCAAACTGGCTGAATCCCACCACTGTCTTTAGCTGAATATCCTGTTTCTAGGTGTAGGAAGTGATCTTATTGGATCTGAAACAAGGGCCTTAGCACCCTCCTATTCTCCATATTCGTCATACAGTTCTAGTACGATGGTGCTAGGATGAAGATGGAATATGAAAACGTTAAATGGCCATTTTCATGAATATTTATTATGTTGGAGATGAATTATTGAAACTATTTTTACAAATAGATATTTTTACAAATTCTGCTCACTAAAATATGTTGAATTCCTATCAAAAAATTTAATCTGCAATAGGGACTAATATGTTCTAAATGATATTAGAAAACAAGATTATTTCCTTGACTAAAAGCATTCACTTGCTCCCGTATTTCTTGCTGCTAAATATATTTGCCACTTTTCTATCAGGATATTTTGGAATAAAACAGGCCATATACTTTTATTAGGTTTATTGTCAGTGGCATCAGGTGTTAATTCTTGTGCTTCTGTTTAAGATTTGATTGAATTCTCTTTTCATAAATTAAATTATCTTCTTTCCCTTTTTCTATTTCTTGATTCTGAATGAAAAAATGTTCATGCTATTTCTTCATTAGCTAGTTGTTTATCTTAAAACTGGGTGAGGAAGGGACTTGAGCTTCATCTGTCAGAAGAAGATATGGCATGGTACATTTCAAAAATGAAAATAAATGTTTATATCTCTGTGGCTTTCTTATATTTTTCTATGCTACTTCCTCCCCTGGCAGTTGTTCCTTTTTTCCTCTTTTTCATTTGTCAGTGCTGTTTAGCATGAAAATAAAGCCATATTTTTATTTCCCCGGTAAATAGCTGAGTCTCACATTATAAGCCAAGAACTTTTGTTTCCACAATATTGAATTTAATGTGGCCAATGTGTATCTTTTTCCTTTCACAGTAGAAAAGGTGATCACATTCTAATCAGTTCCCTCCCTCTCCCGCAGCTCTTCTTTTTATAAATTTTATCTTTTCTGACTGTACTTCAAATTCTTTTGGCTTCCCTAGAACTTGGCATTTTGTGTGGTTAGAGGTCAATACTTTAATGTCACCTTTCTGAATGTGTTTAGCATTGTGGTTTCCTATCTTCTAGCCTGCTGGAACTATGTTGGCTAAGCTGATTGTAAATAAAGAATTTGACATTGCAGATATACTTGGAATGGTGTATGCTTTAAGTTCACTATTCTGCCCAGATGAGTGGAGGGCATGCTTCTGCATTTTAATTTGAAATTCAATGAATATTTTGAATGCCGCAGCATATCTATAACATTATTTCAAGGCTCTTGTGCATTCATGGGTGTAATGATTGGCACTGGCATTGCAACTTGATGCAATGTCACACAATTTTATTTTATTTTTGATCAATTCCTATTCATTGGAAAAATCCTACAATTGCAAACCCACATCATGTTTCACTCAGGATGCCAAGTTCTTTATATTCCAAAGCTTATTCAAGGCACTTGGCCATCCTGGGGCTGCTCATGAAAGGGGTGGCAGTTTCCAGTTTGATGAATAAGGGATAGCACAAATGTTCCATTCATTCATCTTGTTTTAATTGTAAAGGAATGAACTTTTCTCCCTGCTATATCTTGGTCATTTTTTTTCTCTTTATAATTAAAAATGCATCTTCAAAAATGATGAGGATAACACTTTGTTCACATGCAGCAATGTCCTCTTTAATTTTTACTTCATTATTTACACTATTACAAGTTTGCACTACTGAAGGGTGTGGTTCAAATGTGTATCACATATAAACGGAGTACTAAGCTTCATGGAATGTCTTATATATTTATGTAAATATGGTTAAAAGAAACTGGATTCAAATGATAACCATGGAAAAGTCAATATGCAATATGGGCCCCCAGTCTACTGCACTTTATTCATCCTTCTGGGAAGACTGTGGTTGGCTATGATGGCTGAAATGTTGGGAATTATACTGCAATATATCCAAAGACAATCAGATTAGAGAATGTTGTTGTAGTTCGTCTCTTATAGCTGCCATATAGATTACACAGAGATTTATACATATTACTATTGCCAGTGCCATCCACAGGGAAACTGTTCAAGATTTGCAAATACAGCACCATGATCAAGATCCACTCCTTTTGTATATGCAGTAATTACTCATGTACAAATTAATAGGATTCAATCACAATGCCATGCCAATTGGTCTGCAGAATTTTGCTCTCCTGCATTGAACCCACTGCATACGTGATCGTTGGAGAACTGGCTTAGGAAATAATTGTAACAAGCCTGACCTTGTATTTCCAGCTATGTCCACTCAAAGAAAAGCTATACAAACGAAGCTGTATAATAATATTTCCCCTACTTTTCATACTTGCATGTAATGTTTTTATTTATTTGTTTGTTTTATTTATAAAATTTCTACAGTGCTCATGTCACCTAAGTGACTCCTGGATGTTTAGCAAATAAGACACATACAGCAATATAAAAACATATGTAGAAACATAAGTAAAAGCAGAGTTCAAAACAGAATTAAAACCATGTTAAAATCAGAGGTTAAAAATTTAAAGGATAAAAAGTTAAAGAGGCAGGAGATGCCTCCTCAAAACACCAACCACCCCCAAGATTGCATATCACTCTTAGACATCCCTCCATGCCAATTTCAAGAGTTCTTCCAGAAATAGAATCTTCTCCTCTATGATGTCATATGTAAATAATTGTCATTGATGAAGACACATGTGTGTAGAAGATATATTATATCATTAAATATATTTAATCATTTATATTTTAAAACTTCTGAAGCCTACATGGGCTAGTTATAGTCCAAGAACCACTTTTGCTTTTGATCATAAAACAGTGAGTAGTAGAAATATGAGAAGTCATACAATTTTCCCATATCAGTTAACCTGTGAGGAAACACTGTATTTTGCCTACTACAGTTTCTTTCCTTCTGTTTAATCAAGTCAGGATCCTTTTGTACTTCCTAAAATCTATAATATACATTTTAATTGAACTTCCCATTTTTTTAAAAAAAATAATAATCTTCACGGTGTCATTGTAACCTGCAAACTTAGAAACAAGCCTAACTAAACTTAGTGAAATAAATCTGAGAAGAGTTTAAGACGGTTCCATCTGGCTCCTCCACATGTATTTTTAATCTTCCTTAAGCTAATTTTCATATACTTGAGAAATGGAATCATTGGCATTATATATAGTTGCTCTAGATTTTCTTGGCTTCTTCCCAATTACATTACTTCCTTTAGACAACAGAGCTATAGGAAAGCAAACTTGGTGTCTACCATTGACTGAGATGTTACAGGTGTCCATAAAGAAGGAGTGGGACTTAATGATCCAAGAGTCCTCTACTTTTGAGGGTTGGTGTACATATCTGAGAATTTTGAAATTGTGACTGCTTTCATAAAATGGCTTGGTATATGTGTATCTGTTGCTGATTCATAAAATGACTGCTAAATTAGTCACAAAACCCTGATTTGTTTGGCTGGCAAGCAGCCTCCTTTGTTTTCTCTGCTTAATGTTGTTCTTTTTCTAATTAAGTCCTGAGATGCAGCCTCCCAACAATTTTTCTCATAATTGTGGAGTCCAAAATTGTTTTTGAAAATATTTGTGTTAGAGGTTGGTCTTTGCTTTGTCTTATGAGGGCTTCCCTTTTTGTGGAGCAAGGAGATTGGTGGGCAAGAGAGGTTATGCTGACACACTAATGCCGCTGAATAACATGTTGGGGACTCCAGATAGGAACACTAGGGGTTAGGGATCTAAACTTGAAAAGAAAAAGGAAGTCTGAGAAAATCATACTTCACCTTCTGCATATGTAGAACTTCCACATAATATATGTGAAGAAGATAGGATGGCAGGAATTATTTAAGAAAAAAAGTTGGATTGATGCTCACAAACAGCAGAAATAGCAAAGTAAATTGACTGAAATTTGTAAGAGGCCTGGACTTTGCTAACAAGAGCCTGTCTTATAAATGGACCTACTAAAAGGAACAGATAGGCTCCTTATTGAACTGTCACCCTTGGAGGAAAAATACCAATAACCCAGAAACTGAAGTGTTTGTATTTCAACTACTTAGAAAGCATAGTAGAAATAAAGGACCAACCAGTAGTACTAAAGAAACATTTCAGAATCAGAATATTATGCTCCTTCTTCCCTGTGAATCCTGATTCCCAAGCCCAAGGACAGTTTTCATACAAGGCCTGTCTGACATCCAAATTATGAATTCTGTACATTTTCTTCATTATGATGGTGAAGCTCACATTTCAATATTAATGGGGCCAAAGCAAAAATGGAAAACAAAGACAGCGAGAAAGATTGATTTATTGATTTTCCAAATAAACAAAAATGGCAGTTGCCTGCATCATTTTCAGAAGTAAGCAAGGACTTCAGCTGAAAAAGTGGCTCATCTACATGCTTAGTTAGAAGTCAATATTTCTGGATTCATTGCAGTTTATTTCCACATAGGTACAAGATTGCAATTTCTTTACAAAGAAATGAAAAATAAATATCCCACATAAATAAACACAGCAGCAGAAGGTTTTCCATATCCCATAGCCAATCTTCAGAAGGCAACACTTTTCTTAGTAGAATATTTGGATAAATTATTATTTCCAAAATAAGCCTATTCTGATGTGAGTCCAATTGAGTTCAATCAGGCTAATTTCCCAGGAATTAAAAGACAAATCAGATAGTGCTGATGGCATTTCCAACTGCATAGCAGCTTCTAGAAAAATGAACATTCTTTCATTTCTGCCTTTTTACTTTGTAAAAAAAAATGGTGGTAAAATCACATTACACTCAGCTCCTAGAGAGTGCATGGCAAATACTTATAATTTTGACCTGAACTTAGTTACAAGTATTGACTCTTACAGACACATTCCAAACATATTTTTGATCTTAACCATCGCCTTGAATGTTGTTTTTCCCCTTCTACTTTCCTCATGCTTTCTAAAGTTAATTGTGTTTTCTAATCCATCATCTACTTACACCACATCTATCTGCTCAAAGTATGTTTGCTCTTCTTTGCTTCAAAGAAATCATAAGCCATTATTTGGTTCAAAGCAAGGTAAACATCCTGAAAAGTTATATAATTATCTCTTGTGTTAATAACATTCTCATCACAATTTTATTAAAGAAAGAAAAAGATTCAAATCTCTCCTCAAGTAAATAATAAATTCCCAAGGTCCTGAATGCAAAGGAATTAGCCAGCTTTAAAGTACAAATAAGAAATAACTTTGTTAATTTACCATGGTCAGGTTACCTTTACTCTTAATAATCTGCAAAACAAACATGATTTCAACAACAGGAAGAAGATAAATCCTCCATTGATAAGATAGATAATGAAAAATGATCCTAATAATTGAAAAGTTGTATGCAGAACCAATAAGACAAAAAAGAACAGAAGCAAGAATTATCTAGGGAATGAAGTTTCATTTCTGTAAGGCTCTTTTGTACAAATTAAACAATTTAGTGACATTTCTCAGTCCTTTCTGTCTGAAAGAGATCAGGGAAAATAGTTCTATGATTTATCTCATTGAAGCTCTTAAAGACATGTAGGATTGATCTTGACAGGGTTAATGGTCTACCATCACTGCAATTTTAATACATCATGCCAAATAGTAAAGCCTTTCATATTTTTGTTTTAAAGTTTCCCCATTATAAGGATGGGTTTTCCAAGTGTCTTGAAATGAATTGGCTTGTCACAAATCTTGAATCTCAAATCACAAACACAAAGCAAATTTTGCCCTCTTTAAATCTGAGATCTGAATCAAATCAGAACTTATTTGCACAAACTTTCTTTCTGAAAAAAGCAGATAATAGTTTATATACAGAATGACAGACTTGGAAGGGACCTTGGAGATCTCCTAGTCCAACCCCATGCCCAAGCAAGAAAACCTATACCATTCTGGACAAAAGGCTATCCAATTTCTTCTTTAAAAAAACTCCAGTGTTGGAACACCCACAACTTCTGAAGGCAAGACATTTCCCTGATTAATTGTTCTCACTGTGAGGAAATTACTCCTTAATTCTAGGTTGGACCTGTCTTTGATAAGTTTCCATCCATTACTTCTTGTCTTACCCTCAGGCTCTTGGGAGAATAGGTTGCCCCCCTCTTCTTTGTGATAATAGCCTCTCAAATATTTGAAGATTGCTATCATGTCACCCTTATTCCTTCTCTTCATTACACTAGACATACCCAGTTTCTGCACTTGTTCATTATATGTTTTAGCCTCCAGACCCTTAAACATCTTTGTTGGGTTTTTTTTGCATTCTTTCTAGAGTCTCAACAACTTTTTTATACAAGAGCTGGACACAATATTCCAAGCGTGGGCTCACTAAAGCAGTATAGTGGTACTAATACTTCATGTGATCTTGATACTGTTCCTCTGCTGATGCAGTCAAGGAGTGTACTGGCTTTTTTTGGCAGCTGCAGCACACAGCTGGCTCATACTTAAGTATTTTATCCTCTAGGACTCCTCGGTCCCTCTCACAATTACTGCTGTTGCTAGTAGAAAATGGTCATGACTGTGACTTTGGAGGCAGCAGAAATAAAACTACCAGGGACAGATTGGTTGTAATCATTTTGCACGAGGTTTTACCCCAAAAGCTATTTAATGGAAAATTCTTTAACTACCAGAGGCTGTGCAGATGTTAAGAAACTCTGAATAGATCAAGAGACAGGTTAATAGATGACACTATATATTACAGGCCAATTATTCTAACATTGCCTTTGAAGTTATATTTTATTTTACTTGTACATAGTCACTAATGCATTTGTATTCATAGCTATGAAAGGAGAGAGCAGCATGTAATTTTTTATTACAGAACAAAACTAAGAGATATATATTGCATTATTTAATAATTATATCTTTATTCTTGGATACCTGAACATTTTATTTATGTAGATGTAAGTTTCCAAATTATGGGGTTTCTTGGGATCTGTGCATTAACCTTCCTGTGGGATTCCTCTTTATTGCCCCCATTTTCATTTTTTAATTGAATTACTTTTGGTTGTACATTAAAGTCAAAAGTTGATCCTTCCCAAATTAAGGGGACTAATTGCATGTTCTTTGCAATACACAATACACTACTCTAGGTCTGTTAAGGGAAGGGGAAAAAAACCAGAGAAGCTCTGTTACAAAAAGAGTCAAATTCACTAGGCAAGCAGCTGCTTTGAAGCAATAGCTAATCTTCAGAGGCCTTCTTGATTTTCAGAAAAAAGACTTGTCACCGGTTGACTTCTGCCCATTTGCTTGTTTTACACAATATTTTCTATTCTTCTCAGTGAGCGTAAATCAATCTTTCTGATTCCCAGGTAATTCTTAGGGGAACACCAATTCATCTTCTACTGTATAAAGTGTAAGATTTTGGTGCCATTTCATTTGCTGTGTGGAACTGTTACCTCCTGTCATTTTGCCTAATGATGAAACCAAACTCGAGTAAATCTGTCAAGGGAGGAAGTTGAGCAGGGCAAAAGTTTTGGAAAGCTCATCTTGAAGCTGCCGCCTTGGCAGGAGGCAGGAGAGCTTTGCAGCCTCCCAATGGCTAGTTGATTGGCAGCCAGAAAAAGCTCTGAAAGGCTAGGGAACTGATCCATGTTTTGCCCCAGAAGCCAGGGTATCTTGGCAGGAGAAAGACCAGGGGCAGAATTGGGTAAGACAGGCACTGCCAGAGTTTTCCTTCCCCATTATTTCTTGCTGGCAAGACAGCCAACTATGCAATGAGCTGGCATATGAGGCACCTACAGTGCAGGAAGCAGAGCATGGGCTATCTTGGAGTGGGGAAGGCTTATGCCGGAACTAGGCCTCCCTGGATGTCCCCCATCCCTAATCTCCACTTAATGATCCGTGCATTCATTTAACAAATGTATTCGGGAGAGCAGGAATGGCTGGTTGTTACTTAAGGCATTTCATTTAACATTATCCCAACATTCAGCCCTAATAGGCAAGGTCCATTATGGTCGTAACTCAAGGACTTCCTGTATTCTTTGTGTTTTAGCATAAAGCATCTGCAGGATCCATCACTTTTTTCAAAAGTGCTGTGCTGTTGCAATGCGAACTTTTACTTCTTTTGTAAGTTATGTATACGAAAAGGTGGGGCTTGCATCACATCAGCATGATGATGCTTTCATAATGTACCTAAATGAGATTATTTTTTTTCTGCTAAGGTTGGTTAAATCATCTTCCTTGAGATTTACTACTATTCTCGTCAACGCTGTGTGCTTAGTATAGCACAATTAATGAATTCAGTATACAACGGATAAATGACTGGCAATGTATACTCTATTGTTTTTCAATATTTTTTATTACTGAATCATATATATCTTGTTATTAGTTTGCTTTTGATTGCTTGTTTGGCCTAAATTCACAGCAATTGATATGACTGAATAAATTTTAGTTATGCTTTTCTTGCAGTGATGAATTTTAACCTCTTGATATATGCTCTAGCATTGCCAATTAATGCTCTGGACTACATTCTATCTTTTACTGGATTTCTAATAGGATATTTTATTGTCTTTCATAATAATTAATTATGGCTATATCAACTGTGCTCCCTATTTGTTAATTTTCCCGATGCTCCCATCTTGCTTCTCCCTTACGTACCATGCCTTCTACTATGCTGAAATGAACTGTATTCTATCAAAATGCTATTTTTTTTTCCTATCTACAAGTTTTCCTCCCTTTCCTGGCATAGTTTTAGCAATCTCTCTACATTCCGTCTGTAATTGATTAAGACAGAAAAATGTCACCTTACCTGTCAATAAATTCAATGTTTAAGAGACAAAATATCAAACACATCTCTGCAAACATCACTGTAGTCAATGGAAATTTGTGGCAATATCATAACTGACTGATACATGAGCATATATGGTTTTCAAAAACTAAAACTGACTAGCTGCATGTTTTTGCATATCAAGTCAGCAGCTGATTGTTTCTATCCTAAATCTTATAGACTAAAAGAACCACCAAACTGTAGTGGAGGAAAGAGGGGCAATATTAGAGTTAACCGAAACATCTTTTAATGCATTTTTGCTTATACTTTGCAAGGTTTTTAAGTCAGCATGCTTTAAAAATCTTCGGAGACGAGTTGCATTCACAAAAAAATGGTTCTCTGATGCTTCAAATCCATCTAAGATAAGGAAGTTGTCATCATATATGATGCATGCTCTTTCTTTGACATTTGGTTTGTCAGCACTCTTCACAAAATGTACTTGCGCAACCCTTATTTTGGTGACACTTAGAGTAGAAAAGAGATAATTACTATCCAAAAAAAAGAACTTCCATTTCATCTTGCATGTAGAACTTTAAAGAAGCCTATCTCAACTTACCATAAATGTAAGTAATAGATTATGTTGTTATCAAAGACAGAATAAAGCTAAATCCTGTGTGCAGAATACCAAACCTGAGGGAGATACAATTTGCGCTGATCTTATTCTTAACTATAAGGATGATATAGATGTTAAGAAACTTTGAACTGAACAAGAGGCAGATTCAGAATAAAAGAATTGCTGCTGGGAAAAAAGGAAACTGGGTGGACAACCTTTTGGTAGGTAGGAGTTGCACTTAACAATGCAACTTATGAGAAAGCTATCCATAATGGGTAGATAGTAATTAAGAGATGACATTTTACATTACAGGCCAATTATCCCAATAATTTCTTTAAAGTAAACAATTTATTTTTATTCCTCTAATGCAACAACAAAACAATCACATGCTAATATACATTACCATCCAAGGAGGAAGAATCTAGAAAACATTAAATCTAACATCTAAAATGAATACATTAAATAACGCAAAACTAAATGTTCTTTTGTGTAAACATTTTAAGTTCTAGATTAATTCGTGGATGGCTAAATAAACCTTTTCTCGTATTTTTATTTGAAACATTATCTAATGCTATATACATATAGAGGTCTCATGTGTACCAGCAGAAATGAGGTCAGCTCCAAAACTTGCCTGTCCCAGAATGATGCTCTTGCATTAGAGCAGTCCCTTAACTTAAGATGCTAAGTGCACAAATTAAAACAGAAAATCCTGTTCGGGAATAATTGCCATGTGTTTTGGACACCAAGTATTACTGTAATGTATTTTACATCGAGGCCCAACATGCAAGCAACTGATCACAAAAGGCTTTGATGTTTAGATCTCAGTACTCAGTGGAGGATCTGAGACAATGGCACATTTTGATAATGTTTTCAAACTTCCCCAGTATGTGAATATAACCCATATAGAATTTTTCAAAAATGCCCATCACATTTGCCTTATTGCCTGTATGTTCATTGCTATATGGTCTTTCGATGGACCACATTAATCAATTTTAAAATAAACATGTTAGTATTCTTTGGTATAAACTGTATTTTAAACAGCCTGTCCTCCAAAGAATGCTGCCTTGAGTTTCATAGTAATTAAGTAACAAAATACATAAACCAGTGTATTTGACATCCAAATACAAAATACATGAATAAGGTTCTCAAGGCTACTGTTCAGGAATAAGAAAAAGACTGGCCCAAAAAAATGAATAATGTGAAAATTATAAATTTTTGCAACAATCCAGATATAAACTATATGTTAAAAGCAAGGGAGTTATAATTTTTTCACAGTTTCTATTTTTTCTTTCTACATTTGTGGAGAGAGAGAGAGATCTTAGTTTGATGATAGTGTTGATAATTATGCAAATTGCAGGCAAGTGGCACTCCAAATACTATATAGCGGTGGCAATCTTTTTTCCAAATGAAACAGGCTGCAAGGTAAACTATCTTCTACAACTTAAACCACTTTTTCTAGTTTTCTGTCTTCTGCCACCTAGCTAGTTTTATCTGGTATTTTTGGCTCTTGATTGTTCCTTGCATATACATCTCAAACATACCCAGAGGGCATCTCATTTTGTCTAATAAGTTAAGACTGTGAACAGTTTAGCACAAGGACTATCTAGCTCCAACAGTGAGGAAGATATTCTTTAATAAGAAAAGCACTATCCCTTGGGGGTATCACACATTTCTAATGTAATATTATAATAAGGTACTTGTATTGGCATTAAAATGTAGATTAGAAATTCATGTTACCTTTTGCTACATGGAATTCCCTGCAGTCTTCCAGTCCTTGCCTCAAAGAACAAAATCTTAGTATCCCAATAGCTGCCTATTTTTACTTTCCAATTTCAGCATCCATTCAAAATCAATCAATTTCCTAAATTAGGTCAATAGTTCATTGACAAATCTTATTAAGGACATAATATTATATATGGTGAGAGAAAATAAACATGTAAGAGAAAAAAAAAGGAAGCTATGTGCAAAAAACAGATCCCTTTAGTAAACTAGCAGGATACTCTATTAACTGGTCCAAAATGAAATTGATGCCAATAGGTTAAAATAACTTTGCCTGTTGATTTAAAGAATATCAGTTAAATCCATTACATATTTAGGTATGTATATATCAGTAAGATGTCATATAAATAAAATAGAGAGAGAGGTTTCTTCAGTCCTAGAGGAGATCAACCCTGACTGCTCTTTAGAAGGCCAGATCCTGAAGTTGAAACTCAAGAACTTTGGCCACCTAATGAGAAGGAAGGACTCACTGGAGAAGAGCCTAATGCTGAGAAAGATTGAGGGCAATAGAAGAAAGGGACGACAGAGAATGAGGTGGCTGGATGGAGTCACTGAAGCAGTAGGTGTGAGCTTAAATGGACTCCAGAAGATGGTAGAGGACAGGAAGGCCTGGAGGAACGTTGTCCATGAGGTTGCGATGGGTCGGACACGACTTCGCAACTAACAACAACAAAGGGGGGGGGGTCTTTAACTTTACTCCTAAAGGTGAACACTCTCAAAATGAATATTATTTCCAGATTAATTTATATTCTGAGAGGAATTCCAGTTTATATATCTGGAAAATGTTTTCAGAAAATAAATTCTTTGCTTAGATAATTTCTATGGGATTCTTCATTATTGAGAATATCTTTATAGAAAATACAATTACTAGTTAATGAGGGAGAATTCAGTTTTTTTAATTTGGAGCTATGTAATTTACCTATTGTCAAGTATTAAACACTGCAAGCAAACAATTGGTGTTAATATTCTGATCTGAGTAACTTTGGAATATACATATATTCATATATAGGTCTTTGGTTATTCGGGTTTTCTCCACATAAAAGTATCTGTTATCTGGCAGTTTAAAGGAAGAAACAGCTATGATCACACATTGCTCCTAGAAGCACAAAGCCGAAAATACCAGCTTGAAGATGACGAATGGGACTTTGTCGAAACGTCGCCAAGACACTTCCAATTTTACGTGGGAGAAAACCCGAATAACCAAAGACCTACATACAAACACCCACGAAAACCTCCGAAAACAAATATTCATATATACATATACATTGTCCCTTTGGTTGGATGGAGAGTATTAGGATCTAAATATACTAAAGCTCTGATATTTTTGGAAACAATTATGTCAGTTAGGAAGTTATGTCCTTAAAAAAACAACTCTTTTTCCCATGCTAAATTGACTTTATGGGGAAACCCAACTTTCAAAACTGGGAAAAGGAGAGTGATATGGAAAAAGTGTATGGAAGCAGAGATATTGATTCTGGACCAACTGATAGAAGTGGAAGATGAACCTTTAATATACTCTGTGCAATATTTTCAGTTACATTTATTAACAACACTGTTTGAACCAGCACATTTTCAGCTTCTAAAACACTCTAGATACAAGTACCACTTGTTAAATCCTTTAAAATGGAAAAATCTACGATTAGTTTTTATAGATATGTGTTATCAATGAATCAATTTGATATGCAGATGTTAAGAAAGGAATTAAATGAGATTCCTATATTGTCTAAACAATGCAAGACTGTTTTAACTTCTATAGCAAGAATGTTAATGACCCTCAAATTACAACTTATACAAAAAAATAATATTTAGAATTTGTTGGACTCCATTACATTTGAATAGAAAAGGACTGTCATAAAAGCACTTTGTTGGAGATGTATTAATGATAATGACTTCTTTAAACATATGTTTCTACAGTATGTTATATTTACCAGTTTTGGAAAAAAGTGAGAGGGATATCGGAATCCTAGTGGACAATCACTTAGATATGAGCCAACAGTGTGCTGCAGCTGCCAAAAAAGCCAACACAGTGCTAGACTGCATTAACAGAGGGATAGAATCAAGATCATGGGAAGTATTAATACCACTTTACAGTGCCTTGGTCAGGCCACACTTGGAATACTGCATCCAGTTTTGGTCACCACGATGTAAAAAAGATGTTGAGACTCTAGAAAGAGTACAGAGAAGAGCAACAAAGATGATTAGAAGACTGGAGTCTAAAACATATAAGGAACAGTTGCTGGAATTGGGTATGTCTAGTTTAATGAAGAGAAGGACGAGGGGGGACATGAAAGCAGTGTTCCAATATCTCAGGGGCTGCCACATGGAAGAGGAAGTAAAGCTATTCTCCAAAGCGCCTGAAGGCAGGACAAGAAGTAACGGATGGAAACTAATCAAGGAACCTAGAACTAAGGAGAAACTTCCTGACAGAACAATTAACCAGAGGAACAACCTGCCTCCAGAAGCGGTGAATGCTCCAACACTGAAAGTTTTTAAGAAGAGACTGGAATGAAATGATATAGGGTTTATCTGAAATGGTATAGGGTTTCCTGCCTTAGCAGGGGACTGGACTAGATGACCTCCAAGGTCCCTTCCAACATTATTATTATTATTATTATTATTATTATTATTATTATTATTATTATTATTATTATTATTATTGTTGGATTATATGAAAACAATTGTGTAAAAAAGCTAAAATTTTCAGAGGACAATATTTTTTGAACTATATGCCTAGTAATTGGAATTCGACACTCAGACAATGTAAGTGGATTCTTGTACTCTTATTATGATTAAAAGACTGATAATGCAGAACTGAAAATATATGGCTCCATTTATCTAATGGTTGAAGACCCAACTGCGTCTGCCACAATAGATTGCTTATATATATAGACTTTGTATAGATAACTATAATGTAATTTGGGGCTTATTTAAACAGAATACAGTAGGTTAACCAATGCTGTGATTGTAAGATGGAATGCAGAAATCTCCTGGAGCTCAAACCCCAGCTGAGTGTCCCAATGAGGAGAAGTCGTACAGAATACATATGGGTGATCTGTCATCATCTCCTTATTAAGAGAGGTTCCAACCACCAGTCTTCTCACTGGTTCTTTGCTTTTTGCCACAGTCATCTACTTCACTTTTCCTTTTTTTTTTTTTGTTGAATCATCTGCAGTTTGCTACACATCCACCAGAAAAAGTTTGATTAGATCCTTTGAGCTGATCAGAAGTTTCCTCCACCTATCTGATAATATTATGAGACACACATAAACACAAATGCCCTCATTTAACATATATGTCAGCCATATAACTAAATCTCTTTTAATACTTAGTTCCTCTTAAATAAACTGTATGTTTTAATTTATCCTTTTTTTTTACATAATTTTATTGGTTTTTTAAAATTTTACAAAGAAAAAAGAAAAAAAACCATAATAATAACTCAACTGAAAAAAACTGAAAATATGATTGTTTTCAGTTTTCAGTTGTATGTTTTAATTTATCAATGTAACAATAAAAATAACTATATAATAGGCTTATAAATACTTGCTATTGTTAATCAGCCCACAGAAAAGCTGACTTTGTAATGTAGAAATTTCATGAAAAGAGCACTATTGTTTACAAGAAACATAAGTTTAAAAATCTCTGGAATAATCATTTAGACATTTCCCAATCCTCATTTTCCTACCAATTTGGAGTTAGTTTCTTTGATATAATATCAGATGAATGCATTTTCAGAGTTGCTAAGAGTTACATACCAATTATATTTACAGTAAGAATCTTCAGCTGACTTCACTGCATATTAAGCATAAGCAGAAGGCCTAAGGTTTTATACTGAGATCTATCTAAAAATATACGATGTAATTTGTGAAGGTTGTAAATAAAAATGAAAAGAACTATAGAAATATTATAATCAGAACAAAAATAACAAAACACAGATCCAAATACTAGTAGAAGGAACTGAATGCTTTAAAAGCTGGATGCATTTAACTACAAACAAAATCTATTGAGCTTACAATTCCCATTAAAATTGTCTCCATTGGAAGTGTTTAACTCAGAGTTACACCAATTAATTAAAAACAGTGATGTAGAAATGTACCTCATCCTTACTTTCCCCCCTTTCCAGTTAATAATAATAATAATAATAGTAATAATAATAATAATAGTAATAATAATAGTAATAATAATAATAATAAAGTTGGAAGGGACCTTGGAGGTCATCTAGTCCAACCCCCTGCTCAGGCAGGAAACCCTATACCATTTCAGACAAATGGCTGTCCAATCTCTTCTTAAAAACTTCCAGTGTTGGAGCGTTCACCACTTCTGGAGGCAGGTGGTTCCACTGGTTAATTGTTCTAACTGTCAGGAAGTTTCTCCTTAGTTCTAGGTTGCTTCTCTCCTTGATTAGTTTCCATCTGTTGCTTCTTGTCCAGCCTTCAGACGCCTCGGAAAATAGCTTGACTCCCTCTTCTTTATGGCAGCTCCTGAGATATTGGAACACTGCTATCATGTTCCCCCTCGTCCTTCTCTTTATTAAACTAGACATACCCAATTCCAGCACCCTTTCCTTATATGCTTTAGCCTCCAATCCCCTAATCATCTTTGTTGCTCTTCTCTGTACTCTTTCTAGAGTTAGAAAGTGATATCTGTGAAAAAGAATAGATAACCAAGAAAGATGGTTCCTTTAACAATTGCAGATCCGTTACCCTTCTTCCAGTTAAACTACAAAGCTTCAGTATTCATCCCACAATTATTGTTCTTCTGACTGAGGCTTTTTCTTGCATTGAGTTCAGGATACTTTCAGAGAAGTGTCTGCTACCCCTCCAGCTATCTTCTCCATTCTGCATTTGGGAATTGGAAGATGGAGCTTCTTAACAGTTTTAGAGTTTGATTACTATTTGCTGCAACCAGGACATTTCCATCGAACTTTAATTTTAAAGGAGTAATCTCATATTTGTAAGAAATAAATAAAATATCTCATAAATAGGCTGTATGTGGCTTAAATTCCAACTATCTAGATAATCTTCCTGGGAATATATCTTAATAAATTTGGAATTTTGAAGTCTTTGTGTAATCAGCAATTAAAAGCAGTCAATATATAAAAGAATTACTTTAGGTGTAAGCTAGAAAATCTTACCAGAAAGATTGGCTTCTTCTTTGCTGATTAGGCTAGAACAGGGGTAGGCAACCTTGGCTCTTTTATGACTCGTAGACTTCAACTCCCAGAATTCCTGTGCGAGGAGGCCATGAAATTGTACATTGTCTCATAGCTCTCCATGTTATCTGACAAAAATCACAAATTATTTATTTAGTTATCAAAATTTGAGACTGTCTGACTCATTGACAAATTTGTATATTGATTATACAAGGCATTCCATCTGTTTCTTGCTACTAAAAATCAATGACATCTATAGATCCTCAGGGTCTTCTCCCCCCCCACTGATTAATTTAACTTTTCTTTTGTTGGAGAGTAGGCAAATCATTAGTACTTCTCAACAATCATTTGCCATTTATCTGGAGCTTTTAACTTAATTGTGTTACATCCACCTCCAGTTTTGTTATTGCAACAAACTCTATGTGAGGCTATCCTTGAAGTAGCAATAAAGGAGAATATTTGTAGCTCAGAGTTGACATGAGGGGTCCTTGGTGGTCTCTGAGCTTGGTTGTTTTCTTGAAGATGTTTCATTATCCAAGCTACATAATATAATCAGTGCTACTGCCTAGTGCACTGGGTAACAAAACATTTGCAAGAAAGCAACCAAGCTCAGAGACCACCAAGGACCCTTGTTCTTCAAGTCCATTTAGAAGCTGCAGATTATCCAGAATGTCCTAAATGCAGCAGCATGTGTAGTTACACCACAGTTGCATGAACTGCAAGGACTCCTAGCTGCTTTCTGGGTACAATTCAAAGGGCTGTTTATTACTTTTAAAACTCTACATAATAAATACTAGGCCATGTTATTAATGGACTGTCTCTCCTTGAGGATATCTGCCTATCCTACTAGATTAGATATTGTGTGTGTGTTCCAGGTCCCCTCATTTAAATGTTGTCATTTGATGGGACCTGAGATGTAAACCTTCTCCGTAGCTGCTTCAGCCCCTTAGAATAGCCTCCCACCTGAGATTTGAGGGGTCTCTGGCCTTTTAGCCTTCCAGAAAGCTATGAAGATCTGGCTTTTCTGTAAGGCTAGAATAGGGTGCCACTGAAAGGCTGTTTGGCCTGATGCCTCATGGGAAGGGTGCTTTTGCTTTTATCTCTGTTTTTATTGATAATTGTGAGCCATTTAGGATAATTATATGAGATAAGTGCCAGATTAGTTTTTCAAATAATACATACATACATACATACATACATACATACATACATACATACATACATACAGTACATACATACAGTACATACATAGAAGAAGGGGGAGAAGGGCAGCACAATCAAACTTGCAAGTTTCTGTTATAGCCAATCTCAATAAAAAGTAGTTTCACCCTTCCTGTGGAAATGATTTCCTGGGGTGTTCTATCTAGTGAACCCTCTGAAACTGAAGTGTTTTGCTGTCCCATAATGCTGAAGGATGGATAGCTTTGTTTCATGTAGTTTAATGCCTGGTAGGCCATTCATCTCTCTATGTATATTTGAGGTGGCACTTTATCAAGTTTTGAATGGAACAAAAGCATTAGATTCCAATGAAGCCTAGAATTTTATCATAATGCATCTCTTTTGCTTGTCTGCAAGCTATACCTATCAACATGTCCTTTTTAAAAAAAAAAAAGAAAACAATGTGTAGTTGAGAAATCACCTTGTTAAAAATGCTTTAGAAATGAGTGGTTTCATAGAATGTTTGTTCACAATTGCATGTAATTAAAACTATAAGCCTAAAACAATTTCTTTGTGAATTAACTGTTTCTCTCACATTCTGTCATATTTAATTTTATTGCATTATAGAAACTACCCCTACTGACAAAAAAGGGAGGGGAATGCATTTGCCTGAGCTTTGTATGAAAATGAAAACTAATTGAGGTTTTGTAATTAAGTTTTCAACAAAGCCCCATCAACATGTTAAGACAATTCCTACAAAATGTGCATTGAAGCTGAATTGAAAAGTTAATTCAGAGTGAAATGGATGAAGTCATACAAATCATTAGGTGCTAGTGAAGAAAATGTTTAACAAATATTGCATTTCTTTAAAAACAGTGTTAAGGATAGCCAAATAAGTTAATATTAATTAAATATTCTAGATGATTATAGAATATCTATTCCACTGTATGAAGTGAAATATGTTATAGAAGTTGAATACTTATAACATAAATCACTAGCAGGCAGAAAGAGGGTTCAGCTTAATGTTTCTGAATGTAATATCAATATTCTGTAGTCTTCAAGGTTTCAGAAAAAGAAACTACAAAATGCAACTTAGTTAAGGAAAAAATATGCAGTGGATTCATATGCAATGAAGAAGCAGAATATGAATAGTATTGATAGCATTGGTGCTTTTGAATGTTGATTTTGGAGAAGACTTCCAAGAATTTTATGGACAGACAAGGAGTTTTGATTAAATCAACCCAGATTTCTCCCTGGAAGCATAAATCTCAAGGCTTTGGACACATTATGCAAAGACCTAGCTTTTTAGAAGGCTCTAAAGAAGCATTAAAGAAGGCTCTAATGTTGGGAAGGACTGAACGACTCACTGGAGAAGGGCCTAATGCTGGGAAAGATTGAGGGCAATAGAAGAAGGGTACGACAGAGAATGAGGTGGCTGGATGGAATCACTGAAGCAGTAGGCGTGAGCTTAAATGGACTCCAGAAGATGGTAGAGGACAGGAAGGCCTAGAGGAACGTTGTCCATGGGGTTGCGATGGGTCGGACACAACTTCACAACTAACAACAACAATGTTGGGAAAGGTGGAAGGAAAGAAAGGAGGATGGCCAAGGTAGATGGACTGTTCAGTGGTGATGGATGTACCATTAGAAGACCTGAAAGAACAGGTTAGGCAAGTTGCCATTGAGAAAATCTTTGTGGTCACTAGGAGTCGACACTGACTTGATGATCAAAAATGTATGCATGTATATTTTGTTTTTATGCTTTGTTTGCTGCCCGGATTTACTTGATTAAGACAGACAATTATATAAATTTGCAGAATAATTAAATGAATTATATTTTTTATTTTGAAGCACTATCACCTATAAGTTCTGCATTTCTGCTAACATCTCCTGTTGGTGTTGGAGTAAGTCTTCCACCACCACTTGGGGAGACATTGCAGTTGCCTTCGGGTCTGTTATCATCTCTGTAGTTGATTCCTTCCTGGGAACAGTGAATTTGATGAAATTAGTGTAAGGCACAAGCAAAGAACAGCTCTCATACTGGGTCAGATAGGTTTCTTTATTGTTGATCACCAGTTTAAAGAATCTCATCTGACTTTCTGACTTCCCTTGGGAAACAGCAAATAGAGACCTAAGAGCTGACCTCAAACATTTCCTCTCCTGAATGGACTCTAAAATGGAATATCTTAGATTATAGAAAGGAGCAGAAAGTTATCGAAAAGATTTTATACCTGTATTTACTGGGGTATATAACAAACAGGAGATCATGTTATTATAATAAAAGGCTCCTGTTAGACTGCTGTTGAAAATGGTTTGGAAACTGTAGGCATGTGTGGTTCAGTACATTTGGAACAATTTGCACTACTTATCAGTTTGTTTCCAGGAGGCTGTTGGAAGAACAGAGTTGAGATGCTTTGGAAAGTGACAGATGCTTCCTTACATGAAAAAGTAGCATAATTCAAACACTCTGTATTAGCCTGTGCTTTATTTCAGAAAATCTTTTTTCCTCAGGGCTTGATTAGCCCTCAATTAGCTCTGCTATCCTTTGGGCAACTGAGATTCATGTTAAGCTAAAGGAATCTTTCTGATGTGTAAAAAGGAAGACATCTCTCTGAATGGCAAAAAGCATAGAAGTGCTAGAAGCAAAACAATAAATTTTCAATGAGCAGAAAGTAGTCAAATGGACTGACCAACAAGGAAGTAGGGAACATATATTTAATTTTATAGGGGTGGAGAACTAGCAATTTGCCTGTGCTTATTTCAATGAAGAATGGGGGTTGCTTCTATAAATATTTTTTCAATACTTTTTTCTTTTGTTTTTCTTTTTTCATGCTTTCTTTTTTACAGTTTGTATTTTTTTCCTTTCTTCTGATTTGTGTTATCTTTTAGTATTGCAAAACTTTTTAATAAAAAATATTTTTGTAAAATACAACATTGTAAGCATTGCCATATTCTACATTGTCTTCAGTAATGTATATCTATTCCAGAAAACATTCATCAAATGCCTAATGATAACCAATGCTACCTGGTAATCATCAACAGTCTCATTATCATAGAATTTCTAGTTATGTTCTATAGAGAAGCCAAGTTGTCTAAGACATTGAGTATCCATTCTTATACATTTAAATCAAATAATCTTATCTCATAATGATTCTATCCAGATTTATTTTGGTCTGCAAACACTAAGCAGTTTTGTAATAATGATGAATGTAGTTTGACACTTCAAAATATTTCATTATCTTATAATATGATGGTGCTTGAAAATCACATGTCAACTAGAGTGAAGGAGGATATACGTACTGTGTACTGAATTGTTCGCTGGCTGTCACACATTGAGAAGGATGTTGCTTAGTCAATCCTCAATCTTCTAGTACAGAAGAATCACAAGGCAGTTCTTGATCATTAATTGAAAAAATGTTCCCTTTATTCACAAGTCTATTTTTAACTGGACTTATCTCAATAGCAGGACTATATTTAATATTTTTATGATTATGAAATTAATTAATCTTGTCTATTATTTCTGCATATATTGCTCTTTTTATTCAAAGATAAGATAAAAAAGAAGGAATAAATGATTAATTCTGGGAGCAGCTGCCTCAACAGATTGAGGAAAAGTAGTATAAAATTTTATAGTATTTACAATATTGGAACTTTAATTCTAATCACAACAGAAAGAACCTTTCTGTGCCCATCAGATAAAATATCCTCATCCAAACTTTTCTCTTTAATTTTTTTTTTTTATTCCTGTCGCTAATTTCCTCTCTACAGCAAAAAGAAATGTGTGCAGTTTTTAATGTGTACTTCTATGAATGTTAGCTGTATTGCATTCATGTGAACTAACTAAACTTAAGGGGGGATGGCAATGTACGAAGGAAAAATAATTAACTGATTAGTTGAAGGGAGAGGCAGATGTAAAATTTCTGGTGAGATTGCAGTGCGTTTTCTGAATTTATCTAGACAAAGTTGGAACAGAATCTTTTTTCCTGCAGTCAACTCGAGGTGGTGCTATTCTTATTGTCTAAGTAGCCGTAAGGGTCTGTTTTTATTTTTATTTTTTATTATTAGATATCCGTTTGTACATGTAAACAAAGAAAAAATTCAAGTTAAAGCCATTCAACTTAATACAATTATTTCAAATTTGTAGACCTTCTTCACTCCGTATATCCAAGTTTAACTATAAGCCAACTATAATAGTTGGCAAAGGATGTCAAACCCACCAGATTGCTGCAACAGCTAGATGGCAGGAGATTGATTACTGGGTTTTCCTTTTTATAATTTGGAAAAAAAAGGAATAAATAGGATGATTTGATGTGGCTCTGCTATAACTGTGAAGAAACATATTTATTCTTTTTCTACAAAACCTTTCTCTCCTCTCTCCTAATAGCTTATTTCCCTTCCCCTTTAGGACATTAAAGTTTCTATCCCAGGATTTGATTCTCAGTGCTTGACCCATTTACTTTTTCTGAAGGTCATTCTAATCTGTCTTGCTTCATTTAGATTCTTGAAAATAGCAGCATTCAATAGGCACTTATTCTTGCAAATTCTGTCGGTATATGTTATGTTTCGTGTTTTTTCCCCATTGTGACTGACAGCTTGCATGCATTTCCCACACGATTCATTTTTCTCTCCAAACATCTGAATTATATGTTTTAGCTGAAAAGCAGCCAAAACGTCTGAAAAAGGCTCATTGTCTCCAAACTAATATTGTGTCAATATAAACTGAGCACAGCACCCAAACAATTGTATATTAAACCTTTTTTCTCCCAGATCTTGACTATTCAGGCCTGCATAGGCGAATGTATCACATATCTTGATAAGAGCACAAAGAATATGTCTATTTTTGTTATTGTCAGCAGTCTAACATAGCTGTTCAATCAATTGTTCAGTATACATAAAATATACTTAAAGAGGGGAAATTATTAATACTATACTATAGGATATGTTGTGTTTGAATTTTTGGATTATCCTGAACATCCTGCTCGAATCTAAAAATTTAAACAGGAGTCAAAACTATCAAATGGCTTCATAAGCTATATCCCATATCTCATTAAGTTCAGAATAAATTAAAGATAAAAAGAGAAACAATATTGTTAAATAGCCCATTATAAAGTGGTTAAAATAAGCATAGTTACTCTTACAGTATTTCACTTTTTCTAGCAACACAGGAAAATAATTAATACTCTATTTTCTATGGTGTGCCTTTAGTTAACTTGTCTGTGACATTTGCAATCCATGATATCATGATATCCATGATATTAACGCAAGAAGAATTTATTTATTTGTTTTCTTATTTTCACCCTATCATAAAAGAGCAAGGATGAAATTGGGCTAAACCCAAACATCCATTTAAAAAACCCAAATGAAATACTAATGTATAAACATGAATCACGAGAGAACCAAGGATTCTGTTTTGAAATTAATTCTCTCTCCCCCATTGTCCTTTCAAAATAGAAGATTAAAACTTGTATGGCAATGTTGACTATGTTTAATTTTTCAATTGTTTCTTTGATGTAACAGATAGAAAGGTTTGCACCTGTGAAGTAAAAAGGCTTTGAACAGATTGCAAACATTCTGCAAACACTTCATCAGAAATTTTAGTTGTCAGCCTCCCCTAACACAAGGGAGCCTTGATGATATCTTTGTGCGCTTTTGACTCCTTTTGATTAATAAATGCAAACAAATTTCTCTCCATAGCCTCTATTGCAATCTATGCATGACAATTAGAGGCAACCTCTGGTGAGGGAGGCACTGAAGTCTGTTCCCTCTTCTTCTGCTACAGAATAAATACTTGATGTTTAATGCTTTTTGACAATTAGAGAATGAAAGCTTTTGTAGCTGGGCTCCCGGCTTCTGCTCATTAGTCTGTTTTCAGCAATGTAGAATCCGTGTTTTCTGTAATATTAATTCTTGTTAAGGAGAAGAATTCTTCCTTTTGGAGCTCTATGTCCCATTACTGATATCTGTATGAAATATGATTTCCTACATTGTAAAATATACAGAAATGTTGTCATTAATTCATATATGGGGTTATAAAATAGCAAACCATACATAGGCATCTTCTAGGCAATGGTAGTTCTTGATTGTTTTATGAACCTGTGTATCCCACAGCCATTGGCTTTGTTGATGAGGCTTTGAAGTCTAGTAAAATCCATCCAAATTCCATTACCCAGAAGGACAGAGCGAGGCCTGAAGAGGGCATGTGAACAAGCAAAACCAGTGATGAGTAAAGAAACGGACTGGGAAGTAGATATTCTTCTCAAATTCAACTTCAAAAGGTGGTGATAATCTCTGATCCTTGTCATGTTTCAGGTAAGAGTTACTATGCAACTTTATTAGATTACATTGGAGTGTTGTCAAGTTCAGAAATACACAATCAAGTATGTAGGAAGGACTGTCATTGTCTTTCTTAGATACAGATATTTATTCATAGTAATGGATTTCCCCAACTAAGGCAGTGTTAGATACGGTACTAAAGGCAAAAGAAACCTTAAGATAAATCACTTGACCATTTCTTAGCATACTTTCATAGTATGTTGCAGCTCATCTGGAATTCAGAAAGCCTGGTGAAACATTTTATGCCATCTGATCATGACAGAAGGAGAGTCAGTTTGATGTCATGGTTAAAGTCATTAGGATAGAAACCAGAAACCCATGCATTGTAAGTGTGGGAATAAAGCTAGTGGAATGAGTTTGTGCCAGTCACTGTCTCTCAGCCCTAGGAAGAAGGCAATGGCAAATTGGAAAATCTTACCAAGAAAACTGCAGGGATTAGCCCAGGCAATTTACTGGAGTTAAATATTGACCAAAAGACACAAATAACAGTTGTGTGTGTACATTTAGCAACTGATCATCATACCTCAACTGAGCTGAGACTTAACCTAAAAGACAAGGCTATTTTGTCTCTTGAAATCATTATCTTCCTCCTGGTTTTATGCTCCTGGTGATCCAGCTGTCCAAGCATATTGCTGCTACTGCTCATCTCCAGAATTGGGAAATATACTGCCATGAAAGTATATAAAATGATAAAGGGAAATAATTCAGACTATCCAAGTTACTATAAGCTAAGAATTGACATAATTTGTGGAAGGGACAGTGAACTTGTCACCTACAAGAAAAGTAGTTTTAAGAATGAATCTTCCTCTGTGCTACTGTAAATGCAGAGCAATGGCATTAGGGTTGATTTACCAGCTTGGTTGGAGAGAGAAAAGACTAAATATGGAGTAGCAATGCCTTGTACAATGTTATGCATGCCTGGCATGAGCTCTAGGGAGCAGAGATAGCTGCTACTCTTGGGAAGGTCAAAACCAGTGGGATGACTAATGCATTAACAAACAGAGTGTTTTCAAATGCAACTAGTGATTGCAAGTGGAGAGGATTCATAGGATGGCACCAGGTGTGGAGATGACCTCTCCCTGCCATGCTCCAGCTATTGGAAAATCTATAACCTCCCCTTTCCCCAGCAGGTGCCAATAGAGGATTTCCCTTCTATGATCAGGCTT
The DNA here is from genome assembly GCA_034064705.1 of Bothrops alternatus. Lineage (NCBI taxonomy): Eukaryota > Metazoa > Chordata > Lepidosauria > Squamata > Viperidae > Bothrops > Bothrops alternatus. Next base: position 17,460,806 of record JARGCV010000009.1, read on the forward strand.
CTGAGGAAAGATTTTCCTCAAGTCTGAAGGAAAAGCACAAGAAATTCTCCTCTGACTGATAACTAAAAGTTTATTGATGAACACCATTTGCATCTGAAAACCAAGCTGACAAATATCAGATGTATTTTGTCGCCATGTCGCATTTGGTCCTAACTTCTTTAACAGAGTTAGAATTATGTTTTGAAACTCATTCCCTTCCAGATTCCCTTTCATTTCATTTCCTCTTAGGAAGATGCCATCAGTGAGTCCTCCCTTTTAGCTGAACTGGATTTTTCCTTTCTGACAAGTAGATCTTTCCTTCCATGAGACATACTCAGTAGGATGAATCTGTCAGGGCAACAAGCATTCCCATTTGATGGCTCAGTGATTGATTTGGTGTTGTAGTTAGATGTGGTGATTATACCCTTTTTTAATATTAGCTGGCAGCTTCCTTTCAATTGATGCACCTGAGTGACTAGAATTGCTTTGTCTGTTCTTTCCTGAAGAAAAGTGTTGTGTCCAGTACAGTACATTTCTGATATATTTCTACCTTACCCTAAACAATATGTATATGAGTCAGTACTTCTATAATTTATTTATCCATTAAATTACACAATGTGTATTAAGATTCACATCGTAATCTTTGGGACATCGCAAACCTTTTGTGCCCCTCCCATCACTTCTGTAAGTTTTTATGCACTTACCTTTAAAAGCAAAATGTAGTAATTTGAATATCTGTCTTTGTGTACATACAATGAATTCAGAGAGACAGAGATATATACCCACAAGACCACGTATATTTCTGAAATTTACTTTGTCATTTGAAAATGACAACCTTGGCATCTGAATGTGAACTTTGTCATGTTCTAAAAATGACAGCTTATATCATTCAAATTTACTGGTGATGTTTCTTTTTTTAAAAAAAAATCTGGTAATGAAGTTGTAAATGCAGCATTTCTTTCATTACCTATTCATTAAAGATATGACATGAAAACAGAGTTACCATGGAAATAGCACTATGAATTCTAAGTACATAATAAGATTTTCATTGTTTACAGTACTTCACAGATAACTGATGGGATTATTGTAGCTGGTAAAAGTCTTATTTAGCTTCACAAATGCATGGAAAGAGGGTAAAGGTTATGCAACTGGTCTTTGACTAAGTTCATGAACATAAGCAAACCTCTTCAACATCATCAGTGTAATAGAAATTTCTGATGAAAGGATCAAATGTTTTTTTGAGCTTTCAAGTATTTGTTTGCTTTGAATATTTAAGCATTCAAAAAAAAGTTCATTTCAAGTATTAACAAGTAACACCATTGCACATGCAACTTGTGTGCACTGAATACCTATGGGAATTAATATACATAAATGTAGTTTACAAAGCCCAAAACAATACAATTTGTGCAAATGCACCAGGTTTAATACCATCATCAGCTTTAGAGAAGCAGATAAAGGTGTTAGAAGCTTTATTTTGCTACCAGCATGTTATGATTTAATATTGGGAAGGAGTGGGAAGTGTCAACGCTGCTAACATCGGATGTTTTTGTTTTGACAACAGATGGAGATGTAGCCGTTTTCTTCTTTTTGCTTTTAGAGTTAGATGATGCTGGGGAGGGGGGGATGTGCATGAGAGTTCAGCTAGACATTCTCATAGCGTGAGAATCAAGGTTGTTGAAATAAGAGATGATAAGAAATGGTGGGCTGGAGAGCTAGAGAGAAAGCCCGTGCTTTAAACTAATTGGGGAATGTGATTTATGACTGTTAATTGGAGGAGGGAATTGTGCTTTGATACTATGTACTCAAGGGGGGGATTCAGTTTTTGGATTTGATTATGTTAGTGCCGATGTTATGCTTCTTCAATAAAGATTCTTTAAGGTAAACAATGCCTCGAAGTTCTTTAAACAGTTTCATCTGTCGGAACCATGACAGAAGATTGTTTCATGGCAATGCAGAAGACCATTGTTATTCCAAGGAGCTTAGTGACATATTTTGATTTCTTCTTCATATTAAGAAAAGTCTAGGAGTTTAATATTCATCCTGAGCTAACATTCTTGTTTACTGAATAAAGGAGAAAGGGGGGAGGAATCTTTACATAGCTACAAACTTGTGAAAATCTCAGACTTTTGGTTCCCATCTCAAAGTCATGTGCCATCCAGTCAAGGTGAGATCTTGTAGTCACTTGACTGTAGCAAGGCCATGAAGTCATGATGTCAGGTTTTGATAAAAATCTTGGGGTTGTTGTTGTTGTTTGGAAACTTCTGCATGGAACCTAGAACTGGAAATTGGCTATCCTTGGGATATTCCTGCTGTCATTATTAAGACGCTCCTGGCAGCTTATAAGAGATTTGGATAGCATCTTGCTTGGTGTGATGCTTTTTATGTTTTGCTTTTAAATCTGTTCGCTTGAACTAATAATAAAGCTTAAAATCCCTTTATTTACTGATGTGCTTATTGTCTCTGGATCCAAAAGAACCAGTTGCCTGGCACCTGATCACTGCCCTAACAGTTGGTAAAATAGACTAGAGGGGATATCTTGCAGCTGGCCACAGAACAGCAAGGAATGTAACAACAGCAAGCAGAGCTAATAGTTTCAGATACTGCTTTGGACTTTATTACATATGATGTTAAACATTTGTTTGCCTCCAAATCAAAGTTTGGTTTTGTTCTTAATTAAAAACATGCAAAGAGTAGGAAAGGAATACACCCAGTGTGATTGAACTGTTCCCTCCCTCAGGTCCTTATCTTGCTATATTATGGGGGGAAATGGAGTTCCCCGGAGCCATAATCATTGTGCTCCTTATTCATTGATGTGACTTGAAGTGGTCTCTAGAGTCAGCCCTAGCTATTATTTTTCTATTTTTACTGTATAGTGTATACATTTTAAAGGAGTTAAATTCTTCAGTTTCCACTTTATCTTTACAACAGTAGATTGAGTGAAAATGGAGTGCTTGGAGTCATCTAGTCCGCTTTCTTGAATGTTGAAGTCTTATAGAGTAATGTTCTTATAGCACATCTCAATCCCTTTTTTGTTTACAGGGACAAGCTTTACCGGTGGTAACAGGTTTATCATCCCCAAATGGTTTCCATAATGGAGCAGAATAGAGGATTACTTGGTGTCCCACTTTCCATCTCTGTTCTGCTGTTATGTACATAAAAGAGTTAAAACTTCAATAATCAAAGGCTTTTCTGTGAGATTGTCCATACTAATTACCTACAGTACTGTTTCCATTCAATAAAGTTACATTAGATAATATAAAATTATTGCCTATTTCATGTTTCTCCTTTACTTTTTTGCCAACCTTTTGTCCTGTTTTGCCAATTAATTGTTGTTAATAGTTTCTGATGTTTAATAAACACCAAACTGTATTCTTTGCTCGGTGAGCTAATTAGCCTGGATGCCTGGTGTGATTTGGACACAGAGATTAGCTATAAAACTTTTTAAACGCTCATTAAATTTGTAAATGCAAGAGTGGAGCAAAACCTGCTCAAATTCTACCTGGATAAACCTGCTGTGGGCAATTGTGATACTTCAATTGAAAATATCTCTAGTACACGGATTAAAATTTTAATTATTAAAAGTAAATGGTATCTTTTTTCTCAACTCTAACCCTAATGAAATCTTAAGTGTTATTCTTTGGGGAAAATCACATAAATTCAAATCTAATTTTAAAAGATCATAACACTACAAAGCTTAAGAAAACTTGTGCTAGAGCCTGGCTAAAATATAGAAGTAAATGGAGGCTTTGTCCATTTGTTTTAACCTAATTGCTCTTATGAGCTCCATTCAGGTTTTATAAATCCAAATCCCAATCTTGAAGTTTTGCAGTTCTGCTTTCCCTCATTTCATGCATATAAAAACATTCTGGGCCTGGTATTTTCCATGCATGTGGAACATATTTTTTCAAGAGAAAGTGTTCAATGGCATATATTTTAGCTTCCATGCGAGCAAGAAGTCTGAAAGCAGATATTTGGAGCTTACGTTTAGGCCAATTTGTCTTCACTCAAAGGTGTCCTTTGTATAGATTTTGTTAGAAAAATACACAGCACCCTTCTGGTGGTAAGGTTCAGGTCTGTTCCTCTGCTCAGTTGGGACATGAATTAAAAATCTCCAAAACTTTATTAAGAATCTATAGAGTTTTGGTCCAGTCTAGCAAAAAAAAAAAAAAAAAATCAGAAGAATCTGGTATCATTTTCTAAACTAACACATTTTATTAAAAACACAATTTTTGTGAGTCCTTCAAACTAGTGATTGGAACAGCTGGTAGCAGCCTTAAACAAAATGGTAGGAACATGCACCAAAAGCTAGCCCAGCAGTACCATAATACAGGTAATGGGTGCATTCTTTGGCAGTAATCACTTCCACTGAGTGAAAACAGAACAAATAGGTGTCAACTGAAGGCACAGAAATCTATTGGAATGCAATCATAAGCAATATAGAATGAGCTCCTATTTGGCTCAAGCATCCTCTGAAAGGCTATGCCAACATCCATGGATCCAATAATAGTATCATTCTGCAGTATTGCTTCTCCTTCCGAATGGTCAAAGTAAACAGATGATATTGAGTGGCAGTTGAATACTGTGGAATAAAAAGAAGTGGCAGGAATTCCAGTGTGGCCCAAAATTACTCTAAGGTGTTAGCTTCAAACTCCTCGAAGTACTAACTTTATTACCATCCTCTAAAAATAGCTATTCTTTCTTAAGATGCAAAGGAATGAGAGGTAATAAAATGGCATAAGTATCCATTGGGATGAGAATACCAGCATGACAAACAGATAGGAGAACTAATGTGACTAAATATATTTGCCATAAACAGAAACCACATAAAATAAGGAACAACCCTTGTCATATTTATTGATATTGGATGGAATAGCCTCAATACCTAGAAATCATAACATTTCTGCCATAGTGCCCTCTCTAACAATGAATGAATGAATGAATGAATGAATGAATGAATGAATGAATGAATGAATGAATGAATGAATGAATGAATTTTCTTTAATTTATAGTGCCATCAGAAGCTTCATAAAAAAAATCTATTGGACTACCAGTGTTGCTCCTGGAGACATAAAATTGTACTGCCAGCAATTCAAATGTTCATATATCACAATCACAGCAATATCCATTTCCTCCTATTAGCCCTAGGAATTTGTTGTGCTTTCAATTGCCCAAAGGAATATATGTGAACAGCAATCTACAAAGAATTACAATACTGCTCACAAGTAAATTTGAGAGTGTACTCTAATAGCCTTGAATTCATTACTATTCCACAGCATCTATTCTTTCTTTCTTATTTCAAAAAGCCAGAGGAATCAGCTGTTCTTTCAGATGTCCAAAGGAAAGTATTGACTTACAGAGCAAAGTACCACAAAAGATTGCAGGAGCAATTGCTTATAGGTTAATACAATCTTCCCAGCAATTCTCCCCAATAATCCTCCCTCATTGAATGAAACCATGGGAGTAAATTGCACTTCCAAGTGATAATAGGAATGAATGAGAGTGAGAACAACTGCTCTAGAAAAAAAAATCACAATTGTATAGAAAAGGCACAATACTGTATTTCTCATAGATATGTGCAGGTTTATTTACTTACTTTAGGTGCATAGATATAATGAATAATATATGGCAGGGGTTCTCAACCTTGGCAACTTTAAGACTTGTGGACTTCAACTCCCAGAATTCTGAGAGTTGAAGTCCACAAGTCTTAAAGTTGCCAAGGTTGAGAACCCCTGATATATGGGTATGATTTATCTATCCTTACAAATATCCTTTCAAATACATCGATAGAATAATAAAACCCACAAAAGCAGACAGAAAAAAAAAACATTTTGGGGGAAATGTCTATTCAACCAAGACATTGATATCAGTATCCCTTTGTCAAGAAGTTACAGAAAACAGCTAATCTTTGAACAGAAATTCATTTTATTGAAGAAAGAATGCACACAAACAAACAAAAATCTCAGTTTGGCTCCACACATTCCAGGATTTTGATATTTTTGCCAATGGTGGACATTGGAATAATTTGCCATTTTTATTGGCCATAAGAATCTACTGTTACAAAAAGATTGTTTACAGAAATACAGGAGTCTCAAAATTGTCCATAGATGCATCAGACGTTTGAACATCACTATTCTTCACAACAAGGGCCGTTCCTTCCAAATAGCCATAAAATCAATTACTATATGAATGTTTACAAGAAACAGAAGGTTTTAATATTGCAATAGCAATGCATCTATCATCCTAAGAATCCTGTTGATCTCAACCATAGCCAGGTACTTTCCCCCCCCCCCAGTAATAATACAAATTAACTTCTCTTCCAAATGAACAAATATATGCAATGGATAGAAGCCTCATACTAATTATTCGGTGGAAAGCTAATATTGATCATGGGAGCAAGAGATGTATTTCTGCTACTCCAAACATATTGATAACTTTGTCTCTCTACAGCACTTACTATTGTTTCTGAGACAATCCATTGTGTTTTGAAATCAGTGTAGATTGAGAGCAGTAGACCAAAAGATATTAAAAGTCTATATCCAAAGCACAAATTCATATCTTGTTCTTTCAAGAATTTTCTAGGAATTGCTATTGGCTGAAATTTCTTTGGATTATATTGGAGTAAATAGCTTTGCTTATTGTTTTTTTTAATGGATTGATCAGTTGATAGTGTGCCATCCAGTCAGTGTTGATTCTTAGTGACCACACAGATAGATTTTCTCCATGATGATCTGTTTCTAACCTGGTACTTCAGGCCTTCCAGTGGTGCACATACTGCCATTTTAAGCAGGTCTGTCCACCTTGCTCCTCTCTTTCTTTCTAGTTTCTTGGAATACATATGTCTAATGCATCTGAACTGAATATCTTAATTAACCACTGCCAGACATAAAGCCTCAAAAACCATAGTACAGTTCAATGCTTTGGCTTTTTCATGTTCTGTAATAAGATAGTCAATTTCTTCCCATTGACATTAGCAATATGTCAGGATATTTAGGAATGCTGCACACAGGTGATAATGGAATAATATGCCACAACAGTATAGCATCCTTGACATGCCAAATGCACAGTCCTGTAGATGTCTGATATGAGGAAAACTTAAAGTATAAAAAAATCAAAATAGTGTCTTTAGATCATGAAACACTTGGGGAAGACTCCAAGTACTGAATTATACATATGAAGACTTTCCCGCTGCAAGATGTTCTTGGAAAAGATGAAGGTAAGGCTGGGAGAAGCTGACAAGATGAGTAAAGGTATTACTTTTCGCTCTCTTTGAATACGGTTTACCCTTTATGTAAGTGCCACAGGAAATGATCTAACAACACTCAAAACTAGTACACAAATATCTAGCAATACCTAAAGTCTCCTAAGGGGGAATATTAAGTGGCCATATCATTAATTTCAGTATCCCTTTAATACATCAATTCAGTATGGACTTTCAGATGATTATCCAATTGACTAAAATAAAAATTTTAAATTACCTTCATTCGTGAACATTTTTAAAAACCAAGCCTTAGATCTCTACTTTCCTGGCATTATTGTTGATTTCCACTATATCAATTAAGTTTTCTCTGTTGGTAAGGATTCTCTTGAGCATAGGCACTCATCATCTTGTGTCTATGCTCTCTGAAGGATAACGTTAACAATACTTCCTAGAAGCAACCATGCCTGGCAGATTTTGTTTCTCAAGAGATTCTAGAATAATTAAAGACTACAATGCTTCAGGAGGTCTGATTGTACTTTCTTCTTCCACAACAGAATTTCAGTTAAAATCACTACACTCAATCTACCTTAAGTAGTTGCTACTTGGGGTTAGTTCATTCGTGAGGGTAATGTCAATTGTACATATTAATCTTTAAAGTCTTCTGAATCAATGTACTGTATATATTTGAATTCAGAATTTTCTAGCTTTTTTCATGTCCATCAAACATGATAAAGTGTTTTTTTCCTATTGGTCCCATTTCCCTTGCATCACCTTGAGTTTCTCTTCTGCATTTATAGTAGCATACAAGGGATTTCAACATAAATACAGGACATATGTCACAAATAACAGTGATGGAAAAATGAGAACTTGGATATGATGATGTCAGTACAAAAACCCCTGCCCTTACATACTTGCATCCTAATGTCAAATGCAAATACATAAGTCTCTTATATGGACATGAGGTGTCCATATAAAAGTAATTATCAATTATTTAATGAGAAATTCCATAATGGTGGGAGAAACAGAGAAGGACTTTTTTCCCATTGTTTCTTGAAAAACAAAAGTTTCCCATGGAAGACTTCTGGTTTTGCATTGCGGTGAGAAACACAGAAAGGCGGGGTTCTGCCTTCCGCACCTGATTTCACCCTGATGGGGGCCCTAAAAGGGCCTAAAATCACCCCGAAGTGGCAATGAAGAAAGAAGGGTTCCTCGTTGATCACGGATAGATGGCGGTCTTTCTGTTCAATCTGAGGAAAGCCCTCCAAACCGGCAGGGGAAAGACTGGCAACATTCCTGTGGCCAGCCATTAGCTGCTGACAACCAAAGAAGAAAAGCACTAATTAGCATGGTAAACAGCATATTTGGAACTAGGTGAGAACATCAATCCTTTCTTTACTATTTTACAACTGAATTTCTTGGGAAAGGCTCCCAAGAAGCTAAAACCTCCAAATGTGAATGGAAGTGACGTTTTAATTCCTTGTATGAGAGGACAGAAATACATAATACTGAAGTGGAAGTAACATAAAGCTACAGCTTTAATAAATTTCAGAACTGAGATAATTGTTAAGATTTTCTCTTTGGAAAAAAAACATTGAGGTGAAATATAAGAAATCAATCCTTTGTCTTAAGAATGAAAAATGGATTTTGAATGACATCCAGTGATGGATTTTAGTATAGCACTACAACTAGCTTCCTGGTTGCTTGGTGACTCCTAATTTAATGGAGAACAACTGGCAATAAAGGAAAATATTTTGGCATATTTATCACCCTGACCTTCTTGGACTACAAGTACTTACTGAGCTTGGACTTTTAATCTCAAGAATTACTGGGAGAGAAAGAAAAATTTGACTTTTGACTAGGTCTGGCTGGGAGAGACTTTCGAGCTGTTTTCAGAGTGGTTGAACATTTTGAACACTTTGAACATTGCAGATTACAACCTTGCCTAACTGACAATTCTTGGACACCTGAGACAAAATATTACTACAAAATATTACTACAAAATATTGATTTCAGGACTGGACCCATATTCCAGAATCTATTGAATTATAAAGGCTACACATAAAGACCAGAAAACTAGATGAAACTTTGTTCTACTCTTATTAAGATTGGTGATATTAGAGGATCTCCAGGAATGATGCCTCAAGAAAAAATAAACACCTTTCAGAAGGAAATATACTCTATGCTACAACTAATTCACCAAACAATAGAGAATACAAAAAGAAACCATAATAAGACTAAAAATAATTTAGATAATATAAATGAGCAAATCTCCAAACTAAATCTGCAACTAGAAAATACCCAGACATCGACTACAAAGCATGAACAAATAAACCAGAAATCAGAAGATGAAGCAGAGGAAGTGGACCTAGAGATGGAAGCGATAAAAGAAGGGAAATATAAACTACCATATACATATAAAATACTGCAAGATTTAACCATAACAACAAAAATGGAAAAGATGTTTTACCCGTTAGGTCTGCAAAACATACCTGATGATAAGAAGAAGATTTTAAAAAATGGAATCTGGAGCTGTCAGGGGAAATGTCACAATTTGGGAGTCAAAAAATGAAAAGAGAAATTGAGGGAGAAGGAAAGTGGGAATTGCTTAAGGAATATAAATGGGTGGAATTCCCTCCCCCCCAAAAAAATACCCTACCTAAATTGTATTCCTTCCAAGAAACTTTTACAAAAATAGAAAGAAAATTCCTTGGCAATTTAATTGGCTTGGCTTGGAAAGCTACTTGGCAAAGAAAGAAAGTAAGAGTTAGATTTAAAAAACAGAAGACTTGACCTATTAGAGGGGGCATTACATGTTTAAATATTTGTTTGAATATGATTAAAAGAATGGATGGCCCTTAGATATAATTAGATTTTTATAATGAAAGCTATGATTTAAAATTAAAATAGCATTCTTTTTTCTTTTGATATGGGAAATATGAAAATAAGAGGATGGCTATTTAACTATAAATGTAATTAATATTGAGAAAATCATAACTGACAAAGATATTTCAAATATTGATGGGAAATTAAACCTTAATAAGAACATGAAAAACAGGATATTGATTTATGAATTGATATTATTGTTATTTGTATAACATTGGTAAAATCAATAAAAAAATCTCCCATGTAAGGTGATAGAAGAAGGCTCAGCACTTGTCTAAGAAACTGGGAAAGAGAACAGAAAGAAATCAGAGGAATGAAGGGAACAGCCTAAAGGCTCTAAAGCACCATTTCTCCTGGTAAGTCTATTTCAGTCTAAGCCAGTGTATCTCAGCTAGTGATAAGTAATGTAAATGCAAGGAATGGTTGTAACCCTAACCTTTTCAACACTGTTCTAACTGTGACCAGTTGCTAAACAAGATAGTCACTAAATGAGGTCTACCTCTATATGTAGTTCAAAACCAATGGTAAATAATTAAGCCACACTGAAATTAATATCAGTATTACAAATCACATTGTGTGCTGCCAATCATTTACTTATGTGATTAAATTGTTGTTTTTTTCCTCCTCTTGTATTAAATAATACAAAAGCAATTCAGCTTTTTCCACTTGGAATATTAGGTTCAACAGCTTGTGGAAAACCTTGTTATGTTATATATATTAAAAAAAACCTCTTTGCTGGTGTAGAATTGTCACACAGAACATGTTCCAAGTAACAGTTTTGCCACTTGAGAAAGAGCCACCTCCCACATGTGTGCAAACCCATATCACAGTGATATCTCTCACTCTTCACCAGGAGTGAAAAAAATACTCAAAGGAAAGGAATGTTAAGGAGACTACCAAATTCCTTCAATCAGAATGCTACTATAGTAAAATATTTTTACTGCTGAAAGTTTAATAGCCAAAACTAAATTTCATCTGCTATGCAGAAAATGGGAATCTCAAGATAGGTGCATAGTATGAAGGTGTGGCCCAGGAATGAAAAAAAATAGTTGAATGGAAATTTGCATTTGGCCATCTTAGGGCCATGTAAATAACTGAATGATAACTGTATGACAGCCATTTGTCTGAAATGGTATAGGGTTTCCTGCCTAAGCAGGGAGTTGGACTAGATGACCTTCCAACATTATTATTATTATTATTATTATTATTATTAGTAGTAGTAGTAGTAGTAGTAGTAGTAGTAGTAGTAGTAGTAGTATTAACAAATTATTATTGACAAATTCGCCATTAGTCAATTGCAAAAGGTGGCTTTATTAGGAACTGCTTCCATCCTGCGACAATATCTGTAATACCATCAAACATCCACATCTGCCTATCGCAGGTCCTTGGGAAGGATTCGATAGGTAGACAAAAATGCCATATCCAGTTTGAACATCTACCTGACTGTGCGATGATCAATAATAATAATAATAAACAGTTTCCTGCTGTTTAAGTAAAATAAATTGATTGAATAGCAGATAAATATTTAGCAGATAAATATTTAGGCATGATCAATATATTTTCTGCCTTTTTTAAACAAATGATGTTACAATAAAAAAACTATCCAGGTTAAATCCATTTGTGTAAAACAGGAGTGTTTTACATTTTGTTACATTTGTAACAAAACCCATGTAGAAAAGCTTGGTAGAGACAAAAGCATTGATCTAAGGGAAGATTGCTGCATTTAAGTCTATAAAGTATTGTCATATAATGAAATCTCATTTGCTAGCTTCGGAGCTTCCGCACTGCTGATCACTATATCACCTCATTCTGAGCTTACACCTTTAGTAACGTGTCTATTTCTCAACTAGTTATTACCAATTACTATGATTTTTATAATGTTTCTCTATATCCACATTACAGGTAGTCTTCGACTTAACAACCACAATTGAGTCCAAAATTTCTGTTGCTAATGGATTTAGCACTCTTTTACATGTTCATGACCAAAATAAATGGGCTTATTTTAAAAGTGTTGCCAGGTTTGGTGTTCTATATTTTGTTAACATTATCAAACCTGTGATGGAATATTTGGAATTTCTAATACCAGTAAAAAAAAAATCTTGAAAATTATTTTTTTTTAGGATAGATATAGTAGAACCTGTAATGCTGGGCACCAGGGACTGGTTCTGTGGGAAAGGGTTTTCTGCGGACAAGAGGGGGCATGGTTTTGTGTGCTGCCTGCATCCAGTGGATGGGGCTTTGCTTGTTTGTGTGAACCGGTTGCTGGCATGCCGCAGCCCAGTGCCAGTCCACAGACTGGGGGTTGGGGACCCCTGCCTTAGGCGTACTATTTATGCCAAACATGGCAAGAGTGAAAACATGGCTTGAGTACTTCAAGAATATTGCAACCTGCTGACTCATGATCAATACTCCAGGAGTATTTTCTCCACATCCTAATTACTTGTTTGACAAGCTCATTTGTATGAGGAAAAAGTTAAAACTTGTATGGTAACAGGTAAATATGTTCAAATATGATTTGAGTTGTTAAGCATCACATCTGTTTCCAACAAGTGATGTCACCATTTAAACATTGTAACATCAACTTGCTGAGTTTTCATGGTCATACTAGACTAATAATTAGAATATAATAGAAAGTAGATAAATTGTTTTTGGAAGAGGTGGGAAGTACCAGGATACTTACGGGACCGTCTTCTGCCACATACTTCCCTTCGACCGGTGAGAGCGCACAGGGTCGGCCTCCTCCGGGTCCCGTCAGCGAAACAATGCCGTCTGGTGGGTCCTAGGGGGAGGGCCTTCTCTGTTGTGGCGCCCACCCTCTGGAACCAACTGCCCCCTGAAGTCCGCGTTTCCCCCACTCTCCCGGCCTTCCGGAAGAATCTAAAAACTTATCTATGCCGGCAGGCCTGGGGATGATTGTGATTGTGTGTGAATGATGAATGTGTTTGGGGGGTCTTTTTAAATGCTTTGTGGATTTGGTTTTAGATTTTTGAAATGCTGAGATGTTGTTTTTGTTTATGTTGTTAACTGCTCCGAGTCCTTGGAGAGGAGCAGCATAAAAATCTAATTAAAATAAATAAATAAATAAATATTTGTGTGTGTGTGTGTGTGTGTGTATTTATTGTAACTGTTCAACTTTGCTTGCAAATTTGTGTACTTTTATTAGTATTATTTCTGATACAAAAATGCAGATGACAAATGTGAGTGACTAAGCTTAGGCTGATCGTATTAAATAATAAGTGTTCCCATTTTCATTGTAAGCATAGACTTCCTCAGAAATAATATCAGTATTTTTATTTTAGTAACTACACCTATGAAGAGTATTGGACTAAAGATATAATTAATTGCTTAGGCTTTAACAGACACAACATTTTATTAGTGGGCATCTTAACTTAGTACATTGAAGTCTGCTTTTTAAATATTATTATTTACTCTTTCACCCTTGTTCAGTTATGAATTTTGAGATAATATATAAATAAAACAGCAACTGAACCATTTTTTTGTGAAATATGTTGTCAATCTGTCTTCCATGAATGCTATTTTTGACTGGCAACAACAGAAATAGTTACTCTGAGTGTGATGTCTGAGATTTTGTTGTTATGAGCACATAATCCTGAAACTTCCTTTCATTGAGGCTTATTTCTATTGATAACCTTTTCTCCCACACTTGTGCCATGTCAGATTCACTTCAGTAAGCAAACACATCTGAGCACTCTTCATTGTCTTGCCCTTGGGCAAAATGATCATGAAAAGAATCACTGAGATTGATCTCAAGTCGTATGTGATGATAGTTTGCTTAAGATGACTGCTTGTTATTTCACTGATTCACCTCCAGCCTTGAACTCTTATGTGGAAACAAACCTCTGGTTGCTGTCAAAGGATCTTTGGGAGAAATCTTTTGCTGCAGAATAGCAGGTGAGATATCAAAGTACAGTTTAATGGACAGCTTATTCAAACATACGTGTGCACACAAAACACAAGAGAATGATAACATTAATTCAGTTGTCTTGAAAGTTGAGGGTCTGTGGTTGACTAGGTCACAAAATATATTCACACGTATAAATCTATTTTTTGTTTGATGGATATAATTGAAATTTATTTTTAAAAACTAAAATTTAAAAAAATGGGTCCATTTTATTGTTCTTGAATTGCTAAATTCAATATCAAAGCTGGAACTGAAGTAGAATTTGTGCAGAAAAACCAATTTTTCAGTGAAACATGTCTCTTAATGCTCTCCTTCAAAATGTGTGTATGGCAATAAGATCCAATATATTGGAGTTTCTGAGTGTTTTCTTATGTAGCCAGTGTTGTTTGCGTGAGTGTCTTTCATTCATTTCAACAGGCAGAACACTTTAATACACTGTTAGTCTTTGGCCCTAGGACCATAATGGAGCCAACCGATTAAGGTCACAAATCATGATTGTCATTAAGCAAGGTGCCCACATGATCATCTCTGCTTTCCTTGATATGATTGTTAAGTGGAGCATGGGATGCCTTAGGGGTAGGGTAGGCCCTGAATCGCCTAACAGAAGACCAGGTTCACACTACGGTATCTCCCCAACTCACAAGTAGTCTGCCGCAGACCTCCCAAGGGCCCTCACCCACACCCTCTGAAGCACTCTACGCTCTCTTCCCACTCTTTGAGGTCTACACAGGCTTTCAGCTTCTTTCCACCTCACTGGATCCCCACAGGCCTTGGGCCTGCATCCCTCCCCACTTGTTCCTGCAGCTTCCTCCTCACTTCTCCTCATTGATTGGTCATTTATCATTTACTGTAGATCTCCTTCTGGAAACAGGCCTTGTGTTGCATCAGGTTCTACATAGGGGGAGGGAAGTGTTACCTTCTTGCTGAAGTGGTACCTATTTATCTACTCACATTTGCATGCTTTTAAACTTCTATCTGGGCAGGAGTTCAGGAGAAAACAAATCTAAATATTAATAGATGGAAAAGGAGAAATGGGAGCTAGGATCCTTATGGCACTTTAAATATTAATAAATTTGGTACAGCAGAAGCATTTATATATTAGATGTAGTAAGTTACAGTTCATCAAATTTAAACCATAGTAAATGTGCCATTTTTTGAGGTGGCACAAATGTATCAGTTTTTGAGGTGCTCACAAGGAACAGAAGGGAAGCATAATCATTATGACGAATGAAATGAATAAATTGAAAGGCAGAAATAAAATAAAAACAAAACTATGTTGATAGAATCCAGACTATATTCAATCTACTGGTCTTTTCATCCAACCCATGTAGATTCCCCCACTGATGCCCTCTAGCTTTCCCAAATATGCTGCTGTTTTCTTTCTTCCTACAGTCAGCTTTACTTGTGTCTTGTTTTCCCCTGAGGTAAGTGAAGACATGATAAGAGCCAATCCACATGAACCATGAACCATGTTGCCTTACTAGCTGCTTGCTATATAAATCTGACATCCATGCATGTGTGCCTACACAAGTTTTGGGCATAGGCCAAGAGTAAAGTATGGTCTTCATCATTTTTAGCATGTAATCCCCAATTTTCTTTCTAGGAATTAAAGGAATTAATGCATTGCTTAGACAATAAGAAAAAAAAGAGAAAGATGTCACTTTCCAGCAATAGTCTATTTGAAAAATAAGAAAGGGACTAAACAATAGTTCCAGCTGAATTCAAATGAGGAAGGGAAAAGGGCAAATGAAGGTGGTCAGGAGGCCTCCATCCCACCCTAAGTGCAAATAAAGCAAACCAACAAACTGTAAGTCATCTCAGAGACTTTGGCAAATTAGTTATCTCTATAAATCTAATGTATTAATTATATATAAACCCCTTCCTTCTGCTTTCCTCACATTTGCCCAAAAGAGATTAAAGTGAATGAGGAAGTATAGAGGCCAAAAATAGAAATTCTGGCTGATAGTAGACAAGTAGATAAATATAGAAAAGAGTAGATTGTATATTAGCTGATAAATATAATAAACACCATTCCTTGTCTAAGTTTAATATCTGGCTCCTCTAACCATTTGTAGGATGGGCATTCTCCCACAAAATCAAGTAACAACAACAAGTTCAGTAAATGGAACATTTAATAATTGGAGTGGCTTACAAACACTGTTGTGCCCTCCACTCTAACTTTTGGGTTCATTATCAGGAGCTGAGGATTGCCCAAATCTTTTTATTGCTTCCTGCTTAACAATCTATATTAGAAAAGAAAGTAGCAGCCTCTTGGAATAAAATATAATGACAGCAAATTCAGTAACTAAATAGCTGAAGTCTTTTTGGAAGGTCCAAAATATTTGTCTGAGTTTAACACTTAACAGTAGAGCTGATCACACCAGGAGTTCAAGCTAAAAAGGAGCAGCAACTGCCCAAGAAAACAAGTCTCTCTGTAATTTGACCATAGCATTTCTACAAGTTATACTGTATAAGCTATAATGGATGAACTGAAAAAAAAATACAAATAACCATAGGATGGTAGCAAAGAGTTATGTGACTTAGTACTCTTTTATTGCTGCCATCTAGCGATTGTTTGTAATTGTGTAGCTCTGGCTATAGCTCGGAGAGATCATAGATAGTTTGCTATTGCTGCTTCTTAATATATTTTGTCTGTTTTCTTACATGTCAGATACCTTGATACTTTCCATTAATAAGAAATCAGACATGATCAGAGAATAAAGAAAGAAGAATGCAATTCATAACATCAGTTCAGGGATGGAGGGGGTAGAAGAATTTAGCTTTCAAGAATCAGCAAATATTTTAAAGGAATCTACTGCATGATTAGTTATCACTCAAATTCTGCAGCGCGATCTTTCTCATTTCCTTTCTAGTGTTTCTTTTCTTTTGTTGTAGATGTGAATTTCTTTGTGTTTTTAGCATCAGTTTAATCGTTCAACTTTTTGGTACTTTTTCAATGGATTAAGTAGAATCAAATAATATTTTTTACATCTGGACTTTATAAGATATTCTCTTGTTTACTTATTTAGGCATTCCTAAATTTTCTATGCAGAGTGTGATTTTAGAAAGTATCATATTTCATGTAAGTCATGTACCTTGTATTTTTCTGTAGATCTTGCCCTTGATAGTAATAAAAATGAGTTTCCATAATTGCATCCACTTTTGTCACCTATTATTTACTTGGACTCATTCCCTGCCCATTGACAGCACAATTTTCCTAGCAACCTATGCTCACATAATGCAAAACAGATAAATGTCCTAATATTTGTTATTCAAGACTGTCACAATGAACAAAGTTTGTTTGCATGCCCAACAATGAAATGTTGCCAATAATTTTTAGTAATTTCATCTTAGTTTGAAGACCGATGCAGGAACAATAAAAACACTACTTAGAAAGAGACCGATTCAGATCTATCAAGATCTTGTAGCCTTTAGAAATCTCGCTTAAGTAGGACAGGAACTTTCTTCTAGCATAGACACTGCCTCCTTTCCTGTCATTAGAGCTGTCTTCCAGTGGTCCAGTACTTGGGATAATTCTCCACAGTCTCTGTGACTCTGGGCTCTACTTGTGGAGGATTGTTCCAACTGGGGAGGACGGAGGAATCATGAAAAAGCTGATTAGCTTGGAGAGCTGCTAGATTAGAAACAGGTGGGGGGGTCACTCACACTCAGGGGTGGATTGGAGATTTGCCTTTGTTGAAACAAGGCATGCCATAAATATTATCTTAGGATCATAAAAATATTTTTCTAACTCATTTTAAAGAAGAATGATGAAAACATTTTTGGTATGTCACCACCTAAAAATCTGAAGCAGAAGTGAACAATGACATTATTTAAATCTAAATGGCTGGATGAGTTTGCAGCTCTATCAAAAGCCCATCATATGATGCATGTTGAACTTTGTAAAATATTCATATACAGTGAGTAGCATAAAGCTGTTTGCATGTACTGCCAAAATGCCAGATTTCCTGAAAAAGTGTGGGAGGGTGTATGGAAGCTGGATTTCTTAAAAGCACTTTTGTTGAATCAGCCACATAAAGGCAGCATACAAAGACTTAGAAACAAACATTGTTCTTTGTAAGGATTGCTTCACAGGCTGCTTGAAAGTCCAGCTGGAAAGGAGAAAAGGCTGGAGAGGAGAGAAAGCAAATTAATCTTGGATGCAAGCATTCATCCCAGAAGAAATCAAGGTTTTTATTAACTGTGCATTGTTGGCTATTAAAATGAATAGTGTGAATGAATGAATACATGTGCATGTACCAGAAAGCTGGAGAAGTAAGAATTATGCTTTTCAATTTTTTGAAATTATCAGCAGCAGCCTGCAAAATGATATCATGGATGAAATAGTATTGGCAGTGCTTTATACTTAGTTGTTGATTAAAGTACAGACATATCCATCAACAAATGTTTCATTTTCCACTCTAAATTTAGACCCATATATTTTACAGATTACAAGACACCTTTTACAGTTGTAAAATGGTGTTGCTATTGCAGTATTATCTATAATTAAAAGGGTTTTTTTGTTTTTTGTTTAAAAAGCTTATTTAATGAAAGTAAAAATTTTCCCATCATCATCTAGCAGATCAATTTCTTTTTTAAAAAACTACCAAATTCAGCAAGTGCTTTTAAATCAATCGATATCATTATTTTAGGTCTTCTGTAGACAAAATCCAAAGCAAATTGGTCTCAGGTTACATGAACTTGGTAATAATATAGGATGTAGGAAAATTAATGGATATTTGAAGAACTTTCCTAGCACCCAGAGTGTGACTTCAGGTGATTAAGTACTCTAAAAACAAAGGTGTAGAATTGTTCACCACCACATTGCAGGTAGTCCTCTACTTACAACCATTCATTTAGTGACTGTTAGAAGTTACAACAGCACTGAAAAAAAATGACTTATGCCATTTTTCACACCTACGACTGTTGCAGCATCCTCATGGTCACATGATCAAAATTCAGATACTTGCCACTGGTTCAAATTTATGACCGTTACAGTGTCTCGGGGTCATGTGATCAGCTTTTGTGAACTTCTCGTGAACCAGGTCAAAGGGGAAGCCAGATTCACTTAACAACAGTGTTACTAACTTAACAACTGCAGTGATTCACTTAACATCTGTGGCAAGAAAGGTCATAAAATGGGCAAAACTCATTTAAAAATGACTCACTGAGCAACAGAAATTTTGGGCTCAATTTAGTCATAAGTCGAAGACTGCCTGTTTAGCCATGCAATATGTGTTAAGAGTTTCATGTTAGGGATGATGAATAGATCTAACTAAAGTTTTTTCTTTGGCAGCAAATGCCAAAGATTGCAGGGGGGAAAAAATAATATATCCTTTTTCTTTGCCATCTATGATCCAGGTCTACAAAATACCCTGTACAACAGACTAGCAGACTTCAGCATATTTAGTGTAATTTATTGTAGCTTCATGTGCATTTATTAAAATGAAGGAAATATATTTTTATGCCAAGTAAGGCAAATGTTTAAAAAGTCTGTATATTCTTTTCATTATATTCACTTGGGTTTTCTAACCTCACAGAGTACACACATGAACTCCATATCCAAAAAAAGTTGCCGTAGGAAACGTGTTGCACAGACAAAGCTACCCAAATTAGAAGACATGTTGAGCAAGAGCCTTATTTTGAATCGTGTAGAAATTATGGTATACAAATATTTTGAATTCTAAAATATCAGTTACCTTCAAATACCTTTTTTCATGACATTTTGCCTACTTCCCATATCCAGTATTTTCTCTTTATTCTGCTTGGTTTCTTTTGATGTGCCTATATTCTGCACTTCATTGAAAACTTAATAAGATGAATTCTTGGGCTAATAATATCTGTTCATCCTTTGACCATTTTGCCTGTTCCTGGTAAACCTCAACAGCTGATATTACTCTCAATTTAAAAAAAATTGTAATCATTCTGACTTTCAGAACTTATCCACACAAATAAATCTAGCGTTTGATCATTCATGCCTTCCCTCACTTGCCCAGGCCACAGTATAAACTGCCCTTTGGTCACTTTTTCCTTTCTGGTCCTCATAATGTTGCCTTTGTCTCATCCCTAAATTATAACTGAAGGCTTTAAAGCTGTCCTTAGCTGTTCTAGTTTTAAAGTAATATTTTTCGTCTTCTCCTCCAACTATTTTTTGCCATGATGCTTCAGGTTTGAGTGACTCTTTGCTGATGAGGGCAGATCTGCCCAGCTTCTATTGACCACTAGAGACTGTTGCAGGGATACTGTAAAGAGGGTAAAAACAGTGACCTTTATGGAGATAAGCTAGACCCATTCCCAGTGTCACAACGCTAGTTTCATCTATCGCAGTGGTTCTCAACCTTTTCCGGGGCTCGACCCCAGCCCGCATCGCGCATGCGCGGCACGACGGCCCGCATCGCAATGGAGAAATGGCTGACCCAAAAAAAATGGCCGACCAAAAAAAATGGCCAACCCAAAAAAAAATGGTGGGCCCGCATCGCGCATGCGCGGCACAATGGCCCGCATCGCAATGGGGAAAAAATGGCCGACCCAAAAAAAATTGGCCGACCAAAAAAATAAAAATAGCGGGCCTGCATCGTGCATGCGCGGTGCGACGGCCCGCATCGCAATGGGGAAAAAATGGCCGACCAAAAAAAATGGCCGACGCAAAAAAAAAGGCAGACTGCGGCGTTTGGCGACCCCCGTGAAATGGTCGTTCGACCCCAAATGGGGTCACGACCCACAACTTGAGAACCGCTGGTCTATCGGAACTGTTGTATACTTCGTTCACGTGTGAAAGATGAAGACACATGGTGATGCTGAACAAACACTTTATTCTCCTTCTACAGCAACCAAGCAAAAGCAAAAGGCATGCAGGCATTTTTATATGGCCAGAAGCTCGGACAGTGTCAACCAATAGGAACAGAGCGTTTTCGCACCTTGCGCATGCACTCAGGGCCAGCGCCGCTCTATCTGGTCCCGGGCAGCTTTTGGAATGCCCAGGACCAATGCAACGTCCCGAGCCTGCTTTTGCAGGCTCAGAACACAACACCCCTCCCCCCTAGATGGAACATACTTCGCATACACACATGTACGTCATGCATGGGAAGAGTGGCATACAGTTGCATTATTCAAATGCAAAGAGTGTGGAATCTCGAGTCTGCCCTCAGGCAAACCCCTTCAGTATTTATTAATACAAATAAATGTATCCGAAATCAAAATTAATACATAATAATGTACCTACGAGTTACTCCCCTTATTCAGGGGCCTCATGAGCAGGTCCCTCATGATTTGACAGCAACCTCACAAAGTCTCTCAGATGTTTGGGTGGGCACTTGGCCCACTGCGACCTTCTAAGGCCCGGAGAGATTTCCTGACCCACCTACTCGCCTACCAGAGTACACACATTGCTGCCCTAAATTTCCAGGTAACCCTGGTGAGGGTGCCTGGCCTACCTGCTCGCCTACCAGGCTAGGCAGGCCAGGACTTTGCTGCCCCAAATACCCAGTTGACCCGCCCAGCTGCTGGCTGGCTGGACCCTCTAAGTCCAAACCAGCATACCTTGAAGGGGTCAAAGTCCCTGAGTCCACAATGGATCCCTCTTGGGAACACTTTCCCTCGAGCCAAAGGCCAGCAGATGGAGAGGGCTGGGTAGCAAAAGTTCCCCAGTACTCTGTGGCCACCAAGCATGTGTCCGAGGTGCCGGAGTCAGGAGTCGCCTCCATGGCAACCCTCTTTGCTGGTGACTTCCTTTTGGGAGCAATTGCAGAATTAGGCAAGCGCCCCTGATGGAATTCCTTTTCTCTTGCTGCTTGTGATTTGTGTGGATACCCCCGGTCAGTCTCCCTGTCTGGAGCACTATCTGACATATATGAATACTGTGAATACCCCTGGTGTGACTCCCTGTCTGGAGTAATTATGGATGTATGGGATGATCCCCTATCCAGCAAATTCCTGTTTGGAGCACTTGCTGAACCTTGGGATGAATCTCAAACAGCCTCAGTAGCAGCTAGTGAGGGCCTGTTAGTCCTGGGAAACTGTGACCCAGAATGCATATTATGGTCCTCCTCCCCCCGCCAGAGCAGAGCCAGGAGCGGAAGGGTGAGAGTCCAGTCTCCAATGCAGTTGGTCTATGTGTCTGTGAAGAACGCGGCAGTCCCCCAAGGCAACTTCGTATGACAACGGCCCAGAGACCTTGCAGACCACAGCTTTGACCCAGAGATGTCCAGGCCCATAGTTTCTTGCCCAAACCGGATCACCCACCTGGAATCTCCCAGGTGCCTGCGGTTGTGACACCTGGTCAAGGTGCAGCCTGTCCAGTTTAGTGATGAGACGGCGACCCCAGCGGAGTTCAGCAGGGCTCTTCCCTGTGGCTGTACATGGTGTGGTGTGGTGTGCAAGAAGGAAATCAGCTAACCTGTGATGCCAGTTACTGTAAGTCAATTTCTTGAGAGCATTTTTGGTGGTGCGTATCATTCTTTCTGCCAGTCTGTTGGAGGAGGGATGGAAGGGAGCCGATGTTGCATGCCGGATCAGGTTGGCCTGAAGAAAAGCCTGGAACTCAGAAGAGGTAAATTGAGTGCCATTATCTGAAACCAGAACATCTGGAAGACAGTGTGATGCAAAAATTCCTCTCAACACTTGGATGGTCCAGGCAGTAGTAGTGGAGGAAACAGGAACAACCTCTAGCCACTTGGAATGGCTATCAACAACAACCAGGAAAAATTGCCCCTAAAAGGGCCCAGCATAATCTATATGCACCCTAGACCATGAGGTTTGAGTTTCCTCCCACCTATGTACTGGGGCCTGAGGCATTTCAGGCCGAGACTGTTGGCACATTTGACACACATGCAGCTGGGCCTCAATGGCTTTATCGAGCCCAGGTCACCAAAAATGGCTGCGCGCAAGCGCTTTCATCCTGACTATACCAGGATATCCCTCATGCAGAGAGATCAAGATTCTAGACCTCAATGAGGCTGGGATCATTACCCTGCTACCCCATAACAGGCAACCCTTGAAAGTGGAAAACTCATGCTTCTTGTGCCAGAAGCTTTGGAACTCAGTATCTGGGCACTTGTCAGGCCATCCTGACAACACCCATGTCAGCACACGTGCAAGCGTGTGATCAGTGGCAGTTTCTGCAGCCACATCCCTAGCATTGAGGGGAGACTCAGGCAACTCCTGAATGGAAAAAATATTAATGGCTGGAGCAGGATCTGGCTCTAATTGGTTCAGGGGTAATCTGCTCAGGCCATCTGCATGACCCATTTCTTTTCCAGGTTTGTGAACTAATGTACAGTCATATGCTGACAGGAAAATGGACCATCTCAGCATGTGAGGAAAAATGATCTGTAGGGTCTGTTTGTTAGTGGTAAACAAACCCAGCAGAGGCCTATGGTCAGTATAGACCGTGAAATGGCGGCCATATAAGAAATCATGAAATTTCTTAATGCCAGCCACTATGGCCAAGGCTTCTCTGTCAATTTGAGCATAATTTCGCTCTGCAGAAGACAGAGTCCTTGAGTAATAGGCCACAGGGACCTGTGTCCCATCAGCCTTCAAATGTCTAAATACAGCTCCCACCCCATAAGGAGATGCATCGCATGCGATGCAAACAGGCAGTTGTTCGTTGAAATGTGCTAAAACAGCAATAGAAGTGAGCAAGGCCTTAACCTCATTGAAGCTCTTGTCATGGACTTTAGTCCACTACCAAGGAGCCTGCTTGTCTAAGAGCCTGTGTAATGGCTCTGCCACTGCAGCTTTATGTGGGAGAAATGCATGGTAAAAATTTAATAGCCCCAAGAAGGCTTGCAGCTCACTCTTAGACTTAGGGCTTGGGGCCTGCTGGATAGCTTGCAATTTAGTTTCAGCAGGGTGAATGCCTTGAGCATCAATCCTGAATCCTAAGAAGTCAGTAGAAGTGACTCCTATATTACATTTATCCTTCTTTAGTTTAAGGCCTGCTTTTCAAAAACGAAGCAAGACAGCCCTTAATCTTTCTGCTAAATTTTGAGATGACTCCCCAACAATGAGGACGTCATTGAAGTAGGGACAGACCCAAGGAATACCACGAAGTGTGTTCTCCATGACACTTTGGAATATGCCAGGGGCTACATTTACCCCAAATTGCAGTCTCTTGACTTTGAAGGCCCCCCTGTGAGTTACAATAGTCTGGGCCTCTGCAGCTGCCTCATCAACAGGTAACTGTTGATAGGCCTGTGCCAGGTCAAGCTTCGCAAAAATGTGCCCCCCTTGAGGGAGGCCAGAATGTGACTTACTACAGGCACTGGATAAGCATGCTGTTGCAGCGCCTTATTCAGTGTGCACTTATAGTCTGCACATATACGTATGTCCCCATTAGCCTTTAGAGGCGTTACTATGGGGGTTTCCCATGGACTAGAATTCACAGGTTCTAGAATGCCCTGCTGGAGCAATTTGTCCAGCTCAGCATCAATCTTACCTTTGAGGGCAAAATGTACCCTCCTAGGCTTAACCCTGATGGGCGTGATGGTTGGGTCTAACCGTAGCGAAATGGGAGGTCCCTTGTAGGATCCTAGCTCTGAACTAACACATCTGCAAACTCCTTGCAAACCTCTGCAAGGCCCAGTGTTTGCAAGCTGTGCAGCCCAGTTACCTGGATTCCCAGAGCCTCGAACCAATCAAGTCCAATAAGACTCGTATGTTCACCCCCAACAACCACCACATCTAGGGAACCTTCAAAATCCTTATACTGTGCCCTAAGGATGGCCTCCCCCTTAACACACACCATAGAATTTTGAAAATCAGTGAGTATTAGATTCGATGGCCTGAGTTTAACTCGAAGGCCACTACTGCTGCAATCCTTTTAAAGGTATTAATTGAAATAATGGAAAGAGCGGACCCTGTGTCCAACTCCATCAGTAAGGGAAACCCTTGCAACCTTACATTAATGGAAAGTTTCTTCTTAAGGGGCTTGTGTGTCTGCAAGCGATACGCAGAAACCCACCCTGTTTTGGCTGGGGACCCTGGTACCTTTCTGAAGCAATTCTTCCCGAGGTTGAACCTTCTGGCGACCCAAACAGATGGATGCAATGTGGCCCTGCCTGCCACACGCCCTGCAAATGGCTGAGCGAAACCTGCAGTCAGCTTGCTTGTGGCGTCCTCCGCACCCGAAGCATTGAAGATATGCTGGGGCCTTGATCGGACGCCCCTTCTGCCTCCTCTCAGCTGGCTGGTGAAGTCTGTCCTCTTGATGGACGGGAGCTGTGTCTGGAGGATTCCTGGTGAGGCCCAAGGACTTCACAGCCCCACCTGCTGCTTCCTCAGCTGCCACCTCTCGCAACGCATCTTGGAAGGGGACATCTTCTTTTGCAAAAATCTTTTGTTGTAAGTCTCTGCTCCTTAAGCCACAGACAAAACGATCTCGCAGCCTCTCTTCTGTATCCTTGAACTCACAAGGTCTGGCTGCTTGCCTTAAGGCTGCAATAAAGTCTGCAGCAGATTCACCTGGCCTCTGGTCTCTCTGCTCGAATGCGTGCCTCCAAGCAATGATGGATAACTTCGGCTGGAAATGTTCCTTCAATATTTTCTTCAAGTCAGCATATGTTACTTACTCCAGAGGTGCAGGGGCCACCAGATTTTCTGCGATGTCAAAAGCTTCTTGTCCACAGACACACAAAAGAGTTGCTGCCTTCAGGCCATCTTCTCTAATCTGATTTACTCTGAAGTAGTTCTCCACCCGTGCTACATAGGAATTCCATTTTTTTGGATGGGAGACATTGAAATCAGTCAAGCAGCCAATCTTTGACATCGTAAACTTTACGACCTTCACCACTCGCTTCCTCTGCAAGCTGCTGTTTGGGGAAAGGGTCCTTTAGCTGAGCTCACCCTCCAGCGACACTGTACTGGCAGGCTGGGACGCTGATTCCTGGGTAAGTCTTTAAATCTTTTGTTTCAGCTTGCAAAGGATCCCACCTTTGTCGCCAGTGTTGTATACTTTGTTCACATGCGAATGATGAAGACACATGGTGATGCTGAACAAACACTTTATTCTCCTTCTACAACAACCAAGCAAAAGCAAAAGGCACGCAGGCCTTTTTATATGGCCAGAAGCCCGGACAGTGTCAACCAATAGGAACAGAGCATTTTCGTGCCTTGCGCATGCGCACAAGGCCTGCGCCGCTTTGTCTGATCCCGGGCAGCTTTTGGAATGCCCGGGACCAATGCAACGTCCCGAGCCTGCTTTTGCAGGTTCACAGGACACAACAGGAACCATGACACCCAAAGCAATCAGGGAAAAAATGCAATTCAAGCCCAACAGAATATAAGGGGAGGAGGAAGTGACTTAACAGACACCCACTTAGTACTACAGAAGTATAAGAGAGAGGAGGAAGTAAAAAACAATCAGAGTTACAAGATTCTGTTATAATAGTCCATCTTAATAAAAGAGTTTGCTACATGGTGGGCCTTACATAGCTCCTCTCCTCTGGTCACTAGACATGACCTTCCATAATTATTTGGCTTGGGCTGCTGGTGAAATCAGACACCTAGAATCTGCGGCTATCCATTTGATGCTTTCTGTAATTCTTCTCAGGTATTATGCAGTTCTTTTTTCTAAAAATAGTTTTAGATACTGATGAATTTCCAGTTTCCTGCTTCTTCTGCTAAAATTGGATTTTATATTGGTCCCATTTTTGTAGTATTTTTACCTTATTTATTTTTTATACTATTTTTACTGCTGAGGACTTATACCTGAGCACAACAAACATCATGTTAATGGTTTTATCATTCAATGCTGTTCCCATGACTAATTGTGCAGCTCAACTACCGTTATTTATGCTGTCTTTGCTGTGAGGGACATCATTTTTCCTAATCTATTTTATTTTTGGTGACGCTGGATGCCACAGTGATGAGTTTCATTTCTACATGTATGTCAGTCACAATTGTACATTCTCTGTGACCATCCATCAGCTGGTTCCAGGTGGTTCCAACCATCAGATCAGAACTGGACTCCTTGGACACTTGCTACCAGTATTGCAGGGTAGCTTCCAAAGTATTAACTATTGTTTGCAAATCAATGGTCAGCTTCACACAACCT
Organism: Bothrops alternatus; assembly: GCA_034064705.1. Taxonomy (NCBI): domain Eukaryota; kingdom Metazoa; phylum Chordata; class Lepidosauria; order Squamata; family Viperidae; genus Bothrops; species Bothrops alternatus. The sequence goes on from JARGCV010000009.1 coordinate 17,487,842, forward strand.
ATCGGATGATAAACCGACAAATCAGATTGTAGCTTAGAAGGTTGTACAAAGCAAGCCAATAACTAGCAACAGTCCTTCAAGGTTTGGGGCAGAAATGATTTTTGCCATTCTTGAAAGTGCTAGAGAATAAACCTAGAACCCTCTGCATCCGAAACATATGGTTTGTCCCTGAATTTCAACCCTTTTCACATCCATGCTGTATATCATTCTTAGTAAGGAATTCTAGCTTGTGTTCTTCTCTACTAGCCTTCTATAAGTTAGTCTATTATGATCTACACTTTGTAGAGCGACACAGAGATGACCTTGGACAAACAGGCTTTAAGTCCAGGAAGCAAATAAATCTTTAGGAAGAAACTCATACTGGTTCTTTCCTAATTCCCTGGGCCATTGGGTGCGGGAGGGGTACGTGGGAAAATGGAGTCATGCCTTTGAGGTTCTGTCACTACACTATATCATTAAGTATAAAGGGTTCCATTCCAAGTTATGGAGTTGGTTTTCTAGTCTGGCCTATTTTGAAGGGCTGACATACTCTCTCATCTCTCTCAACAGACATCTGGTCTGTTAAGTTATTAAATTTCTTATTCCCCTCCCATTTCAGCCATGAATGGTTATCTGCCTTTTTTCAATCTCTTAGTTCTGGTTGTTTTCTTTTGCATTTTTCTTCTTTATATTTTGTTAGCCTCCTTGGGCATGTTAATATACACAGGAAACAAAGAAACAAAATGAATCTGTTGAAATTGTGCCCAAGAGCAACAAAAACAGAAAGTGCTATCTTAGAAGTACATTTTGCAGAGATGAACCAGGCAGGGGGGGAAATACAGAAGAATCATCTCAAGCTTGTTTTAAAAAAAAATTAAAAAGTGAAGCAAAACTCAATATTTGTGAAAATACAATACCTTTTTTAGGACACAGGCTGGACCTGTAATTTGCAATCACATCTCCTGCTAATGAATAGACAGAGATTAGGCATCTCATCAGTGAAACAACTTCTTTATGCAATACTTTGTGCAAATATTTGGATTACTAAAGTGAATTTATGAAGCAATTACTTTTAATGCAGTAAGAGGAAATTAAGTGCTCATTGATTCTTGATTTATAATCTGGAGCTAAGAGATCATGAAAATACAAATATAACTTAATTAAATGTTCTTTGACTTAGCTACTATTGCAGCCTTCACTCATAAAGTAAGTAAAACAACTCATTCTTGGAACATAAATGTATATTGGTTCTTCTAGTTCAAAAGACAAATAATTTACCAACTAAATATACTCACTAAAGTTAACCCAACTGAAAGATTTTATTCCCTTCCTAGTGGCCTCTGGCACTTAAAAGAAAAATGAATGATATAATTTTAAGGAATTTTCAGTACAAAGAATGACAGGAGTACTTGCTCTATGAAAGAATGAAAACAAAGGGTATTTCCTTTTTGTTTTTTCCTGTGAGAGCCAAAAAAGGAATCTGAAGTAGAATATACTGTGGAAATAATGAATTTTAGAATTGTATTCATTGCCTACACATTTGTGATTATTCATTCTTGACACAGAACCCATTAACCTGAGAAAATTTAATTGAATCCTATAGTAACATTGCTATTTTTCCACCTTGAAGAGTAAATAAATTGAAAAGAAAAAAAAACAGTGCGGCTTCTAAAAACTAACACTTCAACTGATGTATTTGGCCAATTAAGTAGTCAGTGTGACTCCCTCTTTGTATTCCTAAAATAAGAGTGGTAGAAACAAAGAATTGATGAACAAAATATTACTGGCTGAATCAGAGAGGTAAAATCCATTGTAAAGTGAAGTTTTAATAAGGTACACCATTTGTAGGTAATAGTCAATCTTACATTAGCCTTTGAGTCAATAATTGCATTTTATTTCTGCATGAATAAAGAGCTGCATGCAGAACGATTCTGAACTCACTTGAACTTGGTGAGTTATCAGAGTTTTCCTTAGAGAAAAGGGGTCTGAAGGGTTTGGTTCTCCATGATGGTAGCAATAATGTTATAAATCTCAACATTATCTATTAAGCAATTTATGAGAGCACTGATGGAGGTTAAGAGAATGAGCCTTGAATTGTGAATATTTCTTCAGTAAACTGTTGGAAAGAGTATGTGATCTCAATCGCTCTCCGTCTGTAGAATATTTGTCATTAGCTTTATTCCAGCTTTTCTAGTCTTTGACTGAGTTGCCAGATTCATTATGAAAACATTAACACTTGCTTGGATACTGATAGAAGCTAGTCTTAGAGGTCTTCCACCTGGCTACATTAAATTAATATCCATTGCTCCTTGAGATAGCAGAAAAGCCTTTTAGCCTAAATTGTGCTATCCCTCTTCTGCCACAGAAATGGTGGTACTGTCCTTACCTATTTATTGTGTGCCAAGTTAGAGAAAAGGATTGGTGAATTTGTCTAGCTTCATTTCCCCTTCTACCAAAGCATCCCAGTTGGGAACAAAAGCCACCATCAATCATTCTCCCTAATCGACTGAAGCTTAGAATAAAGGTTTAGTTAATAATAATAATAATAATAATAATAATAATAATAATAATAATAATAATAATAATAATAATAATAATGTTGGAAGGGACTTTGAAGGTCATCTAGTCCAACCCCCTGCTCAGACAAATGGCTGTCCAATCTCTTCTTAAAGACTTCCAGTGTTGGAGCATTCACAGCTTCTGGAGGCAGGTTGTTCCACTGATTAATTGTTCTAACTGTCAGGAAGTTTCTCCTTAGTTCTAGGTTGCTTCTCTCCTTGATTAGTTTCCATCCGTTGTTTCTTGTCCTGCCTTCAGGCGCTTTGGAGAATAGCTTGACTCCCTCTTCTTTCTGGCAGCCCTTGAGATATTATAATACTGCTATCATGTCCCTCCTCGTCCTTCTCTTCATTAAACTAAACATACCAATTCCAGCAACCGTTCCTTATATGTTTTAGTCTCCAGTCCCCTAATTATCTTTGTTGCTTTTCTCTGTACTCTTTCTAGAGTCTCGACATCTTTTTTACATCATGGTGACCAAAACTGGATGCAGTATTCCAAGTATGGTTTTATCAAGGCATTGTAAAGTGGTATTAACATTTCATGTGATCTTGATTCTATCCCTCTGTTAATGCAGCCTAGCACCATGTTGGCTTTTTTGACAGCTGCAGCACACTGCTGACTCATATTATGCAGCATAATAACATTGGTGGTGTCATTTTGCTCATTCCTTTCTGGCGATGAGGGGAGGGATAACAGTGACTGTTGTTATCCACAGTGAAATCTCGATTATGGGATTCTACAAGTCCACTCTCCAGTGTCCATGTTTGCCACAGCCATTCCTGCCTATTCTTGGGTGCGGCTGCCCACAAAGTCAGAATTGAATATCCTGATCATTATCCCTGTCCCCACCGCCAGAAAGGAATGAGCAAAACAACAACACCAATGTTATGCTGCATTGTACAAGCGGCCACAGAAATTGCAACTGCATAAAAGTAGTCTGGGGAGCATTGCCCAGTCATGGTGAAAGTTGCAATCCTTTTGCACAAATTGTCAAAGATAGTAAAAATAATAAAAGCCATAAAACCCTCTTGTTAACAGAATCAGCAGAAGCCTGTAATGTAACCAGTGGCAACAGAATTAGCAGTACATGGGACTAGAATCCAGCTCTACAATATTTTCCAGTTGAAATCAACCCTCTCTACAGTGTCTTTCAAAAGAATCCTAAACTTTTTTTTAAAAAATGATTTAATTTTATTTTCAAAAGAGTGTAATAATCTACATTTATAAAAACGCTGTGTAAGCGTTGTGGAAAGTACAGGTGGTCCTCGACTTACAACAGTTCATTTAGTGACCATTCAAAGTTACGGCAGCATTGAAAAAAGTGAGTGATGTCCATTTTTCACACTTAAGACCATTGCAGCATCCTGATAGTCACGTGATCAAAATTTAGATTCATATTTATGACAGTTGCAGTGTCCTGGGGTCATGTGATCACCTTTTGCAATCTTCTGATGAGCAAAGTCAATGGGGAAGTCAGATTCACTTAACAACCATGTCACTAACTTAACTTTGGTGATTCACTTACAACTGTGGTGAGAAAGGTCGTAAAATGGGGCAAAATTTATTTAAGAAATGTCTCATTTAGCAACAGAAATTTTGGGCTCAATTGTGGTCATAGGTCAAGGACTACCTAGGCTAGATGGGAAATTATGATGCAACTTTAAAGACAGAGAGTAAAATATAAATGAATGTATAACTGCTATCAAAAAGTTTGGAAATCGCTTTTTATAATCTTTTCTCCTTTTTCTTTTTCTTTCTTTCTTTCTTTCTTTCTTTCTTTCTTCCTTTTCTGTTTATTTTTTCTTTCTAATTCAATATTTTCTTTGTTTTTTTTCTATTATTGGTGTTGTTTTTGCTAAAATTTTCTTCAATAAAATTATACTAAAAAAGGGAAAGTACTAGGCAGGCATTACAGGCACACATCTCTGATTTGTCATCAAACCAAACCAAAATGTAGTCTGAGGGTGTTTCTCAGCAATCAAAAGGTAGGGTGCTTGTACAGTGCATTAAGAAAGCATTCAGATCCCCTTCACTTTTGTCAATTTTGTTTATGCTTCAGCCTGATTCTACAGTTGAAATTTATTTATTTTTTCATTAATCTACACACAGTACCCTCTAATAACAAAGTGAAAACAGAACTTTAGAAATGTCTGTAAATTTATTAAAAAGAAAAAACTGAAATATCACATTGGCCTAAGCATTCAGACCCTTTGCAATAACATGTGAAATTTAGCTCTGGTGTCCCCATTGCTCTTGATTGTTGCTGACATGTTTCTACACCTTGATTGGAGTTGACCTGTGGTAAATTAAATTGATTGCATATGATTTGGAAAGGCACAAACCTCTCTATAGAAGGCCTCACGGCTCACAATGCATACTATAGCAGAGCAAAAGCCATGAGATCAAAGGAACTGCCTGCAGAACTCAGTGACAAGATTATTGCAAGGCACAGATCTGGGGAAGGCTACAATAAAATTTCTGTTGCACTGAAGATTCCTAAGAGCACAGTGGCCTCCATAATTCTCAAATGGAAGATGTTTGGTGCAATCAGGACTCTTACAAGAACTGATTGCCTGGTCAAACTGAGCAATCAGGGGAGAAGGGCCTTAGTAAGAGAAATGACCAAGAACCCAATGGTCATTCTGACTGAACTCCAGAGATCCTGGAGATGGGACAAAGTTCCAGAAAGACACCCATTACTGCAGCCCTCCATCAAGCAGGGCTTTATGGCAGAGTGGCTAGATGGAAGCCTCTCCTCAGTGCAAAACACATGAAAGCTCGCTTGGAGTTTGCAACAAAGCATCTGAAAGACTCTCAGACTGTGAGGAACAAGATTCTCTGGTCTGACGAAACCAAGATTGAACTGTTTGGCCTCAATTCTAAACATTATGTCTGGAGGAAAACAGGCACTGCTCATCAACTGCCCAATAGCATCCCAACAGTGAAGCATGGTGATGGCAACATCATGCTATGGGGGTGTTTTTCAGCAGCAGGGACTGGGAGACTGGTCAGGGTTGAGAGAAAGCTAAATGGAACAAAGTACAACGCTGTTCCACAGCACTCAGGACCTCAGACTGGTCAAAGGTTCACTTTCCGATGTGACAATGATCCTAAGCACACAGCCAAGACAACACGGGAGTGGCTTAGGGACAACTCTGTGAATGTCCTAGAGTGGCCCAGCCAGAACCTTGTCTTGAATGCTACTGATCATCTCTGGAGGGACCTGAAAATAGCTGTCCAACGACAGTCGCCATCCAACCTGACTGAACTTGAGAGTATTTGCAAGGGAGAATGGCAGAAAATCCCCCAATCCAGAGGTCCAAAGCTTGCCTTGTCATACCCAAAAAGACTTGAGGCTGTAATTGCTGCCAAAGATGCTTTAACAAAGTACTGATATGCCAATGTGATATTTCAGTTTTTTCTTTTAAATAAATTTACAGACATTTCTAAAATTCTGTTTTCACTTTGTCATTATGGGGTACTGAGTGTAGATTAATGAGAAAAAATGAATTTCAACAACTGTAGAATCAGGCTGCAGTGTAACAAAATGGACAAAACTGAAGGGGGTCTGAAAACTTTCTGAATGCATTGTATGTGTCAGTTTAGAAGGCCCATAGAAACTAGACTATCTCCACCCCTGCCTGCAATGGTTAATGAAGCACGTCAAAATGCCTCCATAGCAAAAATTGTGTCAGGAGAAGCAAGAGTCTGGGATTTGACAAAGAGTATTATTTATTGAAGTGGAAGGAAATTTATGCTCCTGATGTCAAAGAGCAGATTTGAGATATGTGTTCTTTATTAAATTTTATAATGTCTATCTCTTGTAAAAATGAGAAGATGGAGCAACAAATTTATCCTTGATCTTGATGTAATAATAATTTGCCTATATGAACGTATCTTTTAAAAGAGATCTTAAAGAAGAAACAAAATATTTATTAAAAGAGGGAAATATATCAAAAAAATTTAAATGTGTAAATTCTGGTAGAAAAGTAGTGGACAGTAAGAGGCCTGTTTTGACAAATAAATGTTTGTTAAAAAAATATTAGCTTAATATATTAGCGTACTCTTCTGCATTTTGTTATATGGAAATGAAACTTGAATATGTCATAACAAATAATATGTCATATGGAAATAATAAAAGTGAATTGAACAATGAGGTTGGAGTATTTAAGAAATCTGAGTGGAAAAGATACAGAATAAATGGAAGCTGAATAAATGTGGTTTGAATGCTAAAGTGAGGGATCAGTATTAAAAAGTTTGTTAAAGTTTATATATAATCAGAGACCCCCCAAAAAAAAAGTCAGTAAAATTTTACAATAATTAAAGAGAAGAACCAACAATACTGTAACTATAGTAATCTAAGCAGCTTACATGATTTATAATTGGTGATTGTTATGAGTGGGAAACCTTACTAATAAGTGATTCCATTAATCTGAGATTGTACCTTGCTGTCTCAGCACATACATTGTTGATTGTGGTAAGAAATATTATATCTACAGTGTAGATATCTATAGTGTAGACAGGATATCTATATCCACTGAGTTCAGGACATAAAATTGCACCAGTGTGTATGCCCTTCTATATATATGAGATATTTTCTAAGTATAAGAAAAGGAGTACCAACAAGCAAGTGATAACAAAGATGTGAACTTTTTATCTTTTTTCCTAGTAATTTTATTAAATATTACAATTACAAAGATAAAAAATAAAAATAAAAAGTGTGGAAAAGAAAAATATAAAGAAAATTAAAGAGAAAGAAAAAAATAAGAATATACTAAGGAAAAAGAAAATATATAAAGAAATATTTTCCTCCTTCACCACAATTATAAATAATTTTAGCAACTTATCACCTTCTCTTTAAAATATAAGAAATGTTCTTGTCATATCACATCTTTTATCTAAACCTTGTTTTTTCAGTCCTAATCAACAAAAGTCCATTAAGGTTACCAAAGATAACACCATATCTATTTTAACTTCGATCAATTTTATATACCTTTTACTTTTAACAATCTTGATTTTAGTCCCTTCAAATAGCATACTAAAACTTTATTTCTTTGTTTTTTCTCACAAAGGTCTTCAAAGCTTTAACAAGCTTCATTTGTAAATTCAGTATAGGAAAATTACTCAAGTCACTCTCTTGGCTTTTTATTTGTATATCATTTAATTATTAAGGTATCAGTTGTTTGTTTTGTGTGCAGTGTAGCATTATTTTCCATAGTATTATTGTAGTCTGTGATTTTTAAATCCATTTTCTAATCAATGTCAGTCTTTTCAGCTGAAACTTGTTCCTATTTCATAATATCTTTAAAACAAAGTCTATACAGGCAGACATTTGTAATTATTTTTTCAAAAATATCCTTCAATAATCCAATGTTAAAATATTTTCCTTCATTCTGTATTAATAACTCAACTTAAAGTATTCTTCTTTAACTGTAATCTTTAGCTCCTTTTGGTTCCCTCTAATGTCCAAACATCAAAGCCATATATAATAATATTTTTAGAGAAAATTCAAAACAAAAGCATTTTCCCATGGGGAGGATTCCTATAATTAATTCCAAAATTTTATTTCAAGTCCATTTGTAACTTTCCAAAATTAAATTTCTAATCACACTTTTACTGTTTATTCCAAAAGAAAAAAATAAATTTAAACTTAAAACTTGTATTTAAAACTTCTTTCACTAAAGTCACCCAGCCTTGTAAAACTTGTTGATCCAAATAGTGTAATAGCTGAAAAGCAGTTAACAAACAATTTCTGAAAGCAATTAGGAAAGGTTGTATATGAACCCAGAGACTTTTTAACTCTATTCCCTGGTCTCCAGAACTTTAAATCTGCTAGAGACCATCATCTTTTCATGAGGAGCAACTACAAGTACTTGTGGGCAATCTAAATTCTTCTCTTTGTCCTGAATGGGATTACACTGGCTCTTCATTCTGTCATGTCTAAAAGCTAAAGGCGGAACCAATTTCAATTCACCATTTCTTCTCTGGAAGTCTAACTTTTTATCTATCTTTTTGAACATCAATGTCCAAGACGTTTCACTTACCTCTGTGAAGCTTTATCTGGGCCAATAAAGTATACAGCTAAGGGTAAAAGCCCACAATAAGACAAATCCAGGTTTTCCAGGGAAGAGTAATTATGCAACAATGTAAGCTAAACCAACAACTCACCCCAGAATGTTTGTTTTGGCCAGAATTTAAGTCAACAAAGTTTTAGATGGGCAACAAGAAAGATGTAGCTAAGTTCCAATTGAGGGAATACGTTCATGATTGATAAAGGGACATGGGGAATACAAGCTACATAGCAGCAGACATTTGCACTGAACAATTGATTGCTGTAGGCACATAGTTATTACCTTTGTGGCTTGCAAATTTGAAAATCTTGTTAGAGGCTTTTTGTGATCTTGACAAGAGCTCACTTATCGGTGACTCCAGGAGGCAGATGGCTGGAAATGAATACCTAATATTAAAGTCCTTGACTTACTCAATGAGTTTATTGTTGATTTGCTAATAATAGGTGAGCGTAAAACATTTTAGTGAAGACTGAAAACTTTGTTTTAGCATAATTAATTTTTAAATTTTCTCTAGAACAGAAGGATTCTACTGCTTCTAAGCATATGTGAAAGCAACCATTCTATATAGATAGAGTAGTGGCATTATCTGCCTAGAGTAAAATAGAAATGGGCCAATAGGTGAGAACTAGAGAATGAATCTAAGGGATGGCAAAAAGAGAAAATGATGTCATGAATATAAAAATTGAAAAGTATGAGAGCCAGAACACATCCTTGCTTATCTTTTGTTGAGATGGAAATGGGGAAGTTGATTTCCTTTTGTTTTTATATCTGATTTATGTAAAGATGTTCTCAGGCAGTAATATTATCAGCTTAAGAAGGTGATAGTCAGTGGAAGAAGCAGCTAACTTCTTCCATAATAATTGAGAAACTAATTGAACGGAAAACTGTCCTTAGGATGATAATAGTGGCATATTTAATAAATCTTGGCCACATGATCTAGGATTGTATAATGATCAATGGTTAGCAACCTGTTGCTCTGTATATGCCTGTTCTGCAGCCAGGATCTTCTGAATCATCCAATTAGTAATTATATTTAAAAAGATATTTCACATAGTAAACTGGTCGAGCAATGATTAGCAGGATTGTTCTTATTGTCTTTATTAAAGACAGGGAACATGATGGAATGGTTCTAGTTTTTAGTTAGCGGTAAGAAATTGTAGATGGTTATAAATAAAAGAACTGGTATAAAGACACACCAAGCAGGATTTATTTTTGAGAATTCTAGGGGAATTCCTCCTGTTGGTTTACACCTTCTCAGTTGCAATGCCAATTTTTTTTGAAACTGGGATCATCAGGTAAAGAGTCAGAAACTAAGAGGCCTAAAATAGAAAAGTTCATGGTAAGGGTAGTCCAAGACTCAAGCAGGATTGTATTAGTGCTGGATAACAGAATTGGGAGGAATCTTAGAGATATCTAGTCCAATCCTCTGTTCAGTCAGGAAACCCTACACCATTTCAGACAAATGGTTGTCCAGTCTTTTCTTTTTTTTCTTTTTTTTTAAAGCAGTGTTGAAAGTTTTATTGTATGATCCCAACATATCAATAGAGTTGACTGAATGACTCTGTTTATCACATTCCCAGTTTAACCACCTTCACAAAGATGTTGAGGGGGAAAAAATCTCTATTCTTATTCTTTTTTTTAAATTTTTTTTATTATTAGATATCCGTTTGTACATGTAAACAAAGAAAAAATTCAAGTTAAAGCCATTCAACTTAATACAATCATTTTAAATTTGTAGACCTTCTTCACTCCGTATATGCAAGTTTAACTATAAGCCAACTACATTTTAAAAATTTTAAATTTCACTTCTTTTCAGATCAATCCATTGGACATCAAACAAACAAGTCATCTTATTAAAATTAATAATTTTCATGTCAATATACCCATCCCTTCAACAAGTACCTTCTTAGTCTATTTAATATATATCTTCCATTAATCGATAGATATATATTTGTACATGTAAACCAGGGGGAAATTCAAGTTAACTGCTATCCAACTTAATACAATCGATTTAAATTTGTAAACATTCTTCACTCCGTATGTCCAAATTTAACTATAAGCCAGATACATTTTCTTTGATTGGTGTTTCTCTTGTATGTAGTCTATTTCTTTAAAATCTCCAGTGTTGGAGCACCACAATTTCTGGAGACAAGTCATTCCATTGATTAATTGTTCTGTCAGGAAATTTCTCCTTAGTTCTAGGATGGTTCTCTCCCTGATTAGTTTCCAAATATTCCATCCCTAATCCTACTATCCTACCTTCAGGTCCTTTGAAGAAAAGGTTGACCCCCCCCCCTCTTCTCAGCTGTAAAAATACCTAAACAAAGGTGTTTATCAAGAACAGCCTGTTGGAGTCTTTCAGTTCATTAAGAGTTATCTCTGCTTTTTTCTTCTTCCTCTCTCTCCTTAGGAGAGATTTGTATTCCTTTTTAAATCAACAGCTTCAATTTCTTGCAGTAGGTAGGCAGAAACTACCTTAGCCCTAATAACTAAAACACAATCTTTGGCAAACCAAGATTCAGAGGCTCCATTGCAGTTTGGATGAACAGGGCTAGAACTAGACTTTAAACATGCCTGAGCAGGTCTGCTAATTTCTTGGACGTTATTAAGACTCAAATGCAAAATAAATATATGGTGGGAGAGTGAGTGGATTGAGAGAACATTGGGTCTGATGGAGTTAGCAATATGTTCACTAAGAAAGAGGCGAAAAGCTCAAATACACAGCAGTATGAACAAATACGTAGACATGACGAAAACAAAGATGGATTGCAAGAATTGAAAAGTACGGAGAGATATGCTGTATGGTATTGGTATAGTTGAATTTAGTTTTATTTCCTTTATTTTTCCTATGCTCTCTCTCTCTCTCTCTCTCTCTCTCTCTCTCTCTCTCTCTCTCTCTCTCTCTCTCTCTCTCTCTCTCTCTCTCTCTCTCTCTCGCTAGCTAGCTAGCTAGCTAGCTAGCTATCATTATTTCTTACTCCCTTTCTGCACTTTCATAATCTCACTTACTAAGGAAGGCAATAGCATGGAGGACAAAAGATCCTTGTCTCCCAGTCTCCCCTCCCCCCCGCTCTTTTCAAGTTTCCTTCCTTGTTAGAGAAGTGGAAAACCTAGAAAGTAGGGACTGACTGCTGGTCAGTCAGCAGTGGGTTCCACTATTCCTACTTGAGTTAAGAAAAGGAAAGAAAACTGGTCTGCTGGGAAATTTCCTCAGGAGAAATAGAAATGGTAATAGAGGCGCATTGCTCTCTGCCCAGAAGAAGGAGGGATCCTGCTTCAGGCTAGTTGATTCACACACAGTTTGCCAGCTTCTGTTGGCACTTCTCCATGCAAATATGACTGCAATTGAGCCCAGAATTGCGGCTGTAAATCATAGCAGTCATTAAGTGGTATGATTTGTGCCTGTTTCACGATATTTTTTTTGCAGCAGTCGTTAAACTCTCCGAGTCTACGGAGAGGAGCGGCATACAAATCCGAAAAATAAATAAGTAAATAAATAAATAAACGAACAAAGCAGTTGTAAAGCAAATGCCTCAGTTGTTAAACAAACTCTGCAGTTCTTAAGTGAATTTATTTTCTGCAATGGGTGTTTTTTTTTACTGGAAACAAGAAGTAAACACTAGTTTCCTACAGAAAACATTCATAAATGTGGGCTGGTTGCCAAGCGCTCAAAATGCAATCACGTGACTGGGGGGGGAGCAGCCATTGGACTTTGAATCCGGATTGTAAGGAGTCCTGGGGAGGTACCATCATAACCCAGAACTGTTGGGACAGTGTAGTTCAGGAATTGAAGAAGAGGGAGGACTGATGTCAGAAATAGCAGCTCTGTCAGAAAGAGATCCTCACCCAAGTGAAAAGGACTAATCAAGATTTATTTTAAGGGGTTCACTATTAAATAAACATTACAGAAACTTTTGACTACCAAGTTTATTTATAGCTAAAGGCATGAAAAGCCATATTAGTATGTTGAATTATATGAGTTCACTGCTGTTAGCTGACAGCATGTCAAATTATTTGCAAATATTTTCTGGAACAGTAACCTTGAAAGGTTCCAGCACTATTCAATGTAACCTTATCACAAGACAGAAATCAAGTGTTGAAACAAGGTCTCAGTATAATGCATGTTTAAGACAGAATGATCTCTGATCTTTAACCTTCCTCCACCCCCCACCCAAGAGAATCCATTAATTCCGCCTTTGGTGATGAAATCTTCCCTTGTTATTGTTGTTGTTGTTCCTACCCCCTCCCCTGTTGGCATATGGATTGATCCTGTGAAATAGTCCTGGAAAATAATGTGTGAGTGATGTTTAACTGAGAGACTCTGCTCTGGGCAGGCATTTGTGAGTAGATTAGTCACATTTAAGTGGGTTTATCTCCTCCAGCCTGCAGTACCAAGCTTCAGCAAAAATTATATAATCATTTTAACAAAATGTGTTCTGTAATTGACATAAAAAAGGCAAAATAAAATAAAAATGAATTTCTCCAAGGCATTTATCCATTTTAACTAGAGTCCAAAAAGAAAAATGAGCAGGGAGGGAGGGAATACAGATACGAGATCTTTATGGAAATCACCATCTTTAATTGCTTTATATGCCATTTGAAAGAACCCTCCCCCCAAATGTGGAACATTATCTCATTTGAAGATTTGTTGAAGGATGATTTCCAACTTATAACAGCCTGCTATACGTTATCTTCTATAAAATATTCTGTTCTTTACCATAGGAAACAGGAGATGCAATGACTTTTTGTTATTGTTGTTATGTGAACCAAGTTCAAGATGTGATTCTTTTTTTCTTTCTTCAAGCTGTGGCTTTCCCCCATTTTAGTCCATATTGAGTCAAGATTTTGTTTCTGAGGTTAAGGGAAGCGGGAGAGCTGAGAACAAAATATATCACTTTGGCAATGACAATTCATTTCCAACTTCCGTCCTGCATTCCGACTTAAGCCTCAGCAAATTACAGCCATAATTGTTTCCATTCTGCTTGTTATGGGATTGATAAAAAGAGAAAAAGGAAGGCAGATATCTGTCAAAAAAAAAATTCCTTCCTGATAGATTATAGCTCCCTATGATTGTCTATAGTCAAAGGTCTTCTTACTATTCAATATGAGGATACATACTGGGACCTGATAGAATCCCAAATTGCACGAGCTAGCAATAGCACTCTCCCTGACCCCCCCCCCCAAAAAACAATAGTAGGTATTTCCCCGAGGAGTGAGACATAAAACATAAGATTCAGTGGCTATTCCAGATGGCTTTGCATGGACAATGGGGAGAAGTAGTATTTCACCCTTAAACCTGAGGCAACAGCCTGCTCAAATCACCCTAACCTACCGTATAACAAATTTCTCTGCCACACACTTATGAAAAGGTAGCTTGGTGTTTTGGTATAAAGACAGGAGTCTTGCACAGTTCCTAAGGTTATGTATCAGGAAAACTCTCTGTGGAGGAAGGGGGCTGCCTGCTTTTGGGAGGGAAAGGCCTGATCTCTGTTGTAGAATGTATGTTTTGCAAGCAAGCATGTGAAGGCAAGCAACAATAATTTGGGGATCAACACACACATTCATAAACATGTATACACATCTGTATTCATACATGTGAAAGTTCCCTTTCCTTTAGCAGTCAGAAAGTGAGAAATGAAACTAAAAGGTGTGAAGGGGCAGAGAGTAGTAAATCAAACCTGTCTTTTGAAAATAAGTTCTTCCTGCCAAAGTCTTTTTTTTTTTTTTAGTTTAAATTAACCAAAACAGATAGAAACCATTCAAGAGCTTCTGAAGAATCTATCTTGCTGGGCTTAAGATTTTCCTCCAAATTCTTTCAAAGGCTGACAAGTAAAAAGAGAGATTAATCCCAGCAGGCATGTTTTCTTTTATTTTAAAAATGGGTATGTTTGTTGGTGGCAAAATCTTATTAAATGGTACTCCTAGCCACCTAAGCAAAAGTTATACAAGATGGTCTGTCTAGTTTCAAATGATATTGCAGATAGCAGACACCAGATTTCAACACCCAATGGGTTTATAGGCAGGGAATGTCTGTTTCAAGGTCGTTGCTCTCTTGGAAACTGACATGCCATGAAAAAGAAGCTTGTTTGGAAGCAAATAGACAATTCCAGCTAGTTTGATTCTAGTCAATTTCTGATCAAATTGTCTCCTGTTTGATTTAACTGCTGTTATATATGTTGGAAGAATTGCTAGGAAAGAAAGACAGGATATAAGATCCATACCCAGACTGATCAGTCTCAGGAACATTTTATACTGGAATCAGAAGGATTGGGAAACAGAAATTCTGGTGGTCTGAAATATCCAGCAAATAATTTTCCCCTGGCTACCATTTGGTTCCTTTTCAATACACATTAGGCAACTTTTGCTTTACTGTGTCAAAAGCAGAGGTAGACAATTATGGCTTCTTTACGATCCATGGAATTTAACTCCCAGAATTCCTGAACCATGTTGGCTCAGGAATTCTAGGAGTTGCATGAGACTTAAAGGGGCCATACTTGCCCTCCTGTGGTTTAAAGGCAGGACTGTTCGTTGTGGTTAAAGCTGTTTCCATGGTTTGATTCTAGTCCAAATTGGCAAAGCTATATTTTGAACTATTAATATTTTATTTTTATTTTTCAAAATCAGTCCTTTTTTACTGAAGTCTAATCTGGGGTCTACTAGAATTTCAGCAACTGGGGTCAAGCATTACTTTACATTATTTCCTATCTTGTCATTTTGATTTTGATCTTTTAATTGGGTAAGTTTTTAAACCTTTGTGGTTAATTCCAGTTATTTAATTATAATGAACATTAACAGATATATGCAATTATTATTAGATGCTGGATTGAATTGAACTATGCAGCGCCTTTCACCAGATTAATTAAGATTTTCCCAATTTGTTGCTAATCCTTCATTTACTAGTATGTTGCTATATAGGCCATCCAAAAGTATTAAGATATTGTTAATCTGCCATTCGAATATTTTTTTATTCTACTGCTCCATTTTAGATATTATGTAGTGTTGGATACCATATATATACGTTAACTCTAGATGTGTGTGTGTGTGTGTGTGTGTGAATATATATATGTGTGTGTGTGTGTGTGTGTGTGTGTCAAGTGTTTTTTTTTTTTAGATTGCACCCTGTAAACCCAAATATGGGAGGAAGGAATCATTCTTTCCTTTTGCTTGTTTCAGCTCAACCCAGAGCCATCTTGCAAGCACAAATATATATATGTTGTTTTTTTAAAATTGTTGACAAAGAAATAAGGGAATTTCTGATATAGCTATTTCGAGTTTCTTAACTCTCTTCAGTCAGAACTCACCCTTCTGGGATTCGAACCTGGGCAGTCTGCATGCTAAGCAGATGCTTTAAGCTGTTGAGCCACAAGTTCTCTCCCGCTTTGTCAGTAGTCAGGGAGTAAGGATATGTGTCAAGTGGTTATTTTTTTAGATTGCACCCTGTAAACCCAAATATGGGAGGAAGAAATCATTCTTTCCTTTGCTTGTTTCAGCTCAACCCAGAGCCATCTGCAAGCACAAATATATATATGTTGTTTAAAATTGTTGACAAAGAAATAAGGGAATTTCTGATATAGCTATTTCGAGTTTCTTAACTCTCTTCAGTCAGAACTAACCACTTGACATATATATATATATATATATATATATATATATATATATATATATATATATATATATATATATATATATATATATATATATATATATATATATATATATATATATATATATATATATATATATATATATATATATATATATATATATATATATATATATATATATATATATATATATATATATACCGGTATATATATATATATATATATATATATATATATATATATATATATATATATATATATATATATATATATATATATATATATATATATATATATATATATATATATATATATATATATATATATATATATATATATATATATATATATATATATATATATATATATATATATATATATACCGGTATATATATATATTCACTGAATCTTTTTCATTTAAAAATGTGAAGAGCTCAATATTGTAGAGAAAAATGAATTTCATGAAATGGAAGCATTTGTGAGTACATTTGTAGCATCATAAAATTAAAGTTTGTCTGATATAAAAGACAAGTATATCTCTTACATCTATTTTTGCAAGGCAATAGGCACTACAGCAGTGAAACATATTTAATGACAACACAAAATGACTTGGATATATAGATAACCTTGACAAACAAGTGTGAAACAGTAGGAGAACCATAAAAATGTTCACTTTTTATGTCTGCCATTCTGTCTTTTAGATACTATTGCATATGCTATCAATTACACGATATTTTTGGGATTGATGCCAACTGGTTTATAGAGTTTTGCAACTCCATTCCATTGCTAATGGAATCATAGATGCAGTTCTTCTTACCAAGGAACCCATATGTAGCCTTACTTTGCCTAGCTGCGAGTGGGAATGGGGGAATCTGGCTTATTATATTAATTGATAATTGATCCACTAACACTTTTTATGAATAAAAGTAGCATGACTATTTACACACATTTTCCTTCCTTGTGGACTGCATACAAGGATTTTATTTCTTTTGGAAATTACAGCATGTTTACTGCTTCTATGTTTGCTTTTCCTATTTATTTGGGAGATTTCAAACCAGTTTATTCCTATAAAATTCTTATAAAAGTTGCAGACGCACATTTAGAAAAAAGAAAGAGGATCTATTATGATACTCTTGAAGAGATTATTCTGTATGTTACTGAGATCCAGTTTACCATCTTCAGAAAAGTATTAATAGGGCTTTTATAAAGTCTCTTATAAACGTGTGGGTTAAAAATCACTGAGCTCTCCATATGACATATTGTGAAATGCAGATGTTCCAGATGTCAGCCAGCACTCACAGCCCTCAGGAAAGTACAAAAGTTCCATATATGTATAAACATAACAATAGCAAAATAAAAAGAGGGGTTCACAACTAAGGACCCAGAGACATCGCTGCTATTTAAGTTTGTAAAAACTCTATGTATTGATCTCTACTAAAAGGCTGTGAAGGACCACAAAATGAGAATCAGGTTATGGTATGTAGGTCACTGTACTTAGCTTCTATCTAGAAAACTGATTATGTAATGGAGTTTTTGTGAAATTATGGCTGAAAGTTTGTATCGCAAACTGTTAGGGAATAAGCTTGAGCTAAGATCAGTTTTAAAAAGTCCCTTTTGTAACACGCAGCTTAGAACATAAGAACATAAGAAGAGCCATGCTGAATCAGGCCAAAGCCCATCGAGTCCAGCATTCTGTGTCACACAGTGGCCCACCAATTGTACATGGGGATCTTGAGTAGAAAGAGAAGGCAAAACCCTCCCTTTCTTGACCCCCAACAAATGGTACTCAAGGGAATCCTGCCTGCCTCAACCAACATAGAGGCGGCACATGGACATCCGTTTTAATAACCACCGATACACTTGGCATCCATGAATCTATCTAGCCCTGCCTTGAAGCTGTCAAGGCTGACAGCTTGATGAATTTGTAGAGGGTTACAGAGAAATAAATTAAATGGAAATAATGAAGACTGGTACAAGAAGCATGGACACCACCCAGCTTCTTAACCAGGGAGCAGTTTCATGTATCCCAATGTCATTTCTTTGTACCACATTTCTTAAAGGATCCAATATGACTTCTATATTATTTCTTCTAGTTGGGAACAACTGGAAAAAAATTTCTCTCCTCCTTCTTTTCCTTCTCAGGTGCACTCACTGGGGATCATTCTTTTAAATTTCTTATTTACTCACAAGACACAGCATGTGACTGATACTGTTAGCTTCATCTTTGTTTAATTGGCACCATTTTGAGTTGACACAGCAACAAAAATGGATTTCTCACTGTATATCTGTGTAGCTAATGCTGGTCTGATCTTCCTCACACAAACACTAGGGTGCCCCAGAAAGTTGGAGGAATGCTGAGGATAGTATTCAATTAAAGCTGTATGTTTTTCACAGATACCTTGGTTACAGTTTTGTTTTCTTTAAATTCCACTCTATTGTAATTGAGTCTGCTGCGAAGGATGCTTATTTTTACTGCTCTCAGAACAGCCTACTCCACCTTTTAACTTGCTGGCACACTTTGGAAATAAAGGAGGATTAGGTTGCTTGAGTAAAATCTCATGTAGCAAATCAAAATTAAATTTATTTAGATGCCATTTTCAAGGAGTTTTTGTTTTTATTTTTTATCTGCTCAGAATTTTTTAAAATCGCTGATAGCCATAGATTATGGTGTACCCATTTCTGACATGAATGCTAGTTTTTTTAAATATATCATCATGATTACATTTGCTCAGTAAGTTTTAAAAAACACCTCAAAATCCCAAATAAGCAAGCTGACTAATTTTATGGCTGCTAATTGCATTCATTGCTATGCAAGCTTGGATAATGATAAGGGTAATCAAATCTCATGCTTCAGGGTATATGCTCATCACCTGTGCATTTCAGAAAGGCTTTCCCCCCCCTTACGTACAGAAGGAAGTAATTAACTAGATATAGAGCAAATGTTGGTTCCATTTTTGGTCTCTATTTATTGTCTGCAATGCCACCTCCTGAGCAGGAGTCTGGGAAGAAGGATAATGGATTCCACTGAACAATATGGGTTTTCCATGATACTTCTGGAGAACATTGTGTGGTAATATAGTTTAAATTAATCAGAATATTTAAAAGTATTTTGGAAAAGACTGTAGAGCAGCATTCCCAACTTAGTCAATATATCTGAAGGCAGCAAGTTGGGAAAGTCTGCTGTCTTCTTTCTTAAATGTGCATAGACTCCATTTATGACCAAAGTGAACAAGAACAGAATGGGAAGGGAATTTAAAATACGGAAGAGAAGATCTATTTTAGGACTTATTGATTATAGCTTATTTACTAAGCTACAGTTAGCTGGCCTCACATATTGTGCTAAACAAAGCATAATTTAGTGTTTGAATTAATTCAGCCAAACTCAAAGCAAAAAAAAAAGTATCGTTTCCATTTATCTCTTACTTATTTTTAATCAGCTCGACAATATATTTTTCTTAATTTTTCATCATTTCATCACTGAACTCTAGATAATGTACAGCTTTTTATAGAAGAATGTATGAATGGATCCTATCGAGAAACACTATTTGAGTTTATTCCTTTATTCTCCAACAGCTCATTTGAACTTGCTAGTCACTGCCTATAGATGCCACAGACATGACATGATGAACATGCATGTATGTCATTAGACTTTGAAAACATCTGTCTTTGGAATGATAGGATTATGTTTGCATATTCATCACATTATATTAGCATGGAAAGCACTAGCCAAGGAGACAATTAAAAGCTGGCTTCACTATGTCTAAACAGGAAACAGCTCTTGATAGTACTACAGAGATGTTGGGGTTTGCCAAGAATATGAAAAGAGAAGATGAACAATTGTCATATTTCTATTTCATTTCAAGTATTCTCTCTCCCCAAATCATAATCAAAGTTCAACAACTCTACCTATAAGAGATCAGTTATTCTAATATGGAACTATGATATGCTTATTATTATCTTTAATCTGTTATTTTATTTTTAGGAGCCTCTTGCCTTTTCCTCCTTCCTCTTTTATTTCTGTTCTTGCAGATCTGCCATCTAATTAATTGACTGGCCTTTATGTACAGCCAAACAAACTTCTTCTGTTGAACTCTCTATTGTAACTATCTGTTGACATATTCATACCATCTATTGGGTACCTCTGAATGCATTGTGTGTGTGTGTGTGTGTGTGTGTGTGTAGATATAGATTAGATATAGCTATAGATATAAATATAGATATAGGCAGGGCTTTTTTGTTATAGAACGCCCAGAACGGAGTTCCGGCACCTTTTTTGGATGGAACCTTGTAGGGTAGGCAAGGCGGATTCTATGACATGTGTGAGTTCTGGCACCTTTTTTTTTTTTTACATATAAACATATATACATATACACATGTGTGTGTGCCATTATTTGTCCATAAGTATTTAGAAACTAAGTTGTGCATTATGTACACACATACTTGATACAAAATCAAGAAAACAGTAGAAAATTTGGACAGATTCATCAATAGACTAGAGAGCTAAAGAGCTGCCACACAGGGCTAATTCTCTATTAATCTAAAAAAAACCTAGGATCACCTCCCAAAGTTGAGAAGGTATAAGACAGCAGTCTGTGGGGATTCTCAGTCATCCAGTTTATACCAGTAGTTGTCTCAAAGGTGTTTTTTCAAAAGGCAACTGGACTGGATGGTTTTTTTTTCTTGAAGAAGAGGTTTTGTTTCTCATCCAAGAAAAAGAAACTTCTTGGATGAGAAGCGAACGTCTTCCTCAAGGGAAAAAAAAACAATGCAGTCGCCTTTTGAAAAAACACTTATAAGACAGCAGGTTGTGTATGTTTAGAAAATAATTAGGATGTGCCTTAGACCTCCCACAAATCAGAAGCTTCCTGCTAGCTGGACTCTTTTCAGGCTTTCACATAAGCCTGAAGAAAGTTGCCACTGTTTTAAGATCCACTTTAATGAATGGATTTCTTAAAGCAGCAATTACATTATCTCAGGTGTCTTGAACTCTGCAATATATTTGGAATTGTTGAATAGTAGGAAAATACTGTGCTCATGTGTGAACTGAAGCTTGCTTTCTGATTTTTTCTTTTCTTTTCTTTTTAAAGTGGTCATAGCCTCATAAAAGGCTGCCACCATGGGGCAATAAAATCTGTAATGTGCAAATGCTAAGGAAGAGGAATTACAACTACATGCAAACCAGGTTCTAAAATAGAAAGAGTGATATAACTATTAAATTTATGGTCTTGGACTAAAGCAGTGTAACTTTATTTTATAATCTGATACAGTAATGTTTTCAGCAATAGAATAATAAAAGCAGTGAAATAAGCAACAATGACAAACACTAAAAGCATAGTTAAATATCATAGCATGTGAAAACCAGTACAAAGAAAAAGAGTAATGCTGTTTAATAGTATTAAATAAAAAGCTTGGGAAAAGGGAGAATTCTTTTTGACATTGAAGGATACCAATCTTAGTTGTATCTCACAACTTTGATCTGCACGAGTTATAAAGACTTCTCGATAATTATGTTGTATTTCACTTTGGATACCACCATAGGTGTCTCTTCTTAATCACAAATTTTATTTATTATTGGATTTATTTGGATTGTCTCATGCTGATACAATCCAAGAACAAAGCGAAAGCATTTGCATCGCAACATTGTGTGTGATATGTGTTGCTCTATTTGCCACAGAAGCTTCTTTGACCTTGCTGGATCTAATCAGATAGCCCTGCATCTTACCTGGTTTGCTATCGATGGCAAGTTTTTCAAAATGTGTTCAGGACCAGTAGAATCCAAACTTACAAAAACATGTCCTTTTCTCATTTTTAGATTTATTTATTTTTTAAACTGCTTGTCCCTCCCCACTCAGTCAGAAATTCATATTTCAGGAAACATAAAATCTTTGCAATAGTGGCAAATATCTGTAGCTCAGGTGTAGAATAAGAATCCCCTCAGAATCAAAATCAACCACAGCCAACCAGAGACAGCATTGACCCTCAACCAACCCACACAAGACCCCCTCCCACCAGCAATTCACCTCTCAATGATCCTCACCTGATGTAACCTCCCCATCACAAGACCCATCACAAAACCCTCACTTGACACACCCACACCTGAAGCCCTGATAAACAGAACACTGACACTGACATCCCCTAAATTCTACTGAAGATGTTACCTAGTCTGGTAACGTGATGTTCAGAAACAAACTCAAAAGCACGGAGAACGAACCTTCACCCTCAAACATAAAATCCGTCCTTGAAACATTCAGAAGGGCCATTCAAAATGAAATTAAAATTAAATTGTTTAAAAGAAACAGACCAAATAAAAGAGCAGGTGGAGTTGCTCTCTATATAAGAAATAACTACATCTCTACAGAAATAAAGCACAACAATGAGGAAAACTGACTTGAATGCATTTGGGTCAATATAAAAGGGGAAAAAATGACATTGCCATGGGTATATACTATAGGCCACCCAACCAAACAGAAGAAATAGATAAACTTTTTGCTAGTCAGCTAACTAAGTTATGTAGGAAGCAAATCACAATAGTAATGGGAAACTTTAACTACCCTGACATCAACTGGGAGACAAACTCTGCACCAAGTGGAAGATCAAACAGATTCCTGACAAACCTAGCAGACAATTTTGTCTCCCCAAAAATAGAGAAGGGAACTAAGGGATTAGCCATATTGGATCTAATTCTCACTAACAGAGATGAAATGATAGAAGGTGTTGAAGCCACAGGAACCTTGGGAGGTAGTGATCATGCAATATTGGAATTCAACATTATGGAAGCAATAGAACATAGTCAAACTAGAGTCTTGGACTTCAAGAGAGCTAATTTCAATAAACTTAGAGAGGGCTTGGGAAGGATTCCATGGATGAGAATCCTCCAGGGGAAAATAACTCAAGAAGCTTGGGAAATTTAACAAGTGAAATAATAGAAGCCCAGTCTAGCACTATACCACAGCTCTCAAAAGAAACCAGCATGGCTGCATAAAAAACTCTCTGATAAATTGAAAGATAAAAAGGACAAGTATAGAAAGTGGAAAGAGGGGCACATAACTAAATCAGAATATCAACAAATAGCCCAAGCCTGCAAAGATGAAGTGAGGAAAGCTAAGGCTCATAATGAACTAAGGCTTGCGACCAAAGTCAAAAATAACAAAAAAAAGCTTCTTTCAACATGTAAAAAACAAGAAAAAAGTGAAGGAAATGAGTGGTCCATTAGTGGGTGAAAGTGGCAAGAAGGTGACAAGAAATAGGGAAAAAGAAGAAACATTTAACTCATTTTTTGCATCTGTCTTTACACAAAGGGAAAAAAACAGACCAACCTATCAAAAATAGTGCCATAAAAAACAGTATAGAAACACAAGTTAAGATACGCAAGAAAATAATAAGCGAGCACCTGTCCAGCCTAGACGAGTTCAAATCACTAGGACCAGATGGATTACACCCCAAGGTCCTCAAGGAACTGGCAGATGTGATCTCAGAACCACTGAACTATATTTTTCAAAGATCTTGGAGCACTGGGACTGGAAAAGAGCTGATGTAGTTCCCATCTTCAAAAAAGGAAAAAAAAATAGATCCAGGAAATTATAGACCTTTCAGCCTGATCTCAATACCTGGGAAGATTCTGGAAAAGATAATCAAACAATGAATCAGTGAACACCTAAAGGCAAACAAAATCACTACTAAAAGCCAACATGGGTTTGTCAAAAGCAGATCATGCCAGACAAACCTTATTGCATTCTTTGACCAAGTGACAAAATTAGTTAATCAGAGGAATGCTGTGGATATAATTTACTTGGACTTCAGTAAGGCATTTGATAAAGTAGATCACAACCTACTACTCGATATGATAGAAAAATGTGGGTTAGACAGCATCACCACCAGATGGATTCGTAGTTGGCTGACCAGCCGTACTCAGCATGTGGTCCTCAATTGAACTGTATGTACATGGAGGGAAGTGTATAGTGGGGTGCCCCAGGGCTCTGTTCTAGGCCCAGTGCTCTTCAACATCTTCATCAACGATTTGGACGAGGGGATAGATGGGGAACTCATCAAATTTGTGGATGACACCAAGCTGGCAGGAATAGACAACACTCCAGAAGACAGGCTTAAGATACAGGAGGACCTGGACAGACTTGAACACTGGGCGCTATCTAACAAAATGAAATTCAGTGGTGAAAAAAGTAAGGTTCTACATTTAGGCAAGAAAAACCAAATGTACATATGTATAGTATAGGGGGTACCTTGCTCAATAGTAGTAACTGTGAGAGGGATCCTAGTGGTCAATCACTTAAATATGAGCCAGCAGTGTACTGGCTGTAAAGCCAACACAGTGCTGGACTGCATTAACAGAGGGATAGAATCAAGATCACGTGAAGTATTAATACCACTTTACAATGCCTTGGTAAGTCACACTTGGAATACTGCATCCAGTTTTGGTCACCACAATGTAAAAAAGATGCTGAGACTCTAGAAAGAGTACAGAGAAGAGCAACAAAGATGATTAGGGGACTGGAGGCTAAAACATATAAGGAACGGTTGCTGGAATTGGGTATGTCTAGTTTAATGAAGAGAAGGATGAGGGGGGACATGATAGCAGTGTTCCAATATCTCAAGGTCTGCCACAAAGAAGAGGGAGTCAAGCTATTCTCCAAAGCACCTGAAGGCAGGACAAGAAGCAATGGATGGAAACTAATCAAGGAGAGAAGCAACCTAGAACTAAGGAGAAACTTCCTGACAGTTAGAACAATTAACCAATTGAACAATCTGCCTCCAGAAGTGGTGAATGCTCCAACACTGGAAGTTTTTAAGAAGAGACTGGACAGCCATTTGTCCAAAATGGTGTAGGGTTTCCTGCCTGAGCAGGGGGTTGGGCTTGATGACTTCCAAGGTCCCTTCCAACTTTATTATTATTATTATTATTATTATTATTATTATTATTATTATTATTATTATTATAAAAAAAGATGTATTAAAGTTTGTGCATGCAGGTATAGGAGGGCCATGGGAGTGAAGACAAGGAGAGCCATGCTGATTTCAAATAATTTAAGATGTTTTACATTTAACTATTTTTACAGTATGTTATATGCCTTTTATGATGTAGATGTTACTGTTGTCATCATTATATAAAACAATAATAATTAGGCATGGTAGAAATAATGGGATTCAGAATTTTTATGAAAAAGATCCCCCTATCTTTAACTGCTAAAGAAAAGATTCTATGTTATTCAAATAAAATGTCACTCCAATCAACATGCCAAATCTATTGGACTGTAGTCGAGATGGTGTGTGTGTGTGTGTGTGTGTGTGTGTGTGTGTGATCTTTCCATCATTGTTATCTGAAAAGTAGAAGTTAAAGTCTTCATAGAGGAGTGCTATAGCTTCTCCAAATTAAATAAAAAGTAGTAATCCAGCAAAAAACTATATATAGTTTGATATATATATATCAAACAGTTATTAAAAGTATAGGAGCCCAGCTACAAAGTAAAATTGGAAATCTAAGGATTCTGCTTTTAATAGATGTGTTGAAAGTAGAATTTGAGCCACTCTGAGAGAAAATACGTCTGAAGTTTTTCTTGGATACTGCCAAAGCATACATGGTCCTGCATGGTAATGCATCTGACACTGAGTACCCTATAAGCAATGTGGTAACCTCTAAATATTTCTGAGTTTGTTCCTGTTTTGGAATCCAAATATAAAGAGAACATTGGATTATGTACTTCTGCCTGTAATTTATAGTAATGATTGTATTAACAGGACAGATGTTTTTATGACGGTATTGCTTGTGTGAACATGTTTAATATTGCTTCCCAATTACATCTGTATTGGCTCCCAGAGGCTTATTTCCTCAGGTAAATGACTCATGTTAGCATATGTTTGAGAGATCAAGGCTATCATCCTTCATGCTTTGTGTTATAGAAAACACCTGACAATATTGATCAAACAAAAGCTCTACAGTATCCACATAGGCAACATAATTCCAGAGTTGGTGTATGAAACATTTCCCTTGTCTCCGTAGTAATTATTAATGAAAGGAATAAAGCTGCAGGTGAGCACAAAGAACTGTTGTTCTTTTCTGATTTTTTGCAATATCAGCAGTCCAGATTGTATACTAACACTATGTATCATACCTGGAAACACCCTAGTTGTTGATGGATAGGCATTTGTGAAAGGTATATTTAAAAATGAAAAGCAAGCTATCTCTGATGGGGCTGATCTGGAATATTCTTGAGTATTCTTCATGAGATGAAATCAGGGGCTTATTGGGGATTTGATAATTTTAAAAGTTAAGAATCATGCAATATTAGTGCTTTTATGAAAAGGCTATCTTTCATGCCTGTAATGTGATGCACAATATGGAATTCATTTTTGTTAAATTGGTTAAATTGTTAAAAATCCATACAGAATTTTATAATCATGTAATTTGTTGAATGTTCGGTTATAAGAAACTTGTGTATTATAGCAATAGTAATAGCAATAGCACTAGAGTTTTATAAATTCCATAGTGCTTTACAGCATTCTCTGAGGTTTACAAATGTCATGATATTGCCCCCCCCCATCTGCGTCCTCATTCAATCTTGAGCCAATCAGGATCAAACTGATGGCAATTGGCAGAATTAGAATTAGCCTTCAATACTGCATTTTAACCATTGCACATCCATGAACTCCTTTGTGGCACAGTTGTTAGAATGCAATATTGCAGACTAACTCTCATTTATCTCTCATTTAACTCTCAATTATCATTTGGGGCTGATATTTTCTAGAAGAACCAGAAAGAGTTTTCTTTCTTTCTTCTTCCTTTCCCTACATTAAATCTACTTCTACCAGCAGCTAGGTCATCTGAATGTTTTGGGAAAGCTTGAAAGAAAACTTGAGTACAATAGTAAATATTTTTTACTTATCCTCCTTAGCTTTGACTTTCTTCTTTTTATGGACTCAGTTGTGAATATTTACAAAATGCAAAGAATCGTCACTTTAAATGTGCTTAACAAAGTCATTAAAACACCAGTCATTTATATTTGTACAAGTTGTGAAGCCAGGCTAGTTTTAACCATTGTTGATCTTGTTGTGGCTTTAGGTATTCTGGAAATACAGCCCATTTAGTTACTTTATATTGTGCAAATCTAGAAAAAGGGTTAATTCAGTAACCTAGTTAAGTAGCTGTTGCTTAATTTATACAAAAAAGAAATGGTGAAAACCTGGCAAGTGAAAGTATACGGAACCCTGCAATTTCTTTCTTCCCCAAGGCATCCATTTATGCATTAGATACTTTGAAGGAAATAAACAACAGTAGGCATTTTTGACTTGAGAAGCTACAAACCCAGGAAGAATTCAGCCAGAGTTATGGAAAATTGCATTTCCTCAAGGACAGTCTGTTGGGTATTGCATGGCAAATGAGGATGAAGCTAGAAATAAGTAGAGACAGTGCTTTTTTGTAAAAAAAAAAAAAAAAAAAAAGTGCCGGAATTCACACACGTCATACAACTCGCCTTGCCTACCCTACAAGGTTCCAGCCAAAAAGGTGTCAGAACTCCGTTCTGGGCGTTCTGTGACAAAAAAAGCCCTGAGTAGGGATATGGTCAAATATCATTTTCTTCCCTCCTCCCTCCCCCCTTATTTGATACCTCTCTTTTACGTTTTTTCCTTTGTAATATCCTTCCCCACTGTCTTCTATAATTTCTTGCTTTAGGCTTGCAAATTTTTCATCCCAGCACAAGCACTCACTGTTTTTATGATTCAGTTACCACCTACTCTGATACTGTTTCTCTTTTGTCAAAAAGTCTGTACCTGCTTTTCTGTGTAACATACAATTATGTTCTGAACTGTATTTATTGCAAACATTTACACATATTAGTTTATTTTTATTAATTGATGCTAGTCATAAATTTCTATTTGTTCCATTTTCCTAAGTTTGGATTGTATGCACGTAATTTTCAGTAGATTTTCTGTCTTGTTTTCTACCTTCACTTTAAATTTTCACAAAGTGGGAAACAAAGATTTTCGCTCCTGTTCTTTTACTTGACTTCACTACAGCAAGCAGAAGATGGAGGAAGGAATTGTCAGAAGAATGCAGTGATGATGTGCCATGCAAACATCACTGTAACACCAAATTTGCATTTCCTATTTCAAGAAAAGCTAAAAGTACCTCTCTGTCTTTAAAAACATAATGAGGAGATAATTTTCTCTCCTCTTACTTGTCATGCCCTACCACTTGTATTAAATATTGTTTTTATAACACTACTGTAGCTACACATGTCAGGTCCAGAAAGGGCTTAAGTAAGGAGTAGAGGAACTGTGCAAATAATTCAGATTTGTGTTTCTGGTGAGCCAAGTGATTACTCAACTCTCTTCCAATAATCAACAAAGATTCTTTTTTCATACCATGTTTATTCACCTAAAAGCAAACCCGTTATATGTGTAAGAGTGTGGCTATCACATAGACAAATAGACATACCATTATTATACAGAAATAAATACAACAATTGTATATCCACATGTACTCTGTATTTTAACACCACATTTATTCAAAAGTGCATCTTAATTTAAGCTAAACTCTCCCCCCATGACATAAAACCTGATCACTTCTATTACCGTATTCTCAGCAACAAATAAATATAGTATATTTTATTATTTTATTTATTTATTTATTCGTCAAACAAAAATTACAAATTGGAATGAACAAAATGAAAAAAAATGTGATAGGCACACTAGTGCACTTGCCCGCAGCCCCTTAGAGGCCTCTTAAAAATGGGATGAGGTCCACAGAAGTTAAGATGGAATTAAAACTGAAAGTTAGTACCTGAGACAACTGAATTGGGTAAGATACTCCATACTTTGACAACTCTGTTGCAGAAATCATTTTTTTTATCCTCAAGTTTAAAGCGGTTTACATTAAGCTTAAAGTGGTTGCTCTCACACATTACATTACGATTAAAACTTTAAAAATCATTTCCAGGTAAGATGTTACTGTGTACAATTTTGTATGCAATACCTAAATCTGACAAGCAGTGCAGTTATAAACTATCCAAATCAAGAATTTCAAGCTTAGTAGCACAAGGTATTTTATTATGGACAGAAGAGTGCAATAGTTTTCTTGTAAAGGACTTCTGAACTCGATTGTATTAATATCCAATATGTGGTAAGGATTCCAAACAGTTGAACAATATTCTAGGATTGGCTTAACATATGTTTTGTAAGCTCTAGTGAGCAATACAGTATTTCCAGAAAAAAAAACTTTGTATATTTAAATTCTTTTAGTCCCTTTTTATATGTTGTATTTATTTGCCAGAAAGTTCTGCAGTTTAAGATAATCCCCTCCCAAAAGAGAAATTAGATAGGAAAAAAACCATCTGTTTTCAATTCCAAAATCTGAGGAATGTAACATGATTATTTTCTTTTAAAAATATTTTTGAGAGAAAAAAAAGTCTTCATTTCATTTAAATATACAACAGGTATAAATAAACACTGCATACACAGCTTAGAGATTTCAGACGGTCTTCTTCATGCTACTCTCACTATTACTGCAAGAAAGAATGAGGTGCTAATTTTTTCCATATTTTTATATCTGAAATCAGTCTCTCAATAAGTTTGTGTGCTTAGTATAAGAAGTTAATGTTACATGAGTAATATTGTTGTGGCAGTCTTAATTTGAGCATAGTAGATAAAGATTTCCAACTTTGCAGAATTCCTACTATAGACCTATGGTGTGGCTGCAAAAATCTGGTCAACCACTAATGGCAATGTAATTAAGTGCTAAGGAGTGACTTACAGCATTTTCTAGAATGTGTCTTCAAGATGTTTGAAATAATATCTGTGCTAAGTTTCATATTTTTGGATTTTTTTCTCTTGAACAAATAAAAAGGAGAGTTACAAATGGCATGTAAGATATTCTATGCTAAAGACAGAGTAGTTACATCATTACAGAACCAATGCAAACACATTTCAGGTTGACAGAAGAGAATTACGTCTAAAAAAAATCTGTAAACTGCGGGACAATCCTCCATGACTACAAAAGTCTCTCTGTTATAAGGAGAATTACATATTTTTAAAATATGTGTTTTGCTGCGAAAAAGAGGTTCTGCAGCTAGGTGGAAGATTCACAAGTACTGAGGTCCTGAGGAATACATAAGAAACTATTTAATATACAAGCTGTAACTAGCAGGCAGACATTTAATAGATTAATTGGGAAATTATGACATCATTGGAAAACTGTAAGAAATCAGAGTTTCTCATAGGCTGGAGTAAAGGTTTTCTGCTCAAAACACTGTTTGATTATGTTTGAACAGTTCATGTTGTTTTGAGATTGCTACATCGTTCATCTTGGAAGAAAGGAATGAGAATCGTGATATATTTTGAAATGAAAAAGCCAGTGTCCTGCAGGCACTTCAGAACTGGACTTTGAGCTGGAAAGAGCTAAATTCAGCCCCTGTCTCAAATTTCCTAGGTGACCTTGGGAAGTAACATCTGATCCTCACCTATAGCTGCTATTTAGTGACTCCTATTCTTCCAGTGGTTGGGAAACAAATATTGCTTTTCCTACAAAATATCCTCACAAAGCAGCATCTACACCAAAGATGCCCTGGTTTAAACATTTCTTTCTCTGTATACCTGAAGATGTTTAGATTGCTCTGCACATTCAGGAGAAGCTTCTAAATCTTCAGGTAGACTGAAACAACAAAAGATCCTGGGGCACCTTAAAGATGGCCAAATGGAATATAGTGTTAAGATTTATAATATGCAAGATTCAATCTGAATTTTGAAAAGGCAGCAGGGATACACACTTACTTCCTTCACACTATGCAGATAAACATGCTCTGACAGACAGTTCTGCACTTCAAGCAATATATTTCATATATTAGATTGGCTACACCTGAATCCAGGGATGCAAGTTGCCCACCATTTGGTTTTAGAAGTTCAATGAGATAGTCTTTAATCTATTTATGATCAAGTCTAAGCAAGTCACAAGCTCTTGTCATGCGTATATATTTCTAGCTTCTAATTTATTGCTGAAATTGGTCTGTTCTTCTGATAACAAGTTAATGAAAAGCTGTTTGAAAGGATCCTTAACCAGAGAAACTCAGATTTTTTTCACATGATATTCAGCACTTTATAAAAATAAACCTCACATGTTAAAACCTAATTTATTTATTTTGTAGAAGTCCTACCTCACAGAGATCCACTTCCATTTTCCAATCCCAAATTTAAACTGATTGTGAAGGATATATCTAGAATATAAACTAAGGCAAACCTCATATACTGTTGACTAATTCAGCCTTTAGAACCAAGTGTGAGACGTATATAAGTTATCAAATAAAGGGGGAAATGCATTTCTTCCTTTCTTACGCTAACATTGTTACTGTGGTCCCTTACTGCACTGCCAATCTACACAAAATGCCCTGACAGAAAAATTGTCATGAAAGTTAAACTAGACATGTCCAATTTTGTTACAGGATAATCTGTGCTAAAACATGTGCCAGCTTGAGTAACCTTCTCAAGCTTGTGCTTTTGTTTTCTATTAAATGTCAGCTCTGATAGACTAGCTTGCTTATTGGAAAGGGCAGGTTTTTACTTCAATAAAAACAAACCTTGTTAGAAAGACAGGCAGTCCCTCAGTAATAAAACAAAAACAAAAAAATAAACCCTTTACAATACATGAAATATTCACTCTTAATTGGCACGAGCACACTGTAAAATTTTATTGGTGGTGTAAAGGATACCAGAGGCTACCAGAGATTATTTGTTTTCAGAGGATTGTCAAGGTTATGAAATATTTTCAAGTACCAGAATATACATAAATTAAGCCTGCTTTCTGTGATAAGGTAATATCCTCATGGTGTTGGATTAAATACGCAGAAGCCTTTGGGACAGACATACAGTGTCTATATTTATATATCTATATCATCTATATCTATAACATCCATATCTATAGCTGTATCTATATCTATCATCTCTACAAATTTTCACAATATTGTTGATATATTAAAAGCCTGAGTCTTATCTGATATAAATTTGCTTAGTCTCCCTTGACAGTCTTGTAATTGTGTTAATTTACAACTTTTCAAAATGTGTCTATGCAAGCCCACACTTGCTGAACAGAGTATATTATCTTCAGAAGCTAAGACACAAGGAATAGGAATCAATAATTTCTGGCAAATGGATGTTATTCATCAGAATTTGTGCTTGGCTCAAGGAGTAATCAAATGATGATTATTTTGGTTTTCTCTGTTGTAGATTTTAAAGATAGCATTTAAAATAATATTATTGCACTATGTATTATTTATGAAATAAAATGCTAAGTGTTGTAAAATGAATGAATCAAAACTGCTCTTAGAAAAATACAAGATCATGTTCCTCTTCAGTTTTATTGGAAACATGAAAAATTCAGCATCAACAATAGCTATATTTCTTAGCTGGGGGCCACATTTAAGAAGACAGCGAGTAAACACGAGGGCTACAGTGACTAAGGCGGTGTTGTTTCTTGAGAAGAAGAATATCAAGGTTCACTGAAAAATGTTGGAATATTGCACTTCTGTTTCTCAGTTTACTGCTGAAATTTAGTGGAATGGCTTCTGGGAAACCCAAAAATGCATGGGGCTTGCAGTAACACAAGAAAGAGCATGCTAATTCCTTTAAGTTACTGTCATTGTCCTATACCTTCACAAATTAGCCAGAAACTATGTGCTACAAGAAGCCATGGGACATTTCTGCACAATTGTATCAGGATGTTACTCATGCAGATGAAAAAGCTTGAGATACTTCAAAAACTCTATTCTCTTGAAAGATCTTGAACAATCTTTGGTAGACCAAAAACAGCCTTTTGAGTGTTGTTATCTTAGCTCTCCTGACAACGAACTTAATCTTCTCCCAATTGTTGCTAAAACTTACTCTCAAATCAAAAGGTGCTGCTGAACTATGAAACTCAGATTCATGTCTTTTTTGCACCTATGCACCTTGCTCATCCCCCCCTCTCCACCTCTCTACCACATCCTCACACGCCCTGGTTCCCCCACCCAGTCACTTACCTGCTTGTTGGCCTGGGACTTGCAGATTCTTGCAGGCTTCCCCACTGACTTTGGTTACGAGAAGCCAGCAGAAAGTTGACTCACCTAATATCTGTGAGATTCCATTAATGCAGCAGCCAGGACTGCAGTTATTGTACTTTACACTGCTTAGCAATGGAAATTCTAGTCCCAATTCCCATCTCAAGTCAAGGACCATTTGTGTTGAGTGAATCATCACTATTTTTCTCACTTGTAGCTTACCATTTTCAAAAAGACTGGATTGTAGAGAAATGTAGGAAAAAAATAGGCTGTTAGTGCCAAAAATCATAATTGGCAGAAGAAAACTACCTTTTCACTGTAACCAGAGGCTGAGATGAAAGGCATAGATACTTTGAGGTCCAAGAATTTTCTGTAACTGGTGATAAATACATTCCTTAACCACTTAAGGGTTCAGGAATAAAGCATAACATTTGTATTATTGCTCCCGATCTCCAAACCACATAACCTTAGCATGAAAGATTGTTTCTTGACTAGCGCTCTGTCTGTTTGCATTATTGGATGCTTACCTGGACGCTGACCCTTTGCTAAATCTCTTCTTAGTCTGACCCAGGGGAGTGGAACTGATGTTTGATCTTCAACTTCACAAACCCACAGGTCACTTGCTGCAGGTGTGACATAAAAAGTGGAAGTGAATGAAGGGAGAACAAAAGAGGAATATGGGCAGAACACCTAAAATGGGAATGCAAAGGAGATGCTAAAAGGGAGATAAATCAGATCATTTCTATAACTAAACTGGCAAAAAGTGAATGAAGAAACAAGCGTCATTGTAGCAGATTTTAAAAGAAAAAATCCAAAATGTATAAGTACAGTATTTAAACATAAAAAACTGCCTGAACAAAAGAAAGAGAAGTTTTGGGGGAAAACAAAACTTCAAGGTTCTGTCCATTGGGAGAAGCATACACACAAGAGGTTAAAGGAGAAAAGTAAAAATAGAATAGGGAATGTGTGGCATGCTAATAGTGCATGTGAAAAGACTTTTATTGAGTCAACTGTGAGATGTGACTAATGTACAATTTTAGGTGCAGTTTTATAGGTTCAGTTTCCAAAATCATTGCATTGGTTAAGTTCAACCTTAAGTGCTGTATCTAATTTTGGGCACCTCATTTTTAAAACGATTAAAAGAAACTGGAACCAATGCTATGAACGGCTATAAGGATGATCAGAGAACTGATCAGTTGTTCAGTCCTCAGAAGTGAAAACTGATGACATGTTATTTTGGCATTTAAGTACCTAATGGGCATTGCACAGAAAATTAATGCCTGTTTTTTAGTACAGCGGTTAAGATACTTGGCTTATCAGCTGGAAAACGGACAGCCCAGGTTCGAGACCCAAGTGTCACACGATGGGGTAAGTTCCCACCCTTCAACTAGCTCCTGCCAATATAGCAGTTCAAAAGCATGCAAATCTGAGTAGATAAATAGATACCACTACAGTGGGAAGGCAATAGTGCTCTGTGGCATCATGCTGGCCACATGATTGCAGAAATGTCTTCGGACAGCGCTGGCTAAACAGCCCTTGAAACGGAGATGAGCACCGCCCCTATTGTCGGCCCTGACTAGCCGAGTAAAATCCACAGGGATAATAACAGAAATATAAGAAATAATGCTTTAAATTAAGTTTAGGAATAACTTTCTAATGGTAAGAATCAATGCTTCAAGCTGAGGGCTCTGATAAGGAAAAGAAATCTAATTTGTAGCCAAGAGTCAACTATGACTGGAGAAGGGAGGGAGGGAGGGAGGGAGCGAGGATGGAAGGAAGGAAGGAAGGAAGGAAGGAAGGAAGGAAGGAAGGAAGGAAGGAAGGAAGGAAGGAAGGAAGGAAGGAAGATTTCCATAAAACAAAGCACAGGCAAAGTTTTAGATTAACATCAAAATGAATGTTAGATGAATTAGTATCTAAAAGTAAGTGAAAATAATGAGGGAACAGTACATAAAGGTTTAGAGAGTCCACTTATTTTCTTAGCTAGATATTAACTGACTCAGAAAAATGAAGCAAATTTTAAATCCCAAACAGCATGAAAAAATAAGAACAGAACAATCAATGATATTCAAACCTTCAGATAATCTTTTTTTAAAAAAGAAAATTATATATAGCAATTAAGTGCCTAATATGAACATCATGGAACTACTTGGAAGAATACTGATCACACATATTTATAATAGTTCATATTGTGTGAGAACTAAAGCAATGTATAGTCTAGACAGAATGCATTTCTGTTCTGTATAATGCTCTGATTACAGTAAACTAAGTTGTCTTTATTTGAAAATGGAGAAAAAAAGACAGACTGGCAGACATGATAGTCTTATATGATACATGTGTTTAAAGATTATAAGGATGCTGACAAAGTTGTTAGAGCATTGTGTGTGTCTGTGTGTAAGAAAAAGGGAGATTCTTGGGTCATGCAGGTAACACAAATTATCTCAGTCCTTATCTTCATACTCTTTGAGCCCTATCTATGTAATTCATCTTCTGCAATTGTGATGGCTAAAAAGCAAGGATATTTGAAGACAATAATGCTGGGTGAAAATTACTAAGAAATAGAACTTGATAGAAAATTATGAAATGTATGTGCAAGAATGTAAAAAGGCTATCAAGGAATTTTTTAGGTTAAATAAGAATGTAGGTTTACCAATAGAAGTGGTGTGGGACTCTAGTAAGGCCCACATGCGTGGAATATTAATTGAACTGAATGCTAGGCATAGACGTAAACAGGAGGAAAAGAGGCGAGTTTTAGAAGCGGAAATAAGAAAGAAAGAGTTATTATTAATTGATAAACCAGATGATAGTAATATTAAAGAAGGGATAAAGGTTTTACGGAAACAATTTGATATTTTGATGACCGATCAGGTTGCCAGGAATATACAATATGCTAAACATAATACTTTTTTAATGCTAATAAACCTGGCAGATGGTTGGCTTATACATTAAGGAAAAAACAAAAATCCCGTTTAATTGAGAAGGTTGAATATAAAGGGCAAGAAGTATTTCATCAAGAAACTATTAAGAAGGCTTTTCTAGAGTTCTACACCAAATTGTATGCTGAAGAAAAAGTTCAAGAGAAGGAGATAGATGCCTTTTTACAAAACCAAAATGTTTCGGAAATTACTTTGGAACAAAGAGATAGATTAAATGCTTTGATTAAGTCAGAAGAAATTATTGACGCAATTAAGCAATTGAAATTGGGAAAATCTCCAGGCACTGATGGCTTTACCACGATCTATTATAGGTGTTTACAGGAGGAAATGGTGGAACATATGAGGGAGTTATTTGTGAATATACAAGAGGGTGGTCGGGTTCCACCCTCCTGGAAAACGGCTAATGTATGCTTGATTCCTAAAGAGGGCAAAGATAATGTTCAAGTAGAAAATTTTAGACCTATTTCCTTGTTGAATACGGATTATAAGATTTTTGCAAAAATTTTGGCTAATAGATTAATGACAGTTTTGACACAGAGGATTCACCCGGATCAAACTGGTTTTTTACAAGGGAGACAGATGAAAACCAATGTTAGACAACTTGTTAACATATTGGAATATTTGGATAAACATATCCAAGTACCGGCTGTTTTAATGTTTTTAGATGCAGAAAAAGCTTCTGATAGACTGAATTGGACATTTCTGCAAAGGCTTGTGGTAAGGATGGGAATGGGGGACCAGTTTATTAATTCTATATCAGCTATATATCAGAAACAAACAGGACAGATTATAGTGAATGGACAATTAACAGATTCATTTAATATAGAAAAGGGTACCAGGCAGGGTTGTCCCTTATCCCCCTTATTGTTTGTTTTAACTGCAGACATGATAGTCTTATATGATACATGTGTTTAAAGATTATAAGGATGCTGACAAAGTTGTTAGAGCATTGTGTGTGTCTGTGTGTAAGAAAAAGGGAGATTCTTGGGTCATGCAGGTAACACAAATTATCTCAGTCCTTATCTTCATACTCTTTGAGCCCTATCTATGTAATTCATCTTCTGCAATTGTGATGGCTAAAAAGCAAGGATATTTGAAGACAATAATGCTGGGTGAAAATTACTAAGAAATAGAACTTGATAGAAAAGTCACGGATAATGGCCTGATAAGAAAATGCCTATATCTTTGACTCTCTGACACAATGATCTAGCTTCCTCATTACATCATTATCTACCTGTCATGTTTCAAAAACCCTCCAGCATAGAAAGGACGTAGGAGTAGATTAAAAAAATATTGTAATTCTCATCTTTCACTTTTCTCTTTCTGAATTTTTGAAAAATAATGACTGTTCATCACACCAGAAGTACCTCTTTGCTTATTTATTGCAGACGCCAAATTTGAAACATCCAAATACACATCATTATTTTGATCAGGACAATCTTCTTCTTTCATCAACCTTCTACAGCATCAAAGATGTGATTACTCTCTTTGATAATGCATCCTTTGTTGAAAATGGTGAGTGATCTTATTCCTCATAAATTGGTGACAATTCTCTCTTTAAAGCTGCCTGTCTGGATTACTGAAAGGTGAATTATTTTGTTTCTTTTTATGTACCCTTGATACCTATTTTACTTTTCTTATATTTCTTATATGGAGTTTGCCTGTATGCTGACAAAGATCTTTCCTCTATATACTAGACCACACTAATATGTAAAATTGGACCAATGGCAGGTTCAGAGATATAATAGATGTGGCATGGACACAACTTGAGTTGCTGGCAGCTTCACGTCTTCATGTGTGTTGTTTACGTGTGCTTTGAAACAGATATTCATCATGTTTCTTCCCCCACCCATATAGCAATTCTGCTATAAACACATAGATGCCATTTTAATTTTGCCAGTGAATAATCTTTCAGCTGCAAATAAGTGAAATTAGAAGTTGCTGAACTCATTGTGTATTTATTAGTCATACTCATTTCCAAAACTTCGTCATTCTTTTTTTTTTCATTTAGAAATGCAAAAGAAAACAGAAGTTAAAAAACTGAGAAAAAGAGAGAGAAGGGTGCAGAGGGGAAAAAAAAGAAAAAACAGTATCTCCAGCCTTTTTCAGTGCAATAGAATACAAAAAAAAGTGAATTATAATCTCAAACTTTTGCTTTACATTTCATATCATTTTGAACTATTTTCATAATGACGAAGTCATTCCAATCAACAAAAACTAAAATCAAAATTTCATTTTTTTTCAGTTTCAGAAATAGTTTCCTAGTAGAAACGAAACTAGATAAATTCTTCTCTTCAATTAAAACAGCCACTTTTGCCTTCTCCTCCAACTCCATCCCTTTTACCAGCCATTTTTTTCTAATGGGAATTAATGTGTCTTTCCATCTTTGTACATATAATATTCTTGTCGCTGTAAGTGTATACAGTAACAAAGTTCAAAATTTTCTTTTACACTCTTTGTCCATCAAACCTAAAAGTAAAACACCTGGTTTCAGTTTTATATTTATTTTAGAAATCTTCTGAAATTAAAATAAAAATCTGGTCCCAATATTTCTTTGCTTTATCACAGAGATGCTAAAGTGTACCCTTTCTGCAGTTGCTTTCCAACATACATTTGAGACTCCTTTATACAGGAGTCTCTTTATCTCTTCTTCTTTTATAAGAAAGATATATATCTATAATTCAGGGAGAATTTCAGTCCAGTAATCTGTAGACTTTCCCAATTATCAATCATTATATTATAAACAAAATTCTTTGGCCATTTGATCATACAATATTTAGCATATTAATTTTCCAAATTTAATTTCAACATCAATTTATAAATCTTGCCAATAACATGTTCATCATTAGCACACAATGCAATTTCAAATTCACTTTTTGTATACTCAAAATCATGACTTCTCTTATCTAATTTATTTTTTAAAATTGTAGATATATTATCCAATGACAGCTTTCAGCTCCAATTCTTCTTTCAACTTCAAATTAGATTCACTTTAAGTAAAACATAAAGATTTACCAAAGATTTACCAGATTAGTCTTGCTATCATTGCTTTTCTAAAAAAAAAAAAAAAAAGCTTTTCTTAAAAAAGCTTCTGGATGTGATAACCAAAAAGGAGAAAGGCTTGTTTTATATTTAGTCTAAACTCTTGGGATGGCAATCCCAACAAAATAATTCTTAAAATATACATTCATTTTAGCTTTATCATACCACAGATAGACATGCCACCTAAGTCTCAATTTACAGCTTTCCACACCTTCTTCATTCTGATCTGATTGCTCAAATATCTGCCTTTGTTAGTTGAAAATATCTGCCACAAAGAGTCAAATTCATTATCTGGATAATTAGTAACATTATCCAGGGAATTAGTACTCCTGATGAAAAATTTTCTGGCCATGGTGCTCTCAGTAGAAATACATATTCAAATACCTGAAATTATCACCACATTCAAGGTAAATAATAATTGACATTATTTGTTTTTTTAAAATATGACTGGCATTATTTGTTAAATGTGGCGAGCTAAAAAGGAAAGCCTTCCTCTGCAATCCAATCCTTTTATTTCTCTGCCCATAAAAATCAAGACACAATTCTTTACTTTTACCACCATCACCTGTTGTCATAGAAACTATTGCAACACATAAGTACTGCAAATGACTGCAACTTCATTGAATGGACAGGGATGGAGATGGGTCCTGAAGGGAACACTTTAGTTTAAACAGGTGTGTTGATAATAATAGGGCTGATAAGAGGAATAATTCAAAACCACCACAGTGTAGCATAAACAACATCCATTATTACACTAACAATATCCTAAAAAGCTATTTACTGGACCTTTTGTTTATTTCATGGCATTGTTTTCCACAAGATATGCAAATGTGCCTGAGCTTGTTGTCATGGCATGAATGAAATACCCTACTCAAATTTTGTATTAATTTGACTAGGATCCCTAGGAAAAGAATTGGAAAATGTTCTATGTTTACCATCCCTCACAAAAATTAAGAGTATCACATGCATTTAGCCTTAATAAATCTCTCAAAAGCTTTTATCATTCAACGAGTATTTCTAGTAAAATTATGTCACAGTATCTAGAAAATCAACTGTATTCTCTCAGCTTTATCTATAGCACTGTTCTCTCCTCCAGAATGAAAAGATTATTTACAATACAAGGTATTATTTTTGTTCTTCACTCAAGCTGTAAAATGCCAGAAGAGCTTTGATTTGAAACTTGGAGAAAACAGTTTTTCTTGTATCATCTCCATGGAATGCAGAAGCCTCTGCAGGTCCTTAGGATGTGTAAATGTCACTGAAATTCAGTTTTGAGAGAAACCATTGACACTCGAGTGACAGCAAGTAGCATTTTGCTTCTGGTTCAGTACAAATTACAGACAACTTGACATTTGGGACCTCAGAATACAAAAGCAGATGGAAACCCTACATGATCAACTAGCTTTTTCATATTTACAAAACCAGTTTTGATTTAAGACTTCTCTTTAGGGACAATTGGAGGAAAAATTGAGAGAGGAAAAGTGAAGGGGAGGGAGAAGAAAAAACAAGGGATTGCAAAGTTTCTAATTCATGCTATTTTCTGCTGTATATTTAAAAACCAAAAGTGAACAGTAATTTTCCCTGCAAGATATTAAACGTAAATTCTATTGGCATATTCTTCAGTTGATAGTATACAGATTGTAGTCTCTAATCCTCTGTTACATAAAACATAATAGAAAGCTAAAGCATTCAAATAAGAAAAGATTGTAGCAGTTTTCCTGGTCTCTTTTTATGTTGTTTGCTACAGATAAATTCCTACATTTGTAGTACACTTTTACTTAAGGCATGGCACAAACCAAAAGCATTTTGGATGCCTCTTTTTATCAAGAGGTCCGCTAGCTTGATTCTTCATTTTGAATATGTTTAGTGAAATAAGATAGACAGTGAGCGACAATGTCTCTATCTGATCGCTCCCTCCTTCCCTCCCTCCCTCCCCCCCTCTCTCTGTCTCTCTCTTAATATAGCTCTAGGCTAATGGCAAACATAACATCTTCAGTTCAGTTGAGAAAATAAACAAGATAGGAAGTTAAAG
Organism: Bothrops alternatus; assembly: GCA_034064705.1. Lineage (NCBI taxonomy): Eukaryota > Metazoa > Chordata > Lepidosauria > Squamata > Viperidae > Bothrops > Bothrops alternatus. The sequence goes on from JARGCV010000009.1 coordinate 17,529,101, forward strand.
TAAAGACCTGTCATGCCTGGGGCTGATTTGTTAGAAGTGGAAATCAAGGGACACAGTTAACTGGGAAGTGTCAATAAATCCAAATGTGACATGTACCCTGCTGCTTGTGGAACTATTTAAACAACACTGTATCACAAAATACCTAAGATATAGACTGGATGGAACTATTTGAGATTTCCATAAATTGACTTGATCTTGCTGGAATGGAGAGTTACATGATTGTTTTAAACACATTCCAAAGCACTGAACAATAGAATTCTGGACACAGACAGAATCATTTTGTTGTTTCCATTTCTGCTTGCCATATGACAGCCTTTTCCAAAGTGGTGCCTTCAAGTACAGTTCTTAATATTCCCATCACTCATGCTAGCTGGGAATTTGGGGAACTGCAAAGTCAACACATCTAGTGGATGCTACCGTAGGCTGGGGAAAACTGTATGTTCTAATCAAAGGCTATAATATCGTGGAGTAGAAAGTTAAGGATCTGGGAGCACATGTAGCTTCCTGTTGATGTCAAGACAGAAAAGCAGAGATATAAACTATGACCTACATTACCAGCATAAGGGTTGTAGGCTGGGTACATTGAACAAAGATAGCCCAAACTGTGTTTGGCAATCGTTATCAGGAAAGCTTTAAATTAAATCAGTTTAAAGAGAAAGCAATATGGATTCCAAGGCAAAACGTAGTAGGCACTGGGAAAGTACCTGCCCCTGATAATGCTGGAGATACTCAGAAATCATCGTATAAGAACATAAGAACATAAGAAGAGCCATGCTGAATCAGGCCAAAGCCCATCGAGTCCAGCATTCTGTGTCACACAGTGGCCCACCAAATGTACATGGGGATCTTGAGCAGAAAGAGAAGGCAAAACCCTCCCTTTCCCTTGACCCCCAAACAAATGGTACTCAAGGGAATCCTGCCTGCCTCAACCAACATAGAGGCGGCACATGGACATCTGTTTTAATAACCACCAATACACTTTGCATCCATGAATCTATCTAGCCCTGCCTTGAAGCTGTCAAGGCTGACAGCTGTCACGACCCCTTCAGGAAGTGAATTCCATAAATCAACGACCCTCTGGGTGAAGAAATATTTCCCTTTATTTGTCCTCACTTTCTTAGCTATAAGCTTTAGGGAGTGCCCCCGTATAATCAGCATATAATAAGGCAGTCCCATTCTCAGGGTCTGAACATCAATACATAATTCAGGAGTAAGAAACAGGAAGAATTAGAAATATAGAAAGTGAGCATGATTGACCTGAATAGGTATCTTGGGAAGTTGGTGGGATAAGAATCAGAATGTAGAACTCAAAGGATATGACTTTAAAAAGAAGAAAGAAACTGACCTCCCTCCTTCCTGCCCCCAAAAGGAGGCAGAATGCCTTTGCTATGAAAAGAAACCATATACCTACAAGGAAATTCATTTCCCTGAACATGGAAGTCCTGATGAAAACTTCTGGGGAGGAGAGGCAGGAAGAGGTAGTGGTGGTAGTCCTACCACTATGGCAGTTTACTATACTTATTTATCTATGGACAAAATGTTGGACAATGCTTCCTAAATCAGCTCACCAAGTTCTCAAGAGGGCAAGCTGTAATTCTAATGGGAAACTTTTCTGAAACCATTTGTCTGAAAGGGTATAGGGCAGGGGTCTTCAAACCTGGCCCTTTTATGACTCATGGACTTCAGCTCCCAGAATTTCTCAGCCAGCATGCCTGGCTAAGGAATTCTGGGAGTTGAAGTCCATGAGTCATAAAAGGGCCGAGTTTGAAGACCCCTGGTATAGGGTTTCCTGCCTGAGCAGGGGGTTGGACTAGAAGACCACCAAGATCCCTTCCAAGTCTGTTATTCTAACACTACTCTGATATTTGTTGGTAAAGTAACATATCTGACCCTACAAGGTCCCCCCAAAATCTGTTTTTTCTTGATGACAATTCAACTTCAGAACTTCAAGAAGAAACAATATCATATTTGATACTGACAAGTTGAAAACCAAAAAGAAGTATAGGGAATTTAAACAGAGGCTGACAATTAAGCAGTAAGAGTAAGGAATGAGAAGAGAATGCTGAAAAATACAAAACAAAATAAAGGAATTTGTGAGTTGTCCAGAATAAAAGAAAACACAAGAAGGCTATGGTCTGAGGCACAGAGAAAATGTGCAAGTAATAACAGGGTGTAGGAGAAGGCTAAACATCTTAACATCCCCTTTACTTCTGTACTTTTCTCACTTCCTTAGATGATTGAAGAAGTGGGCGGGTAAATCAAATTCAGGATTTATAAAGGTATACAAAGAAGCTACATTAAGTGAATTAAATATCCTGGGCCAGACAAATTACATCTTAGAATGTTGAAACAGCTGACGAAGTTATTTCAGAACCACTGACTTTAATCTTTGAAAACTGGAGAACTGGTGATATGTAAGAAGACTAGGGAAGAGCAAATATACTCCTCGTCCTCCTCTTCTTCTTCGAATTTGATTGCAAAATCCACTTGTATGAATTGCCTTTGCAATTTCACAAATCTGCATTGTCTCTACACTTGAGCTTTGCAAGGCACATGACATCTTTCAGTCAGCTGAATCACATTTAAATTCATCCTTTTGGCCTTTCTACTTTTAATTCTATAACTTTCTTGTTAAAGAGTTGTTATCGTTATAAGGTATCAAGCCATATCACCATAGGTAAAATTCTTACATTTTCTCAACAAACACTAATGCAGCGGTTCTCAACCTGTGGGTTGCGACCCCATTGGGGTCGAATGACCATTTCACGGGGGTCGCCAAACAATGCAGTCCGCCATTTTTCCCCCTTTTCCTTAGCTGTGCTACTCCCTCTTATTCTATTGGCTTTTGAAAGCCAATAGAATAGACTCTCTTGAATAGAGTCTAGTTCTATTGGCTTTCAAAAGCCAATAGGAATTGTCCAGGCTGTCTCCGCCTTGCTGAGACCGCCAAAAGTCCCAGTCTGCAAATGGTGCTGCAAGTTGTCTGCAGCGAAGGCAAGCTCTCAGGAGGTTTCCACCCCTCCCTGCTGAGAACTACTAAAACTGTAAGTAAAAGAGGGCCAGGGGTGGGAGGTGGGAGGCCAGTGGGCGCAGGAAGGGTTTTTGGCACGCGTGGGGCCCGGTGGGTGGCTTACCTCCCTTGGACTGGGCCAGCTGGTGGCCCAGACCATGGTCGCCCTGCGCCATCGCTGCCGCGGCCGGCCAGGAGCACCTGGGCCTGCCTGCTGCCACCCCAAACAGGCGGTGGCAAAGGCAAGGCTAGCGGGGCAGCAGCGGGCGCAGGGAGGGTTTTTGGCGTGCGTGGGGCCCGGCGGGTGTCTTACCTCCCTTGGGCTGGGCCAGCTGGTGGCCCAGCCCGTGGTTGCCCTTCACCACTTGAGCACCTGGACCTGCCTGCCGCTGCCCCAAACAGGCGGCGGCCTACGCCTCGGCCGGCGCAGGGGGCAGCACCGCGCATGCGTGGGGTAGCACCGCGCATGCGCAATGCGGGCCATCACACCGTGCATGCGCAATGTGGGCCGTCGCGGCACGCATGCGCGATGCGGGCCGGGGTCGCGCCGCGCATGTGCGGCGCAGGCAGGGGTCACAGCCTGAAAAAGGTTGAGAACCGCTGCACTAATGGGTTTTTCTCATATCCTTATTTGCTATTAATTCTAGTTTTGTAATGCCAAGTGACCACTTTAGCATTCTGATCCCCATAGAATATAAAGGCTATTTTGTCATTGGCCATCTTCTATACATTGTTACTGGTCTGGTGACTTTTAGGACACTAGATTTGAAATTCAGATATATAGGAATTCTACTCCATAGAACATAAGTAATGTAGCACAATAGCATCCAGTGATGTTGATTCATACTTGATGGTCCATTGTGGCAGACATATTTCTGGACAAAAATGCTGTAAATTTCAGAAATGTAAGTGTAAACCTTTGTAATTAAATAAAAACAATTTATGATAAGAAAAGTAGAAGTATATGATGAAGCAAAAAATGGTAAGAGTGATTAAATATCTAGAATGGATCTTGACTAGACACTATAATTTCCTCCTCATTTTTCTTTGTCCTAGCCTTTTTCTCATAAGAAAATGTGGCATACAGGTGTTAAGCACTCAATACATTTTAAAGGAAGCTAGAAAGAAGCCTATCAACTTTTATAGACACATTCTCTATCCTTTTAAAATTCAACAGGTTTCAGATTCTAACTTTCTGAATCCATGCATGGGAGAGAAAGATGGGAGAGAGAAAAGGGGAAAAGGGGAAAAAGGGAGAAAGAAAGAAAGAAAGAAAGAAAGAAAGAAAGAAAGAAAGAAAGAAAGAAAGAAAGAAAGAAAGAAAGAAAGAAAGAAAGAAAGAAAGAAAAAGAATTTTTGCAGAATGGGAAGACTGTGGTATATTAATTTCATATATATAAATGTAAGCAGGGTTGCAACTGAAACTTAATTGGACCAATAATTGAATTTCCATTAATGGTGTGTTCCCATCTTAAGGTGAAATAAGGGCAAGAAACTGAACTTTGCCCTCCAAGAGAAAGAAATAGCTGTTGCTATTGCTTGCCGAATACTCATCATCTATTGCCAGGGGGCTGACCTCAGGAGGTACACTGAGATCGGCTTCTCTTGTAGAATTACATATTTCTTCCTCCCTCAAAAAATGTAATGAATTGAAGTTATGTTACTGAGTTTTTGTGTGTGACAGAGTAAATAAATAACTTGCTTACAGAACACTATAGAGAGTGACTCCATGGTTACAGTCACAAGGAATACAAAGGGGCGAGAAAGTTCACATCAGCTTCTGGTGAACTTAATGATTAAAGTAAAATATTAAATTGGCGGAGGCGATCTTCTTTGCAACTCATTCATCAGCAAACACTGGGCTTTAAAAACAAAGCTTTCCTTCTTGTCTGCTAACAGCTGCTACTAGTAGCTCAGTTCCCTAGAAGCCTGTGCTCAGCTTCCTAAACTTAACAGTGTATACTACTCCTACTGAACTTCACCAGGATGAAATCACTTAAGCAGATTCAAAATGTACTGCCTGGTCCCAGTTACAGAAAAGTCAATCAGGTCTCCTATTAATTTGATTTTAAAGGGGACTGTGAAGGTACCCCTCTATACTTAAAATATCCAATAGCTGGTGGAGCTGCTGCTGGACAGCAACAATTCCCTTTCCTTTCCCAAAATTATACTACAAAAAAACCCCACCTTTGTCTATAAAATACTTACACACAGAGACATATATATGCAAATACATTTATTCATGTGCAGACAAATGTATGAGGGTGTTCGTAATTATATTCCATTGTGTAACATGTCGATCTCCTAGATTTGGTCCTCCAAACATCAAGACTCACTGGCATAAGCTACATTCATGTACATCCAAATGTGCAAGAGTCTTATGCACAAGGCAAATTGCTAGAAAATGAAGAGTTCCAAACTACATGCCAAAGAAATGACATGGTCTTGGGAAAATGTACATGACTTCTGCACAAAGCTGAAGCGTGAATGTGTGCAATAGGTCAGGCTAATGTTAGCAGACAAAATGAAAAATTAAAGTCTTTACATCAATTAATACATAATCATATACTTTCTCCCTAAACAAGTTCAATTAATCCTCCCCAAATTATAACAAAGCATTCCCCTTGAGTGCATGTTTTCTGTTTGAATAATGGTAAGGTTTGTTAAAAGCCAACATCTTCTCTCCCAGATCATGACCTGCCTTAAGGCATGATGAGATGTTTCAGGAGGAAAAAAAAAAAAGAGTCTTTGCTTGGTATCTTGCTAATGGGAAGAGTTGTGCATAGTGCCTAATCAAAAAAGAACATTTGTAATGATGAATGGCTTCAGCTGTCATGCTATTAAACTACCATGTACACTGAAATGTGTCTTTTTCTTTTTGTCAGGTGCAGTTTTACTTGAAGAGTCCATGTCCTTGTTTAGTTGTGATCTCTTCTGAAAATAATTTGTGTGGCTTGATTGATAATGTATATTCCTCTTTAAAGAAAGCACACTATTTTTCATAATCAGAACCTGAATGTGTAATGAGCATTCTGGCATTGCCTTTAGCATCAGGTCTGTCAAACTGCGGTGTTATTTCCATATTGATGCAAACTAAGATATTACACTCCCTCATTACATTGACATAGCATTTCTTTCAACAGTCAGCTTCCAATCATACATTCCTTGCAAACAAAATTACCTCCATCTTCTCTTTTCCTATGAAATGAACTAGTCTTAGAAATGTACCCCTAACAAGCTCATCAACTAATTTTTAGGAAATGTTTGAACCATTTGAACAGTCTCAAGGAAAACAATATTGAAAAAGTTGCTAACCGACTAGCAAACATAAAGAGAAACGAACAGGCAGCCGCTTGACTTCACATTAGCATACTTTATGCTTTATCAGAGTTACAATAGAATGTATTTTGCAAGCACAAAAAGAAAACATCTTTTTATTTCTATAAGACAAACAGCCTCATCTAGAATACACACACACACACACACACACACACACACACACATACACACTTGAATAAATAACAACAGCATGGAAAGTGTTTTTAAGAAGCCTTTTTTCTCTGCATCCTGCCTCTTGGGTTAGGAATCTCTTACATGGGACCAGCAAACGAATTCTTTAAATCAGGTTTTTAGCTGCTACATGGCAGAATCAGACTATGATCCTGGTCAGGGTCATTCATTCATTCATTCAAGCTGACTGAAAATTAAAATGTTTCAGAATCAACAAAGAACATTCTACTTAAATGCTCAGGCTTTACAATGAAGTGAGGAAGATGCATACTGACAAACTGATTTAACACATTAAAGAGGGAGATAAAAACAAGAGGGACTTTCACAATTGCAAGACCACTTAAAGAAATTAACATGCAGTGGGCTGAGCTTATTTTCCTACAAAGCATACACAGTTGACTAATGGAACTTGCTGCCACCAGAGAGTTGTATCCAATTAACCCCTCTTGCTGATGGAATGGTTTCTGTCAGCAAAATGAAGAACAAGAGCATTTCTCTCCCAAAACAGCCCTCTGCACCCTCAAAAAGAAAGAACAAGGAGGAGAAATACCAGGAGCAGCTGCTGTAGAAATCTCAGTCTTTCTAGATGTTCTATGGTAAACATCACTGATCTTTTATAAATGAATCTTAGGCTCTCTCATACTTTCTCACTCATCTCCAATCCAGGACTTCTGGTTTTATGCTGCTGGGTAAGGGTGTGACATATGTTTTACCATCCCTCCCCTCCCTCATAGGTGTGAAGCTCCTCTTTTCTATATACATCCTTTAATTTCTTTCTAAAAAGGGTGGAGAGAGGACAATGTCCTCCTCAGAGTCTCCCAGTTGACCTCAGTACACAAGCCCCACCTCACAGTGGAAGTCACACCACTAGGAGTCTCCATCCTTTATGTCCCATCCTTTAGAACAGACATGTCAAACACAAAGCCTGCAGGCTGGATGTGGCTTGCGATGGGCTCAGACTTGGCCTGCAGGGCTGCCCCAGACATGGTGAGGAACCGGCCACTACCATCCTGGCACAGCATGACCAGGCACCTCCTGATGCACACACAGGAGGCAGCAAGTACATGGGGGCTAATGGTGTCTGGTGCCCCAACAGATGCCCCCCAATGTGAGTGATGTCGAGCTGGCCACGACCACCCAATCAGCTGCGACTACCCTGGCCATGCCCACCCAGTCCCCTGAGGGCAACCACAATGCTGATGCAGCCCTCAATGAAATCAAGTTTGACACTCCTGTTTTAGAATTAGGATAACCTCCCCTTCTCATATTACTCCCATCAAATTAAAGCTACCCCTTCAATGGTTAAAGATATATTTCTCTAATAAAGTTCCCAAAGAGATCTTCTTTTCAAGAGAAGCTGGAGCACTCTCTGCAAATTATGTGGGGTTAGCCTATTTTGTATCCCATCAAAGTGCTCCTTTTTAAAAGTCTGAATGTGGGTCTGTCCCACAAGTAGGGAGCTAAGTTTATGCATGTGGCGAGAGAGGCTTTAGCTGGGTTCTCCCATTTGTCCCTCTACTGCTGATCAGCACCCAGTTTGATTTTTCCACACACATCTGGCAATTGAGAAATAAAATTAATATTTAAACATGTATCTCATCTATTTATGTAGAAAGAACTCATTGTTACTGATGAATTAACAAACCATTTCTATATCACCCCATGACATAAATAACTCTGGGAAAGTTGTATTAAAAACAATTCTCATAAAAATAGAACATACGATAATTATAAAATCAAGTGCAATATATCATATGTCAAGAATCAAAACTCACAGTGGTTCCTAAATTAAAAGCAGAAAGTTGTAAATAACATGTCGGGTTTTTTTCCCAAGACATAAGGAATTAGAAGTAACTTCACCCAAAAAAAGCACTGGAACAATATCAAGCTATATTTTTGTAAAGACATTTCTGTCCTGTCTTTCCTTCTACAGGTAAAGGTTTAAATTAACTGAACTTCCAAATACAGTGAGAGAGAGAGAAAATCCATTTATATCAATAAAGAGAGACTAAAACTATTCTTCAAATTATTAAATCACAGATTTTAAATTATGGTTAATGAACAAGTAGCTTCATTCTCAGAACGTAGAGCATGGATTTGCTATTCAACATATCCTAATGAATGCCTATGGAGATTGTCAATCATCCAGGTCATAGTTGCCCTAAACGTGTTTTTTCAAAAGGCAATTAAAAGTCCAGTTGCCTTTTGCAAAGAAAACCTTTTGAATGCTTGCAAAAATAAGGGGATACATTCTGACTGAAAGCAACCTCTTTCTCCACAGAGTTCAAATATTCCAAGAATTAAAACAACTTAAAATTTCGAGTCATCTTTTCAGAATTAAAATCTTCATCATGATCACTCTTACTTCAACAATGGTTTATATTCTTAGAGCCTGGATATAACCAATAATATCAAATGTTAATCTTTGGTTAACAGTATTTTACATCTATGTTTACCCCAGTTTGCTTCTGGGCCTGAGTCCCAATCTGCCCCAAGCTTGATACAAATCCCAAGATCCTTGGGACCAGGAGGCCCAATATGGTCAGTATATGATTGCATTTGTCTGAGCTCATCCTCAAGAGCACACTGTCCTGAGGCAGAAGAAGCAGCTGGCAGATTTACAGAGGCAGTACCTGTCTTATGCATTTATGAATTTTGAGAGCAAAATGTTACCAACCATGTACTGGTGTGTGCAGAATATAATACGCCACTAAACTTCCAATTAGATGGGCCTCTAAAGTTGCTTTTCCATACTGTATTTAATTATTGATTTCAGATTTCATAACGATCCCTAGCAAAATTAAGTGTATGGATTCATGCTAGTGAACTAGACCAAGCTTATATTTCATAAAACTTATAATCTAACTGATTCACATATATAATTCACACATATTATTCATTCTGAAATTCGGAATACTGTCCTAAGTTCATTAAAAGCAACTGGAGTTTTTAACTGTTTCTCCAGCACAGAAAAACTTTCAAGTTCTTTCCAGGTGCTATTCAAGGTGCTACTCATCACCTTTAAAGCCCAAATAACATCGGGCCAGGTTGTCTATGGGACTGCCTTTCCCGAAGGACATCTACCCATCCTACCATCGAATAGGATGTGCAGGCTACTAGTTCTTTCCTCTAAATATTAGTATCTGATGGGGGCTAGGAAGCATGTCTTTTCTGTGGCAGCCCTGCCTAGGGAGTATTCTGCCCTGTGAAGTTCAGCAGGTTTCACCCTCCTTGTTGTTCAGCCATTAAGTCACGTCCAACTCTTTGCAACCCTATGGAGCACCGCAACCTGTCCTCCCTGTCCTCCACTGTCTGCCGGAGTTTGCACAAATTCAAGTTCATTGTGTCAATGACACTATCTAATCATCTCATCCTCTGCCAGCCCTTTCTCCTTTTTCTTTCAATCTTTCCCAACATCAGAGTCTTTTCTAATGAGTCCTCTCTTCTGTTTTGATGGGCAAAGGGTTTGAGCTTCAGTATCTGTCCTTCCAAAGAACAATCAGGGTTGATTTACTTAGGATTACGGTAACTGATTTTATTTCCTTGCAATCCAATGAACTCTCAAGAATCTTTTCCAACATTATTCTTCTAGTCTTCCATAAAAATTCTGAAAATCTGGCTTTTCTCCCAAGCACTAGATAAGATTATGACTACACATCAGAAGTTTGACCTGGCATCAGGATTTTGTTGTTTTTAATGTGTTAGTTTTATAATTTTACCGTGTTTTTATGCTGTTTTAACTTTTGACTGGGAGCCACCCAGAGTTGGTTAAAAAATGGGCAGTTATATAAATGCTTTAAATAAATAAATACACTCACCAGCTACATTTACAACTCCTTTGCAGTTGTAAAAATGTTACAAAATAGAACCTGTTGCTGCCATGATAGTAAGTAAAGAAGATGAGTGGAAAATAGTAACTGAAATAGGAAAAATGATAGGGAAACTAACAGATATCAAGAATCAGAGATAGTGAAATGAATAAAAACAAAAACAAGGTAATCAAAATTCAAAGGGAGAGAAATAGAGATGAGAGTTAAGAGTGTTAATAGCAACTAAATTCTTGAAAAATGGTCAAATTGTTTATAACAATAAGCCACATCATGGAAAATCTAGCTTAACATGCTGCATTTGAGTGCTGGCTTGTTACATTTGAATTCTGTTCCTGACTGACCACTTCTAAGCATGCCAGACTCTGAATTAAAACTTGCTTCTCTGGGGAAGGTCAGCAGAAATTCTAGTTCAGATTAGGATGAACCCTACATGAATTCCTGATTGCCAAATTCACAAAAACACAATTGCATAACATACAATATGTTATTTGCCCATAGACAACCAATCGTGGTTTTGCAGAGACAACAAAATTTGTATCCATACTTTTAAAAAAGAAATTTTAAAAATATAATTGAAGATCGAATGCTACAGTTCTATGGCACTATTGTCTTACACTCAATAGCAAATAGCTAAATGAATGAGGGAGTGAAAGACACAAACTGGTAATATCTGCACAATTCAAGTGGATAGGTAACCTAAATAATTCATAGGGTGAATTCTCTAAACTAGAAAACAAAAGTCCTCTTTTTTAGTCATTATGAAAAAACAGTTTGAATATTCCTCCTGAAATGCTAAGTTTTTCCTCTTAGTAATCTCTGTTGGGAATAATGGCATCTTCACAATTTTAATAGCTTCTCTCCCAACATACACACATGCATAAGCACAATCTAAATTCTGACACAAGTCCTGGACCAGGGGTCCCCAATCCCTGGTCCCTGGACCTGTACCGGGCTGCAGCATGCCAGCAACTGGTCCAGACAAACAAGCAAAGCCCCATCCGCGAGATGCAGGCAGCACACAAAACCATGCACTCTCTGGTCTGTGGAAAAACCTCTCTCCATAGAACCGGTCCCTGGTGCTCAAAAGGTTGGGGATCTCTGTCCTAGACATTGCTTTTCTTGCTTCAGCAAGAATCCATTATACTTTCATACAAAACAAAGACTTTTATTTTCCATCTACACCAAACATTTAAATGAGGGAAGGTCATATAGCACCATGTACTGCTGTCAGACTGATTTTTCCTCAGCAGAGACTTTTCTCAAAAGAATAATGGACATGACCCTTCTGAATCTGTTTATCTAATCATTGAAGAATGGGAACACCCCTTGTGTATGCTTGTTTTCTTGCTTGCACAACCAGAGTTCCCTACCTTCATGATTTTAAGCCCACTTGTCAGATCTTCACTATCAACAGGGGAAGGATGGGAGTAAAAAAACCAAGCTGATGTATGTGCTGCCCACACCAGCATTGACCATATTTATAATTACTGAACACCTGAAGAAGGCTAGAGAAACTAATACGTTTGGTGAAGTTCAAAGATAGGGCAAGCATTTCAGGTAAGAACGCTTATCTATGCAAATAGAATGCCTAACATATTTCAAGTGCTATTATCTTTGGTGTAGGAGGTACTTAGAACATCATTTCTAGTCAGCGCTTAGTATAATAATATAAACTAATAAAATGCCTTTTTATAAGAAATCTGGGTACAAAGCTTTAAAGTATCAAATTAAAATGAATAAATATGATCTATTCAAGCTACAACTTCCAGGGAATATGATATCTAAAGTACTTCAGTACTTCATAAATTAAATCATCTCTGACCATAGTTGCATGATGTTAAGCATTGCACAATTAAGACACTGATACGGTATCCCAATAATATTTCTGCTAGCTGAAAGTATGTAAGAAATGGGAGAACCATCACAATGCCTTTAGGTCTGATCATAAGAACATACCCATGCTGGATCAGCTCAACTCCCAGCTTAGTCCCACCTTTGTTTCTCATAGTAGCCAATCATATGCTCCTGGGGATGCTCACAGAATTGGTGACATGTCCCTCTCCTGCCAGTGTTGCCCTGCAATTAACTTGAAAGCATATTATCCCTTCAACTCAGAAATAATTGGTCTTCAAGACCAATAACTGCGGAGATATGTCCTCCATAAATTTATCCAATCTGGTTTTAATGCACCCAGGCTAATAGTCATTAGCATGTCTTGTCATAATGAATGGCAAGGTTAATTATGAGATCTATGTAGAAGTACTTTCTTTTCTCTGTTTTTCCAATAAGCTTTCTTAAGGCCATTCCTGATGTAAACTTTGACCATGTCCCCCTCAGCTCTGTTTTTACAAGTTGAAAAGTTCCAAATGTTCTAGCTTTTTCTTATAAGGAAAGTGTTTGAGCCTTCTGGTCATTTTGCTTAACTATTGAACTTTTTTATTTTTTTAAAAAAATGTATCTAAAACAAATATATATTTCTATTCAAAAGAGATAATATTTATAGAACTTTATGAACTGTTCCAGTTTATTGGTCCTTCTCCAGAATTGTCAAACTTGAATTATATATGGTTTTCTAGATATTCATTTGTTTAATGACATTACAATGATGACAGTTTATTTTCATTTTTTTCTAATTATTCCTAGCATGTCCTTTTCTTTCTTATAGTTGCCATACACTGAGTCAATATCTTCATTGGGTTCTCCAGTATGACTCCAAGGTCTTCTTCCTGGTTAGGTACAGAGAATTCAGATTCCATCAGAGGATTAGGGCAGTTAGACTTGTCACAGTTTATCTTTGAATTGAATAACCTTTTCGATTTGGAGGAAGAATTCCTTCTGGACTTCTTCAAATCATCTTTGGATTTCACTTCTGTGAATAATTCAATATTGCCTGAAAATCTGACCAGCTCACAGCTTCTCCTGCTTATCTCATAGCTTATCTCAAGATCTCAGTGATTCCCTTTTTTTTTCATTTCCTCCCACTGAAAAAGAATTACACATTTAAATCAACTTTTAGCTTTTTGTTTCTTTTTAACCTATTAGTAATCCTTATAAAGACAGCTCCTCTAACCTTAGCCTGCAAAGTTTTAGTCAAAGAGTCTTCAATACGAAATATTGACTTTTTTAAAAAATAGGAATGTGTCGTTTTCTTGGAAAGTCTGTTATGTACTAGTTTGTGTTATATAACCATCATTTAGCCATCTTTTATTATTATCTTTTTTTAGCAAAGAGCTAGATTAAAATAATCAAGGTGTGTCTGGTAAAAGAAATATTTTATCTGTTCAAAAATTAATCTGTTTAAACAACCAATGATATATTTTCAAATTTCAGTATTTTCTAATCATTTCCAATCCTTTGAACAAGGATATTCTTCAAAAACTGGAAATGATTAGAAAATACTGAAACTGGAAAATATATCATTATGTATATCAGAAAGGATTTTCTTCACTAAAAATGTCAATTCAATTTAGAATTAGAGAGAAATTTAATTTTGAAAGTTGAAGTAACAAATCAAAGTACATGAGTTGTAGATCACCAGAATAATGTCATGTATTGTAGATCACTAGAATTTATTGTAAACTTCTTCTCAGAGATCCAATTGTTAGAGATCAGATTGTTTTAAAAAAAAAGTCTAGCTCTGGAATTGTTTTGTTTGTATCTTTTCGCAAAGAGATCATGCAAAATAAAAAGGACCATTAAGCTTTAAATTAGATTTGGAGAAAATCAAGATATTTAGCTTTGGGTATACATAGTATCACACATAATGTTATTACTTTTTTGTTTGTTTGTTTAAGGCAGAGAATGGGTCAGGGACTCTTCTGTCCTTAATCGTACTGTGGAAATAATGACTTTAGATTCAAAAGCAATACTTCAGGTGGAGGTTGTGCATTTCAATTTGCATGCTGATGACTGCTGCTAAATAACAAGCAGTAGGAATTTCCCAAATGAACCTTTTTAGTTTTAGAATGGTATCTATCTCGAGGGCCAGAAACAAACTATGATCTCAAAATTACACTAATGTATATCAGATTTAAAAGATATACATTAAAATACCAACTGCTTAAAAGGCGGACTGTGATAATGAAAGTCTATTTGTTTAAAAAGTTTTTAAAACTATAATTCTGTAAGAGTATATGTAGAAGAAAGTTGCACTGCATTCAGTAGGACTTTTCAAAATGTTTAGAATATAAAGTTGAATTTCACACCACTTATCTAAGTGAGAGCTCTCCTAAATTCAAGAAGATTCACTTCCAAATACATAGGATGTATAATAGTATTGCAAATGGCTATTTAAATTTCATATATGCAAGTATCTCAGATTTAAAGAGCTATGATGCAAACATTAAAAACATGGTGATCTTTATGTCTTCTCTCTAGACAAAAAATGGATCTCCTATTTTTTCCCCCATTGAGAAACTGATCAACTATATCCAGAATAGTCATACAACCTGGAAAATAAATTTTAAAAAAGAACAACAACTGGAGAATAGTGTTACATTTTGAAAAAGAAAATGACATGATAGAATTGGTTACATAGATGTAAGCATAGAGGATTAGAACAAGATAGTAAAGAAGAGAAAATGCTCAGTGGAAAAAATAGGATGGCAGCCAATACGGAAATTATCATCATAGCCTATTTTTCTATAAATATGTCTTCCCACAACATCTCCAGTGTTTTTTGTTTATTTGATGGGTTGGCCTTAGTTTTACAAATCATGTTTTTCCTTCTCTCAGTTTTCTTTTCCTAGGAGTAGTTCTTTCGTGATCCTAGGTTGTTGTTGTTGGCGATTCTAGGCATAGGTCTTTGCTTCTCCTGTACATTTTTTTCTTTTGGCAATCTGATCTCCTGTTTTGGCCTGCAGTAGCTTTGTCGCACTGATGATATCCAGGTCTGCCTTTCTGTTTCCTCCTATCTTCTTCTACCCATGCTAATATTTCTAACTGCTTAGAGCTATTTCTGGTTCAATGATTTGTCATAATCGCAAACTCAGTATGCAGAAAGCAGAATTTATTGTATTGTCCCCTAAACCACTTTCACCTCTGTGCTCTCTCTCTCTCTCTCTCTCTCTCTCTCTCTCTCTCTCTCTCTCTCTCTCTCTCTCTCTCTCTCTCTCTCTCTCTCTCTCTCTCTCTCTCTCTCTCTCTCAAATGATAGCATTATTCTTCAGTGTTTTCAGCAAGGCAAAAAGCTAAAATATTATCTTTGTTTCATTATCTTCCTTCTCTGTCCTAGCCTATTTTAATAGTCTAGCTGAAATCTTCACTTGTCTGCCTGTTATATTAATTATAATCATTATTATTTAACCACCATCAGAAACAGTAATTCCATGTTATTCTATTGAATATAATTACATTTGCAGATTGATTATCCCATTTCTGAGTACCAAAAGACAATCCTTCTATTTATTGATGAAGGTTCCAAAAGTAAGCGAGCAGAAATTGTTCAAACAGCTGATCTAAACTTCCCTTTCAGTTCTTCTCATTCCTCTTCTGCCCTTTAGGTTTTGTTTGGTTTGTTCCTAAATTCAAGGTTTCCCAGCCTTGAAATATGCTGGCCATGGACAATAGTGGGAGAGTAGAGAGGCCATCCAAAATTATATTTTTGCTCTGAAGTTAAAGCCATTGTCACCAACTTCAGAAGAATGAAATCAAGTGTCCTTTTGTCCTGCTGCTTCATTTTCTTTTCACACAAGCAACAAAACAAGCTGATAAAATGCTTGAAAACACGCCAGGATTGGATTCCAGCAAACCACGCTTTAAAGCCAACCTACAAAAAATTTCAATATTCCCTAAATTGCCAGAGTACTATGCATACTGGATCTGAACTTCATTCAATAATTGACATTGCCTTTTGCTTGTTTCCACCCACAGAGATTAATCCAGAGAATTTCATGCACAGAGATAGCCCACATATTGCCTACTGTGCAAAAGGATATATATACACAATTAGACTATTTCAAGTGTCTGCATATATTTCATTTCCATTTGTGTTTAGGTATCATGTAACGTCTTGAGTGACTGATTACAAATCACTCCTCTATAACTCACCTGATTTTTTTTTATTCTTGGATTTTTCTCTCCGTTATTACCTATAATTGGATAACTTCTCTCAATTTTCTTTATAGAAGACTGAAGATAGGATTTCTGTTTAACTTTAAGTATCTACAATCAGACAGGATATTGCTGCATTTTAAAATAAGACAATGACATTTAATGACTTTCATTTCTTCCTATGCAGGAGATTAATTTATGGTCTGAGTCGATATTACATTTAAAATCTTTCTCTTTACTCTGTCCTTCCCATGATTAAGATTATTTTATTTGGAATTTGGAATTTTATACCTTTCACTGTGTACATCAAGGTTAGAATTTTCTACTCAATATCTAATTTGCTTCAAATTAAGCATCCAAACATTATTAGCTTTTTATATAACAAACATATGCAGCTTTATAAAAAAAATAACATGATGGATCTCTGTGTTTCCTGAGAATATGTGAAGAGCATAGAAGTTGTGATTATGAAGGCTATTTCCCCACTAATTAGTATTAGTATCATCAACCATCGTTCAAGTATTAGAAAGCCTATCTTTATTATTATTTATTCTATGGCACTGGATGACTCTGGAAGACAGTAGAGAAAAAATGAAGTTCAATCTCTAATCTTAAATATAGAGAGATAAATGTCTCATATCATAGCATTCACAATGGTAAAATGATAAGTGGGAAATTCACACTGCACTACTGTGTAATGTTTCCTCTGTTATTCTAATGTAAAAGTCCTTGGGTTGTTCTCCTTTAGGCATGATGATACTACAAGTCCTAGAATTCTCAGTCAGTGTAACTAACATATTAGTGCATGATGACAACTACGGTAGCTATACTTTCCAACATTTTTATTTATCCAAACATACAGACCTCTTTCCAATTATAAACCGAATTAGGGTATTATCATATTTTGATATTTCACACATCATTTCCTTAATATTAATATAGAAGCAATCCTTAAGTTAATTTTTGACAGTATAACCTGCATGGGATGGCATTTCCCTGCCATTTTTATAAAGAAACTTTTTAAATACATTACTTGGGAACATAGGTGTTTTCCATAACAAGAAGACTCTCTGAGCATGAAAACTACATTGTAAGTATAGTTATATAAATTTGCTTTAAAGTTTGCTTTAAAATTTGTGAGGCTGTTCCTCACTACTGGGATAATATATAAAAAGGAGGAGGAGGAGGAGGAGGAGGGGGAGGAGGAGGAGGGGGAGGAGGAGGAAATTTGCCAGATAGGCAACTGGAGTTTAGACTCTTCCATCTATATGGTTGGATAGCAAGAAGCAGCAACTGTGCTCTAACTGATGAGCAATTGTGATCAGGTGGATTCATAGACAGTACCTTGGAGAGGTGATGAGTCGTCATAGCCAAGGCTTGGGTTCATCTTCTAGGATCTGTTTTTTTGTTTTGGAAAAACAGTAATTAATCTGATAGGTCGGTTGGTAGATAAGTAGACACACAGACACAAGGACAGATACAAAGACAGGTAAAACACTAAAGAGATGGGAATTTAAAGAAAAGAAAGAGGAAGGATGAGTACAGCAGGGCTTAGTGTAAATTGAAAAAAAATAGCATTCTTTTTATTTCTTGTTTACTGTTTATATCCTGTTATGTATATTCACCAATATGATGTGTAGATATCAAAATGGCAGGGAACGTAAGAGGACCTAATGCTATATAGTGATTATCAGGATAATCTAAGATACACGCTGTTTGGGTTTTACTTAGAATTTCATGATGGCAGTTCTTACATATTCAAATCAATAATAACATTCCAAATGTCTTCAATGAGATCAAATTTTCATCCAATTAATTTTTTTTGTTCCAAAGCTACAGGACATAGTTCTGTCTTTTATGTGTTCATTTGAATCTCTGAAGACAAAAATTGCTCTATGATCATTAATATGAAGCAAGCCATCTGGTGCTGATATTTTTCTCTTTGTTGGTTAAGGAAACAATCCTAATGTTGCAATTATTATAAGCATGATTTTTATTAGTTAATTTTCTTAAACAATCAAATGCAGAAAAGAGAATGAGATATGGCATGACAGATTGTAGCTGTTGTATCTAGTGGCCCCAAAGGCAGAAAATTATGTCTTAAAAATGCACTAATTATACATGTCTGTTACTGCCTGTAATGGCCCCCAAATGATTAAGAATGGAGCATACTGACACCAAGTATTGCTGCAAAAATACTAATCATTAAAATGAAATGTAGATTGCTTTTTATGTTTGGTGCAGTGTTGTGCCACTTAACCGAACAGAATTATAAGGTGATGTTGATCCCCAGATGTAAAAGAAGTAAGTGCTTATAGACATTAAATGGAAACTGCCTGGTAAATGTGACAGCGCTTCATAGTGGCACTGTCCCAAAGCTTGCTATGGCGTGTCCACCTCTATTTTTTTCCATGTGTGCACATTTATGAAAAGTTTCTCTGCAGTTTTATGAATGATGAAGCCCATGTTATAATTTGGATGCAAGATTTGCATGCCTGATTTATTTCTGTCTTAAGGGATTAATTTGCACACAGGGATGTTGAAGTAGGCACCGTTGTGGATCTTCTTATGATAACAAACAAACACCAGTGTCATCCTTAACTCAGCAATGGCCACATGAAACCCTTGTTTTCAGTATTAAAGATATGATGAACTCCTTATAGTATTGATTGCAGCTGCTGATGGGATTATTGAATAAACAGCCTCTGGCAGGAATGTCTCATGTCCATTGTTTCAGATAGTCATCTGCCTGATTTGTAGCACAGTGGGGAAATTCTACCGGTATTGAATACTGTGCTTTGCATAGGCAATCTGGAATATTGTATATGTAAGATAAAAAGTTAATCCGTAACGCGTTTTATTCACAAAAATTATGTTCACCAATCTTCGAATGTGATTATGCAGATTGGTCCTGTGTGACTTCTAGTCCCCAGAAATTGTTAGAAAACAGTTACAGCTGTTATTGAGAGAATGTTTGTGGGTGCTCTTACAAAATGGTTGCCTTTGCAGACATGGCTAATCATAAAAAAAAAATTCTACCCCCCTTATAAGGACCCACTTCTCAACAACGGCTATAAGCAGGCATCGTTCTCTTTTCTAATGAAGATCTATGTGGGAATTAAAATTATGCTCAAGTGGGGGCTTTACTTTGTACTAGATTAGCTTCCTATTAAAAAAAAGAACCTCTAAAATTCTTATAGGATTCTTCAGGATAAGGACCTGGGCAGGCATGCAGAGAATGCCATCAACAACACTGATGATCACAGGGATCATTTTGATATCCAGAGACTAAAACAATCCCAGACATTTTCAGATACAACAAATGGTGGAACAGTATGCCAAACCCAATTTATTCTTCTTAATAATGGGATTTTTTTCCCACACCAAGGAGATAACAGCTTGAAAGTATTCTTTTGGTCATTTGTTCTTGTAAAAGTCCTAGAAAGTAGACCAGTAATTATAAACATATTATAGATACGAAGTGAAAAATAATCTGGTTCTGAAATATTGCTTAATGGTATCCTGCAAGCTCATAGCTAAGTTAAAATTTAACACAGGCTTCTAAGTTCACGTTCTTAAAACTAAGTTACACTAGCTCTTTCATTGTTTAGCATTACTTTAGCTAGTTCCTGCTTAGGTCTTACTTTCCCCAAGCAGACTCCAGGTTTCTTGTATGCCCACAGCAACTTTGCACCTGTTCCTAGAGAATATGTGATGGACTTCTATTTTTTTTAATGACCCTTTTCCTTCTTGGAAAACTCAAATTATAAAACTTCCAAGAAATGTAGTGTTTTGCCAGACTCCTTTCTGGACACGGAGAGTTGCCTTCCTTCTCAGAGTTTACTAGACCTTAGCAAAAACAAAAACAGAAAAACCCAGAATGACCATAGGATGGCAGCAAAGTCTGATAGTTTTTGTATTTCTTTTCTGCCATCTAGTGCTCATTTGAACATTTGCAACTCAGTTCTGGCAGCCCAATCTTTTCATTTTAAACTTTTTTCCTTATAGATAACTATTTTCAAAGAAGCTGATTTATGGAAATTAATGTATATCAGTTCCATGCATGGCATAGAGGACCTGACTTGATTGGTGAAATAAAGAAGAACTGTATTTTCCAGAAATTATAGGATTTCAACCTGGTCAGAACTGAAGAAGCTTCTTGGACGAGAAGCTAAACGTCTTTTAAAAAAAACCCAAGAAAATCCAGTTGCCTCTTGAAAAACCACCTTTGGCACAACCATGACCTGCATGACTGAGAATTTCCATAGATATTTAAATATTGAAAGTATTAATACAATTATTTTAATCCTGGCTTAAGAAAATTCTGTGTATTTCCTTTCTTATATACTGAGGTACAATATCTAACTCATGTTCTTCTAACCATTCGTTTACTTCTGATCTAATAAGACAGCGGTTCTCAACCTGTGGGTCGCGACCCCATTTGGGGTCAAACGACCATTTCACAGGGGTCGCCAAACAACGCAGTCCGCCATTTTTTCCCCTTTTCCTTAGCTGTGCTACTCCCTCTTATTCTATTGGCTTTTGAAAGCCAATAGAATAGACTCTCTTGAATAGAGTCTAGTTCTATTGGCTTTCAAAAGCCAATAGGAATTGTCCAGGCTGTCTCCGCTATGCTGAGCCCGCCAAAAGTCCCAGTCTGCAAATGGTGCTGCAAGTTGTCTGCAGCGAAGGCGAGCTCTCTGGAAGTTTCCACCCCTCCCTGCTGAGAACTACTAAAACTGTAAGTAAAAGAGGCCAAGGGTGGGAGGTGGGAGGCCGGTGGGCGCAGGGAGGGTTTTTGGCGCGCGTGGGGCCTGGCGGGTGTCTTACCTCCCTTGGGCTGGGCCAGCTGGTGGCCCAGCCCGTGGTCGCCCTTCACCGTCGCCGCCGCAGTCGCCCAGGAGCACCTGAGCACCTGAGCCTGCCTGCCGCTGCCCTGAACGGGCGGCGGTCTATGCCTCGGCTGGCGCAGGGGGCAGCACCGCGCATGCGCGGGGTAGTACCACGCATGCACAATGTGAGCCATTGCATCGCACATGTGTGATGCGGGTCGTTGTGCTGTGCATGCGCGATGCGGGCCGTTGCACCGCACATGCGTGATGCGGGCCGTTGCACCGCGCATGCGCGATGCAGGCCATCGCGCCATGCATGCGCGATGCAGGCTGGGGTCACGCCGCGCATGTGCGGCGCAGGCCGGGGTCGCAGCCTGAAAAAGGTTGAGAATCACTGTAATAAGAATTCTGGTAGTTTTAGAACTAAATAATTTTGCCAAATCTACATAGCTAACAAAGTCAAGATATAAATTATAGCTCATACAGTTTAAGGTTGTGTTGATCTGGCTTGGGTCATCCTTCGGTTAAAGGTACAAGTCTTCCCTTTTACTATCATTGCTGGCTAATGAACAAATAAAAAAATCTTTATTTCCAACACTCCTTGCTACCGTTTATGTATAATTATAACTGATAAATGAGAACATTGCCTTGAAATGTGATTTCCATACATAGAACAACACAAAAAAACAGCCATAGAATATCCATCATTGTAATTGTGATTATAATCTCTTCTCATTTGCTAATGGTGAAACATTCACTATTACTTGTGTAAAGAAGATAACTGGCTTCCAAAAGATGAATGATAAACAAGGGTATACAGAAAAGTGTTTTGGTTGCGAACGATATGGCTCGTAAAAGAATTTATTTTATTTTAGTAAGTTTTAAGAAGAGAGGAAATAATAGATGTATTTTAAGAGGCAAAAAAGCCTGTAGCTATTTGGCAAGAAATGACTGCAATTTAAAATTCATGTTCTCTTAAGAAGTTCTGATTAAATTGTAAGGACCTTGGGAAAAGAGGAAACAAAACGATGTGCCTTGACAGCTTAGTAGTTTTGTATTGGCTTGTATCTTGGGAAGCTAACTTTACATAGGTACTCCAAGTGCTTTTGATTTTCCTACTATGGTCAAGGTAAACACTAACATGAGCATGCATTAGTTTCAAGATACGAAGCATTGGAAATGTTTTCTGTAAATAATATTCTTCCTATTTTGACATCTGCTGCTGCTCTTCTCTCAGGAATCCTGCTCCTTGCATTAATGGAAATTATCATCTGATTATAAACTGCAAAGAGACTCCTCCCACCTTCCAGGGCTGGCTGAGGAATTCTGGCAGTTGAAGTCCCCAAGTCTTAAAGTTACCCAGTTAGAAGACCCCTGTTCCAAGGAGTTCGGACAGAGAGTTGAGTAGGATGCTACCAAAGGCAGAAAAGAGCCAAGCCAAGTTACAACTCCCATAGCAAAGGAAGGGATCAGAATAACCAACATACTCATATCAAAACCGTCCCATAAAACTCAAGGAGATTTATATTAATGAAAACACTTCTAATATTTAAAGTGGTTCTTCCCTTTAGAACAGATTTTCAATCACCATAAGGCAGGCATGTCAAACTTGCAAGTCACGTGACGTATCGCGACTTTTTCCCCAATGCCGGCAATGGGGTGGGTATCAGTATGATGCATCCGGCCCATGGGCCGGCAGTTTGATGTGCCTGCCATAAGGGATTCACCAGTTTGGGGAAAGGCTACCTTAGAGCAAACTGCTCCAATTTAGAGGCTTAAACTCACTTCCACTTTGGATGGCTCTCTCGAAGACTTCTGCAGTTCAAGCATCACTGGATCTTCCTGTACTTATGGCCTACTAGCTGTGGAATTTACAGTCATGATCCTGCATGAGCCTACTTTTCAGAGTGCATCTTATGTAAAGTGCTGCAGATTTGACTCCTTGTTAGGAAGTCAGTTGTGCATCTGAAGTGATAACACAGCTTTCCAAATTAACTGAATTTGGAATAAATAGACAGATAAATAGATGCACAATAAAATCCAAACAGTATTGATGGAATATCTCTCAAAATACAAAAGAACACAAAGAATTTTTTTTCTGTGTTACATTATCTAAGACTGAACAATAGAAACAAATGATTTGTTGGAAAAAATAAAAGTATTTTTTTGAAAACACACAGATTTCACTCATATAAATATAGGCATATACTATATATTCTCAGTTGAACACTAAGGACTCTGGGCCTCATCACCAATACACATTTCAGATTACTTTTATGTTTATATTTATTTACTCTCTTTTGTATCTGTTTTTTGATGCAAAATAGAATTCTTTAGATGTTGAACTATAACTTTTAGCGACAGCATCCAGCAAGGCCAATTGTATTGAAGCTATAGCTCAGAAATATCTGGAAAGATATTGTTTCTCAAATCCTTTATAGAAAGAGCGGCGAAGATGGAGGAAATGTTAGAATAGGAATAGACCTCATGGTAACCCTTAGATGTTTAAAATGGTAGCTATTACTATCTCTTGCATCTGACCAGGCTGTATACAAATAGATAATGAAATCCAAAATTCCTGAAGGTCACCAAGTTGTCTTTGTGCCCTAAAACATTTAATTTCATATTGAATTCTCTGTGACATGTTAGGTTATTATTCATTTCTTCTTATTACAAGATTCTAACTCTCCCTCCTTCCCTCCCTCCCTCCCTCCCCCCCCCTCTCTCTCTCTGTGAGTAAATGAGTGTGTATGTGTATATATCATCTGGGACAGATTACCTAGTGGCTGTGTGTCAATGGGTATATTTATATTTGTGGGAAACACAATGCTGATCTGTACTTGGGATAAGTCATAATAAAAAATTCTTAATTTTCCTATCTGTAAAATGGTGATGTTAACATTCTTCTGACATTCTTCTGGATTCAAGAATACTGTAAAAAAAAAAATCCAGTGTAAGCACTCTGTAAATTAACTGTTGATTAATTTAAGTTGAAATGGCTGGTGATATTCAACATGGTTTACAAATAATTACCTTGCTTGCTTTGTTATTCCCATTTTTCAGAAGGAAAGTTAGAACTGATCAATAGTGACATATCTGTCCTTGCCCAATGAGTTTTCAATTGATCAGGGATTTGGACCCAGCTCATCAAAGACCAACAGTGCCATCCACTGGGCCTTGCTGACATTTATTAACATATGAAAGTGGTCTAATACAAAGGGCATAACAAGCTGGAATTTACTAATAGATGGCTGGGTGATTTTAAAAAGCGAGTTGGATTTCACTTGTCTGGAAGCACCTGCCCCCCCTCCCCAAATATATTGTCAAATGAAGAAAACTGGAGGAGTGAAGTAATCACATTTATCTGTGTGTTCTGTTGAAGGGCTATGAAGAGTGGAGAGGCTTGTTATATGGAAGAGTTTGTTCACAAAGATATTTTCAAGAGTTCTATAATTCAAAGTATACAATAAAGCTCAGGAATGGAAAACAATACTTCCATAATTAATAAATAGCTTAATTGAGACCAATCAAAATGCTCCAAAATTATATGTAAAGTTGAGATTTCTGCAGAATTCTTTATCAGGTGAGGTGGCACTAAAGGCAAGAAAAAGAAAGAAGCAGGTAAGTTTATAACACTGCCAGTTATTACAATAATTAAGTCCATGGTGGATGGTTACTTTTTGAAACTGCAGACTAAGTGAATTAGTCACTGGTAGATGTTGCAAATATGAAATTATCCCTGGGTCAAGAAGCAAGATCTGAATGGCGTGTGTATCTCTGACGTGTAAGACATGTCAGACATCTTTGCATTATCAAAGCGGAAAGCTAATTCTAGTTATCTGGTATTTAAAAAATGAGGAAACCACATTGCATAATATTATTTATAACTGCAGGAGATGAAATATATAGACCTCATCAGGTTGTAGAAAATTAGGGAAGAATTCATTTTACACAACTAAACATACAGTATTTTCCAAGCAACATAGAAGACAAAGGCAGAATGTTAGTCAAAAAAACCCTATGAATTTTGCCCTTAACTCCTATTGGCAGTTCTTGAAGTTTTGATAAAAAAACATAGTGGATCCATAAAGCTGAAATTCATACAGCCTGAATTAATGCCATGTATTTTAAAGAGAATCTTCATTTTCTCAAAAGCTTATCAAGAGTTCCTTTTTGAGGAGAAGGAGAAGAAGAAGAATGGAGGGGCGGGGGGTGTCACTGTAACTCTTTCCCTCCTTCAGTCTTGCTTTACAGCATAATTATCTGGAAAGCATGGATGTCAAGTAACAGTACAACAGAGTTGGAAGGAAGTTTGGAGGTCTTCTAGTCCAACCACCTGCTCAATGAGGAGACTCTAAACCATTCCAGACAAATCTCTTCTTAAAAACCTCCAGTGAAGTCCATATTTTATCCTCCAGTCCCCTAATCATCTTTGTTGCTCTTCTCTGCAAGTCTTTCTATACTCTCAACATCTTTTTGTATTGTGGTGGCCTAAATTGGACCCGGTATTTCAAGTGTAGTTTTACTAGTGCAGTGTAAAGTAGGTAGTATACTCCTGGCTCATACTTATGTGGTTGTCCACTAGGACTCCTAGATCCCTCTCACAATTACTGCTGTTGAGCCAAGTACCACCTATTCTATACATTTGGTTTTTATTGCCTAAGGGTAAAAACCTTACTTTTCTCACAACTAAATTGCGTTTTGTTTGATAGGGGTTATTGTTTAAGATCCTTCTGGATCTAGAGCCTATCTCAAGTGTTGGCTATTCCCTCCTGCTTGGTGTTGTCTGTAAATCTGATGAGTTCTCCTTCTATCATCTAAATAATTAATGAGGATGTTGAAGAGTACTGAGGCTAAGACAGAATCATGGGGTACCCATTGAGGATAGTATTTAATTTCTTCCAGCATTTGGAGTGGAAGACAAATGAAGGTATTAAAACTCAAGTGCACAGGGCTGTTCTGGTGGTTTCCTTGCTCAGCACTGTCAGTGTCAACCTTGTCATATTGAGTTGTACGTCTACAAGTAAGTGAGGTTCTGTTCCTATTTGCTTGACAAGTATTATCTCCATCAGAAATCAAAGCTGTTAGTCTCCAATTTACTTTCAAAGCACTCATGGACGACTCATGACCTAGAGACAGAATGTACCCTATTCACTAGTCCAAAGTGGGGAAGGCTGAATATTTTCAGTCTACATTTCTATATTTTTGGGAAGGCTAAAGAACAAAATGTGGATAAAAATGTAAGGTATCCAATCTATCTCTTTAAAAAAAATTAGTGTCTCTAAAATCTTTTTTTTTTCATTTGAAGGACTTTTTTTTTTCAAAAGGACTACTTTAGACTGCCTAGTTCTTAGGCACTCATTTTATTCTATTTAATTTCCCCCAAACTGAAATACATTAATCCAGAAATATCAGTCTGAACATTTCAGTGATCTCACTCCCAGTCACATCCCCTGCAAACCCAAAACAGAATACAAGTTGTCTGTCCTCTAGGACAGGGCTTTTCAACCTTTTCATCCATTCATTGTACCACTTTTAGGATATGGCAACATCCGAGTACCACCAGTCGCCTAGCAAGGTGTCAAAAACTTGATGACCCAAAAAAAAAAGGGTTTTATTCCCGTCTGCTGGGTGGTTACAGCAGATTTTGGTCACTTCACATGACTCTGGGACACTGACCGTCATAAATATGAAACAGTTGTCAAGCATCTGAATGTAAATCACAAGACCCTGGAGATACTGCAACATTCCAGCTGATCGGCGCTTCTTCTGGGCTCAGCAGAAGTTCTAGGATCAGCGCCGAGCTCCAGCTGGAGCCTGGCGCTGATCCTGGCGCTTCTGCTGAGCCCTGACAGCCCTGCAGCTCCCGTTATCTCTCGCTCAGGCTTGTGCGGTGCTGCCACCGGTTCAGCCCATTCCCCTCCCCCACTACCACTTTTCTAGGATGTTTGCGTACCACCTGCCAGGTGCCAATGTACCACAGGTGGTACCCATATCACTGGTTGAAAAGCCCTGCTCTAGGATGAAAGAGGCTGTTGAGTTATTCTATGATTATTTCAGCTGATAGCATAAGACATACGGTAATTACCTTGATGTTTTACAATTAATAGATACTGCATTGCTTCTCTTCACACACACACACACACACACACACACACAGACACATTGTTATAAACTTTACAGAGATATATCTTGCTGGATATCTTAAACTTAGTATAAGCTTTTTTATACTAAAATAGAAACACGCCCACTGCAAAATTAACATTATAATGAAACTTAGGGCAACTTACCAAAACATTATGCTTCAGAAATCTTATTCAATGTCACATCAGCCATTAAAACATGCCAAACTGTAACATTAAGATTACATCATTATACAGTACTTAACCACAAGCAGCAAAGTTTTTCGCAGCTGAGAGCCACGCTTTTTAACTTTAAGTAGTGATGAAAGACTATGATGGATGAGAACATAATGCCACAATGACATTAGGCTAGGATTTGTAATCCTTCTCTCCATCCTTTTGGGGGGAAAAAACATTTTAAACATCCAACCAACCATTCATTCTTTAATTTTCCCCTGGAAATAAATACAAAATTGAGCTTTGTTTATTGGCTGATATATCAGTGAATTTGGATGGTGTGATCTGGAAGGAAACTTTGAAAGCCACATAGTAGTATATAAAGTATGTATCCATATATAACTCCTTTGTTGCCATAATAATTCAATGTGCCTGTCTTCAGCATAGTATAAGCACAGAGTTTTTCTTCTCAGATTACACAGAAATTAATAGCAGAAAGTAATTGTCAAATGCATATAATTTAATGATTCACAGGGAAATCTTTCACGATGAAATGTTTAATGACTCTAATAATTCTGTACTCTTCTGCATTGCTTATCTAACTTTGTGTGGAGGAACCAATCTATTATAATTAAATTATTGCTAAAAGCCAATATAAATTGGTTAAATAAAAACAATATCTATATTGTAAAGTCTATAATGCAGTAGATGCATTAAAATTTACTATCCCATAACAACAGATTGGACGATTGTATTGCCAATACATGATCTAATCGTGCTCTACGGTATTCAAAGGCAGTGAATATTTAGCTTCCCTAGACTGCTATAACTATACTAAACAAAAACCTAGGACCCAAATTAAAACAAAAAGTAGCCATGACTTCCCATAATATATTACTAAGAGAACAGAGAAGAACAGAAAATCTGTAATACATTTAATTTCTTTGTTTCCTTCCATTTTTCTTTAATAGTCAGTAGCTAAAATATCTACACTCACATATATTGCTAATTCAGAATGGTGGGTGGGCATAACATGAAATCTGTATCCCCTCATTCTGGTTTAATGTGATGTGATAAGTGAACTATTTAGTATAATCTGTTTATTTGGTTTTAGCTTACTGTCCTATGGAAAACTGGCTGTGCTCACAGAGAATCCTACATCAGGATGTTTAAACCAAAGTTTGTTGAATAAATCACAAGTATCCTAGTTCATGCAAAAAGTGATGCTACTATGAATGGGATAGCTGATCACACTAAATCAAATCAAGCAAGTTTTTTATAGTTTATTCTTATATACAAAGCAGGGCATTAAAAGCCCGAACAGTCAAATATTGAATATTCATTACTGACTTTATTTAACATCTTAAATATATTTATTTATGAGTCTAACTTATTTTCTATAACCTTAAAAGTTCATATCCCAGACAGTATTTTGGAAACTGAAGCCCAGCACATCTGAAAAACTCTTTGGTTGTTTATCAGATGTATATCATGTCTTTTCACCAGAAACCTGTTTGAATTCCTACACCACCAACCGATTCTGGACTGAAAGAGATGAAATGATACCAAGGCAGCCAGGCAGTTCCTATGGCAGAGGATGAAGTTACATCACCCCAATCCTAGTTCATTACCACACCATATTAGTGAAGTTGGCCCTAATCAGAAGATAGTAGAAACTCTTTAACATTCAGTAAGTTTGTTCTCAATCAGAATCAGAAATGTAACTATGCTATAGTCTAAACATTTGACAGAAGTTAGTAAACAAGAGAGAAAAGAAAATCAACTAAATCAGAAGAAAGTCAGATATACTTTTTTTGTTTGTTATCTCTGGAGAGATTTCCAGCTATAACAATGTATAGCTTTGAGCTTCTGACAGATGCTAATGAACTGTTGTTTACATGTTTGATTTACTGCCTAAACAAAGATAAGACATGCTCTTGAAAACACATTGAATGCACAATCCAAACACATCCATTAAATCTGTCACAATAAACATGACAGCTTTCTTCTAACCTAACAACTGGCATGCCTCATTTACATATTAATGAGAAAACTGGGATCAGGAAGCACAAATTGCTTCTGTCTTGTGAAGGAGAAGTTACTGATCGACAGACAGCAGTGTACTCCCTAACGTAAATACCACAAGTAAATACCTCTACCATTTTAATAGATCTTACTTTTATTTGAGGAATCAAATCAATTGTTATTGAGTCATTGTTTTTGATACATTACAGAGGTAGATGCCAGAGTTAAATTACCATCCTTAGGTATTGTATCCCTCTCTATTTACCCAAAGTCTATAAATATTTATACATACAGGATTTGCCCAAGATGTTAGCAATTCATATGTACAGTACAAGAGGTAAGTATTATGTTATGCCTTTTTAATTAGCTTTTAAATATCTTTGACACTATAAAAAAATCAAGCAAATCTAAGGCTAACAAATTCTTCACAGAAGCAGAAAGTTGAATTGTTCAGCATTTTGGCCTTTTTTTTAGCTGTGTCTAACTCTACAAATGTTGCTCCCTAAGGAAGTGCAGAGGAATTTTCTGAAGAGTAAAGCAATATTTTATGATGGTAACAGAAACACAAATCTATCTTATCTACTGTACAAATAATGAGCTGACTTTAGCCTAGGGAAAAGATCTTCAGCATAAGTGATGCTTATTGGGAAAATACTGCAAATGTCACAATACAATATGATGAGTACTATAAGTAAAATATTGTTCGACAGCTAAATTTATTATCTGACTTCTATTGGAACAAATGTAAGTTATACGTAGGAGCTGCCCAAGTGAGTAGTATTTGGAGGGGAAAAGATAAATTAGATTATTAAAATTCTTGGTATCTGAGACTGAATTGTAGCCCCTGCTGGGGCTTTTACAAGAGCTTGTTTCTGTAAAGGTTTACCCATGAACAATTTCTGTTTTACTCAGTGTGATTTACATAGCCATTGGCTACACAAAGGAACACACCTCACCTCAAACATGAGCAATGTGTGGTTACCAGAGAAGTTATTAATCCCTAACAAGCCTCACTAATGATATGGGATGATATTTGGCCATAATTCCTTCCGTCGAGAATTAAAGACATATTTATTTCGACAAGCCGGCCTGGGATAGTAGCTCCAGTTCCAACAAGGCCATAATTGTTTTTTAGGGGATTGAGTTTTAAGATAGCATTGGTTTTAAATGATTGGACCAAATTACTTTTAGGTAATTGGGTTTTTAAATGATTGGGCCAAATTATTTAATTTATTTTTAATAATTTTACCTTTTGTATCTTAATGTTTTTAATTGGGCTGTACACCGCCCCGAGTCCTTCGGGAGGGGGGCGGTATAAAAACCGTAAAATAAATAAATAAATAAATAAATAAATAAATAAATAAATAAATAAATAAATAAATAAATAAATAAATAAATAGGAGTTACATGCAGCAATATTTGGAGGAGCATATAAAGCCCAACTTTACTAACAACATATCCAGAAGAAAATCTTATTGAACTGAGTAGTTTGTTTCTAAGTAAAACATATAGTCCAATTGAATTCTTCAAAATTATCAGCATAATCCAGTATATACATCTATTCAAAAGTCCCATTAAATTCAATGGAGCTTATTCCCAGGAAAGTAGACATGGAGCTGTGGTTTGCAGCTGCAATTATAGCAAGGTTTCTTGAATTAAGCCAAATGTATTCTACTCAAAACTATTCACAAATAATCTAAACTCTGATTTAGTCTCTCACTCTTGGAAGTCTCTGGCTGTTAATTGTGAGGGGCAATCTTCCCATGAGGATCTGAATTTCTATATTTTTCTCATCTGCCTTGTATGAGACAGAATGTTTCAGGTGCTCCCCAGTCTTTAAATACATTTAAAACCACCTTGCATTTTACTAAAATACATTAATATTTGATATACTGAGTGAAATGTAACATAATGTTTCATTTAATAACTTAAAGCAATCACTTGAATTCAAAAGAATTGCTTCTTTTTTATTTTGCTCTTACACTACTATATTCAAACCAAATATAAACAAGCCTGCCCTTATTCATAAACCAACTAATTAATGAGGCTTAATTGGCTCCCATTGATTAATCAATTAAAGATTTAAGTCAATTAATATAGCAATTAAACTAATGGTACAGCCCTAAAAGTACCACAGCAAAAAATATTTTATATAAATTTTAAAATATAAGATTTAACTGTAAAACCTTGAAAAATCTTGCCAACTTATGTAAATGAAAGAAATGGTTATCACATGCACAGTTATACATTTTTACAATCCAAAAATTGTAGCTGCTACTGTTTCCTTTCCAGCAGCTTCTCCTAACCTTTCCTACAGACAGGCAGGCAAGAGCCTATCAATTTGGGTATCACTAGACAGAAGTGATATAATTGTGTCCAAATCAATCCTTTTCTTCAGCAATCCATTCTGCTCCTGTGGAAGTTTACCAGTTTGGCTGCATGGGCCTTACATCTACGAAATAATTTTCAGTCTTTCTACAAATGTGGAGTCCTTGATACTCTTTGAACTTGGTTGTTTTCTTGCAGACATTTCATTACCTATTAGTACCTAGGACAGTTATGGCAAACCTTTCAGAGACCGAGTGCCCAAACTGCAACCCAAAACCCACTTATGTATCAGGTGTCGGGTGGGCATGGCCCATTGGGTATGTGGCTCATTGGGTGGGTGTGGCCCATTGGGTGGGTATGGCTGCGGTGGTAACAGCAGATTGGGTGGGACTAAAAAGTTCAATCAATCAATTCCAACTTTGCGAAATCTTTTTTTTTCCCCTTGATTGATTGATTGAACCTTTTTTTTTTGCACACGGCAGCGGAGGCCTAAAGTGAAAAGGTTTTATAAAACCTAGCTGAAGGCCTAGGACTGGGGGGATGGTGCGCGTGCCCAGAAAGAGGGCTCTGTGTGCCACCTGTGGCACATGTGCCATAGGTTCGCCACCACAGAACTAGGGAGTGGGGTTTGTTCACATTATATTAGTGGTTTGCCCCATCAGTGTTGGTGGGAATGTCTTGCATGTTCTTCGATTAGGCAAAGGGTAGGCAACCTTGATTCTTTTATGATTCGTGGACTTCAACTCCCAGAATTCCTGAGCCAGCATGGCTCAGCTTGGAAACCTCTCCCTTTCCTCTCAGCATGGCTGGCTCAGGAATTCTGGGAGTTGAAGTCCACAAGTCATAAAAGAGCCAAGGTTGCCTACCCCTGGATTAGGCTGTTCTTAACTGCTAGTTTGTTTGTCTGCATTGGTAGTTCCTTGATTGGGGTATTTTTTGCTTCTTGATTGTTGGTCTAATGTTAATCTTGGTGTTAATCTCTGCTCATCTGGCTGTTGATTGAGAAGTTCTTCTGGTCTTTTTGTTCCCTTCTTGGCTTTTTGATTGTCTCTTTTGATTGGTATGTAGATGTTGTTTATATCTATGTTCCTGTTAATGGCTGATTTGTCTGAGTGCCAGGCTTCCAAGAATTCTCTAGTGTTTTTGGCATGTCCTAAGCGGCTCATAGTTTCCTTATTAAAAGTATGACCATCTCTCCATGTGTTGTGAAATTAAGAAGTTTTCATCCTTAATGAAAAGTTTGTCCAGGGAACTTGATAGGGAAAAGTGCTGCAAACTAACCACAGGTTAATTTCCCCAATGAATCAATAAGAATTAATGGCAGGCCTTACACCCAGTAGGAATTAATGGCAATACTTACACTCAGTATATTTTCTATGCAAATTTGCAGAACCACCTGCAAAAACATTTGAACTTGTCAAAAGCTACTGGAGTTGGTAATGTTTTGATCAATGGGAATCACACTTTCCAAAGGGTGATGGGAAATTGGCACCAATGACATCACTGAAGTGAGCAACATTGGGATTCAGAGAGGAGCCCAGAGGGCAACTCAAAAGTTTATTTTTCTGGTGCATCAGGGTGGTTTTGGCTTGTTAAGGGCCTGCTCCTTTCTGAATCTTGGGATAATTAAAAAGAACTAGAATATCCCCTTTGCAGATAAAATGACTTACTTTCATTATGCTTTCTGTTCCATGCTGAGAACAACTCAACCATGCAGAGGAAGGAAAGTTATGCATGAAACCCTCTTAGAGTTACAGTTGAGGCTAGAGTTAGCCTTCTACTGCTGTGAAAAGCAAATTCAGTTGAAAAATAACTGTAAAGCAGCAACCTCAAAAATAAAACACAGATTTCAAGAATTATCCAAAACTAGGCAAGCTAATCTTTCCCATTAAATGATGCAGTTTAGCATTATTTTGGGTTGTTTATTTTCAATAAAAGGGCTCCATTTTGTAAAATTGCAGGGCTCCACGATTGTTTTATTCATGGTTTGAATTATATTAAAATGGTGGACGCCTCATTAGAATTTACCACCAAATTCTTTGAATGGATATGGCATGGGACAAAATACTTAAGGCTTTGTTTCTCCATTCCATGTCTGTCTCTTCTGGGGTTTTTTTCCTTCTCAATAATTATCATAGGCTCAGTCAGTTGGTAACACCATTTGAGTCCTTACCTTGATTTAATTGCTGTTCAATGAATGTTTCCCAAAGATAGAGTCTCCTCTGTTTCATTTGGGCATCATATTTCGTTTCCCTTTGCAAATTAAAAAAAGAAAGGAAGCTACTTTCAACTCTTTTTCTCTCAAGAGATGGATTCCAAAAAGGGAAAGGAGGAGGTTCAAAATTTGCCTAAGCTATGCTTGGTGATTCCTTTCCAGATTGAGATATTTGTTGTTATAGCAATCATCATCGTTTCCATGATCCTCATCATCCAAATAATAGCTACATCAGCTGCTTGGTATATGTATATTGCAACATAATTTGAAACTGTCCTGTTTTAAAATGATTGTTTGTGTAATTCTACAGTTAAGGATCTAGCCAACAAAAAATGCCATTGTCGATAGTGAAAGTTATAGGCAAAAGCTTACATTAAAATGTTTCAAATTTATTGAAATTGCTAAACAATTGATGTCTGTCACTGATGCAATTGCAACAGATGACTCTTCTGGAGGTATCTGGTGACCTATATGCTCAGAAGGGGAAGCTGGCATGAAAGCATAATGTGACTCTAACTCCAATGGCATGTGAGCCCTGATGGTGCAGGCAAACTCTGTTCACAACCTGGAGTTCGGTCCTGATGTGGCTCAAGGTTGACTCAGCCTTCCATCTTTCTGAGGTTGGTAAAATGAGGACCCAGATTTTGGGGTGTAATATGCAAATAATGCTGACATTGTAAACTACCCAGAGAGTCATAGAGTGCTATGAGGTGATATTCAAGTCTAAATGCTATTGCTATGTGGGGTAACCATAGGAGACAGTAGGGAAAGAGGCTGAGGAAAGAGACACTATCTAGAAATGACCTCCCTAGCTTATCAGGCTATAAAAAGAGACAGTGGAACATTTATATTTTCAGATTAGCAATATTCTATTAATATAGCCTTATAATAAAGTAGAACTAGCTCATTTGGTCATATTTCCTGTCTGCTCTACCTGGGAAGGCTAACACTAACATAAGTTCTTTGATTCCATTTTTTTCCTCCTTGATTGAACTTATGGTTTACATGGTTGGTTTACTTTATTGCTTACATTGGAAGAATATATGTAGGACAATTCAGGATGGTTCAGTTGAAAATGTATTTGTCTTATGAATAGTTTTTCAAAATGATCTTAGGAACTTCATGGCCACAAGGTAGTGTACAAAATACTATTCGCTGATCAGAAAAACTCCCTATTTCTCTGCTCATATGAGAGCACTGTGAGGTATTCCTTGCATCAGGAGATGCTGACAGTCAATATCTACTCTACAGGCAGACCTACACAACCTCTCAGGTTCCTTATATTGCTCCAGAATATAATTCTGTAATGAATCCAATACCTTGAAGAGTGGTTGATCCATGTTAAATTAATCTCATTCCTTCCTATGCAGCAGTTTATGAGCTGACTACAAAGCTTGGAGTGATATATATTGCTCAAAGATCTTATTATAATTATCTATCCTGAGATTTTTTCTTCTCTTCCCTCCAGTTTTAACAAAAAAAAGTTCCATATTCTCTCTTTGGCTCTTTCTATGAAAGCAAAAATGGCATGGAGAGAAATCAGACCTTCAATAATGTATTTTGCCACGCCATCCCTGGGACTGTACATGAAAGAGCGTCGCTTTTAGGAGTGTGTAAATGTGGAAAAAAGATTTATCTCTAGTAAATAGGAAGAAAGAAAAGATGTAATCCTGGAAAGGAGACAGAGCCAGATGGGAATAAAACATCATCATTTCTGTTTCACTAAATGTGTTAATAAAACATTACAGTTATTTTCATGGAGGGAGGGTTTTTTTATGACTATGCCAACAATAAGTGCATTTATGTTTCCTTGCCCTACTTCTACATTATCCTTTATTTATTATTTGAAGACTTTATAAGTAGCAATTGTTATCCTTTTACAGCCTTTATGTTGTAGTTGTCTATTTGGAGGGAAGAAATCAAATTAAGAAAAATAAAAGGTTCTTTTCAGCTCTGGAAGCTGTGCTCAATGAATTGTAGCCCCATTTCTCAAATGCAAACTCACTGCTAAGTATGTTAAAGGCTAGAAATTCAGAATTGTAGAAGTTCTGAGTAGGAGGAAAATCCCCGCCATCTCAGATGGTGCAGTGTAACACTGAGCACTGAAAATTAAATTTTGAGTTTCATTTCAAAATGGAGAAGCTTTTTTCTGTCAGCCGAGTGAAGTCATGGTGGCCTGTCACCTTAGCAGCTCTCTATACCTTCATATTTTTCAAAATGCCATCTATGCAAAGGTATCTTCTCACAATAGAAGAATATAAGCAGTGCCCTGCTGGATGAGACCCCTGGCCCATCTAGTCCAGTAACCTGTTCTCACACAGTGGCCAAGCAAATCTACAAAGGCGCTAGTGTCCCCAGCAGTTAGCCTTCAGACTGTCACACTGCCACAGAAGTTAATAGCCATTGAACCACAAGACCATTTGAAGGAAAACAGTTACAATTCATTTGTCTTGTATCTTTTTTTAGATTACAAATAAACATTCCATAGTAAGCACTACCTTCAAAAATGCTTTCCCATAATGTCCATCTAGATAGGCTAGGCCTGTGGTGGCAAACCTATGGCACACGTGCCACAGGTAGCATGCAGAGCCCTCTCTGTGGGCACACGCACCGTCGCCCCAGTCCTAGGCCTTCAGCTGGGTTTTATAAAACCTTTTCGCTGTGTGCAAGAAAAAAAGAAAAGGTTCTATCAATCAATCAATCAATTTCAACTTCTCATGGGGGAAAAAAAGATCTCACAAAGTTTGATTGATTAATTGAACTTTTTAGTCCCACCTAGTCTGCCGTTACCACAGCGGCCATGCCCACCCAATGGGCCACACCCATCCGGCACCCAATGATACATAGTGGGTTTTGGGTTCCAGTTTGGGCACTCGGTCTCTAAAAGGTTTGCCATCACTGGGCTAGGCTTAATGAGACATTCTCTAGCAGCATTTCAGCTAGATCACTCTCCAAAAACAGGTCAGGCTGGCCCAACATCTTCTGAGTTGCAATCAAGTAATATTGTTTTCTGATTGCTAATTGAGTTATTTTGTTGTTTTGTTTGGAAGGATGAGCACTTTGTTGCCTTCGTTCTGATGTGATTTAATTCCATCATTGTTTTTAATTGTACATTTTTCTGAGGATGTGTTTGTGTGTGTGTTAATAAATGATAAGGAGCCTGTATCTTATTTTATTAACTACTTGGAATAAACTATATATCCCTAAAATATTATCTAATTAATTGGACACAATTTTGTAATTAATCAAAAATATTTTATCTAATTAAAAACTAATCTCTACTACTTGCTCACATGTTTTAGAAAACATTTAGTTCCTTTGAAACACCTATTTTATTAAAATCTATTTTAAGAGACATAAAAAAGTAGTTGCAACTAAGTACTGCTAGTGTACATACTAATGGACAACATTTTGAATATATCTAAAACCATTTTTTAGATTTACAGTATTTCGCTGATCTCCTGTCAAAGGGATGGATACCTCATGCTTCTCCAGGTGCATTCAGAATATGCTGTTACTACCTCTGGCATGCCAATGGAACTGATGGGCATTGTAGTATCACAATATATAGAAGATCACAGATTTACTATCTCTACTGTCCTGGGATCTCTGTTTCTCTAGGAATTCTAATTATGCCTCAAGATCATTCTTGGAGTAATAGTAGTAGATCCTCTTGGGCTACTACACACATTAGGCAGAATGTTCTTTTCAACATTTTTCAATCAGCTATGGTAGTTTCTGCTTGTTACAATGGGACATCAGCAACCTGTGTTCTTGAACATTTTGTGTTTACTGGATGACCAAAAGTAAAATTCTGGCCACTCCTGAAACAAGAAGCAAAATGTTAGTATAATGCTATAAACTAAACAATCACATAATTCAGACATGCTTCCTAGTATATTTGCTCTTGCCCAAATCTTCCCATTGAATTTCAATTGTTTCAATCTTTCTTCTTTGCTTTACATATAAAATGAAACTACACTGGAAATTTATTTATTTATTTATTTATTTATTTATTTATTTATTTATTTATTTATTTATTTATTTATTTATTTATTTTCTATGCCGCCCTATTCCGGAGAACTCAGGGCGGCTCACAACATGATAGAAATTACATTATATACATAAATATAAAAACCCTTAATTAAAAAAGAAACCAATCATTCCACAAACATACACTGGCTAGGGGCAAGGTGTTAGCTGCCCCAGGCCTGCCGGCAAAAGTGTGTTTTAAGCAATTTACGAAAGGCGGAGAGGGTGGGGGCGACACGGATCTCCGGGGGAAGTTGGTTCCAGAGGGCCGGGGCCGCAACAGAGAAGGCTCTTCCCCTAGGCCCCGCCAGGCGACACTGTCTGGCTGACGGGACCTGGAGAAGGCCCATCTATGCTTTAGATGACAGCATAACCTT
Organism: Bothrops alternatus; assembly: GCA_034064705.1. NCBI lineage: Eukaryota > Metazoa > Chordata > Lepidosauria > Squamata > Viperidae > Bothrops > Bothrops alternatus. The sequence continues at coordinate 17,567,610 of JARGCV010000009.1, forward strand.
GCTACTTTAATATTTTCTGAGTCATGGGAATATATTTCCTGCTTTGTTACAAGGCTTTCTTATATTACATAACAATTCCTGCTCCATGGAAGGATGGTTATAATAGAAGACTTTTGAGATGGATTAGACTCCTTGGTGACACATCAGTGATTAATCAGCCTCAACAGGCATTTATTACTTTGTATACTATAGAGCAGAAGAGATTGACTCTTAAAAACACTTGACTCTTTTGGTATCATGCAATTATACTGTGGAGACCCCAAAACATGTGCAATTATTTTGAGCTACTTCACCTGCAAGGAGCAATTGATTGTCAAGAGTCTCTTCTTTGTCTTGTCACACTGATTAACATTTGGAGATATTCCCCAAAAGGAAAACATTTTCAAAAATAGGTGATAGTTCTTATTTTAATATTTTAACTGAGGGTCCTCTGTGTTTTTAAATGAGCCTCTGAGGGGCTTCTTCTTTCTTCCTCATATATTAACTGCATACAATCATATCTGCCAGTGAAGCAGCCTAGGAAAAAACATTTGAGTTACATGATGAACAATGCTCATCATGAAATATACTACTCTGAAGCAACAACTCTGGATAACACATTCAAAGGTGGGCATAATTTCCCTCTATTTATCTTTGCTTCTTTTATGTCTATAGGATTACTTTAAACATACTAAAGTATATTTTCATACTTAACAGGAGTATCTTGGAACTGTTTGTAGACCATTCTTTCCAGGAAATTTTGAGATTCAGAAGTCAGTATGGAAACAGAGGAGCTGGTGCACATGAGAGACAAGGCAAGCCAATAAGATATACAAGCACAACAGACAGACCTGGGCATTCTCCCAAATTTCAACTAGCCTGTCTACCTTGCCTTCCCACATGTCCAAGTCTGCCAGTCAGTCCACATTCTTTTCCTATGAAATTATATTCTCTATACTCCAATAATTTGTTTAAGTAGTTTCAGAAGCAAATAAATACGTGTGGTGGATAACTACTCATCTAGGCAAACCAACCTATTCATTTCTTGCTACTAATTTCACTGTGTGGATGCACAGAATAACCCCATATCTGCATAGATTGTTTCATAATTCATCCCCTTTGTCAGAAGAGTCCATAGGATTTCTTTGTCAAAATGATGATCACTTGAAGCTCTCCTTCCATCTCATGTCAGACTTTATTAATCTGAGCCATTGCTTTGATTCTTTCCCTGTCTTCCATATGACCTGTTATTTATACGTAAGAGTGTTTACATTCTCATTAAAAATTTCTTAAGCATGTTCAATTGGGCTTAACATCCAAGCATACAATTAGGAATGCTTTGAAAAAAGATGAATTGATTAAAATTCACATTGCATCGTATGAAGGGTATTATAAAAGTTGGTATTGTCATTATAAGCATCTAGCAACTTCTTGCAACTTACATAAGATAGAAAAGCAGCAGTTAATGTACATCTTAAACCAGATCCATTAATGTCATATTATTAACTTCACACACACGCTAAATTCTGTGTGGATGAATTATTGGAATAATAAGAGTTCCATATCATTCATTCAGTAATTAATCTTCTCAGGAAGAAATTTTCATTTAAAGTGCTAGTAAAATATATGTAAAATATTAATCAGGGATGTGGAGGGCTAAGTGCAGACTACTGGAAAGAATCCAAGGCAAATAAAATATGAGCACCCAATCATCTGAGTCCCTCAGAGAAGACTCTAATCAGCCATTTATACTCCACCTCAGGCAGGCCAGTATAGTGTGTGTGTTAGATGTAGGAAGACAAATCCAATAAGGTTTCTTTAGTAACAACAAGAAGAAGATTCAGTAGAAAACTTGCAATGAAATGAAGAGAAAAATAAAATGACATTGCCGAAGTTTATATGAAGCATGTTGCCCAGAGAAAAGATTATTTTAAAAACGGATAAGTAAAAGATTAAAATAACAAAAATATAGCATCTATATATATAATGTTTTGTGTTAGATTAAAAACACATTCCATCTGATACAGTGGAGGTTAAATATAGTTCAGAGCAGCTATCTCGGTTAAACTGTTTTTACCTTATCTCTGTGAAATATATGAAATATAATTTCCTGAGAAATAACTGGATCATGATATTATTTGCCAATTGAGAGCATTAGTTTTGAGTTTTAAAAATAGATATTATGAATACAGCCATGTGGGCAGCAATGTTTTCTTTTATTTGCTTCTGCATGATGCATTGTGAAGATATTTATTTTTAATAAAAAATAACCTATCTATAATAACTTGAGAATTAGTAGACAAGCCCCAAACTTTGCTTTCCCTTGAAATGTTTTAAAGCAACATATGCTAAATATCTTCTTCAAAGACGATTGAATTGTTAAATGTGTCTTTTCCAATAAAAAAGTTAAAATAAAGCCCATTAACAAAGATGTTATTGAGGAGAGAACCAAGCTAGATTGTTGTGATTTAAAAATGAACTTTAAAAGAAGTTAGTGGGAAAACCATAGTGCCAGAAATTTATATGAATATATCATGAAATCAGCAAGAGTCAAACACAACTTGAAGAAGACTTTTAGTGACTTAAAAAAAGTATAATCCAATTAAATATTTGGTTGAATGGTTTGGTTGAAGCTCCTTACTGCACAAAGAGAAAATTTAAGATTGCAGTAGCAATACAAATTTTAAGGGACAACACAGAGACATAAGGCACTGAACAAGAAAAATATATGATAGGACTAATGAAGATGAAACACTGTGGAAAAGCTTGAAGTAAAGAATCTTGTTATACAAAGTTCACTAAGAGTAAGGTTATCAGATATCTGACAAAAAGAAAGCATGTCCTCTTTTTTGTCTTCATGTCCTCCATTTAGTACGAAAATATTTAAAATATTGTCTAGTTTTTTGAGTAGCTTGAATATTATTTTACTTTGATCTATTTTCATAAAAGTAGTCATTCAGACTTTTGTGTATTGTGATACTGTAGATTGTTGATTTATTTATTTCCCTAATTCATAAACAAAGTCAACTATCTAGCTTTATTTTATTTAATTTATTGCAATTGTAACTTTTGATGGCGAATTGTTGAGATGGGCAGCATATAAATTTAATAAATAAATAAATAGGTTTCAATCCAGCATTCTAAGTCTATGATCACTGTGATTTGTAGAGGACATATCTCATATATTTCTATGGTGAAATTTGAAAAACAAGTTGTTGATTCTATATTATTGTTAGCAAGTGTTCTTGAAAATAAGGATTTGTTGGGGGGAAATTACGATTGAGGAAAAACAGTCTTTCTGATGCTGGAAAAAGTAGTTTCGTGTACATATAGGACACTAAATATATATTTTTGTTGTTTTTTGCTAGCATTTTTGTGACGGGTGCCAGAAAAATTAATACGCTAATCCTCCCCTCCCATTTGACTTCCTTTCCAATTGTCTGTATTCTCCTTTGCCTGTTCAGATATCTGGCAACCCTGATTAAGACATAGTGTATGTTACTATGAATGCTTTCAAAGGAAAGGATGGAACAAGGCAAGGAGACAGTAACACTACCTGCACTCTGACATGATAGTGCTCAGGGCAGAGAGTGCCCAGTTTTCTGGAATATCTGTTATACAAGTTTACTTGTAGGGAATTAACTTAACAATAGGTCTTCCTAGTCACACACCAAGCCACTGACATGAATAATACTCTACAAATGCAATGGAAGTCAGAATATTATCACTAGCTTGGATCACAGCTATATTAACATTGTCTGTATTAGGCTGAGTGCTAGTACAACAAGAACTGAATAATTTGCAGACAAGGAAGTTAGAGCCCTCATAAATGATAAGAAATGAACATTATTCTTCATAGTTGAGGCACAGCTACAAACTTCCACATAACATTCTAGTAAAAATATAGAGTTCCCATAATTACTTTTATTGTCCTACTGTGAGCCAAAATATCTAGAATTCTAGATAAATGCATGCTCAACTGTTTGCAGAGATCTTTTAGAATTGCCTCAGCAAGAATAACTCCCTGAAAAAAATCTACGGTGAGTGAAAAATGGATCATGGATCCATTTATTGAACCTGATCTAAGAATCTAACAGCCATGCAAATCCACAAACTATTTTTTTGTAAAGTGTCAAGCCTATGAGAAGCCTACAAGTATCTCTTTATGAAATAACTCTCTTCCATAGCTAATATTTTGAGACATGTAGTTTTGTATACTTTTGGTAGTATACAAACTGCACAGTTACTATATACATTCATACTATATACATTCATACTATATACATTAATAGCCCTTTCAAAAGCCACAGAAGATTATGACTATCGAATAGAGGGAATTCCACAGTTTACCTGTGTAAAGAAGTAATTTCTTTGATCTGTCTTGCATATCTCATCTTCCAGTTTTATTGGATTGTCTCAAATTTTACGAGTCTTTTCAAAACAAATAAAACCTAAATTGGCCTTCTTAGAGAATAAGATCAGTAGCAAAATTGGTGGCTGTGGTTTCTATTAGGAATCCAAACCTAATGGGTTATTACTTGCCTAGCCACTATAACAACAACAGTCCATTTCTCTCCTTTCTTGCCTTAAGAACACAACAATAAATCTTCATAGTTGTGAAAGAACAAATTTATTTTGCAAATCACCTATTATTTAGTTCAAACTTCTCAGTAAAAGCATGCATACAATCTATTTTTTCATCAGAACCTAGCCACTCTTGGGTGATGCTTCAAATGCTATCTGGAGTCAGAATAAACACTGAGGATGTTACTTAGTTTGGTAATGAAACATCTGCAAGAAAACAACCAAGCTCAGAGAGCACCAAGGACTTCAGAGTCAGACTGAGTTAATACAATACTTTGGTGTGATTCTGTCAGAAAGACCAGGACCATATAATTAGATGGAGAAATTGAAAAAGTATTTTAAAATAAAAAGCTGTGGGAAAACCACTTCTATCTTTTCACTAACTATGCCTTACAGTATAGACATGTCCATTAATCACCAAAAGTCAAGTTCAGCTACTGTAGAGTGTACAGTACTGTAGTTTTACCTTAAGGAGACTAGATTGATCAGAGAGAACTAATGGATGGGATATATTTGTAGGGATGAATGTATCCCATACATACGCTGTTTAAAGTTTAAAGTTTGTCTACATCTATATCTGTATCTATATATCTGTATCTATAAAGTTTTCTGGATTGTCCCACCAATTAACATATTGTTGGGATACTCAACTTTCTGACTGGCTTGAGAAATTGAATCCAGATGAGAGTGAATGAATCTGGCAATGTTTCTCTTGAACATCCGTTTTGCCTTCTTAAGACATTTACTTAGCTAGTTTTTTTCCAAATTACCTGTCTATGTCTATGTGAGCTTCAGTGAGCTGGTAGAATTTCTTCCCATGTAGATATGTAATCATTTTTGAAATGAAGTTGTCATATATAGATTGTCATATACTATCAGCAAGGGTAAACAGCAAAGCATATGAGGGAGACTAGAAGATATTCAGTATTGTAATTTCAAAATACTATTGATATGAGGGTAGAAAGCACAAATGAGACAAATTATCCTGGGAATTAACAAGATGCAAATTGCAAGTTTCAACAACAGGAAAAATTTCACCTGTTGCTTTTTTCCTACTCAATTCCAATCACATCTGTTCTCAAAATATTCACTGTGGGGGGGAAAAAGCTATATAAATTGAAGATAAATGACAATTCCTGATCCTGGTATAACTAAGATAAATAGCAGATCTACTCAGATGTAGCAACTAACTACATCTATATCTGATTATAAGGAACTTGTCATTTTGATTCCAACTAGCTTGAAGAACCTTGCCTGACCTTTCATGTATGGACACATGGGAAATTTTATTTCCATCATATTTCTAGGATTTAAATTTAAAGTTTAAAGCCTTCATTTATGAAACTCACCTTTTTCTTATCTTAGCAACAAGTACTTATGAGAAAGGTATTAATAACTACTTGTTTATTATCTTGTCTCGCAAACCCTGTTATTAAAAAAATACATCAGTTTTACACTGCAGACTCTTGGGAAACAATAATCCAGCTGTGGTATGAAAGCATATGTTTTTTTAAAAAATCCTCCTTAATAGTAACTATTCTGTGTTTTTCATAGAGAAAAACCCTTCCACTTCCTCAATAAACTAATCCAAAATTAATTCTTTTTTCCTCATTTTTCTCTGATAATAAAATTGCAAGAAGTTACATTAAAAATAATCCCTGAAAGAGCTGGTATAAGTTCAGAGATCTTTATTATTGCTAGATTATTATTATTTCCTCCTGCAAGGGTTCATGGCATTCAGACTGAACTTATTTCACTGAAATATACTATAATATACTGTAGTCCTAAAATATATTGGAATGGAATGAAATGAGATGAGCTAATTCTGTTGTCTTATCTGTACTAATTTAATAATTGCACAAGCAAAATTGGGTATATCAATGTTAATCTTGCATATTATTACAATAGACTTTATGGAGAAGAGTCCTTTATGAAACCTACACACGCAGATCTCAGATGGGACTTGAGATGATACTCTATCACTGATTTTTGATCTATGAAGTTATTTCATACATGCAAAGTGAAAACTATCCTCATGTGACTCGTGATGTGCGTAGCAAAGCAAATATGTATAAAAAACTTCCAAATGATAGACACATATGGATCTCTTAAGTATGAAAGATGTGTACAATAAAACACATTGCTAATCAAACACTGATAAGATATTTAGCTCCTTCATCTCCCTCCCTACACAGCATTGCTCTGTACAATGCTTGTCCACACTTGGTTTTTGTTTTTGCTTTGTGTTATGCAAAAATGCCTTTGACACCTCTAATATCTCATATTTTATTCCACAATTACCAGGCTTTATGTTCTCAGTCACTTGCAGTAAGACTTGAAACATGCTGTTACTGTACTAATTGTTTTCCCACCTGATAGTACTTATTCTGCTAGCTGCTGCATTTTGTATTTATTGATGCTTTGGTGTACTCTTCAAAATCAGCCTTGTATGGACTAATTATGATGTAATAAGACATGCATAATTATTATGGGATCTGGCTGGCTTATACAATGTGTATTTTTTGTTACTTTTACCAACGAGTGGGCCAGAGACAACTCAGTGTCAATGAACATCCTAAATTGCCCTTTCTGGAAGAATGTAATCACGCCCAATCTCACCTGGAAGGGTTGCTAGCAAAAAGTTTCCTTTAAACTAAAAAGCATATGCATATTTGAGTCCTACTTTGTGATTACATATTACTTACAATAAATTGGGAACAATTGATTGTTAGGAAAAACTGATTTGTACTTTTATACATATTTAGAAGAAAGCATATAAAGTAGGCTTGACCTTAAATGCAATAGCATAAAAAAAAATCACAGGAATGAAACTATGATTGTTGATAAAGTTATTGAATAGGATTCTCTCTCACACAGAGACACACATACATGTGTGTGTGTGTATTTGAATATGTATATATGTATATGTACATGTATGTATATACACATATACATACATATACATAAACATGTGTGTGTGTGTGTGTGTGTGTGTGTGTGTGTGTGCGTACCAGTCCTCAGGTTTACCATCTGTACGTTAACATCTTTTGCTGTCTGACCCTTAACATCTTTTTTTTCTTTCTGTCTTTGAATTTTTTGGCTAATTAGGTGACTCTATGGTCCCTATGAGCCTGTCCTTTTGTGCAGAGTTCGTAATTAGAGTGCCTGTGCAGTTCTCTACTAATTGCAAGAATTGTGATTTTTAGATTAATGAGTTAATTGGTAATATCTGCTTACAACATTCCCTTAAGATATATTATATCAAATAATGTGTAGAACACATGACACTCAGAAAAAACTATAATAATTGTCTTAGAAGCTACAAAGTACTTGGATAAATTAACATTATTTGCAAAGAAGCAAATTTAATATTGGATTTTTTTTAAAAAAAATCCATAACCAATCAAGCAGCAGTGACTGAAGGTATTTGGATTGAAATATCAGATGTTTCTATCCATTGTTGACTCTCATTTCACACAATAACATAATAACAAACCCTGGTATGACATCCATTCATTGATTAAAGAACACAGTAGAAAATCACACTATTAGAAATAGCATTTGCTCAACATAAAACACACCACACTTTACTATCTAATAGTATGCATCAGTCCATCATTGGTATCCATTCAAAGTTCTTAAAACATTTTTGTTCTGGATTCTGAAATTATCTTCCATTCCATTTGGATGGCTTTTTAAATTATCTGAGTGAATGGTGTTTATACATCCAGGGGAAAACACACTACTAAGAGTTATTAAAATGCCTGCATTTGTTATGTGCCTTTATTTGCTATGTGAGAGAAGAAATGCATATTAAACAGTACAGTATCCCCTATAACAGGGACTTCAACCCCAGGCTGCAGCCCACTACCTGGCCATGGCCTGTTAGGAACCTGGCAGCTCGATTTGTGCAAGTGGCAGGCCAGTTCCCCCCTCTCCCCCTCCACCGGGCCATCAAGTCATAAAGTTGGGGACCGCTGCCCTATAAGCATTCTGGTCACTCTTAGCAATTTTCAAGACAAATATTAATCTTCCACATCATGAATTCTAGAATCTGAAACATTGTCTTGGATCTTATGTTAACCACACTAGGATAGCCACTCAGTGCTATACCAGGTAACTTAATTTAACAAAATTCATATGAACCTCAAAGCAAAATGTAATTCCACTACCAAATAAGATTTGAACTGGCATTTACATTTAGCGTGTTCTTAATAGACATTAGGTCTTAAAATTCTAGGCCATCAGAAGAATTCTAAATTTGGGATGGGAGAACAAATTTGAACAAGATCATATATATAACCCGTGTTGAAATTGTTCAATGTACTTTATGATCTCTAATTTATTCCACTATTATTCTGGAATTATTATTTTTGTGCATTAAACATTTATATCTAATATTGTTTACTGGTATGTAAATCCAGTGATGAAAGTCTCTTATCCAATGTGTATTATATGTTTTGCTAATATAATGTACTATTTATAAGGACATTAATATATGGCACAAGTGCTTGAATAAGAAAGGAATGCAGATTTGAGGACATGAGCATGCAATTAATGAATACCATATGAAGTAACATTACTTATTTATTATTTGAAAAAGCTTTCAATGTTTTTGCAGAATCTAATTTTTTGTACCAAATTGCTCTTTTTTCATCAACTCTCACATCTTACTTTATGCATTTGTATTTCCATAGTAATTACTGTTGCAACTATTTGAATGTTGCTACCTTAACTTAATGGATATTTTTTCCTTACCTGGAAAACTTGCTTCTTTATATATAATTCAGTCCAACTAAAAAAATATCAATATAATATTTTGTCCTCCATGCAGCTCTATAAGTAGAATAGGTTCACCAATTACTTGTCCCCTCCCAAAAAAATGCCCAGTGAATCTTACAACTGAGACAGAATTTGGACTAAGGATTCTCACTGTGCTGCCATGCTGATTTTTTCTGGTGTTTTTTTTTTCTTTGTAACTGGAAATATAAAAAATCTTGTAATTAACCGAACAGTCTTGATTGCTAAAATTTGCTCTATTTATAGAATATGTGAACTTCATGGATTTGCACCCAAAATAGACATGGACAGAAAGAGCAGAAAATGGTGTGTACTCAGCAGTTCCATGTCAATAGCAGGGCAGTAGCTGCTAATCAGCTGATAACTGATAGGATAGGAGTGATCAGAAGTTGAAATGGCTCAGCAATTAGAAGAAGAAAGTGTTAGTTAGGACATTGCACGAGCAATTTAAATCCATTTTTGAAAACCCTAAGTATGCCAGTATGCCTAAACAATGGTAGCTATTAAGGAGGGCCTGTTTGGAATTTAGTTCATATTTCAACAACACCCCAAAACATAATACAGTACGGGGAAAAGTTTCCAGTAAGTTAGTTCTGCTATACACTGAGAGCTGTGTGTGGTACTCCTGAACTCGTTTTCTCCAGTCTAATAGCCCTCCCAGGTTCATACTGCCAAAATCTGGCAGCAAAGTGGTAGCTTGAAGAGTAGTTTTTATGTAAGTCTTCAAATAGGTTATGATAGGTTTTTTCCCCCTACAGAAATTTCATGAACAAAAGAAGTAAAGCTTACCCTGTGAGGATCTGAGACTGCATTTGTTGCTTGCCTCTAGCTAGGTAATACCCTTCAGCCTCGCCAAAATGTATTAAAAAAAGAATGAAAATTTCAGAGCCTCTGATGGTATCACTATATCCAAGGCATGCTATATGCAGTCTTTGAAAATGAAAAGGTGAGAAACAAATAAAGAACTGAAAGTTTTAGAGAAAAATAGTTGCAACTCCCATAGTTAAGACAAACTACCTGGTTCATGCAGCCTACTGCTGGGCTGGAGTTGTGCTTAGTGAAAGCAGCTATTTATGTCTAAATAGTGCAACAGGGGAAGTATCCTGTGCAATAGAGTTCCTTTTGGATTGGTGACAAAATGTCAGGAGTTTGGTCGCACTTTTTGCAACTAACAAATTTTATTAAAATACATAAGATTTTTTGAGCTGCAGCTCACCTGGCTACACTGACGTAGGATTTAAACTGGGATGAAATGGAGAAGTTAGGGGGAGACAGGTTAGTTATGCAGCTGTATGGTCACATGTGTAACAGAGAACAAGTACTTCATCAATTAATAATTTCTGAGATGGTCTGAAACTTTTTGATGGCTGGAGTTTAGCGACATCTCGCTATTCCAAAACAGTTTCTCTGAGATCTGCTATGGAATGTCCTAGGATATTGAAATGCTCTGATTTTATCTTGGCCTTGTTTTGAGTCCTGATGTAAAGCTTTTGTTCATTAATTTTTGTGTGTGTGTGAAGCAAAAAGCAACAAGAAACAATAAGACAATAATGCCAAAATAGGAACCAAACCCTGCCACAAAACCAGGAGTCAAATTTTCTCCTGCATTTTGCAGCAACATCACCATCCAGGTCCCAACAAGTAGACACACAAGACCCTTCACTTGTTATATATGTGACATATGCCTTCATCTGCCATCCAAGCCCTCTGGATTCTATATGGGACAGCGTACAAAACAAATTTTGTATAAAGAAGTGTTAATTCAAATAATGTTACTACTCAAACTATTTCAGATATTAGCCAAAAGAAGACATTCTCCCAAATAACTTACCTGAATTTGTAACAGAGCATTTAATGTGAGTATACCCATCAAATGACATAAGTACCTTTTCAACAATGGTATCAATTATCTCTCTAGTGAGGCTGATCCCATCTTTAATGGCTTTTCAGGGGAGGAACTGTCAAATATGTTTCTGTTTACCTTGTTCATAAATCATACAGTCTGGGGCTCTTCTTTTTAAAACATGTTATTTAAATTTGAGCTGCTCTAAGTTTTATTACTTTGTTTTATATTGCATTTGAATGTATGATTTGTTGAATTAATTTACTTAAATGTTTTGTGGGCTGCTTGATGTAAGCATATGTCATTAATACTATTAATGACTTACAAATATACAGTATACATGAAGTCTTATTGAAAGGATACTTAAAATCTTCCTTCAGTTTATGCACAAAAACGGATTGTGAAAACAGGTTACTAAGCTATAGATAGCTTAAACCACTCTAGGAGATAGTAAATATTGACTTTACTTTTGTTAATAATCTTTTTATTAAAAATATTATCTACAATCTGTTTAAACCTTTAAAATCCACTTGATCCGTTTAAAACTTTCTACAGCCAGAACTATGTCTTTCTTTTGCTGTTTATTTTGAATTTTTAAACCTCATAAAGATAGTTTCATTTTCTCATATTGAGGATTGAAGGCACTCAATATTGTGTTTTCAGCATTGTCATTTTGAAGGTACTTAACTTCTTTAAATCAGTTAATAGGATTGTGGTTAGTAAAGAAAATGTGATCTTTTTTCATTTTTTTTCATCTCCCAGTTCTCTCATCCTCTGGAAACCACTGCTTTGCAGTCTCCTCATGAGGAGCAAGAATCTGAAGCACAATGTGGGGAGTGCCATATCCTTTGTTTCTCCAGAGAGGGTTGAAGGAGACAATCTTAGCTACAATCATTGGCTTTGCTTTTTTTTGCAATTTGTCTCAGAAAGTCCACATTGGCGTCACTTTCACCCGTATCTATTTGGCTTGAAGCCACAGGAAAATTGGCAATCTCTTCTAATCTTAGAATACTTTTGATGTTGAAGCCCTAAATATGGTTGCATTTCAGGCATCTATATTATGCTGTATTTACTTCTTCATGCTCTTCATTGTAGATAATATTGGGGACATTAATTACTGTGGTTCTAGAATTCTGGTTTACTAGTAAAATGAAAAATCCACTGATGCATACTGCTATAACAGATGACTCATTCCTGATTTGCTTATTGTGTCATGTGAATTAGAAATCCTGACTTGGCAACTGAGTCTGACTTATTTATTCATTCATTACATTTATATAACAGTCCCTCTCATGAATTCTAAATTTAGAATATAATTATTATATTTGATAATCATGCTTACTATCTGAAAGAGAGCAACTGGAACAGTTTGCTGTGTGAACATGGTCAAATGCACATGCCTTAGGTGCAAGAGCAAGTGTTTGAATACATGGTGTTAAATGCATCTCTGTCTTTCCATTATTTGAAAATATCTTTAAGGAAAGTATAGTTAATTCTTCTATGATTCTTTTCCTAAGCTGAGCTGCTGAAAAGCTGAACTTGGACGAAGTTCAACTTTTATAGACAGGGAGGGGTAGCTATAAATATATCTATTGGTTTAAGAACACCTGGTACACTTATCAAAATTGTACTCCCATCAGACTTTAAACCAAATGGATCAACTCAAGGATTATCTGTGTAATTTATCTGGAAGCTTTAATGGGAAATATTTCAAGGGTGTGTAGTATATGCTTAAATATTAAATTGGGTGATTTGATATCACAGGGAAAGATTACACCTATTGTATGCACAAGTTTTATCAGCTATTTGTCTAGTCCAGACTTGTTCAAAAATAAAGACAAATAGGGAAAAAATGGAGAGGAATGATATGTTTTCATTGTGAAAGCAAGAGCAAGAGTGATCAAAATATCACTTTTTCAGGTTTTAGCAAGTCCTTTTACTTGCATTTGCAAATAAAGCAGTATTTTCCAGCAAAGCTCACTTACGTACTTGTAGAAAGGCAGAAGCAATGCATGTTCTTGTCTCTTGTCAATGATTCAGTTCAGTTGGTTTTCAGTATACATGCCTTTTTCTCCTCTTTCTTGACAAGAATGCATTTGCCAAATGAGGAAAAGTTTGCAATTTGATCAACTTCAGGCATATTCAAAGTAATGTGAGTCATGTCTATGAGATTCTCAATCATCCAGGTCATGGTTGTTCCAAACTTGAAAGCATTTCACTTCTAATCCAAGAAGCTTCTTCAGTTTTGGAGCACTATTCAGTCAGAACTGAAGAAGCTTCTTGGATGAAAAGTCAAATGTGTTCAAGGAAAAACAAAGAAAGTCCAGTTGCCTTTTGAAAAAGTACCTTTGGGACGATAGTATAAGTCATTGAGCTATAACCAAAATATAATTCTAACTTTACCACCTTTTATACTATATAATATTAAGTATTATATGTAAAAATAGGGCCATAATAGAAAGATATAATCCCTAGATCAGTCTATAAGATGTGATGATGAAATAAATGGCCCAGTAGATAGATAAGATGGTTTCATTCTGAAAAATATCTTGAATGGGCTAATGTTTATGATATAATTTGGGCAAATCCAGTACTAGCTTTACATGCTTAAAGTTCAAGTAACTGAGGAGAGCTTGCTTCTGACTAGCAATAATAGAAATCAAATTAGATATACTACCAAGCATATAAGTCTTTTACATCTTTAGAATCTATAATTATACCTACAAATGAGCTTATTTTAAGGAAGACAGCTTGTTCTTCACTAAGTTGTATGTAACATTTCAAAAAGCAAACATCTTGCAGAACAATATGATTTAACATGAGATTGAGAAAGAAAGTTTGAGATCGTCTTATTTGGAGACTTAACATTCAGCAAACTGATTTACTGTGAGAGTTTGTTCTAAGAACATCTTTAGGTGAAGAAGAACAGCGTATTTTTGAATTAAGATGCAAAATGGCTGACAAATAATAAGGGAGTGAGTTCTACGCAAATAGGTTTTTCTTTGACAAGAGAAACAGAAATGTTCAACTAAAACAACATGTTTAGAAAACATTCGAAAAGTACCTGACAAGAACCAGCAAGCTCCTAAAATACTGACGTTTTCTTAAAAGGTGACATTTGAAGAAAAAGGAAGAAAAAAAAAACCCTGAAATTATCTTTGAGCAGGAACACATTTGTCAGGTAGTGAGAATATATTGCAACATTATATTGAGGCTCCTGCTGGCATTTTTAACAGAAGTATATGCTCACTTAATGAAACCAGTGCTTTCTCAACTATAACAATTACAGCTTCAGTCACTACAGATCTTAATCTAAAACTGGATTAGAATGCTAAGTGCCTGGGGTCTGTGGCCACAGTAGTTTTAAAAAATAAAATAAATACTTCCTGACAATTTTTTTTAAAAAAATTAACGTGTTCCTACATTTCAAGCCTAAGTGACTTTCAGGGCTGATATTTGTCCGACTTAAAGGATATTTTGGAGATTCAGTTCATTCAACATATCAAAGCCTTTAAAAGGTCAGAAATTTAAGTAACTTATCAGTACTACAGTTTACACATTGAGACTAGATTGAGAAAGAAAAAGAAACATTTACTTGCATTACTTTTATTTTAATTATGCATAAATTCATTACAGCCTTTTAGTAAAAGCAGCACCCACTTCACAGTCATTTTAACATGCCTTCATGTATTCCATTGTTTAACTCAGTGTTACAGTGAGAGTCCCCCCCCCATTGCCATAACATGTGAATACCCTTTTTTAGACCAATCCCCAGCTGACTTCTAAAATCTGGTACACAATACGACTTTTATTTTCTTTTTTCTTTTCTTCTTTCTTTTCTTTCCTTCCCCTTTTTTTTGCAGAATGTGTTCAAAGATTCCTTGATGCAAAGACACTATAAAATAATTGCTAATTGCCAAATAATTCTGCATCTTTTATTTCCTTTCTCCTCGATATTAAGTTTCTGCCAACCTGCCTCTCTTCTTTATCCCATATTAATATCTTCACAGGCATTGGAAGTAAAATCTGTACTTTGATTTTGACTGCAATTCTGTATATTCTTAAACTGGAGTTAGATATATCAGCAGTTACTACTTCTAACATTCCTGTCTTATGCTCATGCCAGCTTGAATACAAGCCCATTTAAAATAATCCTGTCCAGACTGAGACCCTTCAGCAACATTTCATAAGCTATTCAGTGCAGAGTAAGACTACCATGTTGCTACAATAGATAGTTCCAGTTCCTGTGCCCTTCCACTATTCTGTACAAGGAAAGCAAGGGTTAATCAGTTTCTTTTCAATGGGCAGATTTTTTTTTGTTTAATATAGATTCACATACTATATACATAAGTACACTGGGACTGGCCTGCTCAATCTATGCTGGCAGAGGAGACATGCTGCGGGCCCCGTCGGTCAAGGAATTCCGGCAGTGGGGTCCAGGATTAGGGCCTTCTCTGCTTTGGCTCCTGCCCTTTAGAACATCTTACCCCGAGATGAGATTAGTTCCCAGTTTTCTTTATTTCCATAGGAGCCTGAAGACCTGGCTCTCCCTGATGACTCAGGACCCTAACAGGGAAACATCATATTGGAGGTAGTTGTTAAAGAAGCAATCCCACCTCTCCCCTGCCGCATTCTGTTTCCTTCCTCCCCATCTTTTACCTATATCTTGATTGGGATTTCTGTTTTTACTCTTGTAAAGATATTTGTTAGGTTTTAATGTTTTAATGTTGGAACCACCCAGAGTTATTTGCTACAAGATGGGTGGCAAATAAATTCAATCAATCAATGAATGCACAAATACAAATTAAAGTATCAAAATGCAGATATGTGGAGGTTCATGTATTTTTCTTTCTTTTTTTATTTTTATTTTTAATTTTTAATTTTTCCACCATACACCATACACCAAAACAAACTAAACATACATAAACAAAAATCTTTTCTTTTAACAGAACCGTGCTATACATTCTAAACATTCTATTACATTTTATTTACATTTTATTTACATTCGATAATTATATCTTTTTCTTTCTCTGTTCTAGCCAATTATAACATTTATTCCAAATTTCATAAAATTCTGTCGCCACCTTGTCTTTTAATTCTAGCGTGAGTTTATTCATTTCTGCGCATTCCAAAATTTTGTAAATAACCATGTCGTCTGTGGGTATATTTTCATTCTTTCAACATTGGGTGTATGCTATGCGAGCTGCAGTCAATATATATATATAATGATATGTTGGAGTTGTTTTTCAATCTTTGAATTTATTATGCCCAATAAAAATAACTCAGGTTTAAAATCCATTTTTATCTCAGTTATCTCCTGTATCCAATCTCTTATTCGTTCCCAATAATTTTTTGCTTTGGGGCACAGCCACCACATGTGATAGAATGTTCCTTCTCTGATTCTACATTTTCAACACTTCGGGTCTATATTTTTAAATGTATTTTTCTTTCACTAAATATTTAATTTTCTCCTTTTGCTTTTTAAAATATGTCTAAGTAAGAGATGATTTAGGGTAATCAGTTTCTGCCCTCCAGAAAGAGTTCTAGCAATGAAGCAATTGGACAATGCAGTGAAGCACAATCTCTCCTATTCTATTTTCAGGTACACCTCAATTTTCATGTGTTAAAAGATGTATTTGGTGTGAGTGATTATTTTGTTGTCTTGGGAGGATACAATTTCTCCCAATACAAAGAATGCCAATTTCTTGAGCCCTCTACACTGTGTATACCAAATTGTATGAGAATTATTAGTAGTACAATTCTGAGCAGGAAGAACAGTTAGTATATCATGAGTTAAGGGAGTGATTTTCAGCAGTTTCCTAACACATATTACAATCTTGCTAAACTGCTTTTTTTTTTCTTTCTGAAAAGAGTATCATTGCTGCAGTAAGCTCCAAACAATTAAATTACTGAGTTTTACAATACCATTTGGGGCGATCCTTCTGAAGGAAAACTCACTATTGAAGTTCCAGATGCCTGGTTTTTGAACCACTGTTTTTTTTTTCTGGATATCCAAGATGTTTCCATATCCAGTATCTTCAACCAAAAAAGTCCACAGTGAAGTGGCTCGTGTATTGTACGAAACCATGATTTGCTTAATCATGATTTGCTGAATAATCTATAATGGATTGGGATTACACAAAATACTACGTTATAAATTATGACTGAGGCATTATATAAAGCTAAAACAAGAGCCACCGCAGTTAAATTTAGTGCAATGTATGACACTAACAGTCTGTATACACATTCTGATAAATCAGTAAATAAGATCTTTGCTTACAGTTATTTATTTGTGACTTGTTCAACAACTTGAGTGTTCCTGGTATTGTAACCACCCAAGGAGTACAATATGGAAGCTGTACAACACTGTTTTTATTACTTTATTTTATTAGCTAAACAGGCCTAGTAAATAAGTAAACAAAAACAATATGAAATAATAGTAACTGAAAATCAAAAGTAGAACAGAAAAAAAAATAAAAGATAAGATAAAAATAACAGCATGAAGAATACACTTTCTGGAGCACAATAGTTCATTGTATCTGCAAGAAATGGCCACATGTATATTGAGATTTCAGGACCCTCTGTTAAGATATGTCATTTGTTTCACGTTCATTACATTTTAAATCAACATTTAGATTCTGTTGCTTAGTACTGTTAGATTTATATTTTTTTCCAGGAGTCCAAAGCAACTTACATACAGGTAATCCTTGGCTTCTGACCACAGCTGAGCATCACATTTCTGTTGCTAAACAAGAGAGTTGTTAAGAGAGTTGTGTCACATTTTATAACCTTGTTTGCCATAGTTGTTAAGCAAATTACTGCAGTTCTTAAGTGAACCTGGCTTCCTCCATTGGCTTTGCTTGTCGGAAGCCAGCTGGGAAAGTTACAAATGGTGAGCACATGATCCTGGAACACTGAAATTGTCATAAATACATGCCAGTTGCCAAGTACCAAATTTGGATTGCATGACCATGGGGATGCTGAAACGATTGTGAGTGTGAAAACTGGTCCTAAGTCACTTTTTTCAGTGCCGTCTAACTTCGGATGGTCACTAAACAAATAGTTATAAGTCGGGGACCTCAGTAGCATCCTTTTCTTCTGTATAGAGTGAAAGATAGCAGTTAATCTAAAGTTATCCAATTAATGTCTTGATTAATTTCCTTTGCCAAGTGTGAGTTTGACCATGGACCTTCTTCAAAACATCACTCCAAATTGAATCCAGAATATATAAAAATAGTGATAATAAAAATCTTAAAATAGAACATCCCCTGATGTGATCTCAAACTATATTCTCTAAACCAGGGCCTTTCAACCTTTTCACCCATTGTACCACTTTTAGGATATAGCAATATCCGAGTACCACCAATCGCCTAGCAAAGTGTCAAAAACTTGATGACCCCTCCCCAAAAGGAAAACAGTGATGTACAGGTAGTCCTCGACTTACAATAGTTTGCTTAGTGACTGTTCGAAGTTACAATGGCACTGAAAAAAGTGCCCCCAAGCCACAGCTGAGCAAGACACCTGCCTGCCCACCTGGAAGCGCTCTTCCTTCTGTCTGAGGTTTTCATTGTTGTGAGCATTTCTGTTGAGGATTGGCAGCAGGGGTGGGGTGGGGGGGTGCTTGGTTTTTATTCCCCCTGTCTGCTGGGTGGTTGCAGCAGGTTTTGGTCACTTCACATGACCCTGGGACACTGTGACCATCATAAATATGAATCAGTTGCCAAGCATCTGACTGTAAATCACAAGACCCTGGAGATGCTGCAACTTTCCAACTGATCGGCACTTCTTCTGGGCTCAGCAGAAGTGCCAGAATCAGCACCGAGCTCCAGCTGGAGCCTGGCGCTGATCCTGGCGCTTCCACTGAGCCCTGACAGCCCTGCAGCTCTAGCCATCTCTCGCTCAGGCCTGTGCGGTGCTGCCACTGGTTCAGCTCATTCCCCTCCCCTGCTACTTTTCTAGGATGGTCGTGTACCACCTGCCAGGTGCCAATGTACCACAGGTGGTACCCGTACCACTGGTTGAAAAGCCTTGCTCTAAACCAATAGACGTCAAGTTGAGGGTCTAGGTTAGGGGTGTCAAACTGCCAGCCCACAGGCCGGATGCGTCACGAGGAAACTGCACCCACCCTATTGCCAGCAATGGAGAAAAAGCTCCAATATGTCGTGTGATGTCATGTGACGTAACAAGTTTGACATGTCTGGTCTAGGTTAATTCTAAGTGTTCAAATTTTTAAAATCTGAAAACTATTGGATGGTGGAGGTTAAATAGTTATATTCTCTTGTTTGAGAGATGCTCAAGGATCCTCCTTCTCCTTCCTCCTCCACCTCCTCTTTAGTATGCCCTCTTGAAAAATGTAAGTTCTCATATAAGATTTATCAGCAACCTTATTGGAATTTTCCAACTGCAGCTGCTACGTTTTCTTGTTTTCAACCTTACTGAACAAGTCTAAGGAAAAGCCTTATCTCCCAGACGCAGGAGGATATATTTGGGAAACTATAATTGTATTAGAATACAGAAAGAAAAAATGAGCAGAATAGTTTTACTATGGCAAAGAGTGAGGGCAACAGACAGGGCAGCTGAACTCTAGCTGGAAAATACTGGTGCTGATGGGCTGTTAAGAACTTTATAATCAATCAAACTTTATGCAGTGCAGTTTTTCCAATTGTTGACAGGAATAGGTCCTGTCAAACTTCCCTCCTCTCCTCACCTAACACACTCCTAATAGAAGGCATGGATTTAGCTTTGTATTCCCTACTAGTGATATGTATCCCTTTAAATAACTCACAACAGTTTCCTTAATGCTTTGAGGAGAAGCACTTTCTACACAGCTGCATACTGTTTTTAAAATGTGTGAAGTGCTAAGGTTCACCTGGCACATGTTAAATTCACAGTATTTATCATGTGTTAACTGATACGGTTTATAAGCCATCCGAGCACTTGCAGATTTACTGGTTTTTGTTTTTAACAGCACAGTACCAGTCTCTCGGTTTATGACACAAACACAACTCATTATTATAATTAAGTGATTTTTTTTCCAATACCAGAGCTTGCATAAACAACTTTTTATAAATGAGCACATATTATATATGAAACCTGAATATAAGATCTTGGCTTAACATTGTTGTGCTGATCTCCTTCCCCCTCTCCTTCTCCCTGCTAATCTTACTCATGCACACAATCAAATATAATAAACCTAATTCATCTGAGCTTGTTAAGAAAAGTTAGATTATAAATCTGTAATTAGTTGCCCATCAAATAAATTGTCAAAAGAGAGCAAAGGTAGAACTTTGGGGTCTGCCATCCTTTTCTGGTCTCACATTCTGAGCCAAAACTCTCCCCTACGTCATTAATTCAAGAGCTACTGTATGAATGGTCTTCTTTTCTCCAAGTACATTAATCTATCACAGTGCAGGGGGGGGGGAAATAGGAGTATCCCAGAGGGAATAGAGTTGCTTGTACATCCCTTTCAATGTTTCCTTTACCTTGCTTTGAGTAGAGGAACAAGATACTTGATCAAAGAGTTAGAACTTTCATAAGAGAAATTACAAAGGCCAAACCCCCAAGCAGAAGGTAATACAAGTAATCCTCAATTTATAACTGTTTAGTGACTGTTAGAAATGACAATGTCACGGGAAAAAAAGTAACTTATGACCGGTATATTGCAGCATCCCCATGGTCATGTGATCAAAATTTGTATGCTCCGCAACTGGCATCCCAGGGTCATGTGATCATCATTTGTAACCTTCCCAACCGGTTTCCGATAAGCACAGTCAATGGAGGAAGCCAGATTCGCTTAATGACCACATGATTCACTTTAACAATTGCAGTCATTTGCTTAACTGTGACAAAAAGGGTTGTAAAATGAGGCAGAATTCACTTAGCAACAGAAATTTTGGACTCAATTGCGGTCATAAGTTGAGAACTACCTGTACTAGGTTCTCATGGTGCCCTGCCACTGGTTTATTTATTTGTATCCCACTTTTATTATTTTTACAAATAACTCAAGGCAGTGAACATATCCAATACACCTCCCACTTATTATTTTCCCCAAAATAACAACTCTATAAGGTGGGCTGAGCTGAGAAAGAGTGACCCAAAAAGTCAGCCAGGCAGCTTTCATGGCTAAGACAGGACTTGAACTCACAGACTCTGGCTTTCTAGTCTGGTGCCTTAACCACTAGACCAGGGATAGGCAACCTTGGCTCTTTTATGACTCATGGACTTCAATTCCCAGAATTCCTAAGCCAGCATGGCTGGCTCAGGAATTCTGGGACTTCAAGTCCACAAGTCATAAAAGAGCCAAGGTTGCCTACCCCTGCACTAGACCAAACTGACAAGTTTAAAATTCTTTACTCAATAAGCAACAACTGAGTAGGCTTGAAAGCACACTAACCCATGAACCATGATTTTAAATGCATACTAGCTAATGCTAAATATCAAATAATAGTCACACCAACACCAAACCCTCCTCACCAAACTCAAGGGACATTGCAAAATGTGTGCATATTGCTAGATTGAAACTAAATAAACAGATATAAATCTGCATATCAAGATTATAGTAAAATATTAAACTTTTCCTCTACTTTTACATTTTAACAATTTAAGTGGGGTACAACAATTGTGATTTTTTGGGGGGGGGGTTCAAGAATATTTCCATTATGAATGCTGTATGTACTCAGTAAGCAAATTAAGAGCAATAGGATACGTAAATAGCGTCTAACAATTGCCTATTTTGGAAAATCCTCAATGGATGTCTAACCTAACCACATTCAGTCCTTTGGTTACTGTCTGAAATAATACAAAATTAACTATAAAATATTCCTATGTTGCGTTTACCAGAGCTTATCTTGGTGTGTATATCTACTGCCCAATTTCCATCAAGAATGTTTAAACAACGGTCTTCCATTACATTTATGATATACACATTGTCTGGTACAATCTATTCCTGTGTGTGTGTGAGAGAGGGGGGGAGAGGGAGGGAGAGGGAGAGAGCACAATTCAGTTCAATAGATAAGAAAGCCTCAGGGCTGAAGTCCATAGTTCCACAGTCAAGGAAACAAATAACTAAAGAACAGCCAAGAGACTAACTGCTCAGCATCGGTACTTGGGTCTGCACTGATATGTTGGGATTCCCTGGGGATAGGGCTTCTTACTGCCTTTTTCCTATTGTTAAAATATAAGCGATTGGCCCAACAGATTTCCCTGTGGTTACAAAAATTCATTCTAATCTTAAAATCCTGTCATCTTTCTCAGGCAAAATGAAAAGGAAAAAGGCAAGACCATAAACTCCAAAGTGTAAAATTATTTAAGTGTATTACTGATGAAGAATCAGTAATAAGTAGATTGAGCATCAATATAATGTTTCAAAACATTATTTCAGCAATGCTTCTTTTGGTCAAACCAAACAATGCATCTCTATCTTATAACTAGGGCAGAGGAGAAAAAGCAACTGAAAAGTGATTATTTTCTGCCTCTTGGCTAGCTCATGGCTGAAAGAAGATTTGAGCCTGGGACTTCCCAATTTACTCTCTTGTAATTGGTCATCTGCAAGTTTACTCAACAGTAATGTCTATAGGGTCCATAAGAAGTAAAGTTGCATATTAAATTATTACAGCCAATTCTGACTCTCACTGTCAAATTCTGGGATGGACAGAAACCATTTCAGGAGGTCTTTACATAGTTCTTCTAAAATCAAGAATTCAGAGATTCTAAAGAATATATTACATAGGTAAATAGTACACTTGCACTTACAGTATACAATAATACACATTCAAAGGGACACACACACACACACAACTTGTAAGATGGTAAGAAAGGGAGCCAAAAAGGGTATCTAGTCACTTTCCCCATGAGATTTCAATGAAATGGCATATAATGCCAGCTCTCAGTGATTACTAAATTATCCAGAATTCTTCCTGTCCTTGACATTTCCATAAAGCTTTCATTTATGATAGTGGAAATCCATCCTTCCCTCTAAGAAATAACAATAGTTGTCTAAGCCAATGAATTAAAATAAACAATAAAAAAAATCTAATTACTGATGTGCATAGTGCAATAGTGTACACATCTGAAAGATATGTTTTACAGGACAGGACAGATTTCTTGATTTTTTTTTAAGATCATGGAACAAGATAGATAAATAGGTTGTTTCTTTTAAAAAATGAAATGTTGAAATGAAGTGTTAATGTGCTTCATTTACTTGTATCATATGTTATAAATTGTAGTGGGATATGTGAGCTAGCCTATGATGGCATATTTCATCTATATCTGGAGACAAATTTGTTCAAGTAAATCTTAGAGTCAGCATAACGTTCAGCCTATTTCAATATTTGACTAGTGAGTGCTGAAAATCCATTTTCACAATTACTGTATATTGAAATAAAATGAAACAAAAGCTTTAGTCATTTGCACTTAGAAGTTCATATTCTCTATGAACTTTTATCAGAATCTTTTAGTGATCTTTTTCTAATTTGTTTCAGTGTGATATTTAAAGTATGTGTGACATTTCCTTTTCTTTCACGGATAGCAGGGTGCTTGTGTTATTGAAAGGAGATCCAAACTTCATGAAAAGCTTTTCTCCTAAATCTTGAGATTAGCTCAAAGAAAGCCCTCAAGTTCTTTGGGGAACACATGAATTCAACAAACCACAGTTAAACACAAAGCTCTATGGAATATACATGCAGAAAGCTGTATCTTCAGTCTTACTTGAAAGTACTCAAATCTAGCAACTTCCAGGATCAGGATTATGCTGCTAGCGGTTTCAAAAGTCTACACATTAAAGTGTTTTCACAAACCCTTCGGTATTATTATTATTATTATTATTATTATTATTATTATTATTATTATTATTATTATTATTATTATTATTATTATTATTCTGTATCATTCTTTCTCTGGAAAGAAGTACTAAAAAATAGGAGAATTTATAATCAAAAAGAAAGATTTCCAGAAACTAAATTTTGGAACTAAATGCGATCATGAATTTCTTGATATAGTTCTGCAAATGAAATTCAAATTCTGAAAGTAGTGGGAAATTTATCTGGATTTAAGTTTGCTCAGCCACACATATTCCTTTTTCTTTCTTTCTTTCTTTCTCTTTCTCTTTCTTTTCCTTCTTTCCTTTCTTTTCCTTTCTTTCCAAAACAGAAAGGAATACAGGCAGCAAAAAGCTAGATTACATTGCAAAAAAAGAAAAAAGATAAGATCACCACCTGTCCACATCTTTGGGGTAAAACTAAGAATGGTGTGGCTAACAATCATCCTGAAAGCAATACAAGCTCAAACGTCAAATGAATATGTGTCTGGCTGTTCTTACTATCTCACATCCGACATCTGAAAACTGCAGTTCAAATTTAGTGCTTGTTGGGGGTGTGAATGTCAGCTCCACTGTCTTTAAGATGTCATCAAAAGAGGGCTCAGCAGTCTGGTGGCCTTTATGCTGCAGCTCTGCAACAACCATTTCAAATTGCCTGCGCTCTGTATGGGGTGATGATGAATGTGCGATCTAATAATCACACATTAAAATAAACATGGTTCAGAGAAAATGACAGGGTAGTGCTGAAAACACTGCAAAGCTGCTGCAGGAAGCCCTCAGTTGGACAAAGCAAAGGCAGGGCTTGATGGGCCAACAAGGTTCCTCCCCCCTCCACCAAATACTGGTGCATGGGAGGCAAAGTGCATAAATGTTCAGACCTCAAGTGACTACTTTCCAATAATTCAACTGACAGAGTTGAAGTTTGCAAAATGTCTTGCTTTTTAACTGGTCTGCAAAGCTGGCTTCTTGTGATGAGAAAAGAAAACTGGATATGTCCCAACTCCCTGATACTTCCTACTGCATCCAGCTGGAATCATAGGGCGCTACAGCATGATGTCAATAGCCTGAAATTAATGAAAGCTGCAAAGCCTCAGCCTTAAATTTCAGATAGGATGAGGGATACTGTGAACTTGGGCCATGATTTGCAAGGGTAAAATTCCTATCTTTTAAGAAATAAAAGTGCTATTTTCAAGTGTGGTTCTAAAGGTTTTCAATTTATGCTATTCCTTAGATTTAAGAACCCCTGAAATAATCAGAGTCACCCCGAAGTTTCATTCTTGCGCCCATTTATCTCAAAATGGACTCTTCTAAAAAAGTAATTCTCAGCTGTAAAGTAGCAAAAAAAACAAAATCCCTACATTTTAGGGTGCTTTCTTTAAAAAGGGGGTGTGCCTAGATGCCATGTGTGCACAGTACACTAAGCAAAATATAATGTGCATATTCTATCTGCATTGAGTGTATCATTTGTATTTTTTCCCCTCAATGTGTGAGGAGTGTAAGGAGGCCTGAGATCTCTGAAGCATTAGGGTTCTTGTGCAGTGGAGGAGGACACACGGTTTTAAAAAAGTGTCAAGGAATCACAGGGCCTTAGGGTAAGATCTTTTTGAGGTAGGCTTCAATAAAACTCTATTTGAAGGAAGGACACTGAAAAACTCTGTTTAGGCTTTTTTGTTGTACAGCAGGCTCTTCTATTTCAAGTGACTTGGAAGGCATTCTTCTGACTTCGGTGGGACTTTCTTCCCGGCAATTTACAATTTCAAAGATGCAGAAATCCTGTCCATCGGCCCAGTCAGCTAACCCTTCCATGAGAACCCGGCCTTACTAAATCAGGCAACCCAGGCAAGAGTTGGCTATCTTAGGAGACATCAAGAAGCTGCCCACGCCGGGCAGGGGAAGGTGTGAGCAGGGGCAAGATTTGGATGGGGGAGGAGAGGGGCAGGAAGTAAGGTGGGGGAGAAGACCCGGGAGCGTTTGGGGCATCAGCAGAGATGCAGCCCCAACTGCTGTGCCCATTTGGATTCTCCACTCACCCCTCCCAGCTCCGCATCAACCCCTTGTCCGAAAGCAGCAGCTGTCTCGTCCTGCCCACACAGTTGGCGGCTGCACTTTTCGCGCCGACTCCCAGCCCCATCGCCGATTCTTCCTATTCCGTCAACGTTGCTCTCTCTTAAGTCCTGCCAACTTGGAACCGGGAAAGTCGAGGGAGGGAGGGGAGGGAGGTGGAAGCCGAGTGCAGCACAAGAGACGCTCCTCCTTCCTCTACTTGTCTCCCCCCCCTTCCCCTCCCCCTCCCCCCCTTTCCCTTTCTTTCTTGCTGCGCCTGTTTGTACTTTAGCTGATCCACTAATCCCCTGAGAAAGCCTATTTGCAGTGAAGAGTATCTGTAGGGGGCGAGGCTGGTCCATGTGGGTTTGTGTCATTGGTTTGCAAAGAGAGACCCCGCCTATTGCCCAAAAAGAAAAGAGGGGGGGGCAGAGAGACCGAGACCCTACCTCTCTCCTAGCTATTCAACACAACGGAGAAGGAAGAAGCGAAGGCTAAAGAAAATCAACCCCCCCCTTATTTTGATTATTTGATTTTTGCTGGATCAGCACCAGCCAGAGACTTTTTTTTTCTCCCCCAGAAATCGAACGGGGATTCCAAGTTGCTGTTACATCTCTCCCCCCCCCATCCTCACTTGGACTAGCGGCGGAAGCCTGGCGAAGGCGGCGAGGATTAAGTTTTTGTGTGGTGTGTGCGTGTGTGTGTGTCATTTTAAGGTGGCTAGCAAGCAGTGAGAGCTCGCGGCGGCCACCGATCGATCAAGAAAGGGGAAAGATGCAACAACGCTGAGAGCCCAGGCGTCGGCTTGAGCCCAGGCGGGGCGGGGGGGGCTGCTCCCGCTGGACCCCACGAGCTGACGAGGAGGTAAGGAGCGGAGCGGGGCGAGCGGGCAGGCACAAGGCTGTTCGCCCAGCTTTGCTCTGGCGGCGGGGCTTGGTCTCTCTCCTCCCTGCACTGGAAATGCGTGTGCCCGTCCTAGTAGTGTCCATGTGTTTTCGCTTCACTGCGCCATCCAGAAAAGGGAAGCCGGCGGGGGTGGGGAGGAAAGAACGAGGGGAAGCGGGAAGTGCGAGGACATCTTTGGTCACATCTCACCTCCCGTGGGCAGCTCTCATTCGTCTGGGTAGACCTTTCCGTTCCTTCCAAGTCGCCCCCGGGATGTTACAGAGAGATCGTTGTGTGTGTGTGTGTGTGTGTGTGTGTTTTAATTCCACCCACACCCTTCCCATCTACTTGGCGGCGACCGTGCAAAGGTGTGCTTATTTGTCGAAAATGCTTTCAGATCCAGCGCGCGCAGTTGGCCGTGTGTGTGTGGGGGGGTTGTGTGTGTCTGTCTGTGTGTGTGTGCGTGCGTCCCGCCCTCCCACTTTTCGGTTCTGATGCACATCCACCCCTCCCAATTTATTTCGACACGGCTAGCGTGGATCGTACTGGCCTTTGGGGAGCCGGGCTTCGGCGAAAGGAAGCGAGTGAGTCTCTCGGGGCTCCTCGCCCGTCCTTCACGGAGCCCCTAAAGAAGGGGGGAAAAATAAATCAAAAGAGTATCTGAGCCTGTTTTTGTTGTTGCTCGGGAGAAGCGGAGCGGGCGGGCGGGCGGGGGGCAGATAATAAGTTGCTGCTCTTCTTTTTTTCATCCTTCCATTTTTTTTAAAAAAAAAACAAGCCCTCGCCTCCCTCCCTCCCCCGCTTCGGCCGAGAGAATAAGTGAGGGACGTTAAATGAGGTGAAGTGGAAGTCTTTTGTTTTGCTGGGCTCTGCATTGTTTACTTAGTACGGAGTGTGATGGACAACATCTGCCAGCAGATTAGCAGGGTAACCCACGGTTTGCAGCGCTGCCAAAGTCTCGGCCAAGACAACGGAAGAGGGAGGTGGGGACATCGAGGGAGGGAGCCGGGAGAAGCGACGTTCCGCGCAGCTTAGCTCGGAAAGTGCCTTTCCCAGAGGCGGCGGGGAAGCTACTTCTTGCCTGGTGCGCTTCTGATTCTCCCTCCTGCCGCCCTGGTACCGTAGTTGCAGGCGATCCGAAGAAAGTTTTGCTGCTGCTGCTGCTGCTGCTGCTGCTGCTGCTGCAAGTCGCGAGGAGGCGAAGCGATGGCAAAGCGGAGCTGGGTGGGTGTGATCCGTCTGAAGCCCTCGAGCTCGCCCGCTCTTCCCAAACTCCTTCGGACTTGCAAGAGAGCTGGGGAGGGGACCGGCTGGGTTTGGGAGCTTTCTCGGTCTGGTGGGGGAGGGGGAAAAGGAGCTGCGCTAGAGCCGCATGCATCGGAGTAGTTAGAAGCCCCTCTGGTGAAGGTGGGAATCCAGTAAGGCTGGTAGAGAAAATCTGGAGACCCGGGAAAGGGGAAGCGGGGGTCGATCCGGGCACCGCCGTCTGCGGAGAGCCGCGATTCTGCCCGGGAACGCGTTCTGCCCAGTTTCATTGTGACGTTTGCAAAGTGAGCTTGCAGTTGTTTTATTCCTCCGCATGGAGAAGCGGGGTGCTTTGCGGTCCTTCGAAAGGTGCACGTTATATCCATCTTGGGTGGCTTTTCGTTTTTCTCCTAGTCCAGAATATATATATATATATATATATATATTAATATATTATATATGTATATTAAACGACCCCTCTTTTCTGAGCTGGATAGATTACGACGTTTGCGTCACATATCCATAACAATTGCTGCGTTGGTTATTGGGGGTGGGGTGGGGAAGCGGGCTTGGCGGTTCGAGCACTTTATATACTTTGCTGCGATCTTTTCCCCCTCCTTGGCTCTTCTTCCCCCCTATTGGAACCCACCGAGATGGAGCAAATGGAAAATCGAAGTGCTGCCTTTTCAGGAATGAAATGGCTGATCGTCTTGAATAGGTGTTGCCATCTACACGGATAAACAAAAAAAACATCGCTGAGTAAATCAACTCCTTAGCAACTCCGCTGGACCCAGGATTTTTCTATCACTCTGATATTGGTCAGGCAAGAGTATTTTCTGCGAGGAGACAAACGCTTAACTGACTGATCTTTTTTGCTTGGTATAGGCTGAGATTTTGTTCTCCTGCACAAAAACTCTTTTTTTTTGTTGTTTCCAAATAATTCACATAGAGCACCAAGTTGCATCCTTTTGGAAATGATACCAGATCTGACCCATCTTTACTCTTTTGCTGTTTGCAAGCATTAAAATTCAGCATCTAAATAAAAAACATTAAAAATCAGCTATCTCTTTCCAGAAAGTGTTCCTATCATTGTGTTAATAAAAGGTGGTAGTTTCACTGTAAGTGTAGGTTTTTTTTGACCCAGACTGACAGGTGGCCAGGAAAGCCTTGCTTTGTTTTCAGGGAAAGAAAATGTGTTAGTGTTTAAAAACAGAATTCAGGGTTTAGTTAAGAATTTCAATTTGACAGTATTGTCTTACAATCTGCATTACAAAAGGAAGGAAAATAAATACTTTTTGAAAATTGATTATTTTAAAACATCTTTGTGATTGCCTTTAAAGTTGATGATAAACAATAAGTATGCATAGCAGTAATGAAGGCACTATAATTGTGCACTCTCAAAAAAGTATAACGTAGAAAAATAAAAGAAAGCAACAGTTTTCTGCCCAGGAAGTTTGTGGGATGATAAGATAGAAAATCTAATAAGAATAAGTGTGAGATGTAACTTAGCCAATTTACTACACTTACATATTCTTCTATATTTTGTAATTGGCTATAAAACAGCGGGTAGAGAGATTAATTGGTATTGCTGTTGAGAAACATTTGGGAAAAATAGAAAGTAAAATGAACATTAATATATAAGAATCAAGCACATGTTTTTCATTGATGTTTGTGATGCAGGAAGTTTAATCTGTTGATTCCAAGCAGTGAAAAATTATTTCAGTAGGTCTTGATGGTATCCCTGGTATGTTTGTGCAATAAACTGGTTCTAAAAAACAACAGTTTTAACAAATTGCACTTATGAATGATTGTATCTAATAAGATAATTTATGGTGATATTTAGAATGCATTCAGAGCAGTCTGAAATAGTTTCTGTTGATTGTAGTTCAGGAGTTACAGATGTACATCTGTATTTTTATGTTTTTCAGATCTTGTAATAGGCTACAGCAGATTTTCCAATGATCAGTGCCACTTAATTGATCCGACAAGAACCTAATCTACACTTCAACAATAGTGCAAATACGCACTTTTCTTAAAAAAAAGCAATGCTGTAATAATTTTTAACTTTACATCAAATTACAACTTTTTTTTTTACAAAAGTATCTTGTAGGAGTTGTGGCCATTCTTGTATTGAGGTAGAATAGTGTTTACTCAACATCTTATGAAATAAAAGTATTACTAATGGTTCATAGTGCAGATTAGACTTTGTGATGAAGTAGAAAATCTGAAAGAACTTAAAAGTTTCCAGGAACGTAACCTGGAAAATGATAAGGTGCTTCTATCCCTAAGTTTATCAGAAAGTTCTGTAAATAAGAGCAGTTTGATTGTGCAAACAGTAAAACATGAAAAATTGCTTACTTCAATATATATATATATATATATATATATATATATATATATATATATATATATATATATATATATATATATATATATATATATATATATATATATATATATATATATATATATATATACAAAGCTTCATTGGAAAGACTATATAGGGGACACAGTTGCAACAATAAATGTTTATATTGGAATTTACATTTTCTTGACATAGATAATTTATGACTGATAGCTTCTGGAGAAGGAAAAACTTTGGAGTAGGTTAAGTTGAGCATAATTAGTTCATACGATTAAATTTAAATATTTACAGGATGCTGTTGTTTCAAAAATGTTTTTTTGATTTTTGAAACCAAGGATATAATACTATATTTAGAGGACAATACAGTATTAGTTAACCTGGATTTAAGTTTTAATTGGGATTAAATATATCCTATAGCACTGCAGCTTCTTTGAAAACATTGTTTACATGTCACTTTCCATCTTGTGGATTGCTTTTTGAATTCTAAAATCTAGTTAACCTAGTGCAGGGCTGGTGCATACAACACATGAAGTTTTAGCTGGCAATCAGCCTTAATCATTGCATAAAAACTTTGGAGTTTATTTTTATTTTAGCACAAGCCTGCTTGAAATCTGTTAAGATTATCTGGTGAACTCTGCGTATCTTTTTTAAATAAATAAATAAATGGAAGAGGAAACCTGCATGGGAACTTTCTCTTGTTAATAAGCAGTTATGTGGATGGTGACCTTGGGGTTAAAGGTTAGAAAGAAAAGGTTTCAGTAACAGCTTAGCTGTCAGAGAGATTCTTTCTAACAAGTTTAAGGGAAGCTCTCTGAAATGCTTCTTTCTCCATTTCTTTTCATAAAACTATTAATCATAACAATTTGCTCCAACATACTTTAGACTGCAACTTTAAGAAATACATATAAAAATCCGCCTGTTGTTTCTTGATACTTGAAGAAAACAAACTACTGATAGCTAGACAAACTCCAAATGTATGAACACTCTAGGAAGAATGGAAATTCAAAACAATTGATGGGTTTGGTTTAAAGGGTGATTGTTCTGGGTTGCGTTAGTTAACTGATTGCTGTGTCACTTTTGTATTCTTAGTAAATCAGCTATTTTTTAATGAAATGGGAACTAGATTCTTATAGAAACTTAGCAATCAACATTTTGATTTGGACTTTCCCTTTGTGGCTTTAGGTGAATAGCCTTATGGAACATAAATGGATCACTTCCTAGAGATGAATTCTTTCTTAATGTATCAAATTCTAAGGAGGCTTAGCAATATATATTACCTGTGAAAGTTTTTATATATATATATATATATATATATATTCCTTTATTAAAACAATCAGCATTGTACATAAAATCTTTGTATGCATCAAACATCATAGCACCTGTGAAAGTTTTTTTTAACGGGGTGTTTCTCTTTAGGTTTAGTTTAACAACTTTTGCAAAGGGACTTTTTGTGTAGCTGCAGCTCTGGAGCTACAGCTCACTTCTGCTATGAATCGCTGTTGAAAGCCAAGTAATACCCTTTGTCTTTGCATGTTTCCTAAAAGGGAGAAAAATAATTTAATTAAGAGAACTGTTCTGAGATAGTAGAAAGATGCCACTGGGACACATTTTTAATACTGTCAGTTCAGCAGAGAGCTCTTGTCAATATAGCATACAAATGTCTAAAGTTCCAGTACTAATAAACTTCTTTTGATAAAAACCATCAGCTTAAAATGTCTTGTACTGAGCTATGATTGTAGGTGGATAACTGTTCAGGTGAGGTAGGTGAAGATAAATTGCTATCAGGCTGAGCACTGAGAACACCTTTGTTGTCTTTTTTTTTAATGGCTTGAATATGTTGACTGATAGCATAAGGTAGGATAATGTCATCAAATATCTGGCAGACTTACCATCAGTGGTATGTCCAGAAATTATCTTGCAACCCCAAATCTAATCATACCTGACCTAGTTAGTTAAGATGTATCCTGATTCATATTTTTTTCTGAGGTATTCCTACTGAAAACAGTGGAACCTATGGTAAAAATGCAGTGAGTTCACCTCATATGCCTTTGAAAAGATAAGACTCTCCGAGTCTTCGGAGAGGAGCGGCATACAAATCCGAATAAAATATAAATAAATAAATAAATAAATATTGAGGTTCTCAGTCTTCCAGGTCATGTTGTCCCAAAGGTGTTTTTTCACGAGGCAACTGGACTTTCTTTTTTTTTCTTTGAAGATGTTTCGTTTCTCATCCAAGATGTTTCTTCGGCTCTAAATAAATTGAAGAAGCTTCTTGGATGAGAAGCGAAACGTCTTCAATGAGAAAAAGGAAAGTCCAGTTGCCTCATGAAAAAGCACCTTTGGGATAAGATGGGTCAGATTTGTTTCTGACAAATGTTACTTACTGATGTTGTAAACATGATTCCACATTACATAACTTTGGAAAACTTTCAGGATACTACTGATAGGTTTGCTTGAATTAAAAAAAAAGGGATAAAATAGAGTCATGCCGTTCTGACTTTAATTTTCTTTTAATTCACCAAGGCAGAAGTTGACAGACTGCTGCTTCTGGTTGCTAGAGAACTAAAAATCTCAGCAGCACAACCAGGCTAAGGGTAACCCCTTCCCGAAAACAACTCATTTTTCAAATAAATGGCTAACATATAGCTTACATTTGCCTTTTATCACCTTATATAACTAACTATCTTAGTCATTTGTGGCGCCACATAGAAAAGCAATAATGTTTTTCTTGCTTTATCTTCTGAATAAATTCTTATTTATCATTGGTAATCAGGCAATCAGCTGCTCACAGCTTTGGCTGAATTTTCTAATGATGTCTTTCTGTCATATCTACTGTATTTGCCAGTGTTATGGCTCAAACCAAAGTGGCCCAACTTAAAAACTTCCTTCATTCTAGGTATCTAAAGAGTTGGTTTATGGTGATATGGAAAATCCATTTTGTGAGTTGACCCTGGGTTAACTATTTATTGGAGTTGTTTGAATTAAAGTCTGAATTCTTGCACTAAGTGGGAAGTTGAGCTTGATGACCTAAACAATTCCTTACAACTCTATCATTCAGTGACCTTGAGCCTTGATTCCAGAGTCTTGCTGGGGCTCTCAGAAAGTTATGAATCTTGGTGGGTGTTGGTAGATTTTCTTAAAAAAAGCTTTTGGGTATTGTTTTTAAATCTGTTCTTAAATCTAATTTCTCAGGAAATTTTGGGGGAGGTTTTCTTTACAAAGACTGAACACCTCTATTGCTCCAAGTATATGTTAGCTTGACTGCAGCACTGTCTAATAATTGTGGCTCTTTGCTTGCAGTAACATTATTGTTTGTTTATTTATTAATCACATTTATATGGCCTCCGAGAGCTGCTTTTTGTGAGATGGGCAGCCATATTAGTATGATTAATAAATAAACAAACATTATCGTTTAAATAGGCCCCCAAATCCCACTATGCTAAGCAAATATATGGAAAGGAGGCCTATAAAGAATTGTGAATATAATGAGAAATGTGATATGTGATATTACTATGAACAATTCATTACTTTATTACATAACCCTCATATTTCCTTAAAAAAACAAGCCAGTGCAGTATTATGTTATAGTGAATATGTCTAGAAAAAAAGACTAATCTACCTACTATACATTTATTTTTTAGCTGCTCTGTTTTCATCTCTTCTGCTAACCATATTATTGTACTACATAGATCTATAGCAGTTCAGTGTTTTTTTTGCTTATATTTAACTAAGGTTGCCCTTATTTTTTCTTTGTAAAAGTAATGAAAATTCTGAAATCTTCTATATTAAAATTACTCAGTTGGGCTTTTCCAGGTTGTTTACATTTTCTTCCACCCTTCCTCTTTAGTTCTGTTAGATCAGCGGTTCTCAAGCTGTGGGTCGCGACCCCATTTGGGGTCGAATGACCATTTCACGGGGGTGGCCAAACAATGCAGTCCGCCATTTGCCCCCCCTTTTCCTTAGCTGTGCTACTCCCTCTTATTCTATTGGCTTTTGAAAGCCAATAGAATAGACTCTCTTGAATAGAGTCTAATTCTATTGGCTTTCAAAAGCCAATAGGAATTGTCCAGGCTGTCTCTGCCCTGCTGAGCCCGCCAAAAGTCCCAGTCTGCAAACGGTGCTGCAAGTTGTCTGCAGCGAAGGCGAGCGGTCTGGAAGTTTCCACCCCTCCCTGCTGAGCAACTACTAAAAATGTAAGTAAAAGAGGGCCAGGGGTGGGAGGGGGGCCGGCGGGTGCAGGGAGGGTTGCTGGCGCGCGTGGGGTTGGGTTGGGCCAGCTGGTGGCCCAGCCGGTGGTCGCCCTGCGCTGTCGCTGCCCCTTGCCAGCTACGCCTCGGCCGGCGCAGGGGGCGGCACCACACATGTGCGGCGCTTCCGGGCAGAGAAATACAGGTAGTCCTCGACTTACGACCGGTTGGGAGTCGCGGCATTAAAAAGGTTGAGAACTACTGTGTTAGATTGTCAACCTGTTGTGTTGAATCACTTCTTTTGCATCTTCCAGAGCCTTTCTTGGTTGTACCATCAACATTTGGTAAAATGCCACTGAGATTAATAATTGCAGTTTTCCATCGTTTTAAGGGTTATTTTAATGGTCTAAGCTTTATATGATTGTAACATTTTTTTCTAACATCCTTAAAAGACAAGAATTGTAGGAAAATCTTGGAAATGTTGGACCACCCACTTTTGTCACATAGCTTTTGTCACTTATGACATGCTGTTGTACATTGCACATTTTATTTATTATATTTATTTTACAATAAAAGGAAAAGAGAAATATGATACCTTAGGAGAGGCAGTTTGGTATAGTGGTTAAAGTATCAGGCTAGAAACTGGGAGATTGCGAGTTATAGTTCTGCATTATGCACTACGCCAGCTGGATGACCTTAAGCTAGTCACTTTCTTAAGTCCAAGGAAGCAGACAATGGCAACCCATTTCCGAAATCTTGCCAAGAAAACTTTAGGGACTTGTTAGGCAATCACTAGGAGTCTAGACTGACTTGAAGACAGACAGACAGACAGACAGACAGACAGACAGACAGACAGACACACACACACACACACACACACACACACAGCCAGAAAAAGAAAAGAAAGGAAAAATTGTCCTAGCCAACTAGACCTCGTTTGGTTTCATCATCCCTTCATATACTCCTTGATTCTGGTTCAAAATCTTTTGCTATCTTTCTCCCTTGTGATATTATTGCACAGTTGGGTAATGCGGCTTTTGTGGAATGTGTCAAAGGAGCTTTGGTAATCAATTGCAAAATTCTGATATTATGAATTACATTAATAGCCCTTTTCAGTATTAAAAAATAGGATGACTGCTTATGAGCTTCCCAAACTCAATGATTCTGTAGGATCTATGGGAATTCACAGTGGAAAATCTAAAACAGCTGGGGATGGGATGTTTTTGGCATTGTTTCTGTTTACATGATAACATGTATGCCTGTGATAGAGTTAGAATTCATTCAGAGTGCTTCACATCATTATTTTGGCTTTTGTCATTTTCTTCTTTCTACGATCAAAAGATAGTTTTACAACAATTTTCTCTATTAGGTTAGCGAGATAAAATAAAAAATCAGCTGGTTAAATACATGTTATGAGTTAATCGCCTTTACGGAACATTACATGACATTAGAACTGGCCAGGTTCACTTTTTTGTGTCTTGTATTATGCATGGATACTCTCTCATATAAGTTATAACTGTATTAATATTGATATGATATGAACCTAATGTTTATTAATATTAGTATTAAAATACTCATTTTAAAATACTGTAACAGGCAGAACAAAATATTCATATTAGGCGTTTGACTATAAAATATAGTTTTTATTACTTAAATAAAATTTGGATAGATTTTTTTATTTGAAAACTTTATTTTTCAAATATTGTCTAAGATGTCAAAAATGTAAGACCTTCTGAAATGACAGTGATTATTAAGTTTAAAATTATTTTAGTTGGTTTATGGGCAGGAGAGAACATAGGTTGTTCAGACATGTGAACCAGTGGGGCAGGCTTCACAAAATGGTCTTGTGTTAATTTCTCTACCATTTCTAGTTGCTCAAATTGTGATTTCTTATAGCAGCCATACTAGTTCCTTCTCCAAAGGATCAACATCCATCACATTACATTCTGGATACATAGTGGCAAAGAAAATGGCAAAGATTTTGCTTTGCATTTTGGATAGTGTGCCAGTCTCTATACATTGTCAAGCAATGTTGTTTGGAGTTACTTGAAAATTGATAGAAAAAGAATTGAGCAAATTACAGGAAATGTGCATTTTCTCACATGATGGTTCTGTGAATAAATTTTGTGCTGCCTGATTTAAACTTTAAAATAAGCAGCATTCTGATTTGTCATTCAGTTTGGAAACTCTGTAGTGCCAAGGGTAATCTTGTGAAAACACTACACTTGATTGAAAACACAAGTTTAAAATTGAGGTCACTTAACTGTAATAGAATGGTGTTCTAGCAGAACAAAATTTTAAAGCATGTTTGCACATGAGCCACGTTGTTCATATTGCTTTCTTAAGCCAAAATAAGGGCTTTATCTTTGAAGGTACTTGGTTTGGATTCTGCAGTTGAAGGAATTCAGTAATATTTTTTTTTGTGAATTTAGGTTAGTTTGTTAAAGTCGGCATTCCTCTTACTTCATTTGCTGATGTACTTCTAGGAAGTGGTTGTTACTCCCTTTGGAAATCTGATTTTCAGATTGTTTATTAAAGAAGAACTGCAGCATAACAATTATGAATCAATATAGCCTGGTTTCAGTGTTCCTTCAGAATTCTCTGGAATTCTCTAGATAGTATTACCCATGGTATTTGCTTTCATCCTCCGGTGTTCTAGCTTCTGCTGTCCTATAATATGGGAGAGTTAACAATCTTGTAAAGTGCTAGTATTATTATGTTAGATAAGACATGTGATTTTGGAGAAACCACTATTATTCTTAAACTGCTATAGTAAAACAAAATGACTTAAAAGTATGGTGAAGATTAATGACCTGTCCCTGAGAACTAGCTAACTTAGATGTAAAAAGAATTGAGTAAGGGATTTAAGAAGAGGCGATGATCAGGTCCAGCAAAATCTTAGGATTTATTAGAAGAGGAAAAAACATGCTTCCTTTCTGACTAGCAATCCATATTCCAGTTGCCATGACCACATCAGAAGGCACAAATGTCTTCTAGCTACCATCGATTCTAGCATCTTGCTGCTCGACTAGTAAAATACATGACACTATGTGTGTATGTTTGCACATGTGGACATTAAAACTAGTGTAAACTTTTTTTTTTAGTTTTGGCCCAGGATGGTTTTAGAAAACAACTGAAGTATATACAGCAAAGAGCAAGGATTTTTAAAAAATAAAAAATCGAAGCACATTTTTAAAAAAAATAAATATAAATTATGATATTCCTCTAAGTAGTATTATCACTGATAATGCAGTGTAATTATATTTTGGGTAGATGTCAAGTAAGCAAATAGATTTTAAATGAGGATGGGGAGATTATCTCTTCAGAGGATTGAAGAAAAACATTACACAAATCAAAACCAAATAAACCGTAAGATGCCAAAGTGCGCTGTAGATGTTGTTATAAGTTAAAAAAGTAGTATTTTGCCAACATAATTGGCAATATTCCTATTGATTATAATTAGAAGCCTTTCTTGGAACTTTTCAAGGAAATAATCAGTGATTATAATTTATCATTTTATCATTAAAAGAAATGTTATTTAAATTCATGTTGGAATCCTATAGGGTAGGGGTTCCCAACCGGGGGTGCGAGATGATATTCCAGGGGGTGCAAAAACTTGGGTTTAGAAGTTTCAAAATTATAGTGTATATGCATAACCAGGTATTACTTTTGTAAGGGGTGCGAGAATATATCAGAAGCGTTCTAGGAGTGTGGAGTATAGAAAAGGTTGGGAACCACTGCTATAGGTTAATGAGAGAGCAATGATAATCCGTACCATTTCTATTCTTAGACTGCTTCTGTTTTTCTTCATCATTTGAATTGTGGAGAATAATACAAGTTGGTCTCACCTAGATAAGTGCCGTAAAATTAGATCTTTTGAATCAAGTATCCATTCCAATATTCAGATATTTAATTTTGATCTGTTTTGATAGATTTATGACTGCTTGGACTTTGTGTATGTGTGTGTGTGTGTCCATACATAGACACAATTGTTATGAACGTGAAATCGGGCCAATACCTTTGTTTTGAATATTTGATTAAAACCTACATTTAAAACCTTCAGCCTGTTAAAGTAAAGGTTTAAACTTTAATCATTAGAGTAGTTAACTAAATCTGTAATAAGCAATTAAATGATGTTGCTGCTATAAGTTAATGAGCAGGTCTATCGGCTGTCCTTTTGCTAAACTTAATTTTAAAAAAGTATTTTATATCTTTTGCAGAAACAGTACTTAATTCATCATTTTTTTGTTGGAAACAATATTTTCTTAGCTTCAGAAAACATTCACTAATACATTTTTATAATTCATATGTTTGTATTACAACATACATATTGTTGAAACTTTCAGCTGTCCAGGTGTGATAGAGACACCAATCAAACAGAATGCAGCTGGCGTTTAGCTGAGGCTCGATGGGAGGAGGGAAGAAGAGTTAACAAATCAAATGTTTACAAAAACTAACACCCAATGTTGAATGTATATGTTCTATAACTAATGCCTCTTAACATAACCTTATGTCCAATGTTGTTTGCTTTAATACTGTTAAAGCGGACTGAATCTCTGCCTCAGGATATGAAACTTTTACCTCAGGATCTCTGGCTAGGGACTATAAAAGATTGCACTAGTAATGGGACGAAGTCAATTCAGAAGTGCAAACGAACAATATGCAATAGACTAGACACAGTAGATAGACCATATATAAGAGAAACACCAACCAAACAAAAGGTACTCGGAGTATACTTGAAGAGGGAAGGGAGGAGGGAAGAACGTTTACTAAAACAGATGTTTACAAAGATTAATACCTAATGTTGTATGCTATGATCTAGGATGATTGTTTAGCAATAGGATCTTTGGTTTAATGTTGATCACATTAATATGGAACCAGATAAGAGAAACACCAATCAAACAAAGTGTAACAGGAGTATAGTTGAGGCTAGACGCGAAGGGTGGAAAAAGGCTTACTAAATCAGACATTTTCAATGACTAACACTTAGTATTGTATATCAGGTGCCATGATGATTGCTGCACAATATGTTTTTATGTCCAATGTTGATTGTTTTAATAAAAGAATTTTATATTAAAAAAAATCATAGTTCCTGAAAGGTTTAGCCAGCATGGAAGCAAGTATGGAGAATGTTGAGAATTGTGGCACAAGAACCCTGAGACAGAAAGTGAAGTGAGGTTTCACAGTCTCCATATCTGGCAAGTCACTGAGGACATCTAGAAACTAAAATCTGGCAATGAATGAGAAAAATTTCCATTATACACGATTATAGAGTATAGTTATATGTGATATATAGTTGTACTATATGATGGGGACTTAGCATCAGAATATCTAGCTAAAGGGAAAGGTTTCTACCAATACCTAGATCTTAAGGACTTTTCCTGAAAATGGCAGTCACAAAAATAGAGAAAAAATATTTTGCTTCTTGTGGAAATATTGATAGGTGCTAGATTGCTGAAACTGGCTATGAAGCCAAGCCAATATTTTCAAAATTATTTTGCTTTATTTGATCTAAATGGAACACTATTCCCATTCTATTCAGACCTTAATACTAGTATCTCAGCCCTACTCAAAAACATATATTTGGAGTTGTTTGTGGGGATTCAGGCTTCCTTTCCACTAGCCTTTTATTGTTTTTTTTCCCTAGCTTTTTTGGGTTATAGCTGTACATTATAGAAAAAATAAGGTTTTGTGACTACAGGTAGATCCTAATTTAAAACCATAATTTAGCCCATAATTAAAGGCATAGTCGTCGTGGTCAGAAGTTGAGGTATCACATGAATTGAGCCAATTTTTCATCATTTTTTGCAGCATTTGTTAAGCAAATGCTATGATTGTTAAGTGAATCAGTTTTCCCAATGGTTGTTCTTTACCAAAACTGGAAGTAAATGCCAGAAATGTCAAAAATGTTGCTAATCATAATCAGGATATGGGACATTGCAAACAGCCATAAAGATGGGTCCCTTGTCAAGTGCCCAAAATGTGATCATGTGACTGGGGAGAGTTGTGAGGCAGTTGTAATTTCAAAATTCATCACAAGTAGGTTGTTTTTGGGAGGGACGGGGAATCTGTTGTAACTTTGAACAGTTGTTAAATGATTCATTGTATCTTGAGCATTGACTGTACTTAAAACATTGGTTAATCTGCCTGCTAGATTTGGATGTGACTAGTCCAGTTTAATTTCTGATAAGACTACAGGTTTGTAGTTTTGTTAATTAAACAAATAATAATCTGATTCTAAAGATCCTTTTGCCCGAGGAAAATCAGTTAATTTTCACTTACATTTCTCTGTTATATTGTGATTGGCCTTATTGCAACAATTGAGACTATAATCACCAAAAATGGTAGTATTATGTTTTAGTAGCATCTGGTATAGAAGATGTATGCATCATAAAACAGACAAACGCTCAAAACTTTTTCTCTGCAAATTACTAAAGAATGCTGTGTTTTGTGGGAGAGTACACAAATAATAATCATGTGTGATTGACTTCTTAGTCATGTTAAGGTGCACTTTCTTGTGTAAAAGGAAGTATCAAACTTCCTTTTGGCATTGGAACTATATTACACGGTGATCATCATCTCTTAATGAGCAACTTCTGCCACAATGGGTGGTGTAGAAAAACAATGAGCAGAAGATGTTCTGCAATAAAATATCATCAGTAATTCGTGAGTATTTACTTTAGTCTTTTGAAATTAAATTTACCACTAGACTTGGTAACTATCCATGGTAGGCATCACTCCCAGTCTGCCTTTAATTTGTTTGGTGCTATCTCTATACTATTACCAATTTTGTCCCATTCTCTTCCTTTGTTAGCTTGGGTTTTTTTAAATACTCTTAAAACAGTTGAGACCCACTATTTACAGTAGTTTCAGAGTACAATGAATTTATTGCAAGGTTGGGCCATCTGGTAACCCTTTGGTCTATGGATCAGATCTGCTGCAGCCATATATGGGCGATGTCTCAGGGACTTCCAATATCTAGAAAGTGCCATGTAGCTTATCTCTGATGCATGACATTTTATTTGTCCATGTGTAATGTAGGGGTAGGTAGGTAGGTGATAGATAGATAGATAGATAGATAGATAGATAGATAGATAGATAGATAGATAGATAGATAGATAGATAGATGATAGTATTTATTTTCATCAATAACCCAGGTAATATGGAAAGCATTTTCCCCAGCTCTGAAAGTAGATGCAAATTCTGTTCTTCCCTTTCCAGTCAGATTTGTTGGCTGCAACAGTGTCTTATCCAGCTTTTATCTCTATATTTCAGAGATCTGTAATCCTTGCAACTAAAGAAATGTGGCAGGGTCTGTGATGCCAAGTGGTTATCTGCAGTGTTGTAGTTTGTTAGACAGTAGGGCACAAGACGATGGGGCACCAGGTTCCCTTGGTTCAGGTGACTATTTTGTGTTCTTCTATTGTGATTCCTTCTCCCCCATGCCCCCCCAACTCAGCTGTTCAGTAGCATAGTCCATATGCTTTATGTAAATTGATTACTGCAGGTTTTTCCTTCAGTCCTGCATGTTTGATTGTTAAGGATGCTGTCCGTTAAGCCAATTCTCCAGTAAATTATATTTGTAACTCCTGCTTCATGGTTCTTGCATTGTTGATGCCCATATTCAGTGTGTTACTGTTTCTATTTTACAAGCTAAGAGGTAATGTGGATAGAAATATCAGTATCTTTGCTTGAATACATTTATTTCTGCTGTTTGCATTGTTCAATCCAGACTTTGTGCTAAAGGCAATTATTTGTGTTATCCAGTACAATCCTAATAAGCTTTTCACTTTTATTTCCCTTTACTGTGAAAGAATAGGCAAGATTTTCAGTTGCCTGTATTGCAGTGTCCCTGCACCACTTCAGAGTTAAGGAGAGTTAAGCAAATGAAGCATATGTGATAATGCTAGAGAAAAAAAGAAGCTGTATTATTTGTAATAAAGGAAGAAGACTTATCCTGGTATCAGCTATCCTGTTACAGGTTTTTTTCCCCCCAGAGTGTCTCCTTGCCTTCAGATCCAGCTAATGACAAATTCTGTACATTTTGCTAGTAACATGGGAGTCCATGTGTCACAGCCATTTAGAATCAAGGATTCAGCAGGATTGATTTGCTATTTTTATAGGCAGAGTTCCCCAAATAACTTGGGCTTTGGAACATGATATAAAATGCTAAGAGTGGTACCAGGGAGTGTTTGGGCAAAGTGTGAATATCTCTGGAGCCTGGGCTACAGTTTGTGCAACATTTCATGTCTGAATGTAGGAAGTTATTGTGCATATTCTTAGTTCTTTCAAGATCTAATGGAGTATGTATAATTTGTATTGGGAGTTTGCATAGAATTTGTATCTTTTTGTTAAATTTAGTTATCTATGGCATGCTGCACATTGTTGTTGAACTCATGGAAGTTAGACTAGTGATGATAGAGGACAAGTTTCAGAGTTGAGTGTCAAGATTCATAGCTGTATTAAAACCAAAGACCAAATTCTGTGTGGCCCATGAATCAAGGGAAGCATTGCTTACCTGTTTTAAAAATGGAGCAAATTACAAGTTCAGCCAGGTTAATACAGATAATCCTCGACTTGTGACCACAATAGAGCCCAAAATTTCTGTTGCTAAATGAGACAGTTGCTAAGTGAGTATGCCCCATTATGTGACTTTTCTTGTTGCCATTGTTAAGGCAATCACTACAGTTGTTAAGTAAGTAACATGGTCATTAAGTGAGACATGGTAATTAATGTATCTAATAATATCTACTACCTAAATTACTAGGACATTTTATACATTTTGGCCATAATGAGTTGTGGATAAGATTCAGATACCCTATATTCCAGGGGTAGGCAACCTTGGCTCTTTTATGACTCGTGGACTGGCTCAGGAATTCTGGGAGTTGAAGTCCACGAGTCATAAAAGAGCCAAGGTTGCCTAACCTTGCCCTATTCAGATGATACAGAAAGTTATCAAAGCACTGAAAGCAATATTTTTGATTTGCATTTTTGCCTTTTTAGCTCTGTCTTCTTGCATTAAGTTTTTAATATATCTTCATTTCACTTTGTTAGCAATTTTTACTATGGAAACAAATAAACTAGAAGGGGCATTGTCTTACCTGAACGCCTTTTCTCAGCATGGTGGTGTAGAATCCACTGATTGGGTTATTTCAGCCTTCCTGCTCAGAGAGACTAAGTCAGAGCTTTAGTCACGCCTCCCTTTGGGTGTGTCTTCCCAGTTTTGACAAGGCAAAGGATCCTGACAAAGTCTGACGCAGTGACTCCAAAATACAAAAAAATGACAATACCCAAGACTAGACACCTGTCCAAGGGAGGGTGTGGATTCTACACCACCATGCTGAGAAAA
This sequence comes from Bothrops alternatus, assembly GCA_034064705.1. Lineage (NCBI taxonomy): Eukaryota > Metazoa > Chordata > Lepidosauria > Squamata > Viperidae > Bothrops > Bothrops alternatus. The sequence continues at coordinate 17,611,704 of JARGCV010000009.1, forward strand.
GGCGTTCAGGTAAGACAACGCCCCTTCTCCAGCATGGTGGATGTAGAATCCACTGATTGGGACATACCAAAGCCCCCCATGTCCCTAAGGGAGGGAAGGTCTAGGCTGGTGTGTCCCTAGAGGAAACAACCTGTTGAAGAACCCGTCTGCCAAATATGGCGTCCGCCGCGGCAAACCTATCGATCTTATAGTGTGTAATGAAAGATGATGGAGACGACCAAGATGCCGCCCTGCAAATCTCCTCCACAGAAGCCTGGGTAGACGAGGTCGCTGCGCTGCGCGTGGAGTGAGCTGTGATACGAGACGGGACCGGAAGTGACTGGGACGCGTAGGCCCTAGCAATGCAAGCCCTGATCCACCTGCCAATGGTGGAAGAAGAGACCTTCCTGCCCATGGCAGAGGGCTGAAAGGAGACAAACAAGGCCTCCGACTTGCGAAAGGTCCGCAGTACGCCTGATATAAAGACACAGAGCCCTGCGTACATCTAGCTTGTGCCACTGGCGTTCTAGACGGTGAGAGGGATTTGGACAGAAACTTGGCAAAACTAAATCCAATGACCTATGAAAACCGGTGTTCACCTTGGGAATAAAGGAGGGGTCTAATCTAAGGACCACTCTGTCCTCATGGAAGGTACAGAGATCCTCCCTGACCGAGAGGGCGGCCAATTCCGAAATCCTTCTGGCCGAAGTGATTGCAACTAAAAAGGCCACCTTCAAGGAGAGAAAATGGAGAGAGCAAGTCTTGAGGGGCTCGAAAGGAGCGGTGGTTAAGGCCTGCAACACCGTGGGTAAATCCCAAGATGGGTATCTGTGTACTGTGGGAGGACCAGAATTGGCCGCCCCTTTAAGAAAGGCAGAGATAGCTGGGTGGTGAGAAAGTGGACCCAGATTGTCGCAGGTGAGGACCGTGGACAAGGCCGCAACCTGCCTCCGGATGGTGTTAGTGGACAAGCCCTTGGAAATGCCCTCCAGCAGATAATCTAAAATGTTAGGGACTGTAACTGAAAGGGGATCTAATTTGTGTGAGATGCACCACTGGCAGAAGTTTCTCCACGTGGCATCATAGTTCCTGTTCGTCAAGGGGCGTCTGGAGGCCTGGATCATAGAGATCACCCCCGAGGAATAGGCCTGCTTAGCTAGACTCTCCCGCTCAAGTGCCAAGCGGCTAGTTGAAGCCACTGAGGGTCCAGATGCTGGAGCTCCCCCTGGTTGAGAGCAACTCGGTTCGGGGGGAACCGCCATGGAGGAGACAGAGACAGATCCACTAGGTCTGCAAACCACGGGCGTCGAGGCCAATATGGAGCAACCAATATTACTTCCGCCTGCTCCAATATCAGCCTGTGAATGATGGCCTGTAACAGTGGAAGGGGAGGGAAGGCGTAGAGCAGACCCTCCAGCCACTTGCACCGAAGAGCATCGGTCCCCTCGGCCCCCCTTGTTGGATATCTTGTGAAGAATCTGGGAAGCTGGGAGTTGGACGAGGAGGCAAACAGATCCAGGCAAGGTCTGCCGAACCTGCTCGCAATCATCTCGAACAGACTCTGGTCGAGACGCCACTCCGAGTGGTCCACAGTCGCCCTGCTGAGGGAGTGGGCCTAACGGTTTGCCTCCCCAAAATGTGTTCTGCTCTGATTGAGTCCAGATTGAACTGCCCATAAACCTAGCTTCGTGGCCTCCTGAAGGAGAGCTCAGGAATGTGTCCCTCCCTGTTTGTTGACATGAGCCTTGGCTGCCACATTGTCCATCAAGATCAACACGTGTTGTCCCGACACTAGAGAGGAGAAGTGAAGGAGAGCCAAATGAATCGCCCTGAGTTCCAGCCAGTTTATGTTTTGGTTGAGGTCCGCCCTGGACCATCACCCCTGAGCCAAATGGGTCTGGAGGTGGGCCCCCCAACCGAACAGACTGGCATCTGTGGTCAGGACGAGCTTGGGGGGCTCCTTGAATATGGTCCTCTTGGACATGGCTGCGGAAGACCACCGCTGGAGGGATGAGAGTATGTGAGGTGGAACCTGGACCTTCCTGGTGGAGGTGCTGAGGTTCCCCTTCTGAAAAGGGAGGAGGAACCACTGGAGGCTCCTCGAGTGCAGTCTTGCCCACGGAACTATGCCCATGCAAGATACCATCTTCCCCAGGAGCTGGGACAGCTGTACCAGTGGCACCGTCCTCGCTCCCCGAATCTGGGAGACTAATTTCCGGATGCTCATCCGTCACTCCTGGGAGAGATAGACCTTGCAAAGGTCGGAGTCTATCAGGGCTCCTAGATGGAGGAGCTGTTTTGTGGGGGGTAGTGTGGCTTTTCCTGAAATTTATCAAAAAGCCGTGATCCTGAAGGATCTGAATGGTGGCTGACAGATCTGATCTTGCTGACAGGAGGGATCTGGACTGAACGAGGATGTCATCCAGGTAGCACTGTACGCGCACTGGTATCATCCGAAGGTGGGCTGCCAATACCGCTAGGACCTTCGTGAAGACCTTTGGGGCTGAAGACAGGCCAAACGGGAGGGCCCTGTATTGGTAATGCCGGCGTGCGTAACAGAATCACAGGAACCTGAGGTGTTCCTGGGAGATTGGGATATGGAGGTAGGCCTCGGTCAGATCTATGGAGGATAGAAAATCTCCCTTCCTGATACCGGCCAGTATTGACTTCAGGGTCTGCATCTTGAATCTTCTGTATACTAGAAATCGGTTCAGACCCTTTAAGTCCAGTATCGCCCTCCATCCTCCTGATGCCTTGGGGACCACGAACAGGATGGAGTAGAAACCTGTTCCAATTTGATCCCTTGGGACTGCCTCTATGGCCCTGATTTCTAGAAGGTGCTTGATGGCGGTGGAGACCAGACGTGCCTTTGAGGGGTTCCGTGATACACTGGGCACTGTAGGAAGCGATCTTGTGGGAGTGACTGAAACTTGAGTGCCAGACCCCGTCTGACGTTGTCTCTGACCCAAGAGTTGGTGGTGGTCTGCTCCCAGACCTGGTAAAACTGTTCCAGGCGCCCCCCTATCGGAAAGTCCCCAATGGCGTCACTTGGAGCGTCTGTAGGGGCGGCCTCTGGAACCTCTGAAGGGATGTTTGGCCTGTGACTGACCCCTGGCTCCGGTGTTCGGGCGGTCCTGTTGTCAATCCTGCCTCTGAGGAAAGGGTCGAGAACCTCTGGGCCAATCCCAGGACTGCCCTGCCCGAAAGGGCTGTTGCCACTCCCAAGAGCCCGAGGGACGGAAGGACTGCCTGCGGAATTCCTGCTTTGGCCACCTGTCAGACTTCTTTGAGGGGTGTACCAGGACCCTGCGCTTGTCCTTACCCTCGACCACGTGTGGATCGAAAATAGGGCCAAACAGATCCTTTCCCGCGTACTTGGCTGTGGAGAGGCGCCATTTGGCCTTGAGATCCGTTCTCCACTGCTTCAACCACAGTAGCCTAAGAGAGGCCACTGTGGCGGCAATGGATCTGGCCGAGCACTTGGCCAAATGGAGAGAGGTGTCAGCCATGTATTGTGAGGCTACGATCAGCTTGACAAGTGTCTGCTGTACTCTGACCTGATCAGGGGGAAACAGGGACTGAAAATCACGGAGCCACATGATGGCCTCTCTGGCGAAGAAGGAAGCAGAAGTTGCGGCCTTTATGGACAGCCCTGAGGCCTGATGAGCTCTTCTACAGGAGAACTCAAACTTCTTGTCCTCCGCCTTCAGAACCTCTGCCATGTCACCTGAGACAGCGGAATTAGAAAACAAAGAGATTAAGGGGGAGTCAATAGTTGGGACCTCTAGTATGGAGGCGAATGAGGGAGAAACGTTGTGCAGTTTCTTCTCCATACTACTTTCTTTTGGAGTGGTGGCCAGGGATGACCACTGGGCCTCAACCGCATCCCGAAACACAAAAGGGCAGGGAATTTGTTTTTGGTCCACAACCTTTACCGCAAACAAGGGATTGGACTCCTGATCTGTGGAGGTAGAAGGTTTCTCCTCCTGAACTGAAGCCAGGTTAGTGGTAGCACAGGCCTTCAAAAGAAGGGATTTAAAGATGGATGGGTCAAAGAGACTCGAGGCAGATGCCTGTTCGGGCGTTGCCTCCTCATCCTCTGACATGGGAGTGTCAGCTATAGCCAAATCCACGGACTCCCCCCTCTCCTACTTGACAGGAAGTCTCTGAGATATCTGAACCCGGCACCATGGTACGCCCTGGCAAAGAGGAGGGACTTGTAGGGGGAGGCAGATTTGGGAGGGGACCTGCGAACTCCTGGAGGAGGACATAAATTGAACAAAGGCATGGTGTGCATGAATGTCTGAAATTGACTTTGAGACCACATATCCCCTTGCTCCCTAGGGGTAGCTCCAACCACCGTTGGAGCATGAACAACTTCAGGGCCCTGCTGTAAGGAGGGGGAGGAGTGAGAGGGACCTGCCTGTTCGGTTGCCCCCAGAGGAGAACTAGTCCAGGTGGCTAATGGCACAGGCGCAAAAGAGGGCTCCAGGTTAAAAGTATCCAGTGGGGCAGGGGGAACTGCTTCAGCCCCACTGGATAGGAGCCGCTGTGCCTTGGAGAATTCCCTCTCCAGAGCCTGATGTCTCCTCAAGGCTTCTCGCTCGGCTGTTTTAGAAGTCTCCTTGGTCGATAAATGTTTGGTCTTGGCTTTTTTCTTCCCCCCTGCTTCCAGTTCCGAAGATCTGTGCTTTGACTGTGCAGGGGGTGCACCGGAGACTTGTGTTGCCTGGGGCGAAGAACTGTCTGCCATTGCAACCAGATAGAGCCAGCCAGGGATATCCAGAGGAGGGGAAAACCAGGGACGCAGATCACAGTCAGAGATGGAGCGCACCTGCCCCTTACACTGAACAGAAGGCAAAAGGCAGAGACTGCCAGACAGGACTCTAGCCCTGTCTGATTAGGCCCGGTAGCTAAAGGCCACTGCTAGCAAGAACAGGCGGTCAGAAAAACCCCTCGCTCCAATCACAGGACCTTAGGCCTGTGAGTAATAAGGGGCCCTTGTACTTATTTACTTTTATTTTATTTATTTATTTATTTATTTATTTATTTATTTATTTATTTATTTATTTATTTATTTAAAACCTTAACAATAACAATAAAACAAGGAAACCACAGTAATGTCAGTGCACGGACCTGCCACCACAGGTCTGGCCACCACACAAAAAAACCCGGCCTAGCCAGTCCTAACAGTCTAAGAGGCCACAAAATAGCATCCGCCCAACGACCTCGCAGCAGACTGAGTTAGATTGAAGAAAACAACTTCCCCAGCACGGACCTGCCAACGCAGGCCAAGGCAAACAGTCTGGCAAGAAAAACCGGCCTAGTAGGCCCTACTAAGCAAGGGAGACAAGATGGCGTCTGCCCATGTGCTCCCAAAATGGCGACCGCCCGACCACCATGCGGGGAAAATGGCAGCCACAACTCCTTGAGTCTTGTGAAGACGACGGAGCCAATTAAATGCTAGGGGGAAATAGCGAAAACGACCCCCCCGGGCTCCCCAATCCTTCCCCCCGTCCTCGGAACTTGCGTTCTGAAGGAAAAGGCTCCGCGTGAGCCTCCGCTGCTGGAACCTCGTAGCACGGAGTCCTAGACGATTCGCCCAACAAGAGGCTGCGATCCGCCGATCCGCAGCTTGCGAAAAACCGGGTATGAACTACCCGACGATCCTGCTTCTGGAGAGGGCCGAAGCCCTGAGGGAGGGGAAGGGAGCCCTGCCAGAGCCTGAGAGCTTCAATAAGGAGGAAGGACAGAGCCCTTTGGTTAAGATCAGCAAAAACCCAGAAAAGAGAATTTTGATAAATTTGGAAAGAATTTAAAAGAAAGCCAATTTTGATTGAATAATGGAAAAAAAACAATGGAGCCAAAAAATCTGCGTTCTGCTGAGCCTAAGACTAAGTCAAAACTGGGAAGACACACCCAAAGGGAGGCGTGACTAAAGCTCTGATTTAGTCTCTTTGAGCAGGAAGGCTGAAATAACCCAATCAGTGGATTCTACATCCGCCATGCTGGAGAATGCTACAACACTAGAAGAGCATTATCTCAATGGAATAATTTTAAGTATTCTGTTTGAAGTTTTCTGGAAAATTAGTACAAATACTCAGATGAAAATGAGCCTGCTGTGTTAGATTATTCTACTCTGCAGAAAGTTTTGTTTATGGGTTTTTACTTACACAACATGTTTTAAGCAATTCCCACAGTGATTTGTGCTGCAGTGCAATTTATAGTCTTTCAAATAAGGTGCATAAGTAAATAAATAAACAATTCCAAGGTTTCAGATTGAATAAAGATGGGAAATAAGAGAAAAAGCTCTTTCTCCTTCTAGTTCATAAATTAATAAGAGAGATCTTTAATTTATGTTTCGATCTGGGAAAAAGATTGTTGTTTGAAATAGGCTATGAAAAAATCAACCCACTGAGTTCTCATATTGCTGGGGAACTGTTGTGTTCTAGTAGTTTGATTGAGATGATAAGCTGCCAACTAGTTATCCTTCCATCTGAGGTAAGGGTAGGGGCGCTTGTGGTTTAATTTTGCATCTCCCTATTGGTCTTTCTTATCCTATAAATAAATGCCTTTAAACTGGAAAAGATAAAATCTTTTCAGTTATGGGCTGGTTGGAGAAAAATATAAACATTATAAGTAGAAGAAAGTTCTATATAGAAACACCCAGAGGAAGTCAGGGTGTCAGCAAACATCAGGTTTTCTCTCTTGTGCAATTATTTTATTTATTTATTTATTTTTCGGATTTGTATGCCGCTCCTCTCCGCAGACTTGGAGCGGCTCACAACATACAAATAAACAATTCAATATAAATCCGAAAAAAACATTAAAAATAAACCCCACACATACTCCTCAGTCACACCACAATCAACAATCATCCCCAGGCCTGCCGGCAGAGGTAGGTTTTTAAATTCTTTCGGAAGGCCGGGAGAGTCGGAGAAACGCGGACTTCAGGAGGTAGTTGGTTCCAGAGGGTGGGCGCCACAACAGAGAAGGCCCTCCCCCTAGGGCCCGCCAGATGACATTGTTTCGCTGACGGGATCCGGAGGAGGCCGACCCTGTGCGCTCTAACCGGTCGAAGGGAAGAATATGGCAGAAGACGGTCCCGTAAGTATCCTGGTCCCATGCCATGAAGGGCTTTATAGGTAATAACCAACACCTTGAATTGGGCTCGGAGACCAATAGGCAACCAATGCAGCATGCGGAGAGTTGATGAAATGTGGGCACAATGAGGAAGGCCCACAACTGCTCGCGCAGCTGCATTTTGCATTAATTGTAGTCTCCGAACACTCTTCAAGGGTAGCCCCATGTAGAGAGCGTTGCAGTAGTCGATCCTCGAGGTGACAAGGGCATGTGTAACTGTGAGGAGAGACTCCCGATCCAAGTAAGGACGCAACTGGTGCACCAGGCGAACCTAGGCAAATGCCCCCCTCGCCACTGCCGACAAATGATGATCCAATGTCAGCTGTGGATCATGGAGGACACCCAAGTTGCGAACCTTCTCTGAGGGGTTTATAGATTCACCCCCCAGGGTAATCAAAGGACAGATAGAAGTGTCCTTGGGAGGCATCACCCACAGCCACTCTGTCTTATCGGGATTGAGCCTTAATCTGTTAACACCCATCCAAACCCTCACAGCCTCCAGACACCGGCACATCACCTCAACCGCTTCACTGATATGGCCAGGAGTGGAAATGTACAGCTGAGTATCATCAGCATACTGATGGTATCTCACTCCGTGGCAGTGGATGATCTCACCCAGTGGCTTTATGTAAATGTTAAAAAGTAGGGGGGGAGAGAACCGACCCCTGAGGCACCCCACATGGGAGTAACCTAGAGGTGGACCTCTGGCCCCCCACAAACACCGACTGCGACCGACCAGTGAGATAGGAGGAGAACCACCGCAATACGGTGTCCTCCACTCCCAATCCCTCCAGCCGGCGCAGAAGGATACCGTGGTCAATGGTATCAAACACCGCTGAGAGGTCAAGAAGCACTAGGACAGAGGACTGGCCTCTATCCCGGGCCCGCCAGAGATCATCCATCAGAGCGACCAAAGCAGTTTCTGTGCTGTAGCCGGGCCTGAACCCAGACTGCAGAGGGCCCAGATAATCGGCTTCCTCCAGAGACCGCTGGAGCTGATGCACCACCACCTTCTCGACAACCTTCCCCACAAAGTTGGTCAAAATTACTGGATCCAGGGAAGTCTTCTTGAGGAGGGGGCGCACAAGTGCCTCCTTCAAAGGAGCCGGGAAGGACCCCTCCCTCAAAGAAGCGTTGACAATCTCCTGGATCCAAGTACGTGTCACCACCCTACTGGCCGAAACCAGCCAGGAGGGACACGGGTCCAATAAACAGGTGGCAGAACTTACAGATCCAATGGCCCTGTCCACTTCCTCAGGCGTAACAGCCTCAAACTCACCCCAGATGACCGGACAAGAACATGCCCCTGCCCCCTCAACTGAATCATTATCAGTCGACTCTGCTCCACAATTGGAGTCTAGGTCGGCCCAGATCTGAGCCACTTTGTCTGCGAAACAGTTATTAAAGTCCTCGGCACTACCCTGCAAGGGGTTAATGAGGGATCGGGTCACCCTGAACAGGGCGGCCGGACGAGATTCCGCAGACGCGATCAAAGCAGAAAGATACGAAGATCTTGCCGCCTTAATCGCCTTCAGATAGGCTTTAATAGATAAGCTCAATCTGGTTCGGTCAGATCCGGAGTTACTTTGTCTCCATCGCTTCTCTAGACGTCTCTTATGGCACTTCATCCCCCTGAGCTCCTTAGTAAACCAAGGAGACCTCCTGGGGTCAGCACCACGGAGAGGTCGCAAAGGCGCAATCCGGTCAATAGCCCCCTTCGCGGCCGTATTCCATGCCGCTACCAGGGGCTCCGCCGGACTGTGAATGAGGGAGCTCGGTAATTCCCCAAGCGCTGTCTGAAAGCCAATTGGATCCATCAGGCATCTGGGGCGGAATCACCTAATCGGTTCCGCCTCCCTGCAGGGAAGGATTGGGGCCATAAAATTCAGTCGAAGTAGAAAATGATCGGTCCATGACAAAGGGAAGATATCTAAGCCCCTTAAAATCAGATCATTACCCAACTGCCCCGAAAGGAAAACCATATCCGGGGCGTGTCCACGCTCATGTGTCGGACCCTGCACTACTTGGGTCAGGTCCATGGTTGTTATGGCGGCCATGAACTCCTGTGCCAATCCCGAGGATTCGCCAAGTGACGGCAGACTGAAGTCCCCCAAGACTATAAGCCTGGGGAACTCCACCGCCAGCCCAGCAACCTCCTCGAGTAGCACAGGCAGGGCTGATGCCACGCAGCTGGGAGGCAGGTACGTAAGCAATAAGCCCACCTGGACCCCTAGGTCCAGCTTCATAAGGATGGATTTGCAACCCGGAATTTCGGAAACAGTGAGTCTACGTAGACTGAAGTTCTCCCGGGCCAAAATAGCCACTCCCCCCCTTCCCTGGGGTCGCGGCTGATGTCATACCTGATAACCTGATGGGCACATGCCCGTGAGGGGAACTCCCCCCTCAGGGCCCAACCAGGTCTCAGTCACACACGCCAAGTCGGTCTCCTCATCCATGAGAAGATCATGAATGAGGGGGGCCTTATTATTAACCAACCTGGCGTTAAGCAGCAATAGCCTGAGCCCAGGGCCCGAGCTACGCCCATCACCAGGATCAAGGGGAGAGCTAGATTTTTCAGAAGGGCCAGAACAAGGAACTGCTACGAGACAGCAGGACCGAGTTCCCCGAGTGCGGCCTGCCCTCCTGCTCCCGCCATATCTGCAATGTTGGGAACTTACTTGTTTTTTTCCCCCCATTAAGAAGTTGAAGAGTTCTGTAAGGCCAAAGGTCAGGACTGATTTGAATGATTCAGCTTAACTGGCTTCCATGCACTATTTGGACTTGGCTTTAAAGTTTTGACCCAGCTGCTTTTCTCATTACATAAAAGATGTCACTCTGGGAGATCCAGTCTCTTCTGGCTTATGAGTGGATGGACAGGTATGATTTAATCCTTTCCTTTTCCAGCACTTTCCAATGAGCATGGGCTTCTGGTTCTTACTTGCACTTTGCATGATCACTTAACATTCAATTTCCTCTCCTGGTTTTAAGTAGTCCAATCTGTGGAAGAAGTAAAAGAGCACATTTTAACCATGCAGTCTCAAAGCAAACCTCTTGAAGGCATTTGAATCATGGGAAAAAGGAATCACTTCCTTCCCATCATTCAAAGTAGCTCTTATCAACAGGGTAAAGATCCCTAGCAGTAGAGATCATGGGGATAAATTACATGAATTTTTGTATGGGTTTCAGCTAGATATATATAACTTCAAACAGTTACGACCACACATTGCTCCTAGAAGTAGAAGCCAAAAGCACCAGCCTGAAGATGATGAATGAGACTTCGTCGAAACGTCGCCAAGACATGGTTAGGGGCTTGGCTGTGCTCTGATTGGCTGGTGGGGGGGTTGGCTGTGTTCTGATTGGCTGGGGGAATGTTCTGTTTGGGTGGGGGGGGAGAGAGAGAGAGAGAGGAAAAAGTACATTAGATTGTTCTATGTAGGAAGAACTCTAAGAACTCTACTTGGTGTTCAGCGCTGGTAAAATTCACATTGGTTTCATCATAACAGTTGAAAAATGTGAGTACATATCTTTATAGATCCCATATAGACCTAGGAATGAATATTGTCATCATTTTTCTTCCTTGCTAAACCAAGTCACAATTTTTGAGCCCTGTAAAAGCAAAACAAATTACTTCTGACAGATTTTTTTGTTTTTGTTTTGTGTTTTGTTTGAACTTGTGCAAGCAAACAACCTGTCAACCCCAAATTTGGATGGTGATCAGACATACGATGCAGTTTCTCAAAGAATAATGCATTGCTATTGTCAGTAACCAAAATAATCAAAACATAAAAGAGAGCGAGAGAGTGAATGAAAAGCTATCAAGTGTCTTGCAGAGATTACAAATAACCTTTTCATCTCTCTCCTCAAACATGAGAAATGGTCTTTCACCCACCTTCAGTGTCTTATGGTCTTTGAACATTTTGCTGAGGGTTTATTTTTTTTCATGACACACAGTACCAAGGGGTGGAGAAGAGAGACAGAACAATGCCTGGATGACACATTTCACAGGGGGTGTCGAACATTCTTAGTATCTCTTCATTTCAACATTGAACTACTTGTATTGCTTTAATTTTTGTTTCTGTTTGTTTCTTGTCTCATTGGGGGTTTAATGTTGTTACATCTTTTAGATTGTACCATGGGTGTTAAGGTAAAAAGAATTAATAACTCTTTCTCCAGCACTGGAGATGGATAATCCACCAATGGGTTTAGACTGTGTTCCTGCCCAATCAGATCAAGCCAGCTGTGTTCCTGCCCAATCAGATCAAGTCAGCCAAAGTTGCAACGCCTGTCCTGGGCTAGACTGTCCCAGTCTCAACTTGATCTTGCCCAAGACAGATGTAGCAAGTTGGCTCTTAGGCAGGTACAGTTTCCATTGGCCGCAGGTAAGATCTCAGCCAAGGCCAGGTCTACCTCAAAAACCTCCAAGGGAGCTGAAAAACAGGCCACCAGGAGACACTAAGCCCTAGAGAAGGAATTCTCTAAAGCACAGAAGCTATCCAGGTTGGAGACCTCACAAGCCGAAGTGCCTTCTTTTGATCTGTCCCTGGGGCCCTCCGCTTCTCCACTGGGGATATGGTCAACAGGGGAACTTCTCCCGTCTCCTGCACCGGGCGACACGGACAGGGTTCATCCCATTACTCAGCCCTCCGCTCCACAGGCTCAACACGTGACCCCTGAAGCTACTTTCACCCCCACTGCAGCTGGGCTTAGGCCAAGTGAACCAGTCCCCCTCCCCACGAAGGACCGCCTACAGGCGGTAGAGCGCGCTCTTGAGGCCAGATCGCAAGTGGCTAGGTCACCCGCGGTCACCTTTCTATCCACCCACCAGCCGGCTACTGAGTCCTATCACGCGCCTTCTTCCCCTTTGCAGTCCATTTACTCTGGGGACTCGTCATCTCATGAATATAAGGCTGATCTGGAGATTCCGATGTCTGAGGAGGAGGAACTCTCCCCTGAGACACCATCACTTAGCGGTCTCTATAACCCTGCCTTTTTTGTGCCCCTGCTTCGTAAGGCCACTTCCATGGCACATCTTGGACCCGATCCTTCCACGCCGGCAACTTCAGTCACTCCAGATTCAGAGGCGGATCCAAATTTCACCAAACCGGTAATAACACAATACCGCATTCCTTGCCCCCCCATGTTCCTCAATGCTGTCCGAAAGCAATGGGTATCTCCGGCCTCTTTTCCCCTTCCAAGTAGCAATGAGAAAAGACTTTATAATGTGGCCCAGGACCTGGAGGTGGCTCTGGAGGTACCCGCAGTAGATGAACCTTTAGGACCCCTTGTGTCTCCAACCATCATTCCTGGTGATGTTTCTGAGGCCCTCAAGACTGAGGACCGTAAATGTGAGCTCTCTTTCCATAGAACACATCAAGCCACGGCGTGGGCTATCAGAGCAGCTATCTCTGCATCCTTTTTTAATAGGTCTGCTCTCCGCTGGCTTAGACAGCTTCAGGTCAGGATACCGGCGGACGATATCCGCACGCATCAAGATCTAAGTAAGATGGTGGCGGCTACAGAATATGCTTCCGATGCCACCCTCCAGGCCGCCAGGTTTTCCTCCACAGCCATGGCATCCAATGTCACTGGTCGCCGTATGCTCTGGTTGAAACACTGGCACACTGATGCCAAGTCCAAAGGGCGCTTGTCAGCAGCCCCTTATCAGGGAGGGAAATTGTTTGGTGAAGCTCGGAATCCTTACCTCACTGAGAATAAGGATAAACGTAAGGTCCTCAATCACTTCCTTAAACGGTCGGACAAACGTCCCAACACCTCACGGAGGCAGCCCTTTCGCGCTGGAGCCAGGTCCAACTACTTCCAGCCCAACCGTTCTTTTCCTATCAGACAAGACAGACAGTCTGACAGACAGGTTTCCAGACCCAGACAACAATTTCAGGGCAAATGGCCCTTTCGCGAGAGCGGCGCCCATTCCGCCGATCCAGGTGACTCTCAGGCGGATCCTCCCATTGGGGGCAGACTCTCTTTGCCCGCCAGTGGGAAGCCACCACCACGGATGCATGGGTCCTAAACACCATGCGTCACGGACTGTCCCTGGAATTCATTTCCAACCCCCCAAATCGCTTCATTTCTTGTCCCCAACTAAGAAATCCAACAAAGAAAAAACTAATGCAAAAGGCCATCGGTCACCTCTTAAACATACGGGCCATAGAACCGGTGCCATTGGATCAGAGATGTCGGGGATTTTACTCCATCCTCTTCATTGTCCCCAAAGCGTCGGGGATGGAGAGCCATCCTGGATCTAAAAGGGTTAAACTATCATCTTGCATACCGCAAATTCAAGATGCAAACGCTCCAGTCCATCTTGGGAAGGGTAAGAAGGGGGAACTTCCTGACGTCTGTCGACCTCACGGAAGCATACCTCCACATCCCCATCTCTCTCACCCATTTCCGGTTTCTACGATTCGCCCACAGGGGACATCATTATCAGTACAGGGTACTCCAGTTCGGCCTATCCTCGACTTCAAGAGTCTTTACCAAGATCCTGGCGGTTCTAGCAGCTTACCTGAGAATGGTGCCAGTCAGAGTCCAGTGCTACCTGGACGACATTCTAATCCAGTCATCATCGATCCAGGCCACTCATGCGGATCTCGAACTGGTGATAATGCTGCTGCAGAAGTTCTCGGTGAACTTCTCCAAGAGCCATTTGGTCCCCACAACACGGTTATTACACCTAGGGGCCATCATAGACTCGGTGGAATGCCGGGTCTATTTATCTCAAGAACGCTGAGACAGCATCAGGGAGTCGATTCTCCAATTGCACAGGGGTCGAACGGTGACGTTGGCCAGCCTCTCCCAATTACAGGGGAAGATGATCTCGGCCATTGGATTGTACCTTCGGCCAGGCTCCACTCCAGGAACCTTCAGTGGTTCCTGCTCCCCTTCTAGAGACTGAACATCAGTTCCTCCAATCGAAGCGTGAGACTTCCGCTTCATGTCTCGCAATCCCTCACATGGTGGCTCTTGGCAATGCTCAAGGGGTCTTACTTCAAGGAGCCTGATCGACTCACCCTTACGACCGATGCCAGCCTATTCGGCTGGAGAGCGTACTTTTGCTCACAGTGGGCCCAGGGCTGTTGGTCTCGCTCCGACCTTCGGCACAATATCAACTGGCTAGAGCTCAGGGCCATACACCTGGCCCTGCGCCACTTTCGCAGTGCAGTAGCGAAGCATCACGTGTTGGTCCTCATGGACAACATGGCTGCCAGAGCACTCCGTTACTACATCTCACAGACAGCTGCCTTCCGCAACTCTGAGGCCCTCTTTGTCTCCTTCCATCCTTCTTCCAAGGGTCGGAAGGTGTCCTCCTCCACGATTGGCAGGTGGGTTAGGGCGTGTATTGCGGGGGCGTACCAGGCTGAATCATTGCCGGTTCCACGACGGGTAACAGCCCACTTAACCTGTAGCACAGCTACTTCTGCGGCCTGGGCCATTCAGGCGTCTGTTGAGGACGTTTGCAGAGCGGCCACATGGTCTTCATCATCTCCTTTTATAAGGCATTACAAGATTGACAGGTTCGCCTCAACAGAGGCCTCCTTTGGTAGGAGGGTTCTCCAACAGGTCGTACCTCAAAGTGCCACGCCGGACTGGCCTGCTTCCCTCCCTCAGGGACAGTAGGCTTTGGTATGTCCCATTGGTGGATTATCCATCTCCAGTGCTGGAGAAGGATCGTTGTCTTACCTGAACGCCTTTTCTCAGCACGGAGATGGATAATCCACTCCTGCTCTTGCAGGTTACTTAGGCCTAGGGTTAGATTTATGAGCCAACACGTCTTGCTGTCAGTCATGACTTCGCCTGCGTCGAGACTGGGACACTCTAGCCGAGGACAGGCGTTGCAACTTTGGCTGACTTGATCTGATTGGGCAGGAACACAGTCTAAACCCATTGGTGGATTATCCATCTCCGTGCTGAGAAAAGGCGTTCAGGTAAGACAATGACCCTTTTCTCTTTTGGTTCAATTGAATATCCAAAAGCTATATTTTTACTCATAAAAATCTAATTAATTTGTTTGTTTGTAAATAATAGGTATACAAAGCATGCATGCATTTCTGCCAAATCTTTGATGGAGAGAAGGATGCTAATGTATTCAAATGAGGATGCATACTGCATTGGCAATAAACCTGACCTTGCATGTCAAGGTATTGCTCTCCACCATTTGTGCTGGCAAAGGTTTGGGGAAATGGGGCAAGGCAAGGCAGGAATAGAAGGATGGTCCACAACAATATAGGATGCCAGAGAGTTTAGTCAGCTTGTCCAGCTTGAAGAGCCAAGAGTCAAGAAGCAGAGTAGGAAATCCAGGCAAGGAACACAGGTAGAAGATTGGTGAGTTTTTCCCAACAAAGTCACTGGAAACTATAGTTAAGTAAAGGCAGATCCAAGGGAAAAGTGTAGTTCTGAGATCTTCTAGGGTTGGGCATTTAATCTAATGAATAAATATGCAATTAAATGAAAAGTGATATTCTTGGTGATCTCTGGGCTTAGTTGCTTATAGATATTTCATTACCCAAATAGGTAACATCAATGAGATGATCATCCACACTGATAATGTTGGATAATAAAACTTCTGCAAGCAAACATCCAAGCTCAGAAAGCACCAAGAAGTCCACAGTTCAGCCCTTAGCCATAGATACTCTTTTTCATAAATGAAAAGCGTTGGTGCAAAAAGCTGAGTAGACAGTCTCTGCTTTGCTTTGTAAAGCAGCTGCCCATCTTGAGGTTGGTACTCTGTTGGGATTGGGTCCCTCTGCACAGGTTTCTGCTGATTTAAGTGCTGATTCTATCTCAGATACTAGATTGCCTTACCAACTCCTGAGGCTGGTGATGTGATGGATCAGGCCAAGAAAATGTACATAGTTGATAAAATAGCTTAGCTTTGTTACTTATTTACTAACGCATAGCTCATGCTGTAGAAAGTTCTGAAGTATTATGTGAAGTTCTAAATTAGTTTTTAAATATGCAATAATTTGAATTAACTAATAAAACAGGTTAAATCAGATATCTTTTCATTTAAAATACTTTTATTATTTTCTTTCTCGTTTGTACTCATCTGCATGAGAGTAAGCTTGCATGAGAATAAGTCTGTAAACAATGTAATTTACAAGTGAAAAGTATTGTTTAAATTTAAAATGAAATCTGCATGTAAATTATCAAATAAAATATATGGTGGGATGTAATGTAACTTAAACCTGTATTTTCCCCAAGTCCAGTACCACATAATAAATATTGATAACAGTTGTATTCAGATTGAGAAATTGATTTGCTGCATTTTCAGTTGTTTTACGAAAACAATATAATCACAGGACCCTACAGATTGTGTACAGCTTGGTATGGATCTGCTGTAGTCAGTTTGCTCTAAGATGATTGTTGGATAAAATACCTCATTTCAAAGAATGAACATCTAAACAAGGAAAGATCATGATCTGAATAAAATCAACTACATTATGTTGTCAGGTGAAACTTAAAACTTCAAAGAAGAGGTTTGAAAATTTTGGATCTATTGGATTTTCCTTAAAGTAAAATAACATGGATTTGCCATGCATTCTTAAAGAAAATCTTTGAGGTTAGTAGGAGGTAAATTAAGCCAGGAGGAGAATCTGTTCCATTTGTGGAAATAATCATTTAGCCTTGCTTTGCTGTGATTTTCTTTATTTTTAATTGACAAGATAGGAACTTTTGAAGTCATGCTGTACCCTATACCAGGGCTTTTCAACTGGTGGTACATTAGTATATGACATGTGGTACATGGCCCTGCCTAGCCAAGTGTAGTGGGGGAGAGAACAAGCCAGTGCAGGGCAGGACTTACTGCGAGAGAGTCCTCCGGAGCTGCAGAGTGGCTGGGGAGAGGCAAAGGTCCCAGGCTCACTTCTGGCTCACTCGGATGAGAAAGAAGGAGGAGGGGGCGGAGACAGGAGAGGCTATAAAAGGAGGCAATTTGGATGGGAGAGGGAGAGAGAGAAAAAAGAAGCAGCCTTGGGAGGAGGTGGAGTCAGCTCTAGCTGCACCGAAGAGAAAGAAGGAGGAGGGTGGGGGGAGAGGAGACCAAGCAGGCTGGCCATGAGCCGACCTACAACTTCTGTGGCAGTCACCTGTGCTGGCAGCAACAAACAGGCAAGAAACGCAGCGGGGGAGGAGTCACCCTCCACGAGGAATGAAGAAATGTGCTTTTGTGACTTTGAAGTTCTGGGATTTGTGCAATGTGGGCTTTGTGTTCTTAAGGAGTATTTGGCAATTTCTGTTTGGCTGATGGCTGATGTTAGCTTCTATTGTTCTGCTATTGTTAGCTGTAAGTTTTGCTGCAAGGGATTTTGAAGTATTTTTCTCCTGAATGGATTTTGCTTGTAGCATTCCTTTTCTTATGAATGGAGCCATTTGGAGAGGCTGCCTTAGCTGGCAGCCAGTACTTATTACATTTGTTTTTTTCTTCCTTAAGTGCTGGCTGTTGGCTCCTTAACTTTCCTTTCTAGCCAGTAGCTAATTCTTAAAGGGGAATGCGCCTTTTTAAGCTAGTTCTTTCAGCCGCTTGTCTTTTCTGTCTCTTTTCCTTGTTTGATAAATATATTCTTCCTTCAGAAGGAGATGGGAATGAGAAAGAGGGAGGTACGGAAGGAGGGAGGGAGGGAAGTCCCACCTTAGCACTTGGCCACCAGCAGCCCTGTCACTGACTTTGTTTGTCAAAAGGTTGAAAGAGGGGATCACATGACCCTGGGACACTGTGACCATCATAAATATGAATCAGTTGCCAAGCATCCAAATATAAATCACATGACCCTGGGCATACTGCTATGGTCATAAGTGTGAAAAATGGTCATAAGTCATTTCAGTGCAATTGCAACTTTAAACATGGGGTTTTTTGGTCAAGTTTTTGACACCTTGCTAGGTGGTACTCGAATATTGCCATATCCTAAAAATGGTACAATTGGTGGAAAGGTTGAAAAGTCCTGCCCTATACTTCATTCTTTCTTTGTATGCATTAATAGACCAATCTTTTTTACTTTTAATTCTGACACATCCTACTTATGTTAGATCATAAATATCACAATGAATTGGCCTTTCTTATCTTTAACTTAACTTGACCTTTTGTTTTAATAGAAAGTAGATGAAATTTGTTCCCGCTATTGTCTGGAGTAACCTTTCTCTAGAAACATGACCTTTGTTTGCCTGTTTCTTCCCATGATACCTTATTTCTGCATTGTATATTTTCAACATTTCACAGTTGAAAATAGATCCTCCTTAAATTTTTCAGTATAGTAGTAATTTTTTTGTTTTTTTCCACCAAAAAGAAACTAGAAAGCAGACTAGACTGCTTTCTACAGCACAGTTTATACTGCGTATTACTTTATTCCGCAATAGTGCCATCATCTGTTAGTTACAGAGCCAAATGAGGGTATTTTAAAATTTTGTTTAAAGTTGCACTTAAAGAAATAATGTTTTTTTATTAATGAAATTATATCAGAATTCTGTATTCATGCAAGAACTGTCACATTGTAATTAGCCAATCAGTATAGACCTAAGCAGGAAGTGAATACTCTGTGCAAATGTCTCTAGATGTCACTATTCTTATTTCCTCTGGGAGCCTGATGCTATGTTTGCCATTTTGGGCTCTGTTATTAGGTTTTGTTAACTATTTTGCTGTTAGTGTATTTACTCAAAGGTAGAAATTCTAAGTGAAATAATGTTTTGAACATAGCTACATTATGGATCATTGGCTAGCAAGATTCAGATTGAGAAACGCTTAAAAGTCAAACTTAGATATATAAGCAATCCAGGTAAAAACTCTTTAAGAAATTTAACTTTATTGATTTTAATTCTAAAATTCCAATAGAGGTGTGTTTTTATCAAACTATTCTCAGTAAAGGTTCAAAAAAGGCAATGACCTCTTGGAAGTAGCCCATAGTTATTAATAAAGCCTCTCATGTAGATAACTGAGTTTAATTTTGGGGTTGCAGTCTTAAATATATTTAAGCTTCAGCATGCCTAGATCCAATTACGCAACCTGTTTGAATTATGGTTATTTTGTTTATTGATAATTACATTTGTATCAGTTTTTATAAAACATTCTGTAAGAGACTAGTAATGGGAAATATACTAGTCTCTTACAGAATGTTTTATAAAAACTGATACAAATGTAATTATCAATAAACATTCTGTGAAGATTCAATAAACATTATAAAATGTAAGTGAAATTAGGGTTCTTTTTTTCATATGTAACCTCTCTGTCGGCTCAGTCTGCTATTAAGCCTTCTATTATAATCTTTTGGAGATGATTAACATTTAACAGTATGTAGAACTGATAGTTTATTTTATGATGTCTTTCCATAGGGCGCTATGCAACACCTTTTAATTAGCTGGGAATTAACCCTTTTCACACATCCCAGTGAGTAATTATAGAGTACAAACAGATTTATCTTGAAATAATGGTTAACCTCTCACATTTTGTTATAGATTTAGTAGCAAACAAAAAGACTTTTAGATTCAGCAACAGACTTTTGGGGTTCTGGTATAATCCTTTACATGAAAGCAATTAATGCAAAAAAAGATTTCTTTAAATTCATCTTGATAGTTGTTACAAGTTGGTAGTACTTGTAGGTGGTGAGACAGGGAAATAATTCACATTCTATAGTTGGTTGTAAATCATAACCCACTGGATGCTAAAAGATTGAACTAAAGGGTGAGAATAAATGTTAAAATATAGTTGAGTGAGGTTATCATAATTGTCTTGGGGGTTATAAATTACAGTCACTTTTAAAATGTACCATGCCTTATATTTTTTCTGAATATTGCCTTATTAAAACTAGGTAGGTAGCTGGACTCTAGATGCTAATATTATTGTGTCTGTAACAAGCAGTGCTAGTTTTTTCTTCACAGTATTATGATTAATATAGTCTTCTATTTAAAGCCATTAAATATAGTGCTATAATTGATTTATATTAAATGCAGTTAAAAATTTTGGCTGTAAATTTTCAAGGATGCTGGGGAAAAACTGTAAAGGAACACCCACCTAGTCCTCATAATATAATTTCACATTAATCTCTAAGCAGAGTTAGCAGCATGTTCTTTTCATGCAGCCGTGTTTCATGAAGAAACTGTGTGCATAGCGCCTAGTTGTAGTTGTACTTGAGAATTATTTTAAGTACAATAAGATATAATACAAGATGCTGTGACACTTCTTTTGAAAGGATTTCTTTCAAAAGTGAGAAAGTGAAAGGGCTAGGCTTAATCAATATAAATGTCAGTGGCATATTTTAATAAATTCTTGATTTAGCATGGACTGTTTTGAGTCACACATTTGCTATGGAATCAGCCATCCCCTTTCGAAGGTATGTGACATTTAAAAGATCGGCAAAAGAGATTGACTTGACAGCTTCAAATTGCGTTTGAAAGAGTTTTTCTTTTTAAAACAGAACACGAATACTTCCTATTCTAAATGTCATTGCAGAGACACAAACACATTTAATCAAGTTTATATTTAATTTATGCAAAGTACATTTTTTTCCTTTATTCATATGAGAGAGAGAGAGAAGGGGACTGACTTTTTGCCATTTCAAAGGTTTAGAGTGAAGAAGCTCTCTCCTATCCAGTTTTATTCTAAAAAATTGAAATCATGTCATCAGTCATTCATCCCAAATTCAGGGAGACATCCAAAATATCCAGTTAGAGAGCTCAAATTAAATAGTTTAAATGCCATTTACAGCTTTTGTGTGTCCTGTATCATTTGTGGCATCCTCTGTGTGAGAAACAGCTTAGAAAGGGTAATGTGTCAGTGCATATTATACTTTGAGTGTGAAATCATGAATGCAATTGCATTTTGTTCTCTGATCAGTTTCCACCCAATATGTCCATGATTTTTCACCAGTCCCCTTTCTGACTGAGGGTTGAAATGTTTTCAAAACTTGTGAAAACAAAGAATGCTAAGGTTCAGTTTTGGCCTTTGTTGTGGCCTTGGTCTGTTTGGGCAAAAGGATATGCTGATATAATCCTGAATTCATATACAGGTAGTCCTCAACTTACAACCACAACTGAGCCCAAAATTTCTGTTGCAAAAGGAGATCACATGAACCTGGGATACTGCAACTGTCATAAATATGAGTGAGTTGCCAAGAGAATTTTGATTATGTGACTATGGGGATGCTGCAATGGTTGTGTGAAAAATGGTCATAAGTCATTTTTTCAGTGCTGTTGTAACTTTGAACAGTCACTAAATGAACTACTGTAAGTTGAAGACTACCTGTATTGCAAGGATCCAGTGAATGTGATTTTTCATGTAAGAAATATTAAGTTAGGAATGCAATAGTATTTTAAACTTTTTCAAGCAGTGTTTTGAATCTCTTAACAGAAAAAAAGTGGACATATATTTTACATACAATGGTTATCACAAGTTTCATTTATTGCTAATTACTAAATAGTTAATATCAATTGTAAGCAATCCTTTGCAACCATTTTGTATCATAGCTTTTAAATCTAATGCTACCTGTCCTATAAAGTTACTTCAGCCAGTAATGTCCAACATTATGCCCATTCATAATGGAATTGCATCCTGTGAGAATGGTCCAGGATCACCAAGATTGATCTTATAATCACTAGGTAGACTTTAGAACAATATCATCTGGAATATCATGCCTCTGTTTTTTTAAATTATTATTTGAAATCTTGTATCTATCTTACTCAAAACTTGAGTTACTGAATATCTTTGCAGATGTAAGATTTTAAAATTGTCAAGGTGGGTGTATCTGAGTATGTATTAACAGTAGTCTATATTCATGTACAATGGAAATTAATAGGAATTAAATATGAATAAGGTGAGGGTGACATATTTCAATAGATTCTGTTCATCTTTGCAAATGAGAAGCTATGCAATTTAGCCATATGTTTGACTCTAAAAATTGCCCATTTGTTGGGTACCATTTGTTGGGGGTCAAGGGAAAGGGAGGGTTTTGCCTTCTCTTTATGCTCAAGATCCCCATGTACAATTGGTGGGCCACTGTGTGACACAGAATGCTGGACTCGATGGGCTTTGGCCTGATTCAGCATGGCTCTTCTTATGTTCTTATGTTCAGGATTACCAGCTAAGAAGTGCAGGAGAAATTGGCTGACTTTCATGTTTGAAGAATTGCTCAACATCCATGCCATGATTTAGGCTCCTCATCTGTTTTATTGGGGTAACTTATTATAGTAGGTTTAATTGTGATTTCTTTGTTTGAAAGTTGCAAACTGCCCAGAGTTTAATAAAATAATATTTGCCAAACAACACCCCAGGCTTAACAATCATTGATAAGAAAGACAAGGAAGTTGGGTAGTGGATGTAGCAGAACCTTGAAAAATGGAAGTGAAAAAATTGGAGATTATAAAATATAAAGACCCACAAATAAAATTAGAATGACTTGGCAAAAGAAAGTAAAGATAATACCAATAGTGATAGGCGACTTAGATGCAATCCTAAAATGTCTGGAGCACCACATGAATACCATCACCATTGACAAAATCAGTCAATTTCAAAAGCCAGCTGTACTTGGAATAACTTACATCCTCTGACAACAGCTTTAATGTCATTAAACAACTATATCTGCCTATCCCAGGTTTTTGGGAAGAATTCAATACATGGATAAAAATGCCAAATCAAATCCAAACATTTGACTGACTATGAGACATCATCATCATCATCGTAAGTGTGTGCACTATATAATAAACCAAAATGTTTTCTTTCTACTGCTTCAAGTGCAGCTTTTTATTAACAAACTGCTCCTCAGACAAAAAAGTGCTGATTGCATCATTTTTTAAAATCTGTATTGAATTTGGTTCAGTTGTTATAGTATATATATATCCAAGAATTTCCACAAGCTAGACAAACATTTTAAAACATCCCATCTCTGCTTGCATGAAAGTTTGTTGAAATTGTTTATTCCTTGTGAATGTGGGAATACCTAAATTGTTCTTTTAGACAGTACATTTTAGGGCAATGGATTATGAATTTCTGTATGCTAAAGATTTGTTTTATCAATGCCACTGTTTTTCCCATAACTATTGATAATGGGTTAGTCTCAATTTGTTAGTTGTTTTTAGTGAAACATATTAGTGAATAATAAACGAACCAGATTTGACTGTACAAAAAATATTTAGCAATTAGGCTTCTTTTTTTTTGGCTACCACTTCATCAAAGGGAATATTAATAGTGATCGTTAAGATTAAAAAAAAAGTACATTTATTCTACTTTTGTGATAAGAGTTTAATTACCTTGTGTAAGTTAACAGCTGAAAAACAGAGAAGAGGTTCAAGCAGTACTTTGGATAATATAATGTGCCATAACACAACCCAGCTGTCATATTTTAGAAAGATATCCTTAATCCAAAAGTAATTTGGCAGGAGAGGTTTTCTGTCACTGTGATGTTTCATTGTGCTTCCAGTTGGCTTATATGCAGTTTTATATAAAAAAGAAAAACAATCTAAAATGTATTTTTTCTCTAGAGTTGAATAACATAATTGTGTTGGATTCAAGCTTAATCATGCTTGGGACAGGCCACTCTCAATGAGTGGTGCTGGCTAAGTTATTAGACTAACTTAAGACTCATTGATTTCAGTGAGTATATTTGGTCTATGTCTGGATTCAATATGTTCTTAATGCATCAGTGCCATCATGCCTAGTACACGATGCATACATAATCATTACTGAAGGCTGTCTTTTGGAATGTAATTTGGTCTAATTTAAAATACTTACGACTTGTTCTTAAATTAGATTAAACTATTATTCTTTTAAAACACTGTTTTTCGTAATTATTGCCAATTTAATAATTTTTGTAATTCAGATTTAGGACTTCTTCATTGTAATATAAGCTTGACTTGAAATTTTGCCTACATTTTGATCAATGACCTTTTAAGTCAATAGATACTTACTGGAAGTTTTGCTGTCATAGAATGTAGATTTATATTTATTATAGAGAGCATCACTATTTCTGATCATTTTCTGACTTATATTTTTTTCATCCATGTTTGTCAGATTTCCTGGCTTGAATACCAAATATGTATTGGACCATTCTTTTCATACCCTAATATGCATTAACCCATCAAAAGCGGTGCTGTATCCTTCGCTGAGCTATAACCAAATAATATGGCAGCATATTTCTCATATTTTTGAAATTCCAGAAATGAATTGGGAGGTTTGATGTCCTGATGTTCTTTTTTATTGTTTAGACTTTTTATGCATTGTAAGCCATAATGTTTATTAATATATTGCAGTCATGCAACAAGGAAACATCAACAAGAAAAAATATGCACATTATTTGCCTTACCTGTATGTTCTGCTAAAACACTCATCTTTATCATTAACACTCATCTTTATCATTAACGATACATCATAGGGCAACAGTTTTTGATCCAAGGTTCAAATGGGCTAATTTACAGAATGTGTCCAGAATCTGAGATCCATGACTCTTGAGGGAATGAAATTTGGGGAAATTGTGCCAACTTCGGTGCTATTGGCTACTGCTGGACTGCTGCTACAGTCACATAATCCTTATTTTCAGGGTTCCATGACAGTTTCCCAGCCAGTCTCAATTCTTTGGTCCCTACCCTATCCAGCAGTACTCAGTCACCTACCTGCTGGGAAGGGAAGGGGATTAGTGATGCTTCCTGCCAGATTCTTACAAGAAAACTAAATTGGGAAGCCAAAGTCTCTCCTGTTCTCCAGCATGAGTGGATGTCGAATCCACTGATGGGTTAACATAGCCTACTTGCCCATTTAGACTAGGTCCGAATTTTAGCCCCGCCTCCGGCCGGAAGTTCCTCTCTTCCCCAGCTTTTACCTAGTCTTCAGCCCGCAAGCAGCTTGTCGTGTTGGCTCCGCGAGTTTGTTTTTTGTTGTTGAAGAAATTTGGTTAAAAGCTTGTTTTGGTTAATCAATCAGTGTTAGTTTACATTGGAAATTCTAAATTTAACAAATTAAATTTTTTATTACTTTGGATTTTTTGATTTTTGCTCCTCCTCGGCTTTTTTCGTCAGGGATGACCCAATAGGGCACATGCTGTCTATTATTGCAAGCTCTCATGAACTTGTAAGCTCTCAACTAATTTATTGACCTCTCTTGCTGCCAATTTCCTTTTTCTTTCCTTTCTTTATCTTCAAATATAATTGCACTTTAGCATACTTTTATGTCTCTTAGCTTCTTTTTCAAGAAAAGTTTAAAAAAAACACACCTCAGGGTATTACAGATAACACTACTCCATACCTAGTATTTTTTGAACAAATGTGGGTTATAAATGAAAAGCGTTGACATTTTCAGGATTGGTTCTTTGTTTTTGGAGCAGTTGAAACAGTCACATTTGCCCACCCTCAACATTCCTCTTCTTTTTTTCATATTTGGGCAACTCATCTTCCTCACTGTCCTAGCTATTTGTTTTTCTCTGCTTCCAACCCAGCTATGTCTTCTGCTACCTCCAACTGCTACAGTACACTCTGCTGTTAACTCAATACTGTGTGCTTATTTTCTTGTCAGTCTTCCCATTGCTAGCTTGGCAGCATTCTGCCTGTCTTCCAGTTGATAAAAATCCTGCCCCAACACAGGATCTAGCCTTCTTTTGCCTACTATGTCTCTCAGCCTTTTATTTATTTTTTCCTGAAAGGAAGATGCACTGAAGGGTTGTGATTAAAACAGAGTGTAATGAGAGGCGTGCCTGTCTGTGTATTTGAGAAGGATGGGTTTATTTAAATGAATATATAATATATTATCTCCTGTGAAATCTAATTTCTAATTCCCACATGACCATAGTGATCATCGACTTGTTCAACATCATACTTTCCTATTTTCAGCTACTTTTCAGGGTTATTCAGGGATAAAATAAGGATATATCACTTTGTAAAATTGTTTGAATTGTCAAAGAGAAAGGAAGACATAGAAGTTTAAATGCGTAAATTATATATTGTATATATGTATATATGTATATATATTGTATATATGTATATATATTGTATATTTTGTGTATATGCGTGTGTGTGTGCGTGTGTGTGTGTAAATATATATATATATATATATATATATATATATATATATATATATATATATATATATATATATATATATATATATATATATATATATATATATATATATATATATATATCTATCTCAACAGGTGTAGTGAGAGAAAGAGGAAAAAAAAGAAAAAGATTGCCATTGAAAGTGGGCGATATCTGGCTGGAGATTACAGAGAAAATATTCGGGAAGAATTTATTTCATTGCATTTGTCTGGGAGAGGCAATTTTGCATAGTCCAGAATATTGATCACTGCCCCATTCTGAGGCCCTCCTACTTCCGTGTCACCTGATCCAGACAAGCATATATGCAGCTTTTCATATACTTCCCAGGATAGACATAAACACAAATGGGTAATTCTTGGTTAAGGATAGTAATTGGGAACAGAAACTCTGTGGCTAAGCAACACAGTAATAAAACGTCACATGGCTGCACAGACTTATGATGGCAGTTCTAGTAGTTGCAGTTGTTAGATGCATCCTACCGTGTTTCCCCGATAGTAAGACATCCCCGATTGTAAGACGTATCAGGGTTTTCAGGGGGCCGGCTAATATAAGCTGTACCCCAAAAGTAAGACATATTACTCCTGCCCACTTCCGCCTCCTGCTTAAAATACTTAAATACTTAAAATACTTAAATACTTAAAATACTTAAAATACTTAATATACTTAAAATACTTAAAATAAAACTGACAATTGTTTTCCAATCAATATAAGCCGTACCCCGAAAGTAAGACATAGTGGGGCTTTTGGGGATAAAAAGAAAGTAAGACACTTCTTCCTTTCGGGGAAACACGGGTATGTAGTTATTGGACATGACATCACACGGTGATCATTTACAACAACTTGTTGGCTTCCCCATTGACTTTGCTTTTTGGAAGTTGGCAGTGAAAGTGACCAAATGACCATCACATCACTGTGGAACACTGTGATCATCACAGTTAAGAACTGGTTGCCAAGTGCCTAAATCATAATCACATAACGGGGGCGTGGGTGCTGGAACAGCCTCAACTTTTGAGAACCAACTGTAAATTTCCTCATTGAATGCCATTGTAACTTTGAACAGTCACTGAACATATAGTCATTAATCAGGGACTACCTGTAGATGGAACTTAAGGGACAAACAGAAATTGACAAATACAAAAAGACAAAATG
This sequence comes from Bothrops alternatus, assembly GCA_034064705.1. Lineage (NCBI taxonomy): Eukaryota > Metazoa > Chordata > Lepidosauria > Squamata > Viperidae > Bothrops > Bothrops alternatus. The sequence goes on from JARGCV010000009.1 coordinate 17,639,016, forward strand.
CCTTTTTTTTTTTTTACACAGAATATAGATGTCCCTTATAGCACTGATGATAAAGAGCTGGGAAGAATTGCAGAAGCCATGGTCTTCAGTGATTTTTTCTTATCTTCTTTTTTAAAATGGCAAATAATGATAAACATCTTCATAAATTTATTTAGAGGGAGTCAATGTCACATGACAGAGTTCCCCAACCTTTCTGGCTTTGTAGACTGGTGGGGGGAGAGAGGATAATTCTGTGGCTTGGTTCTGAACAGCTCACGGCCCGGGGATTGGGGACCCCTGCTATATGATCATTCTAGAAATTAAATAAAATTTATATGTAAAAAACAAGAAAATTCTTCAAAATCACTGTGAAACTTCCAAGGGAGCATTGTATCTGAAAAGGGTGACTGTAACTGGTAACTATAATTCTGCAGAAGGAGATTTCCAATAGTGTTGTTAAGGCTGCTGTATTGTTATGCCCTTTTGCTGATTTCCTTTGCCTTTAATTTTCTTTTCTCCATCCCATCACTGCCAACTATTTATGATATTTTGTCTTTCCAGAACTTGATCTCTTAATGAGTTTGTACATCATACGTGTATAGTTACTTTGAGCTTTGGCTGTAAGAGTTTATATTACACCACTGGTTCATTGTATAGTATTGAAATAAAGATGGATAAGTAATTTGTTACACACCCTTTTAATTAAGTTCTGAAATCTGGGTTTTGCACACAGATAGCATGTGTGCGTAAGCTTAAAGCTTTAAGCAGAAATGGAATCAATAAATGCTGCCTGAAGCCTTTGGTATATTGGTGGAGTTATTGGCAGAGGAATCTAAACAAGGATAAAACTATGGATGTTAATTGGCAGAATTTTGGCAGATTTAACACTCCATCAGTATGTCCAAGTTCTGATGCTAAAACGTGTCCAAAATTCTTAATGTGTTTTCAGTTGTTCCGTTGAGGTGGAATTTCTTAGAATATATACAAGCCTGATTAAAAGCAGAAGAAATACTTTAAAATGAATTTCTGGAAAGTGCTGCTGTAGTAATCTTTGGAAGTAATACTACAGAATTTGCTTAAAATGAACCAACTTTATAAAAATAGTCTAATAAAGTCCATACTGTGAGGGGGATCTTAAAGGAAAAAGGTGAATTCCCAGAATAGATGTGGTACTTGTTCGGAGGAGAACTCTTGTTTGGTATTCTAAATTAGCATTTTCTTTTCCAAGAATAAAAAAAAATAAAAATAAAAATCAGTATCTGCAGTTCTGACATCTCCTATGGGAAAAAACAGTCCAAAATATTTTCATATTGAAAAGTAGTGAATGCAGAAAATATTATCACCTCTTAAAATATCTGTAAATAATTAACAAACATATTTTAATTATAATCTGAAATCCAGAATTTAAACAGCTAAGCTAATTTTAGGCTTCTATGTGGGTTTGAAAGAACAAAGAAGTTGTTGATAATGTGTTTTTCATCATTTATATGTTTTGTACTTCTTTGTGGATTATGCCTAGGTTATAACATAGTACAGATAAAAACTTTTATGTATCAGTTTCACATTTCACATTGACTGAGTTATTCATTGTGAGATACAGAAATAGTGAATAGTCCATAAATTAGTATTAGTAGATTAGTATTTTACTTGATTGCCTCACTTCTCAAGCAGCGTCAAATAGTAATATTACTTTATAGAGCAGCGGTTCTCAACCTTCTTCAGGCCGAGACCTCGCGCATGTGCGGTGCTGCCCCCTGCGCGGCCGAAAAAAATGAAAAAAAAATGGCGGGAAAAAATGGCGGACTGCGGCGTTTGGCGACCCCCGTGAAATGGTCATTTTACCCCAAATGGGGTCGCGACCCATAGGTTGAGAACCGCTGTTATAGAGGAACCTTCATTAAGACATGGCAAGAAAAAGTTCCTTATCTACAGCCTATTCATCCATCCATCCTTCCATTCGGTCCATCCATCCGTCCATCCATCCATCCATTTTACATGCTGCTCGAGGTATAGCACGTCTGAGCAGCTTTCTATTCTACAGGCACTAATAGAATTGAAGCAGTATACAATAGTGCCAGTATAAATTACTCAGACACTAAAGGACAGCTTGAACATATGTAAACGTTCACCCTCCAGGAGGGAACAAATGTAGTTCATTAAATCCCGAAAGCATGTTAAAACGGTCAAGTTTTTATCACTTTACCACATTCCAGAAAGGAGATATGCTGTTTTAGAGAAGGGAGGGATGTGTATGAAGGCCTAGTCCCAAGATTCCTGCAGATAGCACTCCTCAATGCTTCAGATCTGGAAGAGAAGGTGGTATGTAGATACTCACATCCTGAACTGTGCAGGACTTTAAAAATGACAATACTAGCAGCTTGAATTGCACATGGAGACAAACCCCATAAGCTATACTCCATTTGGATAGTGATGAGTCAGAACCCATGCTGAATGGCTGAATGAATTATATGTAAAGATCAAATGATACATTAAATTTCGGGGTCATAAATATAGCGCCATTCCATTTATTATCTTTTCAAGGATTATCTCACGCATTTTGGAAGGAATGATAAATTGTACTATTTCCACAGATCATGCCAATAATTACATTTTACAAATTCCTGTGGACTAAGTCCATCACATTCTTTTTTCCTCCCTGTGGTGTTAGGTTATTCATGATTAGAAATTATACTGTATGAGTTTTATGTGCCTTGAGGAACATGTGGAACACAGTGTGAGAATCAAGATTGGGCCAAAAAACCCCCAAACCCTAGTAATCAACTTTTTTATTTGGCAATTGCTGTTTGGTTATCTCTAAAAATGCTAAATGCTCTTAAGACAAGCTATTAAAAAGCTCATACGCTTCAGTTTGTCAATAATAGACAGGAAAGAACTGTATACCAGTTATTAATTGATGTGATTCATTCTAATAGTTCATTCCTAAAATCAAAAAGTTTCGGGTTGCAAATCTGTCCAAATACAGTATAATAATAGACCAGACCAAGGATTTCTCTATTCTTGTGCTTACTGACTCCTGACGTAAAGTCAATCTACCAGCTCATATGTAGTAAACACCTATGGTCAGTTTCTAGAATAGTGCTTCTTGCTTTAGGCTAATAACTGTATGTACATTTTAAAATTTGCATCTTGTTATGTACATAAAGATTCTGCTACCCGGGGGGCCCTACCCATTATGGCTTTTACACTGTAATGGCGGGTTGGAGGGAATCAAATACCTCCCGTGGACCAACAGGCCTGCTCCCCAGTATCAATTGAAGGTGGAGACCATATTGGTTGGAACGGATTCAGAAGAACAGCACATGGTGTGGTGGCAGCCACTTGAACAGCATGTGCACAGCGGTGTAGAAAGCAAAGGGAAGACTACTACACTATATTTTTCCCAGGAAAATCATGTTAATGGCAGCAAAACCTAACAATGGCCCTGAGTACGGGTGCCCCTTAAATGGGGAAGGGGTGCTAAGAATCTCCCAGTCTGCTAGAAACATGATAAACCCAAAACTATGAATTGGTACATGGAATCTGAGAAGCCTATACGAAGCTGGGAAAACACACAACACTATCCAAGAAATGTCCAAATACAATATCTCCATATTGGGAGTGAGTGAAATGCGCTGGCCTGAAAATGGAATGTGTAGAATAGGAAATTATCCTATCTACTACTCTGCTGAGAATAGCAAACATCATTGAAATGGAGTAGCTATAATTGTAAACAATCTTGTAAATAAATGCATCAAGTCCTTTATTCCTGTATCTGATAGAGTGATAATGATCCAAATAAATAGTACTCCAGTAAATATGAATGGTTATAAAAGTTTACGCTCCCACAGCTGATGGCGATGAGGAGGATTTAGAGAAGTTCTACGAAGATATAAGCAGTGTACTGAAAACCTTAAAAAAACAATACTCATGGGGGACTTCAATGCAAAAGTAGGAGAAGGAAGTGATGCTTCTGTAGTTGGAAACTTTGGCTTAGGAACCAGAAATGGTAGAGGTGACAGATTTGTAGACTTCTGCAAGGAACATAGGCAATGTGTGATGAATACTTCTTTCAAGTTGCCAAAAAGACGCCTCTACGCTTGGAGATCACCAGCAGGTACACGAAATAATGTAGTAAGGAACCAAATTGTCTATTTTACAATAAACAAAAGATTTAGAAACTCAGTAAAATCAGTAAAGACATACCCAGGTGCAGATGTACCATCCGATCATAATCTACTACTTGCTGAAGTCCAGCTGAAACTAAAAAGGATGAAAAACCCAAACCCTGCTAAACTAGGAATCGACAGAGACTTCATCATTAAACATGGAGGTAAGATTAAAGAAGAAATAGAAAATCATTTAAGGGAAACCAACAACCTGAATGATGATGTAGAAGCGAACTGGAATAAATTTAAAAATGCAATAGTAGAGGTAACAAATTCAAAACAGAGAGAGGGGTACCACATGAAGCAACAGTGGATGACAGAGGAAATTCTTCATCTCATGGATGAAAGAAGATCTTATAAAAATAAAAACAAAGAAAAATACAATGATTGCAGAAAACAATTAGAAGAAAAATTCGACTGGCAAAAGAAAAGTGGTTTGCAAAGAGATGCAAGGAAATAGAAGAGACAGAATGTATATATGATAATTTCAGTTTACACAAAAAAATGAAAGAAGCAGCAGGCCTCTACAAAAAGAAAACTAACAACTTAGTTGACAAAGAGGGGGAAATTATCTTAGATGAGGATGAAAAGCTAAAAAGATGGAAGGAATATATTGAAGAACTTTTTGAGGACACTAGGAATGATATAGATATGGGAAGTATAACAACTGGACCAAATATCACTATGGAAGAGGTTGAACATGCAATAAAAATAGCAAAAACAAGAAAAGTCACAGGATCTGATGATATCCCAGTAGAAATTTTAAAGAAGACAATGGGAATAATTTTTTACTGCAGCTCTTCAATCAGATTTATGAAACAGGAAAAGATACCAAATGATTGGCTAAAATCAACCTTTGTGACAATCCCCCAAAAAATAAATGCAAAGAAGTGTACTGAATACAGAACAATAAGCTTAATGAGTCATGCCCTGAAAATATTCCTGAGAATAATTCACACAAGAATATACAACAAAATTGAAGAGCGTCTAGGTAATACACAATTAGGTTTCAGAAACAATCTTGGTACACAAGATGTGCTGTTCAGCGTTCAGGTTCTTGTACAGCGTTGTAGAGATGTCAATCACAGTGTTTACATGTACTTCATTGATTTCGAAAAAGCTTTTGATAAAATAAGACACAGCAAACTATTAGAAATCCTGAAACAAGGGGGACTAGATGACAAAGACATCCAAATAATAAAGAATCTGTATTGGCATCAGGTAGCAAATGTGAGACTAGGCCAAAAATACTCAGCTGATGCAGAAATAAGAAGAGGGGTCAGACAGGGATGTATTCTATCTCCAATGTTGTTCAATATCTACTCTGAGTCAATCTTCAACGAGGTACTGGAGAACATCGACGCTGGCATCAAAGTAAACGGTGTTTGGATCAACAACTTAAGATATGCTGACAATACAGTTCTGCTTGCCAGTAAGCATGAAGATCTTCAGCTCCTCATCAACAGAGTCACAGAAATATCTGAAAAATATTTTCATGGTCGTCAGCAAACAACCCGTTAATTTACCACCAATAAATTCAGAAGGAATACCACTAGAAAAAGTTGAAAGGATCACGCACCTCGGTTCTAATTTACAGGAAAGCTGGGAATGACCGTTGAACTAAAGACAAGGATAGAAAAAGCTCGAACAGCATTCTTCAAAATGAAAAAGGTCTTCTGCAGTCACGACATAAGCCTAAGATTGAAAATCAGGCTTGTCAGATGCTACATTTTTTCTATCCTGCTCTATGGAGTAGAGAGTTGGTCTCTGACAGAAGGCCATCTGAAGAGACTAGAACAGTTGAAATGTGGATTTACAGGCGGCTGTTATGTATAAGTTGGGTTGACAAGATCAGAAATGAAGAGGTGATTAGCCACTGGGAAAGCCAAGGGAAATCATCAAAACAATTAAAAAATGAAAATTAGAATATTTTGGACATGTGATGCGACACCCAGAAAAATACGGCATACTCTGTTTAATCCTCCAGGGAAAGATTGAAGGCAAACGAGGTCCAGGCAGAACATCGTGGCTTCAAAATCTAAGGGACTAGTTTGGACAAAACTCAGCAGCACTTTTTCATGTGGCTGCTGATAAAAATAGGATTGCCAACATGATTGCCAACATCCGATAACGGATATGGCACAAGAAGAAGACTAAAATAAGGTAGTTCCTCACTTAAGGCCACAATTTAGCCGAAAATTTCTGTTGCTAAGAGAGACAGTTTCATGAATTTTGTCTCATTTTACGACCTCTCTTGCCACAGTTGTTGAGTGTGAATCACTACAGTTGTTAAGTTAGTAATACTTGTTAAAGTGAATTTGGCTTTCCTGTTGACCTTGCTTGTCAGAAGGCTGCAAACGATAATCACATGACCCCGGGATACTGCAGCTGTCATAAGTTGCCAAGCATCCGAATTTTGATGGCGTGACCATGGGGATGCTGCAACAATCAAAAGCATGAAAAACGGTCATAAGTCACTTTTTTCAATGCCGTTGTAACTTTGAATGTTCACTAAACGAATGGTTGTAAGTTGAGAACTACCTCTACCTATCATCAGGGCTTATGAGCATTAAGCGCTTCAAACAGAAGTGGATGGTTATCCACTCCAGGATAAAAATATTTAGGATTTACATTTTCTTCAGTTTCAAAAATATTTTTGAGAGTGCCAGTTGTGTTTTATTTTGGAAAATAGTACTTTCCAAATGGCTTACAAAACAGTTCTGCTGCCATCAGCAATGGAAAAGCAGGAGAGAGGATAGGTGAAATTACAACTCTGAACTCAAGAGTTGCAGGAAAGCTTCACAGAACATAATTGAAAAGGATGAATTATTTAACATCATAACTAGAAAATCCATGAAGATTTGTTCCTTTTATAGCCAAAGCATCCCTTACTAAGATTTAGAAAAAGCGAAAATCTCTTATGTTAAAGTTACCCTCTTGGCAATGATAAGAAATTAACATATTAACAATGCTATTGGATCTAACAATGATCTTTTTTACCTTTATACTGCTTTAAATGATAAAAACCTAATAAGAGCCCTGGAGCATCAGGCAAAAGCTTTCTGATTTAGCAGCTTGTATCAGATTTTAAAACTCATGAATAGGACATTAAGCGATTCTTCTAAAGTTGTTCCCCAGCAAATGTTATTTAATGTATGCTGCCTTTGATTTAGGCAGTAGTAAAGTTCTATCAAAATTAGTAAGCATTTATAAATTTATTTTCCATGATGATAATATGATAGTCCTTTAAAAATGTCTCTGTGGATGATCCAAGGATGTGAAAATGTAAATATTATTATTATTATTATTATTATTATTATTATTATTTATTAAATTTCTATGCCGCCCTATTCCGGGAACTCAGGGCGGCTAATATGCTACAGGTGAGTTGGTATTTCGTAATATATTGCTTTTTAAAAAAAAAAGAACAGGCTTGGAAACATGTCCTGTGGTTTTGTGGTTTATTTGTATCAGTGTGATCAATCAGGCTAAGTAATTTTGCTAGATAAATTGCTTATCACTTTGATTGTTATTTCACTAGATCATAAGCTTGAGCGTTGTTTATTTGCTTTCTATCCTTTTATCTGCCTTTCTTATTTTTATTTATAGTTGTCAAGCCCAATAAGGGCTTTGTAGAAATTGATGGTAAAGGATGCCGTGCTCGAATGTCAAAGTAAGTGGCTACTGTTCTTTAAAAAAAATATTACTATTATAGTTTAAATCAGTCCAAGGTGGAATGAAAGCGTCTTTCATTGAAGGTTATGGTTGTTGGTCCAGGGCATGTTGATAGATATGTTTCAACTTTCCAAGGTGAACTGAGAGTGAACTTCCAGCCCCTTAAGCATTACACCAAACTGGCACATGCATATAGAGACACAAGATACACATAGAGAGAGGGGGAAGGGGGAGAGAGAGAGACATCATGCTCAAAGTTGACAAAGATAGGGTATCAGGTGTATTCTGAAGTTCGGGCACATCATCAGTTCAAAAATATTTCAAAGACAGTAAATTATCTCAATTCACAGGGCTAAATTTTATGATGAAACTGCCACCTTTTCAATAAAAAACTGCAATAAGGAAAACCTTAAACTGGTTTTGTCTATCATGAATGGCAGACCTTTTCCATATGGCTATGAAGAAATTGTATATGCATAGTTTTCCGTAGAGCCACTGGTTTTTATAAACTGCATGTTGACCTTTATTGTTTTAACTGAGAGCAGATTTGTTTATAATTTTCTTTTATTTATATATAACAAGACCTCCCCCCCTCCAACACTACTGAAACTAGTTGTTTGGATGACTTCTAAAACAGAGGTCCTCAAACTCTTGAGCCAGAGACTGGTAACGATCCACGGCCTTTTAGGAGCAGAGTCATAAAGCTGGAGGGGAGCGGCAGGCAAGTGAGCAAAATCAAAAGCATCCTTCTCCAGCATGTGGATTACGAATCCACAAGAGGATGGGTTCATATCCAGCTTCTCTGCCCGTAGACTAGGACCAAATTGTTAGCTCCGCCTCCAACCGGGACTTCCTGTCCTCCCAACCGGGCTTCCTGTCTCCCAGTTTTTTCCTAGTCTTCAGCCCGTCAACAGCTAATTTAGCAGGCTCCAGAATAGGTTTCTTTTTTAGATTCAATTTAGGTTTAAGTTGTTTTCTTTTTTTACTTTAATTGAGCAGATAGGTTGGATTAGACCTCCTTTAGACTTTCCAGCAGAAGGAGGTTTTTTAATCTACACCAGAAGGAGGATTCGGGGACAGGCGATCCAGGGGGCCTCCCCGGATCGCTCGGACCACGCGGGAAGGAGCAACACAACGCAACGCGGCTTGAATCCCCTTTCTGGACGAGGATTCTCCCCCGAAAGGCACCCCAGGACCCGGAGAGGCGAGGAGCAAGCGGCAGAAGCGGCGACGGACGGCGCATCAAACCGCAAGTGGGGGGTGCAGTAGGGGGGAGGAAGGCGCCGCTGAGCTGTTAATCGGCAAGCGGCGCGGAGACCGATCGACAGCGAAAGCGAGTCGAGGGCTCCGGCGGCCATCGAGGACCGCGTGGAAGAGGCGGAAGCCATCTTGAGCAGGCCTCCTCGAGGTGTTTTGGCGCGAGGGGCCATCTTGGAAAGGGGGCGGGGCCCCAAAGGGCGGCAGTAGCGGCCATCTTTTTGCAGGCCCAATCTCCGGAATAAAGCCGGAACGCCGACCAAGGTGGGGGGACTTTTGAACCTGAGTACTCGCGGTTCACGGGAGGCCAGCAGAGGCAGCATCTGCTGCCATAGGCAACTGTAGGCCCTGCCACCTCTGTGCCTGCTGAGTCAGGCCGACAAGGGAGTCTTGGAGGGCGTGTGATCTTGAAGGGGTTAAACCCTAGGGATAATCAGCCTCGCAGACCTGCCCAGAGAGAGTCTGCCTGCCTGTCTTGCCTGTGCCCAGTGCAGAAGAGGGTCTGACTCCACCTGCCTGCGGAGCTAAGCCTCCCTCTTACTCCCGCTTGTCTGGAGCAATCCTTAGTCTCCCAGACGCACGATGGCAGACAGTGCGTCGCCTCAGGTGTACCAAGGCTCAAGCCCCCCCCCTCCCTCCCCAAAACGCAAGACCATGGATCCGGAACTGGGGGGGGGCAAGAAGAAGGCCAAAACTAAGCATCTAAACAAGGAGCCATCGAAGGCAGCCGAGCGACAGGCCTTAAGACGGCACCAGGTGCTAGAGAGAGAGTGTGCCAAGGCCCAGAGACTTCAGGCCAGAGAGAACGAACAGGCTGATTTTTCCCAATCCATGCCTTCCACACCAGAGCATGCTGACCATGCAGACACGCAGACGGAACTGGAAAACACAGAGCTACCTAGAGGGTGGTCTGAACAATTGCAGACATTTATGCAGCAGGCCTTTGATAAGTTTATGGCTACTAAACTTTCCTCTTCTCCTCAGGAGCACAGCAAACAACCAGCACCCCCGCCTCACAGAGGAGGCGTGCCCACTCCAGCCTCCGAGGAATCTGAGGCATCCTCACAGCTTACGGAGGAGGAACCGGAGGACTGGGAAGCATCGGGACGCCAGCTGTCAGAGGACGAAGATGAGACCCCAGAACAGGTCCCAGCCTCAGGGCTGTTCAACTCAGCTGATTTCCGTTCACTTATGATCAAGATCTGTTCCACCCTGTGCCTGTCAGCCAGGCCAAAGGTGACAAAACCCTCGTCTCCCGAGGAGGAGGAGGAAGGTAAGGTCCATCCGGTGCTACACCCACCAGCACCGGAGGAGATAAAAGTACCGTGTCCATTAGTGTTCCGCACTGCCCTGGAAGCACAATGGGCCTCATTGGCTACCACACCATCCCCGAGTAGCACAGACAAAAAGATACTAAATGTGTGCAATGCCTTAGCTTCCCTCATAGAGGTACCCAAGGTGGATGAGCCACTAATATCTCTCTTTGCTTCATCCGCCATTCCAGGAGATATGGCGGAATCCATGAAGGCCGAGGATAAGAAATTCGAGTTTGCACTTCGCAGGACGCACAGCTCATCAGCCTGGGCAATCAGATCCGCGCTCTCAGCCTCGCTGGCAGCCAGGGCCTCAATCTTGTGGCTTCAGGATCTGCAGGCAAGTCTAACACCAGACCAGGTACGTGAGCACCAAACACTAAACAAGCTGCTGATGGCAGCAGAGTACATGGCTGACACCACCCTGTCCTCTTCCAAGTATTCGGCCAGGGCCATAGGTTCCACAGTAGCTTCTAGAAGGCTCCTCTGGCTCAAGACATGGAAGACGGACCTTAAGTCTAAGTGGCGCCTAGCCACCGATAAATACTCGGGATCCAAACTGTTTGGGTCCATTCTCGACCCGTATGTAATCGAGGACAAGAATAAGAGAAAGATCCTCGCCCACCCGTCCAAAGGGACGGATAGGAGACAGGAGTTCCGCAGGCAGGGGTTCCGCCAGAGCGGGACCGGCGATGGGAGGCAGCCCTTTCGCGGAGGGCAGTCCTGGGATTGGCCCAGAAATCAGCGCCCCTCCTCATCAAGTCAGGAGCGCTTCCAGGACCGCCCGACCGCAGGCAGGGGCCAGTTCCCAAAACGCAATGCCAGAGGCGGGGCGGGGCGACCCTACAGGCGCTCCAAGTGACGCCTGGGACAGCCCCATAGGGGGTCGCCTGGCGCTGTTCAAGGAGGCGTGGCAGGCCACCACAACAGACGCCTGGGTAAGGGACACTGTAACTCACGGCCTAGCCTTAGAGTTCTACGCTCCCCCCCCGAACCAGTTCAGACGTTGCCCAGAGTCAAGAAACCCCTCAAAAGCAAAACTTCTGAGAAGGGCCATAGAACATTTGATAGAGATAAGAGCCATAGAACCGGTTCCGCAAGAACAGGAAAGACAGGGGTTCTACTCCATCCTGTTCGTAGTACCCAAGACATCGGGGGGATGGAGGGCAATCCTAGATCTCAAGAGACTAAACTACTTCATAACATACAAAAAGTTCAAGATGCAGTCCCTCAAATCCATCTTGGCCAGCATTCGAAAGGGAGATCTGTTATCATCCATAGACCTCACAGAGGCATACTTACACATTCCAATAAGGCAGGAAGATCGCCAATTCCTGCGTTTCTGCCACAAGAACAGACACTTTCAATACAGGGCCTTACCCTTCGGCCTCTCGTCGGCACCCAGGGTATTCACAAAGGTGTTGGCGGTGTTAGCAGCACGACTGCGCAGCCTACCGGTGCGGGTCCTGTGTTACCTGGACGACATTCTGATCCTGTCAAGGTCCTTACACGCAGCTCACGCAGACTTGAGAGTCACACTAGACACACTACAAGAACACGGGTTCTCTGTAAACTACAAGAAGAGCCATCTAACACCTTCCACATGTCTACAACATCTAGGGGCGGTCATAGATTCAGAGGCGGGGTTAGTTCACCTCTCACAGGACAGAAAGGACAGCGTTCGAAAGCTCGCACGCACCGTCCAGGAGAAGGGGTCAGCCACAATAGTGCAACTATCCCAACTCCTGGGGAAAATGATATCCTGTCTGGGCATCGTTCCGTGGGCCAGACTCCATTCCAGAGAGCTCCAATGGTTCCTTCTCCCCTACCAAAGGAAAAGGCAGGCAGCATCCCTCAGAAGGGTCATTCTTCCTCCTCAGGTCCTAACATCCCTCCGATGGTGGACCTCAGCTGCCACGGCCAAGGGAACGCTAATCAAGGAACCAGACAGAATAACAGTCACCACCGACGCCAGCCAGTTCGGCTGGGGAGCCCACTTACAGGACCAGATAGCTCAGGGCAGATGGACTCCCAGGGACCTGGGTCACAACATCAACTGGCTCGAACTAAGAGCAATCCACTTAGCCCTCCTACAATTCGCTCCTTACCTGGAGGGGAGGCACGTGCTGGTCCTAACGGACAACGTGACTGCCAAAGCACATGTGAACAAGCAAGGAGGGACCAAATCCTCAGTTCTCATGAAGGAAGCACGAGAACTGGGACTTTGGGCAGAGGCGCATCTAGGGTCGATAAAGGCAGAGCACATATCGGGGGAGGCGAACAGCCAAGCAGATTCACTGAGCAGAGCCACGGTGAATCAAGCGGAGTGGAAACTGGACCCGAGCCTGTTCGAGGCCATCTCGAACAGGTTCGGGAGGCCACTAGTAGATCTGTTCGCGTCTCACATGAACAAGCAGCTCCCTCGCTTCATGTCCAGGTTTCCGACCTGGGGAGCAGAGGGAACGGATGCCCTCAGGTGCAGGTGGCCCCCGGGGCTGATGTACGCATTCCCGCCTCCTCCGCTGATACAGGCAGTCATCCGCAAGATCATCCTAGAAGGAGCGGAGGTGCTCCTGATCGCCCCTCATTGGCCACGCCGGCCTTGGTTCGCAGACCTGGTGGACCTGTCAATTTCACCAGCCTAGATAATACCTCCCCACCAGGTGTCGCTCAGCCAGGGGAAGCTGCAACACCCAGACCCACAATGGCTACAGCTAGCCGCTTGGCACTTGAGAGGGAGGGACTAGCAAGACAGTCCTTTTCAAAGGACGCCATAGAGATCATCCAGGCTGCCCGCCGGCCTTCCACTAACAGAGTGTATGAGGCAACGTGGAAGAGCTTTGTTAACTGGTGCGGCAAGCAACAGATAGACCCCTTAACGGCGACCATTCCCATCGTCATAGATTTTCTGGTAGAAGGGGTTAAGAAGGGCCTAGCTCTTAACACTATTCGCAGACAGGTGGCAGCCATACAAACCGTGATCTCCTGCGACAGCAGGGAGTCATTATCACAGCATCCGGCTGTAAAATCCTTCATGAAAGGGGTGGCCACAGTACGACCTCCGGTGGTGCACCGTTACCCGTCTTGGGATCTGCCCAAGGTACTCCAGGCCCTAACATCTGTTCCGTTCGAACCTCTGAGACTCTGCTCACTCCGTCATCTGACATGGAAGGTAGCCTTCCTGGTGGCCATCACATCAGCTAGGCGGATCTCGGAGTTGGGAGCTCTCTCGGTCCGAGCGGACCTGATGATCATTTCAGAGGACACTGTCACATTACGCCTAGACCCAGCCTTCATCCCAAAGGTCAACTCCTGGTTTCACAGAGCCCAGGAGATATCATTACCAAGTTTCTGCCCAAATCCCTCTGACCCACGGGAACGGCGATGGCACAATTTAGATGTGCGCAGGGCCTTACTCATTTATACCAAAAGGACATCTGCCTTCCGGAAATCGGAGTCGCTATTTGTTTCCTTCCAACCAGCGACCATGGGTCACAGGGTTTCTTCCTCAACCATTGGCAGGTGGATCAGGGCATGCATAGCAGAAGCCTACGGGGCACAGTCATTGCAGGTTCCGACAGGAATAACGGCACACTCCACCAGGAGTGCGGCCACATCAGCGGCCTGGCACACGCAGGCACCGGTGGAGGAGATTTGTAGGGCGGCAACATGGGCGTCCCCGGTTTCCTTCATCAGAAGTTACAGGATAGACCGGTTTGCTGCGGCAGGGGCCTCCTTCGGGAGACGATCGCTACAGCAGATCATTGCCTCAAATGAGACCTCAGCCTAGACTCCCACCCGGGGGACATGGGAGGGCTTGGGTATGTCCCATCCTCTTGTGGATTCGTAATCCACATGCTGGAGAAAGAGCGTTGTCTTACCTGAACGCTTCTTCTCAGCATGGGGATGGAGAATCCACACACCCTCCACTAACAGTCTAGGCAGATTTGAGTTACAGGAATATGAACAGGAGCCACGAGGACCAAACTACGTTGAAGGAGCTTCGCCGGTGAAAAAACTGGGAGACAGGAAGCCCGGTTGGGAGGACAGGAAGTCCCGGTTGGAGGCGGAGCTAACAATTTGGTCCTAGTCTACGGGCAGAGAAGCTGGATATGAACCCATCCTCTTGTGGATTCTCCATCCCCATGCTGAGAAGAAGCGTTCAGGTAAGACAACGCTCTTTCCCCCCCCCACCTTCCAGTCAGTGGAAAAACTCCTCCATGAAACTGGTCCCTGATGTCAAGAAAGTTGGGGGCTGCTGTTCTAAAGAATGACTTTTTAAAGTTGGCATGAACGGTTCTGTATATGAACAAGAACTACTGGATGAGTCTACCCAATGTTGTAAATATGGATGGATATGTAGATTTGGTGTAGAAAGTTGAAGCGAATTTGAGAAATCATCTGATCTTTCATCATGCCTAATGATATCTTTTTTTCCTTCTGTTTCTGGTTCTTGGAACTGCATTTGAGCATTCTATCATATAACTTGGTTGAAATGCTGTTATATATTTATTTTAAAGAAACTTCTTAATACAAAGGAGGTAGTGCAGGGTATGGAAAATTTGCTATGATTGTGTAGATTATTGTTTCAGTTTTTACTTTTAAAAATAGGTTTATAAGGTTTTAGTCTTTATGACTTTTATAAAACTACAATCTGTAAAACTTTGCAAAATTCAAAATAGCATGGAAAAGCAGTTGAGAGCTGGGCTACACAGTATAGAAGGATATTTTATCTCAGTAGTAGTTAGCAACCTCTGCCCTCCACATTTTTACAACTTCTTGCTGTTGGCTATGTTACTGGAGGCTGATAGGTATAGAAGTCCAGCACATCTGGATCTCCCCAGGAAATATACAGCTGCTGAAATTAATGAAATTGAAAGATGATGATAGAACTAGGTCATCTACACAATCCAAATTCCAGTTTATAATTTGGTTCCTGGAAAGTACCCAATTGTTTAAATGCACATGTTAAATATAATTTTAAAATGTCATCTAAAAGTTGTTTTTAAAAACTTTCTACCGAATGTTTTGTTGCATTAGTTAATGGGCGTGGAGGTCTTCCTTTAATGAGAGGAGAAATATCTCTTTATACTTGGATTGGGGCCAGGGCCAGAGTCTTTCCACTTCAGCTAATACTTGTGCTTGCCATGTTGAGTGTTGTCCCTGGCAAGGATTAATACCTTTCCTTAACTTCTTTGTTACTGGAAGGGAAATGCAGAAGCTAACATGGCCCTTCAGCTGGGAGACTTTAGGTGTGTCACATTTGTTCTGCTAAGCTAATATATGAGTTGGGTCTTAAACACGTATTTGTCTGTTTGCCTGCTTGCTTTGGCTGATTGTCCACTATAATCAACAACTACTTCTAAGCAATTGCTAACCCCTTTTATTATTAAATTCCTCTGGAAGGTCAAGAAAGGGGAAAGTGCTGTTTCTTGCAGTTAATATGTAAGCAGAAATCTCTAGAAAGATTGCAGTATCCTTTGCTTCTGCTTTTACTGTCCAGATTTTTCATCTATCCTGAATCCCATATCGTAGTAAAGAACAATTACTTTAGCACAATTTTGTAAATTCCACTTTTATTGTTTTTGCCTCTTGCATTTATAGGCATATTCTCATTTTGTATATGGATATTGCTTTTTATTATAGCTGGTCTATGACTCTAATAATGCATACTACTACTTTTGTACTCTGGCAAGGATAATTTTCTGGGTCTTTGCATCTCCCCATAAAATGCTTTTCCATTCATGAAAGAAACGTAATTTGGGAGGAAAATTATATGAACCCTTTAAAGATACCTTTCTTCAAATCCTACTCTTTACAAATGACCAAAAAGGATGAAATGTAAGTTTATTATAATACTCTATTATCATATAATCAGAATCATAGGATGCCAATAATTCTATTTGCATATCAACACACAGGTTGATTTGAGAATGTGCAGGGTTAGAGAACATAGCAATAGCACTTAAACTTATATACCGCTTCACAGTGCTTTACAGCCATCTGGGTCCTCATTTTACCAACCTTGGAAGGATGGAAGGCTGAGTCAACCTTGAGCAGATAGAATCAAACTGCTGGCAGTTGGCAGAATTAGCCTGAATTCTAATCACTGTGCAACCACGGCTCTAACATAGCCTAAGTGTGATATTAAATTGAATTGCTGCATCAATATGTTGCAAAACCAGATGGTGATATTTGAGCTAGAAGGAGAGTCTAGTAGGGATATTCACAAAATCTGAGTTCTGTTGCACTTTGGGTCTGTTTTATATCCGTTTTGAGTAGAATGCAACAACATTAGTAGTTTGACCTAGGATGAAGATTTATTTTATCCCTTGAGCATAAAATCATATGGCTGAAGTTCTATAACAGAGTTTACTAAAGATTGTGATCTGGGAGATACACTTGGCAGAAACTCATGAATCTGATCACCACCCATATGGTAATATTCCAACGTCACATTTTTTATGGTGTTAGTGTTTCCATATCACCTGGAAAATAGTTAACACTACTGTAATTTGTAGCATACCATTTCAGGCATTAGAAGGAGATCTTGGCCTTTTGGGATATGAGAACAACTTATTTCCATAAAGTAACATCCTGCATTAGTAAAATAATCTTGATTCTTTCAATAGAATATATGCAACATATGTTCTTCCTGGCTTGTACAATATTTTAATTTATAGTAAATTATAGTAAAGCAATTCAAGTCATACCTACTATTCATCTTAATTTTTCTGAAAAATGTTTTCAGAATTCTTAATTAGAAAGCCACCAACTAATTTTATTTTTAAAATGTTCATTAGTTTTATTAATTATTTCTATCTCAACAAAATAGCTTAGATCTTTAATTAAGTACAATATGCATAGCATTCTTAGTGTCATTTCATCATATCTCAGGAAACCATAGTGCTGTTTTTTCCTTATGAAAAAAATACAACTTTTTGTTTTTATGATGTTTTCTGCTGATTTAAAACTGCAACTTTTTCAATCATTTGCTTCTTTTTTTGAGAAGGGAAATTGAAATATTGAGATTTGAAGGGAATTATGTGTGTGCATATGAAGGAAGAGGAGGTAAAATCAGAAGGAAAGAAGGATTGAATATAATTTCTACAAGAGTTCAGTATGATATGAAACTATTTTATTGTTAAATGTTGATATAAGTAAATGTGTGTTTTTCCTGAATACATTTTCCTAAGTTAGATTTTCCTTTTGTTCTAGTTAGTAGAAAATTCTGTTTGAAATTTGCAGTTTTCTCTCTCCAAGAAAATATGACAGTAACTATCTAAATTACAACTAGTCCTCATTTAATGATTGCAACTGACAACTCCATTACTAAATAATGTGGTCATTAAGTAAAATAGCACATGACTGCCCAACTTACAATGTCAAGTTCATTAAGCTAATCACCATGTGGTATGATGTAACCACAATTTGCAACTTAGCGCTGTCTTCCCCATTGACTTTGCTTGTCAGAATATGGCTACAAAGGTAACAAATAGTGATCACATAACCATGGGACACTGACCATCATAAATGTGTACCTGTTGCCAGGCACCTGAATTGCTGACAGTCATAATTTGAGAACCTGTCATAAATCTTAATTATTTCAGTGCTGTCATAAGTTCAAATAGTTGCTAATCAAGGCACATACTCCTTAGTAAAAGCTACATTAGTTTAAGTTTAATGTTGTCTAATGCACTTAGGTGTAAAATGCTTTACCTAGGTTTTATCTGGCTACTTCGTTCAAAGAATTAATTGGCTGCCTTGTAAATTCTAGAATCTAGATGTTCAATAGTTGCTTAGCAGGGGCAGCTAAGAAATATAAGTTTATTTACCTTGCTACAGTAGGGAAGACCAGTGAAAAAAGGGTTGCAGATAGCTGGTTTGCTCCTGTTGTAGAGGCTACAGTTTATACAAGCCATTATTTGTGGTCATGGAAATTAAAAATAGCGATTTGTCAGACTCATATGGAACTGTGATTTGAAGTGGATTTTCCCATTTCATGATACATTATCAAATATTACTTTCTATAGAAATAGTGATTTGCCAATTCATGTAAAACTGTAATTCAAATTGGATATTTCATTTCATGACACATACTCAAAACTTTATTCTACTGGCATTCATTGGGTGGGTAGGTGCGTGGATGGAGACCTTCCCCTAAACCAGGGGTAGGCAACCTTAGTTCTTTTATGACTCATGGACTTCAACTCCCAGAATTCCTGAGGCAGCATGGCTCAGCTTGGAAATCTCTCCCTTTTCTCAGCAAGGCTGGTTCAGGAATTATGGGAGTTGAAGTCCACAAGTCATAAAAGAGCCAAGGTTGGCTACCCCTGCCCTCGGTCCACCATTTGTAGGCTGCTACAGGTTATGCTTCTTTCCATCAATTCTACAATCTTACAATTCCCACCAATCCTACATGAAGTCTTCAGCTGGTTTAGGATTTGGTATCATCAGTATATTGATGATACTCAATTATACTTTTTAATCCAGGTTAACTAAATAAAGTTGTCACAGTTGTGTCCCAGTGCTAGAGACAATACAGATTTGGATGGGGAAAGAGTATCTTTAACTCAATCGTATCATCTGGATTTTACCTTGCAGTACTTTTTTTTTTTAACCTTCTGCACCATAATTTTATTTTTGTTTTGAGCTTCAGTGCTTCATGTCAGTTTGAAATAGTGCCACTAGTATAGTTAACACTGCACTTTTGCACACAAGCATGCCTCTCTCACACACAGACACACACATACACAAAGGAAACATATATTTTGTAATATATGTAAGTGCTGGTGAATAGTGCTGTACTCCACATTGCATTTTCAGGAGAGTACAGTTTTTATTGAACAACAGGATTGAATTCTTAACTGTGTAATCAATTTTAGTAGCAAGTTAAACTGCCTAGTATTAATGGACAGCTGTATCCATTAATCAGGGTTATAGTAGATTAACAGTTGTCAGCATTTATGCTAATAAGTGTAACATACCTAGATTTGTGAACTGCACTTAGGTTTTCATACTTTTCTGAATCATTAAGTAATACTCCTTTTTGTAGAGATTGTCCTGACAATTCCTGTAAGTCTGTATTAGAATAGAAAAAAAAAGGTAACGTAGATTCCAAGGCATCATTGACTTCTTTTTTTACAAGGGCAAATTTTCTTATCTGGAGTTAATTGCCAAGCTGCTGTTTGGAGAAAATCTCACAACTATCTGATGGCAAAAATTCTTCTGTGTTGAATAACAAATAGCATCTAGTTTTCAGAATAGATACGGTCTCTAAACCTGTAGCTCTGTTCAGCAGTTAAAACGTGGAACTAACAGACTCTTGTAACTACGTGAAGGAAGCAAAGTACCGTAATAGATGTTGGGACCATCTATTTTTCAGATAACTGCTCAATATACTGTCAAAGGCATATAAGTTTTAAAAAATTGCAGTGGGAAAAGATGATTAGTTTGATAGTTTTGTCTGTGGTCGTGTTTTCTGCAGGGATGTAAGGGAAAAAATATTAGATACAATGCCTGGAAGATTTTTTGAAAATAAAATGGAAATGTTTCAGAGATTTCATAACTGAATTATAGAATACCTATAATGTACACTTTAGTTAGCATATTGCTATAGATTGCCCAAAGGCCCCGGGAAGCTCATCAGGATGCCTAATGGCTAGATTTTTATTGATTGTTCTTCAATTAATCACATTTGATACCTTCATTTATCAAAAAACAAATATATGTAATTAACTTTGAAGTGAAAGAACTCATTTCAGAATGGTATTTTCCACTGTCACTAAAATATCTCAGGATAAATTAAAGTAATGGGAAGCACCAGCCAAAATGAAGCTAATGGCATTCTGTCCATCAAGGAATAATAATTTAAAAGTAAAGTGTTAAATACCATTGTGAATCTTAGTAAGACAAGAAAAAAAATATACAAAGTGGAAAAGAAAGAAGACCACATTAAATTGTGATCATCATGTGAATTCTGTTATGCTGTGTTTAAATTTATGAAGTGCTGGAATACTGGAAATTTTTTAGTATTTATTATTGCAAATGAAATGCTACCTGAAATTTGATCATTTCGTTCGTAAGTAGAATGTTTGCGAGTAGATCAATAAATAGAATAAATGATGCCCAGTTATCCTAGTAGACTTTTTCAGAAATTTAGAGGGAAAGGAATAATGCAAGCTATTATACACCAGTGTCATTCTCTTTGAATCCCAGGTTTTGACACAGATATCTGCAAAGTTCCATGCTATCAGGAATTCTAGATAATTTACATGCACAGATAGATAAATCAGAGTGGGAGAATAACTATGGCTGTGCTGGAATAGAGATTATTTTAAATCTATGGAGTTTAAACAATCTATGACATACTGCTTTCCCCCCCACAATGTTTTATATACTTTTTCTCTTTTTATAATTTCTCACTTAGTTCTTACTTCTGCCCTAAGAACTTTTGAGTCTACTTTGATTGTCTTACCAGTGGTCGTGTCTTGGCACTACAATTTCTAAAAGTTCTAACTCAGACATGTCAAACTTGCGACATCATGTGACATATCAGAACTTTTCTCCAGCATGTAGAGGAATGTAGAATCCATGAATGGGTTTTAGAAGTCCTCTAGCCCATTTAGACCAATCAATCAAAGTTGCCATGCCCCTGCAGGGTCTGACCATGCCCCAGTTTCTTTTGGTCTCAGCCCTGAAGAGACGTGGAAATTTGGCTCCCGATTATAGCTTAGAAGGACAGGTAGTAATTATCCATTCGTGGATTCTTCGTTCCTTTTGGGGGGAGTGTTTCCATTTTCAACATCAATATCCTTCCCAGGCAAGCCTTCTAGCTTTCCTGATTTCAGCATGCCTTTCTAGCCTCAGGCTGATTCAGCATGCCTTTCTAGCCTTCTGCTGATAGCCAGCCGATCGTCGCTGTGATCGCCCCCCTCCCCCCTAGGTCACAGCTTCCCAGCCTCTTTTCTCTTGAGTTCGGCAAACTCGCCTTCAGGGTTCCCCTTGCACAGGGAAGCTCCGTAATTACTTTCCCTGGGTTCCTTGTTCGTTTGAGCCTCTCCGCGCAATCTTGGTCTTTTAAAAATATCTTTCCTTGCTTTTGCTGGTTACTTCTTCACAGGCTTTTCTTCTCCCTCTCCTTGTGGCCGCCATCTTAGGCAACCACGTGGCTGGCAAGGGAAAATTCTCTGAATCAATCTTCCGGTATTTCTTTCTAATTAACATCTACAGCGTGCAGCTTCATTATTTTATATTATATTATATTATATTATAATATTTTATATTATATTATATTCATTATCACTTTTTCTTCATTATTTTATATTATAGCATATTATATTATAATATCTTACCTTATATTATATTCATTATTACTTTCTCTTCTAAAAATATACAGTGTTAAGCACCTCACGTTCCTGCCTGCTGGATTGCCACATCCAGTAACAACAGATTGGGTTGTTTCCTGCATTGCCTGTTCCGCTGTCTGCATCTAGTGGACTGGCAGTTGCTGTCCTAGCCGCCACTAAGTGAGACACGAGGGTCCCCCATTTTTTTAAAAAAATTAATTATTAATTTTAATAATAATAATAGTCAATAATAATTGGCATAAATTATAATATTAACTCAATTGTTCTCAGTACCCACAACCAGGGGTCTGAACAATTGAAAGGGGAGAGGACAGCTCCCTGGGTGACGCACGGCTTATATCGCGCAGTGTGACTCCGCAGGCCGGACTTCACAGACCCTCGTGTAAGTCTGTACCACCTAGGTGGGCCGTAGCCTCGTCTCCTGCAGAGCAGGACAACTCCCGGGATCTACTGGAAAACTCCTATTTCTTGTTTAACATGGCGGATAACACTGTTCCACAGGCTTCCACTTCCAGTGGAAATATGAAACGCAAGTCACCCAACTAAGATGCGACCTCAAAGGTCAAGGCCAAGACCAAATGGGTCTCTAAGGCAGCCGAGAAGCAGGCAGATAGCAGACATAGGGCATTGGAACGACAATTCTCCAAGGCCCAACAATGGGCAGCGGAGGTCCAACCTGTCTCCACTTCCCCTTCCCTAGCATCTACATCAGAGGGCCCACGTCCCTCTCCCTTTGCACGGGCTTGGTCCCCCGAGAAGACCCTTGAACAGGGTCCCTTACTTGGATACAGTCGGGACCATCTGTCTCTCTTTGATCAGGATCTGAGGATGCAGGTCCAAGATCCGATTCTGGCCACAGACCTTGCTCCATCCTCAGTAGCATGTGGAACCTCAAGCAGGTTTTCTGTGGCGGGTCCTCCTCAGATCCCGTCGCCATCTTTCACTCCGACAGCGTCGGCCTTCGACCCCCTGAACAGCCTTCATTCACTGTCCAGCTCCAGGCCATGATTTCGCAGGCGGTGGCTCAGGCCATAGCCTCTTCTGTGAGGGCCCTTCCAATTCCAGGACAATCAAACCCCACTACATCTACGGGGACTACATATCCTAGAGATTATGAGCTCCCATGAGCTCCTCACCACCACAATCTGAGGGGAGCGAGGTATCGGAATATTCTGAACAGGCCCTAGAAGAGGGCCTGTGGTCAGATGATGAGGACACTCATACAGAAGCCACTGGTCAGTGTGTTTAACCCTAATTCCTTTTCTTCCCTCCTGCGCAAGGCCTGCGTCACCGGAAAGATTGAACCGGTGAAACCCCCAAACGGCCAATCAGGACTCTGGTCAGAGTTCTGTCCCACTATTCTCGGAACCGGTTGCAAAAAACCAACAGATCCCTTGCCCTCCCATGTTTTTGAAATCCATTCAGTACCAACCTGGTACCTTCTCAGCCCTTGGAGGAATAAACCGTAAACTCTTGGACATGGTCTCTTCCCTCAATGATGTACTGGAGGTCCCGGGAGTAGACGAGTCTTTTTCTCCCATATTGTCAGACTCCAAGATTCCAGGGGATATGTCGGAGGCTCTGATGGCTGAGGACAAGAAATCTGAGGTTTCTTTCCGCAGAACGCACCAGGTCTCGGCATGGGCAATAAGAGCCTCAACATCAAACTCCTTCGCCAGAATTTCGCTAATGTGGCTTCATGGACTCCAATCTAGAATCTCCTCAGACGAGGTAAGGGTGCACCAGGATGTCACAAAGTTGAGAGCTGCACTAGAATACATGGCGGACGTGTCCCTGCAATTGGCCAGGTTTTTAGCCCGAGCCATAGCATCCAACATCGCTGCACGTCGGTTGTTCTGGCTTAAGATTTGGCGGGCCAACACCAGACAAAAATGGAGGGTGGCTGCTGCACCGTACCAGAGTGGTAGCCTCTTTAGTGAGGCCCTCACTCCTTACCTGATAGAAAATAGAAGAAGAGAGTTCTCTCTCACCTCTCCAAAAGGACGGGCAGACGTTTTACTCCATATAATCGCCGCCCGTTATTTCTGGCAGGCTCAGGGAGCGGTTCTCGGCCCTTTCAAGCGGGGCCGGACTGTTCCTCGGACAGGTCCGGCTACAGAGACAGGCCAAAACCACAATTTCAGGCCAAGCGGCCTTTTTGTGGCAGGGGAGGTAGTCCCTTCCGTAAGTCAAAATGACTCGGAGTGGACCCCTCCTATCGGCGGCAGACTGACATATTACTTCCACAAGTGGGAAGACACCAGCACGGACACCTGGGTTCTCACCACCATCAGAGACGGTCTGTCTCTGGAATTCTTGACCTCCTCTCCTCGGCGTTTCATCGCCTGCCCACTATCGCGAAACCCCTTAAAGCAAGGTCTCATGAAGGAGGCCATTCAACATCTGCTAAACATAGAGGCCATAAAGCAGGTACCACCGGATCAATAGGGACAGGGGTTCTACTCCATCCTCTTCGTGGTTCTGAAAGCCTGGGGGGGGTTGGAGGCAATACTCAATCTCAAGACCCTAAATTCATACCTTGTATATCACAGACCCTTCATTCCATTTTGAGCAGTATTTGTCAGGGGGATTTCCTGATGTCAATAGATCTTACAGAAACATACCTTCACATCCCCATACATCTGGGTCACAGACAGTTTCTCAGATTCAGGTATTCCAATCATCATTACCAGTACAAGGCCTTACCATTCGGCCTGTCATCAGCCCCCAGGGTCTTCACCAAAATCCTGGCGGTTCTTGCCGCACAGCTCAGGTTGGTGCCGGTCCGCGTTCAGTGCTACTTGGACGATATTTTAATCCAGTTGTCATCGGTACTGAACGCTCGTTCGGACTTGGCAGTGACAATCAGGGTGCTTCAAGATCACGGCTTTCTGATCAACTTTCAAAAAAATCACTTGACTTCAACCAACTGGCTGTTACACTTGAGAGCAATAATAGATACCAACCTGTGCCAAGTTTTCTTATCGCAAGAGCGTCAGGTCAACATTCGTACACTAATCCTCAAAGTGCGCAGAAAAAAACGGGTGGCCCTACTTCTGCTCTCACAACTGTTGGGGAAGCTGATTTCCTGCATTGCCATAGTACCATGGGCAGGCTCCACACGAGACAGCTCCAGTGGTTTCTGCTTCCCTACCAGAGGCGGGGTGTAGCCTCCTTTCCCAGTGGGTATGGGTCCCTGCACTAACGCTCACATCTCTTCTCTGGTGGCTATCCCCAGCTTTGTCCAAGGGTTCTCTATTCAGAGAACCAGTTTGGGTGACCTTGACCATGGATGCCAGCCTATTCGGATGGGGGGCATACCTCCAACTTCAGTTTACCCAGGGGTGGTGGTCTCAACGGGATCTCAAACAAAGTATCAATTGGTTAAAGCTCAGAGCCATACAACTGGCACTTCGTCATTTCCGCAAAAAGGTTGCAGGTTGCCACGTGCTGGTCCTGACGGACAACGTGGCAGCAAAGGCCCATGTAAACAGGCAGGGCGGAACCCGATCTCGGGCTCTGATGTCCAAGGCCCGGCTACTGGTGTCATGGGCGGAGAAAAATCTTCTATCCCTAAGGGTGGAGCATATATCGGGGGTGGAGGACCAACAGGCAGATTTTCTGAGTCGATCCACGGTAGATCATTCAGAGTGGCGCCTGCATCCACACCTCTTTCGGGAGATCACTCATCGATTTGGTCGGCCCAGGGTAGACCTGTTTGTGTCCCCAGCAAACACCCAACTTCCCCGGTTTCTCTCTCGGTATCTCTCTCAAGGTTTGGAGGGAGCAGATGCCCTCCGCAGTTCTTGGCTGGAGGGCCTACTATATGCCTTCTCACCTCTCCCTCTGATTCTGGACGTCATCAGGAAACTGTTGCAGGAACAGGGGGAGCTGATTTTTGTGGTGCCACACTGGCCGAAGCGTCCATGGTTCGCGGATCTCGTGAACCTCGCCTTAATTCCTCCGTGGAGAATTCCTCCAGAGCGGATAACTATAACACAAGGGGCCATATGGCACCCAGATCTGCAGTGGCTCCAATTAGTCGCATGGCATCTGAACGCCAGTTTCTGACGCGGGGAACTTACTCCCCCAGAGTGATATCTATGATTCAGGCTTCATGGCGGCCGGCAACGAACCGGATTTACGATGCCACTTGGAGGAACTTCTGTGACTGGTGTAACTGCAAGGGTTTGTCTACCTCTTCTGCCACTATTCGGAGAATTCTTGAATACCTCATGGATGGAGTGGATATGGGCTTGGCGCCCAACACTATCCGTAGGCAGGTGGCTGCGCTTTCCACGGTATTCACCTGTGCCAACTCCACGCCGTTGTCTCACCACCCGAGGGTTCGTCCTTTATCAAAGGAGTCACCAATAGCAGACCCTCTGTAGTACATTGGTACCCCTCTTAGGAGCTGCCCCGAGTTGTACAGGCTCTTACGGGAACCCCCTTTGAACCTCTCAGATCTTGCTCTCTTCGTTATTTGTCCCATAAGATGGCCTTCCTGGTGGCCATCACCACATCACAAGAGGTGGTGCTACCAGATTTTTGCCCTCAGCCCTCCCATGAATTGGAGTGCAAATGGCACACCCTAGACGTTTGCAGGACCTTGAGGCAATACATAAAGCGAACTACACTGTTCCACAAATCTGAGGCCCTGTTCGTATCCTTTCATTCGCACTCAAGCGGTCGAAGGGTCATAGCGTCCACAATCGGCAGATGGATCAGGAATTGCATAGCAGAAGCATAACAAGGGCAATCACTCTCAGTTCCTAAACAAATCACTGCCCATTCCACTCGCAGCGCTGCAACATCCAGCAGCGTGGGCAACCCAGGCACCAATTGAGGAAATATGTAGGGCGGCGACATGGGCGTTGCCTTCCCCTTTTATAAGACACTACAAGTTAGATAGGTTCGCATCAGCAGAGGCCTCATTTGGCAGGAGGGTCCTCCAATGCGTAGTGTCAGAGAGTGGAACACAGGCCCAGACAGCTTCCCACCCACAGGGACAGTGAGGCTTTGGTATGTCCCATTGGTGGCTTCTCCACTTGTCATGCTGGAGAAGGGGCGTTGTCTTACCTGAACGCCTTTTCTCAGCATGACGATGGAGAATCCACTCCCACCCTTAGGGCCAGTCAGGTCCTGTGCTGGGAAAGGATTGAGCCAACACTCTTGAATCATAGCCAACAGCTTCACCTCAGTCCAGACTGGGGGATGGCCCCAGGAAGAGGGGCGTGGCGATTTGGCTGACTTAGTCTATACGGGCAGAAGACAAGCAAAACCCATTGGTGGATTCTCCATCGTCATGCTGAGAAAAGATGTTCAGGTAAGACAACGTCCCTTTTAAATTACATTTTTCCCCTTGATATTTACAGTGGTCTTTACTGAAACAGCTGTGTGCACAATGTATTGTGGAAGGGTAACTTCAGCTGTATCTGGAACCGTTTTTTAGTAATATTTTCACTCTTGGTGTATTTGCTGAATAGCCCATAATGTTTAGTGATCATCTTACTTTTTCTCAGATAGCTTTGTAATCCTTATTGTCATTTCTTTTTCTTATCACCAACTCCCTTTAATTTTCAGAAGATAATTAACTTTAAGGAGAGGAACTCAACATTTAGACAGACTGTGTTAGATCATTTGCATTACAGACAGTTACTGTTTACCATAGAGGGTATTCCGATTAAGTTATTGATCTTGTTGAAAAATTAGAACTACTCTAATCCTGAAACAGAATAGAATAGAATAACAGAGTTGGAAGGGATCTTGGAGGTCTTCTAGTCCAACCCCCTGCTTTGACAGAAAACCCTATACCATTCAGACAAATGGTTGTCCAATCTCTTCTTAAAAACTTCCAGTGTTGGAGTATTCACAACTTCTGGAGGCAAGTTGTTCCAAACCCTAAAGAAGTGCAAATCCTAAAAAGGAAGTGCCGTACTGCTGCCTTCTGGAAAACATGATAAGTATGTAGGCTATTATTCTCTTTTTCCCTTATGAATTTGATTCCATCAAGTCTTTTGTAGATTGTCTTGTATTTTTATTTATTTTATTTATTTATTTTATTTGGGTTTGTATGCCGCTCCTTTCCGGAGACTCAGAGCAGCTAACAACATATAAACAACAAAAAAGTACAATATAAAAAACCCAAACAAAACTATCTAAAAAGTCAATAAAAAACACACATTCAATACAACAATCAACTACAATAATCCCAGGCCTGCCGGCAAAGATGAGTTTTTACATTTTTCCGGAAGGCCGGGAGAGTCAGAGAAACGCGGACTTCAGGAGGCAGTTGGTTCCAGAGGGCGGGTGCCACAACAGAGAAAGCCCTCCCCCTAGGGCCCGCCAGACGACATTGTTTCGCTGACGGGACCCGGAGGAGTCGACCCTGTGCGCTCTCACCGGTCGTAGGGAAGTATGTGGCAGAAGGCGGTCCCGTAAGTATGTGTGTTCTTTTTATGGTTATGATGAAAGTGGCATCCACAAAACAGGTCTCTATTTTGAATTGCATGTGTGGGAGCACCATCTTTAAAATTTAAGAAAAAAAGAGAACAGTATACAAAAACATGTTAGAATGGTAATATAATCACCTCCAATAAATAATCTTAATTAGTTATTAAGTTAAAATACCAAAATAGGCAAAAACATAATAAAAACCCAAGCAAATAAATTCCTAACATGCTGAATTGATACAAATCACCCAAACATACCGCATATATATTTAACAACAAATTATCAAATTACACATAATTATTTGTCTGTTCTGGTAAATTACTATGAAATCTATGCCAAAATGAAACATATTGTGTCATTTTTAAAAAAATAGTATTAAAAATAGTCATTTCAAAACTTGGTAAATTATATATTTTTGAAATCTAGTTTTTGATATCTAGAGTAAGAACACTTTCCCAGTCTCTCAATATAATTCTCTTGGTTGTTTCCCACACCCAATATTCCCACACCCAATATAACAGGAATTAAATGGTCAGATTCCATGATTTAGAATTGTAATTCAAAATAACATTCACATTGTTAACGTGAAAAGAGTTACCCATACATCTACTTATATATGTTAAGTTTGTTAACACATATGCCAAAAAGAAATAATCTTCCGCAATTGATCTTTGATTTTCTGGAGGCATAGTGATGATCCTGAGGAGCCCCATTCATTGGTGGTCCAATTCTTAAAATAGAATTCACTCTACAGTAATAGAAGTAGTAGCTATGGAACCTTCAAGGTCCACATCTTACTTATGGGTGTATCTCTTTCAACTCTACTTTCCCCTTCTTTATGCACATTCTCTTTCCTTTTTCTCCCATTTTTTTTCTCTCTCTTTTCTATACAGATAGTCCTTGGTTTACAACAGCAACTAGAATTGTTGTTACCAAGCAACATGGTTTTAAAGAGTGATGCTATGAGACTGCATTACTTAACGATGGCAATTTCAGCCATCCCAGTTGTTGTTAAGTAAGGACCATGCAGGTCATTAAGTGAGGACTTCACATGACCACAACTTTTGACTTCCTGCAAGCGTCCCTGTTGACTTAGCTTGTTGGAAACAGGCAGGGAACATTTGAAATTGTGAACGTATGATTGCAGCTCACTGCAATGTTGTAATTATGAGCTGGGTGCCAAGCACTGAATCGCAATCACATCTCCATGGGGACATTGCAGCAGCCAGAACTAAGACATAAATTTGTCGTACGTTTGTTCAGCACTACTGCAATTTTGAACCGTCACTAAATAAATGGTCATAACCCAAGAACTATTTTTAATTGTTAATGTGTTTGCCTGCACTGCCAAATGATGCTAAAATCACACCTAACAACTTAGTTTTTTCCCAAGATTTCTAGGGGAAGAAGGAATGACAAGAAAGGGAAGACTCTTTTTAAAAAAATATTACTGAATTAATTTGTTATTGTTGTTATTTTACAATATTTATTTTATTCTCTGACAAGATATAGAGGATCCTTCTGGATTGCTAATCTTGGATCAGTAGTCTAGCTGCAGCCTCAACATTTTTGGGGCATGACCAGTTCTAGCATTTATCTCTAAGCATCTTACAGCTCTTTGAAAACAAGAGTCTAGCAATACCAATTCATATCATCCCAATTACTTGGAAAATTACAGTATACACTCATGGATAAAAGATTATTGGGTTTGCTTTGGATAGCTTTGGACTTGTCTTTTAATTAGTAGCTTATCAAGTAGCCAGATTAGTTAGCTTAGATATCCAGATGCCTATAATCATGAATTTCAGATAATAGCCAGCTCATTTTGGGAAGTCTTTAAATGTAGAAATAAGAAAGTAGTATACGACATAATATGTACTTGTAATGATATACTTATATTGAAATATTTCAGATTGCAAACTGCTTGGAGTTTAGACGTATTACCTCTGTTTTAGAGTACAAAAGAAGTTGGTAAAGATCTTTGATAGAAACTTGATGATGAGCAAGAAATGTTTTTTTTAACTGATGTCTTTGAAGCAACTCATAAAAGCAGAGCAAGCTGTGTGGTGCTGATTATCGCAGTGCTGGGTTTCTGATTGAGTAATGGACCATAAGGCTGATGCCCTTAACAAAATCTTTGAGAAATAGCTATTGTGCTTTGCATCTCTCAATGTGTAAATCTGTTTGGTTTAAAATAGAAAATGGCATTAGACAGTCACAAGTCTTGCATCCATTAAACATGTGTTCACTGCTTCTGCTTTGACAGCCTTAAATGAGAACTCTCTGGAAGAATGGTTGTACTTTAATTCCATTGAATAGAAATTGATTCGCAGTTTCAGACAACCTGTTAATATTGCTCACAGGACATTGTGCTCGGTTTGCTTCCATTACAGCTCAATTTGTATCAGATTCTGTTCCACTCCATTGTATTTAAACCTGTTCTGCAAGTTTAAATTTAGTGGATGCTGCTTGTACTTGTATAATAACATCCTGTGAATAGATTTTAAAATGGATTATGCTCAGGACAAGAAAAGTTGAAATATTACAGACCATTTTCCATGTCTGCCTTCCCACTTTGCTTGTAACATGTGCCACCAGGAAGTAAGTTGGTTGAAATTCTAATCCTTTGCTGAAATAGATCCCATTATATTTGTAAATTTATTATAAATATGTGTAAGTAATTTGACAGTAGTGGTAAAAATTCAGTAAATGTGTGTGGTATAGTTAGAACAGCAAATAAACACAATCTGAATAAATAAAATACAATCTGTTTGAATTCCCAAAGTATGGGTGAACCTGTTTGAAATGCTGTAGTACCCAAAATTAAACATTAACTTACCTGAATCAGTGAGATGACAACCAAGGATAATTTACTACACGTGTTGCATTAGTTCTGCAAAAAGTATTCTGACTTGCTTCCTGTGTTAGAAATCTTTGCACATGTTTGGACAACTTAAAAAGTAGCAAAATTTTGGCTTTACTGTCATTTATAGAAAATGTATCTCAAGAAATACTTTTTCCATAATTTCTAATAATATTATGTGATTACCAATAGAAGTAAGGCCCATGGTGTTTTGCCCTCATGGCTCTAATCAGGCAGTGTGCCCAAATCATAAATACAAGTCTGACACATAACAGGACATGTTGTGGAAGAGAGCATCTCTGTGGGTGACCTATCAAACTGCTTTGTTGACGCCACAAAAGCAATCCTAGAAACTTGCCTGCACAGTATTGAACCACTCAACATATAGGAAATGACTATGGATACCCGTTTGATGAGCCCTTACAATTACTCTAAAGGATATGGGATCTTTATATATCAGCCTCAGTAGCTGATGTGTGTATGTGGGTAAAGATGTTAGATACTCTTCCTTTCACTCCCCAAGGGATCAGATACTGGGGTAATATTTTACATAGTTAACTAAGTGGGTGCACCAATATTATAACTGAGCCATTTAACTTCAAAATAAAAATATATCTTCCTTCCCTCCCCATTTGACTTTCCAATAAGTATAAAAACCAAGTTCAGATAATAATCATGATAAAAGAAGAAGTGTTAATTCCTAATATAAAATATTTGCCATTTGTATTGCCAAAACTGATCCATTTTCTCTGTATGTGTATGTATGTTGACCCTTAAGGGCTGTATAGTTCATGAACTTTCTAGCTATCCTGAAAAATAATGATGATTTAGCATCAGTCAAAAGTCAAGAAATTATATTCTTCAGTTTTAAAATTACTGTAAATTTTTCTTGGAAAGTGAGTATTTGTATTAGTTAAATAGAATTCCATGCCTGTGTATTGCAAGTAACATGGAATTGGATGTGTGGCATCATTGGGAATATATTATATTTCATGTTCTTGTTCTTTGTGTGTGTGTGTGTTAATGTATGTTCTTATTCTGCACTAATCTTGAAGCAGCCAAAGAAATGACATTTATGCATATTTTATAATGTGATTTCTGTTGGCATATGGAGAAAACAAATCAATTTCTCAGCAGCACACTGTTTAAAAGAAACAGCAACAACCTGTGGGATAAGTTGCAGAAGCTGTTAAAATTAATTATAAATGGCAGAAGATATAATGTTAGGCAGAGGAAAATATGCCTAATGTGTAAAGAATATTAAACCTTGGTGCATAAAAGAATTGTCTGATTAGTTAAAAATTTATGATTTTATACATGTCATAATATATTGAAACAATGTACTGTAAAGAGATCTTATTTTTGTTTGGATACTCATTAACAGTTGCATACCTTACATCAAATATTTGCAGGCATTTTCCTTCATGGAGTAATTTTTTTTATGTGTATACATATGCTAATTTTCCAAAGTGAGCAGCAAATACCTCTAGTGAGTAGCAAAATTGGCCAGCTCTGTCATTTGAACTGTTTGAAGGTAGGGATCTCTGAGGTGAAAGTGTATTGCTATTGTGACCTCATCATTTTTCAAATGCTACTTTCTAGATATGGAAATCTTGAACCAGGTAGATTAATTTGTAGGAGAAAGGGTTTACATGGTCCAGGATTACATTGTTGCACGTGCTACAAAAACAGCCAATGAATGAACATTACTGTGATCATCATTTAGCCAGACAAGGAGACAAATACTCTGATATATTCTACTGTCATAGTAAACCACCCTTTTCCAATCTGATGCCTTCCAATTACCTTCTTTACTGCATTTCAACACAGGTGGAGTCTACCAGGTTAAAGAGGTTTAGATTAAACTCTGCATGAACAGTAATTCTCTGACACCCTTTCCCCTTATTAACCACAAATAATGGTTCCATCTATGATTTATTTAGTGTTATGCGGAAACAGGTAACTGGCTTGCTGCTTTTGCTCTGTCAAAGTCATGAGCTGTGGTTTGCTCATGATATATACTAACTGTCTTAAGAAGACCAGCCCAGAATTCCAGAATTGCACAAATCACTAATTGCAGACAATATTTCCTGTTTTATTTAGCCGTTCACCTAAGCGGCAGACTTTTGTGACATAATAAACATATTTGTTGTCAGTGTACTTAATTGGTATTAACAGGTTGTACTGACTCATTTTTAATTTGTGTCTGGGTTATACCAGCTCAACCTGCAGATGGAAGAACATTGGAATGTTTTTTTCTCTTCCCGTCCCAGTTCTTTCTGGATAGAAAACTGTACACTGTAGATGGGTTTTAATCAAGTTGCTTTCAGGACATGTAGTTTTGTATGTTTGGTGCGTTCAAGAGATAAGTGGAGGAGCTTTGCTCAGGTGAATTTTATATATCTGTGCAAAATAGGACATTCTGCCTGTTGTGAATCTGTGCCTAATTTATGATAGGTGAGCTTTCTTTTTAAAGTGTACAAAAGGGACCAGGAAGAAGATTGTCTTTTACCTTGTATTGTATGCAGCTTAGTGCCCATTTTGAATTAATCTCATTTTCTAGTTCATGGACAAGTTTTGTTTCTGTTTTTGTTTTGCAACACTATGGAAGGATTTAGCCTTGGCTCTTTCCTGGACCTTTCTATTCATCAGAATCCAAGGGAATAGTGCAAAGAAAATATGTAAAGGGGCTCATTGTATGGCCATCTTGCTGTCTCTCAGCAGCATAACTCTTTCAGAATAGAACAGGACTAGATTTGGTGCAGTGGAAGAAGCCAGCTGGAGAAAGATCAGATTCAAAAATGAGATGAATGGGATTGTGGAGAGAAAAAAATCCAGAAAAAATATTCCAGGTTGTACCTGTGGCAATTGGGTAGCCCCTCAGTATGTTATTGATTCTTCCATTTTTGGCCTGCCTCTAATCGAACCACATGATTCAGAATGGAGCTACTGTATTGTTAAGGACTTGGAAAGTATTTTGGTGAGAAAAGTTCCCTGATGATGGGCTCCAGCTAAAAGCTTGGAAGACTAAAACTCTGGTCCCGGCTTCCGGTGGCTCCGCTGACGTCGCTAGTATCTCCTCTGTGAAGCTCCGTTCCCTGGGTTTGTAAAGCCGCAAAAAAATAGCGAACATCAGCTGTTTTTTGCGGTGAAAAATCCCCCCTTCGGGCGAAGAAGGGGTGAAGAGCATCAAGAGCAGGGTTGAGCCCCTCTAAAATCCCTGGAAAAAGTTTTCAGGGATAAGGAGTGTGGGCTCCCTAGGCACTTTAAAACGCTCCTGCCCAGAGACGCTTCTGTCGGCTGACAGAGAAAGACACCGCGACCGCCTCTGCTTTTAAGAAAGAAAATAAGAGAGACTGTTTGCAGACGGAGTGACTACAGGAGTCTTTTGTGTATCGCAAGTATTTTGCTACTTTATTTCTGCCTATGTACTTATAACTTCTAAAATCAACACAATGTTTCAAAATGGCGATAGCTTTCTCCGCTAAGGGAAAGTAGCTGAAAACGAAAGTGAACTTTTTCTTTTACTCTCGGAAGCAAAGCTAGAGAGACCATTTTGATTTGAATTTTACTTTTACTTTTTAAATTATGTTAACTGGAATTTAAAAGAAGACAAGAAGAGAGGAAAATT
The DNA here is from genome assembly GCA_034064705.1 of Bothrops alternatus. Taxonomy (NCBI): domain Eukaryota; kingdom Metazoa; phylum Chordata; class Lepidosauria; order Squamata; family Viperidae; genus Bothrops; species Bothrops alternatus. The sequence continues at coordinate 17,673,722 of JARGCV010000009.1, forward strand.
TGGCAATACAATTTCTTTTCCTAAAGGGATTTAAAATGACGACGAGACAGAAGGCAGCCAAGGCGGCTCTACCCTCCCCAGGTCAGCTCTCTAAATCACAATCAAGCAGTCTGCCTGCTTCCTCAGCTACTGCATCTTTGTTACTGATAGAACTCCAAGCCCCTTTGTCCATACAATCTCCTCCAGAAACGCTTACAATCAAAGACTTACAGGGTGCATTATCTATAATGACTGACAAGCTGGAGAGAAAGATGGAAGAACAGACAAAAGGTTTAACTGATGAGTTAGAGACAATAAAAGGCACGATAGAAACCCTTAATAATGAGATAAGAGAAGATATTGTTGAGGCCATTAAAGGGGTCTGGGACTATACTTTGGGAGTTGAAGAGAAGTTGGAAAATATGGAAGGGCAGATGGAGGGAAAAATTGAGGAGATTAGAAGTGATCTACAAGATCAAGCTCTTATGATACAATATAATCAGATGCAGATGGCCGTTAGAATCAGGGGTCTGAAAGAGGTTGCAAAGGAGAACCAAGAAGACTTAAGAAGAATTTTTGTTGAAGCTTTGGCAAATTTTCTGGATGATGGAGCTCAAAATGTTGCCTGGCAGATTGAGCGGATATTCAGAATCAATTCACGTATGGCAGCACAAAGAAACTTGCCCAGAGACATTGTGATATATTTTAGTACAAGAAAATTTAGAAATTGGGTTCTTACTACAGCTTATAATAAACAACTAAGTGTTGCAGGTCAAGAGGTACAGGTTTTGAAGGAGATACCCCCAAAAATGTTGAGATCAAGGAAAGATTATGCATTTTTGACGGAGGAACTTAAAAAACGAGAGATACAATATAGATGGGAGGCTCCAACTGGACTTTCTTTATTTTTTCAGAATAATAGATACCGCTTGACCTCAGTTGCTAAAGCGAAAGACTTCTTTGAAAACATATTGATGGGTGGAAAATCTACATCCCCAAGATCCAGAAGGGCAGACTTAGTAAAAGATATGGAATCATTGCAACTTATGGAACTACAACCATTGCCAGCATCAGAATTGGATAAAGGAGTATTGGCTGAACAGTCAGTGCAGAGTATTGATATTTTTCAACCCCTGGATCCAGAGAAGGCCAAAGAACAAAGGCACACACGTATAGCTACTAAGTATATGGAACAAAGAGAAAAAGCACAGCTAGCTTATACAAAGCAAGTTGTATCTACATCTTCGGAAGCCATGGGAGCAAGACCTAAGAAGAAAGGAGTAGAACAAGTTGATTTGGCCTTGTTAAAGCTTTCACAATCCGGTCATGTCAAATAAATATTTGACATGGAATGTGAATGGTTTAAATTCTCCGCAGAAAAGGAAGAAGATAGTCCATTATTTGAAGCAATGTAAAAATGATGTAATTTGTCTACAAGAAACACATATTAGAAATCAGGATCAGAAATATTTGATAAATAATAGGTTGGGTTTACATTTTGTAGCAGCATCTTCAGAGAAAAAGAATGGAATTGTTATTTATGTTAAAAACCATATAAGAGCTAAATTAATAGAAGCAGATACTCAAGGTAGATTTTTAGCTATTGAAATTTTACTAGACGGCAAGAAAGTTCTTTTGATGGGCATATATGCCCCCAATCAACAACAAGGCATATTTTATAAATTACTACATAAAAAATTAATACAATTGGATTATAGGTCTTGTATCTTAATGGGAGATTGGAATGGTATTCTTGATGTGGGTTTAGATAAGAAAAAGATTTCATCTGTTCCACAATCACGTTCTATTTTGCCTAAATCTTTTTTTGATATTAAGGATGATTTTAATTTGTCAGATATATGGCGAGAAAGACACGGCAAGGACCAAGAGTTTACTTTCTTTTCTGATAGACATCAATCATTTTCCAGAATTGATTTTATATTAACTACTAGTGATTTTATTTTAAGGTTAAAGAAAGTAAAAATTTTACCCAATGTTTTGTCAGACCATAATCCGGTCATGATGGAATTAACGATTGGTCAGTCTTCTAGAAGATCTTGGAGAATTAATGAAAATTTGTTCAAATATGACATAAATGTGGAGGAATGTAAAAAGGCTATGAAGGAATTTTTTATGCTAAATATGAATAAGGAAACGACAATAGAAATGGTGTGGGACTCTAGTAAGGCTTATATGCGTGGGATTTTAATTGATTTGAACAAAAGGTATAGACGTAAACAGGAGGAAAAAAGGAGAGTGTTAGAAGAGGAAATAAGGAAAAAAGAGCTATTATTAATAAAGAAACCAGATGATAGTAATATTAAAGAAGGGTTAAAGATTCTACGGAAACAATTTGATTTATTGATGACGGACCAAGTTGCCAGGAATATACAATATGCTAAACACAATACATTCTTTAATTCTAATAAACCTGGCAGATGGTTGGCGTACACATTAAGGAAAAAACAAAAATCTCGTATAATTGAGAAAATAGAATATAAGGGGAAAGAAGTATTTCAGCAAGAAATTATTAAAAAAGCTCTCCTAGAGTTCTACACCAAACTGTATTCTGAAGAGAAAGTACAAGAGAATGAGATAGATGCCTTTTTACAAAAGGAAAATGTTTTGAAAATTACTATGGAACAAAGAGATAGACTAAATGCACTGATTACATCAGAAGAAATTAGTGCTGTGATTAAGCAATTGAAAATGGGAAAATCTCCTGGGACTGATGGTTTAACAGCGACTTATTATAAGTATCTCCAAGAGGAAATGGTGGAACCTCTTAGAGAGTTATTTGTAAATATACAAGAGGGTGGCCAGGTACCACCTTCATGGAAAACGGCTTATGTTTCCCTGATCCCTAAAGAGGGAAAAGACAATGTTCAAGTGGAAAATTTTAGACCTATTTCTTTGTTAAACACGGATTACAAGATCTTTGCGAAAATTTTGGCTAATAGACTAATGACAGTCTTAACACAAATAATCCATTCAGATCAAACTGGTTTTTTACAAGGGAGACAGATGAAAACTAATGTTAGACAACTTATTAATATATTGGAATATTTGGATAAGCACATCCAAGTGCCTGCAGTTCTTATGTTTTTGGATGCAGAGAAAGCCTTTGATAGATTGAATTAGTTATTTTTGGAAAAATTAATAGTCAAGATGGGAATGGGGGATCAGTTTATTAACTCTATATTAGCGGTTTACCAGAAACAAAAAGGGCAGATTATTGTGAATGGGGAATTAACAGATTTATTTAATATAGAGAAAGGTACCAGGCAGGGTTGTCCTTTATCCCCTTTATTGTTTGTTTTAACTTTAGAGGTTTTACTGAATAGGATTAGAGCTTCAGATGAGTTAAAAGGTGTACAGATTAGACAACATGATTATAGATTATGTGCTTTTGCGGATGATTTACTTGTGACATTGACTCAGCCAATACAGTCGGCTCAGATATTGATGGGGATTATTCAAAATTATGGAAGGGTATCAGGCTTTAAATTAAATATATCCAAGACAAAGATGTTGGTTAAAAATTTAGATGATAAATTAAAACAAGACTTGGAAAGAATAACGGGCTGTGAGATAGTCAAGAAAGTTAAATATTTAGGAATTTATATAGAAGCTTCTAATGGGAAATTGTACAAGAATAACTATGAATTTTTATGGAATAAGATACAAATAGAACTGGAGAAATGGAAAAAATTACAATTATCTATGTTGGGTAGGATAGCAGCAATTAAAATGAATGTATTGCCGAAATTTTTATTCTTATTTCAAATGTTACCAATACTTAAAAAGGATGGGAACTTAGAGGAGTGGCAGAAAGGAATTAATAGATTTATTTGGAATGGCAAGAAACCAAGGGTTAAATTAAAAATTATTCAAGATATAAGGGAGAGAGGTGGTCTGAAAATGCCCAATTTTAAGTTATATTATTATGCTGCAGCTTTAGTAGCAATAAGTGATTGGATTAACCTAACTAATGAGAGAATACTGAATATAGAAGGGTATGGGTTTTTGTATGGGTTGCATGCGTACTTAGTCTATGATAAAAAGTTGGACAGGAGTTTCAAAGAGCATTTATTGAGAAATGATCTGTTGCGTGTCTGGAAAAAGTTTTATTATAAGTTAAATGGAAAAATTCCTCTATGGACAGTTCCCAGGCACGCAATAGAGAGTATAAATAGACAACAAATTCAAGATGTGGTGCCTTATGAGAAGCTCTTAACTAAAGAAGGGAATAGTTTTGTATTGAAATCATTAAATAGGTTAAGGGAAGAAGGAATAGTTCACAATTGGTATTCATATGTACAACTTCAGACTAGATGGCAAAAAGATGTTAAGATGGGTTTTTCCCTAAAGGATGATAAATTAATTATACAAGTTAGAGATCAAAGAACTATGCATATTAAAAGATTATATGATGCATTAATTAAAATTGATTCTGGAACTGAGCTAGTTAAAGATTGCATGATTAAGTGGGAACATAATTTTGGACAACCAATTATGATGGAAACATGGAAAAGGATATGGGTGAAAAATGTAAAATTTACATAAGCACAGCACTTAAGAGAAAATTTTTATAAGATGTTTTATAGATGGCATTTAGACCCGAAAAAATTATCACTTATGTATTCAGATGTGCAGCCCAAGTGTTGGAGATGTGAATCGATGGACGCTACTTATTTTCATATTTGGTGGACTTGTAAAAAAATTAAGGCTTTTTGGATAAAAATATGGTGGATTCTTCAGAATATTTTGAAAAAGCGCATTGAATTTACACCACAGCTGTTTCTGCTTGGCATCATAAAAGACTCTACCACCATAGAGACTAAGTTGATTTTGAACTTGATTACTGCGGCAAGATTATTGGTGGGACAATATTGGAAGACGTCTGAATTACCATCTATTGAAGAATGGACATTAAAAGTTATAAATATGGTAGAAATGGACAAGATATCCGTATATTTGAAGAATTACTCAAATGAAAAATTTATGATGGACTGGAAAAAATGGATAGATTATATACAAAGGAAATATCAATTGAAGAAATTATGTTTGGTATATAGTTAAATAGTTATATAATAAGTAGTTTAGTGGGGTTTCTTGCATTTCTACCCTGTACTCACTCTGGGAAGTCAGGGGGGAGGTGGGAGGGTGTTTATAATTGATATATTATGCTTTCTCAACTGTAATTGGGGTTGATATAAGAATATGCAATTATAGGTATTAAAGGGTTGCTCGGGTGGCCTCTGGGCACCACATCGGATGGAAAGAGGAAGGAGGAGTGAAGGTAGAGGTAAGTAGGAAGATGGCAAGAGGGAGAAGAGTGGGATAGAGGTGGGTGGAGTATAGAGAAAGGAGAGAGAAAGTAGGTAGATAGAAGGTAAGAGGAGGGGGGTTGGTTAGGGCTAGGGCGATGTGGTGGTGGTGGGGGTACCGAGCAGTTATATTGATTGTTTTGTCAATGAGCTACATGATTGTTTTCAGTTGAGTTATTATTTCTTTTTTCTTTGTAAAACTTTTAAAAAAATCAATAAAAATAAAACTCTGGTCCCCATGATCTCCAAAACGCCACTTGCCCGAATTCTGTCTGCCTCCTGGAGGAAGTTGCGCCTCATGGCCCAATTATTGTGGGCGTCCTTCTTGTTGTGCGTCTAATCATGCCTTTGAAATGCAGGCCAGGAGAAATCTCATCCATCCTGCCGAACTGAGTTGGGACCAAGGGAAAGGAGGAGAAAAAAGGAAAGCAGGCACCGCTTTGCTAGAATGGAGGGGTTGGAGGCTTTGGAGCAGGAGCATCAACGGGGGAAAAGAGAGGCTCTGCTTTTCAGGGGTGCTGCCTTGCAAGCAGCCCAAATCTCAGCCCTGTGTTTGGCCGCCCCATGTGCAAAGGCTGCCGCCGTGGCTGCGTTCACACCTACAGTGCTTGGCTAGTTTTCTGTCACGGCGCAAACTCAGCTGCATCGGCCTCCTGGATGCCAGCACCGGGAAGCTGGGCTCGATTCCCCTGGAGCTGTTGCAGGGCACAGCCAAAAGCGAGCCTTGCAGCCGCCTCGCTTGTCTCACCCCGCCAGCAGTGGCCCCCCGAAGCCTTCGCCGCAAAGGCGTCTCCCCCTTTGCCTCCCCAGGTCCCCCAAGCAGCGTCCAACCAAACAACTAACAGAAGCACATGAGGCAGCCTCGTCACTCAATATATAGGTTTCTTTTAATATAAAAAGTGTCTATTAAAATTTCTTTCCTAAATACACAAAAAGACCAATTGGGATGTGGGAGATGTAAAAGAAAAAAAAAGAGTGGTGGTGGGGGATTCGGGGGCTGGACCAAGACGATTTTTTTTGGCCAGGGAGAGGAATCAAGCAAGCAGCAGCAGCGGCTTACATAGTGCCAATCTGGAGGATTGGAGTATGTAAGTTTCCAAAACAGGAAAAGGAGGGAATAGAGAGCAGGACAAAAGGTGGGCGGGGGGACCAGGGAGTCGCATGGATGCCTACGCACGCACGCACTCACCCTGAGCTCAGAACTGGCATAAAGGCACGCGGAGGAGGGAATACTGTACTCATTTGGGCTTACAGGTAGCCAATGAGAACTCGGAAAACTTCGCTCCCTTTCCCTCCCCTCTTCTTCAATGAAAGGGTGTATTAGCTTGTCTGTTTTTTTCCCTAGTTTTTTTTTAATATAAACTTGGGTCTTCGGGTGTGTCCTGCCAAAAAAACCCCAAACAAACCCAAAACAATTTTTTAAACTCCCCAAACAATAGAAAAGCAACTGAAAACCTCAATGAAACCCATGGTGAAATTTGCACATAAGAAAACCACAGCAGATGTACAGATGCAATATACAATTCACGATTTATAATAAAACATTATATACAATAAATAGGTTCTTGTTACTTTTTTGTCAATCTGCAAATAGATTTCTCAGTGCATATCTGACACAATTAGAGAGAGGAAAGAGAATGAGAGGGAGAGGAAAGAGAGAGAGAGAATAAAGAGAGAGAGGAAAGAAAGTGAGGAAAGAGGGAGAGAGGAAAGAGGAAAGAAAGAGGGAGAGGAAAGAAAGAAAGAATGAGAAAGAGGAGAGGAAAGAGGGAAAGGAAAGAAAGTGAGAGGAAAGAGAAAGAAGGAGAGGAAAGAGGAAAGAGGGAGGAAAGAAAGGGAGAGGAAAGAGGGAGAGGAAAGAAAGGAAAGAGAATAAAGAGAAAGGAAAGAAAAAGGGAGAGGAAAGAGGAAAGAGAAAGGGAGGAAAGAGAGGGAGAGGGAGAGGAAAGAGAGAGGGAGAGGAAAGAGAGGAAAGAGGGAGGGAGAGAGAGACATCTAAAATGAAAATAACAGTGCATGTATCCTTTTTACCTTTATTATATATAATGAAAATGTTATCTTCATTTTAGATATCAAAAGGGTTTTGCAGCTCTCAGTGTTTTGTTTTCGGTGGGAAACGGGTCCAAGTGGCTCTTTGAGTGTTTTGGGTTACCTACCCCTGATCTATACGAAGTGTGCTTGTGTTTAGTTGTCTTTCACAGCTGACATTAAAAAAAAACATCGTCCTATTTTGTCCTCCCCGTTATTTTTTAACTAAAGTTACTGGAAGCAAATATTTGATTCGTAAGAATTATGAAAATTTAAAAAATGAATTATTAGAAGCCTCTTTTGTTCCTTAACATCTCTTCAATCTTAAATACTTTTTAAAACTTTGGGGTATTATTATATTTTTTTCACATGCATATTCTTTTTAATATTCAAACTGATTAAATTATTATGCCCCATTTCATCTTACAAACAAAAGTAATTTGGATCAGTTTGAATGAGTTGTAACTTAAACATATGTTATGCTTTGTACTACTTATTAAAATCGTATGATAATATTACCATAATGTAGAGCAAAAATGTGGGCTTACGATCATAATGTTATGATTTAATACATATGAAAATGCCTGAAGAAAATAGTACTACTCATTTTGGGGGACAATTATTTCTGAGTTATCTGTGATATAACAATTAAGTCTGGATTGCCATTTGTACATACCGGTATTTGAAGTCCAAGATGTTCTTTATTTTTCATGTGTTTGCATTCTAGTCTGTGGTTCAACATTTTTTCTTAGAAAATAAACTTGGCTCAAATCATCTTAGTTTTTTTTTAATATTTCACAATCAACCAAGAGGCTTATAAAATATTAAAGGCCAGCAATCTACTTTTTTATTTCATGAAAAGGTCACCTAAGTGGGTAAATATGAATACTCATACATATCTGTCACACCCGCATTAATTTTCTGTTCTGCACTGGTTGGGGAAGATTTTCATGTCTGTCAAGCTTGGAACCCAACTATCCACCTTTCACCATTCGACATACTAAAAGCTACAAGTTAGGGGGTTTTTTACATTATTTGAGCACCCTAGATATGTTAAAATTTGATTGGTCATTTTTTCAAATCATAGAAAATCTAAGTAAGAAGATGGTTGGATTAATTCTGGTGTGGGTGTGTTTATAAAAAATACATGTTCTCTTATGTTGATTTGCACTGGAATTGACCGAATGGCATGTATGAATCAACAAAGTTTCTATGCCAGCACATTCACATTCTCTCTCATCTTGGTTCAGTGGCAAATAATAAATAATCTGAATTTTCACCACAGTTCTTTTTGCTTGGTATCATAAAAGACTGTACCACCATAGAGACTAAGTTGATTTTGAACTTGATTACTGCAGCAAGATTACTGGTGGGACAATATTGGAAGACGTCTGAATTACCATCTATTGAAGAGTGGACATTAAAAGTTATAAATATGGCAGAAATGGCCAAGATATCCGCATATCTGAAGGATCACTCAAATGAAAAATTTATGATGGATTGGAAAAAATGGATAGATTATATACAAGGGAAATATCAATTGAAGAAATTATATTTAGCATATAGTTAAATGTTTATATGTTGGATTTATATAATAAGTAGTTTAGTAGGTTTTCTTGTGTTTTTACCCTGTATTCACTCTGGGAAGTCGAGGAGGGTGGGTGGGAGGGTATTCATAATTTATATATTATGTTTTCTCAACTGTAATCGGGGTTGGCGATTTGTACGAATATGTAAGAATACATATTAAGGGGTTGCTCGGGTGGCCTCTTGGCACCACATCCGGAGGGTAAGAGGAGGAGTGAAAGAGGAGTGAAGGTAGAGGTAAGTAGGAAGTTGGTAAGAGGAGGTAAGAGTGAGGGTAGAGATGGTGGGTGGAGAAGTAGAGGAGGAGTGAGAGGAAAGTAGGTAGATGGTAAGAGGAAGGAGGTGGTTAGGGATAGGGGGATGTGGTGGTGGGGGTGCCGAGCAGTTATATTAATTGTTTGGAAAAAGTAGTATATGTTAATTTTCGGTTGAGTTATTATTATGTGTCTTTTTTGTAAAAATTTAAAAAACTAATAAAAATGTTACTTAGAAAAAATAATAATAATCTGACCAGAGGAAAGTGAAACGTGGAAGCGTTTGACTGCCAATTAACTTGTTGAGAATAACTATTCTTGAAACAGCTATACTGTATCCTAAAATCAGGTATTTAGGAAATAAGCTTTATGTCTTGAAAATTCAGCAGACAATTGTCTTTTTATGCTAACATAATTAATTGTCTCACAAATTCAAGAATGTCTGTCTTATAAACCGTTTTCAAGAAAACAATTGTACTATATTCTTTTTGATTTCATTTTTCTCTGCCTTGTAGTTTGCTATGTCCTCCCAATCAAATTCACAGTACTTTATGGCATAATAAATTTCTTTATTTTTTAAAGTTCTAAAAGGGTGCCCTTCTGTTTTTTTCTCATATTTATAATAGACGATAAATTTAACAGATGATAAATTGTACTTTATTTTCATCAGACAATGGTTGCAGTATTAAAGTTTAATGTAGAAGAGAAACTATACATTAATATATTTATATATGTCACTCCACTAACAATATTTTTTTATTGTGTATTATCCTGAGTTACTTAACTTTGTTCACTAAGGAACCATTCAGAACATTATTTTCATGTTTAAATCATTGCTAAATAAGGGTTCAGGATTTCAGTTTTAGGTTATATGCAGTTTAGTTGTGAATTTTTGAAACTGTATGGCAGTTTTCCAATTAATTAGAAATCCAGAGCTTCAGATAATATTGGGATATAAATCATCTTATTGTAGTTTGATCATTAATAAATCAATATGATGAACATTTCTCTTGATGATGCTATAATAACGTTCTCTCCTCATTTCCCTAGAATTTTTCTAACAAAACGTGCCTATTTCAAAGCAGGTCTTATTTTAACGTAATTTTTATTATTCCAAATGTGACAACATATTAAAAATGTCTTTATCCCTAACGGGATACTCAATTCAATAAGGTGTAGTTTTGTGAATTCAGTAACTGACAACCATAAACAAATGTTTTTGAAAAAGTGCTGCACCCTAGGCAAGGGGAAAGCACAAATTTAAAGTTACATCCATTTTGTCTATGCAAGCCCACTAGTTTCTGCTGATTTCTACTGCCCAACTCTTTTAAAAAACATCTGGGAGGTCCAGATAGCATCTTAAAATTGGGATAGTCTGGTCAAGCCTGGATGTATGGTAAGTTTATCCAGGTGTTTTATGTGGGTATATTTAATACAAATTGACAGACAGTGCCTGAGATTATCTGAAGTAACATTTAAACTAGTGTGGGTTGTATATAGACGTAACCACTATATGGCACTAGATTTACCCATAGGGTTTAAGACAGTTCTGTCAAATTGATTTAAAGTCCAATTTTCATTGATATTCCAAATCAGAATTTGATTATAATACCTAGGTTCAACTTAATAATTATCTTCTTATATTCTCCAGCACAGGAGATGGAGAATCCACCAATGGGTTTAGACTGAGTTCCTGCCCAATCAGATCAAGTCAGCCAAACCTGCTACGCCTGTCCTAGACTAGGGTGTCCCAGTCTCGACTTGATCTTGCCCAGGATAAATGTGCATGTTTGGCTCATAGGCAGGTTAGATCAGTCCCATTGGTGGATTTTCTATTTTACCTTCAGTCTCCTGAGCAGCGCTGGAATCAACGCTGCTTTAATTATATATATGTATGTATGTATGTTTTCTGAGGTTTTCGCGGGTGTTTTTATGTAGGTCTTTGGTTATTCGAGTTTTCTCCCACGTAAAATTGAAAGTGTCTTGGCGACGTTTCGACGAAGTCCCATTCATCATCTTCAGGCTGGTGTTTTCGACTTCGTGCTTCTAGGAGCTCCTAGAAGCACGAAGCCGAAAACACCAGCCTGAAGATGACGAATGGGATTTCGTCGAAACGTCGCCAAGACACTTCCAATTTTATGCGGGAGAAAATCCGAATAACCAAAGACCTACCTACCTACACACACACACACACACACACACATATTTCATAATTTTGAATATTGGAATCCCAAGTATGGACATTTAAAGTCAATCAGATAAAAATAAAGAGCTCTGGGATGTAAGGTAAAAGGCTTTTTTAATTAATTGCTTGTGTCATTCTTTGTGTTAGGGACTCGTTTGTCAATAAGGGCGGGTTTCCAACAGCATGTATAAATGAGAGGATACCTCCCGCCTACCAGCCATTTGGAAACCCGCCCTTATTGACAAACGAGTCGCTAACACAAAGAATGACACCAGACCCACACTCACAAAAACCACACAGAATGTCACCACCACACATCCACGCAAAAAGCAAACCCAAACCCACACCGATGATGAGGCACGACCACAAACCAGAAGCCAGACCACAGCTGCATCATTAGCCACTTTAAACCCCTCCAATCCATACATGAAGCAAACTGACACCCACCATGAAGATGAGGCATGAGCACGAACGCGAAGCCAAACAACGGCAACGCAGCTCACCATCTCAAATCCCCCTGCAACTCAGACTAACCTGAGCACAACAAAGCCCCCACCCAAACAGAACACTCCCCCATCCAATCAGAGCACAGCCAAGCCCCTAACCAATCAGAACACACCTCCACCCAATCAGTTCATACCCCCATTGACAATTAAAAGGAAGAAACAGCTACGATCACACATTGCTCCTAGAAGCACGAAGCCGAAAACACCATCCTGAAGATGACGAATGGGACTTCATCGAAACGTCACCAAGACACTTCCAATTTTACGCGGGAGAAAACCCGAATAACCAAAGACCGACCTACCTACCTACCTACCTACATACATACATACATACATACATATATACATACATACATATTTTCTGTGTTTCTGGCAGAACGGTGGCTTTACCTTTTCCCCGTTCACCTCAAACAGCACTGGGCTCAGTGCTGCAGCTTTCTCTCCCTACCTTCGTCAGGGATCGCACTCTCTTAAACTCTTTCGTTCTTCGGAGCCTGCAATCGCAGCTTCAGCAGCCGAATGCACGCACCAGCTGGAACGGCTGTTTCAAGCTTGCGCGCATTCGGATTGTGTAAGGGAGACCCTTTTGCCTCAAGCTCGGTGGCAGCCCTCTGGCTGGCCGCTACCTATTCTGATTTCGCTGAAGGGCGCCTAGGAAGGAAGCCTGAGATGCCTTCATTCCTCGCCACGCCACCCATTCGGAAAATCAGTTTCCCGAACGCAGCCGCCATTTTGTGGATCACGTGGCTCCCTAACCATTCGGCCAAAGGACGAGACGGAGGAGGGGGCTCCCTTCTCCATTCCCCTCAACCACCTACTTGTTCGGGTCTCTGCTGAGGAGGGTGAACAGGATTCTTCTTCAGACGTATCTGATATTTGAATTTCACCTACAGGGGAGCAAATTTGGACCGCAGCCGCCGTTTTGGGAGACCTTCAGACCCATTTCTTTTCTGGCCTACAGGCTTTGCTACTTTAGACTTCTGTAGGCATCACAGACGGGATTCTCCCCATAAGCATCTGGGATCCCTTAAAAGCTCCCTCTCCCCCCACCTAATCTCCCTTATTAAAAATATAGATTCCCCTTATTCACTCCTCATGTTGGATTCAAATCAGGCCCTGAACGGTGTCTCCCTACTTGGTCACCTCATAGCGGGCCAGGCCGAAGCCAGCATGCAGGGGACTTCGCCATCCCACACACACGCCCGCCATGTAGCCGGGTTGCCATTCTTCACCTCGCTGGCGTGGCAACATTGCGCAATCCTACGAGCAGGCTGGCTGTCGTCACCTCGGTGACTTTGCCGCAGCTGTAGACGCGACTGGTCGCTGAAACAGTGCCAGTCTTGTGACCAGGGGGGCAGGCGACCAGTGCCATCCCCTGCTCTTCATTTTCTTCCTACCTACAACTCACTACCAGGGGTACCCTCTCGTGTACCTGAGTTTATTCTTACCAGGATGGAGGACAACAGGGTCTTCCTGAACAAGGACGCCGTACCTCCTTCCTTGGGCCGGAAATGGCACAGATCCTGCAACCAGGAGGCCGCAGGTAGGATTTCAGCCAAAGCCAAGGCCATATCTGCAGGGAAGACCTCCAAAATGGTGGAGAAGCAGGCTAGCAGGAGACACCAAGCTCTGGAGAAGGAATTCTCCAAAGCACAAAAAAGGCCGGGTTCCGTCCATCTCTCAGCCTCCACTGGCTCCACGGGCCCAGCACCCGATTCCAGAAGCTACCTTCACCGCCATGGCTGCTGGACTCAGGACAGCGGAGCTCGTCACTATTCCCCCTGAGGACCGCCTTCAAGCACTAATTGCTCAGGCGGTAGAGCGGTCTCTCGAGCTCAGGTCACAGATACCCAGGGCCGAGTCGGTAGTTTCTCTCCTGATTCCCCAATCGGCAACCGCGGGATATCACGCCCCTTCTTTCCCTTTCCAGTCCTCATATAGCAGGGCCTCATCCCCTCAGGAGTATGATCAGGAGTTAGATGCCCCAAGGTCGGATGAGGACCATCCTCCCCTGGAAACTCCGTCTTTTGGTAGCCTTTTTAACCCTTCTCTTTTTCTACCCCTGCTTCATAAGGTCAGCTCCACAGCTCACATCAGTCCTGATCGATCCACGCCAGCAGCATCAACTGTGCTCAATTCAGAGGCGGATCCTGTTTTCACCGAACCGGTAACAACCCAGCACCATGTGCCGTGTCCGCCCCTTTTTCTCAATGCGGTCTGCAAGCAGTGGGTCTCCCCAGGCACCTTCCCCCTTTCCAGTGGGAACGATAAAAAATTGTTCAGTGTTGTTCAAGACTTAGCAGGGGCGCTGGAGGTGCCTACCGTGGATGAACTCTTAGCCCCTCTCATATCCCCCACCACGATCTCAGGAGATATGTCTGAGGCATTGAAGGCGGAGGATTGGAGATGGGAACATACGTTCCGCAGGACCCATCAGGCGGCGGCGTGAGCTATTAGGGCAACCACTTCAGCATCCTTTTTCACGAGGTCCTTTCTCCTCTGGCTCCCATAGCTCCAGGCCAGGATCCCCCTGGAGGATGTTCGCACATTTCAGGACCTGAGCAAGCTAGTAGCGGCAGCGAAATACGCTTCCGATGCAACTCTACACGCCGCCAGGTTTTCGTCCAGGGCCATGGCATCTAACGTGACTGCATGTCACATGCTCTAGTTAAAACACTGGCATGCTGGCACCTGGCAGCAGCTCCCTACCAGGGAGGTAAATTATTGGGGGAAGCCCTAGAGCAGTACCTGACAGAAAACAAGGACAAACGAAAGGTATTTAATCATCTTACTAGATGTGCCGACAGATGGGCCAACCCTTATGCCCGAAGGCAGTCCTTTCGATCAGGAGCTAGCCCCAGTTAACACTCAACCCAACTGCCCCTTCATTGCTGGTTCCACGTCGGGTCACGGTCCACTCAACACGCAGTGCAGCTACCTCTGCAGCATGGGCCACTCAGGCGTCCATTGAGGATGTTTGTAGGGCGGCTACGTGGTCTTCGCCCTCGCCCTTTATCCGACATTACAAACTGGACAGGTATGCCTCTACGGAGGCCTCCTTTGGCAGGAGAGTTGTCCGAGGTTGTACCTTGAGGCGTTATGCCAGACCGGGCTGCTTCCCTCCCTCAGGGACAGTAGGCTTTGGTATGTCCCATTGGTGGATTCTCCATCTCCTGTGCTGGAGAAGGGGCTTTGTCTTACCTGAACACCTTTTCTCAGCACGGAGATGGAGAATCCACTCCCACCCTTGCAGGTTCTTTAGGTCTAGGGTTAGGTTCTGTGAGCCAACACATCATGCTGTCAGTCAATGGCTTCACCCGTATTGAGACTGGGATACCATAGTCCAGGACAGGCATAGCAGGTTTGGCTGACTTGATCCATTGTTGGATTCTCCATCTCCGTGCTGAGAAAAGGCGTTCAGGTAAGACAACGCCCCTTCTAATCTGGAGAATACGTTTATGCACACTTGATAGGAAATCCTCATTGCAACATGAATTTCTAGTATCTATATTCAATATTTATGAATATAGAATTTTTGCTAATATATTGGTTCTGTTTAGGCATGATTCTGGTATCATACGATTGAAGTAACAATGCTGTTCCACCCCTGTGGGAGGTACACAATAGTAAATAAAATAGACAATAAAAACAGATAAAAATATGAAAATCAAAGTGATAAAAACATAAAAACAAATAAAGGTAGTTCTCAACTTACAACCACAATTGAGCCCAAAATCTCTGTTGCTAAGTGAGACATTTATTAAGTGAATTTTGCCCCATTTTGTCACATTTGTTAAGTGAATCATGATAGTTGTTAAGTTAGGGATATAGTTGTTAAGTGAATCTGGCTCTCCCATTGACTTTGCTTGTCAGAAGATTGCAAAAGCTGATCACATGATCCCAGGACACTGCAACCATCATAAATATGAACAGTTGCCAAGCATCCAAATTTTGGTCACGTGACCACGGCGATGCTGTAATGGTCGTAAATGTGAAAAACTGTCATAAGTCACTTTCTTCAGTGCTGTTGTAACTTTGAATGGTGACTAAATGAACTGTTGTAAGTCAAGGATTACCTGTATACCAGCCTTAGGTGAAGTGAGGATAAAAATGCCCCTCTCAACAATGGAGCCATCTGGACAATCTCCAGTTCCTGGGAGTCCCAAGCCTGATAGCATATGAAAAATAAGAGATGAGGTTAATCTAATTTTACGGGAAAGGATGTTCTATAAAATGGGCACAACAGCAGAGAAGGCACATCTCTGGGACCCACCAGATGTAGGCCCATCATCAATGGTATCCACAGTATGACTTTTTGTGAGATCTAATGGGGCAGGTGGATGTAACTGGGAAGAGACAGTCCCTCAGATAGTCCAGTCCCATGCAATGTTTAATATTATGTCTGAGCCTAGATCTCTTAGTAGACATAAGTTGAAGTTGTGAACCAAGTCTGATGGTAAATTCTAGCCTAGAGACTCTTTGCTTGCTGTACTAACTTTTGTTTGACCCCAATAAGTAAACTTCTAAATGGTTAATTGCCAAGACAAATAGATTATGCAGTTTCCTTAAAACGTAAGACAGGGTTTGATGTTTTCTCAAATCCTATTCTACAACTTAAATGTTAGATACCCTTTCCTTTCAAACCCATAGGTTTGCATAATGCTTAAATACATCCTACTGGACTAGGATATTTTGATTGACTAGCATCTTATTCTAAAAATACAACCGTAATGTCAGTGATGCTCAAATTGCTCCCTTTTGTTCTTTGGTCTGGTCAGTAGCTGAGAGTGCATGTGGCAACTTTATTTGGTCTGTAAAAGGTATAAAGGTTAGAAGAACCCATCTGATAAAGCATTTCAGATGAAAGGCTATTAGGTTCAGGTCACTGAGTTGGTCATTGCACATTATGCCAAATCTAAAAATGCAGATTTGTTAACACATATGCTAATGAAATCCAACTGCTTGAATTTTTCACTGAATAATGGCTGGAATTATGAGCCAGGGTGATTTACTAAACCTGTATAAATGCATTCTTTTTTTTAAAGATTAGTTTGATACAGAATGCTAAAATATCAGAGTATTTTTTATTAATGAGTGTTCCTTTCTATAAATAACCTGTAGGCAAAAGAAATCCACATTTTGATTATAAAACTGGGTGATAGAATGACAACTTGAAATGTCCAGTATATATTTAAAATCCTTGATTAGATTTTAAATGTAATTTTGCATAGAAGATGGGAAATGATATCTCTTTACCCTGAGGCTGCCCACTTTTTATACATCAAAACATTCAATTTAAATGCAGATTTTTGATTTGCTCATTGGCATAGTGAGTAAGGCAAATGATGAGGAATTCAGGAAATCTATATCTTTTTAATATAAAATGTACTTCATATGTCCTATCGAGGCCAGGTGTTGCAATATCTAAATATTATAAACCTGTAGTAATCTGATCTGGATCTGATGATCCCAGAGCGACTGGCAGAATTAAAAGTTTCATTCAAATGTTAAATGTTACAAAGAAAAGAAAACAGTGATAGAAATATTTGTTGCCCTATATAGATGAGAGCTACAATCAGAAAAACATGTTTAATTTATTTACTATAGCTTCAGGACTGGACTGTGGTGATTACAACTGTTATAACGGAAATCCAAGATTTATGTAGTCATGCTTTGTGTTAAAGCAGTTTATGAAATTTTACACTAAAGCTTCTTTCAAAGACATTGTACAAATTCCTTTTAAAGACAACATTGAATGGGCAAATGGGGATTGATTTTCTTGGGGAACTGAAATGTCCACCCATTGGTGACAAATTATTCATGCCTGTAATCCATTTCTTTCTGTTTGTGAATTCCTGTGAAGTTGCAACCACAGTTAAATTGAGGTCTCCCAAATACTGATTAGGTAAACTGCATGAATTTGAGACTGACTGCAATAAAATCAACATCTGCAAAATTTTGTCATATTTTTGCAATTTGTTTTTTTATAGAAGCAAAACGCACACAATACTGACGTCTCAGGCATGAAAGGATGTACATTTTTAGAAATTAAATTTGGTTATGAGAACGTAATTGACTAGTCTTAAGATTGTGTACCTTAAATGTGGTCCTGCAATAGATGTCTCCTGCTATTAGCCAGGCTTCCAACAGGGAAAGCCATTTTGGAAATGTTTCTATATAGCAGGGGTGTCAAACTGCCAGTCCATAGGCTGGTTGCATCTTATGGAGGCTGCGCCCACCCCAGCTTCAGCAATGCAAAAAAAAAGTCATGATACGTCACGATACGTCACATGATGTGGCGAGTTTAACACCTGTGCTATATAGGATCGTTGTAAATCTGGATAGTAATGCTTGAAAATGCTCCCTACAGAATCCATATGAAATGTATACAGTAGTCCTCAACTTACAACAGTTCATTTGGTGACCGTTCAAAGTTACAACAGCACTGAAGAAAGTGACTTACGACCATTTTTCACTTTATGACCATTTCAGCATGCAAGAAAAGTAAAATGGAGTAAAATCACTTAACAAATGTGTCACTTAGCACAGAAATATTGGGTTCATTTGTGGTTATCAGTTGAGGACTGTTCAGGTGTTCAACATAGAAGAAAGAAAAATGCAAGTATAGCTCAGATGGAGACAAGTATTGAAGGAGGAAGTTACAAATTTCCTAAGTTCTTCCTTTAAGTTTGAAAATATTGCTAATAAGTTATATTGGAAAGAAAGTGGTTGATAAAGCTTTGTTTTTCTTTTCTAGATTTTTTTTTGAATTAATATCCAAGTTAAAAAAAACTTGCATGATGCTGAGAATATTCTGAATTTCATTTAATTTTATTCAAATAAATTATTATATCAGTAATTCCCAGGTGACTTGTAGATTGCGTTGTGAATGCCAGTGGATTAGATACAGATTACTGATTAACAAGGCACATATAGCTATAGCTGAAGGGTAGGCAACCTTGTCTCTTTTATGACTCGTGGACTTCAACTCCCAGAATTCCTGAGCCAGCTACGAGTCATAAAAGAGCCAAGGTTGCCTACCCCTGCTATAGCTAGTGAAATTTTTGAAAACATTGTATTACAACTTCCAATGTGACAGGAATAGTACTTGCATTTTTAGTGACTCCTTATCTTAAAATAAATGGAAAAAAGTATTAGAATTTCTAAAAACAGCTTCCTGATCTTATGCTTTCTTACTCTGAATTATTGAGGATATATTTTGGAGATAGATTCAGATGATTATTTGTTTGAATGATACTTGCAGCAGTAGGCTGAATAATTTAAAGTTCTGATCATGTGCCATTTCGACATGCAATATAATTTTTGTTTCTGTTGAGGATTGCTTTGCAGCCATCCGCTCCAACATGGTATCCAGGGCAATAATACATCCTTCCCTTGGTGATTACTAGACCTACGCTTGTACCTGAGATTCCAATTTATTGTTTTAAAAAATAATCTAGCATCTAGCATCATCTTTATTTCCATGAATGCCTTTGGGCTTGCGAGTAAGCTTCTGTGTTCATCTCTCTGCATTATATCTATAAGTTCAAGGATGCTATCAAATGTCTTGGTTCCGTTTTGAAACTAAGGATAATAAGAATGCCACTTGAAAGGAATTATAGACATAAAAATTAACCTTTTCACAAACAGTCCCTAGGTACTGCTTGAAATAATGTATGAATCAGTTACTTTTTATTTATGTTATATTGTCACACAATCCATAATTCAATTTCCTTTCCAAATTAATCTGTTTTTAAATCCTCACAAACCCTACATTTTAATAAATAAATTGATTTCTTTATATTGGGTACTCAAATAAAGTTGTTAAAATGTCTTTCGTCTTGAATATATTTTAACATTCTAAATCAATTTGAACGTTCTAGGAATTCTGTGACTAAAATGTGCTTAAAAGACGAATAAGATATTACTAAAAAATCTCTCAGGAATTACACTTTAAGTGTGAGAATCTTAATCTTCTAAATGACTAATAAGGAGCTACTGTTGTACTTTTACTTTAATAATTGTTCACCTTTTTTAAAAAAAGGAATAAATATTAGAATAGGTTTGCCTACTTCCTTAACTACTTCCACAATAGCGTGAAGCTCCCATCAAGCATGTTATCAGATGATTTTACTATCCCAACATTAATACTGGAAGTACACACATAATCTGGAGTCAGCAGGTTCCTACTCTACTATCTCATTAAATTTTCAGGCAAAAGCCGCAAAAATTAATTGGAGGCGTGTAATAGTTTAGAACGTGAGTGGGCTTATGGTAATATAAATTACATGAAGAGAAGACAGTTTTATATACTGAGAGAGGGAAAACTGGTTTACTTTAATGAGAAGAGATGGAAATGTGAAGCTATTTTTTCATTACAGATGCACTCTAAACTGTTTGGACTTCCTTGATGAATAGAGTTAATTCTCTGCTACAGTTCCAATAATTCATGTAGCACAGTTTAATGACTTTTAGATAAAAACAGGATTGAAACGTTAATTTCTATGAAGAAATTGCAGTACTCTCGTATATCAGCCTTTTTTTTTTCTATTAAACTACTAGTTAATTTCACTAAAAAGGTCTCTGGAGATATTTCATGCTACATCAAGCTTTGCGTTTCCTTCTTTTGATTAAAACTTGGTTTGCTTTTGGTCATTGGCTAGCAGAGTGGTTGCTTGCAATTTATTTATTTGTTTGTTTGTTTATTTTTCGTATTTCTAAGAGCCCATCTCCCTCAGAGAGGTTTCAAGCTTTCTGTCATAATTAGTTATTATATGATATGATATATTAATTATATTATTATATTACGTATAATGTTATTAGTTAGAATTCTTCATTCTGGTGTATTAGAAACTTTTGCAGGTAGAATTTAGTCAGTTTCCCAATTGTAATTGTGCAGTTTATTTACATAATGTGTAATGAGCTGAATCCAGGCAATGCCTTTTTATGAACAGAGGGATGGTTTATAACTTCTGCAACAGATAGCAAATGAAAAATAAAATCATAACCAAAGATGATTTTGAGAAGAGACTGCTAAAGTTAAAATCTAAATCTTGGACCAAGATTAGATTTGAAACACAGATTCAAATTTGGCACACATCCAGCTACACTCCTGTCCCGAACACCTTAAACCAGTGGCCTGCAACTTTTTGGGCACTGAGTACCAGTTCCTTGGAGGATGTTTTTTTCCATGGAGTGGAGACATGTGGTTTCGCACTTTGCCTGGATCCTGCTTGTGCGTGGATGGGGCATCGCTTGCTTGCTCAACCTGGTACTTTGGTGGGCCGCAGCCCAGTGCCAGTGCTCAGCCCAGTGGTTAAATCATTTCTTGCAATGGTACATTAGTTGCAGATGTTAGCTGTGCCTGCCCAGGAAAGATCAGTTTTGTTAACATGTTCCCGATGACCATGACTCCAAATCACATTTTGCACTTTGAGTCTCTGTCTCTGCCCATACCCACTGAATACTATAAATTGTACCTGCTCTATTTATGTATTTGTTTATGGCTACCCTACTCAAGTTCTACTGAGTGAAATAGAAGTATTAAAATATAAAAGAAATAATGCAAATTTTGTTTTACAGCTGGTCCTTGACTTATGACCACAATTGACCCCAAAATTTCTGATGCTAAGCAAGACAGTTGTTAAGTGAGTTTTTCTCCATTGTTAAGTGAATCTGTTTCCCCAATGACTTTCCTTGTCAGAAAGTTACAAATGGTGATCACATGACCCTGAGACACTGCAACTCTCATAAATAGGAGCCAGTTGTCTAGGATCTGAATTTTGATCATATGACCATGGGGATGCTGCAGCGGTTGTAAGTATGAAAAATAGTCATGTCACTTTTTTCAGGGCCATTGTAACTTCAAACAGTCTCTAAACTAATGGTTGTAAGTCGAGGACTGCCTGTACTATAAAATGTATCAAAATGCAATGTTTAATCTTATACTCTATTTTATAACATTTTCATAGTAGCTATGTTTTTTATGCTCATCTGAAAAATGTCAAAATCCAAAGCTTGCAGAATTTATTAAAGAATTTTCAGAAAGCTGGTATGAAACATTTTGCTTATTTCTGAAAATAGTACAATACAGGTAGTCCTCGACTTACAACCACAATTGAGCCCCAACTTTCTGTTGCTAAGTGAAACATGTTAAGTGAAATTGTGCTATTTTACGACTTTTCTTCCCATACTTCTTAAGTTAATTATTGCATTTGTTAAGTTAGTAACAAGGTTGTTAAGTGAATCTGGATTCCCCATTGACTTTGCTTGTCAGAAGGTTGCAAAAGATGATCACATGACCCGGGGCACTGCAACCATCATAAATGCAAGTCAGTCACCATCCATCTGAATTTTGACCATGTGATCATGGGAATGTTGCAACAGTTGTAAGTGTGAAAAACTTTTTTCAGTGCCGTTGTAACTTTGAACAGTCACTGAATAAACTGTTGTAAGTTGAGGACTACCTTTATAGATATCAGACAAATCACTCTGGGTGGATAACACCAGATTAGATGTTACTATGTTATTGACAAGGTCCACTTTAGCTTTCTCCAGCATGATGACTGAAGAATCCACAATGGGTTATTTCAGTCCTCCTGCCCAATCAGACTACGTTGTCAAGTTGTCATGCCTCCTCATCTGGTATTTCCAGTTTCATCTTAGTCTTTCGCCCATGAGGACATGAGAACTGACTCTCTCTTCATTGGATTGCAGGTTGGACTAGATGACTCTAATCTATTGGTGGATTCTTCTGTAAAATAGGAGAATTAGCTGTTCGCTCCTTTCTGGAGGGTCTCTTTCTTTCTTTCTTTCCTTTATTTTCTCTGTAGGGACAGAGTAGGATCATTAAGGTGCTAAATAATTTCCCCTTTCTTTTCAGAGGCATAAGCCTTTCCCCCTTTTCCTTTTCTTTGGGCAGGGAGGGGTGTATATTCCCAGACTTAGCAGGCTGCTGGGTTTGGGTAATTGTTTGGATTTCTGCGGGGGGCTCTCCGCTTCGTAGTTTAGCATGCGGCCGCCATTTTGAAGCCGTGTGGCTTCTTCTCCAGCTGGGCTCAGCCGGTAAGAGGGAATTGCGGATGCCATCTTGACTCCACAGGCTTACGCTTTGCTTTGAGGGTTTCTCCGAGCTGAATAAGCTCTTTCAAGTACTCGGAGGACAGTGGATCTGAAAATGATCCCGTTCGTTGTTGACCTTGAAACGCAATGGGGCTTTATTAAGGAAAACAGAGAAAAACGCGCTGGGCTGTAGGCGCAATATAGCGAATGGAATTTGAAAAGCCTTTGGTCGGTTTTAGCTCCTTTCCCCATTAACAGGCAAATTTCTCAGCATTTTTTCTTTATTGCCTTGCCTTGCTACACCACTGCTACCCCTCACCAACCCCCCCTTCCCTCTTCTTGATTCCTGGCGTCCGCCTTTTGCCGGCCTGAATTCCCTTGGGAAACGCCCAGGCCTATCCGGTCGCCATTTTAAGATACAACAAGGCACCTAGGCCTAATTTTTGTCTACCTATAGTAGATTAACACAATTTAGTGATTCAGATACACATTTAAATTTGAGATACATATATATATATATATTTATAATTTCATAGGTTGGTCTAGTGGTACCTTATAGATATTTCTCATATATGCCTTGATCTGCAATTGTTTCTGAGATTTAGTTTCAGATTTGCTGCCTCACTTGGAGACATCAATATCGAGTTAGACAACCACTGCTGAACCAATGGACTGTTGGGCCCTGCTTGCCACACCTTGCCTGGTTCTAGCCTTTCTGCATCTGGTGGTTGCTTGTAAGATCCTGAGCATTGCCACTAATGTGAGACACATGCGACTTCGTCACCTATTGACGTCAGGCCAAGCAGACGGATTGCCTTCGGCCTAGGTGACGAGCGCTCACAGTGCGCAGCGTGACCCTGGTTTGCCAGTGAGCCAGCCAAAGCTGATCCACATGAAGTCAGTCCCCTGCGCGGGGTCTACTGGCGTCTCTTGCAGAACGAGTCAGTCTCGGAGCCCCGTCTGGGACCCATCTCATAACTATGGCAGAACCCACTGAGCCACAGCCTTTGGAAACTGGTGATATCGCAGTTCAAGTTGATCCGGTTCCTGAAGCACCTAGAGGTAAGGCCAAGGCCAAATCAAAATATGGCAGAAAGGCTGGCACGGCAAGCGACAGACAGGCCGGCCGAATGCACAGAGCCCTGGAGAAGCAATTCTCTCGGGCTCAGCGATCCTCAGCAGAACATGGTGGTACGTCCCCGGTCCACGCACCGCCTGAGTCGGGAGCTCATCTTCCATCTACTTCGGGAGCCTGGTCAGCGACTACTCTTCAGCAGGTCCCAGCTCAGACCTGTGGTCAAGTAGGACCACCCCTGTTTGGGGAGGACCTGGGGTTGCCCAGGCCGTCAACGGCACCTGTGGCTACATTCACACCAACAGCTGCGGGGTTACGGCCTCCGCTAGAGCCATTCTTCTCAGACCAGCTCCAGAACTGAATTTCACAGGCGGTGTTGAAGGCCATGGCATCTGCAGGTCAACAGCAGACATCCCCTATTCCGGGACCTTCATCCATGCTGGCTATCTCCGTGCGACCTACGCGGGACCGTTCAGGTATGATCTCCCCGTCCCATTCCCCAGACTCTGAGTCTTCCATTGCCTCAGACTATGACAAGGGTGGGGACTGTTGGTCTGATTGTGAGGAACCTACTCACGATTCTCAACCCATGGCGGAGCTTTTCAATCCATTTCTCTTTCCTTCCCTGTTATACAGCGCCTGCACAGCGGTTAAGATCAAATCTGATGCGGGCCCTGTCCCACAGCCTTCCTCAGATGAGGACACTGATCCGTTGTTCGCTGAGCCGGTGGCAAAACACCTCCAGATTCCTTGTCCTCCTTTGTTCCTAAAAAACATTCAGGGACAATGGGAATCCCCGGCAGTTCAGCCTTCTCAGGCGGCGCCGGAACGGAAGATTGTGGATATGGCAAAGAGCTTGTCAGATCTGCTGGAGGTGCCTAAAGTGGACGAATCTTTGGCCCCGCTTTTCTCTACAGCGAGCCTCCCTGCAGATGTTTCCGACGCCCTTAAGGCGGAGGACAAATATCTGACCTTTCCTTGCGCAAGGTCCATCTGGCATCGGCATGGGCTGCGAAGGCGGCAATGGCCACCTCCTTTTTTGCCAGGATCTCTATTAACTGGCTCAGGCAGTTACAGGATAGGGTTCCCTTGGAAGAGGTCAGGATTCACCAGGACCTGACTAAACTCATAGCCACATCTGAATACATGGCAGATGTTTCCCTTTACTCAGCCAAACACTCTGCCCGTGCTATAGCTTCTAATGTGGTTGCTCGGAGGTTGCTCTGGCTCAAAAACTGGAGGGCTGAGAGCAAACATAAGTGGCGCGCTGCCACTGCCCCCTTCACTGGCGGCAGACTATTTGGCGAGGCATTAACACCCTTTTTAATTGAGAACAAGTAAAAACAAAAGGTGATTTCTCATGTTACCAGGAAATCAAACAGGCGTTTTCTTCCTTATAGTCGCCGTCAGTCCTTTCGAACTGGTTCCTCCACGGGGACTGGCCCTCAGCCCCCAAGACGGAACGCTCCTTTGACAGGCCAAACTACAGAGACAAGCCCAGGTACCAACCCCAAAATAAGCCTTTCTTTCGTGGCAGAGGGGGTCGGCCCTTCTGTCATGGTAAGTGACTCAGAAGGAGATCCTCCCATTGGTGGAAGACTGGCTCTCTTCTTCCGCCAATGGGAAAACACTACCTCGGACTCTTGGGTTCTGGCCACTATAAAGCAAGGCTTGTCCCTGGAGTTCAAATCCACTCCGTCGAACCACTTTGTATCCTGTCCGACCATGAGAAATGCCATAAAAAGAGGTCTCATGGAAGACGCCATTCGACACCTCCTCAGCATCAGGGCCATAGAGAAAGTTCCCCTGAATCAGGTGGGACTGGGATACTACTCCATCCTATTTGTAGTCCCAAAAGCTTCTGGGGGATGGAGAGCGATCCTTGATCTCAAAGGTCTGAACTTCCATCTTCAATACAGGAGATTCAAGATGCAGACATTACACTCTATCCTGGGCAGTATCAGGAGAGGGGATTTTCTAATCTCAATAGACTTGAAGGAGGCATACCTTCACATTACAATATGCTCGGAACATCACAGGTATCTGCGGTTCTGCTATCTCAACCGCCACTTCCAATACAGGACACTGCCATTCGGTCTTTCCTCAGCCCCCAGGGTCTTTACCAAGATCCTGGCGGTACTGGCAGCCCGTTTTAGGCTCATTCCCGTACGGGTCCAGTGTTATCTGGACGATATCCTGATACAGTTCCTGTCACCTTCAACTGCCCAGTCAGATTTGGCCCTTATACTCAGAATACTTCAGGAACACAGATTCCTGATCAATTTCAAGAAGAGTCAGACGACTTCTTCAATCCGCCTGCTGCATCTAGGCGTGGTGATAGACACAGACTCATGTCACGTGTATTTGTCGGACGAAAGATGCAAGAGCATCAGGGATCTGGTGCTCAAGGTGCGCAGGAGCAGGAATGTTTCACTGGCCACACTGTCCCAGCTCCTGGGGAAGTTGATTTCCTGTATAGCCATTGTGCCGTGGGCCCGACTACATTCACGGGGCCTTCAGTGGTTCATGCTCCCGTACCAGAGACAACATTCCAATACGTCCAGCCAGTTGGTGTGTGTCCCTTGTCAGGTGTGACTCTGCCTGGGCTGGTGGATTTCCTCGGCCATTCGCAGGGGCACACTATTCAAGGAGCCCAATTGCATCTGCGTGACCATGGACGCGAGTCTCTTCGGTTGGGGAGCACACCTCCTAAACCAGATGGCTCAGCGTCAGTGGTCACAGTCAGATCTGACACATAGTATAAATTGGCTGGAGCTCAGAGCAATACATTTAGCTCTGCAAATTTCCACTCTTTGGTTGAGGGGCAGCATGTACTCGTCCTAACGGACGAGCCTCATGATAGAGGCTCGAGCATTGAGTACCTGGGCAGAGAAACACCTACTCTCCATCAAAGCCGAGCATATCTCGGGGGAGGCAAATCGGCAGGCGGATTTTCTCAGCAGGTCAACAGTGGACCACTCGGAATGGATGTTACATCCAGATATTTTCGAGGAAATCTCGGTCCGGTTTGGTCGTCCGCTCGTGGACCTGTTCGCCTTACCTTATATCTAGTGATTTTCAATACTATTCTCTTTTTATGTCACTATCAGAAATAAAGTTTACTATGCCTCTAGATCAGGCATGTCAAACTGTCGGCCTGCGGGCCGAATGCATCATACTGAAACCACGCCCACCCCATTGCTGCCAATGGGGAAAAAGTCACGATACGTTGTGCGACGTCATGTGATGTCGCGAGTTTGACATGCCTGCTCTAGATTGTTGCATGAAGGCAGCTGCAACCCAAGGAACCAGATCCCTATATAAAACACCTAAGTACTCTTTTCAGAGGGCCACAAACTTTTAAATATGTTGATCAATCTCCTGCAAAAAGCTCAGATTACGAATGAGTAAGAAATAACAGTAGCAGGCTCATTGTGGGAAAGTGTTGCTGTGCTCTAGTTCTTGTAAGGGACACTAAAGTTACGTTGTAAAAACATACATTCATAATCTTATAAGTAAGATTCCATGGCAAGAGAAGCTAATAATTGTGGGACTGAGAGTGCCTTCCTTAAAAAGGAGATACAAAAAGCACAGTTGTTTAACAATTCCAGAGAGGATGAAACCTATGTAAAGGTAGCTGCACCAAAAGCCTTTTGAAGATCTAAGGGGGGAAAGGCAGACATACAAGATGTAAAAAGGAAGAATTAAGTAAGAGTATGTTTCGATAATCTGGAACTGTAAGGATGGTGTCAAGAAAGCTAAAGCTCCAAGTAGTTGAAGTTGGTGAAGGATATTATTAACTGCAAAAAAGGCTTCTTCAGATAATCTTCAAAAACACCCAGCTGTGCAGCTGAAATGGCAAATTGTTGATAGTAAAGAAAAGCCATTTGACTCTTTTTTTTACTCAGCCTTCCCCAATAAGAAAATGAATCTTGCATCAGGTAACTGAAGAGATAGACTAGACTAGACTAGACTAGACTAGACTAGACTAGACTAGAATAGAATAGAATAGAATAGAATAGAATAGAATAGAATAGAATAGAATAGAATAGAATAGAATAGAATAGGTTGTAAGGGACCTTGGAGGTCTTCTAGTCCAGCCCCCTGCTTAGGCAGGAGACCCTATACCATTTCAGACCAATGGTTGTCCAATCTCTTCTTTAAAACTTCCAGTATTGGAGCATTCACAACTTCTGGAGGCAAGTTGTACCACTGATTAACTGTTCTAACTGTCAGGAAATTTCTCCTCAGTTCTAGGTTTCTTCCCTCCTTGATTAGTTTCCATCCATTGCTTCTTGTCCTGCCTTTGGGTGCTTTGGGGGATAGCTTGACTTCTTTATGGCAACCCACAAAGAAAGAAGGAGCAGAGTGATAGAATTACTGGAATAACTATTTACTCTACGTGAGCTTAAACTTTCAGGGCCAGATGAATAATATCTGTCAGACTTTGACAATTTAATTTGGGTTTAGTGGTTACAGACACTATATTTTTTTAGTGATGGTGAGTCCTATTCTCTGGCATGAAGCCAACTGGGTGACCTTGGTCTGGTCATCCTCTCTCAGCTCTAAAATGAAAATAAAATTCAAAATAATATTGGTAGGTTGTAGAAATGGAGTTAAAATAACAGAAAGAAATGTAAGAGAGACAAATTCAAAGGTTTTCACTTGAGAAAAATGGAATAGTCTTTTTTTTCCCCCTGAAGGGAATCTGAAAACAGATGTGCTCCTGATTTCTGTAGGGGATTTTTTTTAAAAAAAAATACTTTGCTCTTGGGTCTTGGCTGTGGTGTTCAAATAATGTATCAGATATTGTTTGAATTGTGGGTGGTGGCTGAGCACTATGACTACAGTCAGGTCAGAACAGAAATCTTGTTTTGTCTACTCTCTGGGAAAGAGCAAGTCTTGATGCTGTTACTAGATGTATTTTTTCTGTTGTTTAATTTTTTAATTAGTGTACAGCACTGTTGTGCTTTTAGCTTTAAGGAATAAGGAGTTGTAAAAATGGAAGCAAAGGAACATTGTTTCATTGAACCAATTTCTGGCAATTGCTGAGAGCTCTTCATTAAGTGGCATTAAGAAGTATAGCTGACATCTTAGAAGTATTTGGTGAGCTAACAATCCATTTCCCTAAGTGCTTTTTTCATCTTATCCTGTGTGTGTGGGTGTGTGTGTAAGAATCCTTGATTAACCAATCATTAAAACGTTGTGAGCACTCTTATCACAGTGCCTATGCTCATAAGCTGTTACTTGTAACAAGTTGATGGATTCATCAGTATGAAATTTGCTTTTTGCTTTTTTCTAGATAAAGGATTTTGAGTTGCATGGTGTGTGTGCCCACCTGTGTCCCTATGTGTGTGTCTGCATGTCTTGATTTGAGATCCAGTATTTCTTTAACATTGTGCTTAAAAGGTAAAATATAACCTCCAGCTGGGTTTAGTATAAAATAGTGTAACATCGTGTTCTGAATGAACAGGACTGTTTCTCAACTGGACCATCTCTGAAACAGCACAAACTGCTTCTCAAAAGATTAATTTCTGGAAAACTACTTATAGCGTTCCTCAAATGACTAGATTCATCTTGTCCAGAAAAAAATAAAGCATTTTGAAGTCCTCTAAATCAGGGGTCTTCAACTCCCAGTCCATGGACTGGCCCCGTCCTCAGCATGCCAGAAACCATGCCACACAAAGAAGCAAAGCCCCATCTGCGGGATGCAGAACCCCTCCCATCCATGGAAAAACCTCTCTCCATGGTACTGATCCCTGGGGCCCAAAAGCTTGGGGGCTGCTGCTCTAAATGTTCTATTTGCATCAAGTTTCACATCCCAACTTTAAATCTTTCATACAGAAACAAAAATAGGAAAAGACAAGGATATTTAAAAGCTGAAATGGAAAAAACAAGAAGAGGGAAATTTACCAGTTGAAGCGAAGAGATTCTCTATTCAGTCATTTAAGTTGTTAAGCTGTAATAACTCAATGGGATGTATAAAATTAAAGACTGCATATCCATCTGAAAAGCTGATAAATAATGGAAGAGCTCTATTGATGATTTTTAGTTTAAAAATAGAGAATATGCCACAGGCTGGCCTACCCCTGAAAAAGAAGGTCTTAATATCTCCAGATATAAACAGTATTGCTTTAGATAGACTAGTGAATTGATAAACTATAAGGCCACTTCTGGGATTCATAAAACTGACTAATTGGACATAGCAGAAATACAGTGCTAGATTAGATGATCATTTCTCTACTCTAGCTAACGTATTAATGCTCTACTGATCTAATAGCTATATTTTTATATAAGTTTAAGCAGTGTCATAAAATTTCTTATATGTTTTAACAAAGAGGAGGAAAAAAGATATAGCACATATGGCCGGAGGAACAAGTGCTTCTTACAATAACTCAGCAGAACTATTTAGCTCAGTTAAAATGCCATATCAAAGGCACTCACAGCTCATTCGGAGGGAAGGAAAGGATGCAGTTTTAGAGGCACAAAGGATTATCACAAAGGAGCAAAAATAAAACAGGAGAACTAAATCTAATCCACGCTTATATGCTATCATCACTGGCATTAAATGTCTCTTACAAGAAAGGAAGGAAGGGAACTAAAATTGATCAAACCCTCCCCCTTGATCACATCCTCCAGCTTGTCTGTAAGCAGCGTATTTTGCTTCCACATTTTGCCTCTATTTTTGCAAAATTAAGTTGACAAAATGGGATGTGAATACAGGTGTCTGCCCATTTCTCTGTCTGAATTAGTTTCCCTTCGTGTTGTTGGGTAACACACAAATGACAAAGCTCTAACGATGTAATACAGCAAAGCATTATCTTAGATTGGGAGAAAACTGCAGATTGTGCTGTTGAAACAGTAAATATTTTTAAAGTGTGGAGTGGCTGTTGAACTATATTTTGTGCAAATCCAAGCAGATAACCAGCTGCAGAGAATAGAATTAATAGGAGAGGAAGGATTTTTATTTTATTTGTTGGTTTTGCTTATTTCAAAATTAATCTGTTATGTACAGTCGTTGGTTAATTGTCAGAGTGAGCTTTGTAAATATATTACCATAGATGCCCAGTTGTGTTCATTTTTCCCATAAAGTTTCCAAGTCGTGTTGCTTCATACTTGACAGACTTCACCCTGCACATCCAGAAATATTTCCCTAACTTTCACATCCTGGCTTTCAGTTTTGTGCCATGTTCTTTTAGCTAATGGTTTGTATTAACTGTTTTCCAAGTACAGATTGGAAATGGCAGGTGCCAGAGCCTTTGACAGTTTTGCCCCAAAGCAAAGAAATTCTCTGCCCAGTGACATTTGTTCAGGAAATTCCACATCAGGCAAAAAGCATTTCTGTTTTCATAAGTCTTCCAGTTGGCAAGAAAGGGCTTCTGCTTGTGCATGGGTGATGGGGAGAGACTGTTGAACGTTGCAGCCCTTGGATGTTTGTCAAGAAAGTCACTTTCTCTGTGGATACTTTCTTAAATTGTATGGTTTTATTATCTGATTTAAACCCATGTTGCTTCCTAGTGTGGAAAATCTGTTTAAAATGGACCTTGCTAAAATCATTGTAGCATATACAAAGAGGTTATTAAAATGCATTCTAGAAATAGAAAATAGGATTAAAGGAGACATTTTTGGCTTTGTGACCTTCTTCAGACTCATGTCTGAGATGTCTCATTTAATCTCATTTCCAACTTTCACCCTTGAATTTTGTTAACCCCTTTGCCCCAACCTCTGTTCTGCAGCCCTTGTGAATGAGTTAGAATCCTCATGCAGGGAAACAGCCACTGACTTCATAAGTTTTATACTTAAATTATTTTTTAAATTAAGTTGCCCCTTTGATTGCTTTTAAACTACTTTCTTAAATTTTATTGTATTGTGGAGGCAAATTAGCACCTACTTCTTTTGGCCATTTTTTTGTGGAGTGCCATTCTGACTGCTGCTGAAGGCCATAGAAATTGACAATTGAATACCAACCTGAAAAAAAAATCAGAAAGATGCCATGATTTAATATACTACCTTTTTTTCATCTTGAAATTGACTAGCCTCCAGTAGGCTGTCTGTAATGAATTTGCATGATGCCAACAATTGTTTCCTAATCCTTGCCTCATGCATATTCAAAGAAAGAATTGCCTCCCCATCTTGATTTACTTTGTCAGCAAGCAAGATGTTTCAAATCTACAATATAAAGCATGAGTGAAATACATACAAAGACAGTGGAACACTCACAGCCCCATATGCTGTCAGTCGTGTAGTTTGCTTTATTCTAGAATGTTTATTTGGTTATCAAGTGAGCCAGTGTTCCAGGTTTTGAATGTTAAATATCAATTTTTCAAATTGGCAACAAAGGACAATTTTTAGGAGAATTCTTGCTTATCCTGAGTTTGCTGGGAGATTAAATCTTTCCTAAATTTCTTTTATGCAATCGATTTATTTGCTGCAGTGCTCTAACTGCAGGTGAACTTTCTGGTTGTTTTGAGATAGTAGTGTCACTCAGGCTGAACTAATTTTGTTTGTTTCCTTTTTAAAATTATGACTCAAGTTCATTGGATCTTTTGCCTGTTTGATTGGTAAGATGCAAAATTCTTGAGAATTGCACCTTGACTTCAGCTGCCAGCAAAGTCAAGTTGTGATGTAAATTTAGACAAACCTAAAGTTTTTTTAATTTACTAAAATGCAAGAGAATCCCTTATTTTTAAATTGTATACACCTTGCAGAATTTAGATTGGTGTTTTTTTAAATATCTTCTTTGACTTTGCCTGGATTTTTCAATATTTTATTTTACTTAAATCAATTTATATAGCTCCTCATTTCACATACATAACTGTAGGTGGTTTACAATAAAAATCAATATGCTTAGTAAAAAGACAGTTTTACTAAAATCTCAAGTCATATTAGTTTGAAACAGTTAATTACAAAGATGATGTAGCACTTAGAAAGCAAGTTGGATTTAAAATGTAAGGTAGGCATAGATTTCTAATTGTATTATCCCTCCAACATCTCAGTTACTTAAGTCTACTTGGCATGTTACTTGGGATGCATGAGGTTTCAAAGTGAAGAGAGATATTAGCCATGTACCCAGACGTCTGTATGTGCCTAGATTATCTCTTTACTCAAGAAAATTTACCATGTTCAGCAGCAGTGAAAGACAGTATCTTTGTGTTCACATGATACTAAATGCTTTCAGATCTTGTGTGTAGTGTGAGAAACTCCAAAATTGAGAAAGTTGTGTGTGTGTGTGTGTGTATATGAGAGAGAGAGAGAGAGAGAGAGAGAGAGAGAGAGAGAGAGAGAGAGAGAGAGAGAGAGAGAGAGAGAGAGAGAGAGAGAGAGAGCGCAAAATTTCAGAAATGATTTGCTACTGCCTCCTTCCTAAGGCTGAGACAAAGTAACTGGCCCAAAGTTACCCAGCTGGCTTTGTACTGAAGTCCAGATTTGAACTCATGGTCTCCTTGTTTTCAGCCAATGCCTTATCCATTACATCAAACTGGCTCTCCTTGACTAATATAAATGAATATCATTCTGGCAATATTTTGATAGATTTTCACATTTAACACTCAGTTGGGAGAGCAGCTTCTATCTTATTGTTTTTATTGTTTGCAGTAACTGTTTTCAGTTTAATAAACAAAGATAGTAATGTTGTCCTTTAAGGGGGAAAAATCCAGAACACACCTGAAGGTTCTTCTTTACTTAAGCCTTCTTAAGTTTACACAATCATATGAAAACTTCCAGATTCTCCATATGTCTTCATCAGGTATGATGTAAATAAAACAAGAGGGGGGGAGGCAAAAGAAGAAAAAAGATGTATATTCAAGAAATTGAATGTGCTTTTGAACTCAATTCCAAAATGGATTATGAGAGGCAACAGCTACAGCCCTCCAAAATTCAACCCTTGCTTCTTCCAAATAGTTTATTCTCCAGCATGTGGATTACGAATCCACAAGAGGATGGGTTCGTATCCAGCTTATCTGCCCGTAGACTAGGACCAAATTGTTAGCTCCGCCTCCAACCGGGACTTCCTGTCCTCCCAACCGGGCTTCCTGTCTCCCAGTTTTTTCCTAGTCTTCAGCCCGTCAACAGCTAATTTAGCAGGCTCCAGAATAGGTTTCTTTTTTAGATTCAATTTAGGTTCAAGTTGTTTTCTTTTTTTACTTTAATTGAGCAGATAGGTTGGATTAGACCTCCTTTAGACTTTCCAGCAGAAGGAGGTTTTTTAATCTACACCAGAAGGAGGATTCGGGGACAGGCGATCCAAGGGGCCTCCCCGGATCGCTCGGACCACGCGGGAAGCGGGAAGGAGCAACACAACGCAACCGCTACTTGAATCCCCTTTCTGGACGAGGATTCTCCCCCGAAAGGCACCCCAGGACCCGGAGAGGCGAGGACCAAGCGGCAGAAGCGGCGACGGACGGCGCATCAAACCGCAAGTGGGGGGTGCAGTAGGGGGGAGGAAGGCGCCGCTGAGCCGTTAATCGGCAAGCGGCGCGGAGACCGATCGACAGCGAAAGCGAGTCGAGGGCTCCGGCGGCCATCGAGGACCGCGTGGAAGAGGCGGAAGCCATCTTGAGCAGGCCTCCTCGAGGTGTTTTGGCGCGAGGGGCCATCTTGGAAAGGGGGCGGGGCCCCAAAGGGCGGCAGTAGCGGCCATCTTTTTGCAGGCCCAATCTCCGGAATAAAGCCGGAACGCCGACCAAGGTGGGGGGACTTTTGAACCTGAGTACTCGCGGTTCACGGGAGGCCAGCAGAGGCAGCATCCGCTGCCATAGGCAACTGTAGGCCCTGCCACCTCTGCGCCTGCTGAGTCAGGCCGACAAGGGAGTCTTGGAGGGCGTGTGATCTTGAAGGGGTTAAACCCTAGGGATAATCAGCCTCGCAGACCTGCCCAGAGAGAGTCTGCCTGCCTGTCTTGCCTGTGCCCAGTGCAGAAGAGGGTCTGACTCCACCTGCCTGCGGAGCTAAGCCTCCCTCTTACTCCCGCTTGTCTGGAGCAATCCTTAGTCTCCCAGACGCACGATGGCAGACAGTGCGTCGCCTCAGGTGTACCAAGGCTCAAGCCCCCCCCCCTCCCTCCCCAAAACGCAAGACCATGGATCCGGAACTGGGGGGGGGGCAAGAAGAAGGCCAAAACTAAGCATCTAAACAAGGAGCCATCGAAGGCAGCCGAGCGACAGGCCTTAAGACGGCACCAGGTGCTAGAGAGAGAGTGTGCCAAGGCCCAGAGACTTCAGGCCAGAGAGAACGAACAGGCTGATTTTTCCCAATCCATGCCTTCCACACCAGAGCACGCTGACCATGCAGACACGCAGACGGAACTGGAAAACACAGAGCTACCTAGAGGGTGGTCTGAACAATTGCAGACATTTATGCAGCAGGCCTTTGATAAGTTTATGGCTACTAAACTTTCCTCTTCTCCTCAGGAGCACAGCAAACAACCAGCACCCCCGCCTCACAGAGGAGGCGTGCCCACTCCAGCCTCCGAGGAATCTGAGGCCTCCTCACAGCTTACGGAGGAGGAACCGGAGGACTGGGAAGTATCGGGACGCCAGCTGTCAGAGGATGAAGATGAGACCCCAGAACAGGTCCCAGCCTCAGGGCTGTTCAACTCAGCTGATTTCCGTTCACTTATGATCAAGATCTGTTCCACCCTGTGCCTGTCAGCCAGGCCAAAGGTGACAAAACCCTCGTCTCCCGAGGAGGAGGAGGAAGGTAAGGTCCATCCGGTGCTACACCCACCAGCACCGGAGGAGATAAAAGTACCGTGTCCATTAGTGTTCCGCACTGCCCTGGAAGCACAATGGGCCTCATTGGCTACCACACCATCCCCGAGTAGCACAGACAAAAAGATACTAAATGTGTGCAATGCCTTAGCTTCCCTCATAGAGGTACCCAAGGTGGATGAGCCACTAATATCTCTCTTTGCTTCATCCGCCATTCCAGGAGATATGGCGGAATCCATGAAGGCCGAGGATAAGAAATTCGAGTTTGCACTTCGCAGGACGCACAGCTCATCAGCCTGGGCAATCAGATCCGCGCTCTCAGCCTCGCTGGCAGCCAGGGCCTCAATCTTGTGGCTTCAGGATCTGCAGGCAAGTCTAACACCAGACCAGGTACGTGAGCACCAAACACTAAACAAGCTGCTGATGGCAGCAGAGTACATGGCTGACACCACCCTGTCCTCTTCCAAGTATTCGGCCAGGGCCATAGGTTCCACAGTAGCTTCTAGAAGGCTCCTCTGGCTCAAGACATGGAAGACGGACCTTAAGTCTAAGTGGCGCCTAGCCACCGATAAATACTCGGGATCTAAACTGTTTGGGTCCATCCTCGACCCGTATGTAATCGAGGACAAGAATAAGAGAAAGATCCTCGCCCACCCGTCCAAAGGGACGGATAGGAGACAAGAGTTCCGCAGGCAGGGGTTCCGCCAGAGCGGGACCGGCGATGGGAGGCAGCCCTTTCGCGGAGGGCAGTCCTGGGATTGGCCCAGAAATCAGCGCCCCTCCTCATCAAGTCAGGAGCGCTTCCAGGACCGCCCGACCGCAGGCAGGGGCCAGTTCCCAAAACGCAATGCCAGAGGCGGGGCGGGGCGACCCTACAGGCGCTCCAAGTGACGCCTGGGACAGCCCCATAGGGGGTCGCCTGGCGCTGTTCAAGGAGGCGTGGCAGGCCACCACAACAGACGCCTGGGTAAGGGACACTGTAACTCACGGCCTAGCCTTAGAGTTCTACGCTCCCCCCCCGAACCAGTTCAGACGTTGCCCAGAGTCAAGAAACCCCTCAAAAGCAAAACTTCTGAGAAGGGCCATAGAACATTTGATAGAGATAAGAGCCATAGAACCGGTTCCGCAAGAACAGGAAAGACAGGGGTTCTACTCCATCCTGTTCGTAGTACCCAAGACATCGGGGGGATGGAGGGCAATCCTAGATCTCAAGAGACTAAACTACTTCATAACATACAAAAAGTTCAAGATGCAGTCCCTCAAATCCATCTTGGCCAGCATTCGAAAGGGAGATCTGTTATCATCCATAGACCTCACAGAGGCATACTTACACATTCCAATAAGGCAGGAAGATCGCCAATTCCTGCGTTTCTGCCACAAGAACAGACACTTTCAGTACAGGGCCTTACCCTTCGGCCTCTCGTCGGCACCCAGGGTATTCACAAAGGTGTTGGCGGTGTTAGCAGCACGACTGCGCAGCCTACCGGTGCGGGTCCTGTGTTACCTGGACGACATTCTGATCCTGTCAAGGTCCTTACACGCAGCTCACGCAGACTTGAGAGTCACACTAGACACACTACAAGAACACGGGTTCTCTGTAAACTACAAGAAGAGCCATCTAACACCTTCCACATGTCTACAACATTTAGGGGCGGTCATAGATTCAGAGGCGGGGTTAGTTCACCTCTCACAGGACAGAAAGGACAGCGTTCGAAAGCTCGCACGCACCGTCCAGGAGAAGGGATCAGCCACAATAGTGCAACTATCCCAACTCCTGGGGAAAATGATATCCTGTCTGGGCATCGTTCCGTGGGCCAGACTCCATTCCAGAGAGCTCCAATGGTTCCTTCTCCCCTACCAAAGGAAAAGGCAGGCAGCATCCCTCAGAAGGGTCATTCTTCCTCCTCAGGTCCTAACATCCCTCCGATGGTGGACCTCAGCTGCCACGGCCAAGGGAACGCTAATCAAGGAACCAGACAGAATAACAGTCACCACCGACGCCAGCCAGTTCGGCTGGGGAGCCCACTTACAGGACCAGATAGCTCAGGGCAGATGGACTCCCAGGGACCTGGGTCACAACATCAACTGGCTCGAACTAAGAGCAATCCACTTAGCCCTCCTACAATTCGCTCCTTACCTGGAGGGGAGGCACGTGCTGGTCCTAACGGACAACGTGACTGCCAAAGCACATGTGAACAAGCAAGGAGGGACCAAATCCTCAGTTCTCATGAAGGAAGCACGAGAACTGGGACTTTGGGCAGAGGCGCATCTAGGGTCGATAAAGGCAGAGCACATATCGGGGGAGGCGAACAGCCAAGCAGATTCACTGAGCAGAGCCACGGTGAATCAAGCGGAGTGGAAACTGGACCCGAGCCTGTTCGAGGCCATCTCGAACAGGTTCGGGAGGCCACTAGTAGATCTGTTCGCGTCTCACATGAACAAGCAGCTCCCTCGCTTCATGTCCAGGTTTCCGACCTGGGGAGCAGAGGGAACGGATGCCCTCAGGTGCAGGTGGCCCCCGGGGCTGATGTACGCATTCCCGCCTCCTCCGCTGATACAGGCAGTCATCCGCAAGATCATCCTAGAAGGAGCGGAGGTGCTCCTGATCGCCCCTCATTGGCCACGCCGGCCTTGGTTCGCAGACCTGGTGGACCTGTCAATTTCACCAGCCTGGATAATACCTCCCCACCAGGTGTCGCTCAGCCAGGGGAAGCTGCAACACCCAGACCCACAATGGCTACAGCTAGCCGCTTGGCACTTGAGAGGGAGGGACTAGCAAGACAGTCCTTTTCAAAGGACGCCATAGAGATCATCCAGGCTGCCCGCCGGCCTTCCACTAACAGAGTGTATGAGGCAACGTGGAGGAGCTTTGTTAACTGGTGCGGCAAGCAAAAGATAGACCCCTTAACGGCGACCATTCCCATCGTCATAGATTTTCTGGTAGAAGGGGTTAAGAAGGGCCTAGCTCTTAACACTATTCGCAGACAGGTGGCAGCCATACAAACCGTGATCTCCTGCGACAGCAGGGAGTCATTATCACAGCATCCGGCTGTAAAAGCCTTCATGAAAGGGGTGGCCACAGTACGACCTCCGGTGGTGCACCGTTACCCGTCTTGGGATCTGCCCAAGGTACTCCAGGCCCTAACATCTGTTCCGTTCGAACCTCTGAGACTCTGCTCACTCCGTCATCTGACATGGAAGGTAGCCTTCCTGGTGGCCATCACTTCAGCTAGGCGGATCTCGGAGTTGGGAGCTCTCTCGGTCCGAGCGGACCTGATGATCATTTCAGAGGACACTGTCACATTACGCCTAGACCCAGCCTTCATCCCAAAGGTCAACTCCTGGTTTCACAGAGCCCAGGAGATATCATTACCAAGTTTCTGCCCAAATCCCTCTGACCCACGGGAACGGCGATGGCACAATTTAGATGTGCGCAGGGCCTTACTCATTTATACCAAAAGGACATCCGCCTTCCGGAAATCGGAGTCGCTATTTGTTTCCTTCCAACCAGCGACCATGGGTCACAGGGTTTCTTCCTCAACCATTGGCAGGTGGATCAGGGCATGCATAGCAGAAGCCTACGGGGCACAGTCATTGCAGGTTCCGACAGGAATAACGGCACACTCCACCAGGAGTGCGGCCACATCAGCGGCCTGGCACACGCAGGCACCGGTGGAGGAGATTTGTAGGGCGGCAACATGGGCGTCCCCGGTTTCCTTCATCAGAAGTTACAGGATAGACCGGTTTGCTGCGGCAGGGGCCTCCTTCGGGAGACGATCGCTACAGCAGATCATTGCCTCAAATGAGACCTCAGCCTAGACTCCCACCCGGGGGACATGGGAGGGCTTGGGTATGTCCCATCCTCTTGTGGATTCGTAATCCACATGCTGGAGAAAGAGCGTTGTCTTACCTGAACGCTTCTTCTCAGCATGGGGATGGAGAATCCACACACCCTCCACTAACAGTCTAGGCAGATTTGAGTTACAGGAATATGAACAGGAGCCACGAGGACCAAACTACGTTGAAGGAGCTTCGCCGGTGAAAAAACTGGGAGACAGGAAGCCCGGTTGGGAGGACAGGAAGTCCCGGTTGGAGGCGGAGCTAACAATTTGGTCCTAGTCTACGGGCAGATAAGCTGGATACGAACCCATCCTCTTGTGGATTCTCCATCCCCATGCTGAGAAGAAGCGTTCAGGTAAGACAACGCTCTATCTAGTGGATTTAATCTGTTGAACATTAAAACCACAAAAAATATACTTTACATGCATTGGAAAAAAGCCAAGAAACACAAGACTGGAACAGGTGTATATTGTATATTTTGCAATTTCTACCTTGCTTGGTGTAAGCAAGTTACTCATGAGCCATACAGATTTAACTTAACTGCAGTGGGTGGCAGCAATGGCTTTATGATAAAACAGTATACAGTAAATCCCTAAAAAGGAGAGAGAAGATTGAATGACAGAGTGGAATTATCATATTAAAGTATTGGCACCCATGAAGCATGACTAGTATAGAGCTTTCATAAATTGTCATGTAGTGATATTTAATAGACATTTCATACAAGAGGACAAAAGAATGGGAGTTTCTATTGCAAGAGATCCTTTTGGTGCTTTAAGTATGTTTTGACAGTTGACAAATTTCCCCCCCCCCAAGCAATAAATAACCTACTATTAATGCTACTTCACAGCTCTTTTTTTAAGAGGAGACTTGATGTTTCTTTGGCATATATAAGAGAATTAAGTTAACCAGTGAATGCATAATAAATGCAGGATTATTTAAAAATTACAGCAATAAGCATTCTCTCCCTACAGTTTTACCTGACTAAGTTGAAAACATATTCATGTAGAAAACAGGGGAACCTTAACCTGCAGAGTAACCAGTAAAATGGATTGTTGTAGTTTATTTGAGTTCTGTAAAGAGTTAGCTTATTTTGATGACAGCTGATAGGTTCATCTATTTCTTCCTGATTTTGTCTATTAGGAGCAGAGTCCTCAATTTGCTGCTATAAGAAACAGTGAATCCTTGGTAATTTTCCCAAAGCCTATTTTTGTGACCTTGAACAAAGTACAAAGCAAGAACTATTCTTTCTCTGATGCTGGTGATGTTTGGAAGGAACTAAGTGTAACCTTCAAAGGAGAAATAGACAAATGAAACAAACCCTTTCTCCAGCTTGTTTTCTTGGCAGTATTGTGAATACTGAATATCAAGGACAGTCTTTAACTGCTGAAGAAAAGGAGCATCCTAAGATATCATCATAGCAGCCATCCTTCTCTAATATCAATTGTGATATGTTTCAGGGAAAAGATCCTGTGTTCAAAAAGTGTCTTTGCTAATGATGTTTCAAGAAAAACCTTCCTTCCTCCCCATACCTACCTACCTACACACCTACCTATTTATTTTTACAAATAAC
The DNA here is from genome assembly GCA_034064705.1 of Bothrops alternatus. Lineage (NCBI taxonomy): Eukaryota > Metazoa > Chordata > Lepidosauria > Squamata > Viperidae > Bothrops > Bothrops alternatus. Next base: position 17,714,845 of record JARGCV010000009.1, read on the forward strand.
TCAAAGTGGTGATCGTACCCAACACACCTTGCTTCTATTTTCCCCACAACCATCACCACCCTGTGAGATAAGTTGGGCTGAGAATCAGTGGTCCAAAGTTACCAAGTATGCTCTCTGTCTGAGGACGAACTGGTCTGACTGGTCCAACTCTTGAAATACCGTACCACATGGTTAGCTCGTGAAAGTAGTCCAGTTTTCTACATCAGTGCTTTTGTTTTAACTTTTCAGTTCTATTGACTAGAGTATTTAATTAATACTAACAAAGTCATTCATTTTTAATGAAAATTGCTTTTTTAAAAACTTGACTAAATGATTTATTTAAATGGTAAATCTACATCTCTGAGTAATGAAAAATACATAGGTTACATGAACTGCAAGAATGCATTTTTAGTAAAAGTGAAGATTCTACTAAACTAATCTTCCTGATTAGTAATTTCAATTGATTTGGTTTAAATCAAACTCATCCTGCTTTAATGTATTACAGATTTTGTTTCAGTATTAACGCAGGTATATTAATTGACACAATGAATGGATTTATTTTTTTATTTTACAAGTAAGAGAGATTAAAAATTATTTCTTGAAATTTTGTTCTGGTGATGTGATGACTCTATAGAAATGACTTGTTGTGCTGCTTGTATGCTTCATTTTTCTGGTAAGGTAGAACTTGTATGAATTCTAGTATTGTACAGAAGTTTCCCCCAATCTGGTGCCCATCCATATTTCTCATGACTCTCAGCAGACAGTGCCAAGAGAGTAGCAACATGTAGTTGATGAAATTATTGCAGTTCTTCTGATGCAGCTTGGCATTGTTTTATAGAAAGAAATGGTAGGCTATGCATTTCATGCTATAGCTTCTTGTAGCTATTTGAAATCCTCTTGCTTAAGCTAGAACTGGAAATACTTTCTATTGTTATATATTCATTTAGGAATTGCAATTTGCCAAGTACAAAGTTGCCCTGTGTGTTGCTATGGCATTTCTGTTTTTATTCGCTTTATTCTCCATTTGATCAGAACATTGTCCTTTCGTTTTTACACTGATGGCTACGATGATGGTCCTAGAGAGGGTAATATCCTTCATTACAGAAAATACATTGATCTGTTTTGAGCAAAGTGCTTAACTCATTTAGAACTACCAGTTTCGCTGCCAACTAATTATCTATCAAATTATGCTTAAACCGGATTGTTAAAATGCTCTCTATTTAGAGCTTTCATGGAAGGGTCTTTGGAAACCAAAATTTGTATTACATGCAGCATCATAAGAATTGTGGGTGGGCATATTTATATAGCAATCAGTTTAGAAATCAGGAAAGTTCTAGTTCCACCTTAAGCATAAGGCCAACTGGGTGACCTTAGGCCAATCTCTCTCTGTCTCAGCCATACAAAGCAGACAGTGGCAAACCACTTCTGAAATCTTGCCAAGAAAACTGCAGGGACTTGTCTAGGCAGTCACCAGGAGTCAACACTGACTTCAAAGCATTAAAAAAAATACCCCTCCATAATGAAGAAGGTGTTTGTGAAGAAATGTCAATATTATTTGATGACCTATTTTAGCTGCTCTATCTGTATGTTTCAGCGGTAGTTTTTTCTCTTTCAGGAAAAAAAATGTTTTAATTCTCGTTGACTGCCCTTATAAGAACCAGAAAGCAGGGTACGAAGTTTTATTTTATCTCCATTGAAGAAAGAGGTTTGGGGAAGTTCTGGAAAACCAAATCTTATTTTGGAGGGAAGACAAGATATTTGCAGGAATTCCAACTTTCACAGAGTAGGTTTAGGTGCAGGCATAGGCCCAGAACCAGCAGATTAATCTGCTAGTTAAGGGTAACCAGTTTGGTTTTTTTTATAATAATTCATTAGACAACCCTGTGCTCTTTTAAGTCATCATTTCAGAAGTATTTCCTTACTGGCTTCATACTGATGCCCAGTGATACAACATCAGATCAAAATTGGATGTTATGTTGGATGATATTTTATTTCCTCATTAAGACTAGTATATAAAATGAGTTAGCATTATCTTATTTTTTTTTAAACCATCTATATTAAGGCTTTACAACAGGTGTCAGTTAGACTGTCTCTTCATTCCCAATGTCCCAAACAGACTCAAGAAGGTTAGGAAAGTAGATATGTTGCCAATAATTGAGAAGCCATGCAATTAAAAAGTTTTCCATTTAACAAAACCAAAAATCCTGTTCTTTAGATAGTTAGTCCCAAGATTTGAATTCTGGCTTTCTTCTGCCCATCTTTTCAAATCAGCAGCTGCTTGGCTACCTGTATCTTGGCACTGAAGGTTTCTGCCACCTGTCCCTTGTTTATAAATTAAATTTCTCTTGGATGAAAAGAGAATTCTGGCTTGGCAACTTCAGCCTTTACAATCTGCACACATTTTATGTCACAAAGAAAGAAGACATAACAGGCGTACCTATAGTTATATCATGAGCTTCAACAATGGAAACATACAAACAAAAAATGTTTTCCTTGAGAGATTCAGGATAACCACAATTCCAAATAAGTTGCTGCATGTTGTATTTTTCTAAATATAAATAGAATGTTATTATGCAGTTCTAGCAGCAATATTTCATTATCACCTTTTAAAGCCTACAAGATTACTGTAATTGCTCAGAGATGTTCTTTTTGTGGGAGATTGGCTGATGATCTTGATTTCTTTTTTCTTTTTTGCTTTTTCTATACAATTTGTGGATGCCCTGAACAGAGATTTATCTGGTTACTTGGCAGCATTTTACTTGTTGATACAGTTTGCAGCACATAGCAATAGAATCTCTGTTGGGAAAATGTTGCATTTCAGTTATAGGTTTAATAAATGCATTTGTAGAAATGTGTTTGCATTTTTTTTTCCTGTCCAGAGATTTGAGATGCATAAAAACTAATGCATCTTTACACCTGCTCCATTCCTTTGGTTTTTTTCCTCTCTTTTTTTTTGGAAAATTGTATTTGTATCATTAATTTTGTCAGATGGTGTTCACAAGGCATAGGCCTCATGAATTTCTTTCTGGATACTGAATACACATTGCAGTACAGTGGTCCTGTGATTTACATCTCTTTTGCAATAGCAAAGTGCTTTACAGTCCTCTCTAAGTGATTTTACAGAATCGCCCCCAGAAACCTGGGTCTTCATTTTACTGACCTTGGAAGGATGGAAGGCTGAGTCAGTTTTGAGCCACTCAGAATTGAACTCCTGGAGTGAGCATTGAGCTAGCCTGCAGTACTGCATTCTAACCACGTCGCCATAATGGCTCTTACAAAGGTTTTCTTACCAAAGACCTTTTCTGTATTTCATTTGGACCTCATTTTGCCTACTTTCTAGAGGGATTCTTTTTTTTTCCTCATCTAAACTTTTTAATAATTGTTGAAAAACAACTGCATTAACAAATGTAATGTGTTGGTTTTCCTTGTAGTGAACATTTAGGTTTTAAAATGTTATTTCATAACACATAAAAGTATACATCTCCTGAAATGGCAAACTTTTCCATTTTCTGTAGCCAATTTTACAATACACGATACTATCCAGAAAATTCTACACTTTGATACAGAATGAAGGTTCAAGTTTTCTTGCCTTCTATATTTTAGTCAGCTTGATTTAAAATCCTGGGTTCCAAGAAATTGTCTGCTTAACTTCCTTTGTGCTGAAGCAAACAATTTCATCTCCAACTTCAAATTTCAGATTATTATTCAAACTAAGTCCACAATCCATGCCAGTCTTTGCAATTGCGATATCTTCCTTATGATGCTTCAGAGACGATAAGCATCCTGTCCAAATACATTCTCCATTGCGAATTAATTTAAAGTTCATTTTTTTGTTTAATTGTCCTTTCTGTACTCTACAGCCAGCCACTGGAACTTTATGTTTTCCTACATCAATCTCAAAGGTTGCTAAAACGGCAGCTTCTTCTAGCACATGTTCCTCTTCACCAAAGGGCAAAGTATTGCTGAGCTCTTCCTGTAAATCCTCCACAAGCCGGTAGATGATATTGTGTATTTTCACCTTTATTTTCTTTTTAGCAGCCATCTGCTGAATAGATTTATGTGCCTTTACATTGAACCCATAGATGATACCTTGGAATGATTCTGCTAGTTTTATATCATTTTCACTAATATCCCCAATCCCACAATGAATCACATCTAATACACATTCTTCATCAGCATCATAGGTTTTCAGAATATTCAAAATGGTTTCTACAGACCCATCGACATCACCTTTGATAATGAGAGGCAACATGTTTTTATCACTCTGAATATCTTTTTCAGATTGCCTAGTCATGGACTCCTTTTGGCTCTTCTTTATTACATATACTCTCTCTCTCCAGCTCAAGTTCATGAGACCCTCTCGCTTCTTCCTGTAGTCTTCGTTATAAGCCTTTTGCTTCTCTTCTATAATTTCTTGATCTTTCTTTATTTTTTCCTGCCTTTTCACATAGATTCTCCATTCAACAACTTCACGTGCCCTTTGCTCAGATTCAACTTCAAGGATTTCTTCCCCTGCTGCTGGGACCTCCTTCCACCCCACGATTTCTGTGGGCACACCAGGGGAAGCATTTTCCATGGTTTTGCCATTTTCATCAAGCATCAGTCGCACTTTGGCCCAGGTTTCTCCAGCAACCAAAATACAACCCTTTCTCAGACTGCCTCTTTGGATAATGGCAGTGGTTACTGGACCTTTTTCCTTTATCTGTGCGAGACTCTATTATAATACCTTCCATGAGACCTGTGCTATCTGCCTTCAGTTCCATTACCTCAGCAAGAGTTACAATTGCCTCTTTTAAGTTCATCAGGTTATGGCTCTTTAACGCAGAGATAGGTACAGTCTGAACATCTCCTCCATAGTCTTCACAAACAATATTATGAGCCAGCAGTTGTTTCTTTACTTTTTCAGGATCAGCTTCAGCTTTGTCACACTTATTGATGGCAACGATGATTGGAACGTTAGCATTTTTAGCATGTTGAATGGATTCCACAGTTTGCTCCATCACACCATCAGCGGCAGCTATCACCAGTACAACAATATCAGTGATAAGTGTACCTCTTGCCCTCATGGCTGAAAAGGCAGCATGGCCAGGAGTATCCAAGAATGTTACATTCTCCCCAGAAGGCAACTGCACAAGAAAGGCACCAATATGCTGTGTTATATTTCCTGCTTCCATTGCTGCCACATTAGTATTTCGCAGGCTATCAAGTAATGTAGTTTTTCCATGATCAACATGGCCCAATACAGTAATAATTGGAGGCCTGGGGGTTAATAAAGCTGCATTTTGAAGAGGCCTTCTAACCACATCTTTATTTTCTTTTTCTTTTTCTTCTTTCAGTTCAGCCCATTTGTACTGCATGCCAGATTTTTTAATGATGTCTTTGATCCAATGCACTTCCAAGACTGAATCTGGTTTTAGTGAATCTAAATCTATGTCTGTGTTCAGCAGAGCTTCATATACATGATCTATATCCTTATGCATCACTTTCGCAAGTTCCTCTATAGTCATTTGGCGCCTTATCTCAATCTCTTGTTTCTTTGCTTTCATCTGTACAGGTTTCAGTTTCACTTTGCCCAATTTCTCTCTCTCCTTGGTGGTGAAAAGTCTGAATTGGTAGGTGGTGTCTGGATGCCAGAGCAGCGGGTGCAGCTGAATGGGGCACATAGGGTAGGCAGAGGACAGAATAAACTTCCACTGTTTTCGGTAAGCTAGGGAATGCAGCTGCCTGCAAGCACTATATAAATGGGCCAGATTCTCTAGCGGTGGCATCCAGTTCATGTTTATCTCTGGAAAGTATTAAAATCAATGTAGTTTAGAGTAGATAGTCCTAAGATTGCATCATAAATATTTCTATCTGAAGCCTGTTTCCAGAATGTTTTTCTACTACAGTGTCTAATTTATATCCCTGGAATCTCCTGGTAGCTTTCCATGGCTTCAGCTTTTTAAAAACAGGCAAGGCTGGCTAACCGCTCCCATCCAACGGACAGAGCTGTAAAAGTGGAATCGAGTCGATTCTTGCATCTTTTGAATGTAATGTCTGATGCATTCGATTGGATAGAATAGACACACTCCAAGTTCCTTCCCTTAAATTTTGCCATTTTATGGGATCTAGGAAGCATACCTTTTCTATGGCAGCCCCTGCCCTTTGAAAGACTCTTCCTCTTGAGATCTGATAGGACGCTATTTTTTAACTTTCTGCAGTCACTATGTCAGAAAACTTAGAGGATTGGTGAAATCAGATTGTGTGTGGTATGCTGGACAGAAGGACTTATGCCCAAATCTCTTAAGTTCTGAAAAGGTCTCTGCCTGCATCAAATTTATGTATAAAAATGACTACTTGAAGAAGCACAGTTATGGAAAATAACCATAACTCTTTAACGTCCACCCGAATTACCAAATATGAAATTCAGAACTATGGTTTCGAGAGGGTTAATAACCACGAAGGCAGGATGTCAAACTCGTGACGTAGCGAGACAAATCGGGACTATTTTGCCATTGCTGGCAATGGGGTGGGTGTGGCTCTGGTATGATGAAACCGGCCTATGGGCCGGCAGTTTGACACCCTGCACTAAGGAAAAAGTTTGGATTTTGAAGTCCTTCTAAGAATAGTTGTCTGAAATGGAGGGGGGCAGAGAATAAGTTAAAATATCACTGGCAGAATCTTTCTTCCAGGAATTCCCCTATAAAAAGAATCCTTTAACCAATAGTCAGTGTCAACTACCTGATACCCCCTAGTTTGTCTAATTGGAAAGCTTTTAGCCTTTCTATAAACGATTTCTGTCTCCAGTCAAGCCCTAGAAAAAATAGAAAAGGAAGTACACTGGATCTTCCTGCCTAAAGCCCAGAAAAAAAAAAAGAAAAGAAATTAGCAAATATTCCGTCAGTCTTAAAACTGTACAATTCTGTAGTCTTGGAAGATATGAAAGATTTAATAAGAAAAAAAATTCTTATTAAGTCAGTGAATCCAAATCTGTGACATAAAAAAATTTATTAGGAAAAGGAAAATATAGGAAAACAGAGAAATGTAACAATTGTTTGTCGACAGAGATTTCCAATTACAATTGACCTAGCTATACTAGTTATTGGTTTCTTTCTGAGTAATTCTTGGAGTTCAGCTCAAGTTCAAGGTTCATTACAGAAAGTATTACAGTATACAGTGGATAGAAAGAAATAATCTCCACTTTCTGCTAAGATGTTTAAAGGCGGGCCCTCTTGGTTCCTCCTCCTCTCCTTTCTCAGCTTCATGTAATGTGTGAGTAAAAAACAGCTTTTGGGGGGTAAACTGTTGCTTTAATGAAGATTAATGTTCTTATTGTAATATACAAATGTGCATTTATTGCAAGTAAAGGCTTTTTTATATAAAAAAGTGAGATTTATTTCAAATCAAATATATTGAGAATACAATAATAAAGTGAGGCTTTAAAAATCAGTTGCCTGGCAGTAAAAATAATACTTAGTTCATCAGGATCAAAGGACATGATCTAGTTTAAGACAGATAACTAACTCCTGTTTTAGATGTGTATCCAGGCAACAGCACATATGCTCTGTTCTACTCCCAGTCAATACCTGCAGTTAGCGTGGAAAATTGGAAGTTCAGTTAGCATTCTCTTTGGTGTGGACATGATTGCTTTCTTTTGCTCCATTGTGACTCAGGCAGGCTCTTTCCCACCTTCGCATATACCCCAAGTTATATGTGTGTTATTCAGTGTGGCACTTGGCAGACAAAATTACAAGGCAGGGAAGTATAGTAGTACAGAAAAGGCAGCTGCCCCCCCTGGTCAGGTTTCCATATTGCAGGGACCTAAAAAGAAAAACTTTTGGAAAGGTGTGCAAGTTTTCTGGCTGCTCCATGCAATAGAGACCAGGGATTTCTCTTGACAATTTATCCAAGGAAAATTGGATCCAGTTTATCATATTCAAGGAAGCATCGGTTGCCCATAGTGCCCCTGCCTGCCTACAGACACTTGCCTGCATCTAACAAATAAAAAACAAGCTAGTAGTTACACCTTGTTTCCTAATGAGCCATATGAAATTATAAAGGCATGGTCTACGTTCCACCATTTGTGCCATTGTATAAATGGGATTTCATGGGAAAGGCTTTTAGAGGAAGCAAAAGCTGAGTTCTGTCTGTTCTGGCTTCTCAGCATGGGGTCAATTTTAATCAGATGTTTTAGGGCAAGGGTCTCCAAACGTGGCAACCTTAAGACCTGTGGACTTCAACCCCCAGAATTTCCCCAGACAGCATGGCTAGCTGAGGAATTCTGGGAGTTGAAGTCCACAAGTCTTCAACTCGCCAAGTTTGGAGACCCCTGTTTCAGGACAAGGTTTCCCAATCTTTAAGATGCATGGGCTTCAACTTTCAGATTTGGCTGTGGAATTCTGGAAACTGAAGCCCATGTGCCTTAAAGTTGCCAAAGTTAGGAAACCCTAACCCTGTGCCATACAAAAATTAGAAAACTTTTTATTATTATTTTTGCCTTTCTCCCCCCAGCTTATATTTGTGGAAACGCAAATGATCCAAACAGTGTTTGCAAGCCCATGCTATTCTGTAGTGGAAGCTGTGTTGATGGCAAAGGAATTTCCAGCTCTCCAGCAGCCTGAAAATTGTGCACTAGCTAATAAATGCCCTTGCCCCTGCTGTGACTTATGTGGGATCCTGTAGTATTTTTATTACAAGGGTAATCCCTCTTTTGGTAGCATGTGGTGCTACAGCTGGGACACCAAGGAGAATCTCGCTTTGTGAAGATGAACGGAGAATATGTTCCTCAGAACTACTATGCTTAATGAGGCTAAGGTTCTGGTATTAGGAGATGTTAATGAGCTGGAGCATATAAACTAACTGCAGGAGAAATCCTTTTAATAGTAGCAGCATTCAAACAAAAAAAATTATTGGAAGTTGATTCATGACTTCCTGCATTTGAAACAGCAATTAGCCAAATACATTTATCATGATTCATTTGTGATGCTGTTGATTTGAAAAGAAAAAAAAGTTTCCATCAGGAAGATGGACTTATGCTGTGGACAGGTAGGATAAATGTCTGTAAATTCGGTGGTTACTAAACATTTATACCTGCTCTTTATAGAAATGGCACTGCTAAATAATAATAATAATAATAAGGAGGAGGAGGAGGAGGAGGAGAAGGAGAAGGAGAAGAAACGTACTTGGTGGTCATCTAGTCCAACCCCCTGCTCAGGCAGGAAACCCTATACCATTACAGACAAATGGCTGTCGAGTCTCTTCTTAAAAACTTCCAGTGTTGGAGCATTCACCACTTTTGGAGACAGGTTGTTCCACTGGTTAATTGTTCTGTCAGGAAATTTCTCCTTAGTTCTAGGTTGCTTCTCTCCTTGATTAGTTTCCATCCATTACTTCTTATCCTGCCTTCAGGTGCTTTGCAGAATAGCTTGACTCCCTCTTCTTTGTAGCAACCCCTGAGATATTGGAATACTGCTATCATGTCACCCCTAGTCCTTCTTTTCATTAAACTAGATGTAACCAATTCCAGCAACTGTTCCTTATATGTTTTAGCCCCCAGTCCCTTAATCATCAGCATCCAGTCCCCTAATCCAAGGCTTTTCAACCAGTGGTATGGGTGTCACCTGTGGTACGTTGGCACCTGGCAGATGGTATGCGACCATCCTAGAAAAGTGGTAGCGGGGGAGGGGAATGAGCTGAACCGGTGGCAGCACCGCACAAGCCTGAGCGAGAGATGGCTGGAGCTGCAGGGCTATCAGGGCTCAGCAGAAGCGCCAGGATCAGTGCCGCTTTCCAGCTGATTGGCGCTTCTTCGGGGCTGTCAGGGCTCAGTGGAAGCACCAGGATCAGCGCCAGGCTCCAGCTGGAACTCGGAGCCCTGAAGAAGCACCAATCAGCTGGATAGCGGCACTGATCCTGGTGCTTCTGCTGAGCCCAGAAGAAGCACCGATCAGCTGGAATGTTGCAACATCTCCAGGGTCTTGTGATTTATATTCAGATGCTTGGCAATTTATTCATATTTATGATGGTCACAGTATCCCAGGGTCATGTGAAGTGACCAAAACCTGCTGCAACCACCCACCAGATGGGGGGAATAAAAACCAAGCATCCCCCCACCCCCACTGCCAATCCTCAACAGAAATGCTCACAACAATGAAAACCTCAGACAGGAGGAAGAGCGCCACCCGGTGGGCAGGCAGGTGTTTTGCTCGGCTGTGGCTTGGGCACTTTTTTCAGTGCCATTGTAACTTCTAAGAGTCACTAAGCAAACTGTTGAAAGTCGAGGACTACCTGTACTTTTATCACTTTTTTCTCTTTTTTGGGGCGGGTCATCAAGTTTTTGACACCTTGCTAGGTGACTGGTGATACTCGGATGTTGCCATATCCTAAAAGTGGTACAATGAGTGAAAAGGTTGAAAAGCCCTGCCCTAATCATCAGCATCCAGTCTCCTAATCAAGTTCTTTGAACTTTGGCAAAAAATACCATGTATCATGACTACCTATTTAAAAATTATTATTTGTATGCATACCCATTTCCAATTATTTTATTTTATCCAGTTAAATTTTACTCTAAATCTTTACCAGAAAAACAAAACTATGCCCTGAATTAAGCATCACTGAATTACTTGAAAATATAGTTTTTGCCCTATATTTTCAAGTAATTCAGTGATGCTTAATTCAGGCAGAGAAAATTAATTTCATTTTAAAGGGGCTGTCCAACAGTATTCCCTTTCCTGAGCTGACTATATTGATCATTCCTAACCATGGCTACATTCATATAATACTGAATGTAACTCCTCTAACTTCTGATATATTTGAATCAGTCAATTTTAAAGATCCAGAGATTGTAAGCCAAAGATGCTTTACCCTGACAATTAATTAAAGTAGCTGTAATTCAGAATATAATTCTACATCTTATTAAATTAAACTGCTTGGTCTGGAAAACAATATAGGGTGGAATGTTATCTATGGTCTTTCTGTCAGCAGTTTTGCATTTCTGTAAGTAGTTTTAAGCGATCAGAGTAAGATATGTATCAAAGTTCCCATGTATCGGTGAGTTGGGCCTTAATTTTTTTACTTTATTTTGTGGGAAAGAGTGAGTGTCCATATGTAAAGTATATTTTTAATCATAAGGCTTAGATTGCCTACGTAATGTATTTGCTCCTGCTTGGTTGGTTATGGCATTTCTTACCAGATGAATCTAGTTGCAAGGCTCCATGTCATATTATTTCTTTGCAGCTGTTGCTTTTATTTTGTGGGGGAGGGGGACTTAATTGGCTGGTAATGGCGGGTCTCATAGTCTAAAATATCACATTCTCCCTCCGCACCATGCTGAAACATCTCCTGCCCATGCTGTTCTGGGGATCTCTAAAAATAAATTCTGTGAACTGGAAGCTATCTAAGGTGTCTTGAATGTGATACGGTTCACAATGCCCCATTTCCACTTCAGGAAGTTTACTTATGCAAGCTTCTGGAATAGCATGGTTTGGAAGGTCAAGCACAGTCTAGAGAGGGACAGAACATCGTGGTGTTTTCTAGAACATTCCATTCCAAATAATCAAATTTCAATTATCCTTTTTTAAAAAAAATAATATATTTAAAGATGTGGACTTCGTTTTTATTTAGCAGTATTTCCTATGTTCTGCTTCCTTGACATAAATGCATGTGTAGACATTCTAAAATGATTGGAATCCATAAGTGAATATTCTCTTTAGAAAGTAGAGAATTTAAGGATAGAGTTCGGGTTTAAAAATATTAAAATAATCTTTTGCATGGGCCCATATTACGTCAGAAAGGGAAAAATCTTATTTGTCACTGGAAATCAGTCATGGCATGTGGGTAGATGTGGGTGTGTAAGTAGATAAGAAGCTGGGCTGAATTCTGGGTAATCTGCTTTCTAAATCTTTAAAGGATGTTTTAGAATATTCGGAATGAATATTTTAGGGATGTATAAAGATTGACTCCATGTGGCAAATTACTCAAATTATTGTATAATACAATAGCTTTAAACACTAATTTTTAAAATTGTCCTTTAAGATTTTACAAGCTGTCAGAATGGTATACAAGAACTTCCCTTAAACTCTCAGAACATAGAGGTACAGATATTATATTGTGTCCCACCCTCATGTTCTGGTTTTATATGCCTTCCATTTTTAAGTTTTTTAACTTACAATCTTGTATCTCTTTGTCTATTTACTGGGTATTAGTGTCATATTAATAATTAATTAAAGTTGACCAAACTGTTAAGACTTAACTAATTTTCGGACAAAATAATTTCTGAACAAAATAAGTAGATGGCTAAAGATAATCTGAAACAAAAATATTTAAGTTAGTTGGTTAATTCTAGATACATCATTATCTGTCATTGGAACAGCAATATTCCAGTTTTCATCAGATTACTTATTTTATAGATTTAATTTTTATAGCTTTCTTCCACTCCCTCCTTCAAAGGTGAATGAATGAGCATATAATTGAACAAAATGTAAGTACTGTGTGGTCACTTTGTGTCAGAAGGAAAATAGGATCAGTTTGCTAAAACTAAGAGGAAGAGGTATGTGTCTCTGGGGAAAAAAACCTCTTGAAGGAACATGACATTATTTTAATGACTCTCATAGGAGAAAATTTTAAAACATGTCAAAGAATTTTTGAAAAAAGCATAAAATTTCTATTTCTTATGTGAGATTTTGAATAATTTTAAAAATGTTATGCTTTCATTTATTTTAGCACCTGCGCCACACATTGCTGGCCCCATCAAAAGAGTAAATACCATTATTTTAAGCATAAAATAAAACAAACGATTTTATTAAGCATATGTATTAATTAATTATATGTATTAATAATAATAAATGTAAATTAATAATATAAATTTAATATTGCTAAGAACACCTTCCAGTAAAATAGTGAGTCTTCTGTGGTGATGGGCTTTGTAAATGTAAATGCAGAGCGGTTTGGTTATGAATGAAATTGAGAACCAATTTTGAGTCGTGGTTAAGGAGCTGGGCTAGAAAGCAAGAGTTTTAGGTCTCCCTTAAGAGACAGAAACCACCTGAATGATCTTGAGCCAGTCAGTCTCTTTCAGCCCATCCCACCTTGCAGGATTGTGCTGGTATAAAAAATTGGAGGTAGAAGCATTATACACGCTGCCTTGATTTAAGGTGGAGTACACATCTTAAAAAATACACATTTCTAAATAATAGTTGGTATAAGAAGGAATCCATTTCAGGGTAGTAAATGACAACTTAGTTCAGATAGTTACAGTGAGAGAAAGAGGGTGAAGATAGCATTTCCCTAATAGTTCCCAGAATACAGACTTCATGTACATAGTAGGTATTGTAGTTTGGCAAAATGGTGTCTATAGATGTGATACAATAAATAAATGTACTTAAAAGATTCACTTCATGTCCTTATTGGCCTGACACTATCTTTATGACATCATTAGCTTTCCCCAGTCAAGTTGGCATTGTATGACAGTGCTACTGATTTTGTTGCCAAAGTGGTATTTGTGTCCACTACATTATTGGAAAAAAATAAAGGGCTGAATTACTTTAGCTCTTATTGTAGATTGCAAATTTTATATCCCATTTAACAGAGTTTGCCATTCTAGAGATCTCTAGAGCTTTGTAGGCTCTGCTTAAAAGCATTTTAAATAGTCATTGGGTGGTGTAATGATTGAATCTTTCTTCTGTGCTATTAATATATCAAAAAATCTGGATTGGATATCCATTTTTGTACTAAATTACTGGCAAGTAGCCATATCATCTGAACTATGAGTGGGGTAACCTGTGTTAAAGGCTTCTTTGACTGTAATGTAATTTCAACCGGTTTGTGATATTGTTCAGCCAAATCAAAATCCACTAACACTAAAATAACTTCCAAAGAAGGTTGCTAAACAAGCTCTGTTTAGTTATTTCATTTTCAGATTTCATTTTCCTTCATAGTGTATCTAATAATAAAGATCAGATGTATTTAATCAGAGGGTTTTAAGCATCAATTACCAACTTGTCTACTGACAACTCTGCTTTGGATGGATTGGAAGCATGATGATAGATTTCTTCTCGAACTGAAAAAGAAACAGAGCATGATATAATTAATTTCCTGTTCCATTTCTACATAAGGTAGATGGATATTTTTTTTTTATTTTTGTAAATCTGTTGCTATCCTCAATTGCTTGCAGTACCATTTTTTAGCTCCCCAAATTGCTCATAGGTCTCTCAGATCTAAGGTCTGTATAGCATCCTTAGTTTTATCAAAAATGAGATGCCATCTTGAGCATCCTAGCCACAGAAGCAATGTTCAGTTGCAGAGCTACTTTGCAGTCCTGTTTGAATCACTCCAGAAATTCTTGTTGCATCTCTGTTGTTGATTTTCCCCTTATCAGGAATGAGAGGAAGTGAAGCTGCATCAGAGGAAAAGAGCGCTTGGCAAAAGATTCTTTTGGTTTTGGCAGGAAGAGGAAGTGGGAGCAAAATGATGAATTCTGAGAAAAAGCTCTTCATGTCTTAGCTTTAACTGTGCAGGACAAGCACCCTCTTTCTGACAGCCTTATGTTCTTTGCACCGTACTTCTTTCAGATAAAATTAATGTACTTTGAAAAGGGCATGGGCTCCTGTTCAAAATGTCTCCGAATGACAAATTTAGCCAACATGGGAGAAAACATTTACAGATAAATTAACCAGGGGACTGGCCTCAACAGCTCCTCAATGGGAAAAACGTTGAGAAAAAAGGTAAATAAATAAAAAGAAAACAGGATGTATAATTTTGAAATTTGCTTTTCCTATAGTCTAATTATCATGCTTAAGTTGGCTACTGAAAGGGTCAATTTTTTGAGTTCACACAATATAATGTAAACTAACCCAATGGTTTGGATCTAAGAAAAACAAACAACCCCCAAACTACGTTTGACATTAAAATGCTTAGCAGTTTTTCATATGCAGCCTCTAAGCCAGCGGTTCTCAACCTGTGGGTCGCGACCCCATTTGGGGTCGAACGACCATTTCACGAGGGTCGCCAAACACCGCAGTCCGCCATTTTTTATTTTTTTTTTGGTCGGCCATTTTTTTTGTTGGCCATTTTTTCCCCTTTGCGATGCGGGCCGTCGCACATGTGCGATGCGGGCCTGCCATTTTTTTTATTTTGGTCGGCCATTTTTTTTGGTCGGCCATTTTTTTTGGGTCGGCCATTTTTTCCCCTTTGCGATGCGGGCCGTCGCGCTGCGCATGCGCGATGCGGGCCCGCCATTTTTTGGGGTCGGCCATTTTTTCCCCTTTGCAATGCGGGCCGCCGCGCATGCGCGATGCGGGCTCGCCATTTTTTTTTATTTTGGTCGGCCATTTTTTTTTGGTCGGCCATTTTTCCCCCTTTGCGATGTGCCCCGTCGCGCCGCGCATACGTGATGTGCTCCGTCGCACCGCGCATGCACGATGTGCCCCGCCGCGCATGTGCGATGCGCCCCGTTGTGCTGCGCATGCGCGATGCGGGCCGGGATCGAGCCCCGGAAAAGGTTGAGAACCGCTGCTCTAACCATTTGGTATACAAGGGTGGGGAGGGGGGAAATGGTGAAATTGCATGTTGCAACATCACAACCTAAATTCCATACCTTTTGTGCAAAAACTTGCATTGTGATATCACAATACATTTTGTGATTTTGGTCAAACTTTGGAATGCTGCTGTGACCTGTGCATCCAAATCCTTACTTGATTGATTTTGCTAAAGGCGTTGTATGAATTGTTGCCACGCTGTTTTAGTGTGGCACTGTTTTATGAATTGGTGATCAAAGGAACAAAATTGATTTACATAACTAGTTTAATACTTTGTAAACAATAAACGTTGAACTTTGAAACAATACAAAATAAAATGGAAAGCAAATCCTTCTTCAAATGGTCACTGTATATAGTTCAGTACACAATCTGCTCTGTTTCTTAATTGTTCTACAGTGTGTCTAATTATATTTTAAACTGTTTTTTTAATGATTCTGCGGTTCAGTATTGCAGACACTTCATTTTTATTTTATCACTGTGAACTGCCAAAAACTGTAGTAATGTGATGGATAAAATAATCTAAAAAAATTTTAGATTATGATTATAATTCTATAGATAGTCTTACACAATATACTATTATATATAATGTAAGTACAAATAATGCAGCATACAGTAGCTTTTCAGCTACTGTAAGCAATGGGGACTAAGGGGCCTAATAGCAAACAGAAAAACATGCAACATTTTAACTACCGTAAAACACATTATAGAATTAATATCATAATTATAGATGCAAAAGTGTTGAATGTAAGAATCTCTGTCGATTATTGCACTGAATTATTATGAACGGAAAATGATTAAGTCTAAAATGTATTGACACATTTAAAACAGTTAAATTATGGTTTATTTTATTGTAGGATTTTTACATTTTCTAATTAAATGTCAAATAGCAGCACTAATCAGGATAAAGATCTGATTTAATTTGGAGTTCCTTTACCTTAGCAGTGGATTTTCTTTCTTAAGCATCAACCATTCCTCCTTAGGTAGCTAAATAATTTTATCTGTTCACTAATGCCTTCTAGGCTAGAAATAATTATGAATTATAGACCCACCTTAAACATGAAGCCACCTTGGAGACCTTGGGCCAGTCACACTCTCTCAGCCATTAGGGAAGAGGCAAAAGCCTTGCCAAGAAAACTTCAGGGATTTGTCCAAGAAGACTGACTCAAAGGAACCAACAAACAAACAAATCCTTCCAAGGAAGTATATCCAGCTTTCTGAAATCTGAAATCTTGCCGAGAAAACTACAATCTAGGCAGTTATCAGGAATCAACACTGACTCAAAGATACCAACCCCACCCCCAATCTAAATTTAAACTTGGATACTAATGTATGATCTAATAATATATAGGAAAAAGTTTAGAATTGAAATCTGGATTAGAATTCTTGTCATGGGGAGAGAGATAAGTGACTTTAATCTTGGTTTCTTGCTATAAACAGGAACCAAGTTGAGATAGTCTATATCTGCTATTGATTATTTTTAAAATGTGTAATATAATTATTGATTGTACAAATATTTCCTTATTGAATTTGTATCCTAGGCAGGCTGAAGATATTCTTAATTTAAATAATCGGGATTGAGCCTTCAGTTATGCAAAAGATGAATATTTCTTATCCAGCTTAACCCTACCACGATTGACGTAATAGTGCTGTAGGAAAATAATGCTGAGCAGAAGCTGAGCCATGGGGATAGGAAAATGTATTTGGCAAAGATGGTGAGGATTCCTGTTCTAAAATAATGTGGCAGATGGTATACTCAATTGAACACTCCAGGGTGGTTCCTGCTTGGGGCTGTGTATGTGCAGGGGACAGCTCTGAGTGAAATACTTCATTTGGATATTAGCTGTTTTGTTTTATCATTTATTATACAGTGATGTGTAGGCCAATTAACATGTTATATTTTAGTTTGGGGAATGGCATTGCTATCTTCTGTTTGATTATGTGCACTGTCAAGCTGCAGCACAGGAGTCTGGCATATGTCATACTCAAACAAGCACACTGAGCTTATTACAGACACACACTTATTCTGCTTTCATGATTACCTAGCAATTGAAGCAACAGGAAATTGTGAACTAAACATAATACGCTATTCAATAGAGAGTTAGAAAGTTGAATTATGTAGCATTTATTTGGTTTAGATTGTGCCATTTTAATTTTATCTAGGCAGGATGATGTGGCCACCTTTTATCATGCATAGGAATATCAGGAATTGCCTTAAATATGCTTTCCTTTGTTTTTTTTTAATCTTCCTTTCTCCTATCTGTTGACAAAAGGATCATATAGTACAACCTACTGTAGTTTATATTGAGTTATTATAGTTTGGCTATTACTGTCTGTTTCTGTGGTGAAACTACATAAATCTTAATTTTATTTTCAAGAAAAGCAGATTATTTTAACCTGACTGGGCTGAACTCATGACTTCCAGTTGGTTAAAGTAGTTGTGGATGGTATTTGCATATAAGAGAATATTCACTGAGATATTTATTTGTTTATTTTATATTTATGTTTCTCTAAATTGGTCTTTTTAAAGAGATACTTATCCCATGCTTTATTATGTGGGGTGGGATGTGCACCTGTAAGAGTTGTGGGTGAGGTCTTTGGCAACTCATCTTTTCCAGAAAGGGGCCCAGATTAAGAGACTGCACAGTCCCAAGTTGGATTGGGAACAGCTTCAGGATACCCACATCCTATAAAGGACTTAGCTAGATTGGATCTCACTGTCTTATCTCTGGGCTTATGCCTGATATCATGCCTATATTTATGAATCTGCCAAGGCAGCTGAATTGTAGGTATCTGTTATTTTATCAGAATAACTGTTACTTCAGTAGATCGGCCCCTTTAGTGTTCACCATTAACTTGACAGATGTTGAGTTAAGTCAGTGTTAACAGAATCCTAAGGATTCAGCTGGATGTTAGAAATTCATGTACAAAATAAGTATTGTGGGAAATATAAATTTTGGAGGGTTTTTACATTTATACTTGAGCTTGACTTTCCAGAATATATGTTCGGTATGTTCAGCTTCTATTGATTTGTGAGTTCTTGTGATATTGTTTGTATCTCAAAAGTTATACATGGATTGCTAGAGCTGCCTATGATGAATAAAACCTACTTTTGTTGACTTGTATGGATGCATGACCTAGCAAATTGTTAACTGGTCTGTAAAACTTTAACAAGTAATTTAGGGAGGTTTGCATCTTAAATGATTCCAGAATTTGGAAACATTGGATAGACTACATACAAGAGAAACACCAATCAAAGAAAATGTATCTGGCTTATAGTTAAATCTGGACATACGGAGTGAAGAATGTTTACAAATTTAAATTGATTGTATTAAGTTGGATAGCAGTTAACTTGAATTTCCCCCTGGTTTACATGTACAAATATATATCTATCGATTAATGGAAGATATATATTAAATAGACTAAGAATGTACTTGTTGAAGGGATGGGTATATTGACATGAAAATTATTAATTTTAATAAGATGACTTGTTTGTTTGATGTCCAAAGGATTGATCTGAAAAGAAGTGAAATTTAAAATTTGTAAAATGTAGTTGGCTTATAGTTAAACTTGGACATACGGAGTGAAGAAGGTCTACAAATTTAAAATGATTGTATTAAGTTGAATGGCTTTAACTTGAACTTTTTCTTTGTTTACATGTACAAACGGATATCTAATAATAAAAAAATTATAAAAAAAATAACATAAAAAAATAAAAATCCCTTATTAGAGAAAAAAATATTATCCGTCCTTCCTCCCAGCATTTTAATACAGCTCTCTTCCTGTTTCATTCAATGATTTATGCATAGCACAACCAGTTAAAAAATTGATATAGGATCTGGAACAAAATAAGCAAGGTGATTTGTTACTTTTACTGTGCTTTAAACTCCCTGAGCACTTAAGAAGGAAGCATAAGCATATTAATGCCTCAAAGTTAGGTTACAATAGGTTTCTCTGGGATGTTTATCTAACACCTGATAACACATAGCAGACTGAATCCTTTCAAATTGTTTTAAATTTTGCAAACTGTTTCCTGGAATAATTAATTACAGAATTATAGATATGAAGAACACTGAAAATGCATAGAAATCTTAAGTATTTAGTATATCTAACATTGTCTATGAAAAACCAATTGCAGATGCATTATTGAAGATCTAGTGGGAAAAGTTTAGTTAAAATATCTATGTTTTATTAGGATTTCTTAAAACTGAACAATTGAAAAGTCACTAAAATTAAAATAAAACATAGTTTCCGAAATATTGCTTATGAAATGTTTTGGCTAGGATGCACCAGAATTTCTAATCTGATATCACAGGAAAAATCATAGGTGAAATAAGGGTCAAATCTGCTTTCTTTTTCTTTTATAAACTTTAAGTTTATTGAAATGAAATTTTTCCTCTGTGTGGTTGTGGAAGTCTTTGATAGGACATTTTTCTACTAGAGATTTAGTAGGGTTTTTATAGTTTAATACAAACCAGTGTGTTGATTCTGCTTTGATTGAATTGGAGAATAAAATAGTTCTTCAATTTTATCCCTTGACTTGGCATACTAGATGATTTTTGAAATGTGGCATTCCAACTATTTTTTCCTGTTACTTAGTTGGAGGATAAGATGAAGAATTATACAGAGGATTTGCCTAAAGGAATTTTCACAGGAACACAGCTGCTTTCCCCCCTTCTCCAGGGTGTTCTCCAGTCGAGAGAGAAACAAAAACAAAGTAAGTTTGTTAGATAAAAGTGGTTGGTTGGGATCAGGTGTCCCAAGCTTTTTTTTTTCTTATAATCTGTACAGTTTCATTTTTAATCAAACAACTTATTCTCACTGCCTTCACAAGTTAAATGTGGCTGTTTGTGAAAAGTCTGATTTGGAGCAGGTAGAGTAATATTTTAGATTGATTGAAAATTTACACTACTAGAGGGAAAATAGCTTCTGTTCCTGCCTTTCTTATTGAGTTACTGTCCTTGACTCGTTCAAAAAAATTCAAGGAGAATGAGAAGAGAATAAACTACCCAAAATCCCAATCTATATTTTTAGGTCGTATATTTTGTAATAAAAATTTTCAACAGAAGAGCCCTACTTGTTTTGGGCCTAGGAAAAATACTCTGGTAAACTTAAGCAGAGGGTATGGACATAGCTCAGGTGGACAGAGTCGAAGTAAATTGCTCTCTCATCCTGGCATTCCCTGATTCTTCCAGAATCTCCCTACAGGATTCTGTACAACTCACATAGAAAGCTTATCTTCATACTCCCTATAAACGTTCTTTCTACTAGGGTTGACAGCTGGTCGATATGCAAACCTTCCCTATGAAGATTGAGTATGTATCTGCTCCAATATAGAGGTTGTGCCTGTTTCACATGTCTTTTTAAAGTGCCCACAGTAATGCACTGTCAATCAGATCTAATAGACTCACTCGTTAATCTGAAAAATTCCATTTATGATGAGGAAATTGAGGCAATCTTATGAAATGATTGATACCCAGTAGCAAAACTTTTATTTTACACTTTAACTTATAGAAATCATTTAGTCCCTTCTATGCAATGTTAACTTCTCCCATTTATATATGAATGTACTATACATAGTCAGTTATACATTGTATTAATGCTGTGCTGTGTTTTTTAAATAGTGCAATTTGGTCTTGGACCGCAAAAGAGCTTCTCAACAGAAATTGCTGGGTAGAATCCTTGAAAGTCATAGGTAGAGAATTTTTATTTCTGCTTGCTTATCACTTTTTTTTGTTTAGGTTTAGCAATATATCAATAGCATGGCTTAGACAACAAATTTATTTTTCTCTTCCGTGCCACTTTGGAAAAATCAACTCACTGGAGAGAAAAACACCCAAACAGGCTATTTGCTGATTAGGATCTATGGCAAAAAACAAAACTGAGCACAATAATGGTAAATGCATGGCATAATCAAAACAGGAAGGGAAAATATTAGTCTTTTTCTTGCTTGCATTATGTTGTAGTACAGTGATTTTTACTTATTTATACTATTTTAAGAGCCTCTTTTTAAGCATCACTAAATATGTTCAAGCTAGCCACACACACAGAGAGAGAGAGAGAGAGAGAGAGAGAGGGAGGGAGAGAGGGAGGGAGGGAGGGAGGGAGAGAGTAAATACCAAGCTACTTTGATTTCAAGCTGTCTGAAAAGATTAAGAACTAGTTAATTCCTGTGTTAGTTTTGGATATGATAAATTCATTCCAAGGTTTATTTTTCGGATTGATATTTGTGCTCCCTATGATAAACACCAAGCACTACGAAGTACATGCAAATTACGTTTATATTACACAGAATTGACACGATCAAATTACCGATAGGATGATTTTGGCAAGTCCAAATTAAACTTTTTTGGCTCTTAAGTTTGGTAAATGCCATTCATTTGCTCTGTATTACAATTCCAGCTATATTTCTATATTTTGCTAATGAAATCCAGTTGTCAAAAAGCAGCTTTTCTTAAATATGCCTTGAAATATTAAATATAACTGAAACATTGATGTAGAAAACAGAGTGTTTTGTTTTTTGTAGGAACAGCGTCAAATACAAAGAATGTCAAGTTGCAGCTATGAAAAGGGAACCTCGAGATTCAGAAAAATTGTTTTATGACTGCATTAGAATTGGAGATAACGCTTTTCTTTATTTTTGGGAAGATTCTGGATTTTTACAGGATATATTTTTATTCAGCATTAACTTCAACAGAAGTTAGAATAATAAACATAATGCATGGGACCTCATTTTCTTGATGTTTTGGCAAGATTATACAAGTTTTTGGGAGGATTCCTCCTCCGTTATTTATAAAACAATGGTTACTTTGAAACTTGAGAGTTGTAGAAAAGAAAACGGAAATGACTAATTTATGATATAGTGATGTTTTGGGGACAAGCCTGTAGTTAGATAGATTTAAAAAGTCAGTAAAGTCCAGGCAAAACCTGAACAATTTTTATTGTACGATTGGCATTATGTTGCCAATCTCCTCAAAAAAAACAACAACTCCTAAATACAAGGCTGATTAATTTTAGGGTTTTTAATTAAATCTACTTTAAAGGGGGCTAATTTCTCTAGGTAGCATTTGGTATTTGTCCCTGGCTGACTTAATGTACTTTTGATGTTTGTTACAATTATTTATTTATTTATCATATTTATAGAGCCACCCATCTAAAGGTTTTTTGACTCTGGGCGATATTCAATAAAAACCATAAAAAAACTAATAAAATTTCAGCAATTAAAAAAATTAACCTAATCAATACTCAGGGACAAATCTCTTTGAACTCACTGGGTACCTTGTCCCACCTGATTTTACTTTCCTCATTATTTTAAGAAAACAGGAATGCTACAAAGAAAAATGCCATTTCCCCCCCCCTCCCCCCAATATCTTTGAATTCACATTGACACTGTATTGTCCTTCTTAGAAAGTAAAAACAAAGCCTGGGTAATGCTTGGTGTTTTGATTTGAGAAGAGAAGAAAAGACAGAAATAAACTAAAGTGGAAAAGAGGGTGGGGTGCAAACATTTCTACCAGTTTGCCTTTTGGCAAACAAATGCTTTATTATTAGTCATTTCCCCCTCGTTAACCATTTTATGAGAGCACCCATTTTCATGCCCTCAAAAGTTTAAATATGCCCTCTGGTCCCCTAAAATTGGTCAACTGTGACTGAAATTAAATGAATGTTAATGAACTTAATAAACATTGTAGCTGTTAACATTTTATATTAGTGGTAGAAACTGTAGAGTGTATTGAATCGAGCTTTCACTCCTGCTGAAATTTATAGCAATCCAGTGGCTTCTAAAATACCACTGTTGCATTTGGTAAGATTAGAAATGTAAATGCTGATGTGCCTGGAAAGTTAGATTCTTCAGCAACTCCTGCAGTCTACTATTTTGTTTGTTGTGAGGTTTCCATGGAAGTCTACTGAAATACTTTATCATATCATAGAGTGAAGCCCATCTGTCATGAATAATTCATAATTTTATATGAATTTACTCCCATAACCTGCTTCTCTGTGGGTTCAATAGAGCTTACTCTCATAAAACTGGGAATAGCAGCACAGCCTTGAGATTGGACTTTTGAAAAGGATAACATTGCCCTACCTTATTCACAGGATTTTACCAGGGCCCAGGAAATATTTACCAATCCTCTGCTGCTTGCTCTCCCATCTTTTCAGGCTATTGCTTTTCTTAATACAAGCACACCACATCCCTGAAGAAGAGAACAGCTTGTTGTCGCTCATGCTGGAAGTCCTTTGTCTAGAAGTCTCTCACTTAAGCTACTTGTGAGACTAAAACATTGCTCTGAGCACTTCAGAGGTCAAGCACATGTAGCAGAAATGTAATGAATAGAGTTTGCCTTCATTCTGTGAGTAAACAGTAGATGGCGTTTCTTTTAGTTAAAGTCTTTGTTTATTTAAAATGTCTTAATACCAAGGAATTAATAAACCCTCCAATATCCATAAAAGTGCCAGGTTTACAAAATGCAGCCATAATTCAGGTGAAATAATTAAGGCATTCCTGGATTTGTTTCATCCCTGGGTTGATGCATTGGAGAGAACTTCATTTGGTAGGAATCAGCAGTTTTATGTGGCAATTAATTTTAACTTCAATGGGGAAGTTAAAATGCTCAAATTGTACCCTTGGTTTCTACACGGAGGTGAAAATAGCTTAATATTTATTATTAAGACTGCAGGGCTATGAAGTAGAATGAAATGAAGCTTTTAAGATTTTATCCAAAGCTGATTTAGTTTATGGTATAATCTGCTAGTTAAACCATATTGCAGGCTTTCAGTCGCCTCTAAAATAAATCACATTAGTTACTGTGAAAAACTCACCTCTTGATTACAGCACATTATTTTACTTTCTCTCAATTTGCTGTATGAATAATGCATGTATGTATTTCTATGGGTAATTAATTCTAGTGGAAATATACAAAATGGAATTCCAGGTATTAACATAACTTAAATTTCCCAATTAACTGATTTTAATATTTAACTAGGTATAATCTAGAGGGATAGATATCTTTTCTGATTCTTATTCTGTCTTGTGTAGATTTCTGCTAATTTTTAGAAGTGTTCAGTCTATCTTGTTCTCCAGCATGAGAGGATGTAGAATCCACCGCTGGGTAATCATAGCCTTCCTGCTCAGCTTAGACTAAGTCAGAACTTTAGCCACGCCTCCTTCAGGGAGTGCCTTCTGCTTCCAGTTTTGACTTAGTGTACAGCTCAGCAGTACCTAAATTTTGGAGGCTCCTTAGCTAGTAGGCCTAGTCAGGATTTGAATTGTAGGATTTTAGCTATTTCACTCAATTGATGATTCAAAATTTTTTCCATTAGTTTTAATTCGGTCTGATTGAATTTCTGTCTCTAAAAGAGTTTAAATTGAGGATTGGCTGCAGTAGGTGAGGGCCTTTGGACTCAAAGGCCTGAGAGGCTTGGGCCTCGAGGCTTGGGGGTTTTTTCCTCACTAGTGGAGCTACCGCCAACGCAGGATCGGCATACGCTCCCTCACAGGAGCGTCCCTGGGGAGATTCCTTCCCCTCGCTTCTCGATCGGAGGACGACGTGGCTTTTCTTCTGCCGGATAGCAGCACGGCTGCTACAGCCAACAGCAAGTGATTCTCAGAGTGGGGGAAAGCGATCCTCGATACCCACAGAAGGTGGTGAGGGCTCCATGACCATTCCTTCTTGTTTGTGGCCGTTTTTTCAAAGTTTCTGATTGCCGGCCGTTTGCGGAGCCGCATGTGTGAGTCGTGGCCGCCATTTTGGTTTTCGGCATGGCCGCCATTTTGAGGACAGGTCCGGAGGCTTTCTGGCTTGTGCGGCTGCCATCTTAGGAGGCGCGGCACCCTTTGTTGTCCGAGAGGCCAGGCCGCCTTTTTGTTTTTGGGGTGCGACCATAGTTTAAGGTGGCCGGTTAAAGGCTTGGTTGCAGGGCTTGCACCTGCTTGCCGTTTTTAGTGCCTGCGGAGTCAGGCCTTACTGGGGGGAGTGTAAGAGAGAGTGAACGGATTGATCTTCCGGAGAGTAAAATTCCTTTCTCGTTTTCAAGGGTTATTGCTAGTATTAGTATAGAATTTTAACGGACGTTATTGCAGTTTATTGCTGTCCAAAGGGAATTTATTACCACCTGTTGTACCTAGTTGTGACCTTTAGTCACTTGGCCTAGCAGGAGAATTTAGTGATTCTACTGACTGTGGCTGCCATTGCTTCAGTGCAGAATTAGGGTAGGTCTCCCTTCTCTGCCAGTAGGATCTGCGTCCTTGGGTTCTCCCCCCATCATCTGGATACCTTCACCGGACCATCCAGACAGCATGGCAGACAGTGCTTCGCCCCAGGCATACCAAGCCTCAGGCACCCCCCCTACAATGCAAAAGCGCAGATCTACTGATTTGGAAGCGGGGGGGGGAGAAGAAGGCTAAAACTAAGCACCTGATTACGAAGGAGCTGTCGAAGGCAGCCGAGCGACAGGCCACGAGGAGGCACCAGGCGCTGGAGAGAGAGTTCTCCAAGGCCCAGAGGCTCAGAGCCAGTGGGGCTGAAGTGGTTTCCCCCGCCCCATTGGACACTCCTATTCCATTTGAGCCACAATTGGAATCTGGGCAGCGTTCTAGACCATGGTCTCCTCCGGGGGAAACTGAACAGGTTGGTTCCCCTCATTCGATTCCATCCTCTCCTGAACACCTTGGTTCTGCAGCCACCCATGTTGAGGCGGGGTCTAGTGCCAGGGATCAGCATAGTCAGTGGTCACACCAATTCCACTCATTTATGCAACAGGCATTTGATCAGTTCATGTCTTCCTCCAGGGGTCCTCCTCTCCCTCAAGGTTCCTTGCCTTCATCTGTGCTCCCTCCCGGTATGGGACGGGCCGCAACCCAGGGTTCTGGTATCTCAGAGACTTCTTCACAGGTAGCAGAGGGATCTGTGGACCTGGAGATGACTGACATCTCGATGTCGGAGGATGAGGACGCTGCCCCGGAACAGGCATCTACCTCAAGTTTATTCGACCCCGCTTCCTTTCGTTCTCTCCTTCTCAAGGCCTGTGCTACGGTAAACCTTTCAGCTGCCAAGGTGGCTAAGCCCGCCTCCTCTGATGAGGAGGATGAGTCCAACCCTCTTTTTATCACTCCGGTGACTGAAGAGAAGCAGATTCCTTGTCCCAAGGTTTTTTGCTCCACGGTACAGTCACAGTGGGCGTCACTAGCGACTGTCCCCTCTCCCAACAATATGGAGAAAAAGCTGTTTAATGTTTCCTCCCCCTTTGCCTCCATCTTGGAGGTACCGTCAGTAGACAAGCCACTAATATCTCTCTTTTCCACTTCCGCCATTCCAGGGGACATGGCTGAGGCCCTGAAAGCTGAGGACAAAAAGTTTGAGTTCTCACTCCGTTGGGCTCATCAATCCTCGGCCTGGTCAATCAGGGCTGCCACCTCGGTCTCCTTCTTTGCCAGGGCCTCTATCATGTGGCTTCGGGAGCTACAATCGAGTATCCCACCTGAACAGGTACGCACACACCAGACATTGACCAAGCTGCTCATTGCGGCGGAGTACATGGCGGATTCATCTTTATTCACCACAAGGTACTCAGCCAGATCAATTGGGGCAACAGTGGCCTCACGGAGGCTTCTATGGCTGAAACAGTGGAGGACAGATTTGAAATCTAAGTGGCGGCTGTCCACCTCTAAGTATTCAGATTCAGTTGTTTGGGTCCATTCTTGAACCATATATTATTGAGAGTAAGGATAAGCGGAAAATCCTAGCTCATCCTTCTAAAAAATCGGACAAACGTCCACAGCAGGAGTTCCGTAGACAGGGTTTCCGCCAGAGCGGTTCCTGGGAATGGAGGCAGCCCTTTTGTGGAGGGCAGTCCTGGGATTGGCCCAGAAGCTTGCAATCCTTTCCCTCCAGGCAGGATCGTTACCAGGACCGCCCTACCTCAGGCAGGGGCCAGTTTCAATCAAAACGACCCTTTAGGGGTGCGGGGGTCGCCCGTACAGGCGGTCCAAGTGACGCCAGGGACAGTCCCATTGGAGGTCGCCTGGCGCTGTTCAGCAACGTGTGGCAGGCAACTACGACTGACTCTTGGGTAAGAGAGACCATAACACACGGCCTAGCCATAGAATTTTACTCCCCTCCGTCAAGTCACTTCATAAAATTCCCTGTCTCACGCAATCCAGCCAAAGCGCGGCTGCTAAAATTGGCCATAGACCACCTTGTAGAAATAAAGGCTATAGAACAGGTTCCTCCAGGGCAGGAAAAACAGGGGTTTTACTCCATTCTGTTTGTCGTACCCAAGGCATCGGAGGGTTGGAGAGCGATTCTCGACCTCAAAAGGCTAAATTACTTTGTGGTCTACAAAAGGTTCAAGATGCAGTCCCTCAAATCCATCTTGGCCAGCATCCGAAAGGGGGACTTGCTTTCATCCATAGATCTGACAGAGGCATACTTACACATACCAATCAGGCAGGAGCATCGGCAGTTTCTCCGATTCTGCCACACAAATCAACACTTCCAATACAGGGCCCTCCCATTCGGCTTGTCCTCGGCCCCTCGAGTATTCACAAAGGTGCTGGCTGTATTGGGGGCCCACCTTCGCATTGCCTGTGCGCGTCCAATGTTATCTGGACGATATCTTGATCCTATCCAGCTCCCGTCCGCCCAAGCGGATTTACAGGTCACGCTACACACCCTTCAGGATCACGGCTTTTCCGTGAATTACAAAAAAAGTCACCTCATTCCCACAAAGCGTCTGTTACACCTAGGGGCGATCATAGACTCGGACGCATGCAAGGTTTATCTTTCCCAGGAGCGTCGGACGAGCATCCGAAAGCTCACTCAACTCATTCGGAGGCAGCTATCCCAGCTCCTGGGGAAGATGGTCTCGTGCATGGGGATCGTTCCCCGGGCCAGGCTTCACTCCAGAAGTCTCCAATGGTTTCTTCTTCCCTTCCAACGGCAAAATCTAAGTGTGTCTTTAAGAAGGGTCAAGGTTCCACAACAGGTCCTCTCATCTCTCCTGTGGTGGACTTCGTCCGCCATGTCCAAGGGGACACTCTTCAGGGAACCATCCAGACTTACGCTGACCACCGACGCCAGCCTGTTCGGTTGGGGGGCTCACTTTCAGACACATCTCGCCCAGGGCAGGTGGTCACAACAGGACTTGGAACACAACATCAATTGGCTCGAGCTCAGGGCCATTCATCTAGCTCTTCTTCGCATCTCCTCTCTTCTGGCAGGTCATCACGTTCTGGTCCTAATGGACAACGTAGCAGCCAAGGCCCACGTAAACAAGCAGAGAGGGACCAGGTCGGCGGCTCTCATGCAGGAGGCCCGGGAACTGGGCCTGTGGGCAGAGTCACATCTAGGTTCCATCAAGGCGGAACATATCTCGGGGGAGGCGAATCGCCAGGCGGATTCGCTCAGCAGAGTCACAGTGGATCACTCAGAGTGGAAACTGGATCCAGCTCTGTTCGAGGAAATCTCGGACAGGTTCGGCCGCCCCCTCCTGGATCTATTCGCGTCTTCGGCGAACACTCAGCTTCCCCGGTTCCTTTCCAGGTTTCCAGCAAGGGGAGCGGAGGGAACGGACGCCCTCAGGTGCAGGTGGCCACAGGGGCTGCTTTATGCCTTCCCTCCACTTCCGTTGCTGCAAGCAACGATCCGCAAGTTACTTCTGGAGAGAGTGGAGATGATCTTAATTGCTCCGTACTGGCCAAGGCGTCCGTGGTTTGCAGACCTTGTAGACCTGTCGCTGTCGCCAGTGTGGAGACTCCCTCCGCATCGGGTGTCTCTCAGTCAGGGGAACCTTCAGCATCCGGACCCTCAGTGGCTACAACTACCTGCTTGGCACTTGAGCGGGAAGGGTTAATTAGGCAATCCTTTTCGGAAGGAGTTATTTCGGTTACCCAGGCTTCACGACGCCCTTCCACTAACAGGATATATGACGCCACGTGGAGGAATTTTTCCACCTGGTGCAGTAAGCACAATTTAGATCCTCTTTCTGTTACTATTCCCAACATCCTAGAATACCTCTTAGAGGGCATGAATAAGGGTCTGGCACTTAACACCATCCGTAGGCAGGTGGCAGCCTTGCAAACGGTTCTTTTCTGCGATAACCTTGCTCCCTTGTCACAACATCCGGCTGTATGTGCCTATTTAAAAGGGGCTGTCGCGGTACGGCCACCTGTAGTCCATCGTTTCCCGTCCTGGGATCTGCCCAAGGTCCTGCAGGCTTTGACTTCATCGCCGTTTGAACTCCTGGGGTCTTGTTCACTCCGCTATCTTTCGCTGACGGTAGCCTTTCTTGTGGCTATTACTTCAACCAGGAGGATTTCGGAGTTGGCGGCTCTTTCGGTACGCAAGGACTTGTGCATCTTTTCAGATGACAGGGTCACCCTGCGTTTGGATCCCTCCTTTGTGCCAAAGGTTAATTCCTGGTTTCATAGGTCGCAAGACCTTGTACTCCCCAATTTTTGTCCGCGTCCTTCCCATCGTCTGGAGATGGCATACTTTGGACGTTCGTCGGGCCCTGCTCCATTACGTCAAGAGGAATTTGGCTTCCCGTAAATTGGAGGCGTTATTCGTCTCATTTCAGCCATCGTCCATGGGTCAGAAGATTTCTTCCTCAACCATTGGCAGGTGGATCAGGGCTTGTATAGCTAAGGCTTATGTTTCCTTGTCACTCCCGGTCCCATCAAACATTACGGCCCACTCCATGCGGAGTGCAGCCACTTTGGCGTCCTGGCTCACTCAGGCCTCCGTGGAGGAGATTTGTAGGGCAGCGACCTGGTCTGCTCCCTCTTCTTTTGTCAAGCATTATAAAATTGACAGGTTTGCCGCACCAGATGCCTCGTTTGGCAGGAGGGTGTTGCAGCAGGTTGTTTCTTCTCGGGAGACACTAGCCTAGACTCCCACCCGTAGGGACATGTAGGGCTTTGGTATATCCCACCGGTGGATTCTACATCCTCTCATGCTGGAGAAGGGGCGTTGTCTTACCTGAACGCCTTTTCTCAGCATGAGGATGTAGAATCCACGCCCTCCTCTTACAGTCTAGGCAGGTGTCTTTGTTTGTTTGTTTTTTTGTTTGGAGCCATTGGGTCAGACTTTCGTCAGGGAAGCTTCGCCTCATCAAAACTGGAAGCAGAAAGCACTCCCTGAAGTGGCTAAAGTTCTGACTTAGTCTAAGCTGAGCAGGAAGGCTATGATTACCCACCGGTGGATTCTACATCCTCATGCTGAGAAAAGGCGTTCAGGTAAGACAACGCCCCATCTCAATAATTTAATACTATTCAGATATGTTGTATTTCAACTCCAGTGCTGATTGATCGATGGTTGGGCTAAAGGCTGGCTGGAGAATTCTGTTATTCTTTTAATTTTGGGAGTTGAAGTCCACACATCTTAAAATTGCCAAGATTGGAAAACACTGGTCCAGTGAAAGAAGGTGATTCAAGTCTAATAGTAAAACTTCTATTTAGTAATACGTGAAACTACTTGAGCAGAAAGAAACAGAGGGCCAAATAGTCCCTCAATCTAAGAAAACCCTCAAACTATAAATGTGTAAGGCATAAATGTTGT
Source organism: Bothrops alternatus (assembly GCA_034064705.1). NCBI lineage: Eukaryota > Metazoa > Chordata > Lepidosauria > Squamata > Viperidae > Bothrops > Bothrops alternatus. Next base: position 17,745,890 of record JARGCV010000009.1, read on the forward strand.
TCTTCTGTTCATAGCAGATAGATTGAAAAGTTGTCTCTAACTCTACTTGTTTCCTTCTGTCCCAAATGGTTTTTCCACTATTCTAGGAACCCTTGATTAATTGATCAATCAAATTTGTAATGCAAGAGCTGTATGTATGTATGCATGTATTTGTAGCAAAAGCCGTGGTGGCACAGTGGTTAGAATGAAGTACTGTAGGCTAATTCTGCTGACTGCCAACAGTTTGATTCTCACCAGCTCAAGATTGGCTCAGCCTTCATCCTTCTGAGGTCGGTAAAATGAGGACCCAGATTGTTGGGGGCAATATGCTGACTCTGTAAACCACTTAGAGATATCTGTAAAACACTATGAAGCGGTATGTAAGTCTAAGTGCTATTGCTGTATGACTCTCAACAACTCTGGGTGGCCCACAACTACTAAAGCAAGAGAGATAAATTAATAACCTGTGGGGGGGGGGAAATACTAAAAGAAGGTGAGACCCTTGGAAACAACAGCAGATTGGGGGCTGTCAGATCTCGGGGGAATTCCAGAGAGTAAATGCTGCAATAGGTATACTGATAGATGACATTGTTTAATTGAATAGGCATGGAACAAACCAACCCTACAGGATCGAAATGGCCAAGCAGATCCAATGGGAAGCAGGCAATCTCTCAAGTAAACGGTACTGATACCATATGCTTGAGTTGCATTTGAATGCCCTGTGTAAAACTTATTTTAGTAGTAGGTGACAAGAACAAGGGTGACTGCTTGAAATCCCCCTCCCCTTGATATAGGACAGGGTGCAATAAACCCTAAGCACACTTCATAGGAGAGGCTTATGAAACAGTCTCTCCCTCAACCAACACCCACTGAAGCAGCCCACAGAAAGGAAGAAAACTGCAGTAAAATGGTACTTCCAGTTCCCAAGTCATGAAACTGTCTCAGAAGGATACCTCTCAATACCACTGAGAAATGAAGGAGCACAAGGATGGATGCACCACCTCCATTCGGGGCCCTTCTTTTTACTGCTGACAATTGCAAGAGTTTGGTTTTTGAACTATTTATTTCCAGCTTTGCTATAAATCTCAGCATTCTGCAACCTAGGCCTTGCTTCCAAAGTATTGAAAGAGTAGCCATTGCAGGTATCCCAGTGTTAATTATAAACAAGGAGAATACACTCCCAGCAGATACTGCTATCTTTCTTTTCTTGACCTGACCTGTAAGCTTATGACTTCACTATATTGAAATGTTTCATTCAGAGTAAAAGTATAACTACCTTAAAGAGTTCTCATGAGATAAAGACAAAGAAAGAAAGGCGGTGTGTGTGGTAAAATCCTGAAGTTATGTATTTTACACAAAGACCTTTCAACTTACTCAATTGGCGTGTATTAACCTCCATCATATGATTATTAGCACATTTATAGAACCTGCCTGAGAGTTTGGAGGCAGGCAGAGAGAGAGGTTTTTTAGGAAATTGCCTGACATTAAATATCAGACTCTGTGATTAGACTATTTGAGTGTCCCATCAATAACTTTTATAGGGCTGTGTTCCTTCTCTCTTTCACATATTCTCCACAGTTTAGTAAATGTTTCAGTTTGTATATATATCAATTTATCACAATCTTTTAATGAAGATGATTAAGAAAAAGATAAACATAAGGATAACATGCACCAATTATTATTAGATGTTGGGGGATTATTTTTTTTTACACAGAAAAATAAGCTGAAAACTGGTATGAATCAAGTTAGACTTTGCTTTGTTGCCATAAAAGCTCCCTCTCCTACAATGGAAACCAATCACCGCCTAAAAGATTACTTCTGCTGATGGTAGTGTCTGCAAATGTTGTCAGATTTAGTAAAAAAAAACTAGGCTAAATCTTGCCCCAGAGCAACAACTACAGCTGTAGGTTTCCAAGCAACTTGGTGAATTGGTTCGGTTACAAAAGGCTTTTAAAACACTCCATCTGGTTTCCAGTCCAAGATGCGACCACCCCAAAGAATGATCTAATTCGGCTGCATTTAAACTTGGAATCTTTTCATTGCTTGCTTCAGAGCAGGAAATCAAACAATAGCCTTTAGGAGCAATAAGATCCACATGCTGGTTTAATTGCATGTCAAGTACATTTCTTGCTCATATTTCAACATACGCATTCGTATGATGGTGAAAAAGATTTTAGGGCACCACTCTCTTTCCCTGAATTGTACTAAATTGTAATGGAGGGATGATAAGCGAGCATTTGAATATTAGACTTTCACATCCAATTTGACATGTGTTGTTCCTAATGTATACTTCCAGGCAGACAAAATTGTGGCTTTGTTTCTTTTTCCTTACCAGATGTAAAGTCTGTGAACCTTTTAAAGAAGAGCACATCCTTATTTGTTTTACAAATTCTGAACTGGGTTTATTTTTTTCAGATAAATCTCCCGGGGCTCTTCTTGGTTGCTTTTCAAGATGTGCCTATGCCTGTCTTTCTTTGGAACTCAGGAGCAAACTGCTCAGTCTAAATGAACCAGGAGCCTTCCTTCCAGATGATTTGGACTATAAATACCATACTGAAGTTGGATGTGATTTGTAATGCAGCACATCTGGAGGGCATCAGTTTGAGGGACTCTTGATGGAAAAACAGAGGGAAAAAGAGATAACTTACTGTACTCTGCAGAACATCTTTCAGAACAGATCTTTTTTAAAAAGTGAAGTGTTCAACCCCCTTCTCTACATTTGCCATATGTGGAAAAGGAGGTTACAGAGATTTGCTTCTAGGTCTTATTGAGTACTGGTTAAGAATTAAAAATTGCCTGTGCAGACTGTGTAGTAATTCTGAGTAATGGCACATGCTGCTTAAAATGCAGTGCTCAGGTTTAAATTGCTAGTGGGCCAGGGCTTTTAGAGCACTAGGTATTAAGCAGTTAAATGATATTTGAATAGCGTTTTGATAAAAGAAATCTTGTCAGACAATTTGCCCGCTAGATCAATATTATCAAATGAATTACTTTACAAGAAAAGTCTTATTCTTTAAAGCAAATATTTTTTTTAAAAAAAATGCTTACTAGGAGGAGGTAAGTCATTATCATTTCCTGTATATGAAGCAAACCTTGACATACTTGTAGTTTTACATCATGGTTTCCTGTGGGAGATGTCTTTCAAGTTACAGGAACTCTGAATAGTCCCAGAGTTATCTACATTCCATAGTTTTTAATTTTGTCAGTCCAGTAATAATAATAAAGAACTTAACTCCTCCCTCTCCCCCCCCCCTCTCTCTCACACACACACACACAGGGAGAGAGGTTTTTTTTAAAAAAAGATGCTGAAAATGTTTGAAAGGCAGTTATTTTAAGAAGAAAAAAAAACATCCCAGTCTCTGACACTGGTATTTTATTATCAAAACAAGACAGAGTATCAGTTTTTGCTATGCCTTCTGATTTTCAAAAATAAGTTCCCATGTTTTCTAACAGGGCTTTCCTGTTATTGATAACAGAGATGATAACATTTTTTCCATCCTAATTTGGGTGAGAATACCAATCTACTGCCACATGGAAGGGTAGTAAGTGACAGCATATTGTCAGCTGATGTGCAACGGGTTAAGATAGAACCTAAAGATGATGTTTTGTGTATAACTGCCAAGTACCGTAGATAATATGAAAGCTATTCAGAAGATTAGATATAATTGACAAAGTGAAAGACAGTTAAATGTTGGTTGTCTTGTGAGCTGAGTCAGGTAGCGCTTTGGTAAAAGAGGACACTTCCTCTGTGATAATTATGGCGAGGAGTTACCAGGAAGTGGCACAGGAAGGGGTGTTACTGGAAGGTATCTGGCTATTTGAAAGGCAATTGGAATATTTTTTATAAGTTTCACTAACACTAAGTTAAGACGTAAGTTCTTGGGAGAAATGTAAAGCTTAACCAGTTAGGACAAAGTAAAGAGTGTTCATTTCCTGCTGACCTTATAACTCAAACAGATGTTTTCTCTTACAAGAACTATTAGTCCATGTGTGATGTTTCCATTTTCATAGTCCATAAACTTTGAAACCAGTTTAACCCCTTATAGAATTGACTTTCTAGCATGGAATCCTAATTGCACATCTTACTTTTGTGCATATAGTTTCAATGTCTTTCTTTCCTCCCCCCCCCTTCTCTCTCTGTGTGTGTATATCTCCAAACATTGTCTTGCAAATAAATATTCACTATAGTTCTTTTTTATTATTATTAATTTAGTTTTGGCTGATGTTTTTTATCCTTTCCTCCCTAGTCTTTCAACCTCCACAGGGGACAACAGATGTTTCCTCTGACAAGCTCTGTGTTAAGGATTTTTCCTCTTGGGAAGTTACTTTATTTTCCACTATACACATTCAAAATGAATACATGAACATATACATCCACACACAGATGTGCATGCAGAATTGCTGAGAAAAAAAGCATATAACTTTCCTCTTGCAGTGTGTGTGTCATATATTATGTGAAGAGAAAATTTTTATTTAAGCTTGCATAGATACTTGGCCCTGATAGAAATTATGTAAAGCTGTCACAGTAGTAAATCTAGGAACTGATTATTGATGTGAATTTTTAAAATAACTTAAATCATTTTCTCTTATTCTTTTCTCCCCTATAATGGCCAATTTACTGTTGTGTTCTATATGTTTTTCTTATTACCTTCTTATAAGACAGAAATTTCAAAATAATCAAACATTAGACACTGACGATGATTTCCCTGGGATAAAAGGTGAAACACTGAGATTGAAAAATACTTGTATGCCTTTTAATATAGAGCTATGGGGTTTGTCAGTGTTATGCAGTGTTACATTTTCATTTTATGCTGATTTAAGGCTGCTTTCATGAAATGCTCTGAAATTACTATAGAACAGGGGTCTCAACTGCCAGCCCGCGGGCCACTTACATCATACGGATGCCACACCCACCCCAGCTCCAGCAATGTGAAAAAAGTCACAATATGTTGCAACACATCATGTGACGCAGCGAATTTGACACCCGTGCTGTGGAAGGAAGGAAAGTGGGATGTGGAAGAAGTGCATTCAGAAGAAGTAGAAGCAATATTTTTCCTCCATAGATACAATTTTTTGAAGACAGCCTAAATTACACATTCTGGTAAAGAATTCTGTTTTTGTGATGTAGCATAATGTGTGAATCTAGCCATTGTGATTTATTCAAAGTGATTTATACAAAATATGCAACATCAATCAGCAATCATGGGTTAACATGCATAAGTTGAGCCGATATAATTTAATAATTGTATATTTGCAGTATATGCCAAATATTGTATCACTTAAGAATTTTCTTGTCACAGCTGAATATAGGGAAAAAAGAGGAAAGTCTGTTAAGTTACTTGACTCCCTTTCAGCCCTTGTCAGCCTTCTTTTCTATTTATATATATAAAAACAGTTTTTCTTAGATTAGTCCTGCCTAAGTGCAGAACTGAGAGTTGTTATTTTAGCTGAATTGCTAATTGCTGGGACCAAATGATGAATAATTCCATACAGTCAGTGTATGTCTGGATAACTGTAAACTATTGGCTACCAAATGAGATCTTTTTACATTCAAAGATATTTGAATATTGATAATAATATCTGGAAATAATTGATTTGGTAGCCAATTGTTACCAGGCCAAATGTAAAAGGTTCCTTTTGATTATTCCTAGTGGCTTGGGGCCTGCTTATCTTTTATCACCAGATGAATTTGTTTGGAGAATCAAGTTAACAAAAGACTGCCTTAATTTCCTATATAATTTGTCTGATACAAAGGATTAGGTTTTCTCACATGTTGAAGCAAGTTGTGAAATACATGCTTAGGAATTTTATGTTGAGTTTTAGTAGTGAGATATAGAGTTTTAGATGGCTTAGCCTTAACCCAGAATCTATGATCACCAAAATAAGTTTCTGATTTTATCCTCAGCATCTTTTTTGTGATCAAAACTGGTTGTGATCTTAGCAGTGCAGTATAAAATAGTACTAACATTTCACATGATCTTGATATTATCCTTCTATTGATTCATATGCTGACTCATATGTAAGTGGTTGTCTGCTAGATCCCTCTCACAGTTACTGCTGTTGAGCTAGGTAGCATTTATTCTATACCTGTGCATTTGATTTTTCTTGTCTGACTTTACTTTTCTCACCATTGAATTGCATGACAGGGTCCAGTGTTCACGTTTGTCAAGATCCTTCTGGATCTTGAGCCTGCCTTCTAAAATGTTGGCTGTTCCTCCCATCCCGCATCTTTGAAACTCAGCCTGAGGTTATAATATGTTAAATTTTTCCACTTTTTGTAATTCTGCTTTCCCTCCTCTATACACCTATTGGTATAAGCAGAATTTAAACACCTGAGGGAATTAAGTTTGTATTAATAAGACAGAATTTAACTCTTTTTTTTCTTTTTTCTTTTCTCCAGTGCTACAACAAAATTAGCTTCCTTCAAGCCATGGATATATATAATGACTTACATGATATAAGCAGAATAGTTTTACTAGTACATGCAACCCAAAATACACATGAATAAACAATAAATCCTGTTTTAAATATACTTTTAGAACAAAGCATGCAGTTGTTTAGACTTTCCAGCTGCTATGAGGAAATTGTTTTTTGAATTAGGGCATAAATTATAACCCCCAAGCCTTATTAGGGTAATGTCTTTATTAGGTCAACTGGAGGTTACAAAATACAGTGTGCTTTCCAATTCTCAGAATTATTCAGCAGTCAAGATGGTAAACTAAGCAGAAAAGAAAAAGGGGAATGGATAAAGGTGATTCTTTAAACCATGATATTTGTTTCTAGTTAGTGTTTTGAGGTTAAATGTTAGGCGAAAGTGAAGAAATCCAGATTAGTTTGTATCATGTACTATAAATGCAAATAGTTCTCAGAACTCTCCCAGTGTCCTCCATAGGCCAGAAAAACAAAAACAAAACCCAAGCAAACAACAACCACAAACACAATTAGAGGGAAACTAGAATGTATTAACATGTATAAATATATTTTTTTTCAGTACAGTTTTCCTAAATTCAACCACCTGAGGAAACTTTCATAGTTTCTTTCAGATAAGAGGTTTCAAGAAGTGAGCAAAATCCCCACCCTTGTGAAGGCTCATGGAAGTTACCGTATATTATATGCTCAGCTCATATTAGTGTGACTCCTAGGTTTTATGAAAAAATGCCTTCATTAGTAATATTTTTTATTACTCTGTGTGTGCTGTGCTATGGATCCATACTCAAAGGAGTATTTTATTTCCACCTCCTTGAAAAAGCTGAATTTTTTCCTAAACTCATATGGTAACTGTGTAGTGCCAGCAAAAAGCACTCTATAAATGTTTTACAAAATAAACAAAAGACATATTTTGACATTTGGAGGTATCAAAAAAGTGTGAAAGGAGTGTTGGCTTACCTGAACGCCTTTTCTCAGCATGATGATTATTTTAGTCCTCCTACCCAATCAGACTAAGATGTCAAGTTGTCACGCCTCCTCATCTGGTGCTTCCAGTTTCATCGACGGCGGAGCCAATGACAACCGATGGATGTGGTGACTCTCAAGCAGGTTTAAGAAAAATAAGAAAGGAACAAGAATCTAACTCGGCCCTAACTGACCGTGAAGAAAGGGAGGGCGTGGATTCTTGATCATCATGCTGAGAAAAGGTGTTCAGGTAAGCCAACGCTTCTCCAGCATGATGACTGAAGAATCCACCAATGGGACGTACCAAAGCCACCTGAGTCCCTACGGGCGGGGGTCAGTTGGGACCGAGTCCCCAGATGGTGTGACTACTTGTTGTAAAATGTGTCTGCCAAAAGCGGCATCAGCTGACGCAAATTTATCCAAACGATAGTGTCGAATAAATGGAGAAGGCAAAGACCATGTTGCTGCCCTGCAAATGTCCTCTATGGATGCCTGGGTAGCCCATGCCGCAGACGTTGCAGCACTGTGGGTCGAGTGAGCCGTCACATGAGCGGGAACTGGCAATTCGAGAGAGCTGTAAGCGCTAGCAATACAGGCCCTGATCCACCTGCCAATTGTGGAAGCAGACACCTTTTGGCCCATTGAAGAAGGCTGAAAGGAGACGAACAGGGCTTCTGACCTACAGAAGGTCATGCGCTTGATATAGCATCGTAAGGCGTTTCTCATGTTCAGGCAATGCCACTGCCGTTCCAGGTCATGTGATGGGCGTGGGCGGAAGTCCGGAAGAACGACCTGTGCCCTGTGGAACACCGTATTAACCTTAGGGATAAAGGCAGGGTCCAATCTGAGGACAACTCTGTCCTCATGAAAGGTACACAGGTACCTTCTGATTGACAAAGCCGGGGGTATAGCACTATGGTCTGCTGAAGATCTCTGGGCCCGTGAGAATTGCTTCTCTAGGGCTCTGTGCATCCGGTCGGCCTGTTTGTCACTTGCTTTGCCAGCCTTTCTGCCATACTTGGATTTGGAGTTGGCCTTACCACCGGGTGCTTCATGTGCCTGAACAGCTTGTGCGGCAATTTCTCCAGTTTCCAAAGGCTGAGGCTCAGTGGGTTCCGCAATGGTATTGAAAAAGGTCCGGACAAGACTCCGAGACTAACTCTTTTCTGCAAGAGATGCGGTAGACCCCGCGCAGGGGACCGTACGTGGATTAGCGTTGACTGGATCACTGGCAAACCAGACTCATGCTGCGCGCTTAAGTGCACGTCACCTAGGCCCAAGGAATCGGTCTACTTGGCCTGATGTCAAGGTGACGAAGTCACACATGTCTCACTTTAGTGGCAATGGCCAGGATCTTGCAACCACTAGATGCAGAAAAGGCCAGAACCAGGCAAGCTGAGGTGAGCAGAAGCCAAGCCCGGTGTGTCAGCAGCGCTTGCTCACTAAAATAATTATTCCAGCTGATATAGTCAATCTGAAAGCAAAACTCACAATCGCAGATCAAGGCAATGTGAAAGAAGCACAACATTCAAACCCAAATACAATGCTGATAAATACCTATATCTCAAGTTAAGGCTTTACTGAGTAGGTAATTAGGCCTGGAAGCCTTAAAGAAATTCCAAAATGGCGACTGAGAGATCTGGGTGTTTCCCGAGGGAATTGAGGCCAATAAAATGGCGGCTGCTAGGGATCCAGAAAAGGGGGCGGGGAAGAGGGATGGATTTCAGCGGAGAAGCAGATATGGTGGTCAATACAGCACTGAAAACTGTTTGCCTGTTAATGAATGGGAGACGCTAGAACGACTCAGGCTTCTCCAATTAAAACGTTAATGTGCATGCGGTAATGGCGCGGTGCGCCTTCGCTCCACTGTTCTAAAAGGGCTCCGTTGCCCTGCAGTAAGCAACCAAACCAAAAGAGAGAGGTGTCTGAGTCCTCTGAAGCTCACCGCAATAAACAGCTCGGCAAGAAAAACCCCTCTTGCAACACAAACGGATTCAAAATGGCGGCCGCAAGGCTTCTTCCCGGCCGATCCCAGCCAAAAGGAAGCCACGCGGCTGCAAAATGACCGCGTGCGAACCATGCAGCAGAGAAACCTCCCCCTCACACAGAATGGCGATTGCCCTAATGCAGCAGCCTACTGATTTTTGGGAGTAAAAATAACAATATCCCTACCCTCCCAGATCCCAGGAAAGGGAGAACAGTGTAAAGGCTACAAGCCTCGAAGAAAGAGGGAAGGCGGGGGAGGGATTAGTTATAAAAAGTTCAACTCTTCTCACTAAAACAGAAAGACAAAAATAGAGAAAGAAGGAAAACTCCACCAAAAGGCAGAGCAAAAACAGCTAATTCTCCTAGATAGCAGAAGAATCCACCAAAGAATTAAATCATCTAGTCCAACCTGCATCCAAGAAGAGAGAGTCAGTTCTCACGTCCTCATGGGCAAAGACTAAGATGAAAACTGGAAGCACCAGATAATGAGGAGGCGTGACAACTTGACATCTTAGTCTGATTGGGCAGGAGGACTGAAATAACCCATTGGTGGATTCTTCAGTCATCATGCCGGAGAAAGGTGCTTTTGAACAAGTGTGAACATTCCTCCTTAACGCAAATGCTTATTTTCTTGAAATCTTGAAAGAAAACCCTTTAAAAATTGTTTCCTCTTCCTCACTTAAGAAAAATCATATTGAAAAGTATGAGATACAATTCATAGTGCATACTTTTTCCCCCCTTGGGAATCAGATTAATTTTTTACCCCTTTTTCCTTGTGTAGCAGTATTTAGGTTCCTCGTGGAAAGAATGTGCTATCATTGTGACACATGCATTCTGAGTTGCTCCAACACTAAAATATTAGACATTTGTAATACAGAGATAGGCAACCAGCCCTACTGGAGAGAATATAGATTGAAATTTCCATATATGCAATTCCTTGTTTAGCAATGCTAATTTGAATTTGAAATAAGTCAAAAAATCATGTGACTTAGGCTGCTTAGTGATGGCAATACTGGCAGTCCAGTTATTGTGAATAGTGAGGACTGCACGGAACATTAAGCAAAGACATCAAGCAACTGTGACTCCTGACTTCCTGCTGGCTTCCACATTGACTTTGCTTATGGGAAACCAGCAGGCAAGGGTTGAAATCATGTGACTATGGGATGCTGCAGTGGTTGTTAAATTATGAGGTTTGTTGTAATTAACACTCATTCAATGCCATCATACAGTATGTTTGAATGGTTAATGAATTGTTATTAAACAAGGTCCATTTGTAATCTTTTATCACTTGGCTTATGGAGGCCATATCCAAAACATCTGGAAAACACATCTTGCTAATCATCCGAGTTGCATTTAAAGACAGAAGTTGTTTCTGTCAAAAATTGAATATTATTGTAGGTTGGTAGGTTTTATTTAGTAGGTCTTATTTGGTCTGTAATAAAGAATTTGATTTGATTTGAATATTGTCACTACATAGTGAATTCATTTTGAAGGTCACTGTTAAGTAAAGACCTGTAAGAATTAAAGGCTGAGTCTACACCTGCTATTTATAATAGCTTTCATTTTTCCATTGTAATGTTATATAATTTTGCTTGATTATTTGAAAGTTATATGTGCATTTTATCATACTAATTTGAAAATAACATTAAAATGAGCATGACAGTGGTAATCATCTCATGACCCTAGAGTATATTAAAATATTAATGTCTTACATTGGAATTAATCAGTTTCCAACAGCAAAGTAAAAGTGTGTTTTTAATCTTGTTTAAAAGAACCTTTATATAAACATAGGGTTTTTAAGTAATGCTTTTCATTAGTTCAGAGTTTCTTAAACATTTTTTCTCTCAGGACTCTACTACTTCTCACAATTGTTTGAAGGGATTTAAATACTGTACAATTTTTTAGTATAGCCTGGCAAATAATTTTGATTTTTCAGACCTCCAGGGATCAGTGGACCACTGATAACCGTTGAGACTGGATATTGAATTTGTAAGTGAATACCATCAGATGTTTTGTTTGTTTTTGAAGTCCAGTGCATTGGCCTATACCACAGGTCGGCAACCTGCGGCTCCGGAGCAGCATGCGGCTCTTTGAGCCTTCCCCTGTGGTTCGCAGCCTCCTCTGCCATTTGCAGAGAAAGACAGAGACAGAGAGAGGCAATTGTGCTTCCCTGCTTCTCTCTCTGTCTTTCTGTGTGTGTTTGTGTGTGTGTGTGTGTGTGTGTGTGTGTGTGTAAAAGAGTGCACTCACAGTGTTCTCCGAGGAGCTGAAAAGCTTATTGGGCGGAGCTCCTCCCTTTGCTGCGTCTCAGCAGGAAGCAGGAAGGGCAGGAGAGAGCTAGCTAGCACAGCTTGTTGGAGAACAGCTTGAAGCCAGCTTGCCAGGTGAGGAGCAGATAGAGAGGAGGGAGAGAAAGAAAGAGAGAGAGGGAGGGAGAGAGAGAGAGAGAGAGAAAGAAAGAGAGTGGGGGAAGAGGACTGACAGACCAAGGACAGATAGAGAGGGAGGGAGAGAGAGAGACAGAGAGAGAGAGACCCTTTTGACATCTAAAATGAAGATAACACTGCATATATCCTTTTTTGCCTGTGTGTGTATGTATATATATATACATACATACATACACACACACACACAGACACAGACAGACAGACACACACACACACACCTATAATAAAGGTAAAAAAGGATATATGCAGTGTTATCTTCATTTTAGATATCAAAAGGGTTTTGCAGCTCCCGGTGTTTTGTTTTCGGTGGGAAACGGGTCCAATTTGGCCTATACCAAATTCACTTGGCAGATGAAGGATAGTGTAGCTGTATCAACATAACTGAAACAAGTTTATTATAAGATGAATTCAGCTGATCACCTGTTACACCTTATGCAAAAGTTCTGTGCAACCACATGTATAGGGTTCAGTGCTTCTTCAGAGATATCTCTGCAGCAAAGCAATCTTGTGCTTGTCAACAGTGCACTGCTATGCTTTTTTAAAAATATGTTTTATTAATTTTTAACATAATCACCTTAATATTTGGTAAACACTGTGTTGTCTGGGTTTACATTTAAGAAACATTCACTAACAATTACTTTCTATAATCTATAATCTACATAATAACTTTACTTGATCTTCTCTTTTTCCCATAATGTTCTCTTTTACCAACCTTAAGTTAATACAATTCTTGTTATTTTAGTGAATGACGATTGAGTATAAAAATTTTTCTAATATTTCTACAGATAATAATCACATCAATATAATATTTCTTTTCTATCTAGTCATTCTGGTTGTCTCATCATAGATCCTGTTTACAGTTTTTGTTTACATTTGTTTTTCCCACAATGTTATTACTGGTTAAGATTTTCACAAAGTTAATTACATTTGAATATTTAAGTCTATTTTTTCTCATGTAAGCCAACCCAATATTTTTACCTTTCTTAAGGAATAAATAAGACTAAAAAAAGAAAAAAGAACAATAAGAATAAAGAGAAATAAAAGGATAGTATGCTACTTAAAGTCTTATAAGCTAATACATATTTATTTCCCCAAAAATGTTCTTTTTTACCATAATTAAAAATATATTTAATCTTTAAATATTCCATTTAATAAATCTAGTCCTCTAGTCTTTTAACACTTATTCAAAACATGTTTTTTAATCCATTGTAATTTTCTTATTTATTTATTTATTTTTGCGATTTCTATACCGCCCCCCTCCCGAAGGACTCGGGGCGGTGTACAGCCCAATTAAAAACATCAACATACAAAAAGTAAAATGATTAAAAAATAGATTAAAAAATTTGGCCCAGAATCATTTAAAACCCAATATATTATCTTAAAAACTCAATCCCCTAAAACAATTATGGCCTTGTTGGTACCGGAGCTACTATCCCAGGCCGGCTTGTCGAAAAAGATATGTTTTTAATTTTCGACAGAAGGAACACAATTCCGACATCGTACGGAGTTCGGGGGGGAGCTCATTCCAAAGCGTTGGAGCTCCCACAGAGAAGGCCCTCCCCCTGGGGGTCGCCAGCTGACATTGTCTGGCCATCGGCACCCTGAGGAGACCCACTTCTTAAAATCAATCACCTTTAAATACCTAAACATTTCCTTTATATAAACCATTCCAAATCTTTTATATTACTCATATCAAGAAATATAGTAAAAAGAAAGAAGAAAAAGAAAGTACTGTTGTATCTAGCCCCTCTCAGCTCAGTAAAATCCACATAAAGATGTCTTTAAGAGTTTTATTTAACACATTTCAAAAGGATTCACTTCAAAGCAAGCTGCTGGCATTTTGCTGGCCAGAACGGCCAATTCTGATTTATTTACATTTAGATTAAACATGCTCTCCCCCACCTTCCAATTAACTCACTCTTTATCAATCACATTGTCCAAGACCTCATTATTCTTCCGTAGATTTCAAAAAACACCAGAAAACTGAGTTTAAACGCGCTGCTCAAGGTATCAGGCTACTCCTTGATTAACATTGCTCGTGACAAAGGCGTAGTCTCTCTTTCCCCTTCTAATATAGTTTCCGATACGTCATTTCCCCCATTACTTCCTCTTCCCACTTAACTGACACCTTCGCTTATCAAACCTTCTGAATCTCGGATCAAGCCATCTAACTTCTTGTTCCAAATCTGACTCATCACTTTGAGAGTCTGACTCAGAATGCATACAAAGCTCCTCATTGTCTAGCTCGGCTGCCGGGAGGGGAAAATACCCAGAGGGGCCTGGTTCTGCTTCGTCATCCTCTGATATGTCCCCAGCTGGTCTAGAAACACCCACAACAAGTACTATGTTACTTGAGGGGCTTTTCCCTCTTAAAATAAAATTCATATCCAAAATCTTTCTATTTCTTTAACTATATTCGAACAGGCGTTTCTTTTTTAAATAGTCTCTCTGATAGGTCCCATCATCTATTTTCTTAATTTTCACTTTAGCCTTTTTCTTTTGCCCAGTATCTTTCTTAATCAATATGTTCTGCTGAATCAAATCTTTCCATATTCTTGTAGGTGTTACTGTAGATATAAAAGGTAAGTCAAATACAAGAGGCAGTTGCCCATTCATTTTTGTTGAAAATCTTTTTCTTTCTTTTTCTCTCTGCTTCTTTTGTCATTTTTTGTCTCGCCAGTTCTAGTATATTTCCTGGCATCTCTGCAATCCATTTTGTCCAATCTTTTTTCTTATCCTCAAATTTGTTTTGTGGTATTAAAGTATAAGTTGTCTTTTCCAAATACAGTATTTCTTATAATTTTTTTTCCACCTGGGTTAAATCATACTTCTTTGTTTTGTTAGGTTCCATCTTTAAGTCTCTATCCTCAAATTTATATTCAGTTGTCTGTTTTATCTGTTCCTTCTCTGTTGCTGTTTCCTGGGATTTTTGTTGTTGTAAAGTTAAATTGGAGATGAATCGGTTTATATTTTCAAAGTTATTTTGGATTTCTTTGTGGTTTGAAATCATTGTTATTTGAATTAATAGCAACATATCGTATGTCTCCTCTTGAAAAGTATTTATTTTTTCTTGATAAGTTCTTTCTATAAATCTCTGATTTTCCATAATGACCAAGAATCCAAGTTTTCTTTTCTCTGCAAATAGCTTTGGGTTCAGAGTTAAGTAGATACTTGTAATACAGACAGTTCAAAAAAGTTTTTTTTGTTCCCTAAAGTGTGTAAGTCTCACTTTGTCTGTAGCCCAGATTGTTTTCTTTTTTGTCACAGCTGTTCTCTGTTGTTAGAGCTCTGAAGGTCACAAGTAGAAATTAGTTTTTTCCAGAGTCCTGCATGAAAGCCATAGCTGTCATAGTCTTCATCCACCACTAGATGTCAGCACCAGTTTATTTTCCAAATTTTCAAAATGAACAAATTGCCTTTAAAATGAAAATCTTAACCATTCAGTAATTTCAAACTTATCCAAATTTAGGTTTTATAGTCGTTTCATTTCATTTCAATATGTTTTGGTTCTCCATAAAAGGTTTAATTCCCCGCTTCCATTAGTAAAAGGGTGGGGCAAAAATCCCCCTCCTTCCCTTCTGGAGGTTTTTTGCTTCAGGAAAGTTGATAAGTAGGATAGAGAAAATTGATGTACTTACCCAGATTCAAACGCACTGTTTACAATCAGCTTAAAATATGCTTTTGACTTCGGTTGATTGCAGCTTGGGCTAGACTCTGAAGTTAGGCTAGCCTTTCTCCTGTTGGTTTCTGGAAGGCTTCTCCTGGACCAATTGGGTCAACCGCCATCTCTCCGTGGTCCCCGAGACTTCCTTCTTTGCCACCTCTTCGGGGTGGCTTCTGGCCTATTTAGGGTCCCCTAACAGGAAGAAACTCACCCGAAGGGCATGGAGCCCCGAACCCCTTGACTGCTGCGCTGCTGCGCAGGACTGGAAGTCCCCGTACACTGCTATGCTTGTATTCAGTGAGAACTTGAAGTTTAAAATGTTTAATTGGGAATAAATTCTGGTAAACTCATTTAATCAGTTCATATTTTATTCTAAGGCATAATGCGGTTTGTTCGGTTTTGGCTTAGTGATTATAGGTAATTGTGATTTGAGAACCTTGGTTTAAAGTTGAGAAGTATGCATGAAGATATAAAGAATTGTGATTTACCTAATAAATTAAGCAGCCATTGCATTGTGAAGTCAGACAAAAAAAAATCTGCTTTTCATTAAATATACAGAATTATTCTGGGAGTTTCAAAACAGACCCTCACTTTTGAAGGCCCTATCTAATCTGTCAGCCTGAGAAGACCAGCAAGTTGCTGCCTCTTCCTTTTGTTGCAGATTAGAAGAATGTGCTGTTGCATTGAGGGTTTCCTTATTGTGATATGTCTTTTTATTCTCTTTTGTTGTTTATTATTTCCTGTTTACTACCCTTTTCACAAGCGGATTTTGAGACACATTTCGGTTTGTTTCCTCTCCAGCACACATTGTAAAAGCAGTCGATTCACACTTAGAAGAGAAATTCCAAATGTAAGACAGATGCAGTATTTCTACTGATTTAGTTTTCAGGGTGGCGGGTATATAAATACTGTTATTTTGCCATGTTTCTGTGCAGGAAGATGGATGAGACAAACAACTGGATTTTGTTCTATGTTGTCCCTTGCCCCCTTCCAACAGCTAATCAGTGTGATTGGCATTTGTCTGTTCTATGGTTGTGCATGCGCAGCTTGGAAGTTGGCCTGTTTAGAAGATTATGTTTCTGTGTGTAAAGACAAGGTAGTTCTAAAAAAAAAAAGACCAGGCCATAAATTGTCACAACTATACTAGCAATATAGATGACAGCAAGCACAACTAGAGACCTTTTTTAAAAAAAAAATGCAAACACATGTTCACGAACTTTGAAGAGAAGAAGAGATGTAGTGAGCTTCACTCTGGAAAAGACAGATAGGTGACAGTCAGTTTTTGTTGAAGACACAGAAAGAAGAGTTTTCTTAGACATAGAGAAAGGAAAGCACACAGCAGGGCACCAGTCAGAATTCTAGTAATAGCAGCAGGGAACAAGTGGTAGGACTGCTTTAAGCCTGATTTCATTAAATAGATGGGAGATGTCAAGATATGTGAGTGAGGAACCCCAAAGGTATTTGTGTTGGAAGGAGAGAAATTAAAAGGATTAAACTAGAGAGAAAGAATGAGAGGCAGAGAGGCTGTCAGTACTTAGCTGTAGTTTCTTTTTGATACTTAAAAGGTTGCTTGCTAATACTTAGAATTGCCCCAGGAGGCCTAGGTTAATAAATATATGTGCAGACAGATTCAGATTCCTTCTCAAAATCTCTCAAGAGTTTGACGACAAGTTTAGGAAATGTGTATTTGTTCAGCAAATGTGTGGGTCTGTGTATTACATTGTTAACAGTTGTAAAAAAAAGGATTTTGGTAAAAGATAAAGTTGCTTTGAAGCTTCTCCTTGATCACATTATTCTTCACTACATATGCTTTATTGTACATAATATTTTGGAACAATTTTGCAGAATGCTATCTCCCTTCACATTTGGTTCCTAAATGTCTTTTTTTTTTGGGAGGGGGGCTTTTTTAAAGCAGCCTTCCCAATCTGATGGCCACTAGATGTGCTGGGTTAGAATTACTATAATCTCTAATGGCCAGCTCAGGAAATACTGACATAGATTATGCTATATTTTACTTTCTCTCCTATAGTTGGCGGCAGGCATTTATAGCAACATTTTTTTAAATGAATATAGTCGTTCATGCAGAAAAATATCAGGCTGCATTGATAACTTTAATTATGAAGTCCCTATTTTTCTCAAGTGCCTGCTTCTTTGCAACAGAGGCATAGAAGGCCAGACCCATAATAGTCTGTTATACCAGTGATCCATGGAATAATGCATCCCCAAGTAGTAACCATTAACTTCCATAGTGCACTGATTTGCGCATTAAAGAGACCCCTCGTAGGTATTTTCTAAAGAAAACTATAACTGCTCTATAGGAGCCGTCATACTTCATTGCTTCGGTAATCTGTATTTTGCAGTATGGAGACACAACTAGGCTTTTGGCACACAATAAAATGTTATGGCTACAGACGAGTTGTCATAGGTTTAGGTTAATAATCTCTGAGCTGTTAGAATCCCAAAATAATCCTAATATGTGAAGCTTAAAATGTGTCAGTGCGAAAATTTGGACAATATAGTGCTATCCCAATGAAGTCACCAGTGATGTTTGCCTGGTAATTTTCAAATATGAGAGAAATGGAAGTTTTCTAATCTGTAGATTTCATAGAAATGTAATATATTAAACTGAGAGGCTCAGTTTTCAAGAGTGTTTTCAAGAGCCAGTTTGGTCTAGTGGTTAAGGCCCCACCTTAGGCATGAAAGCCAGCTGGGTAACTGTGGGCCAGTCACTCTCTCACAGGGTTGTTGTTGTGGAGAAAACTCTCTCTCTCTCTCCCTCCCCCCCTCCCTCTCATTTGCTTCCAAAAGAGGTGCCAGGTCTTACTTTCGAGGGATGTTTTACTCCCCTCCGACACTGACAGCCCCACCTGGCTGGCCCACTTCTTCTTGGGGCAAAGGAGCAGCTTCGTGCAGCAGCTGTATTCCATCCTGCATTTTGCAATCAAGCCTTTCTGGAAGGCCTCTGCAGATGAGTACTGAGCTACGGATTCAATCCATAGCTCAGTCCTCAGCTGCAGATCTCTTGCAGAACTGAGCTATGGAATCCATAGCTTGATTCTCGGCTGCAGTGGCCTTCTTGAAAAGGCCTCTGACTGCGAAATGCAGGCCTGGCTGCAGAAGAAGTGAGCTGGCAAGGAAAGATCTGGCTGCAAGGTAAGTGGGTGCGGAGTACATGGGGCAGACCCACATCCCCCACGCCCGCCCTAGCTTGATTTTTAGGTGTGTGCCTCGCCCCAAAACTAGGGCTTATTTTTGGAGTAGGCCTTATATTAGGCCCGTCCACCAAAAAATCAAACTAGGGCTTATTTTCGGGGTAGGCCTTACTTTTGGGGTAACGGTATAATGTGGTATAGCAAAACTGACTTGTATTATCTCACATTTGAATGCATGTATGACTGGGGTATTTATTTATTTGCTATGTATTTATGTAACTAAAAGGCTCACGGTGGTTAATGCTCAACTTAGACTGATGGATTCATTTCAAAATTGGAACACGTGTTATAGGGTAATGCTTTCAAATAACTATTGTAGTAGCTGTGGTTATTTATCAAAAAGCAAGAGAATGTTCCTTACTGAGCCATTTGCCTCTTGGAATGCTTTTTTGTACCTCAGCTTACTTCTGCTTTTATTAGGCAATTTACCTCTACCTTCATTAAGCACACGCCTTAACATTTTTAAAAGAATGTGTTAGGAGAGTATCATGGCCACAAATATTTTTATAAATAAAGATTATGCCTGAAGCTATTTCTTTGCTTTGCTAAATATGCTGGCTTCTCATGTTGTATTTTAAATGAACAAAAATAAATAAAATAGAATAGCATAAGGTGTAGCTATTAAGGTATTTGTGGGTCCAGATGTAATATACTTTGCCTAAAGCTTCTGAACCTGCAACCCAACAACTTTCCCTAAAAGGGGTAAATTAGATGAAAACTGTATCTAACCATTGCTTCTTGCAGAGAAAATGTACCATCCCCTTCTTCAAGCGAAATAAAACCACACACCCCTCAAGGATAAATTTACCACTGTATGAATAAAGCACATAACAACTTACAAGAGGCTTTGACCAACCAGGAAAGGCATGGGTCTAACAACACCACTTTGGATTAATAGAGCTAAAGATCCTATCAACTTTCTTAGGAGTTAATCGGCTCCTATAGAGGAGTATGGAAATGGTGAAGAAGATTTGCCTCCAGAAGTTTTGAATGCTCCAGCACTGGAAGTTTTTAAGAAGAGATTGGACAACCGTTAATCTGAAATGGTATAGGGTTTCCTGCCTAAATAGGGGGTTGGTCTAGAAGACCTCCAAGGTTCCTTCCAACTCTGCTATTCTATTCTATTCTATTCTATTCTATTCTATTCTATTCTATTCTATTCTATTCTATGCAACAGTCTTTAAGAATATATCAGCTTAGCCTTGGAAAGAGAAATGTGTGAGGTTTATTTGTTGCCTAGTGCTGAAAGATCTAATAGGATCACCTTACTGTGGAGTGTTTGGGTGGGAAAGGCAGGCAGCACTAAAACACAAGAAAAAAAGAATAGTCTGAACATGGCAAAAGACGGATAGCAAAGTTTCCCATCTTCATTTGCCTGCATATATTTCATATTATGAAATAACACCTGGTTATTTCACTCTCTCTGCAATTGTTAGTCCCGGTTTTCATCCAATCTATCCTTTCTAGGGAATGTTGTTAGGTTGCAGCTTCAGAGGCTTTGGGTGAAGTATATTTCATATCCAAATCAAATACAGGATCAGAAGAAATTATAGTGCTGCTGAAAAAATGCTGGATCAACGGTCTGTTTTTTTCATTGGTAAAGCAGATATCATAATTAGTAAGGGATGTTTCTGTTTTGTTTGTTGCATGAACAGTTGAAGCCTATATACTTAATATGCTTAACAATCTGATAATAATAGTCTAGGATCAGTAAGTTAATGAGTATATAATTTATTTATAAATGCATTTGTAGGACTGCTGTTCCTTGACAATTAGAGCTTTTTGGTTGACACACTGAATCTGTCATCTGGTAATGATAATGAAGTCAGGTTGTCTTAAAGTATATTTTTCCGATACTTGAAATTAGGAGAAAAAGAATTTGACCTAAACCTGGCCAGAGATTGTGCTTATTATTAAGCAATCAGTTCTTGGTTTGTGAGGTTGCTGTCAAATGTGAAGAAGCCACAAAGTCCTACTTGTATTATTATGATATTACTTTATTTCTTACAAATTACCAGTCATATTGACATCGGTAATAGTGAAAAACCAAGATTGGTTGTAGCATTGAGAAGGAGACATCCTGGGCCATAAAGTTCATCATTCAGGGAGTACCCTGGGATCCCAGAGCTGCGGTGGCGTAGTGGTTAGAATGTAGTATTGCAGGCTGACTCTGCTCACTGCCAGGAGTTTGATCTTTACTGGCTCAAGGTTGACTCATCCTATCAAGGTCAATAAAATGAGAACCCAGATTGTTGGGGGCAATATACTGACTCTGTAAACCACTTAGAGAAGGCTGTAAAGCACTATGAAGCAGTATATAATAATAATAATAATAATAATAATAATAATAATAATAATAATAATAATAATAATAATAAAGTTGGAAGGGATCTTGGAGGTCATCTAGTCCAACCTCCTCAGGCAGGAAACCCTATACCATTTCAGACAAATGGCTGTCCATACTCTTCTTAAAAACTTCCAGTGTTGGAGCATTCACCACTTCTGGAGGCAGATTGTTCAATTGGTTAATTGTTCTAACCGTCAGGAAGTTTCTCCTTAGTTCTAGGTTGCTTCTTTCCTTGATTAGTTTCCATCCATTGCTTCTTGTCCTGCGCTTTGGAGAATAGCTTGACTCCCTCTTCTTTGTGGCAGCCCTTGTGATATTGGAACACTGCTATCATGTCCCCCACTCATCCTTCTCTTCATTAAACTAGACATACCCAATTCCAGCAATCGTTCCTTATATGTTTTAGCCTCCAGTCCCCTAATCATCTTTGTTGCTCTTCTCTGTACTCTTTCTAGCATCTCAATATCTTTTTTACATCGTGGTGACCAAAACTGGATGCAGTATTCCAAGTGTGGCCTTACCAAGGCATTGTAAAGTGGTATTAATATTTCACATCTTGATTCTATCCTTCTGTTAATGCAGCCCAGCACTGTGTTGGCCTTTTTGGCAGCTGCAGCACACTGCTGGCTCATATTTAAGTGATTGTCCACTAGGAGTCCAAGGTCCCTCTCACAGTTACTACTATTGAGCAAGATACCCCCTATACCAGGGGTAGGCAACCTTGGCTCTTTTACAATTCGTGGACTTCAACTCCCAGAATTCCTGAACCAGCTATGCTATGCTGGCTCAGGAATTCTGGGAGTTGAAGTCCACGAGTCATAAAACAGCCAAGGTTGCCTACCTCTGCCCTATACTATACCTGTACATTTGGTTTTTCTTGCCTAAATGTAGAACCTTACTTTTTTCACCATTGAATTTCATTTTGTTACATAGCGCCCAGTGTTCAAGTCTGTCCAGATCCTTCTGTATCCTAAGCCTGTCTTCTGGACTGTTGGCTATTTCTGCCAGCTTGGTGTTATCTGCAAATTTGATGATTTTCCCATCTATCCCCTCGTCCAAATCGTTGCTGAAGATGTTGAAGAGCACTGGGCCCAGAACAGAGCCCTGGGGCACCCCACTACACACTTCCCTCCATGTAGATGCGGTTCCATTGAGGACCACATGCTGAGTATGGCTGGTCAGCCAGCTACGGATCTATCTGGTGGTGATGCTGTCTAACCCACATTTTTTTATCTTATCAAGTAGTAGGTTGTGATCTACTTTATCAAATGCCTTACTGAAGTCCAAGTAAATTATATCCACAGCATTCCTCTGATCCACTAATTTTGTCACTTGGTCAAAGAATGCAATAAGATTTGTCTGGCATGATCTGTTTTTGACAAACCCATGTTGGCTTTTAGTAATGACTTTGTTTGCCTCTAGGTGTTCACTGATTTGTTGTTTGATTATCTTTTCCAGAATCTTCCCAGGTATTGAGGTCAGCCTGATAGGTCTGTAATTTCCTGGGTCCATTTTTTTTCCTTTTTTGAAGATGGGAACTACATCAGTTCTTTTCCAATCCTCCAGTAGTTCCCTAGTGCTCCAGGATCTTTGAAAAATATAGTTCAATGGTTCTGAGATCACATATGCCAGTTCCTTGAGAACCCTGAGGTGTAATCCATCTGGTCCTGGTGATTTGAACTCGTTTAGGCTGGACAGGTGCTCATTTACTGTTTTCTTGCCTATCTTAACTTGCGTTTCTATTCTGTTTTTTATGGCACTATTTTTGGTAGGTTGGTCTGTTTTTTCCCTTTGCGTAAAGACAGATGCAAAAAACGCATTAAATAGTTCTGCTTTCTCCCTGTTGCTTGTCACCTTCTTGCCACTTTCCCCCACTAATGGACCAATCATTTCCTTCACTTTTTTCTTGTTTTTTACATGTTGAAAAAAGCTTTTTTTTGTTATTTTTGACTTTGGTCCCGAGCCTTAGATCATTTTGAGCCTTAGCTTTTCTCATTTCATCTTTGCAGGCTCAGGCTATTTGCTGATATTCTGACTTAGTTATGTGCCCCTCTTTCCACTTTCTATACTTGTCCTTTTTATCTTTCAATTTATCAGAGAGTTCTTTATGCAGCCATAAAGTCTAAGTCCTATTGCTATTGCTATCTTTGCAGAAAAAGAAAGGCAAACTTATTTAGAGTTCCATCCACATTGCCATGTCTGTGTATATAAATGGGAGAGAAAAAGAGAGAAATGCACTCTTTCCTTCAACAGGAGATATTATCCTGTAAACCATTTTCATACCTAGGGAAATGAATAGATGTGCCTTTAGTCCTTTCCAGCTGCATCTTAAGACAAATTGACTCTGTGTTTGGTATACATTAATAATGAGAGAGAACTGTCTGAATGTAAGTGGCCATGGCTTATCTTTTTGACAGTTCGAAAGTTCAGCTTTCCTTTCCTCATCACTGAAAGCACGATAAAAGAGCTCTGACCTTCATTTCAGGAAACAGATAATAGTGCCATGACATTGTTTACAGTTTTTCCACGGTTAATCATTTTTGAAAAATTAAAAATGTAATGTGCTGTTTTTGAGATTAACAATGAATGGGCTTTATAGCATTTGGAGGTTGGGAAGAAAGCCATTTGGAACATGGTTGCGCTGCCTTACAGGCATTTTGCTGGAATCTTTTTATATCTAATGGCTATTTCCTCTTGTCCTTGTTCTTCTACCCTTCTGTTGTTTTTTAAAAAAATGCATAGCATATGGAATGTTGAGGGCTGACAATAAATAAAAGTTGACGGAAGGAAATTCGTTTCCTTTCTCCTTTCCCTTTCCCCTGGCTTGCAAATATACAGTATCTCCTGTAAGCTGACTAGTCCACCCACACTACAGTATTAAATGCCCTCTAATGGTCAAAGAGGCACATGACTCAGGTTGAAAAATGTGGTTATTTTTACCTAATGGCATTTCCTAGGGCTCCAGGAAATTTTTGCAAAAAAGACTTTAAAACTTGAAGTGAAAGGAGGCTTGATACCTGTTCAATGGCTTTCAAGACATTTATTGAAAGACACTTTCGAGACGTTTAATGAAAGACAAACAGTTATTGGTTAATGGCCTGTAGAAAAGTAAATAAAAAATCCATCAGATCTAGTAGGAACCTACCCATTTTTAAAAAATAAAATACTCGGTCCCTAAGTACCATGGTCACTAGGTGGAAAATTACCTGACTGATAGGCTTACAACCTCACTTCTCCTTTGGTCATTAAAGTAAGTGAAAAATCACATATATAACTCAGTTGAGCATAAATTGTTTTTATTTGCGGATAAGATACTTTTGTTTATTTCTAAACCTCATATTTCTATTCCAGTGTTGATGCAATGATAGATTCCTTTAGCAGAATAGCAGGATATTCTATTAGCTGGTCTAAATTGTAATTGATGCAATCGGTTACTTATCCATTTAAGAAATATCAATTCCATATTTGTACTGAAGCCATTAAATATTTAGGTATATGTATACCAAAAGATAGAATTCAGTTAGTAGCATGAAACATAAATCAAACATATAGAGAGGTTTCTTCAGGAATCAATAAACCTCACATTTTGGGGAAAGTGAAGACTCTTAAAATGAGTATTATCCCCAGATCAATTTATATTCTGACAGGAATTTTCTATTGGCCATATTTCAGAAAAATATTTCTTTGGTTTGGAACATTCTTATGGGGCTCTTTGATTGCAAGAATATCTTTACAGAAAATGCAGTTACCAGTCGGTGAAGCAGGATTTGCCTTTGCATATCTGGAGCTATATCATCATGCTTATCTATTGTCAGACAAGGACAGTATTAGAACCCAACATTTGGCGTTAATTTTTCAGTTTGGACATCTTTGGAATACACATATATGACACCTTTGTTTTCATGGATACTGTTAGGATTTAAACATATTAAAACTCTTAATATCTCTGGAAGCAATCACTTAGGAAGTTATAGAATAGAATGTCTAATAAAAAGATTTGCCCCTTTTGCTTACGTTAAAAAGTTGACTTTTCAGAGAAACCCAACCTTAAAACAGGAAAAAAGATGGTGATTTAGAAAAATTGGATGGTAGCAGATATTGATTTTGGATCAGCTGATTGATGATGACTGTGATGATGATGATGATGATGATGATTTTTTAACACATTATGTGTGTTAAAATAAATAAATAAATATCAGCGGTAATATAACGGCAATCTATGTGGCTACATTGTATGGACCAGCAGCATTCTCAGCTTCTGAGATACTCAAGAGTGATGGTTGTAGGTTGTGGATCTCCTATCATGTTTCCCTAAAAATAAGACTAGGTCTTATTTTATTTTTTTGCCTCCAAAAGAGTCACCAGGTCTTATTTTCGGAGGATGTCTTACTTGCTTACATTAGGACTGCCACAGCCAGGTCTCCCATACCCCGACACCTGTCATGCCGCAGCCTGAGTTCTTCTGCGGCCGCTTGTGGCTACACGTCATGTGGCACATTGCGCCACTGCCGTTGCTTGCTGCAGGAGGCTGTGCGGGGCATCGTGCCACTCACGCCGCTGCTGCCGCTCGCAACAAGCCTCATGGCCTCCTGTTGTAAGTGGTGACAGCGGTGCAATGCGCCATGTGTGAATAATTCAGACAGCAACGCGACAGGTGTCAGGGCGTGGGAGGTCTGGCTACAGTGGTCCTAAGGAAAGCGGATGTGAGGCACGTGGGGCAGCTCCACCCCTGCCTTAACTTGATTTTTATGCATGAGCCTTGCTCCAAAACTAGGGCTTATTTTTGGGAAAACATGGTATATTATACTTGGTTTATGATTTAGATTGTTACATTAACCTATCTATTTTGGCTTGGTCAACAAACCTTGACAATACAATAGCTTAGTGTGATATGTGAATCCATCTTATTCTATATCAATACATGTGTATGTGAGAGAAAGGGAGGCTAACATCAAGCAAGAAAACCTAATTCCCAATATTCCACAATTTTTACGAATTTTCCCAGTATGACCCATTGTTGCATCCTGCCCCCTCTTTATCTGTTGATGATTAAAAACCCCAGCTGAGCTTTCTGTGGCTTTAAAGTTTTTGCGAGGGTCATATTGAATGTTTCTGTATACTTTATTGGTACAGCTAACACTCAGCTCATGAATTATGATATTTTAATTGTTGTGGAGAGTTGAAATTGTGTGGCAACAGTTACAAAAACATGTAAGCCCAGGAAATGAAGAAAACATTAGAAAGAAACTCAAATTCTCTTATGCCTTTTCATTTTCTGGGTTATAATGAAGAAGGAAGTGAAAAAACAAGCATTCAGAATTCTGTGACTAGCTATCTCAATATAGTAAAATTCCGATCATTCTTGAAGCGTCTTTTCTGACCTAGCCTATCTCAAAGGACTAACAATAATGTAATATGGATTCATTGGATCTTTTACGCTATTTCTCTAGGTGCTTTAAATGACTTTGATAGTGGTATTGTTTAATGAAAAAAACCCTTTGTAATCACAGGATTTTACTTATTTTTTGTCATATTTGATAACATTTCCTAGGTGTTTTATTTTTAGGATGGATTGATTTACATTTGGCCTCCAAACTAGATAGAACAATTTATCCATAAAGAAACGACTAAATTCAATCTTTCAAAGTTGAGATTTTGTATATTTCCTTATTTCTTCCTTCCTTTTTTCTTTAAAACCTAGTGATAATAAGTCTGTACTTGTGCGTAAAAGATAAAAATTGCAGTTTTTTTCTAAAATGACCAATAATTTTGCTTCCTGTAATGTTATATAAATATCACAATGTGCTTAGGTTTTATTATTATTTGTAAGAGATTAACCAGTGTATTACATCTAGGGCAACTTTAAAGGTTTGAAGCCAGGGGCCATGCTGTTGCAATTCTTTGTAACTTTTTGATGGTGCTTTAGTTGTCATCTGGATTGGCAGCTTGTACTTTTAATTTGAAAACAGATGTTCCATCTTAAATGCCATAATCTGTAGGATGTTTTATTCACTTTTGTGTTTCAGCTGTGACCTTGTGTCAAAGAACCTTCCAAGATTTTGTTCATCTGTATGTTGCAGTTCAGTAAAAAGAACAGGTTTTTATTTCCAGCCAAGAGGAAGCATGGTTATTATTAAAACACACTACTTGATGTTTAACCTTTAGCATTTTTGCTTCCTCCAGCAGAGTGCAGGAACAGACTTACTACTCTTTTCTCCCTTATAGTTTTTATCTTTGATTCTAACAATATTACTTCCCCCATCATTCGAGCTGCAGCTTTTTTCAATCTCTTTGTTATTCCGTGACCTCCTCTGTGAAAAATGAAAACCAATGGTTGTGATTCACAAGGCTCAGAGGGAAGTTCCTTGCAGTTTATTTTCAGCTGAGAATTATTGGGAAATTGCCTTGTTTTTCCTCTACTGCACCAGGTCTTAGGTTTGACCACTCTTCCTGAGCCAAAAGCCTACCTGAGAATGAAGTGGCATATCTTGATTGTATTGAAAAAGCCTTCTAATGAGAGAGTCGTTTCCTGCCATGGTGGATTTCTGGTTGCTTGGTCTTTTTCTATTGCTGAGTTGTTTATCGCTCGAGGCAACCCCAGTCATTCATGATAAGTGCTGGCACATGACTAAATATAGTCTTAAAGAACATATATTGAGCAACAAAGAATTTCAGGATAAATATGTAGTGGATGTTTTATTCATTTTGTATAAAAACTCCAATCTCATTTTTTTAATTGCATACTGTACTGTTTACATGCGAACAGTGTTCTTGTATTAACTGCTGAAAGTTGTTCACAATCCTAGCTATAATGAATGCTGTTTTCCTAACAATACTTCAAAAGAGCTGTTGCATAGGCTTTGTTCTTTAATTTAATTCTTTACAGCATTTTAAATAAATTCTTGGAACTAATTTGTGCAGTCCATGGTTTGGTTAGGATCTTATCTCCTTGGGTTCCTCCCAGCTTCTTTTTTGTGGTTGGTTGCTTTGAAACAACTTTCGTGAAACAGTTTTATGCTTCCAGTCTTATTTTAGAACATTAACTTTTTATTACAGTATATTCCTCCATGAAATACCAGGTGATTCAGGATCACTTTCATATTTACTTCTTAATATCTACCCAACATGGTACAATTCCTTGAACTGTTGCATATTTTTACTTCTATATTTCAGAATTTGTTAAGAGTACACTACTTTGTTTTAGCTTTATTTCTGCTTCTTTGTGGTCTTTCTTTGTTTTATTATTTAAGTGTTATTTTGGATCATTGGCTGTAATAAAACACAGTATTTCTGCTGCTTAAGCATATTTGCTGGAAAGAACCTAGACTTTCCATGAAGGTTTCTGCCAATGCTTCTGCTATGGAGATGGAGGAAGATGAAAGCAAATTTAAATAAATTATAGGTCTGTACATGATATCAGATGCACATCTGCATGAATATTATAAACTGTGAGAGAAGAGTTGGAAATCAGGCAAGGTTTTGAAAATTATCCGAACAAATTTTATAAACAGGAAAGCTATGCTAAAATCAAGCTGAACCACATGTACCAATCACTACTTATAACTGCTTAATCTTAAATCCCAAAATACCCTAAAAGTTTGAAACCTCTCAGGAAAAAATATTAGACTAGGCCCACACGAATTGAGATAAAAGCAGCTCGCTATATTTTGGTTTGAGTTTGGATTGAGATTTTACCTGTATTCATAAATCTGTCAGAGTATCAAAATGGCAAATTTATCAAGATAACTTCCCATATAACTTATGGGTTTAGTTGGGCTTGGTAAATTACATTTGTGTTGACTATCTTTCACTTGCATTAACTAGTCCCTATTTGCAGATATTTCAAGAATACTACCCAGAGCATTTTATCTGAAAATAAGCCCTACTAAACTCAATTATAATACAGTTATTTATATTGTAATTTATTTCTTTTCGACCATTATACTCAATCCATTCAACATTAAAGATCTTCGTAAAATCAGTCATTTTTTAATGCTATTGTTTCCAAAAAAGGAACTAAAAAATGGTTCTATGGGTCATATTTTAGGTATCTTAGTAAAGTTGTTTTTATTACTAAAGGAATATAGTAACAGAAGGAATATAAAAAGAGAATATAAATATAAAAAGAGAAAAAGTTTCTTGATTTCTATGAATTCAATTTCATTTTTCGTTTTCATTTTTCAATACCACAGGATTAAAGAGCATTGTACAGATAGTCCTCAACTTAACAACAGTTCATTTAGTGACCATTCAAAGGTACAACGA
The DNA here is from genome assembly GCA_034064705.1 of Bothrops alternatus. NCBI lineage: Eukaryota > Metazoa > Chordata > Lepidosauria > Squamata > Viperidae > Bothrops > Bothrops alternatus. The sequence goes on from JARGCV010000009.1 coordinate 17,775,182, forward strand.
CACTGAAAAAAGTGATTTGTGACCGTTTTTCACACTTTTGACCGTTGCAGCATTCCCATGATCATGTGATTTACATTTAGATGCTTGGCAACTGGTTCATATTTATGATGGTTGCAATGTCCTGGGGTCAGTGATCACCTTTTGTATCTTTCTGACAAACGAGTCAATGGGGAAAAGGAATTACTTTTACAACCATGTTACTAACTTAACAGTTGCAGTGGTTCACTTAACAACTGTGGCAAGAAGGGCTGTAAAATGGGATAAAACTTGCTTAACAAATGTTTCACTTAGCAACATAAATTTTGGCCTCAATTGTAGTCATAACTTGAGGGCTACCTGTAAATGTTTCCAAATGTTAGCTTATTCTGATAGCATGTAGTCTGAAGACTGGTATTGCTTAGACATTTTCTTCTTTGTTTGCTCTCTCATTCATAGAAATACTGTGATTATTCTCATAATCCATTGAAATGACTGGCCTTATTTTGAATTCTTTAGTCTTGATATCTTGCAACAATGATTTTTATGTAATGCTACAGTTTTATAAAATATCTTTTACTTTCCTGGCTATGCAAGTTCACATATCCTTAGAACTTTTTTAGATGATTGTTTACTTATTTCATTTTGTCTGTTAGTTCTTATCAATACCTGTGTTTCCTTACCTGAAGGCAGAGAATGACTAATATTTGAATTTTTGAGTAATGCTAGATTGCTGACTTCAATCTTACTGGGATGGTAAATAGTTCTTGGTTATTGTATTGGAAACTACTGGCTTAATCTCATATACATGTATAAATTGTGTCATATGTGTTTATTATTTGGGTGAAAGTAGTAGCTGTGTTAAACATCAATCCCCAGAGTTGTTTTCATTCTGTGCCAACATATAAGTACCCTTTTATTCCATTCATTCTGTGCTTCCCCTCTCCAATGGGTAACTGAGAGGTTATCTGTCCATATTCATTATGATTCTACATTTCTGGACAACAGCTTAATAATCCCACCTTATTATGTTTTCCAGTTGAATGTACTTATAAAGATTGAGACATTATATGATGTGGGAATTCTCCAAATGTTCTTGGGAAATAATGGAACTGGAGAATAGTAGTGATTATTCTTTCTTTTGTTCCTGTGGCTGAAGACTTTTCATAAATTGTTTACACTCTTTGTTCCCTGTTTTCACTTTTTTTTTCATCAAGTCTAAAAGAAACCCTAAAAGAAAACCCATTTGAGATAATCTTGTCATATTAACACATTCGCACTATTACTTCTTTTCTGCTATTTGTCTTTTTAAGAAAACTCATCCATTTTCATTCAGGTTTGAATTTTTTACTCAAATGGATTATGTGAAATAATTTCTCAGTTTGTGTTGTTATATTTAAAAACTGGTATTTGAGCAGAAGAAAATTTGGACAGAGTTATGTTTTTTACATCTTTTGATTGGGTTCATATTGGCTTGATCTACGGTAATTCTTAACCTTGCAAGATTAAGAATAACATTTCAGTTTGTTAAGCACCAAACTATTATTTCAGAGAGACATGTATTCTTACTTAAATTTTTGAAATGTTGTATTAAACTTGGAGAGCTGTAGGTTTTCTGGAAGAATAAAAAAAAACCTTCTTAGGTATTTCCCTTTGTACATTTTTAATTTCATAGTGCTAGTTTTTAAGATGAGAAGGCATGTCAGATTCCAGAACCACTTCATCAATTTTACCTCCCAGCTATTCCAAAACTCAGAATAAACCATTTTTAAAATCTTATGAATTTTCAGAACTCAGATATAAATCTGAGACCACAGGAAGTAAAAATGACATATGTGTGCAATTATGCCAAATGTGAGTTGTTGTGTACATACTGTACTTTTTTCTTGTTCTCCATCTCAAAATTTCTTGATGTGAATCAGATGCAGAACATATTTTGATTTTTAAAGTACAGTGTCAACCAGCCCTGGGTCCTTGGCAGAAAATAATTTGTAGATCAGAAAGTAATGTCTGTCATCTTTTTATTAAAACACAGTATACAACCACAAAAATCAATCACCTTATGTAGGAATAAACAGCAATAGATTTATGAAATAGATGTATCAATAAAAGGATTTGCTTCAGGTAAGAAATGAATAACACTCATACCCATTTTGCTGTTTGTGTACCAATATTCAAGTATTCCAATGCTTTGAGGCAATTTAGTTCCTTACCAAGCAACCAAGTAGAAAGAAATTAGCAGCTCCCTTGGAGAGTAAATTGATCCTTGGAACCGGTTACTTATTCTCTTCCTAATTAGCTATTAGTCTAATCATTCATGTGTTAGCCCCACATCATAAAATATTTATCTTTCTAACATTTCTTTCTGATGTATGTATTTGTACAGTATTGCTGGGACTATTGTCTGCCTCCCAGAGTTGAATTTGCTGTGCTCTGTCAATCTTGTACCACTTTCTTTTTTTACCACTTTCTAGACCACCCCGTTAATCTTACCACTTTCTTAATCACCCTTGTTAACCTTCTGGGACTCCTTCAGCTAAGAAATCTCATCCTGTACTGAAATAGAACGTGTGATTCACTGCCTAATGGGTCCTACTATATCCATGTATTCAAAACTGCCTTACAAAATAAAGTTATTAGGATGGAGTGGGAAGCAATGTGGTTGTTCCATCCAATATTTGATAGGTAAGGGAAAATATATATTTTGTAAATATGGACAAAAAGCTTCCTTAAGGGAAATTCAACAGAAGGACAAGTTATAATGCAATATAGTAACCAAGGCTTTTTCAATAAAAGGCATAATCTAAACTGGGGGTGGGAACCCTCTATGGATCTACAAGAGAACAAACAAGCTAAAAATAAGAAAACAAAATTAATCAGTAAATGTTGATCAAATCCTTCAAGCAGATTCTGTGACATCCTAGGGTGCATTAATTTCTATTAAATTTCAATTTTTTGAAGACAGTTTAAGTGCATTCCATAACCCCTTACAGAGGGTATGTTAATTGCCTACATTATGTTGGGGGTGGTTTAACAACATATGCTTTTGAACAAAAATAGTGCCATATCTGTACAAAAATTTGATGAATGTTGTGGGTAAATACAAAGAGTGTGTAAATTGTTCTAGTACTTCTTCTAAATCTCAATTTAAAATGTCTTTGTTCTTTCAGCCATGGTAAGCACAAAGCCTAGAGTTGTTGAAATTAATGCCCAAAAGTAATTTGAAACACTGATGTTTTATTTATTTATTGACTTACTTATTTAGATATGCTACTCCAACCACAAAGTCTAAGCAACTAATAAAACACCCATAAGAAAGACAGAAACTGTTAAAACAGTGATAATGATGGTGGAGGGAGGGGTGTTGCCATGAATACAATTGGAACAGTTTATAGTTTCAACAACATATGGGTCCCTCTTCTTTAGAATTACAAGTGTATTTACAAAGAACAGATGTTATTGAGATGTTATGTGTTGGTAGAATGACTTTTTTGCTCTTCAATCTATTGTCCTTTTACTTATTCTTTGTTTTCTGTAATGACCAATAGATGATTAACATACATGTCTAAGAAGCAGTTGAAATAGATTTTAGTGGTGAGTTTTTTAAACTTCTTTTTATATTGTCATGATTAAGTAATGTCTAGGGTAATGTCCGAGCACTTTCAGAAAATTTACATTTTGAAAGACACTGCTGGAGACTAGCAAGGGTATGCAATTACTGTATGTAAATCACTTCATTTGTTTCTTAATCTTGCCGAAGACAGAAGAATTACAGTTTTCCTCCCATGTGTATCCTTCTTCACACTCAAATACTTGTGCTGAAACTGCATGTCCATTCTGATTTCTCTCTCTGCTTTTAATTGTATTTAGTACATTTACTAAATGTTGAGTTATTTTCAGATTGGTATTTAATGTACAAATCTCTTAGTTGAAGTGTTATGTGTCTGTATCTGTTTATGCTGCTTACTTGATAACTTTTTTAAAAAAAACTATGTTTATGAGCATGCTCCATTTTTAAGTCACATGTTCATTATTGCATGGTCTAATCATGGACCTGTCAAACAGTGTAGTTCTACACTTGAAGATGGTCCATAAGTTACAGCTGCTGCAGGATGCAGATGCCATGTGTTAAATGGAATAGCTAATGGTTAAGTTTCTTAAAAAAACTGGCCTGAGCACCTGCAATTCAGCCAGACCAAATTCATCATAATCTTTCATAAGCCTTGATATTAGCTTATAAAATTCAAGATGATTAATAGCCAATGAAAGTTGCAGTTCCGTTGTTCTAGTATCTTTTCTTAATAGGAATTTATATTACTGATATTACCTTTTTACTAAATTATTCTGGAAGTTCATGGTTTTTTGTAATATACTGCTTTACGTTTAATTGTTTTGAAACAAAAAGTATCTCTCCCCCCCCCACAAAAGGTTTAGTCCGTCATTGGAATTGTTATTAGATTGTAAATTATCTTAGTGTAAATATCAGGTATGTTTTTATTTAATTTTTAAATGTTCAATGATGTAATGAATATTTTTATATATTTTATATCTTCTTGAACGTTTTCTTGAGATTTCCTTCAGCATGAATCTGGTCTCACTAAGTATGATGATAAACTAAATTAAGGTTGAGTTGTTGTATCAATTGTTGTAATTGTAAAAGACCGAGAATGAATGTTTCTATTTTTATTGTTACCCTGGAAAATACCGTATGTGTGTGTTTTCATGTGTCATGTGTTTTTATGTGTCATGAAAACAGCATGCCGTATAGCAGGCTGTATATGTGATCATGCTATATCAAAAGAAAAGTACAAACTCAAAAGACTAAATATTATACAATAGAAGTATTAAGCTGATATTCCATTATATTGTCAAAACAGTAAATACTGAAGCTTTACAAAGATTAAAACTAAGTGATAAAATGTGGCACATCTGGATAAATTGCACCCCAGAGTACTGAAATAACTAACTGTTGCTGACTAAAACTTTATATATGGTATTACCTTTGAGAATTCCTTGAGCATCGATGACATGCTAGATTATTGGAGGAAATATTATAGGACATAAAATCTACTGATTTCAACAAAGCATTTGATGATCCTCTGATTTTCAAGTTAGTTAAGGATGGGGTGGATGGTATGACAATTAGGTGATCCCACTTTGAGTGCTGTATCCAATTCTGGATATAGATAATTTGGTTAGCAGAGTCTGAGAGAGAATGACTGATGACTGTGAGAATTCTTAAAATACAGGATGTCACAGAGGAGAAGATTGAAACTTGTTTGTTTTTCAGGATAGATAAAAAGTTGTTTTAAATCATGTTTAGTCAGGGGGCACCATTGGGAGATGGTGGGCGGTAGGTGGGTGAGATCAAAGAAGTTAAGATGGCACTTGCTCCATTTTTATGCATGTAACGGACACCATGCACATTGAAAGAATGGCGTTTTATGCGCTTGTTGCTGTCATTTTTATTTTTGGCCTCTCCCTGCAGGCCTTTTTGGGAGAAGAGTTGATAACAGAAGATTCTTTATATTTATTTACATACCCTCCTCATTTGCTATAAATGCAAGGGTTCCCTTCCCATTTTGCGACCAGTAATATCACGAGATCTCCTTTTTTAAAAGCTTCATTGCCTTAGAATACAGAGGGTTTTGTACTTTTAAAATGTGGGATTAATTATTAATGAGAATGGGAATCATGCTTTTAGAATCTTCACATTTTGAGTGAAAAATCAATTAATTATTACTATAAATCTCTGTGATTGTGCTGCCGACCGATTGCTGGGAAATTGGCTATTTAGTACCAGGAAATTGCCCATCTCCTTTCAGTCAGAATTCAGCTCTTGTTCTTTTTATACTATCAATGTGATGCATAATTGATAACCATCTATAATAATAACAATATTCTCCATGAAATTGTAACCCTGGTAAGCAGTAGATTCATAATAGATCCCCCCCTCCCATAAATGGCAATGCATTGCATTTGTTAACTATTAATAGTATATAGTTTCTGGAAGACTGAAGTTATTTTTTCCTTCTTTTGAGCTGATGTGCTAAAGAAAACAACGAAGATTGTGGCTGCTAAGGAGTGTGCTTTTCAACTTCTGAAATACACAATGATTCTATTCTGTCCTTTGTAGCATTTCTAAGCCTTCTTGCTTTCATTGTAAAAGAGAGCAAGCAATACTATTCTGAAAAAGCCAATACATATTGATGCCACTCACACAAAAAAACATAAACCTGAATATGAACACAGTCCCTGCTAACATCAAAATATACCAGTGAATCAGATGCCATCAGATAGAAATACACAAACACACACACATACACATACGGGCTTTATTATTTTTAGAAATAGCACAAGGCAGCTAATGTCCAACACACCTTCCTTCTCCTATTTTTTCCCAGAACAACAACAACCGTGTAAGATGGGTTGGACTGAGTGATTGGTCCAGCTGGCTTTCATGGCTAAGGTGGAATTAGAACTCACAGTTGCTTTCTAGCCAGATGCCTTAATTACTATCAGTATCAGTATCTAAATTGGTTGTGGTGCACTGAAGCTTAACTGATGTAGATGGATTTCTTCAGTATGATTGGTGGGAAGATACAGGAAATACCATTCTCATTGCAGTCATTAGCAACCTGTCTTTCCATCAAGTATGCAATGGAATTGTTTATTTAATAATAATAGTTGATTTATTTACAGTGCAGGACATAAGACACTACACTTTGTCTAGCTTACTTTTTAAATCAGGAAAGGCGATCACGTTTTCTTTTTTTCTTTTTAACTTCCAATAGACATAAGCCAATGTCAGTACAATTGCATCATGTTTTTTAAATTTGTATGTAGAATAGTTTTAGTGAGCCATTGTATCCATCAGAAATATTGTACAAGTGTTTCTTCTCTTCCACTATTTAGTTCTTTTTAATCCACAAATAATATTTGATGCCTTTTAACCATGCTTAATTCACATTGGATTGTGGAACTCTCTTAATATGTACATAATATTTTGTAAGGATGTATACTTTCTTCCATGGTTAATACCTTGTGGTTATCTTTAATCCTAATGTTTGGACTCAGGGTCTTTGCTAGGAAATTAAATTTGCTATCAATTGATTTGTGAATTACAAATGTTTGTGATATTAAAATAAGGGACGTTTGCCAAGCATTTAGGAGGTGTTATGTATGTGGGAATGACCTTGAAAGATAGGTCATTCAGATCAGAAGAGAGACAACATAGTCCACAGCTGCACAGAAGGCAGACCAAGAGGCTCGGAAGAGACTTTCCCTAGGTCACGGCTTTTCAACCAGTGGTACGGGTACCACCTGTGGTACATTGGCACCTGGCAGGTGGTACACGACCATCCTAGAAAAGTGATAGCGGGGAAGGGGAATGAGGTGAACTGCTGGCAGCACCGCACAAGCCTGAGCGAGAGATGGCTGGAGCTGCAGGACTGTCAGGGCTCAGTGGAAGCGCCAGGATCAGCACTTCTTCGAGGCTGTCAGGGCTCAGTGGAAGCGCCAGGATCAGCGCCTGGCTCCAGCTGGAGCTCGGCGCTGATCCTACCACTTCTGCTGAGCCCAGAAGAAGCGCCAATCAGCTGGAATGTTGCAGCATCTCCAGGGTCTTGTGATTTACATTCAGATGCTTGGCAACTGATTCATATTTATGACGGTCACAGTGTTCCAGGGTCATGTGAAGTGACCAAAACCTGCTGCAACCACCCAGAAGACGGGGAGGGGGAATAAAAACCAAACACACCCCACCCCCACTCCAATCCTCAACAGAAATGCTGACAACAGTGAAAACCTCGGACAGGAGGAAGAGGTGTCTTGCTCAGCTGTGGCTTGGGGGGCACTTTTTTCAGTGCCATTGTAACTTCAATCAGTCACTAAGCGAACTGTTGTAAGTCAAGGACTACCTGTACTTTATCACTTTTTTCCTTTTTTTTGGTCATCAAGTTTTTGACACCTTGCTAGGCGACTGGTGGTACTCAGATGTTGCCATATCCTAAAAGTGGTACAATGGGTGAAAAGGTTGAAAAGCCCTGCCCTAGGTTATCGGGCTCTAAAGGTGACAGCATGCGGATTATATTTTCAGACTTGCAAGATTGATGTCAGCCTTACCAGATAGCCTAGATAAGAAACATGACCAGACAATCCAACTCCACTTTATTGTAAAGCTAGATTAAGAGAATCTTACAAGTCTGAAAGTACAGTTCTCCTGCCATCAATTTTATAGTCTGAGAATTTAGGAAGACTCCCTCCAGAACCACTCTATGCAGCTGTGGGTTATGCTGTCTCTTAACTGACTGCTGTCTTGGCAGCATTTCTTCTCCTTGTTTCCCAAGGTCATTCCTTACATACCATTACAGAAGGTGATGAAGAACAAGATGCAAGTAATGCATCTTGTCACGATGTAAAAAAGATGTTGAGACTCTAGAAAGAGTACAGAGAAGAGCAACAAAGATGATTAGGGGACTGGAGGTTAAACCTATAAGGAACGGTTGCTGGAATTGGGTATGTCTAGTTTAATGAAGAGAAGAACGAGGGGGGATATGATAGCAGTGTTCCAATATCTCAAGGGCTGTCACAAAGAAGAGGGAGTCAAGCTATTCTCCAAAGCACCTGAAGGCAGGACAAGAAGCAACAGATGGAAACTAATCAAGGAGAGAAGCAACCTAGAACTAAGGAAAAAATTCCTGACTGTTAGAACAATTAATCATTGGAACAACCTGGCTCCAGAAACTGAATGCTCTAACACTGGAAGTTTTTAAGAAGAGACTGGACAGCCATTTGTCTGAAATAGTATAAGGTTTCCTGCCTGAGCAGGGGGTTGGACTGGATGACCTCCAAGGTCCCTTCCAACTTTATTGTTGTTGTTGTTGTTGTTGTTGTTGTTGTTGTTGTTGTAAGGAATGCTCCATAAATTGCTTTTCAGCATTATAAACTAGAACCAGGCATTTGTTTTCTAACAAGCTTTTAAAAAACCCTTTCAGGTCTGAGCTCAAAGAATTTTTAGTTTTGGTGATAACAGTTTTTTCCTCTCTCTCTCCACTGGAGCTGAAATTAGGAAAGAGACTATTTCAGCAAAATAACCACTTGCAAGTCTTTTTGCAAGTATTAATTATAAAGCCCTAAATACTTTTGTAATATAAATATCTAATTCAGTGATCAGGTACAATATTAAATATACACAAGTACACACAATATTCTAGGTCACATTTCTCTTGCTACTACTTTCTCATCTTGGAAGGTATGTGTTTTCACTGAATCACAGATAAGATTGCTTTACCTGCTGAAATGTTAATGTGTTTGATATAGGATTGCTTGAAATCTGATGTTGGTACAAGGGCTTTTTGTTTGTTTGTTGTTTTAAGTTTTCCAACTTGACTAGTATAACCCTTCCCATTTCCATTACCACTCCTGTCAAAAAAGCCCCAAAATATCTGCTAATTAATTATTAAGTGGGAAAACACATTCAATGTTCTAATACTTGATCAAGGCTATAAAAATTATTTAGTTTCACATCCATCAGTATAGCTAATAATTTTAACTGTAACATGGAATGTGGTTAAAAATTTTCAAAGCTGGTGACTTCATTGATGATGATGATGATGATGATGATGATGATGATGATGATGATGATGATGCTATCTGTTCAGTCAAGTCCAACTCTTGGCAATTCTACGGGCCAGGTCTCTCTATGTTTTTCTATGCTGTGGCTGGTGTCAGTTTGATAGTCTCCAGCCATCGAGTCCTTTGTTGGCCTAGTTTCCTTTTTGTCTATTATAGGGTTTCTGATTTGAGCATGGGGTTGGATTAGAAGACCTCCAAGGTCACTTCCAACTCTGTTATTCTGTTTTACCGCCAATTCTTCCAAATATAATTGCTTTCTGCAGCGAATTCCCCTGCATGACATGGTTAAAGTAAGTGAGATGCAGTTTTGTGATTTTTGTCTTCTAGCGACATGTCTGGTGTTATGCACTTTAGTACTTACTTGTTAATCACCTTTGCTGTCCAAGGAGGTGATGTGATTACTATGTTTATTGAGCATTCTTGTCACCCATAGAGAAGAGTTCTGCCATTACTTAAGCTTTTTTTTAAAAAAGAAAGACTGCTTTGTCTAGCCAACATGCCTAGTGTCTGCAGTTTCCTATCCATGCTTTAGCCAGGCCCAATGCTATACAGCTTCAAATCCTAGAAAATATTGTTTACATGCTGCCATCTGCAGTTACATATAGCCAATTATAGGTGAACTGTGTAAGTCACAGCCACAAGTCTCAGTAGAAGCAAATAAGACTTCATTATAAAAATGATCCTACAAACAAGTGTGTATTTTGCTAGAAAAAAGTGCATATATTTGATAGGTTATCTAGATGCTATGAATATAAGCAAGAAGAAGAAAAGAGGCCTTATTGTGTCCCTTTAATATTCAGGAATTCAGGACATGTGTTCAGTTGTATGGTTTTTCAACTGAAATCTTTCATGAGAGAAGTCAAACCCTTTATATGTTTAGGAAGATGTAACCATTACAGTAATTCTGCTTCTTTCAAAAAGTTAAGTTCTGTACCTCTTTGAACTTCGTATGGTTCAATACTGATTAGATGGCTCATGGATTATGTTTGTGCATATGTGAGGTTCTTGTTCTTGATTCATTTCTGTCTATCCCTGTGGCAATGTATTTTGTAAAACAAATATATTTATTAGCATTATACCTTCATTGGATGATGAGCAGTGTAGGACACTAGCCAAGCATTAATGAGGTGCATCCAGATTCCATCTTTTAGATACATAAAATCCCAAACCACACACAGAGAGTCACAGATCACATTTTGAGATTATATGGGTATGTATGGGTAGTAATTATGCAAAATCACATGAAGGCACCAAAAGTCCCAATCAATTCAATTTCTAGTTATGTAGCTCGGGCTAAAAGCACTGAAAGTACATCACATAAACAGAAGTAGCACCTGGAGACATTTCCAGTGTAGATTATTGTTTTACCAAGGCCCAACAATGTACAACTCTGTTCTTGTTTCAGGATTCAAAGTGACGTTATGCACTTGGACTACTGTGAATTTCCATAAGTTCTCGTGGGATTGCTTTATCCTTTGATTCAGAAAGTAGTGCAAAACTAAAACACAGTAGCGCAATGGCACTTGTGGACAAACATAAAGTCAAGAGACAGCGATTGGACAGAATTTGTGAAGGTAAGCCTTAATGTAACCTTTGTTTCTAATGAAATATTTCTAACATCTACAGAATACTTTCCACTCATTAAGTTATGTTGAACTTGATAGAAAGTAAGTGCAGCAATAATGGTTTTATTAAACAACAACATGAACAGAGTGCTTCATCCCAGTTACATCTTTGCATTTAATAGCTGCATTTAGTTAGTGTAATTAATATATGCTCTCTCACTCTCTCCCATGCATGCACATTTTTTATCTGAAAGGAAGACAATCTTGAATTTAAGATGACAAATCTCAAAGTGGAAGAGTAGACAGAAACATATTATAATAATGGACAGATATTCTGGACTTTGTCCAGCTTCCTCCCTTTGTCATTGTACTGTTGCCAGCTCTAACTCTACCAGATCCCCTTCAATAGATGTATCTGTGATAAACTTATATAGCCAGATATAAATATCTGTTAGAAACCACTCTCTAAAAAAGGGCAGGGCTAGGACAAAATAATAAATTTATATTAATTCAATTAATGTGCTGATTAAACTTAATTGCCTGTAAAATAAGGTACTTCATTTATAAAATTTATTGACACGTCTGTTGCATATACCAGCCATTTCTTTTCACAAACAGATTACTCCTCTGCACAGGAGTATGCTATACACACATTCCCTTTTCTTTTTAAAGTAGAAATAATAACAAACAAACAAAAGAACAACAAGATGGATTTGGACTAACAGGAAAGTATGACTGTCCTAAGGAGGGATAGAAAGAGAAAGTAAAGGGACATGCTATATAGAGGTGAGACAAGAGAAGGTTCTATCTGAGGAGGGAAAGAGGGGGAAGTCCTGTTTAGGAATCACAGACTGCAGATATATCTATAGGGATTTTAGGGGGCATGGAATAATGAAATGAGCATTTTACCATTAGGAGGTAAGCTCCACCCTTATTGTACATGTGCTGCAATGTCGCATGCATGTACAAAAAGGATGGACCTTGCATTGTGACAATGCAATGTGCATTCAAATATCTTGACTAAAGCATTAGATTCTGTGGATACCACTGTACAAGGGTTACATTCACAGGATAAGCAGCCTCTCACAATTAATGAGTGATCTTCAGGATAATCTTCAAAAGTATCCATGATGTTTAGCAGCAGTATCTTTGGCTATATGTCAATATCTATGTCAAATAGCCAATATCTCTCTTTTCTCTTACATCTTCCTCTGTTCATTTCATGGATGTTTATTTGGCAAGCAGTCCTTCATTTATTGTTAGGTAAACAGGCTATGTAATTTTTCACAAAGACTAGCAAGCAATACCTGGGGAAAACATTGTACTTGTCTTATGCAGTGTTAATTTTAGAATTACTCCAGGGATAAGCTAATAACTGCATTTGGTTTAGCCTTCTGAAATTCTGAATCTCTTTACATAAATTGGTTTGAAAACACAAAGCTCCAATTCTCAACTCCACAGTTACAGTGACCCAGTAATCATGGTGTTTGAGAGTCTCTGTCTGTCTTTAACTGTTCAGAATCTTACTATATTATCAAACTTGCAATATATTGGCCCATATGCCCAAAATCTGAGAAGATGTCAAGAAAGAACACTAAATCTCACCACAAAGTGATTCTTTAAATAATTCATATATGTTTAAGTACCATCTAGTTGCCTCATGAAGATAATTTGGGATTTTTTTTTTCATTCACTGGGGCTGCTACAAATGGATATTATCCCCTCAGGATTCAGGGCTATAAATGTAAGTTTCAAATCCCAAAGAGTACAGTAGAACATGTGTGTTGATCTTATACAAAAATGGATGTGATTGTGCATTCAAATGTTTATGCTGCTTTTCACTACAGCTGTTTGTCACTATATGCCACAGCTAAATCTTCAAGGATAGAGTACCCGCTTATTCTTTCTTTCACCCATTCATTTAATTTAAATAGCTCCTCCCCATTTTACTTATGTGATTCTGGGCACTCACACAGTTAAGAACAGCAAGGAAGAGAATAAAAATAAAAGAACAAAAACATATATAACCAAATTAAAACCATAAAAAACATAATCAGCAGCAGAATTGCATTTCAGTGCAGTCATCTAACGGGCTCCATACCACAGCCAGATGCCCAAGCACAATAGCAAAGCCCTGACCTGAGAACTTTTTGAAAGGCCAGCAGAATCAGGGCCAATCTAATCCCTGGGGTGAATGATGTTCCATGGCAGAAAAGAATCTCTTCCTTGGCGCCATCAGGTAACACCCCTTAATATATGGAATCCATAACATGCCTCTTCTGCTGGACCTCATGGGATGGGTAGATGTAACCAGGGAGACGCAGTCCCTCGAATAATCCAGTCCATGTCTTGTATTAGTTTATAGGTCATTACCAACATCTTGAATTGATCTCAGAAGCAAACTGGCAAGTAGTGCAGCTGTAGAGCAAGGGCATAATGTGCGCTGATAAAGGAGTGCATGTAACTACCCACACTACTGCATTTTTCATTAGTTGCAGTTTCCAGATGCTCTTCAAGGACATCCTGATGTGTTGTGTGTTGCAATAATCTATTTGGGAAGCCATCAGTGTCTTAATTAGATAACATCTCAAGATTCCAGTTGAATTTTTTCTGGTATGTTTTTGCCAAGTGAATGGAATTCTTGTTCCCCTTCCCATAGACTCTAAACAATCTCCACCCATTGCGTTTAACAGTTATGAACTGCATAACCATCAGAAAGTAGTGAAGTAAAGGATTGTCTCCCACATATGGGCCACTTCATCAACACCAATATAACTTGGGAAGCCAGATTCTCTTTCAAAGGGAAATACATCTCAAACTCACAGCAAGGGTATGTGTGTCGGGTTGGGAAGCAGGAGGAGTGGGGTCTTTGTTTCATCATGTAATACAGAAAAATGTAAAAGTCATTGCATCTGTCAGTTTAATTAACCCAGTCAAAAGTGGGTTAATCTTCTGCAGAGCAGAGTGAAAGTATGCATCCTTTGTAATCTCCTAGAAAAGAAATGCTGACAACTGCCAGAACTGTATGGCACAAGAGAGAAAGAGCTGTGCTCTTCTCATCAAAATGCCATAAATATGCAGGTGTAGTGCTCTGTCTCATCTCTAAAGCAGACTTTGAACCTGACTTAAAAGGAGTTTAAAAAGCCACCCTTCCAGTTTGAAGTTTGCTATCAGATGTGGTTGCTAAGCGTACAAGAAACTTACAAGGATCAGAGGACAACCCTACTAACGGAACATTAGCTACAATTGAAGTTTAGATTACTTTATTCTGAACAATGAATTTTCAAGTCTTTTTCTTTCATCTGTTTTTTTCCAACTATAAAAATATTTTTTCTCCATCCTGTAATGGTGCTGTTTACATAAAGCCAGAGAGACATTTGTTGTTTGCCAACTATATTTGCAATTTGAATTTCTAAACGCATTTGCTGTTGTCATACCCATCCAACATGCTTTTACAATGGCTATTAAAACATGGGAATAGCAGATTATGATTACATGCAGTTAATAAGTACTTTAAGGATGTGTTTTCTCTAGCTAAGGTTCATGGGATTTCCCATTTATCTCAAGCATTTCTGGGGGTTGATTTTCTCAAATAGTGATGATTGTATAACTGTAGAAAGATAGATTTTTTTTAATATGATGTAATATATATCTGAATGATTTAAAATATGATGTAGAATAATAGTAATGGAGGGATAAGAAAAATACTCATTACTGAGTTATTTCTAAATATTAGAATGGGTTACAACAAGTTATTATAGTAAATCTGAATATCTTATACAGTATTTAATGTTCCACTTTTAATATTTAGTATATATTGCACTATACCAGGAGAAAAATATCAGTTTGCTTTTGTATTATTATAATAATCAGAATTCATATCATAAAATAATGTCCACAGAGGACTTAGTAATAATCTAGGGGATAGAATCAGTATTTTCTATATCGGCTAAAAGAAAAATAAAACAACCAATAACTTTGTTGCATAGTGTTCCTACTCTACTCATTTTATTTGACCTAGAAAAGAGCATACTTTTTGGTATGCATGGAAAGTACAACAATAATTATTAAGGTTAGGATAAGGAAATATGGAAATTCATTGTTTTTGTAAAATAGGACTTGCTGAAAAAGTGACGTAGATTCCTTTTAATGATTCTACTATTTCGAGTAGTGGAGGCAAACTCTGGAGATAAAGTGAGTTTCTACCAAAGTATTGCCATTTAGAAGGCTATAAATGATCATAAATAGGGCATTCTGATTGACCTGAGCAAATTTAATCTGAAGCCTTAAATTATATTTCACCACATTGACCACTCTGGCAAATCATAGCTGTATGTTAATAGTTTCCATCCATGAAAGAAGGGAAGATTACCTCTTTCTATACAAGCTCTTGTGATTGTGATACTATTACTACTTACATAATATCTTGGATTTTTGACCCCTGCCCTGTAATCATATCTGGAACTTTTCAAAATTGTCTCTGGATCCTAAATAGAGAATAATGTAAATAGTATCAGGAAGTAGCACCAGGGCTTTTTTTCTCATAGAACGCCCAGAACGGAGTTCCGGCACCTTTTTTGGATAGAACTTTGTAGGGTAGGCAAGGCGGGTTGTATGACGTGTGTGAGTTCCGGCACCTTTTTTTTTAAAGAAAAAAAGCACTGAGTAGCACTATGAAGTTATAACTGTCTTCTGGTACACAAGGTAATTGCTGTGAGAATGAGGGCCATAGCAGCTAACTCAGTAATAGTTAAGCCGTGTGTACTATGTTCCCTGGCTGAGGTATCATTGGGCACTGAAGACTGAGGGGATATCTGAATAAGCTAGCAAAGTCTTAAGGATTCATGGCTGACTCTTTCATAGTGTCATTTGTATAACTGCTCATTCTCGGTATCATTTGTAGAACTATGTTTAAGCACCGGGAAGTGGACCAACGTTGTAGAGTCTATCTAGCATCCCAGCTTGTTCTACCAAGAAGATAATTCAGAGAATTTCTAGCATACTGTAGAATCTGATTGAAAATTAGGACAGGATGACTGTCCTTGGCTTCTAGAAATGACAATTTATGTCAAAGAAAAAAAGTGTTGTTGAGCTCTCAATGTTTTTCTTTTAGTCAGGAAGAAAGTGAAATGATCCCCATTGGCTCCTAACTCTATAGCCAATAAGATACAATTTCTGTACTGCTCAAAGACTTTGGTAACACTAATAGACCAGTTCCATCAGGCGGTGCTTACTAGAAACAGTTCAGCTAGGACTTGCCCTGGAATTATAAAGAATTCCAAGGAACAGACTCCTTCAATTAAGTTTCTAGATATGGAAATAGTGCATAATTTTCCAAGCCAGCAGCTACCACTTAGATACCACCAGCATCATAAGTAAGTTTATCTAGTTTGTTCTCCATACTCAAGAAGAATAAGAATTGAAGGGCAGTGCTGAAGCTCAAGGTGAAAACAAGTTAATTAAACAATAAAGATTCAAGATTGGAGTCCCTGAAATTAATTGGTGAAGCTATTTTGCCAGATAATATATTGAATTAGGAGTCCTTTTGTGGACCTGCTTTCATTTCCCCACCTGAACAATACACTAAAGATTTCTAAGATAGACTATTAACACCAGTTTCATGGCATTCTCCTTTCATCTTGGCTTCACTACCCCAAAGTGATGCTTCTAACTAATGAGCTAATCCAGGATCATTGATGTACATGCATTCACTTGGACAACTGCTTGATCGAAGCCTCCTTAGTGCAGAGTATTATATAGTATACCCCAAACAATGCAGTCCCTGCAAGATCACATTCTCAACAGTGAATTAAACCATGGGTTCAATCTGTCCATTCAAATGAATACTAAAAACCAGGGACTGTGAACAACATTGAGAGATGAAAACTTATGTTGTTGTTTTTGTTTTGTTTTGCCAAAATAACAAATGCCTAAGATTTAGATTGGAATCAAAGAAAGTGTACCTAATACTTCTGAAAGTGGCACACATCCTAGTCATGATGTTTACAGCCATAAATCATGGACTCAATGGTCTTAACTTTTATTCAGAGCTCCTGAAATTGTTTCTTCTCCCTCATTACATAATCACATTGTCTGTAGAATTCCTAAGTGTAAATCAGAAGTAACTAAGGGCCTGAACTGTAGATTTCCCAAGCATTTCACAGATTTCAGACTGTTAGAGTAAGAAACACAACTCCAGAACATATCTCTACAAGATTTGTGATACAAGTTCATGCTCTATATTTGACCAACAGCAACTAAACACATTAGAATGCTACAGCAAGAGATAGCATATTCAGATGCACAGAAACAATCTTGATAGGAATAAGTATAAATTAGCCAATGTACTCTTGTTTTAGGGCTTCAAAGAGAACCTACTTATCTTATGAGTGGGGTGTAATCTGTCTCTCATTGACTTGATGGAGTAAACCAAGGACTCATTTAAAATATGTAGCCTGATTGGCTGAGCTAACAGCATCTGTGAACAGGATGTTCAATGTGTTGCCAATTATGATCAATTTTTTAAAATGAAAAAATAAGTTAGTTTTATTTTTAAATTCACTGTATTGAAAAGAACATTCTTTGGAAAAAATGGAGTACTTAACAAAATAAAACAAATTTAGAGATGGTTAATATGTTTTGTCAGTATGTTTGGTATTCATGGAAAGTACAACAATTATTGTTAAAATTTAGATAAACACAGGAATGAATTGTTCTTGCAGAATGAACTAGCTGAAGAACTTATGTAGATTCCTTTTATTAATTCTATCATTATTTCAAGTAGTGGAAACAGACTTTCAGGAAAAAGTGCATTTCTGCCAAAGTATTGCCATTTAGAAAGAACATTCCATAAATAATCATTAGTGGGCACTCTGTTTAAACTGTCCAAATTTAATCAGAAGACTTAAATTATCTTCCCCCACTTTGACCACAGTGACAAACCATAGCTATATGTTATTAGTTTCCATCCATGAAATATATATGGTATCTTTATGGTAATTATATGAAAGATATATTAGCATGAATTAGTGACCTGTCTGTCACAATAGCACTATCTAGTTTTGTATGGCAGTTTTTAATAAACAAAATATTACATTAATCTATATTTTCTATTATGTTCAAGAAATAATAAAGATATTACCGGTAATTGTTCTTAGACAGTTTTTATTATATCAGGGAGACGGTAATCTGCGCCCACATTACTGAAATGTATTTTATTTACTTTGTTGGTATTTTGAAAATGATTGTTAGGAACTTCTGAAATGTTCACCAAGATTTGCCAAAATAAATTTCCTTTGTTGCTTTACGATGTGAATGCATTATCTACATCAAAATTGAAATAATGAAAATTTAACTTGTGTTGTTTGTGTGTGTAGCAGCTGGAAAAATGCTGTTCTTTCAGATTTGTAAAATCAAGGCTTTTTGCCTTCTTTCTGTGACCTCTTCTCGAACTTTCATATTATAAATTCCAAATTAAATCTGTGCAGATTCCTTTCCTGGATGATGAAGGGATTGGAGAATTATGAGGATAATGTAATAATTAAGAGTGGTTAGTTTAAAACTGGCTTCTTTTTTTCATTT
This sequence comes from Bothrops alternatus, assembly GCA_034064705.1. NCBI lineage: Eukaryota > Metazoa > Chordata > Lepidosauria > Squamata > Viperidae > Bothrops > Bothrops alternatus. Next base: position 17,793,940 of record JARGCV010000009.1, read on the forward strand.
CTTTTCTCTTTCTGATTCCCCAGTAATGTATGACATTGATAAAGTATTGTACCGATGCCTAGCTTGTTCTAAGCATGATAGATTTATATACTTGTGTACCTTGCTTCTTGGGATCAGCACACCTGTACCTATTTAATGTCTCCATAGCTGTTTGTTGTGGATTAGTATTTCATCAGGATGGATTAAGAATGAATTGACATGAAGCTCCCATACTCGCCACCATCTCTCCTTTTCTTGCCAGGGAATTTTTTTCTCAAGTTATAATTTAAAATAAATGTTATGCCTTGTGATGCGTAAAGCCTGTCTGTGTATGTTTGTATGTAAAATAGCATGTAGTGGTCATGATCTGTGGTAGAAAATATACTAAGACGTGCATGCATCAGACTAAAATAGTGTCACATGGAACAAAAGCTTTAGAGTTTTATTTAGCCTTTAATCCTCACACAGTGTTTGTGTATTTGTCCATGTGAGCTAGCTGTTGCAGGCAGGAAGGGATAAATCTGGATTAAGCAGAGCAACTCCTTTCTGCATCTGAATTATACAGAAAAGACCTTTCCATTCTACTTATTTTGAGCCAGGCTGAGTTACTGTTAGACCTTTCTTGTTTTGCAACTAAAGTTTCGAAGAATAAATAATTCAGGCAGCACTTTGAAATAGTAAACCACCTGCTGGACTATTTCCTAAAGCCCAGAAGGATTCAGATACAGGGCTTCTGTTTTGTTTTGTTTTTGTATTTGTTTATGTGTGTAACCGAAGATTTTACAGGAGAGATTTCCTGTCCTTCTAAAAGCTAAATATTGCTGAATGCCAGTTCTAAGCAGACATATTGGCCGCTCTCAGAGCTGGGATGCTGCAGGATGGGACGAAGGCTCCTGGGAGAACGATGCTATGTTTGAATGCCAGAGACCTCCAGGGAGAAGGAATTCACTAACCTATGGTGGTGAGGGATTTTGGTGTGAGCAGCCAAGCTGTAAACCACATGATACCATCTTGCAAGGAGGTACGGACGTGAAGCAAGATTTGTATCGGTATCCAGAGCCACATTTTACGCAGAGTTCCTTGTGGAGAGGTTCCATTCCTGATTTTACATATTACGACAGACAGCCTGCAATGTCTGCACGGAGTTCCTTGCCACCTCAGGATTACTACAATGATCCTTCTTTAGCTACTAGATCACCTAGAGATTCATGCTACTATAGAGATCACATGACTAACAGATCTTTATCGAATTATGGCATGCCTGGTGGTAGATTGGCTTGGGATCAGATGCAAGTACGGTCACCTGTACCCCATGAAGGCAGCCATGTATACAGAAATCCTGTGATCAAGATGGTTCCTGAAGCACAGAGAATTCGAAATAGAGATCCTTCTCTAACAAGGTATGGTGTTGAACCCCCTGCATCTAGATGCAGAGCAGAACCTTCTGTATTTCCTTATAGACAGACTTATAATGACATGGTAGAGAGATCTGTAGATTCTGCAGCCAGTAAACAAGTTGCTCCGACATGTTTGGTAGTTGATCCAAATTCAGCTGCAGCCCCTGATGGAAATTTAATGCTGCCTGCCACTTCTGTAAATCGTGGTCACGGACCAGTCAGAGACAATTTCAGTACAAAAGTCCCTTATGATAGGGACTATGAAACAACAATGACATCTTCCCAAATGCAGATGCCTGCATCTTTTCTAGGTCAGGGCATTAAAAGGAATGTGGATCCGGAATATTTAGCAATGATGCGTTCTGAAGGAATATCAGAAAGCACTCTCGGTGCATTGCTGCAACAAGGATTTGATTCTCCAAGTTTGTTAGCAATGATGGAGGACAATGACATAAAATCAGTGGCTCCAAATCTAGGGCAAGCAAAAGTGCTTTCTCAAATCGTTCATACTTACAAAGTAGAAATGCAACTCCAGAGGCAATCTAGAAAAAATACTGCCATTCGTCCCAGAAACAGATCAAATAGTTTCAGTCACCGAAATGAATTGCTCCAGAATGAGTATGGGTCGCACCCTTTCACCAACCCTGTAGTGGAGGGTGTAGCAGCATATCAGTCACCAACTGCTTCAATGCAACTGCCATCTCCAAGAATAGCAGAATTAAGTCGCCGTCCATCTAGTGCCCCGACACAGCATCTTTTGGAAACTGCAACAGGGTTTTCTCCTCAAGTCACTCCTTTTCTTCCCAGTTCTGGATATAGTACTTCGGGTCCATGCAATATGCATATTCGTCAAGCAACTGGCTATTCGGCCCCTTCTGCGATTCCTATGAATACACTGCAAACAAATCCACATTCAAATTCCAAAATAGCATATTCAACCACATACACTGTCCCCATGGAACTGATGAAAAGAAATCCACTATCGTCCCCTGCTCACAGCCCTCACAACAGTCCTCAGATTCTTCGAAAGCAAGGAGTCCAAGTGGAACCCAGTCTGGCTCCAGTGGGACCAAGTTTTCCAGGGCATTATTCACCATGTCAGAAATCTACAAGGCGTACAGGTCCACCTGTCATCGTCTCCACCATGACATCTCCTGAGCCAAGTAACTATTTAAAATATATTGCTTTGTAGAATGCATTAGGATTGTTATATTCATGCTTTTTTTAAAAAAAAACCTCAGTGTTCTAATGGGGCTACAAATATATAATCTCTTGCATCAAGGTGAGGAGCATTAATCTATTTTATTATACATACTTATACAAACTCCTCTGTATACTAGAAACTCCAGTGTTGGAAGTTATTGTTTCGTTTCAATAAGTGTATTTAAAATGGTTTATTACAAATTAAAGAGGCAAGTAAACCAAATCTTTTATTATGCCTTGAATCTTGCCATTTCTCTTGCAGTGTTTGTAAGATTAGATACTATTTGCCTTCTGCTTTTAATTTTTGAGTAACTTTGTTTAACTGCTATCAGCTCAAGGATATTTCTAAGGAATTGATGAGGGTTCTGTGATAATATTTACTAAGTTTGCCATGCTGTGATCCTAGGTCTTGTTCAGCCAGTGTTCTTCCTTTCTAAAATAATCTTTCCTAAACAAAACTTTGTTGATTTCTGTTGGAAATATCCACCAGTATAGAAGTAATTTAACAAAATTAATCTGTATATATCTAAATCCAAGTGCCAATTGTCCGAATGCTTGGCGTTTTAATGAAGAGTATATGTCCTGGTAACTTTCTAAGGTTATGAAGCTGAACAAATTACTGTCCTTTTGCAAGGGAGCAGATCCTTAAGTAAGACACGTTCAGTAAATCCCAATAAAAGCTGTAACAGTCACTGAAATTGTAGGAATCAAAGTTAGAAAATGTATCTCCTCCTTTAAGAGGACAGGCTGGCAAAAATTACTTTGTGCCTCGGCTGTATACTATAAACATCTCATGGGAAAAATCCTTCTGAATTAAGTGGAGTTTACATTAAGTAAACGTTCCAACAATTAATTAGCATGGAGCCTTGAAAAACAGATTGCTCCTTTTCCCAAATAAATAATAAAGAAAAATAGCGAGCACCATCAAGATCCTGAAATGCATTTCAGTCCCATGGATTTCAGTGATGTGTCTTTTAACTCCCTTTTACTGTATTTTGAGCTGGATTGTGTTCCCAATATTTCAGTTCTAAGCATTAAAAAGATGCTTCTTTTTGTAAAGCAGCTTTATTTCAACACAGCAGCGGATACAATTAACAAAAGGCAGACATACTGCCTCTTAACTATTTAAAAATAAAAAATTGTTCAAGGTATATTTTTGGAAATAATACACATATCTTAAATAATTGAGAACACTGTGTTTAAGTATATATCAGGAACCAATTTAGCTTCTATTCTTTACAATTAAACAGTGAGGAAAGAGCTTGTATTGAGATATGTAGCACTAATATTAGTACAGAAGTGGTTATTTTTCTAGTCCTGCTGCTTATTTTTGAATAAAAACTTCTGATTAGAACTGAAGACTGCTGGGGCTCACTGCAGTTTTTGAAGGATGGTCAATAATTATTTTTGTAAAATTGTTTGCATATGAAGACATTTTTCAACTTGTGAGGGGAAGTTTGTTTGTTTTAAAGAAGATCAATACAAAGTCACAAATAATCAGTAGTTTTGTTTTATGATTATTTAGTGCTGTCTCAATGAAAATAAAACAAAAATTAAACAACTTCCCAATACAGTCCTTCACTACCTAATAACATCTGCTAGCATCAGACAGATATTTTTCCACATAATTTTTGTATTCTTTGAGTGGTGGCAAACATTTATGCCATCCATGATGGAAATAATTTCCCCATATCTTCTCTGCCCTGAAAACAAAAAGCTCTACTGTAAATACTAAAAGTCTGTATACCTTAGAATATTTTGCTGCCTTTCTTCTTATTAAACTATGCCATCTATCTTTATATGATGGGGTAGAGAGTGGCTGTCTTTGTTTTTGAAACTATTTGCCTGCTAGAAGACAATATAGACAGTATAGTTCGATGTGGAAAAGCATCCTTCTTGAGGCAAACATTCTTTCTCTACAACCAATTCATTTGCATGAGGATGACATTTGTTGCTCCAGTAATTTCATCTGATAATGGCCAGCTTGCAAAGCGGATCTCAAAACATATTCCTTAATTATGTGTTGCTAAGCAACGAGAGGGTTTGGTCATAATCACAGAAAGATTATCTTTCTATTGAAATCACTGAAAAGGTTTAGCTGAAGTAGGACCTTCAGCTAAAATTTGTCTCGGTTCTTGTTTTATGCTGCTTTGTTTTTCATCTAAAACAATGAACAAAGGTATTTCCCCCTCTTCTTAAAATGTATATTTAATTAAGCAATGGTCTGTTATAAAATAGGTGAAATGAGAATTCCAGGATCATTTAATTATGAAGAAGTGTATGTGTTGAAGCAAATTCATTGTTAACTAACATAATTAAATAGTAATTTGTTATATACAATGCATGTAAATACAATCACATATTTAAACTGACTGGTCAAGCGTAAAGCATTCATATTTTGTGATATATTTAAGGGATATGTTATAAACACCCATGATTGTTTTTACCCCATACACTTAATAATCTCTGTTGACTGTAGAGAGGCTTGCTTCTTAGTAAACAGGATTAAGATTAAATTGCTAATAAGTATTGATGTTTGCTATTATATTTCAGTCATTCTTCTTGGACTATACTGTTATATAAAAAACTACTAATTGATTGTTTGTCTAATTGCAATATATGAAGCTGGTTATACAAATATTTTTAATATTGTTTTAATCTTTTAATTGGTATCTAAATTACACTTAAGTATTTACAAGGGAGTTAGCTCCATTAAATATATGACACTTACTTATGAGTTAAGAAAGGATAGCATAGTTGTAATAAAATGTAATTGGTTGGATTCAGAGTACTGATTCCAGAATAAACTAGCATCCAGAAGAGGCTTTTTCTGAAGAAAGGGGAAGATAACATTTTCATCTGTTTTCCTGTGTCCTCTCCTGACTTGTTCTAGACTAGAGCAATTACCAAATGACTGGTGGATACAAGTTGTTATAAAAAGATCAGGGAAAATACACTATCACTTCCAACTTAGCATGCCTTATATGTCCATAATATTTACAGGAATGGCAAAAACAAAAAACCAAAGGACTTTTGGCATTATGGGAAATCAACAGATGGTAGGGAATAGGTAGGAAATAAAGGAACAAAGATAAAATGTCATTAATCTGTACAAGTTCATTTACATATATAAAATTTTTTACAGATATCAAGATTTCCTTAATCATTTTGTACCTAAGTGATTGAAACTCAATGTTGTGGAACATATAATTTTGAAAATGATTTTATCTGCATTTCTAAATTCAAAACAATTGCCAAAGTGGCAAACAATTAAATAACAATTTCCACTAAACCGATTTATACTTTAAGGTTATTCCTTTCTTGTCTTTATTTCTACGGATATTATTGTTGTAAAGGGTGAGATAAGAATAAATAGTCCCAAGTTGTTCCCATATCATTTCCCCACTTTATGAAAACTGTAGACAGTTAAAATGTCATAAATATTTTAATATTCCATGAGTGGCATCTGTGGCTTGTTTACTGTTGTCAAGACCTTGGAGCCAACTTTAACTTAACCAGAAACAATCTTCTTCAATATTTACTGAATATTTAACAAAATTTACTGAGAGTAAAAGTGCAAAGTTACAGAGATTTCAGCAGGTAGATTGCTTTCACTTTGAAATCCAATTTATTTCTTGGTTGTAAAAATAGAGGCTTCTTCAGTTTTAAGGTTGTTCCTCTTTTATCCAGTCATCATAAAAATGAGTCAGGACAAACTTTGTATGTAATAGTAGGACACAGCTGTTCTTTGGTTTTATAGCCTCATTTGCAATATTATTTTCATTTGGCCATTATTTCATTGTCTCATATTAGGTTTCATCTCAGTTCTCTTGATGACTTTCTCATGATTCAATTCACATGTTTCAGAAACATTAGAAATAGAAGTGGAATATAGTGAAGTTTTTCAGATGTTGACTGATTGATCAATCCTGATCATTCAAACTGCAAATTCTGCAATCCTAGGTTGTTATGGTATAAGTCTATGTTTATTCTCTGTGGCTAAAGGGAAGCATTGATTTCCCTCTTACATTCCTCTCAGCCTTGGAAATGGACTCTGAATTACATTGGAAAGCTCTAGTACTAAACACACACACACACACACACACACACACACACACACACAAAAGAAATCAGCATAGCTAAGCTGGATGGCATACATAGGAGATGCTTTAGATCCCAAAATGTCAATCCTCACATTCTGTGGCCCCTATTCAGTTCTTGGGCTGATCTTGCAGTCAGAATTTTAAAAATATTACAGAAATGTTGATGAATTTGGCTTGCACAATTCTCCAGCATGACGAGTGGAGAATCTACCAATGGGTTAGCTTCGTCTTCTGCCCGTATAGACTAAGTCAGCCAAATTGCCACGCCTCTCTCCCTGGGATAGGAACCCAGTCTCGACTTAGTCTTTCGCCCGAGAGGACATGCTTCTGGCTCTAGAATCCAAATTGCCAGATCAGGTCGTATTAATTTAATTTTATTTCCCTTAGAGATCCGGAGGGGTAGTAGGCGAACAGTTGTTCGCTCGCCGCTGCTTCTGCCATAGGGAGCAAATTTTAAAGCGTCAATTTCGTAGATGTGTCTTGCGACCGCCATTGTTAAAGCCCACGAAATTTAAAAAGGAACTGGCTTGCTAGCTCCCTCTAAGAATTGCTTAGGCTGGGCATCACTTGGTTTCCTGAGTTACAGCGCCAGTGAGACGCAGCAGGCCCGGACCAGCACAGCGTGTTTTTTAGCCTCAAGCCTTCCAAATTAAACTGGCAAAGGCACGAGCGGAGAAACTCTGACCGGAAAAAAGAAGGGGAGCGCGTCCTCACCCCCGCGCCCCCCCTCGATCGCTAGCAAACTAGCACGAGCGGATAAGTTCTGACCAGAAGGGAGAAGGGGAGCACGTCACCCCCAACCCCCCCTCGATCGCTAGCAAACTAGCACAAGCGGAGAAGCTCTGACCAGAAGGGAGAAAGGGAGTACGTCGTCACCCCCAACCACCCCGATCGCTAGCAAACTAGCAGGTCTTGCAAGCTGAGCCACCAATAAGCCAGATTTAAAAAAAAATTAAAAATAAGAGGAGAAGGAATCAAGCGATATCAGAGATTATCTGAACTGTCTGCCCATCAATTGAGTGCAGGTCATATCATTAAATTGATCTTGCCGCCACCAGCAACATGAAAAAGTCTTGGACATTAAGTGGAGCATAGAGGTATGACTGAGACATTGAATGGACTGAACACTTGGACTGTTTTTCCAGTCACTACCAGGTTGCTCAGTGACCTGAGCTGACCTCACCTGGCTCCTCACCACGAGATTCCTCTCAGTCATTACACTGAGATATCTCCTATGACAATGGCAGACATCAATGCTGCTCAAACAGCACAGGATTCCTCCATCAGTCCCCCTGGACCTACGAGGCCAAGGATCCCTCAGGAGGGACCCTCTACAAGTCAGGACATGAATAACAGAGTTTTTTTCGGAACCCACCTACACACAACAATATATTCCCTGCTCCCCTCTCTTCTTTAATACAATCCAGAAAAATTCTATTCCATCCTATTCATAGTCCCAAAGAGCTCGGGGGGGGGGGGTGGAGAGCAATCTTAGATCTAAAAAGTCTAAACAATCACTTGATATACAAAAGGTTCAAAATGCAGACTCTACTATCTATATTGGCCGGCATCAGAAGGGGAGACCTCCTAATATCTATAGATCTGTAGGCTTACCTACACATCCCTATACTTCCAGCACATTGGAAATTTCTCAGGTTCTATTATGCAATCCAACATCTTCAGTACAGGGCTCTGCCTTTCGGGCTTTCATTGGCCCCCAGAGTGTTCACACAAGTACTGGCGACACTCGCCACACACTTACGAACCATACCTGTGCGCATCTAGTGCTACCTGGATGACATTCTCATTCAATCCTCCTCCGTTCAAGCGGCACAGTTGGATCTGACATTAACAACCCTTCAAAACCATGGGTTCTCAGTAAACTTCCAAAAGAGTCAAACAATTCCATTGACCTGCCTCCTTCATCTGGGAGCTGTGGTAGATACATGGAAGTGCGAGGTCTACCTATCTCAAGAACGTCGATCCAACATTCGAGTCCTGGTCAGTCAGATACGAAGAAAACTGGTCACAATTCTGGCCACACTCTCTCAACTACTGGGGGAAATGATCTCTTGTATAGCAATCGTGTCCTGGGCACGATTACACTCCAGAAGCCTGCAATAATTTCTGCTACCATTCCAGAAAGGAGGAACCAGCTCCTCCAACCAGAGAGTCAGAGTTCCACCACAGGTCCTGAAGTCCCTCCAATGGTGGTTGTCCCCAGTGGCAGGAAGGGGATCGCTGTTCAAGGAACCCACCTGAGTCATTCTGACCACGGATGCCAGCCTATTCGACTGGGAAGCACACCTGCAATCACAGCTGGCACAGGGCCAATGGTCCACATAGGATCTGAGACACAACATAAACTGGTTAGAGCTCAGAGCCATTCACCTGGCCCTATGCCACTTTCGCAGATCAGTGGCGAACCAACACGTCCTGGTTGTCACAGACAACGTGGCAGCAAAAAGGCCCATGTCAACCGACGGGGGTACACGATCCAGATCTCTCATGGCCGAGGCCCGATCGATGGAAATCTGGGCAGAGACCAAGCTCGCCTCCCTCAGGGCCAAGCACAAATCGGGAGAGGCAAATCAACAGGCAGACTCCCTGAGCAGGTCAACAATAGACCGCTCGGAGTGGAGCTTGCATCCAGATCTCGTCAGAGAGGCATCAGAGAAGTTCGGCCTCCCAGTGCTGGACATATTCTCCAGCCCAAGGAATGCCCAGTTTCTATGGTTCTTCTCCCACTTCCCGTCACTAGGGGCAGAGAGAGCAGATGCGCTCCGGGGGCCTTGGCCCAGGGGTCTGCTATATGCCTTCCCTCCTGTCCCGCTGATGCAAGCAACAATCCAAAAGATACTGCAGGAACAAGCAGAGGTGATTCTTATTGCTCCACACTGGCCAAGATGGCTGTGGTTTGCCGACCTCGTAACTGTCTCAGTATCTCCTCCGTGGAAGATTCCGCATGACCAAATCTCCCTCAGCCAGGGGGCCCTACAACATCCAGAACCTTAGTGGCTCCAGTTAACCGCCTGGCACTTGAACGGAGCCTCCTGACAGGGGAGTCTTATTCACCAGATGTCATTAACACAATCCAGGCCTTGAGAAGGCCTGCAACCAATAGAATTTATGACTGTACGTGGAGAAATTTCTATACCTGGTGCACAAGACAGCAGTTAGATCCTTTTAGAATTACCATTCCAAGAATCCTAGACTACCTGTGGGAGGGACTAAGAAAGGGTTTAGCACCCAACACAATCTGCAGACAGGTAGCCGCCTTGTCCACGATACTCACATATGGCCAAACACCCCACAGTGCGATCCTTTATCAAGGGCGCAACTAACAGCAGACCACCCGTGGTCCACAGATATCGCTCCTGGGCCTGTCCAGGGTGTTACAGGCCATTACTTCATCTCCATTCGAGCCTATCCAAACCTGCACCTTACAGTGCTTGACACTTCAGGTCGCATTCCTGGTCGCCGTAACTTCAGTTAGATGCATTTCAGAGTTGGCAGCATTATCAGTTAGTGAGGACCTTTGCAACTTCCTCTCAGACAGGGTGATCCTACATCTGGACCCCTCCTTTGTTCCCAAGGTCAATTCCTTGTTCCATAGGTTACAAGAGGTGGTGCTACTAGACTTTTGTTCCCAGCCTTCCCATGAATTGGAACGCAAATGGAATACTCTGGACGTTCGCAGGGCCTTAAAGCAGTACATAAAGCGAACAGCACCCTTTCGCAAATCGTAGGCCCTGTTCGTATCCTTCCAGCCTCAGTCAAGAGGTCAGAAAGTCACGGCGTCCACAATTGGCAGATGGATCAGGAATTATATAGCAGGAGCGTACCAAGGGTTATTGCTCCCACATTCCACTCACAGCGCTGCAATAGCGTGGCGACTCAGGCGTCGATTGAGGAAATATGTAGGGCAGTGACGTGGGCGTCGCCTTCCCCTTTTGTAAGACACTATAAGTTAGATAAATTTTAGTATCTGCGGAGGCCTCATTTGGCAGGAGGGTCCTTCAGTGTGTAGTTTCAGAGAGAAGGGCACAGGTCCAGACTGCTTCCCACCCACAGGGACAGTGAGGCTTTGGTACGTCCCATTGGTGGATTCTCCACTCGTCATGCTGGAGAAGGGGTACTGTCTTATCTGAATGCCTTTTCTCAGCATGACGATGGAGAATCCACTCCCACCCGTAGGGCCTGTCAGGTCCTGTGTCAGGGAAAATTGAGCCAATATTTATTTGAATCATAGCCAAGGCTGTGCCTCGGTCGAGACTGGGTTCCTGTCCCAGGGAGAAGGGCGTGGCAACTTGGCTGACTTAGTCTATACGAGCAGAAGACGAAGCTAACTCATTGGTGGATTCTCCATCGTCATGCTGAGAAAAGGCGTTCAGATAAGACAATGCCCCTTTCACTCTGCTAGTCTTATCAGTAGCAGGACATAAAGAACTACAATGCGTTTAATATAGGAGGAGAGGACTCTTGAAAATGGACTTTGAATTTTCTTAACTGCGACTTAACTGAAAAAAGAAATAAAAAGGATAAGACCTATGTTATTAATGAAAGTGTCAATGCATTTTAAATGTTATTAAATTATCATATTATCTCTAATTAGGAAGCTAAAGGTGAGAAAACTAAGCTAATATCAGCCTGGTAATGGGCTTTTCATTTTCTTCATTTGTTCCCTCCAAAAGTTTTTCCAAAATAAACGGAATTAGGTGACGCTGAGAAATCCATTACAAAACATTCCTTGCCAGTGCTCCATTTTGTCTTGCTGCTTACTTCTCTCTTCTCTAACTCCTCCTGTATACCTTCATCTCTGACTGTCTATGGAGAGTCTCAGTCATCCAGGTGATAGTTATTATCCCAAAGATGCTTTTTCACGAGGCAATTGGGCTTCCTTGTTTTTCCTCGAAGATGTTTCGCTTCTCATCCAAGAAGCTTCTTCAGCTGTGAAGCTTCTTGGATGAGAAGCAAAACATCTTTGAAGAAAAACAAGGAAGCCCAATTGCCTCGTGAAAAAGCATCTTTGGGACTTCATCTCTGACCTTCCTGTTTCACCTTTTCCATCAGCAACAAAATGGTGTGAGAGCTGAAGAAGGAAGACAATCTCTCAGCTAAATAGTCTTACCCAGTGCAAATTATCCTAGTGGATAATTTAGGAAGGGTCTTGCAAACATGATAAATTGGAATTTTCTGGTCCTTTGCAGGAATTAGTGATTCCAAAGAACTTTTTAACTATATGATTTTCAAGTATAAAGAGGAACATTTTCATTGCAACTGCTATTGCTTGGAAGTTCTGAGCAAGCAGGTAGAAAGAGTTTGAAATGTCCACATATATTTGTGACCCTTCTTGAAAAGGCAAGTGATTTTGGTTCATTTCGTTAAAAGTTTGCCATTTCCAACTAGAAAGATCTCTGGCCTTAATTCTCAAACTCTGCTACGTTTCTAATGAGAACTCCCTGAATACTGATTCCTTTGCCAAGTAATTCTCTCTGAAAATGTAAAAGATTAACCTTAGTAACCTATCACTGATAACTGCTTTAATGCTTTCATTCCAAGCTTATAGCTGCCACAATTTCAGGCTTTGGCTGAAAAAAGCATGAGTCAGGATAGTCATGAACTTAGACTAAAATAATTTCATGCCATGGACTACAGAATGAAGTTACATTTGGCAATCTCACTGCTAGACTCTGTCGTTAAAAACTGCCTGGAGACTTTTTGGAATGGGAGGTGAGATGCCATTTTAAATTTAAAAAAAGAATAATCTCCAAGTTTCCTAAAATTTACATATCTAGATTAGTTAAAAGGTGGCACCAAACCTTTGTTCTCTCATAGGCCATGAAAAAAATAGAGGAAATGGGAAAAACTGGGTCTCAAATGTCACCGCAGCTCAGTCATAATCACTATTCCCAATCTGGTGCTGTCCAGACATGTTGGAATATATTTATCATATTGTATGTTTTAATTAAACATATCTTAAGAACTGTAAATTGGGTTAAACATACCTTAATTCAGCGGTTCTCAACCTGTGGGTCGCGACCCCATTCGGGGTCGAACGACCGTTTCACGGGGGTCGCCAACCACCACAGTCCGCCATATTTTTTTCCCCATTTCCCCCTCGGCTGTCGTGCGTGCGCCACACATGTGCGATTCGGCCCGTTGTGTTGCGCATGCGTGATTCGCCCCGTCGCGCGCGCGATGCGCATGCGCGGTTCGGCCCATCGCGGCGCGCATATGCGGTTCAGCCTGTCGCGCACCGCGCATGCGCAGTTTGGCCCGTCGCGCCACGCATGCGTGGTTCGGGCCGCGCATGCGCGGCGCAGGTTGGGGTCACGCCACGCATGGGCGGCGCAGGTGGGGTCTCAGCCTGAAAAAGGTTGAGAACCGCTGCCTTAATTAATGGTCTAAAATAGAGTGTATTTTTTTTCCTAGATTAAGAGTTGAATGTGATCTTTAAGGAGCATGGGAAAAATTTCCAGCTACTAAAGAGAAAGGACAGACATGAACTAAATTTGATGTAATTTCATTTACACCTAAATATAATGTGTTTATTCATTAATAAGTCATTTAATAATATTTATCTTCGGTCACATTAAAAACAGTATGATTAAGTAATAATGTCGATCTTCCATAGCAAGGTTACAGAAATTACCTGAAGCCTTGAGGAAGCTCAGGTTGTGCATCTCTAATTTTGATTATTAGACTGCACTTAAGGATTGTAAGCAAGTAAGTCTAACCAGGTTTAAGTAACACTGACTAAATGTATTGATGATCGGAAATCCCTTATTGATTGACTTTTTGCGGTAAATTTTAAAAAATGGTTATGATAAATGGTTTGAAGATTCGAATAAAATTAATAGATTATGTGGAGAATGTAAATGCTGTAAGAGCTTATTTTATATTTATACCTACAACTGCTACAGAAGAAAATTAGAGTTCACTTCTTTATGATTCTTTTTTCCCTTTTCTTTGATTTCTCTGCACCTTCGTCTTTTCTATTTTCTTCTTTCTCACTTTTTTCATTCTAAACATTAGTTCTTGTTAGTTTTTATTTTATTTTAAAATTATAATATTTTGTTTAAAAGAACCCCCAAAATCTCCCTAGGCTACTTGCTTCTCCAACTTTCCTTCTTTTTTGTGAATTCGCCCAGTCCTTCTCTTAGAGCTACAGCATTGCCTTACATCTCTACTGGCACTAATGAAGCTTAATGTTTGGCGCCTAATTTTCAATTCAAATGAAAAACTATGTATGTTTGGTTCATAGTGACTATTATTAGTCTTGATATAGGCATAACAGGGTGTCATCTTAATGTTGCCAAGAAAATCTATGACAAAATATGTAGGGAAAAAGGAAGACTAAATCAGCCTATGGCTTAATACCAAACTCTCTTAGCAAGGTTCAGAGAAGGCAGTATTATGTCTATATTAGGTTTCTGAATGTTATTTAATTTGCACATTGCCCTGACAGAGCATAACCCATAGGAACCTCTTGTTCATCTAGATATGGATTATGTTTGTTATATCCTAAAGCAGAAAAGTGGGAAATGACAATACAGGTTTCTTTTTTAAAAAAAAAATCAAATGTAAATGGGTTTTTACCATTTACAAATGCTGCTTGTGTTGTGAACAAAAAGCATGCACAATTTCATCTTTATAAAACATGAATTTTAGAAACATAACAAATGTCAGCTCCTTGAATTACTTATTTTATCTTCTGGGTGTAAAATGGCTTCACAAATAAGAATAGCGACTGTAACATTTAGGAAGACTACTAAAAGAGCAAGATACTTCTTTGTCACTAGTTATCAGCTTTTCTTGACTGTGGAGGTTTTCGTAATATATGAGGATATAAATAGGATGTTGCTGAGAGGTGATGAATTATACTAGTGATCTGTCATTAAATCATGGAAGTGGGAGGTTGACTCCCATCCTGCTTTCCTTTTAAGAGACTTGGCAATTAATTATTAATTCTAATTCTTCACAGATATTTTCATACAAATCAAAGGCAAACAGTCATTCAAATTCCATTTATTCCTCTATTCATTCCTCCATTTTATAGAGCTGTCAATCCTCTGCTTATATTGATACATATTATGATTTGACTGACTTTTTTTAAAGTTAAGTCGTAGTTCAGTAACTGGTTCACATTTTTATATCTTCTGCTTTCTATTTAGTATTCTTGCTTGATTCTTATGAGGTCCTTGTGATAAATGCTTATGCCCATATTACTTGAAGTAAATGTTGTAAACAAACAAAAATAAATATTACCTTATTTATTGGTTTAGTATATTTTCTTAAACAAGATCATTATGTAATTTCAAGTTTCTCCATTTCTTCAACTGTTTTATTTACATCATCCTTTAGTAATACCACATATTTGCTTGATGTTGCATTTAGTCCACTCAAAGTTTGCCATACAAATTTACAATGTCCTCCACAATTGCATTTGTTGTAATTGCTTATACTTTATTATACTGATTTTCTGGCTCAAAAGAAATGGTAATGCTATATTTCCAACTAAAATATTGGAGTAGGATAGGGAGAATAATGAGACAGTGGAAAATCTACAGAATGTGATAATTTGTGGTCACATGTTGGAGAATACATAATCTCTTTGCACCTTAGATCTTTTTTATTACTTTTACTAATAGGTCAAATGGTGAGAGATGGATGAGGGGAAGAGTTGTCTCTATATTTGTCTTTCTCTTAGCCTGTTGTTAGTTACTCTTAGCCTTAGAGTGACTAGGAAGCAATAGAATTTATTTTTTTTCTTGTGCATCCCTCCTTTAAAAATGTTTGGATAAATCACTATAGGTAGAAATGATCCTTTTCCACATTTTTTTTTAATTTGGATTTTACTTCAAATATAATGAATATCTGTTAGCATTTACTGATGGCTGCAGTCAATCTATCTCCAAGAAAACTATGAGTATTTGCTATTTAACTGTATTATTTCAGCACTTTGCTCACGTTCAAGACTATACTCTCCAACAAGGGTTTTTGTTGAATTCAAACATTGGACTGAGAATAAATAGTCCTCAACTTATAACCACAATTGAGCCCCAAATCTCTGTTGCTAAATGTGACATTTGTTAAGTGAGTTTTGCCCCATTTTACCACCTTGACTTATTAAGTGAATCACTGCAGTTGTTAAGTTAGTAATACCATTGTTAAGTGAATCTGGCTTCCCCGTTGACTTTCCTTGTCAGAAAGTTGCAAAAGATTTTCACATGATTCCAGCACACTGCAGCTGTCATAAATATGAGTCAGTTGCCAAGCATCTGAATTTTGATCACATGACCATGGGGATGCTGCAATGATCATAAGTGGGAAAAATGGTCATAAGTCACTTTTTTCAGTGCCATTGTAACTTCGAACCGTCACTAAACGAACCATTGTAAGTCAAAGTCTATGTGTAGTTGTATTTGCATACATTAGAACAGGTCTCCAACCCTTGGTCCGTGGACCAGCACTGGTCCACAGCATGCCAGAAACTGATCTGCCAAAACAAACAAAGCCCCATCCATGGGATGCAGGCAGTACACGAAACCAGGCCCTTTCTGGTCTGCAGTAAAACTTCTCTTCACGGAGCCGGTCCCTGGTGCCCAAAAGGTTGGGGGCCGCTGCATTAGGGAATTCTGGTTTATCACTCATGAGCTGAATGCTTATGCAACCTGTTCATTCTTCTTGGTTTCTCTTTGCAGCACAATAGCAAATTCACCAGAAATTGAAACCTTAGACCAGGGGTGTCAAACTGCCGGCCCACGGGCCGGATGCATCACCAGGAAACCGCACCCACCCTATTGCCGGCAATGGGAAAGAAGCTCTGATACATCGTGTGATGTCATGTGACGTCGCGAGTTTAACATGTCTGCCTTAGACATACTTTAAGTCCTGGTTAGTTTAATGTTCCAAATATGCTAGAAACTTAGCATCTAGTTTATAAACAAAGCTAGCTTTTCTGGAATTCTGGCTTACAAGGGCATATGAATAAAGTTCATGTCAGATATTACAGCTTATGAACTTAGAATATTAATGTATGGTATCAATCTCATGTAGAAAATCTGTGTGATTACTAAAAGTAGAAGACAATTTGATGGCACATAATCAATTAAAAATGAGATTCGTTACTGTAAACCAAGGTTGTCAGAAGTACTTAGATCTTGCTGTATTAACCTAGAAATTCAGGGAATATTTGAAATAAAATTCCTACATCCTACTATAGAATTAGTAATCAGTTTGTTTATTCACGTTTTCTATGAAAATAGAATGAACAGACTGGCAGAGGTTGGTTTGTTTTTTTAACTTGAACAGATGTTTCAAGTAGCATCTAGGGCAGCTGATGCTTAATTATTGCACTGCCGCATTAGAATAAAGGCCATAAAACTTCTATTAACTTTTGTAGCTGCAGTTAATCTTTTCCTATTCCATATCATGAGCAGCATAACCCAAATAATTTAATGAGTTACAGTCTAGACCAGGCTTGCACAAGTCATCAAGGAATAAGGAACACATTGATAAATCGACCACCCTTTTTAAAAAATGTTAGCAAGCCACGCAAAGTTGCATGGTGGGCCATATATGCTGGATAGGCCTAGTCTAGACTCAATAAAAAAGTTTCTTTTCTTAATTACAGGTATAATCAATTTCAGATTGCAATATCATATGTTCTATTCTTCTTGTATGGCTACCTTCCTCCTTTCCCTTCTTCCTTCCTCTTCTCTCCAATATCAATGAGAAGTTATGGGTGAACATTCTGACAATCCATTATGGATGGTGAATAAGAACTAGCTTACTGACTGTCCTGTCTTTGAACTCTGAGAACTTAAGAGTTTTCTTTAAAGTTAATGCAAGATTGCTTTTACCTGGAAGATGATGAACAGAAACAACTCACCTCTGTGGTCTGTTTGTTCCCAACTTTTCTTCAGTAATACAATGGTAGTTGCAGGCCAAACAGTAGTAGGAAAGGATAATATCCTTATTCTTTCTTGTTTCATTGACACAACTTATGAGTCTTTGAATTGTCTCCATGTTAAAAGCAATATGAACAGGTTTTGTTGGTAATTTGCTCAGAGAAATGTTTTCTTAGCTGATACCAAGTAAGTTGAAGTCCAGAAGAAGAAGTTTTACACATGATGCAATGAGAGAGTTCACTTCATATTATTGGCATTAAGTGTAGAAATCATTGTAGCAGTAAAGGAAAATGTGGCTATTGTCTCATTGTGAAGAGTTCTGTGTTTGCTTTCCATGGAAAAAGAGGCTTAATTCAGTGTACACTGTTCATTGGTGTTTCACAATATTAATAAATAAAATATTAATATGCATTAATAGGGTGTTCAGCTGACATTTTCCCTCTCAAGGGCGGTAGTTCCATGAGGCTATCCTATATTAGGAAGAGGAACTGGAGCTGCATCAAGATGCCTTTGGATGGATACCTTGAATCTCATAACCTTTTCAAATTTCCTTGTGCAAAATCCATGCTACTGGATCTTCTAATTAAGCAACCTCAGGCCTGAGAAAAGATTAGTCACCTTTGTTTTCAAAGTAATCAATTTCTTACTTCTAGGAAAAGGAATCAAGAATGTTGAAGAGTTTACAGACCTGTCAAATTGCACATATTGCATTTAAGGTTACTGAATATTTAGGATGAATCCAGCAATGGCAGAAATCATTTGGGGGAATAAATTTCCTATATGAGCATTAACTAAACAAATAATTTGTTTATTCATTAGATTTTTATCCCATCTTTCCTTCAGGATCTTAAGTAACATGTCACTTATTTCCAAAATAATACTAACTAAAATAAAATAAGAAGGAAAAAAGTCAAAATAAAAGAGAAAGCTAAAATGCAAAAGAAAAGAGGTAGAAGAAAAATAGAAAAGAAAGAAAAAAGATATAAATAAGTGGCTTCTGATCTTTACAGCAGTTTTAAGTACAATATTAAATTGACATATCTTTTCAAGCTACATCATGATTCTGTTCTTTGATTTTACTGCTGGCCTTTCCATTGATTCTGCTTGTTGGAAGCCAGCTATGAAACTCACAAACAGCAATCGTGACTATTGGGGGTGCTTTGATGGTAATAAATGCTAGTTTGTGAAGCACCTGAGTCTCAATCATATGGCTACCGAAACTCTAAGATAGTTGTGAGAGGACCTGTCATAACGTTACTTATTCAGCACCATTGTAACTTTGTAACTAACCCTAACTTTGAACAGTCGCTAAACAGGGCAGTTATTAAGTGAGGTCTACCAGTGTTTATAAGTTAATTCCCCCTTCATGTTTCATAACAATACTCTCAAGATATGTAAAGAAAAATTTTAATTTGTCACATTAGGACATTTCTTTTTCTAAAAGGTGAACAAAGGGCGAAATGTGCCAGCTGTCCAGCTTAGTCCAACAAAATAGTCTTCTGGAAAACTTCAAATCTTTTACTCAAGCATTCATTAGGATTCCGCCCTCTCAGAGTGTTATACAAAAATAAATAGCTTGCAGAAGTAAAGATCACTTTTTGACAGGCTTTATTATTTACTGGGCTTGAAGCCTGGAAGAATTTAACAATTATTATTCTTTGAAGGAGAAGTTGATTACAAGGCCAAAGCAGTTTAAACCAGTTATTGTGATTTTGGTAAATACCTGTCTCCAAAAGAAGAAAAGTAACTTCAAATTGGGAAAGTCAGCCAGACCTGAAATAGTTGTGCCAACAAAATTAGAAAAAAATTAGCACCCCAAAGTAGGTGACTACCCCTCTAATACTACAAACATTAAACTTCAAAAAATGATCTTAGTAGCTTGCTTTAAAGGATAAATAAATCGTTCCTCCTAAACATTTTATTACAGGATGTTGTTCTCTAGTTTTGAGCTGATTGCTATTGAGAGCCTCATCTGTAATAATGTTTTGACAAATATATGACTGGGGTAAATGCCAATTTTAATAAAGAAATAAAAGATTTTTTTCCTGTAAAAAAAATCAATGCATTTTGATTATGTTTTCAGGTTTAATGTAAAATTGGACCACAAGGATAGTTAGCTATCAGATATGATTAAGTGAGATCATTACCATAAAAACTTATATAATGTGCAGATTTACTGTTTGATTCGTATCATGACTAAATCCTTGCTCTAGTTAAAACAATAAAAGTGCTAATTGGATGATGGAATATAGTGTGTATTTCTGCATTCTTCATGACTCTGTTTTCTACTTATTTATTGAAAATTAACAAATTTGATACATTAATGGAGAAGTTGTGACCTGTTACACTCTTGTTTGATGAAACAATCGTAATTTTGATATTTGTGATTTATGATATTCTGTCCACTGGATGCATAATCTGCACATTATCCTTTATTATTTTGTTGATGAGTTTTCTGAGTATATATTAGGGTAGGAATCTGCACAATTAAAACAATTGGTTTGAAGCTATTTATCATTTCATGATTTTATTCTTACTTATTTATTAATCGCTTTTATATAGCTGCCTATCTCACAAGAAGTGACTCTGGGCAGTCCACAATAATAAAATAAAAACAACACACACATAAAGCAATCATTGTAACAATATAAAAATAACTATTAAAAATTAAGTATTGTTAAAAAGATACATACAAACCAAAGGCAAAGAGAGATTCGGGCCAAATGTAATTATTGTTCTTAAAGGAAGACTCTTGCCTCCCACTAACTAACATAGAAAAATCAAAATGGTAATCCTTTTTGTTGGTGATAGTTTTCAACAAAATGTAATCTTAAAAGACATGAAGTTTAGAAAAATAAATGCAGAATGTTTTAAGTTAATGAATTGTTATCCCACAGTATATAGCTTGAAGTTAATGTCTTTATATTAAGTATCTTTAATTTCGAACTTGCACCCTGTGCCTCAGAAGAAATTAAATTCTTATAACATAGCCTTCGTTGTGGTATTTGGAATTGCCTTTTAGGCTTCTCTGGCTTTTAGTTTTTAAATTGTCTGGACAGACAGATGGATGCTATTTTTTACATTTTCTTTTTAAAAGAGGGGGAAACAAACTTCCTGTGTAATTGCTTTTTGGCAATTACGGTGTTACTGTATCAGTTTTAATAGGATAAGAAGGACCTAACCTGATTCTGACAGTAACAAATGGTTTAGTAGTAAGTGACCACTTTACTATTCTTTTTGCTTTGTCTGATTTCAGGTCTCTGACTTTAATAATGTTTTGTTGCTGTTTATAAAATTCTGCAAATACAGAGGTTTTTCTTGTGGAACATTGTGGTTAATACTGGCTCTTGAAAATTCAGTAGCATTGGATAATGCTGTGTTCAAAAATACCTGGTTTAAAAATCATAAACTTTACCCTTTAAATTTAATCATGTGCTTGGGTAAATAAATAATGTTTGTGCATTGTAAGAGCTAATATAATGAACAATCAATTTAGAAATTCTTTAGCATAAGTATGAAATCATTTCAATTACCACTCATGCTTCAAAAATCCAGGAAATTGAAATATAAGAGCAAGACTTTATATTCTGACCCCCACATTAATATAAAATGAAGGCTTTCTGTTTTGAGCCACATTAGCTATAAAGATTTTTTATAGGGCCACAATCCATGCACAAGGCAAATCTGTGGAAGAGGTGGATGTGAACCATTTCACATTTTGTTGCTAGTTAATAGCTTTCATTGGATGTCTAGTGCAAGGCCTAGAGGTGGTGGCCTTCAGCTTTTGAAGACATTAGGACTGGCATTTCAAACTCACGAAGTCGCATGATATATTGCGATTTTTTTCCCCCGTTGCCAGCAGTGGGGTGGGTGCGGTTTCAGTATGATACATCTGGCCCAAGGGCTGGCAGTTTGACATGCCTGTATTAGGACATCCCCTCACCTAAGTTGGCTTGGTATATTTCTCTGAATTTGCATAACAATATGTATTTTTGAAGTTCTCAGTGTTAAAACAGAGGAGGTTTTGTCCTCTGCCATTTGATTGTTGACAAATGATTTTCAGTTTGATTAGTGAGTAGCTGGAAACCACAAGATTGGAAATAAACACGAGCTTTTAGAACAAATATAAATGACTCAAACATTAAGTTGCCTTTCCTGTACCCAAAAAAACAAAAAAACTACCCATGTTAGTGCCTCTCTGTTTTTAAAATACAGCCAGGCTTCAATTGAAGAAATATGTAGAGCAGCGACCTGGGCGTCGCCTTCGCCCTTTATAAGATACTACAAATTAGATAGATTCGCATCTGCGGAGGCCTCCTTTGGCAGGAGGGTGCTCCAGTGCGTAGTATCAGAGAGTGGGACACAGGCCCAGACGGCCTCCCACAGTGAGGCTTTGGTATGTCCCATTGGTGGATTTTCCACTCGTCATGCTGGCGAAGGGGCGTTGGTCTTACCTGAATGCCTTTTCTCAGCATGACGATGGATAATCCACTCCCACCCTTGAGGCCAGTCAGGTCCTGGGGGCGGAGGATGGAGTCAACCCAAGGAAACGTAGCCAAGAGCTTTCGCCTCGTTGAGAGTGGGGAGGGGAGGTCTCAAAAGGAAAGGCGGAGCAAAATTGGCTGACTAGTCTATGGGCAGAAGACGAGGAAAACCCATTGGTGGATTCTCCATCGTCATGCTGAGAAAAGGCGTTCAGGTAAGACCAACGCCCCTTTCAACCATCTCCAAACTGGTGTACACAAAATTTAATATAGTTGGAAGTATACATTTTTGTTTCTAATTTCATAAACCTGAATATGACTGAATATTAAATTTCTATTCCAGTTCCTGTAATTAACATAGAAATGCATGTTTTCAATATTAGAGGAATATAGTTGCACATGCTAGGAATAACACCTTGTTGTCTATATTTTTGTATTTGCTACAGTGGATGTCCACATGTGGGCTGTAAAAATTAGATCTAATGGACAGTAATGGGCAATGTATATTAGGGTAATAACGATGCTCGCATAGAAAAAATAATTATATGTATACATATACATGCAACTACAAAGTCATATCCACAAATAAACTGAATAATTACATGCCATAGAACTGAGTCGCTTTGCTGTTTGCTACCTGAGGCTTTGATGAACTCTTAAGTGGGTTTTTCTTCCTAAGGTCCCCCTCAAGAGCTTGTTTCTTTCATCTAATGACAAAATAGATTGAAGCACCACAGGAAATAATTTTCAAAACCTTTTGACTTGAGCCCATAGGCACTTTTCTTTTCCATTGGTGAGAACATCTAGCAAGTTGCTATAAATGGTGAGGCTTTCCTTTCCAAGCAGCGGAATGTATATAATGTGTTAAAATAGATGCAACTGGGCCCTTTGTTGAGAGTACAGAATGTACTTAACAATGGTGACCTGTTCACTAGAATTATAGCCCAATCTGAGAAGATTTAGGTCAAAAGAGATCTCAAGGCGCTTCTCTAGCAAAGGAAGGAGAATAGGTTCCTCATTTTTGTTCTCCTTGCACAGCTTTGAGAAACATTGACTTCTGGGGGATGTTGGCTTGAAGACTGCTGTAGGAGTGTGTTGAAATGAAATTCTGCATAAACAGTATATCATAAAACAAGACTTCATCATTTCCCTTATTTAAAATTTTCTAGCTAAAAAATAATTGTACCTAGTTGCCATAATAAGAAAAGAGATACTTCAAATACCTGTTTTCTGCTCTTTACCTGTCTGAAGTAAAAGATGTTTATTTAAAAGCCAAGTTCTTGGAATCCCTGCCTGCTAACCTTTCAAAAACTAGTCTAGATGAAGCTTGATATTTTACAGACTGGGCAGACAATAAAGGTCTTGTTCAAGCTGTTACGTCTCCTTTGAGTTGAGTGCCTCATGACATGTCTGTGTAATTTCTTAGCAGTAATATAGAAGTGATTTACCGGTACTACTACTTTTTCCAAGGCATTTTGTATCTTCCCTGAACTAGCCTATAGCCAAGGTCAACAAGGTTTTACCATTTATCTGGGCAATCAAATGGTACCTCAGCCTTAAATGAAAATTAAGTTGGTTCACATACACATTTTGTTTGCCTAGTTTTATGATTAGGCAAAATTACATTCTTTCTACAGCTGGCTATGACAGTTGTATTTATTTAACCAATTTATATGGTACCTACGGTGTTGCAATAATTATGTGGCTCCATTCTTTATACTTCTGTAAATTGCTCAGACTAAAGAGAGAGGCTGTAGTTAAAAATGTTGGAACAGAAGTAACATAATGTTTTCTCCTCGAATTTACCACTATAACCTGATCAACTCTTATAGCGGAGATGCCTTTACTGCCAGAGTTGGATCAGTCTTGCTTGATTGATGTTCATAATTAAAGTCAGTCACATGATTTATTTGTTTGTTTCACTTTTTATTATGTGTTATTTATTTAGAGTATATAAATATATGGTTGACAAAATCTAAATATAATATTCTTAAAAGCAATTAAAATCAATAATGTATCATTAAACATAAACCGCAGCATCTGTTATCTTGCTGTTCTGGACTTTTAAAAGTATTCAGTCCTTTTTATTTAAATAACAGTTTCTGCATATTTCTGTCAGGGTTATTTTGCTTACGCTACAATTATGAACCTTTCATCTTCCTTATTTTCTCATGGCTGTCACCATCCCACACTGTCACCTTCCTTGTTTCCTTCTTCCTCCTTTCTCCTGTCCAACGCTTGCCAACCTCATCCCTACAACAGCCAGTCCTACCAACCTTTCATTCCAATCTCTTGCCTCCATTGCTCCTTCAGTCTATTCAGCCTTCTGAATTTTCTTCTCCCTTTCCTTCCACCTCCAACTATAACTCTCTGACTTCATCCACTTCACAGTTTTTGACCAATTATAGTCATCTTAAATTTATCCTTCACTAAGTCTCTATTCCTGTCGTTCTTGAGCTGCGAGCAGCTTTATGGCTCCAATCCCTCTATGAAACAATGCTTTCTCTTTTTTGAATCCACCATATTCATTCGGCTTTTCTCCTAGTCCAAGGGTAGGCAACCTTGGCTCTTTTACGACTCGTGGACTTCAACTCCCAGAATTCCTGAGCCAGCCTGCTGGCTCAGGAATTCTGGGAGTTGAAGTCCACGAGTCGTAAAAGAGCCAAGGTTGCCTACCCCTGTCCTAGTCCATCCAACCTTCTTTCAATTCTTATTCCCCAGAACATCATCTAGAAGACGTTTCATGGATGCTTGTGCACAGACACAGATACACATGTGTGTGTGAGTGCACACACATATGCATACATGGACACACACAGAGAAACACAGAATTTTATTAAGATCTTTGCAAGTTTAGTACAAGTCTCTCAAAGTATGGGGGGAAAATTTCCATTTGATAATTAACTTTCCAACAAAATGTAAAAAGTTATCTGCCCTTTTTAGTAATCAATACCAGAATAATATACCATACATAAAATTTATTATAATAGTTTTTCTATTCAGAGTAAATGTAATATTTTCATCTATTGAAATCACGATTATTGCATATCAAGTATTATGTTTAACATTTATTCGTACAGTCTTTTCAAGTCATACTCTGAATTTTGCATTAAAAGATGTTCAGATTCAGTCAAGCATTTTGCCTCACCTCATTTTTGTAGTTCCTTTAAAACTATGCAGATAGTCCTCGACTTAACAACAGTTCACTTAGTGACCGTTCAAAGTTAAACGGCACTGAATAAAGTGACTTATGAGCATTTTTCTCAGTTATAACCTTTGCAGCATCCCCATGGTCATGTGATCAAAATTAAGACGCTTGGGGGGGAGGTGGGAGGGTGTTTATAATTGGTATACTATGTTTTCTCAACTGTAATCGGGGTTGATACAAGAATATGTAACTATAGGTATTAAGGGGTTGCTCGGGTGGCCTCTGGGCACCACATCGGATGGAAAGAGGAAGGAGGAGTGAAGGTAGAAGTAAGTAGGAAGATGGTAAGAGGGAGAAGAGAGGGGATAGAGGTGGGTGGAGTAGAGAAAGGAGAGAGGAAGGTAGGTAGATAGAGGGTAAGAGGAGGGGGAAAGGTTAGGGTTAGGGGGATGTGGTGGTGGGGGTACCGAGCAGTCATACTGATTGTTTGGCAAATGTGCTATATGATTGTTTTCAGTTGAGTTATTATTTCTTTTTTCTTTGTAATCTCTTAAAAACCAATAAAAAAAATTAAGACGCTTGGCAAAGCTGGCTGAGGAATTCTGGGAGTTGAAGTCCACAAGTCTTAAAGTTGCCAAGGTTGAGAACCCCTGACTTAACAACTGTAGCAAGAAAGGGCATAAAATGGGGCAAAACTCACTTAACAACAGAAATTTTAGGCTCAATTGTGGTCATAAGTCGAGGACTGCCCATACTGTAGAGTTGAATATATTGAAACCAGTTAGATGGCCTGGCAATGCCAAAGAAATAATGTCAAAGGTTTCATTTTTA